>OW569333.1:8914171-10336421 GCA_937595015.1 Polyommatus icarus
GGGCTAAGTAACGATTATTACGGAGGCTCGTTAGTCGTTATCACATTTTAAACGCTAGCCGCTTGCTAACTACACAAGTTGTGCCGTTAGTGCGGGTTATAACGTTAACGTGACGACCTTACTGCGGCATTTAACTTCTCATTTCATACTTTAATAGATATTTTGCCACTTCTTAGTTTCCTAAGACGGAAAATTTTAGATGGCGTAAATATTTTTGGGTAAGAAATATATAGTTTTGTGGAATATAATGGTCAATTTTTATTACAAATTTTAATGAGCCATTCAATTCTGTTTCTTCTTCACGCCCGAACCACTGTATCGATTCTACTGAAAAGTATGGGAGTAATTTGTGTCCCAGAAAACGAAATGGGATACTTTTTTTATCCCGAAAAACGTACGGTTCCCGTGCGCTAATCGAATTTTGGCGAAACGAAGTTGAGGGCGTCATGTGGTAAAAAAATATTTTTTAAGTTCCATATTTTAAATGTCCCGCTTTTTTCATATGCCCAATTATACTTCTAGAACAAAGTACGTCAGTTTTAAAATTGCTGCTGCTATCGTCGAACTGAGTGAAGTTTTCCTGAAAACTTGTGGAAACTTCCGCGAGATTCGACGTACCGGAATACGCTGAGTAAACTTCGATTATCTTTATTACGTCTTTTGAAGATGTTTGTCTCCAAAACTATGTAAAATTTGTATGTAGAAAGGTATAAATCATTCTACTTTCGAAGATATAGAACGACAATTACTATTGTTTGTCCGTCACAGCAGCAACAACGAGTCATAAAATTGAAACGCACCATACACATACATTACATCATTACATACTATAAAATTGTCAAGTTCAAAAAAAATCTAGTTTGCCAAAAAATTGAGACATCAATCTACATTTTGGCTATTAACGGGAATTTATTTTCATTTACAACTCAGAGCCCCAGGGCGAAGCTAAACGATGGTGCAAACTTTAATATTTATCGGGAGCATTATGAAATTACTTCCTGTAGAAAATTCACGTTACCGAAAGTTTGGGAGGCGAGTAAATGTGGCAGCCCATTTAAGTTCGGAACAACCTTGTATATGTTTAATACCCGTCGTTAGGATATAATATAATATAGCTCGGCGCTCAGCTTAGGTAATTACAAACGAACTCATACAACTTTTTATATTTGCTTTATAACAAATTAACAAAATTAAGTTATAATGTTCTCGTTACAAAATGTTCATGTATCATCAGAGGAATTGATTGCGAACCCACGTCTTTATTTGGTTGGATTTTGTCACATCAGTGTTGGCTAACATGGCCGGTGGCTGGACTGACCAAATTATGTCGTCCTTCATCTGTTTATGGATTTTCGGATGGTACATTCCAACAATGTGTAAAGTACTATTATTTAATTTAAAATATAGCATCGATAATAAAAACATAATATTATGCACACTACCCTATGAAATAAATTCAAAACACGAGAAACTTCCCTATTAAACTCAGTATTCACGGTTCAACGAATTTTAATATAAAAATCTTTTATTACGTTTTCTAAGATTCAAACAAAAGATATTAGACATTGAAATTAAATTTCATACCTTAATATCTTCCTCTGGTTAAAATTTTAAACGCGCAGGGGCGGTGTCTATAAAATGTAATGGAAAATTCTTTGGCGCGAATTTTCCAGATTTACATTTTGAGATATATTAAATGATAACAATTCATTAAGTCTTTTACGGCTAATTCTCTATCGTAAATTGAATGAAAATATTTTGATTTAGGTTCAATTATCATAATTTATTCAGTTGTTTTGGGTGACTGAGCTATAATATAATATATAGATATAACACTTCCAACAACATAAAACAAATCAGCGACCATTGGGTTATGTGGTCGCTGATTAAATTGTAGTAAAATTTTATAGCTATAACTATCGCACTCAGAGACATTTAAAATTGATTAAAAACTTCAATTTAATGAAGAGTTGGACAGATATTATGTATGGGGCTTATTTAAAAATCTTCATTTAATTGCAATCAAGTCTTTGAGTGCGGCAGCAAGGTTCCAAGGTATTATTATTATTATTATTGTGAACCTCTGATTGCTTATGGTAAGGAGATTAGAAGTCGACTTCTGAGAAGGATCTACTCTAACCATTCTATCCTATTTAACCCGGGAAATTAATATGTCTACGAATTATGTCGCAATGAAATTACCATGTAATAATGTAGTAAGATACATGATGGTTACTATTAAATACATTCATAAAATTATTTAATTTTGTGAATGTACATTAAGTACAATCATAAAATCACAAAAAAAAGACGGGTTGCACTCCGGGAGTGCCGGCAGAAGTGAAAACTAATTGATTATATTATTAACGTTGTGCATTTTTTTACCCATTTTTTAATGAAAATCGATTTTTAAAAAATCAATTTTTTTAATTAATCGATACCCTTACAATCGATTAAATTTTAAACCATTTTTTATGAAAAACGATTTTTAAAAAAATCGATTTTTTTTATTAATCGAAACCCTTACAATCGATTAAAAAATATCGACAATCGAAAAAAAAACCAATCGATTGTTCGATTAATCGATTTCGATGTTACAACACTCCTCTCCAACCGTCTTACGGTTTTTCGATCAGCACGAGCATCTGACGCGAGTTTCACAGTGAAAACTGTGAAACTCGCTGTGAACTGTGAAAACTGTGAAAACCCATCCCACAAAAGTGCTCAACGCCGCTAAAGAAGTTTTCACTTTAAAAAAATATAAAAGATTACATTTATGCCATGAGTTGACAATACTACATTTAGAATTAATAAGCTAGCACTGCTGTACATTGTACAAGTCCCCTGCTTTATGTACTCTAGAATTTGCATCGAGAACAAAACGTGTTAACAATGTCGGAGTGTTTTTTTTAAATTTTGCACCGAAAAGTTGGGATTCAATTAACATTTTCAACTAAAGCGACGAACAAACAGGAACTCGCGGGCGTGGATTATTTAGGAACTAAATTAGAGAGTGGCTCCAAGGCCCGCCATTCATTTGTTTCGCATTTCTCTGAGGAATATTCGCAGTTTTTTGTTTATTCCCCGAAGAGATGGAGGTAGAACGACTTGAAAATGGCGAGTTATATGAATTATGAATGCGTTTTGTCACCGTTGCAAAGACATACCCAAACTAACGATTGGCCCAAACATTTTTAAGAAAAAAAATAGGGAACATTATAAAATCCTCGCGTTCAAAAACTCAGGCCTTCGTTGTGTATCATTTACTTATACCACCGACCCAAAAACTTAAGTAGATAAACCCAATATTTTACACTGGGTGGCGCTGATGATGATGAACTATGATAGCTAGAAACACTCTCGATAATATCAGCTTTCAAACAAAAAAACTTGATCAAAATCTGTCCAACACACAGTACACACGTCAAAATTATGACACCCCTCTTTTTTGTCGGAGGTTAAAAATGGTTTTACTATTATGTACTTTCAGAGAATTTGATTCCTAGGCAGATTCGTCACGTTTTTTTTTATTATTTTTTTATTATTTATTGAAGTTAACAAACAGTAACCATAGTATATAATTATTATAAATATTGTTTAAGTATAAACAAAAACTTAGTAACTACGGAACCAACAGCGTTAACTACAAATTAAAACGTTATAACCCATCCTACGAGTACATTAACATTTAATTGGCATACTCTGACCAAATGAGGGCCGCGGGACACAAAAACACGATAGGTACGACGTCGTATCGTACCACGACGCGACGTTGTTTCACGGTGCGACGTCGCGTCGTGGGAACCCACGACGAGCATCGTAAAAAAGTACGACGCGAAATCGTGACGTGCCACGATATAGGTACGGCACGACGTCGCGTCGTAGAAACTCACGATGCGTCATCTTTAAATTTCTACGTGAGTTTCTACGACGCGACGTCGTGCCGTATATCACGTGGCACGTCACGATTTCACCTAGTAGTTTTTTACGATGCTTGTCGTGGATTCCCACGACGCGACATCGCACCGTGAAACGACGTCGCGTCGTGGTACGACACGACGTCGTATCGTGTTTTTGTGTCCCGGCCCTGACGTAGGTCCGTCAACTGTCTGGCCTATGAATCAATTTCTTCGATGGTACTTATCTACTTGTGTTACTTTCACGTTCGCCTCAACAGTTTCAATTTCAAGCCGATCATTATTTACCTGAAAATAAAATCATTTTGTAAATTATTGCGGAAGAAACAAATTACTATTGTATTAATAAAGGTACACCCACATTACGAAACCCTCGTTTCAGCTTTCATCTTAATTTACTCAATTAATTAAATAACAGTAAAGGGGTTTTGAACATTTTTTCCTTTAAATACACTTCCGGTTTTAATAATAATAATTTATCTTCATTGAAAATTCAAATTACGAGTATAAACGCTGTTAAATCTTTCAATTTATTATATTTTATCCTTACTTAACCATACTAATATTATAAATGCGAAAGTGTGTCTATCTACTACCTCTTTACGCCTAAACCGCTGAACCGATTTTCCTGAAATTTGGTATGGAGATACTTTGAGTCTCAGGAAAGGACACATGAAACTTTTTATCCCGGAAAACTCTACGGTTCCGGCGCGATAAACGAATTTTGGCGCAACGGAGTTGCGGTGTCATCTAGTAGATATTTCTATAAAACTTTTTTAAATAATATTTTATACCAAATATAATTTGCTGTTATGCTACAATTAATTTACATAACGATGGCTATAACTTTTAAATTAGCAGAAGTATTAACGTGCATTAAAGTGATCCTAACCCTCAAACGACAGTCAAATTTTTCAGACGACCTTTGACCCCAAATAAAGATATCCTCAACTCTATTTTTTTAATAAAATGAAGAAAGCAATCATAAGCAATCACGCTTCGGGTACGTGCCTCGAAATGATAAACGCAGATACACTACAATACAGAGGTTTAATCTCAGATCTCCGCCACGCGGCGCCTGATTAAATATTATTCCTCTGGCCTATAGCGGTATTGCCCCATATGCTCCCGTATTACTTTCCTTATAAAGAAAATATTGGGTTACATTTCATTTTCGTCTAATATCACTTTTGTCACGACAACATTATTATCGTCTGTTTTTGAAAAGAACAATTTTGACAAAGGATAGAAATAAATTGATATTGTAATTAATGTGCATTGAAATGACTATCATCGGTGCTAGTGCCACTTGAGATTTACCATTGTTAAATTATCTGTGGTCTACTGCAGCCATTCTCAAAATGTGCTCTGCGGAGCTCTGGGTCTCCGCAAAGGCCTTGTAGGTGCTCCGCGACCGACACCTTAATTGATTTTTTAAATGTCATCACTCATCAGACAAAACGTACCTTTTTAGGGTTCCGTAGCCAAATGGCAAAAAACGGAACCCTTATAGATTCGTCATGTCTGTCTGTCTGTCTGTCTGTCTGTCTGTCCGTCCGTATGTCACAGCCACTTTTCTCCGAAACTATAAGAGCTATACCATTGAAACTTGGTAAGTAGATGTAGTCTGTAAACCGCATTAAAATTTTGATACAATAATGGAAAAATTATTGAAAATTTTAGGGGTCCCCATAGGTACAACTGAAACAAAAAATTTTTTTTTTTTCATCTAACCTATGCGTGTGGGGTATCTATGGATAGGCCTTTAAAAATCATATTGAGGTTTCTAATATAATTTTTTTCTAGCCTGAATAGTTTGCGAGAGAGACTATTCCAAAGTGGTAAAATGTGTCCCCCCCCCCCCTCTAACTTCTAAAGTAGGGGCATGATAATTCTAAAAAAAATATATGATGTACATTACTACAAAAACTACCAACGAAAATTGGTTTGAACGAGATCTAGCAAGTAGTTTTTTTTATACGTCATAAATAGTAAACCTTAATTTAACTTTCATTAAATCAACTGAAATATAAAAATAAATCAAAAACCTTTTAATTTCATAGAAATAAACCTAATGCTGCTGCGCAACCCTTCATGGGCGAGTCCAACTCGCACTTGGCCGGTTTTTTATATTTTTCGTCATAAATTATATTATCACTTTTTAAAAGGGTTCCGTCACCAAAAAAGGTTGAAAACCTCTGCTCTATGGTAACTAATAAAGTCTTGTCAAGCACTTTCCTCGCTTCATGAGAAATTCCAGTTAAAATTCATACCTATTCCTATGATGTAAGTAATAAAAATCAATATCCCCAGACCTCGATAGAATTTCACTGCCTCGTATGAAAACCTCAAACATAACAGACACAACGTTTGAATAAAATTTAACTGCCGCTCGACATGTACGGGGGTATTTCAATTATTTATCAAACGGCCGCAGGTACCGCAAAAATCGATGTCGGACGTCGAGGGGCATTGCATTTGATGAACTTTAATTACTCATATTCAAAGGCCGGTTTCGCCGATAACATCAATTCGAACAATGACGTCTGCTTATAGAATTTGCTTACAGAGATTGGAAGTATTAATAGCCGGTTTGTCGGTTTTGACTGAATTTTATCTATTCAACAGCGTTGGAGATTAGTCACTGGTCAGTGATTAGACGTAGAGATAAACTACGATAACATGGCGCGCCCCTCCAAATTACTGTTTCAATGTGTATAGTCACTAGTCAGTAGTCACATCCTTATGAAAGAGTTTGTAATGTAGTTGTAAAGCGCAACACACACTGAGCCCGCCGGGCCAGCGACATAATATGTCGGCGACACAACCCGGCGGCCTGTATGAAAAGAATGATGTCGGCAACATGCGCCCGCGCGTGTTACCCGCCGACATGTTGGCGGCTTGGGTCGCCTGCGCTCAGTTGCCCAGCGACACACACGCGGCAATCACTGACCAATCACTGACTGCCAATTAAATTTCTCATCTCAAGCCGCCGACATGCCGCCGACAAAATTTTTCGACTTGTAATAAGTGAAGCCGCCAACAAAAAGTTGCCGACATAATATGTCGCCGGCCCGGCGGGCTCAGTGTGTGTTGCGCTTAAGCATTCAACCAATCAACCAGTACTCGTAATATTTCACTTTATGGTGGCGCTATGTACATAATATTTTTACAAAATATACTTGCTTTCAAACGTTTTGAATTTGGGAGGGGCGTGCCATGTTATCGTATTTTATCTCTACCTAAGCCAATCAAAAGCGCTAGGGAGTAGGGAGTTCTGTCAAAAAGTTTAGGAACATATTTAAATAGACAATGGGATTGTATACTAAAGGTATTAAGTCCATAATATTAATTTTGTTCCAATTAACACCTAATTCATATTATACTAGTGACCCGCCCCGGCGTCGCACGGGTATAAAAATATATTACACTGAAAAAAAGATTAAAATCGATAGCCTATGATCATTCACGTGGTCTACTTCTAATATATGTGCCAAATAACATAAAAATTGCTCCAGTAGTTCGCGAGATAAGCCCTTTTAAATAATTTCCCAAGTTTCTTCCACATTCTCCTATTAGTCTTAGCATTTTAAAATATAGCCTATAGCGTTTCTCAATAAATGGCACTGAAATAAAATCTAACACTGAAAGAATTTTTCAAATCGGGCCAGTAGTTCCTGAGATTAGCGCGTTAAAGTTAGCCCATTCAAATAATATTCTCCGTTTTTTTCCACATTTTCCTTTATTTCTTCGCTCCTATTAGTCTTAGCGTGATAAAATATAGCCTATAGCCTTCCTCGATAAATGGGCTATCTAACACTGAAAGAATCATCAAAATCCGTTGCGTAGTTTTAAAGATTAAAGGGAACAAAGGGACATGAGGGAAAAAAAAGCGACTTTGTTTTATAATATGTAAATTGTAAAGATAAAGAAGATAAAGATAGTTAATAAATTACAAAGAAATCAAAAATACTTTTAGGGAGATCGCACACGTCACACTTTTTGTGTGATCGAGTCTGCGGCCATACAATCTGATGGCGCGCGCCATGCAAATTGTAGGTAAGCCGCAGACTCGATCACACAAAAAGTGTGACGTGTGCGATCTCCCTTAATGAAAGCACATTGTGAATATTCCAAATTCTAAAACCCAAATTTAAATACTCGTGTCTCTGTGAACAATTTTTGCGCTCACTCGACCTCGAACTGGCGACATTAGCGGGGAATTAGATTTGACCCGACAGAGGTTAACCCTCCGTGTCCTTTAGCCTCGAGCCATATTCCGTAGCCCAAAATAAAAAACGCATTTTGAACTCATTCGGCAATGGATTTTTAAGGAATAAGACAAAAAAGAACAGACTCTAACTGTCTCACTCAGTGACGAAAATTTATTATAACTTAACTACTTATTAAATGAAGATTTTGACAGATATTGTGCCTATATGGTAAGTATAGTACGAGGGCTGCTATTCATATATCCGGAATTAAAAAAAGAAACAAACATATATCATTTAATATGGTTTTATTGCTTTTCAAAATATTCGCCGCGATGATCGACACACTTTTGCATACGCTGGAACCAATTTTCATAGCACTTTTTCCATTCTGATTGAGGTATCTCCAAAACGTGCATTTTGAACGCATCAACAGCCTCTTCGCGGCTCGAAAAACGTTGACCACGTAATTTGTTCTTCGCGTATGGAAATAAAAAGAAATCGTTAGGTGCCAAATCAGGGCTGTACGGCGGATGACCAGTCAATTCGATCTTTTGACCCTCCAAAAACTGAGTTGTTTCAGCTGAGGTGTGACAGCTTGCATTGTCGTGATGTAATATGATTCTGCATTGTCGGTTGTCCTTTCTTATTTCTTCAAAGACTTCTGGTAAACAAATGGTCGTATACCATTCAGAATTAACCGTTTTACGATTCTCTAATGGCACTGTAGCCACATGTCCATTAATTCCAAAAAAACAGGCGACCATTTGCTTCAAAGTACTTTTTGCACGAGTAACTTTTGTTGGTTTCGGCTCATCTTGGAACACCCACACCGTTGACTGTTGTTTAGTTTCGGGGTCATATGCATAGATCCAAGATTCATCACCTGTGTAGATATTATAAACGGCTTTTGACGTACCACGGTTGTATTTTTTTATCATTTTTTTGCACCAATCGACACGAGCCCGTTTTTGATCGATTGTCAAGTTGTGCGGAATCCAACGCGAACATATTTTTTTTACAGCCAAATGTTCGTGTAATATCATAAGATATTACACGAACATTTGGCTGTAAAAAAAATGCTCGTCATACTTATGCCTAAGGACGCCTCTATCTCGCGATATGTAACATGACGATCACGCATTATTAGTTCCCGCACAGCATCTATATTTTGTGGGACAACAGCTGTTTTTGGGCGACCTTCTTTATTTTCATCCGTGAGCATAGACCGCCCACGATTAAACTCACTGTACCAGTGATAAACAGTGGTTTTTGATGGTGCTTCATCTCCAAAAGTTGCGGTGAGTTGAATAAAGCACTGTTGTTGATTTAGCCCACGCCGAAAATCGTAGTAAATCATTGCACGAAAATGTTCACGCGTTAAATCCATGGCAAATGAAGACACGCAATTTTCAAAATGACGCCACAATGGAAAAATAATTGACAGTCACATGAAACAAAATGTATTCTTCAACCAAAGAGTTCTATTTTCAAATGTTGTAATTACTTTTTAAATATTATTCTTGTAAGTGGCCAGTTCCGGATACATAAATAGCAGCCTAGTAAGGTAGTATATAGTTTAGGCAACAGAAAACGGCAAAATTAAGTTCCTTTATAAGGTGTAGGCATATTTTGTACAATTTCACTAATATTTTAAAAATACGTCGAAGCATAATATTTTAAACTAGCGACCCGCCCCGGCGTCGCACGGGAATAAAATATGTATCCACTGAAAAATGATTAAAATCGATAGCCTATGATCCTTCACGTACCTGTACCTTACCTTAGCGTGACAAAATATAGCCTATAGCCATTAGCCTTCCTCAATAAATCTAATACTGAAAGAATTTTTCAAATCGGACCAGTAGTTCCTGAGATTAGCGCGTTCAAGTTAGCCCTTTCAAATAATTTTCCCCGTTTTTTCTACATTTTCCTCTATTTCTTCGCTTCTATTAGACTGAGCGTGATAAAATATAGCCTTTAGCCTTCCTCGATAAATGGGCTATCTAACACTGAAAAAATCATCGAAATCCGTTGCGTAGTTTTAAAGATTAAAGGGAACAAAGGGACATGAGGGAAAAAAGCGACTTTGTTTTATAATAAGGATATAGATAGAATATAGATGTATAGATATAGATATAAAAATATGCAATATTAAAATATGTTACAGAACTAGATAAAACCTTATCAGTCAAAACTTTCTCCATTTTTATTTCGTAACAAAGACACGTACAATCGTGATACGAAAGTTTTTCCTACCGAATACTTAAGACGGCGTTTAATCTGAGATTAAGTTGATCTGAGATTACATTAATCTAAGATTAGACTTCCATACGTGAGGTTGGCGACAGAGGATGAAATGTACTGGCAAGATGGAGATGTTATCAGTGAGCGAGGGTAGCACCGCGCCGGGTTGACATATTCCAAATCTTTTCAGGGGTATTCATTATTTTCTTTCTCTATTTGAATATGTTACTTTTATAGTTTGATTTCAGCAGGCAGGCATGGAATTATACCCTAGTATACAGTATAATTTCATACCTGTCTGCCTAAGTAAAAGTATAGGTCACTAGACATATACTTTTTTGTATAGAATTAAAAAACAACACACAAAAGTAGTATTATTGTAATTGTGTTACTTTGTGATAGTTTAAGACTTTTATTTTTCTGCTTATTAACAATGCATATAAATATCTAGCTTTAAAATCTCTAGCTGATAAAAATGAAGTACTTACAATACCCGGCAATAAATATTGCACATCGACCTTTGGAAAGAGACAATCGGCTAATTTCGGTTTCATAGAGCGTTATCTTTGTAGCACACACCTATTTGACATTATGTCAGTCGTTGTCCAAATTCAATGGAGTGCAGTCGCGTCCAGGTCAAAATATATATCTAGAGTTGTTAACACCCCTAAATTTGCTACAGCTGTAATTTTCCAAAAAAAATAAAATATACGTAAACATAATTTGAACACGCTTTTTATTTTATTTTACCTGAACCTAAATCCATAATTTAAAGAAAACTTGGTGTATTTTATACAAAGAATAATAAAATTTTCAAAAGAAGCAAACCATAATAATTATAGTTTTTTTTAACAGCTCCTAATATATACCGGACTTTTTGTATTTCGTGCGTAAGAGATAACGCTCTACAAAACCGAAATTAGCCGATTGTCACTTTCCAAAGGTCGATGTGCAATATTTATCGCCGGGTACTGTATAATGTTTATTTAATATTTATACTATAGATGACGCCCGCAACTCCGTTGCGCCAAAATCGTTTATCACGTGAGAACCGTACATTTTTCCGAGATGAAAAGTATCTTATGTCCTTTCCCGGGATTCAAAGTACCTCCATACCAAATTTCCGCAAAATCGGTTTAGCGGTTTGGGCGGGAAGAGGTAGCAGACAGACAGACACACTTTCGCATTTATAATATTAGTAAGGATTATCCGAACAGGTTTCTGTGAATAAAATGGTAATTGTGATGATGAACTATGTCACTAGCGTGTTTGATTTTAATAATTTGCATGTTGTTTGTACGAGTGCTCTCTGTACATACTAATCTCAATGAATTGTTAACTAGCATACGAATATGTGAACCGAACGACCGTTCTGATTTAAATTCAAATTAGTAAATCACCATATATTTTGTCAAAAGAATAATTAATCAGTAGTTAATTAAAGTTCATAGCGGGTACGGTTCCGTTTGTTTTAATATTTTATTTAGTACCTACTTAAGTAATTAATTGTAAATTGGAACATAATAATATATTATTTTATGTCTTAAAACATGTCTTGATATTATGTTATGGGCAACAGGTAGAGGAAACTATGAAAATGTTATTAGATTTTTTTTTAAATAACGAGTAGCATTTTTAAATCCCCACGCAAAATTTCGCCTTATTTTTCCTTTTGAGGTACTATAATAAATTTACCCCCAACTGTACTTGCATAGAACCCTAAAAATTAATTAGAAAAAACCTTAATTATAATGCTATTTAAAAACCGATTCTTTAATCAACAGTCAACTTCAAATGATAACAAAAGTAATAACAATTTCGCAGTAAGCAGGTGTGAGGTGGAACTGTTATCTAAATCCTTGCGAGCTTTAGATTAAAAACGCGACATACACAAACTAAACAGAGACCATTTAGGTGTTTTTGTAGGAGTTTTAATTCCTCTTTTTCCAGCAATAACTTTATCTGAATGCCACCTAAGCATGGTTTTGTACAATTTTTTTTACAGATAATATGGCGGAGTATTTTCATTAACTTTATTCACATTTTGTTTAAATACAATTTGCTTTATTACTATAATATTGATTTTGCAACGAGAATTAATGTTTACTTACTAAATAAATAATTTTGTTTGTATTTCCAAATCAAACAGAAATGATTGCATAATACGCAAAAATATTTTCTATTTTAACTCGTAGAAACATAAATATCAAACAGATGAATTCATATTCATCTAAATGTAAATACGTTTAAATTAATATGTCATTGTTTATTTTAAGAGCGCAGTAAATAAAAGACAGTTGAGTCGAAATCAAAGCAAAATGACGCCTGCAACTCCGTTGCGCCAAAGTTCGTTTATCACGCGGAAATCATACATTTTTCCGGGATAAAAAGTATCCTATGTCCTTCCTCGGGACTCCATAGCAAGTACCCTCTATACCAAATTTCAGCAAAATTGTATCAGCGGTTTGCCGTTTGGGTGTGAAGAGGTGACGGACCACAGACATATATCAAGATAGATACCGCATGTCGCTCCATTTGTATGAAAACGAGCGTGTCACTTTTTTACTACCTACTGTGACGTACCGATGGTAAGAAACGTGTCCATTATCAAGGCCAATGTTTCTATTTGAATTTATACAGCTAAATACGGCACTATTAGGCATTTAGACATTTTTAAAATTCCGATTGACGTCCGATTCCGATAGCAGACTAAAGAAAAGACTTTCGAAAGACGAGCATTGCTCGTCGTTTGGGACTGCGATATGGCACCCGAAGTACATACACATGCGATATCTATCTTGGTCTATGTCTGTGTTACGAACACACTTTTGCATTTATAATATTAGTATGGATGAATTTAAACGGAGTATAGAAAACTTTAACGCCTACAGAATGTTCACGCTCGAACTTCGGTCGTTTAGGCAGCATTGTTTAAGTGCTTCAGTGAAGGGTTGACCCCGCAACCCCGCTCCACCCCCGCCCTTAACTCACACTTCACTTACACTGTAAGACACTTCACAAAGGAATTAAGATTTATAGATTTTACTGTCACCTCCGTCGTAATTCTTGCCGGTTATAGGTTTAGTTTGTCTTACAAAGTTCTAAGATACTGCTGAATATCCCATACTCAGGAGACAGATTGAAGTAAACTGGAAAAAGAAAAAATAAGTTCTAAGTACAGCTTTTTTTTTTGATGTCGCAGGGAAAACCTATGATGGGTTGGGTACCCCGGGGGTATGTGAGACTCCTACTCACGAAAACCACCTGCGGTTCGCCTTCAGCCGTATAACGGAGGGATATCCCGGATCTAACAAACACGGGACTCCCTCCACGACTGGCCGGTCTACCTCGGACCGGACTTCCACCAAAGTAAGGGAACGCTTAGGTGAACTAAAGCGTTCCCCTCGGCGCCGGGACTGACAAAGCCGGGCAGGTTCCTATCCTGACCCGGAGCCCCGTTAGACAGAAGTTAGGAGGTTCGCGTAGCGACGCCTCCGCACTCCCGTCCTACGCCGGCGGAGCGGCAGAGAGGTGGGATCGTTCTCTCTGTCCCGCTCCGTGGCCTCTTTCTGCGACATAACAAATTCGCAGAAAGAGACCACCGCCTGCCAGGCCTCATCGCTCTCGAGCATGCAGCGCAGCTGGTACAGCTGAGCTGGTACAATCTATATAGTACATAATATAGGATCTTTTGTCCTTGTAAAAGGCAGGGATGCCTACCTATGTCTTAACTTGACAAGACAATTTTAAGACTGAAACGGATTTTGAAAACTCGATTCGAGGGGTAAAAAATAATCTAATATATATAAATCTCCTGTCACGATGTTTGTCCGCGATGGATTCCTAAACTACTTAACCGATTTTAATGTTTTTATTTTTTTAATGTGTGCTTTTTTCCAACTTGAGAGATAGGATAGCTTAGATCTTTAATTATAGTCGCAATTTCATTTTATTGCAAATTATTTGTCCTTAAAGAGCAGCCATTGTTTATGCGACGCGGGTCACGGGATAGCGATGGACGTTGCCATGGTGACATACTTATTTAGTCACTAATTCAATAAAATAATACGGGCGATATACTTTATATAATATGGCAAAGAAACGTTTGCCGGGACAGCTAGTATTATATAAAACCTCTTAAATCTAGTACTTATAATTATTGATACAAAAGCAATTACAGAATTATTAGGTAGGTATGTAAAGAACAAAAAAATCTAACTCAACACGTTGCATTTAGCACTTCAAATACACTAAGTAGTAAAAGGACCTGTAAAATGAGTGAAGCTTAGCGCTAGAATTAAACAGCTTTCACCTTGTACAATAAGGATTTCACACTCATTTAATTTCACGGTTCGAGGGACAAAATCCGAGACTAATGGAGCTTACGTAAAGCCGCCATGTTGGAAATTTGCCTGAAATATTACCAAAAAATTAAATGACCCACTTTCAGACTTTCTGTTCTTGTAAATGGATGTGGACATTAGCGTTTTATAAAATGCAGTCCCGGGCACTATATGTGACAAAATATCATGGATATGTAGTATGTACTATCAAAGAAAAGTGGATATTTTGTAATTTGTACTATTAAAATTGTTTTATAGGCAGATGACGGATGTATGCAATATGGACGGGTTATGTAAGCCTAGCCCGAATGAATGAATGTTAGTCACTGACCGCGACTAAGCGTGCGTCCACATTTGTAACATTTGCGCGATCAGATCCCCGATCAGATCTCCGTCGCGTAGCATCGAAGCGTGTCAGAATGATACGCGTATCATGATATGCCCCGATCGCTATTAACCGCGTATCTAATACATGCCGTATCAAATACTCGCATAATCTGCAGAATTAAGATGAAGGCGTCCACACTATGACACGCATACTTGATACGGCGCGATGATCGCGACGGAGATCTGATCGGAGATCTGATCGCGCAAATGATACAAATGTGGACGCACCGTAACATTCATTTGACATGACCTTGACCAAATAACGTAGGTCCGGAATCTGCTTATCAATCAATTTATCTGATGGTACATACACCACCGTATCAATAGAATAGTGACTTTACTACTTCTCGCTACATTTTAACCAATGTTAATTACCCAAATGGCGAAGTTAGTAATATATCAAAAATTATACTTCTGCTAAACCCTTATCCTACACAAGACCTAATATTCGATAGATATATTATGTTTTAATCGTTGGTTATTGAAAAATGCCAACAAAATAATAACCAAGCAAATTAGAATTCAGCTTTACAGCGCTGCTCAAGTACAACGGAACGAAAGAAGTATTGGTATAATATATCGGTATATTAGTCTCGAGTGGGATCGGAAAGCTGAAGGGAATACACAAGTTTTCAATAATTACCACAGCTACGGCGATTAATCGATTTCATTGTCAGCTGGGGCACAGTCTATGGGGAATGAGATAAATATATTTCAATATACTGACTAAAATCCCGTACAAATTTTATTAGTAAGACTCCATCTTAAAATTTATAAAATTGTGTAACTAGCGTTGTGGTTTGAACCGAAATATTATCAAAGACATGCAGAAGTATTCGAGGCGGATACCATCGCAGCAATTAACTCATCTAAGGCAGATGGGGGAACTACGTTATTTGGTCAGGTTATGTTGAGCCCATTAACCAGCGTTGCCTGACGTCCCGATTTTGACAGGCTCAGTCCCGCTTTTCGGGGATAACTCTTGATCGGTGACAACGTAGCTTAGGTACATGCAGAGTGCTGAGAAAGAAAAGTGCGTAATGAAGATAAGAGTGTGGGAGATAGAGCCTAGGATCTATCTCCCACACTCAATTATCTTCATATCTAGAGGGGGGATTTCCTATGGCTACTTTTGCTATCTATTGTCACGTAAACGTAATTTTAAGCCAAATAAAAAGATATAAATGCGAAAACATTTGATTTTATACGTGTTTTAGTATGTTCCGCTTTTGACGGAAAAATCCCGCTATTTTCACTAAATTTTTCCAAAGTCCCGACTTGGCACAAAAAATCTGGTAACGCTGCCATTAACATACCTTTCACATAACCGACCAAATTACGTAGGTCCGCCACATGCTGTGTCAATTTCTCTGATAGTACAACCAAAGATATATTTCTCAGTTGTATACCTTATTATAGAGTTTCTACCTTATTATAGACTTTAGGCAAAACAGTACAGATCCGTCAGCGGTATATTTTCAATTACAGCGCAGGTTTTAAGGTTCCGGGACAATTTATTCACCTGCTGCCACCTGTCGATGTTGACAAGGGTACAGCGGTCCGCCATTACGACCCTCGTGTGTAATGACATATGAATATCGGAAAACTTTACCTATTGACTACTTGGAGTAGGTCCTACCAGCTTGTATTGTTCCGTATAGCATTAAATTATACCAGTACTAGATGAAACCCACAACGCGCTAAAATTCGTTTATCGCTCACTAACCGTACATTTTTCCGGGATAAATAGTATCCAATGTCCTTTCCCGGGACTCTGATAATCTCCATACCAAATTTCAGCAAAATGGGTTCAGCGGTCTGGGCGTATTAGTATAGATTGTAACTTGTATTATTAGATTACTTAAGGCCGTCCCCCGAGCAAACGACCTTGGCCATACATTTGCCGCGTTGCCGAGATCGCGCCAAAACCCTATTATTTTTACTTATCTTAGTTCAAAATTGTCCTAAAAAAAATTTAAAACGGCGAATATGTAGTTTATGATATTGTCGATCTATTTGCGTGACTTTCAAATAAAAGTAATTTGTAAATCCTAAGGAGATGCTGAATGTATGCTTGAATTTTAACAAATTGGTCTTACTTTGTAAGCTGATATCATTAGTATAAGAAACAAAAATAGAAAATGTAAAACGACAAATGGAATGTTGATATACTGAAGATTATTGCTGTATTTTTATTATAACTTTGTAGCCTTCAGATAATGAGTTTATAAGGCTTTAAATACGGTCAATTACGGAATCTCCGGACGGAACGCCCTTAATGCAAAAACTTCCTATCAATCGAACGAAAGAATACTTTTACGTACAAACGAAATTCAAAATAAGTAATCAAGCAGGACACTTTTTGTTGCAAAAGGGCGAAAAACGCGACGTGACGTAATGACTAAAGATGCATAGCACACATTGAAATACCAAACGGCGTCACGCTATGGCCATTTCAATTTTCTGTTTTCGCCAATTCGCATATTATTTTGATGTTACCTGACTCTCATCTTAGTTTTCTCTCATAAATAATATTCCTAAATATAGTTACAAAACAGCACAAGAAACTAGCGAAAGTCTCCTGAGGATACAACGCTGAAATATTATCATTGCTGCAAACGGAGTGTGCCAGGAAAATAGTATTGTAACATGTTTGTTATTACATCTCAAAGGAGAGCCATTATCTAAACTGTTATGATAACTAATTGGTTTCTGGAAATGTTCTAGAATTCTCTAGACTTTGGAGTTAACGTTAATTAAACTTTATTATTTCACTGTAGATCAAGAGAAAGGGTTTTACGTTGAGTTTGACGGGCCCTTGTAAGGTTTGAGAGAGCTTTTGTACGCTGACAAGTTTCTTATTATTAAGTACATAAATTAGTATTATAAAATTAAAGACATTTTTGATGTTATTTAAATATTCACAACAAAATTCCTACAAATGTAGAGTAGATGGCGGACGTAAATTGAACATGGGCCAACCAGTATATTATGCCAGCAAAATATACCTTTTTAACAAGTTAGATATTTTCTTTTACCTGACTACAGCAAATCCAAAAGGAAGAGAGTGTAGTGAGTAACATATATGATAGACACAAGGGGTAAATAATAATCAAGTACATCATCATTAAGCAAACGTTATGTGATGCAACCATGATGCAACAGATTATTAAATCTTACCTTTTTCTAAAAGTAAATTGTAGTCCAAAGGTTTTACTGATCTCTTATTGATAGTATGACTTTTTTATGAATTATTGAAAATACTCGTAACTAAATCTTATATATAAAATTCTCGTGTCACAATGTTAGTCCACGAACTCCTCCGAAACGGCTTTACTGATTTTTACCAAATTTTATATGCATATTCAGTAGGTCTGAGAATCGGCTACTGGGTACTTTATATATTGATAAGTGCATTTGTTGAATAAATAATAGTAAATTATTACAACCTGAGACTGACGGCGACCATTCTTTGTGCGACGAGATAACGATCGACGCTGCCATGGCGACATACTTATTTAGTCACTTCAATAAAATAATATGGGTGAAATACTTTATTATTATGGCAAAGAAACGTTTGCCGGGACAGCTAGTAAAATATATTATTTAATTTTAGACTACACTTAGCGAAGCAATGAATCCATATTCATATGTACTAATATTATGAAGTGAAAGTATGGAAGGACTAGATGAGACGCCCGCAACTCCGTTGCGCCAAAATGCGCCAAAATTCGTTTATCGCGCGGAAACCGTACATTTTTCCGGGATAAAAAGTATCCTATGTGCTTTCCCGGGACTCAAAGTATCTCCATACCAAATTTTTGCAAAATTTGTTCAGCAGTTTGGACGTGAAGAGGTAACAGACAGACAGACACACTTTCGTATTTATAATATTACTATGGATACCTTTCTCTGTCTGTACTGTTACCACTTCACGCTTAAACCACTGTACCGTTTTTGATGGTTGGTATGAAGATACTTAATGTATCCCGCGATAGGACACAGGCCACATTTTATCCCGGAAAAGTGTACAATTACCGCATGATAAACGAATTTTGACGAAACGGAGTTGCGGGCTTTATCTAGTGAGTTCATTATAATATAATAGAAACTACTCCATAACTCTATTATAAACATAGTTTTGATGTTGACGTTTAAGTAAAACGGGTAGGTCTATTGTTGCGTTAGATTAGATTCTGGCCTGAGTCCTGACAGGCCCAGGCCACAATGCCCAGATGATAATAACCTCTGCCGCGAGTACCGACTATAATGGCCGACTTGATAACTAAGGTTCAGGCTATGATATAAATTAAAACGACTAGGGTATGGCGGTACTGAGTTTTACGTATAATTTTATAATTACGGCTTTACTTTACGGTATATATTCGTTTATTTAATCATAAGAACAACATAATAATGTTATGAATAATAGGATAAAATCTAATCTAAAATATACAGATATATATACAAACTTAAAATATAAAAAGGAAACGGTATATTAATTTTATTCATAATAATTAATAAGTATATTTTATAACGCAAAGATTGATTGATGGTCAATGCGCAACGCATAAGCCAAGCTTATAGAGCTAGGAACCTAAAATGTAGCTTCGCTTTTCTCTTATGCTATGACGTGTATTTTTATTTTTAACAAAGATCAACATATTATCCAAAGGCAGGAAGGTTAAATTGCACCCTGTACAACATATTATATTCACATAAAATAATTTTTATAAAAGAAGAGAGAGAAAGGTATCTCTCTTACTTATTCTTCTCAGGCGACGTCACAAGTAAAAGCTTAGGTATTGTATGACTGTTTCTTACGGAAAATACTAGAAAATATCATTACAAAGTTTGAGCACAACTAGCCAGTAGGATTGATATCCAAAATGGATGCTGCGAGTGTCTGTCGTAAACTGGTAACGGATCTATAAATTCACCAGCTGTTACCCGTCTTTCGGTGTTTAAAACTTGTGTAAAATATTGCCAGCCACTTAAAATATACGGCCTTAAAAGTTTGTTACATTATCTGTATATAATGTAGTTAAATAACTTAAAATTATGATTATCATTTTTCAATATCTGTATAATATAAGGTATAACAGAACTATGTATAATACTTGATGTGTAATGTGTATGTGACCCTTGTCCAGAACTTTGAAAACGGCTAATTAACGTCACGGCATTTCTCATAGAAACAAAGGTAGACAAAAGTAAATCTTTAAGTGTTTACTTTATTTACTCAGTCTTAACACAGTGAACTCCTTATAATATTATAGGGGTAAGTAAGAATTATTACTTTGTTTAGTTACGACTTATAACCTGTGTAGTTAAATAACTTAAAATTTAATACTCAGCTTTTAGCAGAAAACAATGAATTTGATTCTAGAATCCTTGCTTAGGGGTCCAAACGGCCAAGTAATGAACCAAAACAAATAAACAACAAAGGGTTATGATTCAGAAAGGAACGGTTAACCCAACGGAGCTTGAGCGTCAAAGTACCGGAGTAACAGAGCTCGCTTCAGTTGCTATACCTTATTGCTTTCCTCTTATTGACCTGTCTTTATGTGTTAGGGTTACTTCGAAATTATTTGGGACATTCTGAAACAGTGTTTCAGGAATGCTTTATTACTAGGAACAATCAGCTCCTACTATGTTCTTAATGTTAAAGATTTTTTCCTTACTTAAAAAATACTAGCGAGTAGCGAACTAGCGACCCGCCCCGGTGTCGCACGGGTATAAAATATATAGCCACTGAAAAAATGATTAAAATTGATAGCCTATGATCCTTCACGTGCTCTACTTCTTATCTCTGCCAAATAACATACTATTAGTCTTAGCGTGATAAAATATTGCCTATATCCTTGCTCAATAAATGGGCTATCTAACACTGAAAGAATTTTTCAAATTGGACCAGTAGTTCCTGAGATTAGCGCGTTCAAGTTAGCCCTTTCAAATAATTTTCCCCGTTTTTTCCACATTTTCCTCTATTTCTTCGCTCCTATTAGTCTTAGCGTGATAAAATATAGCTTATAGCCTTTCTCGATAAATGGGCTATCTAACACTGGAAGAATCATCAAAATCCGTTGCGTAGTTTTAAACATTAAAGGAACAAAGGGACATGAGGAGAAAAAAGCGACATTGTTTTATAATATGTATAGATATAGACGTATAGATATAGAATATGCAACGTAACTTGACATTAGCTCATGTGGTCGCTGCATTAGCTGCAACTTGATAGACAAGAACAGAGCAGAATTAACTAATGTCTGTCTATTTACATGGTGTAGATCTTATTAGTAATTAGTATGTTTATTAGAAAATAGATAGAGATATATACATAAACTAGCTGACCCGACAGACGTTGTCCTGTCTTAATGATGATTACTTAATTATTCGAATTGTTATAATTAAGAAAACAATAGATTGAAATTAGTATCTCCATGCCAAATTTCATCAAAATAGATTAAATAGTTTAAGCGAAAATCATAAAAGTTTATTGTGCAGGAACCATACATTTTCCGGGACAAAAAATATCCCTAATCCTTTCCCGAGACTCAAAGTATCTTTATGCCAAATTTCATAAAAATAGACTGAATAGTTTAGTTTAGGCGAAAAATCATAAAAGTTTATTTATTGTGCGGAAACCGTACATTTTCCGGGACAAAAAGTATCCCTTGTCCTTTCCCGAGAGTCAAAGTATCTCCATAACAAATTTCATCAAAATCGATTGAATAGTTTACGCGCAAATCATAAAAGTATATTGTGCAGTAACCGTACATTTTTCCGGGACCAAAAGTATCCCTTGTCCTTTCCCGAGACTCAAAGTATTGGGTGTGTGAATATGACTCCGCCCCTTTTTGTCAAAATAAAACACATTTGTTCGCTTACAAAATTAAAAAAAAAAATTATTGAAAGTATGCTCCATCTGCAGCTACAACCTTCGCCCATCGTTCAGGTAGTTTTCGTATTCCTTGCTGGAAGAAGTCCTGGTCTTTTGAGCTTATCCAGTTGTCAATCCAAATTTTGATACTTTCACATGAAGTAAACTTTTCTCCAGTAAGGTCTGTCTGCATCGTCCGGAATAGGTGGTAATCCGAAGGAGCTATGTCTGATGAATATGGCGGGTGGGGTAACACTTCCCAGTCCTGTCCCTCTAAATATCTTTTTACGACTTCTGCGGTATGCGGTTTGGCATTGTCATGCTGAAGAACTAATTTGTTATGTCTATTCACCCATTCTGGTCGTTTTTCTTCTATGGCTCGCTTCAAACGCATTAGTTGTCGTCGGTAAACTTCTCCATTAATAGTTTCAGAGGGTTTGAGCAACTCATAATATACAATACCTTTCTGATCCCACCAAATACAGAGCATGACCTTGGCACAGTGAATATTTCTTTTTGGCTGTGATGGGCCTGGTTCGCCTGGTTTCACCCAAGCTTTTTTGCGTTTAGGATTTTCGTAGTGTATCCATTTTTCGTCTCCTGTGACTATCCGATGCAAAAATCCTTTTCTTTGCTGTCTTTGAAGCAGCATTTCACAAATGGTTTTCCGACGTTCCATGTCTCTTTCTTTTAAATCATGTGGAACCCAGTAACCGGCTTTTTGAATCATTCCCATCATTTGTAAACGCTTTGCAACAGTTGAACGATCAACATTTAATGCTGCAGCTAATTCTGATTGAGTTTGGCAAGAATCTTCCGCCAATAATGCTTCCAATTCAGCATCTTCAAATTTTTTTGGTGGTTTTCCATGTTCTTTATCCTCAGTACTAAAATCGTTATTTTGAAATCGTCGAAACCATTCCTTGCAAGTTGTATTAGACGGAGCATGCTCACCATAAATCTCCACAAGCAAACGATAAGTTTCCGCTGCAGTTTTCTTCGCAATAAAATAATGTAATAACACTTCCCGCAAATGACGTTTATTTGGAATAAAAACCGACATTTTCGAAAAGGTGAAAACAATTGTTGCTTACACTTCAACCAAATATCATAAAATGCGTTAGATAGCTGACATTCAGTACTATCGAATACAAGTATGGTCATTTATTAGTACACGTAAACAATACTAAAAACGACATCTGTTGAGAAAGGGCGGAGTCATATTCACACACCCAATATCTCCATACCAAATTTCATAAAAATAGACTGAATAGTTTAGGCGAAAAATCATAAAAGTTTAATGTGCGGGAACCGTACATTTTCCGGGACAAAAAGTATCCCTTGTCCTTTCCTGAGACTCAAAGTATCTCCATACCAAATTTCATCAAAATCTATTGAATAGTTTACGCGCAAATCATAAAAGAATATTGTGCAGTAACCGTACATTTTTCCGGGACCATAAGTATCCCTTGTCCTTTTCCGAGACTCAAAGTATCTCCATAACAAATTTCATCAAAATCGATTGAATAGTTTACGCGCAAATCTTAAAAGTATATTGTGCAGTAACCGTACATTTTTCCGGGACAAAATGTATCCTATGTGCTATTCATGGTTCTAAGCTACCTCTCCACCAATTTTCAGCCAAATCGGTCCATCCGTTCTTGAGTTATAAGTGGCGTAACTAACACAACTTTCTTTTATATATATAGATATATATAATATAATAGATAGAAATATTACTCTGTATATTTCCAGACAAAATATAATTCAGGCGTGAAGAGGTAACAAACAAACAGCACACACAAATGTTAGGTACTTTAGATAAAACTAAATAAGTTAGAAATGTGGTCTGTGAAACGTTATTGAAATTCTCCTATCCTAGTCGTAATAGTGTCGAATGCAATATGAGACTGGGCATTAAGCATTATCAGCGCGGAACAAGTGGCAGATAATGCACTTACAAAGGCTTTGTCGTGGACGGTATTCACACTCGCAGTATTGTCCACAGCTGCGGTCCACAGAACTCGCATACATCTATACTAATATTATAAATGCGAAAGTGTGTCTATCTGTCTGTCCGTCTGTCTGTCTATCTGTCTGTCCGCCTGTCTGGTCTGTCTGTCTGTCTGTTACCTCTGCACGCCCAAATTACTGAACCGATTTTGCTGAAGTTTGGTATGGAGATATTGTGAGTCCCGGGAAAGGACATAGGATACCTTTTATTACAGTAAAATGTACGGCTCCTGCGTGATAAAAGATTTTTGGCGCAACGAAGTTGCGGGCGTCATCTAGTTTAGTATATTGCATGTCTGTTTGTTACTTCTTATACCCGTGCACCGATTTTTATGAAATCTGTTACGGAAAAACTTATGATTGCCGCTGAAGGACATGGAATAATTTTGTGACGTAAAATGTATATCTTGGACCTCGGTTGTAAATAAATAATTTCTAAGCATAACATTTCAAACTTTCGCGTTGCATTATAATTAAAACTTATAAATCGGGAGTCGGGACTTAACGCGACTTATTCCAATAGTAATGCTACTACGAGTACATACTTTTTCTCGACGTTTCGGCCGTGTTTGTACTGGTACTTAGCATTACTATTGGAATATATTTTATAAGTTTTAATTTCTAAGCAAATATTCAGGTACGGGCAACATCTAGTATTTCTATAAAACATTTTCATCCGGAGATTTTTTATTTTATTTTTTTCATTGACTCCCATGAAATAATGTATTCTGAAGTAAGTTACACACATAATTATACAATACACACACACAAAATAAGTATACACTTTTATATTAACCTATCAAGCCCCATAAGATAACCGGTGATCGCGACAACAATAGAATAAAAATAGATTTCCAAGAATCTGCGATCGTAACAAATAATAAGTACTTACTATGAATTCGTATTGATGTTTTCCAGAAAATGTTGGGGCGTGTATTTATTGGTAGGGGTCAGTACAGAGCAATTTTCATGCACGTCGATCCCCTCTTAATATTTTATTGGGGTTGTGTGTTTGTTTGAAATTTTCGTGGTTGACATAGGTCTGTGCCTTGCGGCACTCCTAAATTTTACACAAACTTTATTTATAACCACACAAGTCACATTTCTTTTTAAAATGCACAAGTCTGCCAAAAAAGTATTGTTGGTTTGAGTATGCATTATTAAAGTATACCCTACCTACTTTTGTTCCTTAGCTAATTTGTAAATTCGCAATTTTAAAACTAATTACAAACTCTCTAAATCTATACTTATAAAATTACATGTCCTGACTGACTGACTGATTCATCATCGCTGAGCAAAAACCGTTAAAGTTACAGCCACGAAATTATTTGGTGAGTAGGTTTGTTTTATCTACTTAATAAAACAAACCTACTCCACTAAGGAAGTAATTTTGAAAATTTTACCCCAAAGGGGGTGAAATAGGGGTTGAAAGTCTGAATGAAAGTCCGTCATTTCTTAAGTTAGGAACACGAAACTTTATCTTTGGGTTACTAATTAAAAATGAATGGATACGTATTTAAGCGTTTTTGGAAATTCTTCCCCCAAGGGGGTGAAATTGGGGTTGAAAATTTCAATGGAAGTCCGTTATTTCGACTTGAGTTAGTAGCATGAAATTTTATGTTTGGGCTACTGATTAAAAATGATTGGATACGTGTTTAAGCGTTTTTGAAAATTCTACCCCCGAGGGGGTGAAATAGGGGTTGAAAGTTTAAATGAAATTAGTCTATATTATATAGGTATACTATGTTAACGCGGACGAAGTCGCGGGAAACACCTAGTTTAGAATATTTTTCGTCATTAACCAAAATGTATGCCCTAGACAATTTTCATTAACTCAAAACCTAATCAACTTTCAAAACGCACGAATGCGGGTAGTTTGCAATAAAACGGCGAATTCCTGAGATGTCGCCAACACCGAGCCAACGTCGAGCTGTGAAATACATTTACTGCCGTCTAGACTTATATCCGTTTCCGTCCGGGCGGAATTAGATTTTTCGAAATTCGAATGTTTCGCAAGTCTAAACTCTCGATAATGAACATTCATATTTATACAAAAAATTATAGCCATTAAATGAAATATATAGTTCACGGAGTGGTGGTTTTATTTTATAAATAATTAGAAATTACATGCTTATTTAAAACCGTTAGGTTTTAAACAGTTTTAAACATAAATCACGTCAAACTTACAGTAAGTATTCAATTAAATTATAATTTCTTTAAAAATAAATAAAGAAATCTAAAGGAAAGCATTTTGTTCTCCAATACGCAAAAATAAATATAAAATGTGTTAAAGAAAAATTATGTACTTACTTTACAATAGCAAGCTTTCATTAATATGCAAAATAATATATAATATTATTATTATTTTTAACAAAAAATTAAAACCGACTTCCAAGGTAAAAACAATATTAACATTAATATGAACTAAAAAGTATTAAATAATTTTTGCTATCTAATAGTGCCTTTTTCCGAATTCGGCTAAACCTTGACCATTTCTGTACTCAATCTTCATTATTTTGAAGTCGGTACCAGATAGCTGAATCTTCAGTCCTCTGACAGAATATTTGAAACTTTTGGAACTGGCACCGACTTCAAAATTATGAAGATTGAGTACAGAAATGGTCAAGGTTTAGCCGAATTCGGAAAAAGGCACTATTAGATAGCAAAAATTATTTAATACTTTTTAGTTCATATTAATGTTAATATTGTTTTTACCTTGGAAGTCGGTTTTAATTTTTTGTTAAAAATAATAATAATTTCACTCTTTTTAGTTACACTAGTAGGTAAACCTTCGCGTATATTTTACGTATCTTATTACACAGTTCACACTCACAAAATAATTTATATTATCAGTGAAGTGAACATATTGTGCTAAGTAATTTAACAATTTTAATACTTCAAACCCCAAGCGGTCACCGGCGATTGCGATAACAATAGAAAGGCTATTGTGTCTTGTTTTTCCACGATCCAAGGATCTATCAGATAAAAAATTGTATAAACTTGCATAGGATGTAGCGTAGCTACTCATCTAATATATAAAATTCTCGTGTCACAGTTTTCGTTGCCATACTCCTCGGAAACGGCTTAATGATTCTCATGAAATTATGTGAGCATATTGTGAGGATATTGGTCTGAGAATCGGCCAACATCTATTTTTCATACCAAAAATTATTTATATGGCAAAACAACGTTTGCCGGGACAGCTAGTAATATAATATAATATTATCATAATTATTGACAGCTGTTCTTGTAATCAAGAATTCAATTTCAAATCCATTCAAATCGATACTTAGTGCGCCATCTATCGATTAATAAGTATAACTAATTAAAAAGACACTTACGGTCTTACTACAAAAGATTTAAACACCCGTTGAACAGTTGATTAGAGAAAAATTCCATACAAAATTGTCTCAAAACAACTGTTCAACAGATGTTTAAATCTTTTGTGGTAAGACCTTTATTGACTTTGTTTTGTTTAAATGCTCTTTTTATTAAAATAACTTTATTTTAATTCTATATTTTGTCTATTAAAATTTTATAAAGTAGTAAGTATAGTATTCGATCTGTATATAAAGTAGTAAAGTATATTCGATCTGGCGTCTTCCGCCACGCGCCACGCGCGGCGCCGCGATACCGTCGCCTCCGCGGCGCTGACCGGTGTATATTTAAACAAAGTGTTGTTATACAGTATAAAATTATTATTATTATTAGTATATCCACACCTATGCCTTGTACTATTATCTATTCTGTGCCATGAGAGATTGGTGACCTTAACACGACGTGGTAATGATGAAGACGATGATCATGATGATGATGACGATGATGATTATGATGATGAATATGAGTTGCATAGTAGCATATGCTTTCTGTTCTTAAAACAACGCCGAAACTCCCAAACGTGTATCTATAAGGAGTCAGGAGTTCTCTCAGCATCTTCGAAACCATGGTATACCTTGACCCAATATTTGACTTTTTGGTAGCATATTCTTAGTACACTTCACATAAAACCAAAATCACCATATGTTTCCATATAAATTTCGAGGAGTTCCCTCGATTACTCCTGGATCCCATCATCAGGTCACCACTTTGTGAACATGGTACCAAATTGGAGTAAAACCAAATACAACAAAGCAAAAATTTCGAAAATCGGTTCACAAACGGCGGAGTAATCGTTGAACATACAAAAATAAAAAAAAAAAAAATATAAAAAAAAAAAAAAAAAAAAATATCCACAGCCGAACATATAACCTCCTCGTTTTTTGGAAGTCGGTTAAAAATAGCAGCTGTCTTAATAAAAAAAAAACTATAAAAATATCTCTAGATCCACGCTGACACTCTTCATCCCCGATATAGATCCAGGATATCATTTTAATAATAGCAAGGTTAAAATTTAGTTTGTTGTTATTTTTAGCAATATTCCGCGAAATAAACTTCCACCTTTAAGTAAATGAGTGAGTGCACGCATAGGCATGCGTACAGCACCTCCCTCCTCCCACACTGCCTATGCGTACACTCGCATGCAAGAACTTGCAAACACCACCACCACACAAGCAATAATGTTGGCAAATCCGTGCAAGGCCCCTCACCACCATGCAGGTTGAAAACCTCGTCGCGCGTTTCGCTCCAACACCGGAGCATCCTCAGGATGTGGACTCTACGAACAACGTCCGTCAAGCTTGACGGACGTTGTTCGTAGAAGCTATGGATTTCCGCAAAGTAACGCCTGATTCCATTAACTATTTAATAGCAAGGTGCAACGTACTCGTATATTTACCATAGACCTAGTTTTTTCCGACCCTCCCCTGCCTGTCAGGGGTGCTGCACGCGTGCAGGGGTGCGTATCGATTGGCGCACCCCCGGTGATGCACTTCTGACACCCTTTCATTAAGTTAAAGTTTGCTTTGGATGTGCGTCGATAGTTTTAGCGTATTGCTGGGCAATTCTAAAACGATACTCGAATGGAGGAAGGACCGTTTTTGGGGAATTGCTGAGGAATTCTAATTCGATATTTGTATAGTGTTTATGTTTTAGTAGCTTCTTAAAAAAACTTTTTGTCGTACTCGGATGAATATGAATTACCTGAAATTAGAAATATATAAACATTATTATTTATTATATATCAAACGCTCCATATCGAAGTTTCATCTAATATATATAAAATTCTCGTGTCACAGTTTTCGTTGCCATACTCCTCCGAAACGGCTTGACCGATTCTCATGAAATTTTGTGAGCATATTGAGTAGGTCTGAGAATCGGCCAACATCTATTTTTCATACCAAAAATTATTTATATGGCAAAACAACGTTTACCGGGACAGCAAGTCATCGATAAAATAATATGTCCTAAGTGCGGCCGTTAGTAATATTCTATAAAGTTTGTTTTGCACAAGTAAAGCAATATACCTACTACTAAAATACCATCCTTTAATAGTTTTTTTATTCAGAAATATAATAAATACTTTCTTATAAGAACAATAAGAAGATTGTATGCCATTCTATTTTACATACAAAAATATCCAGCATAATAATTAATAATATCACTTATCACTAATATTATAAAATGCGAGTGTGTGTCTGTCTGTCTGTCTATTACCTCTTCACGCTCAAACTGCTGAACCGGTTTTGCTGTTTGGCATGGAGATACTTTGAGTCCCGGGAAAGGACTATTACTTAGGATACTTTTATCCCGGAAAATGTACGGTTCCCGCACGATAAACTAATTTTGGCGTAACAGAGTTGCGGGCATCATTTACTATTAATATCATAATTCGCTTATCATGTACGTAATACGTATAATGAATAGCTATACTGTACTCGGCGAAACATGGCGGTAGCGGTCATTGACTCCCTGTCAAAACTTGTCATTTTCTAGATAAACCGAGATTTACAATGAAGTGTCAGATGTTGTCAATCGCTACTCTGTATAAAAAATGACAAGTTTTTGACAAGGAGTCAATGACCGCTACCGCCATGTTTCGCCGAGTATAGTATAAAATCATCAAGTTAATATACCTATCGGAATAGAGCAACAATCTCGAGCTGTCAAACGTAACCAAAATTGGTTTTCATCTGTGTGAAAAATATGTGTACGTATACACTTACACAAGCATGATTGAACATGAATTCTATGAGATTATATTGACAACGTGCGGCACGTGCCGACTGGACGTCAAAAAAAGAGTGCTGCTGTCATGTATCACACGTCTCTTTTTACCACGCGGTGTTACTGATAGTGGCATCTCGCTTGCTCAGGCCTTTGTTTCTCTATTCCGCTATGTATATTAACTTTATGTATAAAATATGACGCCCGCAACTCCGTTGCACCGAAATTAGTTAGTTCGCGCAACAACAGACAAATAGACAAACACAGATTGATATAGGTGTGCATTCCGATTTCCGACGTTCGCATTGTTTGGATTTGATCGATCTATATGCACAGAACTCCGCATATTATATTAGTATGATTGATGGTGACGAGTTGTATCAGTTGATGAAATGATGATGAACAAACAGACTATAGTTTGTGCGTTTTAAGATGAAATGGGTGACAGTTCTCATATTCCTTGCTACGGATTTTTTTTACAAGAAAACAAAAGAAACAAAATGTAATAAATAATAAATTATATTCCATCTACAAAAACAAATGTTTCCTATAATTGTAAATGAATAAAAATGAAAAGTTGCTAAATGCTAACTTATTAATATAAAATTATAAATATTAATGTGCAATATGCATATAAAATTAAGGTTACGAAAATATTTGAAAAATGTCAGATGCATGAAACGGAACTTATGTCAATAGAGATTGAAACTGTTGAATCGAAATCAAATCGATAAAAAGGGCGGCCATCTTAAATCGCCGGCGACACTCTGAAACGTCAGTACGAAATCGATAATTTCGATTGCAATTCCTTTACGAAGTGATTCGATATTTTTAAATTATCGATTATTTTTTTTAGGTTACTTCCCTACAATTATCATTTATTATGTGTCACCCATATCATCTTAAAACGCACAATCTATAGTGCATTATTGATTTTGAGTTTAGCATTGCATCTATTATTACTATACATTAAACTTAGAAAGAATTTCCAGTACAATACAATCTAGCATTTAAGCTGGATAATACCTTAAAACAACTTTAAACAAAAGCGCAACGACAAACGCGCCATTTTGACACAGATGAATCTTAAACAAACATTAGCTCGCTCGAATAATCTTCATACTAATGCAGAACCTTATTCTCCCAAATAGAGTCCTCAGTCTCGACGAGATCAGACGAGGAAATACGACGAGACGGCGCTTTTAAAAGCACTGCCATTTCGCTACGGATAAGTAAGAAAATCACTCACGGAAGAGCGTTTTCTTATGCATTTATCTTGATTGTTTGGTCATAGATTTCGAACGAAGAACGATATCGTAATGCGGTTCGCTTTTTCTTTGGTATACAAGGTGTAACAAAACTAAGTTATAATACTTTAGGGTGTGTATATAATATAACAAAATAGAGTTCACTGTAAAAGTCGCAGCGCTGAAAGACCAAATTTTTTTTTCACTATTGTATGAGAAAACCCGTGACGCTGGGGCGCTTGCCCGTACAAAAATTGGTCTTTCAGCACTGCTTCTTTCATAGTCACACACAGTCACTCTCTACAAGGAACACAAACACACCCTAAAGTACTATCAGTTATCACTTAGTTTTGTTACACCCAGTATAACTGTTGAGCTGAGGCTTAAACCTAGTTAAAGCTGCAAATTGTCTGCACTATACAACAATAAACATCCATGTGAAAACAAAATTTTTATAACAATCTTTCTTCCTTCTCTTATTAAGCTATTTTTCTGACAAATACAAAACTATGATCCATATTATAGTCGCAATATTATGTACCTATACGTCTGCATACTCAATGGGCGTTTGCACACTGCACGATAACGACACGACACGATACCACAAAATAGAGGGCCACCGCACATATTATACAATTTCAAGTTCGGCGACTATCGTACAAATTGACTATCGTACTAATTCTAATACTCTGTCACTTAATACATAGTTAATATTGAATGCACCCAAAATATTCTCCTTTCTTTTCGCCTTCGTTTTATTAGTGCCACAATAAAAGCGTGCTTTTTACGCATTTTAACAGGCACGTCGCTAGGCTAGCAACACCGTTACCAACTAAATCTAAAAGTCTGCGGCTGGCAGCGTACAGGATGAAGTTGTCCAATTAAATTGTAACACTACGCAATTTAGTTTGTACGATAGTCGGCCAACTCGAAATTGTATTATAACTGCGGTGGCCCTTATCTATTCTGTGGTATCGTGTCGTGTCGTTACCGTCGCAGTGTGAAAACGCCCAATGTTGTTCTTACTGTTATTACTTATTAGAAACGAGATATTTGTTTAAGCTCCTAATAGTTTCAACTCCTTTATCATTAATATCTGCAGGATACCAGTACAAAACGCTGTATCATCTAACAATCTTCCCAACATGCTGCGCATTATATATTAACGTTCTAAAAATACTCTCGCCTCCGTGAATACATAATGTACACAGCAAGCACACAATCGGCAAATCTAATTTGCTTTGTAAGGCTTACTACTCACATACGACAAAATACAGATACTTAATACAATGTGTATAACTATTAAGCTGCACACACTCTAAACAAAAACGTCGCATAGACTGGCCTCATTGCTTCAAAACTAGTCATAAGTCTGAAAATACTTGTCAGCAGTCCCAAGTCAGTAAAAGTATATTGCTTACTTGAGACACAAAATATAGTTTTAAGACACTCTTTATCTTTACAAATCATATTTTTCACAAAATATTTTGTATTGCAAGTCTCTCTTAAGACTGTCATTATATCTGTCTAAAGCTATAGTAGAGCGAGAGTTCTTATTAGACTGAGTAGCCCACATAATTATAGTAGGGGAGGTAGTGCTAGCGTATGCAAAGCCAATTCATACCGACCAAATTTTTGTCCAGCGGTAGCTTAATATTTATCAATCAATAGAATCAGCGTCAGTCGCCGCACCCGTGGTGGAATGTTAACTGAGAGTATTTCAAAGTTGTAAAAAAATAGTTGCGAAAAGTTATTTTATACCGAATGAAACTTTGATGGATGATTATTGAGGTCATGTTTAACCAAAAAATCACCGTCAGCCGTATTGCAGACGGGGGATTCAACGTCAGTCGCGTTACTGAACATGTAAAAAAAATTTGAATATAAAGTCATTTTATACCCTACAAAATTTATACAGGTGAATGTTTCAACTTTGTAAATAATAAATAAAACCGTCAGTCGCTAATACGATGGTGGAAAAACCGTCAGCCAGCGATATAAGTTATGACCAATATAGCCCTACTTTGCGCTCAATGTATCCTAGGGGTCGTGTAGACGACATTCGTTTGAATTAATCATAAAATTATCTCACATAGGAATTTTTAGTAATTAATTCGATAGTCAATACTTGTGAAGAATTATATATATTTTAAATTATATGAATTTTACTTTAAAAGCGCCATCTGTTGTTATATACTAAAACTAAAATAACACACACCCAACCTAAACGTGTATAATCTAGATATGAACCTTTATTGGGTGCCAATTGGGATCGTTTTAATGTCAATTCAATACGATTCCCAACATCAACTTTGAGATGCTCTCAATTTTTATTCCACCCATTATGAAGTGGCTGACGATCAAATCTGTTATGTATTAGTGGAATACTATTATTGTAACGATTTTCGCTCGGTATGAAATTACTTTTTTAACTGAGCGCGACCTCCCCTACTATTAGGTCTAACTAAAGACTGCCGTGTCGTATGTGAGTGCTAAGACTAAACTACACAATACAGTGTTCAATAATGCGTATTATTGGCTAACATCTAAGATGCGAGCGGATGATATTGTAGCTAATTTGAGTAAATATATCAGTTCTGTGTAACACATACTCTCGTCTGTTGTTGATTCATATTATGATTGAGCGTTTGAGAATTAAAGCAAGTTAATGCTTGTGATAATTCTTACGATGGATCAATTCAAGCGATTACAAGTAGATCGGCATATTCGTCTATGGTTGTTCAGGTTCGATTGAATTGGTATGACAATCAAGGTTTATCAATCATGGTTTAAATTGACGAGGGGCCTATAACCTATACTATACGTTCGTAATTTCTTGTCTTCTTCTATCACGCGCCAACATAGAGAGGCTGCATACAGCATACTATATATTTAAAGAAAGTACATCTACTTATATTATTGTATTCTGTGGTATATCTGTAGCCGTAGCACGGCGACCAGTAGAAATGCGAAAGTATGGACCTCAGGTATGGACAAACAGTGGACATAAACTTAAGGTGCCGTTCCTATCTTTACCGGGGCTAATTAAATCGCGACCGACAAAAATTCAATTAAAATGTCACTTTATGACAGACTATAAGTAAATGTCATAAAGTAGGATATTATTTGAATTTTAGGACTATAGTCTGTCATAAAGTGGCATTTTAATTGAATTTTTCGGAACGAAAAAAGATCGGAACGGCACCTTAAGTTTATCTCCACGGTTTGTCTATACTTTCGTATTTCCGCTGGTCGCCGTGCTACGGCTACTGGAATATTCTTCTTTGTTTAAATTTTAAGGTAGGCTAAGAAGCAATGTTTAATTAGTTTTATCTATGCTTGTGATAAATCTGTGACGCAAAAATCGTTGTTTTGAAAGGTTCAACAGTAATTGTAGTTTTCATTCCAAACATACGGGCGTCGAGGAGCGTTTAATGAACAAAAGGTATGCCAATTGAGGAGAAGTGCCGGCTTCCGTGTGGGACTATACGAGTTACGAGTTACGACGACGTATTGTCACTAAGAATACCGAGGTGTTGCCTTTGGCGAGTTCAAGCATAGATTTTAGTTCCTCAAGGTCGATTATCGTTTATCAGGTCCTTAGTTATGACATTTCTTGTTTTTGAATTATTTCGGTATTTTGTACGAAATTCATCAAAATTTGTTCTCAACTTATGTTAGCAAAGCTATTAGCTGTCTTGTAACACACTTTTTTTATACAATATATAATAATATATTATTATGATTGATATCATACCTACTTACCTACTTACATGATATACTTAGAGGTGTTTCAGACTAAAACAGACATTTCAAAACATAATACATTTCTAGTGATGTAATTGGATAAAACTTTTAAATATTGTGCATGAAATTCATCAAATTGTTGTTGTAGTGTTAGGAACGCTGTAGTTATAATGTTGTAAAAATATCAGTTCTAAAACATTTTGGTAACTAACACATGTGATTAAAATGCTTAACTTGTACAATGTAACGCCCAAACATTTCCAGCGGAAAATTATACCATAGCTAAGTTCGTTATTCGTACACAATGTTGAATGTACGTTCTCTACGTGGAGTAAACATGTCTAATCAGGCGAACATCGCCCGTATTTGACAGTAACAAAGAGATTGCTCTAATTACTCAAATAAAGCCGAGATGAACTCCAAATATCAAATATACTGGGAAACACGGCTTGATGGATCAATTTCTCAGCTTAATTTACCTTTTGTATTTTAAACGTCAATTTAATTTAATGCTGATATAGTTTGTACTCTTTGTACCTGAGTCTTCAAGTAAATTGTAATAGCTTAAGAGCCCCTGCAGACTACAGACTTTTAGTCGGCCGATAGTTTGATCAAATTGGTTTTTGAGTACATTATCAGCCGATACAAATCGTTTAGTGTGCGCACCTTCATATATCTTCGTACCGATTAAGCTTTCGATCAAACTATCGGCCGACTAAAAGTCTGCAGCCTACGGGGGCTCTTGGTTTGTATCTAGGTAATAAATACTCTACATAAGTGGTAACAGCTACACTCTAAGATATTCAATTAGAAGTCTTCATTGCTCTCAATTTTTGACAGACTTTGTCCTGCCGGGCGGATTTGAGAATCTCCACCTGGGACCCCACCCAAAAATAAAAAACAATTCATCTAAATCGGTGGCGCCGTTTAGGAGTTCAGTGACAGATTCACGTACAGTAGTATTAATTATAAAACAAAGAATGACTCATTTAGAAAAGCATCGCAATACTCATCGATTTGACATTTCAATGTGAACTAGCCCTAAGAGATAAAAGAAGAATGGCAATGGAGCTATAGGAACCGCACCCCATTGGCAAACGGAAACATACAAAAATAAAATGTTAGGCTTTTTACTCGGAGAGATCACATTTGAATGTTAAAGAACCTTTCCACGCCGATAAGTAAATGTTACCCTTGTCTCTGCGAATTATGAAACAAGGGGAGGGGACATAAGCCCAATTTCGTGAGCCCCTTGAATGGGATAACAAAAATGAATGAGCAAAAAATGTTCATAACACGCTAATATTAAATTTCTTACGCATTTTTTGAGCGCTGTGCTGCAAGTTTATACTCTATATAAAAGATACCTATAGAATATTAGAACCAGTGGAAAATTAAATATGCTTGTTTTAAAGACTCTTTACTAGGTATATATTACTTTCTACTATATTAATCCAAATATTAGATCCATTTAACCCAAACATCCAAATAGTATTCTCTTTTTTAGGGTTCCGTAGCCAAAATGGCAAAAAACGGAACCCTTATAGATTCGTCATGTCTGTCTGTCTGTCTGTCTGTCCGTCCGTATGTCACAGCCACTTTTCTCCGAAACTATAAGAGCTATACAATTGAAACTTGGTAAGTAGATGTAATCTTTGAACCACATTAAGATGTTGATACAAAAATTGAAAAATTATTAAAAATTTTAGGGGTCCCCATAGGTACAAGTTACAACTGAAACAAAAAAAATTTTTTTCATCTGGCCTATGCGTGTGGGGTATCTATGGATAGGTCTTCAAAAATCATATTGAGGTTTCTAATATCATTTTATTCTAACCTGAATAGTTTGCGAGAGAGACTCTTCCAAAGTGGCAAAATGTGTGCTCCCCCCCCCCCCCCCCTCAAACTTCTAAAGTGATAAAAAAATATATATGATGTACATTACTATAAAAACTACCAACGAAAATTGGTTTGAATGAGATCTAGCCAGTAGTTTTTTTATACGTAATAACTCATAAATGATAAACCTAAATTTAACTTTCATTATATCAAAAAATAAATATTAAAATAAATCAAAAACCTTATAATTTCATAGAATTAATTCTTATTGCTGCTGCGGAACCCTTCATGGGCGAGTCCAACTCGCACTTGGCCGGTTTTTATTCTTTTATTCTAGACAGATTTTTGACACTACTGAGGTCCGACCAATCGGAATGCGTTTTGCAATGACAGATTAAACTTTTCCACGCAAAGGATGCATTCAATTTTGAATTGAATTCATGTTCTAATAGAACAGAATTTGGGTACAATTATTTCTGAAGGTAAGTAAACTGTTATCATTCTTCTATGTCATGCCATATATAAAATGTCGGTAGTTATTCGAAACTAAAAGTAGTGAGCTGAGCGGCCCAGTTACATAGTATTAGCCATTATTAAGTTCTCAAGCGCCGGCACGCTGCCAACCTGCCAAATTTTGATTGCCTTTCCATACAATATTTTGTAAGCTGCATTAATTTTTCGAATATTTCGAAGTAGGATATTCCGTGTGTTGGTATTTTGTATTAAAACCTTTCACAATCGACATAAAAAAAATATGTAGAGATAAACTACGATAACATGGCACGCCCCTCAAAACTTCAAAACGTTTGAAGTGCGTTGTCTTGCGCGGTCGCCTAGTTATGATTAGTTGACAAAGAAATCTTGGTAAGTGAAATATTACGAGTACGTTGATTGGTTGAATACTTACTACATACAAAAACATGTGAGTACACACAATATTGAAACAGTAATTTGGAGGGGCGTGCTATGTTATCGTAGTTTATCTCTGCAGTAATGTAACATACCTACTGTGACGTCAAAAATTGTTTTGCAAGAAAGGGATGGAATATAGCTTATACTTATTTGCTTATAATTATTTATTGATCTAGTTAAATATTTCCTTTACTTTTATGTATCTTTGTACAACTATTTTAAATTCAATTAGATACTTAATAAAAAACACTTAGGGGAAGTACGGACAAAATGACAGGGTGTTTTGTTTTTCAATCATATTTTTTTTATTTAATGACATTATAATTAGTCTCAACGGTTTAACATTATCTTAGGTTCATTGACTATCAGTAATACAGTCTTTTAATTCAATAGAAACTATAATAAAACATACAAAAAGAAAAAATATGACTAATTAGTAATTACAAAAACCATTTTGTCCATATAGTATGAACAAAATGACATACACATTTTTAAGAACAAAGTTCACAATAATTAAATCGTTTGAGATTCTTTCTATAGTCATTTTGAGTTAGAATTCTTGGCTCCAAGACTGCCGATTAGTTTTTCTTTCGTAGTTTCGCGGCATATCCCCTTAACAAAATAATAAGTATTAACAATCAGAAACACTGTTGGTATGTCATTTTGTCCATTTTATTTGTATGTCATTTTGTCCAAATGTAACCAAAAACAAATAAATATCAAAATTCCATTCCATTCCATTCAAATAATCTAATGATTGCAATAAAGTTCATAGAATGCACTGGCTGGTAGCACAGTTCATCGATTTTAATACAAATAATAACAAATGACAGCAAATAACTTGCCAGAAAACAGAAGAAAACCATCTGTTAAATAAACTTTTGAATGCGAGAAACACGTTTGATCTGCTTACTGCGTCGCAACTGTGAGAATAGCGCTCAAAGTCTGGCAGGATTGTTAATATAACTGCCGTCACGTGATACAATCGGGGAAATGTGTCTAAAACCCCCCATTTTTGAAATAAGGACACTATGTCATTTTGTCCGTATATGTCAGTAACCCCCGACAAAAAAGAGGGGTGTTATAAGTTTGACCTGTCTGTCTGTCTGTTTGTCTGTCTGTAGCATCGTAGCATCCAAACGGGTGGACCGATTTTGATCTAGTTTTTTTTGTTTGAAAGCTGACATGATCGAGAGTGTTCTTAGCTATAGTTCATCATCATCAGCCTGCTCAATGCTGGAAAATCGCGGTTCATCTGGTTCGTGAAGGGCCGATTAGCAACTTGCAGTCGTTTGGTGGGTTTTATATTTTGCATTCTAGTTTGTGACATTAATGAATAAGTACATACACATTAATGGAAAGTTGACCTGGTGCTGCAGCATCACCTGGTAATCAATAGGATACCCAACTCCTCACCAACTTAGAGCAGAGGTTTCGTGTTTGGGCTCATTTTTTAATTGTAACAACTAGTAAGACGTAGATAAGCAGTAAATATTTGCATGCTGCTGCTGCGGCATCACCTGGATTCAATAGAAGCCGAGCTCCATATGAGCCCAAAGCGGAGGATTCATGTTTGACTGCCTCATCCAAGATGACAGTCATAGAGTATGGTTTATAAGAATTATTCTGCACTATAACCAACATAAGTTTAAAAAGCATGAAATAAAATTAAATTAAGAAATTTAAAAAACCCCCGCCAAACAACTTTAAAAAGTAATGAAATAATTATATTTACTGACTTTAATTTTAAATAATACCTAAGTGTTAAGTAATATTTTATAGTCCATAATTGTTGTCAAGGTGTGTCGGGGGACCGCTAATGTAGATGTTTGACTTCACATAACATTATAGTTTAATGGTCAGTTCACAGCGAACCGAATCGTGACAATCAGTGACTTGGCGATACAAAATGCAGAAGTCGGTGTTGGCGGTCCCCCGACACACCGTGACAACAATTATGGACTGCAAAATATCACTTAACTTAGGTATTATTTAAACTTAAAGTCAGTAAATATAATTATTTCATTACTTTTTAAAGTTGTTTGGCGGGGGTTTTTTAAATTTCTTAATTTTATTTTATTTTGTACGTATTTCCCTTACTACAATAATACTTAAGAAAATAAATATTTGATATGTTCTGAAAGTACGAATTGTTTTTGCTATATTTTTTATTGTTTTTGTACAGTTTGATAGCGTAAACATATAAACATCGAATGTCCATTATGTATCAAAACAATACACGTTAGAAAGTTACGTATATCAAAATTTAAAAACAACGCAATGGATAGCTTTGTTTTCACAATAGTTTGATGTTATCGATACTATTTTTTGTATTTAAAAACTACAATATGTAACAACGATTATTACAAAACAAAACACGCACACTAATACAAAGTACAATGTTAATAATTATTCATGATAACACTAGTCGACACGATTTTTGAGCCTGAGTTCTGTGCACCTTATATCCAAATAGGGTGCACAGAACTCAGGCTATTACACCTAATTAATTATAGAATCAGTGATTTTAACTCAAAAAGTTTGCTTTTATAGAAATAGAGCTAGCTTTTGAAATTTCAAATTTTGAAGAAAACCTGAATTTTCTTCTTTCAGTTATGTATTAAAATAATAAAATATATGATTAATTTTCTTATTTACATCGTTGCTTATATTCCAAAAATAGAATTAAAATGGAGAAATTACATTTAAAAATTAATATTTTTGTATCTAGGTGAGCATACCCTAAACGCAGCTTGCTGTGTGCTCCGGTATAGATATTTGGCACTCCTATTTATTTTCTAGTAATATATAGGAACTTTAAAGTTATTTCATAGGCTTGACAAAGTCTTTATTTTGTTGATGCAACTATCTTTTTAACTCTCATTTCAATAAATTCTATGCAAATGTAGCAAAAACTTTTCTACTATATTTTGTTGAATAGGCAGGTGCCGCTTGTATTTTATTTCTCTTACTTTGGTATTAATAGAATCAAACATATTTATTTATTACATTTATATCATTATTGATATTCACTAAGAAGGAAATATTATAGAAATTAGGTTTGAAAATTGATATTTTTTGTATTTAGGTGGCACACTCCAAACATAGCTTGTAGCGTGCATCTTTAGTAAGTACGTGAGATATTATGTGGGGCCCATATTTTTTTTTTGGCTTTTAATAGGAAGTTTAAAATATATTTTGAAAGCTTGATTAATACTACTACTTGTTAAAGCGAGTAACTTTTTTGCTCTTACTTCAATAAATTTTCCGAAAATGTAGCAAAAACTTTTCACGTCCATTTTACACATTTTTTCAGATATTTTTACGCTTTAAAGTACACAAAACACAAAATTTCTCTAAAAATACTCCGTATCGTATTCAATATATATATAATATTGAATACGCACAGTGAGTGCCAGTGACACACTTCCCCTTTCAACTCTAATATCAACCGAAACCCCTTTTTATTAGTTACGGCGGGAGTTAGTCTCTAAGAATTTTGCAAAAATCTTATATTTTTATTGGTCATCGCCTGGACTATAAAAGCATACTTTAATTTTTGAAATTTGTATTTCTGGTTAATTTTCAATGCAAACAATCGGATAATAGCCATTAAGTAACAGGCACAAGAATAAAGTCATTTTTTATCGACCTATGTAATGGGGATCGTTCAATATTTCTATTCTAAATATACGGATTCAAAGTAGCAGCATTTAGGCTATATATAGTTAAAATAATATTGTAAAATTAATTATTAAATAATAAGTACCACCGCTAAATAAAATAAACTTTAAATAATTAAACATTTCAAAATTCGACTACCAGATAATTGAAATCGTAAGTATTCTGAGATATTTCGTGTAACGTTAATAAAACAAATAAATATAGGAGAAGGTGGTAATGTGGCCCCCCACTTTGTTTATCAAGCTTTATTTAAAAAAATACAGGAGTCAGAAACCTAAAAAATACATTATGGGACTTCTCATTCATTTGTTTAAACATGTCTTAGTAGGGAATAAATAAAACTCGTACAGAATTATCTAAAAAATATTTATTCTTGACTAATCACATATGGTATCTTGAGATCAAGTGATGGTAATGTGGCCCTGGGGGGTCACATTTAATGTATTGCAGAAGTGAAACTAAACGGCAAAAATCACAAATGTAATAGCCACCTTCAGAACCTATACAGGTTACATAAGCCCATAAGTCACAACTTTGACACTGTACCTATGGCTTTCCAGCTCTGTTATTGGAACAAATTGTGTCGCAGAACAAACATGGCACGTCCGCGTTTTCAGGAACCATATTTGTATACGAGTCGTCATAATCGGTATTTACGGCGTCTTCGTCACTTTCAGAGCTACTGCTGGATATTGTAGTGTCTCTCTGGCGTCACACGGCATTCCTACCAAAGCCTTCTCCATAGTAGTTAGGTCTTCCACGTCATGAAACTCTCTTACATGTAATGTGACCCCCGGGGCCACATTACGACCAATGTGAGGGGGCCAAATTACAAGTATTGCTAACATTTAAACACACGTTCCAAAAATATTTATTAAATGTCTAATTTTATATTTACCTTTTAAATTCCGTAGGAGAAGAGTTTTATGTATCCGTTGTTCGAACCCAAAAGCCAAATCTTTCTATATTTTTTTAACAACTATCGAAACAAAATCACACACACAATTAAAAAGTTCGCCGGTCGCAAGTTTGAACTCGATCAAATGACAATCGAACGTGACAGCGTCTGTTGGATTTGTACTGCACTAAATTAGCAGCATGCCGCGAGCATCCCGTTGCACCAAAATTATATTAGATAGCGTTGTTAAAACTTTAAAATATTGAAGGGGGCCAATATATATGCAGGGGCCACATTACTATTTACATTACCTTTTCCCAATACTAAAATAATTAAATCTGTAAAGTGTTTTGTGGGCAGCCGAGCTAAAATTTCTCGGTTTCTCGATTACAAATTATAATAGGACGCTTAGGGTCTGTTCATACTGCGAGGCGAAGTCGACAGTAAAAATTTAAATAAAAATATATTTTCTTCACAGGGAAACACAAGTTGTGTGTGAACAGTGTGTGTGTGTGTGTGTATGTGTGTTAAACGTTCTATGTGAAACTGAGCGGCAATAGCGGATATTAAATTACTGCAATGTTTTCACGCTAGAGGCAGCACCAGCACAAACGGTAAACAAAAAGTTTTGTTTGACGTTTGACAACGTTTTTGGGGCCGTTCATAAAATACGTTGACACACTATAGTCCGCGCGGAACTAGTTGGCCGCTCTGCCGGTATGTGAGTATAATATGGGTAGAGCAGCCAACTAGTTGCGCGCGGACTATAAAATTAACATTTTTGACCCCCTCCCCCCCGGTTGTCACGCTGTGTCACACTTTCTGTGACACCCCCTTGTAAATATTTCGTCACATAAACTAGCCCCTCCTCCCCTAAACATGTTAAATTTTTATTGATAATACACAAATTTTAATTACGAAATAAATGACTTTTATCATTACAAAATTGAAAAAAAAGTCGTCAAAGAATACTTATGTAGTAATTTTTTTTGAACGGCGAACGTCACGCTGCCGTAGACCCCCTATCCCCCCTCGTCACATCTTGTCACACTCGCCAAACCCCTCCCTACCCCTTGTATGTGAACGTATTTTATGAACGGCCCCTTTGTCAATATTCTGGTATGACGTCTGCGACATTTCGATTTTGTTCGGATTATTTACTGTATATCTGGGGGCACGGCAGTGCCCCAGCCAAGCTTTTTAGCAAAGGCACGGCCGTAGTTACCATACTTTTCTCGAAGCGGTTCGCGGCTATTTCACACCCCCTTTATCTTCGATGTTAACAAAGCTAGGGATTTACAATTTCGATCACTAGGAGCAAATATTAAAACTAGCTTAACCTCCAAATAACATGAAATTTCGATAAATAGTTTAATAGTTACAGATGGTCAAAGTTACTACATTTTGTCACTCACTGACTGACAGATCATCAAAATTCTAAGGTACTTCTAGCAGACTTAGAACCTTGAAATTTGGTACCCGGATAAGTCTTTATTCACAATGAAAGGAAAAATTATGAAACTGGCCAAGTGCGAGTCGGACTGGCGTACATAGGGTTCCGTACCGTAAATTTGTATGGTAGCCCCCCGTAACTTAATTTAATTTTTATTATTAACTATTAAATTTAAAATACAGTTAAGTGTTTTCTGAAATTTTCAAAACCTTACTGTTACCATAATGGATATAGAGCAAAAAAGGGAAAAAATCGTGTTTGTTGTATGAGGCCTTTTATAAATAATTTATTTTATTTTATTTGGACTATTAGCTTTTATTAGCGACACCAGAAATACATAATTTGTGAAAATTGCAACTAGCTAGCTATTGCGGTTCTCGAGATCCAGCCTGGTGACATACGGATGGACGACGGACAGACAGCGAAGACAATATTAATAATAGGGTCCCATTTTCATCCTTTGGACAGGGAAACCTTAAAACTGAAAAATAATGTAATACTTTATTAAATAAAAGAAAATATTTTTACGTTTGTAACTATGCAAGAACAGCATGAGTTTCGACTGCATATTTGTTTTAAGTACAAAAGGCTTTAAGTTAGTTATATGTACTTAATGATATGGTATTAATTAAGTAAATAAAAAATAGTTTTATCAACGTTAACAATGAAACAATAATTAAATTTGATTTAAATATAAATGTAATATATGGGAGTTCTAAGTTATCACATGAAATAAGATGTGCTCTTTTCCTGCGAGAAACTTCGAGACGCTTACATTAGTGCTGCTATGTATTCAACGGTAATGCTAAAAATTAAAGCTTAAGAGTCAATCTCCTTTTACATATTTTCATGTTTTGGTGGGATTCTAGTATACTGCGTAAAATTCCCTATTGTCACCCGAGGCTAAAAATTTTTCAAATTATATATGTACTAATAATATTCCCAAAACTGCCTACTCAGTTGTACCTAAGATCTCCAAAAATTTCTCAACGCCCTATTCAATAAATCTTAACTTAAAAGTGTAGATTTATGCTAAGATTTATGTCATCTTAAAAACATAGGGACATTATTCGGAATTTATGAATAAATATTTTAAATTTAGTACTGTATGATTGAAAAAGTGAAGGGAATCATTGTTATCCATTGATATGATGTTATTATCGGGATTTTCTTAATTTAGATTTTAGAAATGTCAATCGACCTATTTCAAAGACTAAAGGTGAACGCAGATTTGGGGTGAACGCAGATTTGGCCGCAACGCACGCACCGCAGTCGTCGCATTTCGAATTCTTCATATTATTATGAAGTTGCGAAGACTGCGGCGCGGGTAGGTGGGTATGCGAGCTTGCCTATAATTTCATATAAAGTGCGTGCGGTGCGGCCAAATCTGCGTTCAACTTTGGCCGCACCGCACGCACCGCAGTCGCCGCATTTCGAATTCTTTATATGAAATTATAGGCAAGCTCGCATACCTACCCGCGCCGCAGTCTTCGCAACTTCTACATTCTTTATATGAAGAATTCGAAATGCGGCGACTGCGGTGCGTGCGGTGCGGCCAAATCTGCGTTCACCTTAACTTTATATTCCTAGATAATAACCACCTGTGTTTTGTCTTTTTCAATATGTCAGAAAAGTGGCGTGACAGAAGGACGAAACATTGTATAACTAAACTAGCAAGTACAATACAAACTAAATAGATAAGCTTATTTTTCTCCCACCACTTCATACGTAACTTTTCACTATACATTTTCACTTGGTTGCATACGTAAATACTTTCAGTGCATACATTTCCCAAAGTTCCGCACGAAACGGGTGTATAAATTCACTTTTAACTTTAGACGCTGAATGCAAAATAATTTGAATTTATTGATTTTGTTAAGCATAATATTTTGTTGTTGTATAATATGTTTAATTTAAATGCAGCTTTTGTAGCGATTTACACTTCAGACCATGAGACGAGTCACAGAACTATGTAATATTAAAGTGATTTATGAAATTTTGTAATTACTTGGTTTGGACCATATAAAAGTAGATTGAATTAATGTAAAGAGGTGCAGGGGTAAAATGGTTGAAGTACATGAAGATCTATGCAAAATTCTATATTGAAAAATAATTATTTAACTATGATATAATACGATAAAATATATAATATGCTAATTTTGATACTTAAACGCTCATCATACACAGGACAAAGTAAAGAATACGTAGCTATCAATTGTTCCAGCTTAATTCTTAGTTATTCCAAACTAAAGTAGAACAACTTGCTATGCACCTACAGTAACATCAACACAATATGCGGTTGAGCTTAGTTCTCGAATTTAAGTCTAGAAAGTAGAAAATATGTGGTTATCAGACCCTAATTCCACTATTTTAATGCAACATTAATACAGCTTCGTTATTTATTCGACCTAGCCGGTTTCACAAACAAGTATAAAATAGTACATATTCTCAAATTCAATCAATTGTCAAATGTTAGATATTTTTTCAGAGATTTCAATTATTAGTATGCGTTGACGTTAGTTATTTTTTTAGGATATATTGTACCTTTTAGCGATTTGATAAGAAAACGCTCTGGATCAAATACGGAACGCAGATGTATTGTTGTATTTAAGTAGAATCGAGGTCCAAGTGGTTACAGTGGTCTGTCTCAGTGAATGCAGCTAGGCTACACGAGAACACGGGATTTGATTATCATGCCTAAGTGAGCAGGACGCAGGTGCAGGTCTTGCCTAACTCTCGTAATCATGGAATGGATGAGTAGCTTTCACAATATAAATTTATATATAGCACATTCAGAAGAGAAGTTTACAAGCGCACGATATTGATACTGCATTGTTTTGTTGTGCTTTATGAGTAAACTGTAAATACGTTTCATAAAAATTTTTAGCTTAAAGAAACGGGCTGGATCGAATAATAAACGAAGATGCAATATAATATAATAATCAGGGATCTGACATCACGTTGAAAATATGTGCTTGCGCCGATTTGGGAAAAGTTTAGACGACTGTTTTTCAGGGAGGAAGGAAGGAATTCATCATAATAATAGCAATAACGCGAAATTGTGTCGGTCACTCTCTAAACTCACACTAAACTCAGTATTTAAAACATCTTTTAATAAGCACCAGAAAAGAACATAGGATAATTATCCAGAAAATTTTTAGATTTCAATCAATAAAATGCTATGCAACGAAATTGCGGACAACATCCGGTTTAAAAATTGCAAGTCACATCTATATCTCCCCTACATTTTTAATTGTCGTCAGAGTATTTAAATAATTTACGACCAACAGATATTAAACCATCAAATTGATATATTCGAGCCCTAGACGTTGGGGGAAGTGCAATAGTAATAAGATGAGAAGACAATTTTCGCAGTCCCTTACTAGCCTTAAGGTCTGTAGGACGTAACTCAATTTTCTGTGGCGCTTTCCTATCCATGTTTATTTATTGTATGTAACATAATATTACAATGTCTTAAATCTATAATTATTATTGTAAGCCAAATAAATTTATAATTTTGTAGTATTATTAACCAGCTCTTGATAACTGTCGAAAATTAAAAGTCAGTTCTTCCCTCACCAACACGTACTCAACGGTATTCTATATCTAGAGACAGTAATCGACAATCAATTTTATATATTTCAGTCCCAGTAAACAGCATTGAACTGTTTTTATATGCGGTAATATAGGTACGGTTCAACGTCTAGAACTTGATTATTTCTCCTCCCTAACATTTGGTATACGTAGACTTCATAAAACGCACAAAGCAAGCTCATTATCTGTGAGTAATCAGGTAAACTCGAGTGATTTACTCGTCGGCGTCACTTGAGGACGTTTTGGCCGACCCTTTATTTGCTACCTTGCGTCGGCCCCTAGGGCTGCCAAACAAACCTGAGGACTGCCTTTTTGGATAAACATACCTTCTTTCACCCCGTACTTATTCTACCTACCTGCCTTAGTACAACAAAATCTAAATATTTTAGCATTTACGACGATGATTGGAGTGTCAGGTTTAAAATTCTGACTTTTAATTTTCCCTTTAAATTTTTTTAAAGTTTTAATTTTGTTTTCACGTATCATAAATTAGTCAAATTAGTAAGTAGACTTTCAGATACGCATACATTTTACATAAATAATAATGAACAGTACTTTTGCCAGAATTAATTACAATTTTAATACATCCTTTCTAAAATAATTTAAATTCTAAAATATTTTTTAATCACAAATATTATACAGGAAAAAGATTTAGTTATTAAAGAAATTTAAATTAATAATTATATATACGCGTAAGTCGTAAGTAGGTATTAATATCATATTCTTTTAAAAGTTGGTAACCCTACATACCCCTTGCGTATGTAAAGCAAGATAAATGGAAGTTATACCCGGAGTAAAAAGGTAACCGTTTGCCGCCTTTAAAAGCAACAAATTAAATTGTACAATACTGAATGGTTCCTATTCTCATGGTGACTATAGAATGCGATGTATTTTCTATCAATAGTTTACTTTAGTACGATCTTATTTTGAAGGCATATAAGGCGTACTATTACGAGGGCTACCTTTTAAGTTGTGTCGTTTGTAAATTTCCCACGATCATTGAAAAAAAACCATATGGGATTTTAATGTCCTTGTAATTGGATTTCAAAAACAAAATAATTTTTTTAGGTTGGTCGAATAGTCTTTTTGTATCGTCCATTCAAAGGTGACAAGTCGGTTGTGAAAATGGAAATGTTAAAGGGAAATTTTCGTGCGATAATTTTTTACAAATTATGAAGGGGACTATCGCAACTTTAGCGTATCAAGGAGATCACTTCTCTGTTTAGTGATGCAGTACCATGTCTTAGGATTATAGAACGCTGGTATTTAGAAGTTTAAAGTGAAAACCCTAGCCTCGGTGACCAGCCATGTGAAGGTCGTCCAAAATCAGCCATAACACAAGAGAATATCGAAGTCGTTCGGCAGCTTATCCTCGAAGACAGTCATGTGATATACCGTGAAATAGAGGCATCCGTGGGCATTTCAGGGACAACTGTCCAAAAAATCCTGCACGAAAAACTTGGAGTAAAAATGTTAATTTCTCGTCAGATACCTAATTAGGTAGTTAAAAATCCTATAATATCCCAGATACCTATCTGACGAGAAATTAACATTTTTACTCCAAGTTTTTCGTGCAGGATTTTTTGGACAGTCAGCTTAGAGACGTCCAAAAAACAGCCCGTGTTAGTTTTTGTCGCAAAACTCTGCAGTGATTCAACCGAGGAGAGACAAATCACGTTTATAAATTGGTCAATGGTGACGGGTCTTGGATATATGCTTATGATCCAAAATGTAAGCAGTAGTCAACTGTATGAGTCTTCTAGAATGAGCTAAAATCGACAAAAGTCATGGGCTGACTGAGCACTTCAAAAAAATATTTGCCTCCGTTGTGGTACAGTAGTGACGATGTGACCACAACATCGTCACTATTGTACTAGAAGATTGTAAAACGGTTACTGCGGACTGGTTTACCACAGCTTGTTTGCCATGAGCCATCACCGAATTTCTAAAAAACAATTCAAGGCGTCGAATGATCCTGACCCTGACAATGCATGTTCGCACATCGCCGGTCAAACAAAGATGTATTTGTGAACCCAAAACGTTGAAATTTTAGATTCATTTGCCTTACAGCCCTGACTTGAGCCTTAAGGATTTTATTACGTTCCACAAAATTAAGCAAAGTCTTCGTGGTCAACATTTCAGCGCAACTGAAGAAACTGTTTACGTGTACAAATCGGCCATTTTGACTACCCCACTTCGGAGTGAAATAAATGTTTAAAAAACTGGTTTGAACGCATGCAAAAGCATATTAAATATCGCAGAGAATTCTTAGAAACACAATAAATGATGATAATCTATTAGATTGTCAGTATTTATTTCAAACGACAAAACTTAAAAGGCAGCCCTCGTAGTACGAGATTTACGTCGCCGTGTGAACGCGTTCAATGAGAACTAAGTTTTATAAAACGAAGAGTGTGCCTGGTAAAATTCCACCTAAGGTTCTAACTTCTGTTTAAATACTAGGCTGTACTTTTCAACCATAGGCTCTTCAACTTAAGTAGAAACATCGCTTAACTTCGAAATCGTAACTTTTCTGTTAAAAATCTCCAACCCATCTCAAAAACCGAATCAACCGTAACAGATTTCATTCCAGTAAAACAATTCTTTCGCAACCTCTATCTCAATAAAAATAATAAATGTAATCTCTTTGTAAAAATCGAGAACTCTCCATTTCTTTTGTAGAGAGGGTATTACAAATATCTGTAATATTTAAAAGAGGAGCTTTTACGTTATTCGTACTATAAAGGATTAAAGCATAAACAATTCAGTTCTTTGTTGTTTCACGACGTTCGCCGGAATTTGCTTAACAATTCCTTATCTTCGAGAAATTTTGTATTATGAGAAAACAGTGAACATTCTTCGTGTATTGATTTTAGTGACAGATCATAGAGGCTGACATTATGAAATAGTAAGATGAGAAAATTCCTGTTACATTGCAGGTTATCGGAAACTCCTTTGTGTAAAAATTATGTAATGCCCTATAATATTTTGGTTATTGCTGAGCACAAAGTACACATTTCAACGATTCAATAATATTATGATTGGTATAGATTTTTCTTTTATATTATATATGCCGAAGTAATTTTGTACGATAAAAAGTCTATTATTCTATACTAAATCCACATGTCACAGAAATATATATTATAGCTGAGTGTGTGGTCACGCAAAAATTAGTATAGAAAATATATATTAATATGCCTAGCTATAAACATATTAATATATATTATAGTTAGGTTTGTGACGGGCTTTATGCAGATCGGGGACCTAATTGTTTGGTTGCGTTACGTCAAACCCAGCCGACAGATCACAATCAACATTGAACTGACATATTCGACCAAATAACAACGGCGTAGGAATCAATTTCCTCGATGGTACATTAAATGAGTTCTTAAAAGTTTGTAGTTATATAATAATTCATGTATACGGCGGAATGTAGAACCTCTCCTTTTTTAAAGTCGATTAAAAAGCTAGCGTCACGCTTACATAAGCAAAAGCATGTAATTAATGACCTTCCACTAGTCAGGACAAGATTAGCATACTCGTTCCGCAGGTGTATGTCCCCTCTTCCTGGTTCTGATACAAGGTGTTCCAACAAAATTATAAGCACAGTATTTTAATCCTTCGATCGTGGATTCTTGGAAATCTATTGTTAGTCTATTGTTGTCGCGATCGCCGGTGCCCTTATGGGGGTTGATAGGCTAATTTTTAAAATTCTCAGCACAGAATAAAGTTAACATACCTTATTACCTTTATGCAGCACAGCAAGTACTAAGATTCTTTCCATGTATTTTTTTAAATGTTCCATCGTAGCGCCTGCACTATTCATACGATTTTTGCTTAGGTGTCAACACATTTGCAAAAGTATCACGAGATTTGTAACGAAAATTTAGGATAAATAAGCAAAGAATCGCCTCATCACAAGTTAACACTTTCGTCCATGAACACCTGCAACGCCGAAGAAGTATGTTGCCAAAATTTTTATTAATCTGAAAAGCCTCTTTAGGCGATAATATCATAATTATTGATAACACCATTTTTTAAATTTCAGGGAGAATATTTTTATACTACTGGCCACACCGGGGTTGTTTGCCTACAGTACTTCCGCGTCTGACACCCCTGCACCAATATTATTAGACGGTGTTTCCCTTATCCTGCAATCAATACATCTCTTTATTTCCCTACTTCCCGTACTTTGGCGTATTGCCAAACTTAGATTGTGCTACCTCAATTTTATTATACGTAATGATATGATTAGGCCGAGCTCGGCGCTTGCCAACTTATTTTACTACGTAGTACCTGGGAGACCGACTTTTGCTTGATGTTTTAAAAAAATACCTTAATAATTAAAAAATAAACGTTTTCCAGTGATAACACCTATCTAAATCAATTCCATTTTAATGCTAAACGGATTCACACGGATTCACACGGATCATAAAAATAAATTACAGCCATTGACGAGAAACATGTTACATATACGATTATACCCAAGATAATCCCAAAATAATTGAAATAATTAACCTTCAGTACATTTCTCATTTCCATTAATATTCAAGAAAATGGCCTCCAGATACGCGAAAAGAAATATAAAAGGAAAATATGAAAATAAGATGTTTTTGTAATATCGTTGTTTAATAAATTAAATCTGCCCATCTCGTAACAACTGATTTAAAAGGATAGATAGAGCATCCTTGAAATGTGTTACAACAGAATTTTAAAAAGTTCAATACTATAATACAGTATATACAAAATATAGCATATAAGGCGTACAGGGTCCTATTATGTTTCGGATGCTAAAGAGAAGCTAAAAAATTATAAAAAGAAAGCATGAAAGCATAAAAAGGATAAAAACAAGAGCTACTTTTTGAAAAGCATTTAAAAAGCTACAAAAAGATATTTCTTCCTAGCACCTACAATACAAGTTACACCGCTAAACTTACTCTTAATTGATGCCAGCGTATGCAACATGTAGCGTAAGTGCCTAGTGTTTCAGTGGAAGAACATGTCTTTGGGTTAGTGAGACAAAGGACAAGGTCGAGCTAATGAGCCGAGAGGATCCCAACACATCCTACTGCTCTTTGTGCCCTTGTAATGAAGACGTAGTATATAAAATGTACAACTCTAAATATATGAAATGTACTCTCTTTTGAGTTTTCGCTTAAAAAGTTATTTACTTAAGTCATTTCTTATAATATACTAGATGTTCCTGTGAACTTCCTGTCACTTATAAACCTTTGCTGGACTTCACTTCACGATCATTTTAAGTTTAAAATAAGCCAAATCAGTCCAGCCGTTATCGAGTTACAGCGTTACTAACACAATTGAAAATCCATTTTTATGTATATAGATAGATAAAATCTTTTGAGTTTTCGCTTATTTAGTTCTTCACCGAATAAGTGTAAAAGAGGTGATTAATAAAAGTCATAATCAAAGAATAATTAGGTAGTGTCTCAAGGAATAATTGATATTTCAATGTATTGCGACGTTTACGAAATTCTTCAAATGTTGGTTTCATAATTATTATGTTTTTGTCCGTATTTAAATGTTAATTAAATAGCGTTTTATTATAATCTTCCTGGAAAAATACAGTCCTGTACCAGTCTCGTGATAATTTATTTTTGTACAGACAAGAACATAACATTTTACACGTACTAGCGCATGTAGCGATTGAATATTTCTAAGCATCTTTCACACACAATTATTGTCAAGCGATAATAATATTTCCAAATCTCATAACGCAATGACTCTCAAACATTCAAACCCTCTTCTATTTACCAATAAATTTGATACAAAGTATCAAACCATTCACGTATACTAACAAAACATAATTCCACGCAATAAAAACCTAGCATGTTCCTTATTTAAACGCAGTCGATCCTTTCCACCCACCTTATGAACAGCACAATACACTGCACTAACACTTGTCAGTTCTGGCAGATGCTAAGGTCACAGTCACAATGCCCGTAGAGATGCTACAGCGTAGCGCTCGTAGCGTGCCGGCGTAGCACTCGCGAGTGACTGCCAGCCCCGCTGCCGCCGCGGACACGGATTGCGGTGCGCAGTATAACGCAAATTGACAGAGAAATCAGGATTTTTGCGAGGACTGTAAATTTTTGAAATCTTTGAAATAGATTACGCATGTACTAAATTATTATTTAATTCATTATACGGACACTTTATTTACTTTTAATTATAGGTATTGTATAATAATGCCAGAAAAATCTATTGTGCAAATTGTAATGGTTTTGTTTTTCTAAATTGCATAAAACTAATCCTTGCACGTTGTATATCTTTAGCTATTAACACGGTGGTGCTGTGCAAAGTAAATAATATTATGACGCAAGAAAAATATAAATCCTTACGTGAATGTTAAACATTTCATAAGACTGCAACTTACGAACATTTAAACACAACAATAACTGTATACTATTCTGTTATTTTCTCTTAGTAATAACTAGTAAGAAAAGTCTTATGTCACCTCGTAATTAAAATTTAAAAAACGTCGTCTCTGTAACTGTACATTATACTATACGCTAAGGAGTCGCAATTTGCGCATGTGCGGTGTGACGTCAGCGCGTCTCGCCCCTCCGATCACGGAGCGCGGGGCACGCGGGGCCCGCGCGGGGCACTCCGGGCACACGCTGTGGCCCCGCGGGCCCCGCCGTACGTAAATCATCGATGAGATTTATGAAATACGCCCATGTCGCGTGCCCCACTTTCATTGTTTTTAATAAGCTCATTGATGTGTTAACATTTTTTTTATATTGGCACACAATAACTTCTTTGATGATCCGTCGTTTTATAAATTGATAGCCACGAAGGTACGGATATAATTTTTTAGTATATTATGGTATCACATATTTTGGTAAGATAATATTACAGCCTATTTAATTTTATTTCTCATGCGTTGCCTATTTCATTTATTTAAAAAGACAGCTACTACTGGTACTCCACTCTTGAAACCTTACGACTAATAACCAAATTTAGTATACGAAAATGCAAGAATCCTGTTTGAGACAGTATATTTTCAAAATTAGGTAGCTCATAATTAAAATTTTAATTTCTTTCATAGTTAATGAAATTCAGTGGAGAGAAAAGTGAATTCCGACACCTTAATTAATTAATTTTAGCGTCGCTCGTTATACAGTACAGTGTACGACGTGCGTCATTACAAAAAACATAGGGTGAAAATACTGCAATGTGTATTTTGGCTCTTGTGTTTCATAATACTACCTCCGCTACAGAACTAAAAGTATAATAAAAGAAGATATTCTCATTTCTCATACCAATCGAATAAAATATAGGTAAACCTACGAATAGTAAAAACTAAGGAAACATAGCTCTCCTACTATTACCGTTTTAAATTTGGTTCCTTTCGCAGTCGCGTGGTCGCGTAGGTTTTTGCTAAGCATTACTTTTCCTTAGTTTTTATTGTTCGTAGAGGTAAACGTAGTTTTCTGGGATAAAAAACCTAGACATTAAAATTTTATATCTATACTAAAATATTATAAAGAGAAAAGGTCTGTTTGTTTACATCTCACAGATTTCGGAAGTACTATTTAGCAATACGTTGATAAAATTTAACACAGATGTAAAGTCCGCGGAGTTGGACAGAGATTATTTTCTAAAGCAAAAAAAAATTTACCTTCTCACGGAAAATTGTTTTACACGTACGGTACACTGAAAAAACATAGTACTTACTTACCTATATAATATATATTTTTTTAAATATTCATTTTAAGAAGACTGTACTGATCCATTCCTTCCAGCATCATGCGATCTAACTATTGAACCATTGAGTATTCATCATTATATTATAGGTTAAAATCATTAATTATAATATAATGCCAGTGTCAATGAAAAGGTATTTTAATGATGTGCCAAATGAGGCCAGCTTTCTATGTCACAAAATATAATTAATTAAAATATAATAATATTATTTTGCCTCGAGCTTAATTCGTTGGGCTAAGTATTTAAGTACGCACGACTATAAATTATTCAAAATGTTTGGTACTGCAATATTTTTACTTAACTAGAGTAATACGTTTGTACTCTTTAGATTATTTCTAAAGTTCTTGTTAAGATTTCATTACAAGATATCACCGCAACTTTGTTCGCGTAGGAGTTACCGCACTCATTGGCACCTACCAATTGTGCGGTTTGAGTGTTAAAGTTATAGAAACAGAAATACACATTTTCATATATACTGTAATTAGTTTGAATTAATCAACAGCATTTGTGTGGAAAAAATAAATTTTTACCTCCCTGATAATCATTTAAACATTCGCATTTATATCATTCAAAATGCCATTATGTTCAGTCAGATAGGATCGATTTACTCAACTCATGCTTCGAAATTCATCTACGATCTTGGGGCCACGAAAAATTTCATTTATTTATTTTGGGATCAGCGGTAAGACCACTGAACTGTCTTTGATCACATCCAATAGTGGATCTATGAGATTTGTTACAAAGGGCCTCGTTGTTACTGGGGGCCCTATTTGGATTGTCATCACCACCCTTCCCTGCCCTTTGTAGGGACAATATGGCGCAAGTCACGAGCGTAAAAATCGCTCAATTATTGTAAAATCGGTTGACATTTTTAATACAATTTTGCTTTTTAAAAGCACTTTGAGACAATTTGGGGTCGCGTCATTCGGTGTAATAATCGTTTAAATTGTTTTATGTACTACTTTTGATTGTCCTATGTTTTTTTAGATTCTAAATCTTAAGCATCTGTTATTATTTAATTTTGGTATGTACTATGTTTTACAAAAAAAATAAGATAATATTATATTCTTTTGAATGTCGACCGTAAAAGATGATTCTACAGATCCTTTATTTAATGGTGAAAATAATATAGTTATTTGAACACTGGACACAATGGTTAATCTTCCGCTGTCGCCTTTAGGCGGACTTCTAGTGGGTGCTATTAACAAAAATGTACCAGTGATCGGCCGATAGTGACCCTCTGTTACCCCTGCAGGGCCCAATGACCCTCTACCCCGTACCCTCCCCTTACATCTGAACATTCGTTAGCTCATTACAGAATTAATCAAATTATGATACAGTACCCGGCAATAAATATTGCACATCGACCTTTGGAAAGAGACATTCGGCTAATTTCGGTTTCATAGAGCGTTATCTTTGTAGCACACGCCTATTTGACATTATATCAGTCGTTGTTCAAATTCAATAGAGTGCAGTCGCGTCCAGTTCAAAATATATATCTAGAGTTGTTAACACCCCTAAATTTGCTACAGCTGTAATTTTCCAAACGAATTTTAAATACGTAAACATAATTTGAACACCCTTTTTTATTTTATTTTACCCGAACCTAAATCCATAACTTATAGAAAATTTGGTGTATTTTATACAAAGAATAATAAAATTGTCAAAAGGAGCAAACCATAATTGTTTTAACAGCTCCTAATATATACCGGACTTTTTGTATTTCGTGCGTAAGAGATAACGCTCTACAAAACCGAAATTAGCCGACTGTCACCTTCCAAAGGTCGATGTGCAATATTTATCGCCGGGTACTGTACCTAAATCAGTCTTGGTTCAATCAAAATTCTTGTAAAGTAATCAATTATTTTTGCTTTACAGGCGAATGTTATCGTATATTTTTAATATACGATTAAGGTTTCGTTTGAGAGGATAATTTGAAACATGGAGCGTTTTAACATAATATTTTCTTCCTTAAGTTATTTATTAAATGTTAATAAAGATTCTTATATCTTCAACATTACCCTCCATTTAGAGTACCTCAGGCACTTATATCGCTCTAGATTTTCGCGAAAATCGAAATAAGCCGGTCTTGAAGAATTATTTTCCAATACGTATATTGGTTAGTCTCACTCTGTGCTTGAAAATTAACCCTATCCGTATTCATTTAAGGTTTATTTTCTTTTGTGAGTTCGTTCGAGGTACAAAATGTATTTACTTATGATTTATGAACTCAGTGTCGCCTCAACGTAGGTGTCAGACATTGTTTAAGTCATTTAAGTGCTGTTTTGAAGGTCTAGGCTTTTATTTACTGTAATTATAAGAGTTCCTTTTCTTTACAACGTTGACAGACATTTAGTCGACTACAGCAAAGCCCAAAGGAGGGATTAGTGTATTATTTTGTACGGTAGATGACTGTTGTTCATAATTAATGTGATGTTAATAGATCTGGACACTTAATATTATAAATGCCAAAGTGGATCTGTCTGTCTCTCTGTTACCTCTTCACGCGCGAATCGCTTAAACGATTTTGCTATTTGGTATGGAGATACTTTGAGTCCCGAGAATGGGCGCAACCTATTTCCTCCAAAAAGCGGGCGTGTCCTTCTAAAAAAGCTGTAAATTTTCTCATTTCTATTGTTGGGTATGTTCTAAGGTGATTATATGAAAGGTTCATAGGCTCAGATAATTGTTTATTAAAACTCTACCCAAAAAGTCACAATACGATACATAGTGGCTAGTACAATATATTGCGCGCGGGTACGCTCTACAGTTCCTTAAAACATACTGACTAGTGACTTCAAAAGTTAAAACTCTAAAGGAGCATTGTATTTAGCTCCATGGTGTGAACTTTGCACTCTACATGTTACGACTTACGTCATAATGACCCTTACACTATCAAACATAGATCACGCAATCAAACTAAGATCGAATATGACTTCCGATGCATAATTTTCACTAAAATATAACGAACTTTCTAGTTTCCCCGCTAAAAAGTTCTAGACTAGTGTCTTTCGTCCGATTTACCGTTGCAATTTAAGTTAAAGCCAACTTGAGTGATAACTCAGTTGGCCCCACTAATAACTTCGGAGTCACGGAGTTGTTAGCAGTTGGAATTAGTATGAAAATTGTGAGGAATTTCAGCTTCTGTTGTCCTCAACTAGAGACCGGTGTCTGAGGTATTTTGACTAACTTCTATATTCTATTCACTAGTTTCAATTAGCTAACGTCAAAATATTAATTTATTTACTACGCTGTTGAATAGTTAAGCCTGTGTCAAAAGCCTTAGAAGCCGGATAATAATGGCTGCGATTTTACGAGAGGCCCATGAAGCAAATTCGACGCTATAAATATTTAAACATTGTGGAAAAGGAAATGATGGGAACTTTTTGCATGATGAAATAGGAAACGACAGACATATAACCTGTTTTGGAATAATATTTTTTTATTTACTTATTAGCTATTAACTTCATTATTTTCTAGTAAGTAACTTTTATATTTACTTGCGTAAAAACCAAGTAACATCAGTTTATATAAAACAAAAACTTATTTTTCCACATAATATTATGCTTATGTTTCCCATCTGTTTCACCTATCATTAATGTACGTGGTGAGTAAAAGGAAACTGCAAAGTTGACTAATGCATCTGTTGTATCGTACATAATATAGGTACAGTATTATACACCGACAAATTCGCCGAAGGCTGAGGCGTCCTCCACTCACCGCTTTTAAAACTTCCCCGTGAACGGGAACAAAAATAAAAAAGATTAGTCTGGGGAACGACGCTTTGAAATATGTATTTTGATCTGAAAAAAACGGATCTCTATATTTACGGAACGTATAAAATAAAATGTTTCGACTTTTACGAATCGAACAAAAAGTTTTCCTTTTTAAAGTCGTGGATGGAATTTTTATAGAAACTATAAAAATGCTTCGGCTAAGATACCTATGGTACCTACAAAACCGATCTATATATTTTTTTCTACACTGAAGTACTTTGGTCCTTAAAAACAAGGGATTGCACTCAGGGAGTGCCGACTGCGGGTGTAAGTAAATATGAAAAACAGCAAAGAAGAGATGGGTTTTCGCCAAGCAAAGGAGAGAAGAGAATTATGTTACTCCCTCTTCTACGCCGCGCCAGTAATCTACTTCCTTTGTTTTACAATTTTCCATCCTAATTCCTCCCCATCCCAAAAATAGTTCATAACGCCGCTGAGGACGTTTTCACTTCAAACTCTACCCTAGTAAGCTCAACATTCGATTTATCCTGCAAAACTAATGAGTGTAATATATTCTTAAAGCCAATATAGTGAGTCTGCGCCAAATACCTTAAATCTTCATTCATTGGCCCAGTGATCGCAAAGGTATTCCAAATTCGAATTGTTAAAGGTAACGTTATTAGGATGCCTCACGTTTCCACCGCTTAAATCTCGTAACGGCCAGATTCTTGGCTCTTGTAATAACTTTATAAACAAGATTAATGTTTGGGGCAAAGTTTGAAAGGATATCTGTAAGTCTTTTATAAGCCGCTGAACAAACTGAGTTTAGAAAAATAATATGTGACCAACATAATGTTTTTCCTATGAATTTTATAGAAAGTATTCTACTTTACCGCTTACCACAATATGACGATTAATAACTTGTACTTAAAATATTGATATTATTCATTTATTTTCTTGTAACAGTATTCCGGAGTACGTATACGAACTCCTACGCATACAAAGACATTTAATGGTAACTGAAGTAGTTAGATAAGGAAAACTTTGATATAAAAATATTATATACGTCTATGCACTATGACAAGACCAGCTGACAAGCTTTTAAGAAACTTGTGGTCTTAGAGCTGGCGCGCACTACGACTTTTTGTCGCGCGATTATTTTACCTACCTATCAAAATTCAAATAAAATGTCACTTTATGAAATAGGTTTCATTTTCTACCGACATTTGTCTAGCGAACCCATGCCGCCGCTGCTTGTCATAAAATGGCGTTTTATTTGAATTTTTATCGGTCTGTAAAATAATCGCGCGAGTCGCGACAAAAAGATAATATTATAAATGCGAAAGTGTGTATGTCTGTTAGGCGTCAAGGCTGAACTGATTATGATGAAATTTGGTATGAGATACTTTGAGTTGCGAGAAAGGACGTTCATACTTTTTATCCCGGGAAAATGCAAAACGCCCCATGAGTTCAAGGGCCCCCAGCTATGTCAAGTCAGAGTCAAAAATAGACGATAATGCGAAAGAAATCATAATTTTATAAAACAAATCGTGTGGTACTTTGTATCCCTGCAAAACCTACGATCAAGGTTTATTATGCAATTTAGGTGTTGGTACTACGAACTGACAGAATTAAAATGTTGTAGCCCAGGGCCCCCATAGGCTCACGATCCGGCCCTGGTGGTTCATCATCTAGTTATTTATAATTAAGTTTATTGAACTGTATTACTTAATTACCTTTTTGTTGGCCACGTAGGAACAATGATCAAGTTTGCGCAACATAATAAATATTCGTGAAGTCGGAGCTAATGCCCGTCCACTGAGTAATGAATATAAAACTAGCTGTGTGACGAACACTGATTAATATTTATATACGCTTTGTTCTTTGTATGCTGCGATCGACTTTTTTGATTACCTTTCAAGCATTTCATTGCTGTTTTTAATACTTATAATAAATTTAATATTCATACGATAAACGAATATTGACGCAGCCGAGCGGACGTCAAATAGTTTAATTATATCCATAATAAATGCGGAAGTGTGTACGTCTGTCTGTTACCACTTCACGCCCAAACCGCTGAACCAATTTTGCTGAAATTGGGTATGGATATACCTTGAGCCCGATGAAAGGACATAGGATATTTTTATCCTGGGTAAATGTGCGGTTCTCGCGCGATAAACGATTTTTGGCGCAACGGAGTTGCGGGCGCCATCTAGTCTCACGGAGCTAATACAAAGTCTCAATAATATAAAAATGTAACAGCTTAATCATATTGAATGCTTATAGCTGTTAATCCTATATTTTTGTGACCGAGCCAGACGTAACCACTGAATCGGAACGACAAGAGCGACCAAACATTTCGGTTTCCAGTTCGAAGCGCGAAAAATCAAGATCGAATTATTTCGGTCACAGTGACATTAATCGGTGTCACTACACTCGATTGTGCAATTTCTATGTTACATATTTTTAAAGTTTAAGTACATCTAGGTCCTAGGACTTGTACATTTTGTCTATACATACATATTTCGAAACTCTTCGTACATTGATCGAGAATTCGTGGAACAGAGGGAGAGAACCGCCGGCGCGTTGGCGAGTTGTGGCGGAAGGATTCTCTTTATGTACATTTTTCCCACAACTGGAGCCATAATTCTGCATCGCGCTATCGAATTATCTAAACCCGACAAGATATAATTAGTTAATTACAATACAATGTCTGAAATGACGCCAGTGGGCTTCGGCCTGATCGAGCATGCTTTGTCGCTCGGTCAGAAGATCATCCTTTTCGGCTGCCATTGACATTATTTAAAGCAGTACCTAATATCTCTTTCTACGCAGTGTATATTATATTGCTGCTGCTCTTTAGTTTTGTCATTACCATGTTTTTGCAAATAAATATTATTATTATTATTATTATTGACTTTTATCAGCAGTAGCATAGCTAGGTAACCAAGGGCCCTGGGGCAACTTAAAAAATGGGGCCCCACCGCAATGTAAACTAGGTTTTATTTAATAAAAATATGAAATATACAAATTATACTTTAAAAATGCTTAAAGCTAATAAAATAAAGGGAACCCTAGGCATAACTTTCGAATTTTTCTCAACGAATTTCTTCGAGTTGTCATGAGTTGCAACCTGTCAATTTTATTTAAAAATGTGAGAAATTTCCAAAAGTTCAGTTTGATTGAGATTTCTGGTGAAGGTTCAAGGGCCCCCTGAGCTTGAGGGCCCCGGGGCGCTGCCCCGCCTAGCCCCTTAGTAGCTACGCCGCTGTCTACCAGCACTGCTGGAGGGCCGCCGCCGCGTTGTTTTTTAATGTAACATACGTTTGGTTTATCTAAAAACATAAAGTGTAATAAAAACATTTGGAGAACTACCGTCGCCGAGTGCAAAATAAATAGAATACGTTAAACACTTTCCGAATCCTTTTCCTCTGCGTATATTCACAGTTATTTTACCCCAAAATTTAAAGGAAAATGAACCTTACGTCCAGGGTATAAGAACCCAACGTGTAGTAAAATAACTAAGGACGAGGTAAAGTCGCACGGAAAACATTAATTCTTTTCACGTATATTTACCGTATTACGGGGGAAAATCGGAACGTTTATGTATTTTATGGTTTATGTTTATACATAAATTTATTCATTAACTTTTATTTATAATCATAATTTATAGGCATAAAATACCCCGAACGATTCTCTTTATATTTTTCCCCTTTTCTTTTTAAGTACTGTACAATGTACCATCGAGGAAATTGATTCCTATGCAGTTGACAGACCAACGTCATATTTTGGTCGGATCATGTCAATTCAATGTTAATTGTGATCTATCGACTGGGTTTGACCAAATTACATAGGTCCCCCATCTGCCTAGAAATCAACTTCCCTGATAGTACTTACATGCAATCACAACATTATCTAAGCGCCTTAGATTTTTCATACAGCATTTTTTTTGGATGAATAAATTTTAAGCTAACACATCCTCAAATTCTTGAGTTAACTACATTTTTAAGTTTTAAAAACTGTTTCAAATAACATCTTGAATAGTGTATTTATTATTTTCATTAGTCATGGGGGCCAAAATGTTACCGCTGTAATCACCAGATTTCACATGCCAAACTGAAAACCGTAACCCAAAAGCTGGTATTTGCTGGAATCCAGCAGGTCTCGTCAGCCATCCCGGATATTACGTGCGCGGCGCTTCCGGCCCGACGGGATTTGTCATGCCGGCAAACATTTAACTCAGGAATTTAGGCTTTTTGGGTCGCTGTCATCGTAAATCATGGCCGCCGGAAATGCAGGAGTCGCCAACAAATACACTTTTACTATTCCACTTTTGGGCAGTGGCCCGTGAATAAGTGAATAAAATATTTTAAGACCTTTTAAAAAAAAGTAATTGACCACTTTGAACCAAACTATTTAGTCTTATATTCTCTACTTACAACTCTCCAAAGTCTAAACTGGACATACTTGAAGCTATATAAGTAGGTATCTATTTTTAAGAATAATGATTAGCATTATATCGTACTAAACTGATGATTCCTATCTATAGGCATAACAAAAAAATATTCAGTACAAAGTTTATTAGGTAAAGAGGTGACACTAAAGTTGTTACACTAAAGATATTCATGCACTAGAATTACGCATGCTGCATAGATAAGTGCAGCGCCCAGACCCCAGCGGTTACGCGATTTAAAAGGCAAAAATCGTACTTATTAATAGGTATGAATGTATTAAAATATTAATAAAAAAATAATAATATAAATATTATTAAATTAAAATAAGTAATACAATTAAATAATTACATTGTTTCAAATTGATTCTGATTAACCCGAACAAAATGTTTTGTAGATATTATGCTGACAATATTTGTTAATTCTTAATTAATCCTTCAGGGCTGGCCCCGCGCGAGCACCGGTGATCGCGAGAACAAAAGAATACAATGGGAATTCCTAGAACCTCCGATCGAAGGAATTATGAATATTTTATTAAAGTGAAAACAAAGTTTTCACTTTTACTTTAATGAGTAACACTTTATAACGTCGTTACTAAACGATTTAAAGTGTCAGTGTAATAACTTGATTGTTACACTTTATTTCAGTAAATAGGTAGTATTTCTCAATCCTATTGTTTAGATACAGACAACGTCTTTATAAGGATGAGCAACTTATAATCCAGTTTAGTGTGGTCTAAACTAGTCTTAGGGGAAAGTGAGTTTAAAAAAAGGTAAGGTATAATTATTAACTTAAGATGTGTAATACATTTCTAGGAGTAAAAAAGTGATGGAATCGACCAAAATGCGGCTGGTAATTGAAAACAGTAAATTGCCGTTCCTTAAAGTAAGCAACTAAATCACCTCAGACCCTTATTACTAGAGCATGCTGAGGCTATTAACTGTTGAATCGTTTGTCGATATTTAAGCTATTGCATAGCTTTTATCGCGGAATTTGAGCGTGGCGACCGAATCAAGAAATTCCGTAATGAAAAACACCTAACATTCGTCTTACGTCGTTTCAGTTCGGCAGAATTCGGCTCGTTGACTCGGTGCTACGTTGCCTGATTTCAGCAAAGTGTTTGTGTGCGTACGACCTAGACGTATGCGAATTATAATTGCATAAGTTGATAAAAAATGCTATGCAATAGCTTTACTGCAGCAGTCCCCAAGTGCCACACGTATTTTATCAAAAAAGTCCTAATATTAATCCTTCGGTCGCGAATTCTTGGAAATATATTGTTATTCTGTTGTTGTCGCGGTCACCGGTGTCCTTATGGGGCTTGATGGGTTAAGAGAAAAAAATATTTTCCAGATAATGCCTCCTCTAGTAGACCCCGTACCGAGCGGGGTGGTCTTCGAAACGGACACGCAAACCAACGACCTAGGTTTAGCCAAGGACGTCACAAACCTAAAGAAAGCTTCACCCAAGAAATACGAGTACGTGTGGTTCAACATTTTCTGGTTCCTGTTCCTGCACATAGGCTCCGTGTATGGCGTCTACTTGGCACTGACGTCGGCGAAATGGCAGACTAATGTGTTTGGTAAGTTTTTCAATGTCTTACTCGGTAAGTACGCTTGCTAAGCAAAGTAAGATAAATTTTTGCTACTTAAATTTTAAGTTACCAAACGAAGCAAGTAGTAACCATAGAAATATGTTGCACGAAACTTAGATATTAGGTGTTTGGTAAGTTTTTCAATGTCTTACTCGGTAAGTACGCTTGTTAAGCAAAGTAAGATAAATTTTTGCTACTAAAATTTTAAGTTACCAAACGAAGCAAGTAGTAACCATAGAAATATGTTGCACGAAACTTCGATATTAGGTATCCTTTTCAGGGAGTATCAGATTCTTCCGTTATTATACTCTGTGTGAACTGCTTCGATTCCCACAGACTACACAGGGGCCCCACGAAACCGTTTTGAGACTCAACCGAACGAATTTGAATGCCGCGTCCTACTCTAAGAAACGTTAAATGACGTTGTTAGGGTAAGACGCTGCATTTTTTCCGATTATTTGAGTCTCAATACGGTTTCGTGGTAGGCCTCCTGATTACAGACAGACACACTAGCATGATTAAGTTACAAATAAAAACAAACAAAACCAAAACATATTTGGCTTCTTTGGGTATAATTATATTGTGATTCTTTATCAAGCAATAAAAATTATACTAAACACCATCTGCAAGGTTATTTAAATATGTCAGCTGTGTAAGTTGTAACCACCTGCTCGAGTAATGACCAACAAAGAAAATAAACATAATTATATTATGAGCTCATGTAATAAGGACAATGGCTACGAATAATAAAAGGATAGTGAACATTAAAATTTAAATTTTAATACAAGGGTACATATTATTTTTCCATCTACTTGAATTGACCATCCAATTATTCAAAGTTCATTATTTTAAGACACCACTACATCCCACGTTTATTTGCCGTATTGACGGTTATAGCAAAGCTCGGAACTCGGAAGATGACCTCCAAGACAAGAGGGCTTGATTTTCGCGTTGGGACAACCATAGTATATAGGAAGAAAAATTGTAAAATGCAATACACAAGTATCGCGTTACTACGTAATACGTACTTAAGCATAATAAAATTGCTTCTGCGTAGGTGGTCTCGACTCTAGTTTCAATGACACCGAAATGCATTATTGGTTACTAAAAGCAGTGATAAAACAAAGACAGAACCTATATTATGTTACGAACTTATTTTCTAGCTTTCCTGGTCCATCTGATGTGTGCTACGGGTATCGGCGCTGGCTCCCACCGATTGTGGACGCACAGGAGTTTCAAAGCCAAGACTCCACTTCGAACGCTGCTCATGATCTGGCAGACTATGGGATTCCAAGTATGTACCTTTGATTTGTAACTTGAGAGGGTGCGGTTTCGATAGGTACTAGAATCTAGATGAATACGTATACTTATCCAAGTAGGTATGTACCTAAAATACACGGGGAAGGAAACCTGCCCATACTTTGTCCCAAAGTAACTGTCCTGTTCTGTCGTATAAAAAAGGCGGACGGAGTCCCACCATACACAAAACTGTGTCGTTCAGAGTCGGCCAGCTGGCTGTATGTACACGGTCGGCAGGCACACATTCTTGCGCTAGTAAGAATGTGTGCGTGGCCGACTCTGAAGAAAAGTGAAGACACAGTTTTGTATATAACAAGACTCCGTCCGCCTTTTTTTCTACGTTCATACATGTTCATAATATCGTCTTGACTAGTCTGACTATATCATTGCAATAGAGCCGAATTTATGTGTTAGGTTAATAATTTAAAACGACCTGTCCGGGGCGTTACACAGTATTTGAGGAGTATTCAGTACGCTTGGACAATACTGTTTATTATAATTATATTACTAGCTGTCCCGGCAAACGTTGCTTTGCCATAATATAAAGTGTTTCGCCCATATTATTTTATTCAAGTGACTAAATAAGTATGTCGCCATGGCAACGTCGATCGCTATCTCGTCGCACAAATAATGGTCGCCGTCAGTCTCAGGTTGTATTTACTATTATTTTTTCAACAAAATATGCACTTATCAATATATAAAATACCCAGTAGCCGATTCTCAGACCTACTGAATATGCATATAAAATTTGGTAAAAATGAGTAAAGCCGTTTCGGAGGAGTTCGCGGACTAACATTGTGACACGAGAATTTTATATATAAGAAGATAAAACTGTTAAATCATCCACAACGAATGCAAAGGCCTTAACTATTTTTATTTTATAAAGGACACAATATTCGAATGGGCGCGCGACCACCGCACTCACCATAAGTATGCGGACACGGACGCTGATCCCCACAACGCAGAGAGAGGGTTGTTCTTCTCCCACATGGGCTGGTTGTGCTGCAAGAAGAACCCGGAGGTCATCGAGGGGGGAAAACGGTTGGACCTGAGCGATCTGTACGAGGATCCCGTTGTTATGTTTCAAAAGAAGTAAGTGTTGCTTTTAAACTCTTTACAAAAGGTGAAAGCCAATTATGTGGGTATACTTTTTTTTTGTATTCGCAATTGCTTTTGCTGTTTCAGGACAATAAAATGTTACCAATATATTCCTATGTAGGTATGTCTCTACAAAAAATGATAGAGAATCGGGCCAGTATTTTCGGAGTCTAACCACTATGTATTACGAGTACATTGTATAATATAGTACTCGTAAGAATAAGGCCATACAATATAATACATAGGTATCGCCTTTATCTTTCGAGTATGTTTATAATTATTAATACAGCCGGATGTCAATGTAACTATTAACCCACTAAATTCACCAAATCCCCAAAATAATTCCGAAACGCCGGATATTATTGCTCAAAGCAACCCATACCCTCAGTATTCACGGCAATACATTCCAGGTATTACCTAATAATGATGCCGATACTATGCTTCGTGTTGCCGACGGTGATTCCCGTGTACTGCTGGAATGAGAGCTGGCTGAATGCCTTCTTCATACCGACGATACTCCGCTACACCTGCGGTATCAACGTGGTGTGGAGCGTGAACAGCTTCGCACACAAATATGGCTACAGGCCTTATGACAAGTGAGTGGATAATATGTTTGCTTAGATAAATTGACACACGTTATGAATTCATACTAATATCATAAATGCGACAGTGTGTCTGTCTATCTGTCTGTTACTAGAGATACTTGGAGTCCCGGAAAAGGACATAAGATACTTACAAAGAGCACCTAGTCTATTTTGGGCCCAAAGAAGTTTTCACTCTACTCTACATTCCCAGGTCCCTGAACCCCCGGGAGAACATCGGAGTATGGCTGATCTGCGTGGAGGGCTTCCACAATTACCACCACACCTTTCCCTGGGACTACCGCGCGACAGAGCACCCGCTGTGGAACATGCTCACACCCACCATCATGTTCATCGACGCCATGGCTTGGGTAAGATCGATACTAATCCATACTAATATTATAAATGCGTGTCTTTCTGTCTGTCTATCTGTTACCTCTTCACACCCAAACTGCTGAACATAGGATACTTTTATCCCGGAAAAATGTACGGTTCCCGCACGATGAACGAATTTTGGAGCAAAATAAATTATTATGTATGTAGGTACCTCTAAAGTTACGAATACCTAGCTGTCAACTGGTGCTGCCTGGTCCCATAATATACCTAATATCAATTCATCTACGTTCGACATCAAAGTGGAATCAAATTTTGATATCACTTAATTTATTCCGTAGGAAATTAGGGGAATTGTGCTTAAGATGACATACTTTTTGTTTGAAGGTAAATATTTAAAATAAAATAAGTCACATTAGATCAGTAACTTACTTTTATAAATAAATGATTCATAAACAACGAAATTTAACAGTTTTAGAAAAATCAGCTTAATATAACAGTGAAAAAAAACATAAATTGCAAGCCAGGTCGACGAGTGTAAGATGACATATCGATATGGTAAGACGACATACTATGATTCTTTAGACTTTGATGGTATGTCGTTTTATACAATACGTAAATCTAAACTGCATTATCATCCCTCTAGCTGTCAGTGGTGTAAGGATTCCTAAGTTCTTCATTATCATCGAAAATATACAATGCTTCTGTGACCGATTTAGCGGAAACATAAGTAACTATAGTATGTCATCTTAAGCTGACGTCATCTTACCAAATGAGTAATAGTGAATGTATTTAAATTTTGTAAAAAAATACTTAACGTTAGAACACGATTTTATTAATATTTGTGGCCATCCATGCCCATAATAACAATTTGTTTTAAGAAAAGATTCTGACCTTATACGTTTTTTCACCACAAAACAAAAGTGTAAGAAAATTTTTCTCTCATCAAAATTAGGAAAACCTTTATTACTTTGTAAAGTACGGTCTCTGTCCGGCATACTAAGTGGGGCTACTAGGGGCATACTGAGGAGTTTCATAAAACGTCACAAGTTCACAGAAAGCACAATTATTTCATTGAATTTTGCCGATGTGTCATCTTACCTGACTATGCCATCTTAAGCACAATTCCCCTATACCTACATGTATCCTGCATTCGGAATACTGTTACAGAATAATTAGGCAGCTAAATTGGATACGCGAATGTGGAATTAATATTATTTATTGACAGAATTTCAAACTGCTCCATGCCTTAACTTTGAGTAATATTTCATACCTACGTCAAAGCTCTGGAATCACCCATGTATGTAACATAAATTAACATAATATACGCAAGGACATGTTATACTTTATTATACCTTACGGTCCTAGTGTTTTAACCAACATTTAATTCATTAACAATATGTATTCTGTGGTAGAAGTTAAGTTTTCTTATGTTTAGGCAAGTATTGTTCCATAATCTCTGTTGCTATCTTTGTCTTATAGTTATCAGCCCCGGATCTCCATTTTTTTTTAGGCGGGGCAAAAACTGAAAAATGCCGCCCCGGCTTTTTTGCCGTTGCATTCCCGGCTGGCACCCAGGCTGCCGGGAATGCTAGATGCATTCCCGGCAGCCTGGGTGGGCGCCTGGATATGTGGGACACCTCGGGTGGTGCGGTACGGAGGAGCACCCTTACCCACTAAAACCCAACGGTGCCTCCTCTCCGCGTGTCGCTGAGCCGCTGGACCTACCTGAGACGATAACTGCAGCAGCCCAGACAGCGGCATCTGCTCTACCAGCAGAAACATCCGCGCGGATTCTGCCGCTTTCTCCGGGAGAGCGGTCCGGGGCTCCGGGCGCTCTTCTACCGGAAGAGCTCGTGCGATAGGCGACGGATTCCCCAATCCATCGCCCGAGCCCTATTATGTGGGGAGTAGCCGCTCATGTTGAGCGCGTTTTCTACTTATCGGGTCAGCTGCTTCATCGGCTTCCCGATTTCTCTCAGCGGCCTCCTTCTGCGTCATGATGGACTCGCAGAAAGTAGAGACCGCCTGCCAGGCTTCTCTCAACCGGACTAATGCTCTGATTAGGTCCGGGAGTGTCAGGTCTGGTCCTATACCGGTGCAGAGTTCTGCCCATTGTGCGACCCAGGCTGGGCAGGCAGCGAGCGTATGCTGCGCCGTGTCGTCCTCGTTCGTACAATGATGGCACTGGGGTGTTGGCTCCCGTCTGGCCGTATGGTACAGATAGTGACCGATACACCCATGTCCTGTCAGCATATGCACCATCCGGTAGGAGAGAGTGCCATTACGCTGCGCCACCCAAGCGAGCTGGCCGAATTGCTGCAACAACTCTGTGACCGGCAGTTGGCGATGCCATTTGGTCTTGCCAGGTGCGCATTATCAGCAATCGTGCTTGGCGACGCCATTGGGCTGCCAGATCTGGTGGCACCCGTTCCCTCTTTCCTTTGCTGCTGCTGTGCGGTAATAGACTTCCGCCTGCACACGGGCTTCCAGGTCCCATGAAGGGGTACCGGCTAATGCAATTTCTATCGCTTAGATTGCAAGACCCGATTTAAGCGTTCCTGGCTCAGAAGATCGCAAATAATTTTTAACCAGTTTTAGTTTGCTAAAACGAGCTCTGCGATTCCTGCCGGCGAGCGGGACCGGGCGCGTATTTTGAACGCGCTTCGCGAATAATAATAATGTTCGTGCAGCACATCTCATTCCGCACTCAGGGTATCGGTCAAGTTGATTATATTATGGCCATGAAATTGCTGTACTTGTGCTATTATTTTTTCCGTGGCCAAAGTTAAATAAATGATGAGTTGTCCATTGGTCCGTGAAGTTAAAAACTGAACTTAAAAAGGTTAGGTTTATTTATCAAAAAAACCACTTTATAATTAATACACAGACTGTTAGTTCCAAAGTAGATTTAAAACTTAAGCTAAAAGATTAAAGCGAAACTAAAACTAGTGAAATAACAGCCAGTATCAGGAATGCCTGTATTTTATAATGAGCAAAAAGCTTCAGCAAGATAAATACTTTAATTAATATGGAAGTCAGACTGATTAAAGACTGAAGCGAAGTCAAACGCGATGGCCTAGTTTAACACCTCTGGGGCCATTTTTTATTTTTTCACAGGACTTTTATTAAAATAAATGGCACCTGCGATCTAAATTTAAGTCATTCCGTTTTAAAAATGTGCAACGTTACTTTTTGTTACCCAAGCGAAATCTGAACGAAGGGTGAGAAGGTAAAAAGTAAGAACTTTTTACGGCCAAGCCTATTTTGATGAAATTTTGGAATAGGATAGTATACTTAACTAGAGTCCCGAAGAAGGATAAGAATTTCTATTGTGGGAAAATGTACAGTTCCCGCACGATTAACAAGATGCAGTATGGTCAGGCAATATCTTTTTATTAAATAATAATATTTTATATTTTATACTAGTTTAGGTACCTTGTATTGGACAGTTTAGGCGTGAAGCGCTTGAGACACTTATGTATATTAAATATTTATTTATTTTCAGATCGGTCAAGCCTACGACCTAAAAACAGTATCGCCGGAGATCATCAAGCAGAGGTCCCAGAGAACTGGGGACGGTACCCACCATCTCTGGGGCTGGGACGACCCAGAATTCACGGAGAAGATGAAAGCGCAGTTTGGCGTGGTACATTCTGAGAAGAAGAGCATCTGATGCTGCCAGCACTTGGCAATGTAGTGTAGAAAAAACGTACCACCTTGCTAATAAAAAATAAACCGGCCAAGTGCGTGTCGGGCCACGCGCAATATAGGGTTCCGTGGTACCGCAAGTTTTTAATAATTTTTATGGTCAATGAACGTACATTTAAAGCGTGTTTTACACTACTAACAACGTCATCTCAGTTACTTTCAAAGGAATTTGAACGAAAAGGTCCTTTATACTTCGCCGAATACATTTTTTTTAGTTAATCGACTATTACTCAATAAATTATGAAGTCTTCTTAGTCGTGATAGTTTTCCTTTTAATTTCAGCATATTTCCTACTCCCGTGAATTTTTTGACATTTCCAGAACCAACCATTTAGCTGGTAGAAGGGGGAGACACTGGACTAACGATTTTTTCCACTTTAAAACTTAATATTTCACAAACGGATCCCTAAATCGGAAAATGATCTATGAATACTCGCAATATTTTTAAAAAACCTATTCAACGACACCCCACACGATGGGGTGGGCGCGAAAAAAAAATTCATCCCCGCTTGATGTGTAGGGGAGGTACCACAAAAAAATATATTTTTTTACGATTTCATGTACCATTTTGTTGCCATCACTAATATGTGTATTCATGCCAAATTACAGCTTTGTAGGTCCTATAGTCTCTGAGTAAAACCGCGGACAGACAGACAGACAGACGGACAGACGGACATACGGACGGACAGACCGAAACTATAAGGGTTCCTTGTTGACTACGGAACCCTAAAAACAGCGTATTCTAGTAGGTCTACCGTTTTTGTTTGTTATGTGACGTTCTAACATGTCGACAAGACAAACCAAGCAGGCTTAGACAACACGTTTTCTTTATCAGAATCAGAATCACCGATCAAAATGCATAAGATCGACATGACAGGCGTCGCACGTCGAGTTATTATCGTTCGTCGTCAATTCTATAGATTTTTAATTGATTATATAAAGAAAATATTATAAAGAAAGTGTTGGCTAAGTTCCCTTGTAACTAAAGTTTTCGCTGTGTATTTTTTTTATTTGTAAGTTGGATATCGTATAAAGACTGTTAATAGTATTGGAAAGAGTAAATAAAGATTACAACAATAAAGAGATTTTCTTGCACGTGGACACTGCCTAAACAAATACTTTTAGCTACGCAAACAGTAAAATCACCTATTGTTTCCTTATTTCTCTTCCTCAAATTTGGTCAAGAGTCGCAGCAGAAATCATACAAAGAACTAAGAATTTATTTAGTTAGATAAAAATGTCCTATGGTAGGTATATTATGTAAGTCTGTCACCAGGCTGTATGCAGTGCAGTATAGGTCCTATAATAATAATAGCTCCCACACCGGTTTCGGTGACGGTGGCCGGTTTAATTGAAACCAGGCCAGCTACGCATGAGTAATTTTATAGTGCCCAAGTGTGTGCGCAGTACACAAGAGCACTCTCTATTCCTTTACTCTCATAACCCAGTGGGACGGACGACCGACACAACTGGCGAGAGATCAGGCGCAGGACCGACTTTTTATATGCCCATCCGACGCATGGATCATCTTACTTGTCAGACAATCAAGACGTGATCAGCCTGCATTGAATAAAATTAAATATACGTCCTATGACCCTTGTTACACCTGCCGAGTAGAGTAGCGAGACAGTGCGAAATGCGAATAGACATTTTGGTGGGCCAAGAGCACTGTCTCGCCACTCTTCTTGGTAGGTATACCTAATAATTTTATGTCTATTGTGATTAGGGCATTGAATGAATGAATAAATGATGAATGAAAATATAGAGACGATTTTTGTTTTGTACGGAACCGCATAAAATACGCGTGTCCTACTCGAACTTGGACGGTTTTTATTCTTACCCATGAATATTAAATATGCTATTAAAGAGTTAACCTACTTTCTGCTTCTTTTAATTGAAAACCAAAGAAAATAAATTGAACGCTTGAAATCCTTTTTCGATTTTGCAGCCGGCACCGTTGTAAACGATAAGCGAAAATCAATACCACCTCTTCCATTAGCCCGCCATAATTAATTAAATGCAATCGGGCACCTACTCACTTATTTAAAACATCATCGACAATTCTAATTTCGAAATAAGGAGAATTCTTCAACTATGTGACTATAATATTGTTTTGTGTCACTTATACAGTATGTAACAAAACATTAAGTGATTAAGTACATACAGTACCCGGCGATAAATATTGCACATCGCCGTTTAGAAAGTGACAGTCGGCTAATTTCGGTTTTGTAGAGCGTTATCTCTTACGCACGAAATACAAAAAGTCCGGTATATATTAGGAGCTGTTAAAACAATTATGGTTTGCTTCTTTTGACAATTTTATTATTCTTTGTATAAAATATACCAAATTTTCTATAAGTTATGGCTTTAGGTTCGGGTAAAATAAAATAAAAAAGGGTGTTCAAATTATGTTTACGTATTTAAAATTTTTATGGAAAATTACAGCTGTAGCAAATTTAGGGGTGTTAACAACTCTAGATATATATTTTGAACTGGACGCGACTGCACTCTATTGAATTTGAACAACGACTGACATAATGTCAAATAGGTGTGTGCTACAAAGATAACGCTCTATGAAACCGAAATTAGCCGAATGTCTCTTTCCAAAGGTCGATGTGCAATATTTATTGCCGGGTATTGTACTTTAGGGCAGTCATGGTCCCCAACCTTTTTTTCATGTGGGCCACAAACATGTTTTGATCTTGGTGTCGCGGGCCACAACAAAAATTATTTAGGGTTAAAAAATAACATTCTTCAAAATTAACGATTTAAAAGTGGAAAAAAATTAACGACTATCACGTAGAGTGTAGACTAACGTTATTTTGCCGGTGGGCGTGAATTTCAAAATTGTTTAACATCACGCGGGCCATAAATAAAGCCCCGGCGGGCCGCGGGTTGGAGATAGCGGCAGTTTAGGGTGAGTATGAGTCCCCATCAATCCCCAAGCATAACAATTGAAAATCTAATATATATCTATTGTGTCTACGATACCCATGATGGAGGTGCTACAGTACCAGCGTCCAGCACTGAAGACTGAGTAACTTTTTTTATTTTTTGAACAAGCTTTATCACGCTGCCATACCTACAAATCTCAAAAAAATGCTTTTTCAGCGCTGCTACTTTTACAGTGAACTCTATTTAAGGGATACTTACACACCCTACGGTATTATCACTTTGGACTGTTTTATGACCTGGACAAAAGTCGTACTCCTGCGCCTGATCTCTCGTCAGTCGTGTCGGTCTCCGTCCCACTGGTTTATGAGAGTAAAAGGAATAGAGAGTGCTCTTGTGTACTGCGCACACACTTGGACACTATAAAAATTAATGAAACCGGCCAGCGTCACCGAAACCGGTGTCAGGTGTAGGAATTTATTATTTTATTATCACTTTGTTTCGTTACACCTACACCCTGTGTGTTAGCTTTAAAAATTAAAATTGCCATTCAATAAATTGAATTAGGTAAGTATAAAAGTTAATCAATATAGCGTCGAAGTAATCCGCTTAGAGTTATAACTTACCTATAAGCGTCTCCCGTAGCGGGATTACAGGAATTTTTGCGCTTCAAAATCTCTACCTATTTTATTTTCAATCAAGAAATTTAATGCTCATCTATTGATTAGCATAAATATAAATTGACCCTATTTATGCAAAATGAGTCCAATGGTACATTGCCAAAATTGAGTTAATAATGGAGAAGCCCTTTGCCCTTGAATGCCCTTTTATCGATCCTATGAAGATTGTACTAATCTTACAATTTTTTCAGAACAAAACATTTTCACAACAAAATTACCAACTAACAAATTAATGAGTAAGGTCAGTACGGGGAAATGTAGCTGGGAGGCAAGTGTAACTGCTTCAATTTTTAGAAAAACTGTTTGAGATTATGGTGGCAGCGATATCTGTTATTGTGCGTAAAACTAATTTCAATGTACACAATCTCAATCTAGATGGCTCTGTCTAGCACTTTTAAAGTTGTCGCCATTTTAAAATCTGACACATTTTTTAAGACGAACTCCAATTCACATGGGTTTTTCAATCAATAAAAATATTGGTGATTTTGAAGAACCTGATAATTGTATACCTTTAAGTTGTTTTTTTACTAACTAAAATTTCTTTTATAATTTTGTTGGAATAGCTGTTGCAAATATGAGATTTATGTCCATTAGAAAAATCTGACCTCAAAATTTTAGTGCTGGGGAAGTGTGCCTACTTTGCATGAGGCAAGTGTGTCTATATGTCACAATTGCCCCAAGTAAAAATAAAACTTAGCAACTTCACTATTCAGGCTTCTGTAACCCAAATCAGTAAGTATCATATTTTTGAAATTAACAATAAAATATAAGAATAACTCATTCAATAATTTTTACTTAAAAATGTTTTTACCCCTCTCCAACGTAGTATGCCACACTTACCTCATAACTTTTGCTCCTTTAAACTATCCTCACAAACTATATTATGTAATATAGTCGTCATATTATGATTAGTTCCGATGATCAGGCATGCATTTTCAAATTTGAAATAACTATATATTGTACACTTACGATATAGTCACACTTGCCTCACTTTCTTGGGTAAGTGTGTCTAGCACAGCACTTTATAAAATACCTTAAAAACAAGTGATTAATGGGCAATATTGTGTAGAGCACTTTGTTACCAGCCAATTATGAACCTTACTCGTACTTTATTTTCATTTCACAGAGGGTGAGAAATTAAGCCTTAAACTATTTGATTTTTGAGTTCAAAGTAAACTTTGAAAAAAGTATGACACACTTACCCGTATTGACCTTATTGTTTTTTTTATATAGATCCAAACTAAATGGTCTCTCGATGATTTTTTTTTATTAGGCAAGTAGAATCATGCGACTTGGTTGCTAGGTAAGCCTTTTTTAATATGCAAACATATTAAAAAAGGCTTACCTAGTTCTTAATATTTTACAAAGACTCAAGAGTCAAGTGGGCCGTGGCTGGTTTTTTTTTTATATATAAAGGCGACGGGTCATTGTGACCCAGGCCCGACACGACACAAAATTACTCCTGCGTAACTGGCCTGGTTTTATTGAAACCAGAGTGGTCTTGTGTATTGCGCACACACTTGGGCACTATAAAATTACTCTTGCGTAACTGGCCTGGTTTCATTGAAACCAGAGTGGTCGTGTGTATGGCGCACACACGACCGTTACGACACGATTGTATAGAGGGAAAAAATCCAGGAAGAACAAGCCGAAGAACCCCATATCCAGGACAAACAGTTGCCGAGTTATAAGCACTCAAACTTTGACATTGACAGCTCGGCAACTGTCAAACGTCGAACAAAAGCGGCCATAACTCCGCTCCCAATAGGCCTAGAGGAACGGGGTTTCTTCTAACATTAAAGGCAACACCTCGGCTACACCCTCTCCGGATTTGAACTAAATCGGAAACATAAAATTTTGTCTAAATTCTGAGGCCAGGATCGAATAGAGGAGAAAAATCCAGGAAGAACAAGCCGAAGAACCCCATATCCAGGACAGCAGTTGCCGAGTTACATATGCAAGCATTCAAACTTTGACATTGACAGCTCGGCAACTGTCAAATGTCTTACAAAAGTAGACATAACTCCGCTCCCAATAGGCCTAGAGGAACGGGGTTTCTTCCAACCTCAAAGACAATACCTCGGCTACCCCCTCCCCGAATCTGGACTAAATCGGAGACATCAAAACTTCAAGGACGAATCTTCTACTATACTTACAATACTTTTAAATGAGTATGGACAATGAAGGTCCGACAATGGCTCATTATTTTGTAAAATGGCAATGTAAGATACTCCATTACTATTTTTTTTTGTTATGAGTAATGTGAATATTCACATTACTCATTATTTTTTACATTAAGATTTCTGCAAGGCTGCTTGAAACCATCACTACTAATCCGAAAGTGTGTCTGTCTGTCTGCCCGTCTGTATGTCTATCTGTCTGTCTGTTTAATATCTCTTCACGCCCAAACCACGGAACCGATTTTGCTGAAAATTGGTATGCAGATATTTTGAGTACCGGAAAAGGACAAAAGGCTACTTTTCATCCCGGAAAAATGTACGGTTCCCGCACGATAAACGAGTTTTGGTGAAACGGAGTTGCAGGCATCATCTAGTTTTTAACATCCTTGTAAAAACCAGAAAAAAGTAGGAGCGCCACATTATATCAGGTAGGTACTTACTACCGAAGCATACAACAAGATTACGCTGGCTTGCGAGAATATAGACTTAATTCAAAATTCGGTCAAATTGAGTTATGTATACCAAACAATCAGAAATCTTTGATATTTTATCGTCAACAGAGACGCAACGCCAATTTCGCGGCAGCAACAGCGGTGTCATTATTCATTTGAGACAAAACACTCGAAGCGTAATCACAAATAACGGCTCAACTCAGTTGCACCTAAGTTGCGGCTATGATAACGGATGGAACGCACGACCGGTTCTCGAAAATATCGACGTATTTAACAGTTGAGTTACTATTCATGAAAAAATTTCAACAGATAATACTGTTGAAATTTTTTCATGAATAGTGACATATTTGGTGATTCGTCGTTGTTTCTGATAATAAATTTGAATTTTTAAGACACATTAAAGTTATATACACGACATAAGTTGATTTTATAATTTTGATTTTCATGAATAAAGACTGATGTCTGAAACCCCCCTTTTTATGACGATTTTTTTAATAATTTTTAATAAAAGTTATAATTTTCTATATGTCTTTTAATTCTACAATAAATTTTCTTTTAATCAGTACAGTCAATCCCTCAATAAATAATTTACTTTTTGGGTTATGCACAAAAATATTTACAAAGAAATTAAAAAGTGATATCCTCATAATGAATGAGTTCATTCATGAGTTCATGAGTTCATTCTGCGTAGATCAGAACGCAAATAAAAATTGATGAGTCGTCGGGTAGTTGGATAACTTCAAGAAATTGGACACCTGTCACCTCAGTCCGCCCGTGACTACGACCGCTGCAAAGTAGCCGAAACGTCGGGATTAATAAAAGTGCTCCGCGACAAAATCCGTAAGTGTTTAAACTTATAATATCATAAGTGATATTCTTTAAAATCAATAATTTTTAGTTGCGTCTATATTCTCGCAAGCCAGCGAATTATATTTAGGATATGCTCACCTAGATACAAAAAAATATTAAGTTTTAAATCTAAATTATATGTATATTTTTTCATTTCAATCTTTTTTTTTTTGGGAATATAAGCAACAATATAAACTTAAAAATAATGAATATATTATATAATTTTATTTCATTCTATTACTACATAACCGAAAGAAAAAAATGCCGGTTTTCTTCAAAATTTGAAAGTTCATGAGGCCTCAGTTTATTTAAAAGCAAATTTTATAAGTTAAAATCGTTGTTTCTATAACTAATTAGATGTTTTACATCCAAATCGGGTGCACAGATCTCATGCACGAAAATCCTGTTGACTTGTGTAATAAATCTAAAGAGATGGTTCGCTTTGGATTATAAGTATCCCACACTAATATAGTTTTGCTAAAAGGAACCCTCCTGTTTTTGTTTAATTTTTGTTGGAAATAGTAGTAATTTTTAACATATTTATGTTTGTACGCACATAATAAATTACAAAATATACTATTGTAAATTTACTTAAAACAACAATCAGTTTTGAAGAGTACACAATTTTAATAAAAACGGCTTTTTCTCAGAACTGTCATCGTGTGGGCTGAGTCTGGTATGCTTTACATTTATACAGGTCCAATTAAGGTTTTAAAGATTATTTATAGTGTCATAATGTATTTTGTGCAATAATTTCGTTAGGTTAAGGCCCAATTTCATCAACGTCTGTTAGTGTTAACGGCTTGTTAAAATGTCATGTCTTCTCTTCATTCATATGAAAAACCGGCCAAGTGCGTGTCGGGCCACGCGCAATATAGGGTTCCGTTATCCGTGGTAACAGAGACCAGTATATTTATTACTTTATGATGGTAACTAGTACCCAAGTACCGCTAGTTGATGTTTTTTTAATGGTTAATGAATGTAAATTCGAGGAAATTGATTCCTAGGTACCTAGTTGATAGACCAATGCGACAACGTCATTTGGTCGGATCATGTCGATTCATTTCTATTTGTGATCTGTCGGCTGGGTTTGACATAACGCGACCAAACTACGTAGATCCCCCATCTACCTAGAAATAATCTTCTCCGATAGTACATTTTTTTATTAGGCTTTGTCCACATTTTTGTATCATTTTCACGATCAGATCTCCGTCGCGTAGCATCGAAGCGCGTATCATGATCGCTAGTGTGGACGCAAAATGATCGCGATCATGATACACTTTGTATCATGATACGCCCCGATGATCATTATGCGTCCACACTAGCGATCATGATACGCTTCGATCTTCTGAGATCTGATCGCGAAAATGATACCTACAGATGTGGACAAAGCCTTATTACGTGTTTTACAATATTAGCAAGTAACAACATCATCTTAGTGACCTCAGTTACGTTTTTAAAAGGAATTTGAATGAAAAGTAAATGCCGAACTTCGGCCGCGTATTTTCGGCCTAGTGTGTTTGGAGTTTAGACACTGAGACTTTGTTGTCTGTCCGTCTGTCTGTCTCGCTGTATCTCAAAAACCCCTATACAAGAAGCTATAAGCTAGACTTCTGAAATTGTCATAGACTGTGTATTTTTGTCTATAACAATAAATACTTAAATCAGAATAAAATTAATATTTAAATATTTAAATAAATAGTTAGCTAGACATAATAATTTTATGAAAAACCAAATACAAACACAAATGAAACACAATATTACTTGCACTTTTTCCACTATATTCATAAATTACAATTTAAAGACTTTAAACACGACCGGTTTCGAACAAAATCATCATCAGGTGTTCGAAACCGGTCATGTTTAAAATCTTTAAATTGTAATTTATGAATACAGTGGAAAAAGTGCAAGTAATATTGTGTTTCATTTATGTATAAAATGAATTTCCACCAAGAACTGACAGTACAATCAATTACATATACCAAATACAAACTGTTGGGTTATTTTAACAAGTCATGTAAGTAATGCTAACAGTAATAAACATTATCCAGCATTAAAAAGTCAATGTATGAATAAAATAAGTACCTACTTACATAAAAATTAAAAACAAATAATTGTCTTACTTAATTACTATTTATTGTGTGCTATTACTAGGTGTCTCCTGAGTGGTCTCATAAGCCCTTTCCAGTGTCTCAGTAATTATTTTCATATCACTCTCTATACTCCGGGCCCAGTTTTCGACATCACCTATTTCTTTTAACGCACTACTAAAGTTCTCGACAAGTGCTAACCACTGCTGCGTCTGTTTCGAAAAGTTTATAGCTCCTTGGTGTAGTAACTTTGCTTCGGCATCTAATTTCTTTTGATTCAAGTAAGCCTGAGCTACCCTGAAATATATTAAATATTTTATAAATAGGTACTATGTATGAGTTGAATCATGGACGCATAAAAAAAGGCAGACGGAGTTCTACCATACACAAAACTTTGTCCTTCAGAGTCGGCCAGCTGACTGCATGTACCATCGAGGAAGTTGATTCCTATGCAGTTGAGAGACCAACGTCATTTGGTCGATTATGTCAATTCAATATTAATTGTGATCTGTCGGCTGAGTTTGACGTAATGCGACCAAACTACGTAGATCCCCCATTTGCATAGGAATCAACTTCCCCGAGTGTACATGGTCCGCACGTACACATTATTACGCTAGTCCATACCATTTGACAGGCGTAAGAATGTGTGCGTGGCCGACTCATGAAGACACAGTTCTGTGTACAATAAGACTTCGTCCGCCTTTTTTTCTACGTTCATGAGTTGAGTAATAAAGTTGTACATGGAATAACATGGAACAATTCAAGTTACTATGACAAGAAAAACCCAAAAAACCTTTAAAAAATATATTTCTTACCCAACATTAAGATGATCTACTAGTGCCTGGGTTAACTCATTGGCAGCTGCGATGCATTCTTTTCTTTTCTGTTCTAGAATACACAACAAATATACAAATCATAACAATGGATATATAAACATTTTTTATAGAAAACACAGATTTGATAAGCTTATAAATACATACCTTGAATGACACGTTTGGCAGCCTGTTTAGCTTGGTGTTCTTTTATCAGAGACGACAGCATTCTAACAGACTATCAAAATAGAGTAATAGGCAGAAAACTTTCCAATCTTGAGTTTGTTAGAATCAGTACGGCATACAAGTCTGCTATATTATGCAAAGCAAATTTAAAGGGAGCAGATATTATGAATTTTTAATTAAAATTAAACTCTGATTTTAGTTATAAGTAGGTACATTTTATCAAGCAGAGCAAAACAGTAACTGTTGATATTGTCATTTCTTGACATCTAGTTGAGAGTTCTGACAAGTGACAATCAACCAAGAACCAGCTGATAATGGTCTTCGTTCCATTCTACGAACATTTATTATTTATTCATATATATATATATATATATATATATATATATATATATATATATATATATATATATATATATATATATATATATATATATAGTGTCCATGTTTTCATTTTTATATTCTTTCTCAGTCTCATTTATTAAAATTATCGAATTGTAGCTTGATTATTTTTCTGTTTTTGTAAAATCTTTCTAGTAACCTATCATTAGAATATAATATTATGAAACTAGACTTTTAACACTGCTTGGTAAAAATAGTTAACGTAAAATGGAACGATACTGTTTTTGACAGTTATCTACTGTCAACGTCACTCGTCGGTCACTCGTCAGTCGTCGTCGTCACAATGAAAAAGGAAACAGATGGAAGTGACATAACTACAAAAAAGTGTGGCCGACGCCATATTGCCAGGAACTAAACATGGCGGTCTATAGTGATGGGACACTCGGTTGATATTTGTCGAGGATATCGATAAACTAAGATGTTTTAAGTGTAATAAACATCAAACACTATAGTTAAATAAAGTGATGTACGTATTATCGCTTTTAATTTGGGTTACAGATGTTTGATGTTTACATAATGAGTAAAATTATTATTATTAAAATGAAAACAAAGTGACTATTGAAATGTCATTGATTTTGTTATGATTATGTATTGTCAAACAGATAACGAGGCGGATTAAGGTTAAAATCTTTAAAATATTATATGATCAGATTCTTCACCTTATATTTTTTAAGTTCGATAAAAAAGTACATCACTAAACGTCAACCAGCGTCAACCGATCAACATAAAATCAACCGGAACGTAAAAAGGCGTACTTATTTTGATTTGGTTTACACTTTAAATCATTATGCCAAGTCCACTTTATAAAAGTCAATGGGTCGTCAGTACTCAGCATGTACTCAGCTGTCAATTGTCATTGTCAAATGTCAAGATAAAAAAATACAAACAGCTGTAAAATGTGTACCTAATAGTCTGTGAAAATGTGATTAGAGGAAATCACAAGTGGAATTAGTTTTCAAAGTTTTATCGTAAAATTCGCACGTTTGTAAATAAATGCCTACATCTTAAATGTGTCTAAACAGTTACTGTTAATCTCGAACAATAACTGATAAGTACAGATAACATTGAGCAAATTGATATTACGACTGCCAGAGCAATAAGCATTTATATTCCAACATCACCAATATCTATCACTGTGGGATAAATTAAATTAATATTGTACTCTACAATGTCTGTACAAGCTAAAGTACTGTCGATTCAGAGTCATGTTGTCCACGGATATGTTGGAAACAAAAGCGCAGTTTTTCCGCTTCAGGTAAGTAAAGCAATATTTATTATAATATATTTCTTTACTTTAATTTTATTCTTAAAAAAGATCCATCGGCGAATAATATTTAAAAAATAATATTGTTGTTATTTTAACAATTACAACAGTACTAAAATATTTTTTTGCTTTAATTTTATTTTAAATATTCAATACATTTCACAGGTTTTAGGGTTTGAAGTTGATGCCATCAACACTGTACAATTCTCAACACACACTGGATACAAACATTTGAAAGGCAATGTCCTGCAAAATGATGAAATGGAGGAGCTCATTGAAGGCCTCATTTTGAATGATGTTCATCATTACACACACTTTCTGACGGGGTACTCTAGATCACCAGACTCTTTGAGGCGAATTGCAGAAATCATTCAAAAGTTAAGACAGAAGAATCCACATCTAGTTTACGGTGAGTGTAATTTTGTACAAAAATGTTGTTCTTACTTAATTCTATTGCATAAAACTATTCAATAAAATCATTTGTAAGACTCATATCTTTTAAAAGGTAGTACTAGCAATATTTAATATGAATATTGAATATCTTACTGAGATGAACAAGATATTGTTGAAATATATTGTCATAATATTGTAATATTGTAGTAGTAGTAGCAGTAAGTCGTCACATAATAGATTGTACAGTTAATAATCTTGCTACTCCTTGACCTCAATTCTGTGTTTACTCTTAATAGAAGTGTTGTAATCTTTAGCACATTTTTATTGATTTGTCCTTGTTCACAGAATTATTGATACATTGTTTCTTCTTGTGAGCATTGTTCACAAAACTATTAATTTATTTCAAACAAAATGTATAAAGATGACATCTTTAAGGATTTTACTTTAAGTTTATCTTAATAGTTGATCTTCCTTGTATTTGGCTTGGCCTTGATGCTTGCTGTTGTTTAGTTTTTTACATCATTTTTTAAAAACATAATATAATTATTAAGTGCATATTATAATTTATTATGTGTGCCTAATTAGTAATTTTTTACTAAGTAACTTTTAATTAGAACCATCATGTAATAAAAAATTATATAAAGTAAAATAAGTACTGGTCAATTCGATTTGTGCAAAAGGGTTGAAGCAAAAGTACACGAAGGTGATTTAGCAGGAGCGGCACGTCTGCTCGTCTCAGACTGCAAAATCGCCCCCACTAACACAAACACTCTAGAGTCCCTAATCCAAAAACATCCTGCTCCCTCCCGCCCACTGTCCATACCACCCCTGTCTCCCGTAGTGTCTGTACCTCCTCTGACGCTATCCCCTGCAGACGTTGCTTCCGCCATACAAAGTTTTAGTAACTCATCTGCCTCCGGCCCAGACGGCATCCGCCCCCAACACCTCAAAGAATTAACATCACCGTCTGCCGGTAACAACGGCCCGCGTCTACTAAAATCACTTACCAATCTCTGCAATTTCTTACTACAAGGCACGTTAAACCCTGACGTTTCTCCACACCTTTATGGGGCGACACTTTGTGCCCTCTTAAAAAAAGATGGAGGCATACGTCCAATAGCCGTAGGTTCCACTTTTAGACGCCTCGTAGCGAAGTGCGCATGTCGAGCCATTAGGGAATCTATGGCATCACACCTGCAACCTACCCAAACTGGCTTCGGTACCGCCCTCGGCTGCGAGGCGACAATCCACGCGACGCGGGCTTTTGCTTTGAACCCAGATAACAGCGACTGTATCATCGTCAAGGTGGATCTAAAAAATGCCTTCAACGCCGTCGAAAGGGATATTATCTTAAACGAGGCAAAGGAATTAATTCCTTCGCTATATCCCTTTCTACATCAATGCTACGCTTCACCCAGTAATTTATTATACAACAATCACATAATTCCTTCGCAAGTAGGAGCGCAACAAGGTGACCCCCTAGGTCCCCTGATATTTAGCTTAGCCATCCACCAAACCATATCCTCCATAAAGTCTCCGCTAAACGTCTGGTACCTTGACGATGGTACAATCGGTGGTAGTCCAGAGTCAGTCGCGGAAGATATACGCACTCTCTCCAGCAGTCTTCAAGAACTGGGACTCGAAATAAATACCAACAAATGTGAAATATTCGCTTGCGGAGACACAGCCGAACACAAAATCACCATTTTTGACTCTTTGCTTCCTGGAATTAAAACCCTAAACAAATCTACATTTTCTCTGCTAGGCGCGCCGATATTCCCGGATGCCATTCCATCAACTCTACAAAGTAAGGCCAAAATTCTAACACAAGTCCGAGAACTTCTCACCAAAGTATCTTCTCACGTTGCCTTAATACTGTATCGCAGCTGTTTCTCTCTGCCCAAGCTCACTTATATAATAAGGACGGCCCCCACCTGGCGATTCCCCAAGGAGGTATGTCAGTTAGACAGTATTATCCGATCCACGCTAGAGGAAATACTCAATATTTCTCTAGATGATCCGCAATGGCAACAGGCTGCGCTACCGGTAAAACACGGTGGTTTGGGCATCAGGAGCATAGAGTCTGTCGGTTTGCCGGCCTTTCTTGCGTCGTCGAATGGGGTTGCTGATCTTGTCACTAACATTTTAAAAATCCAAGGTGCAAGATGCAGCATCCCCTTTTTGAGCGATGCAGAAACTGCCTGGCAAGAATTATATCCTGGCACCGACCCCCCCGAGGATGTCACCTCCCAGCGTGCATGGGATGACCTGAGCTCCAGATATACCTTAACGCTTATGTTGAACTCACGGTCCGAATCAGCACTGGCCCGTATTAAGGCAGTTTCCTGCATGGAATCTAGTGCCTGGCTCCAAGCGTTGCCGTCACCGCATCTCGGCACCTTTCTTGACGATAACACCCTAAGAATAGCAGTGGCCCTGAGACTAGGCTGTGAAGTGTGCGAGCCTCATCGCTGCCCCTGCGGCACTGAAGTTGACGCGTACGGCCACCACGGACTCAGCTGCATTAAAGCTGCCGGTCGTTTTGCTAGACACCACGCCCTCAACGACATTCTCCGTCGAGCCTTGGTGTCGGCAGACGTACCATGCGTGCTTGAGCCCCCTGGCTTGAGCCGAAGCGACGGCAAACGCCCGGACGGCCTTTCCCTGATCCCTTGGAAGAAAGGTCGGTGCCTCATATGGGATGCCACGTGCGTTAGTACGTATGCTACCTCGCACATTTCTGGCACGGCCCGAAATGCGGGATCTGCCGCCGAGTACGCTGCTCGGCAAAAGCACAACAAGTACACGGATTTGGAAAACCAGTACCTCTTTGTGCCTTTTGCCGTCGAAACGGGAGGTCCGTGGTGCAATGAAGCGAAAGCTTTTGTTCGCCAGCTCGGACGTCGGTTGCGAGAATCGGGTAACGATCCCCGCTCCGGGGCTTACCTGGCCCAACACGTCTCCCTAGCCATTCAGCGCGGTAACGCGGCCAGTGTGATGGGGACGTTTGAGCATGGTACGCTGCGGGGTGGCCTTTTTGATTAAGATCTTTTGTTTTTCCTTTTTTATGCTAATTATTATCATTGTTAAATTATTTTTTATTTATGTAGATTATTGTTATTGTAAATCTTATATTCTGTTATGTTACCTAAACTATACCGTGAATTTAGAAAAACATTGTGCAAAACATGAACATAAAAGTACGTTAAATAAATAAAATAAATAAGTACTTGAATATTATAATATTTCTTCCGTAAAAACAAGATTTTTCTACCATAAACACTGCCATCACAACAGGAAAATTAATCATGAATCATAAATCATACTACAAACTCCTAAATCCCCACTTATCATTTTCTGTCTGCACCATTGCACACTACCCGTTATAGAGAAGATTGTCGATATCTTATCATAATTTAACAAACGATTAGGTAATTTACTTCAGACATGTTTATCTAGTTCCTATTTTAATATTATTATCTGTTATTTATTTTATAGATAAGGAATAATCTTGTTGTCTTGTGAATTGTAATTTTTGTACTTGTTTCCTTCCTAACTACAATTATTAATCAATGACATGATATTATGTAAAGATACTGTGTAAGTCATAAGAAATTAAAAAACCTATATCTCTGTCTGTTACCTCTTCGCGAAAACTGCTGAACAGATTTTGCTGAAATTTTTTTTTTTTTTCATCTTGTTTACTACAATCTGTCTCCTGAGTTGGGACATTCGGCAGTATCTTGGTTGGTGCTATTGTTGGCGCGCTCGGTATGTGACCTGTGTCACATCCTCTTTTTTAAACAGTAATATATTTTACTGTAGTATGTCTTGTGGTATTTTGCGCTTTAAGCGTCGTGTTTTATTGTCAATATTCATTAATGATTGTGCCAGTGTATTTGGATGGAGTTCAATGCGCTCCTTGTAAGATTTGGTGTAGCGTACAATTTCCTGTTTTACTGTGGGTATACATAAGTCATGGTGTAGCATTTCATTTGGCACGAACCAGGGAGCGTTGGATATCATGCGCAGGGTTTTATTTTGGAATCTTTGTATGATTTGTATATTTGATTGAGATGCAGTTCCCCAAAGTTGTATTCCATATGTCCATATGGGCTTTAAAATAGTTTTGTACAAAAGTATTTTGTTTTCTAGGGATTGGATTGGGACTTTCGGCCAATGAGCCAGTAGATTTTTCTAATTTTTAGGCTGAGTTGCTTTCTCTTTGTAAATATGTGTTTTTGCCAGGTTAGTCTTTTATCCAGATGCATGCCAAGGTATTTGACATGGTCAGCCTGGGGAACTTCGATTTTATTTAATGTGACTGGAGGGCATGATCCTCTTTTTAAAGTAAATGTTACATTAACTGATTTAGTTTCATTTGCTTTTATGCGCTACTTTTTAAGCCAGCGAGATATGGCATCAAGTCCTTTCTGAAGTATCTGTGAGGCTGTTTTTGGGTCACAGTGTGCAGCTAGAATAGCTGTATCGTCGGCGAAGGTTCCAGTTGTTAGTGTGTGGCAGGTTGGCAAATCAGCTGTGAATAGTAGGTAAAGTATTGGACCTAGGACGCTGCCCTGTGGGACTCCTGCATTAATGGAACAAAGCTCAGTCAATGCCTCTCCCTACTGCACTATAAAGTGGCGTTTTTCCAAAAAGGATTTGAGGATTCTATACAGGTAATCTGGTAGGGCATTTTTTAATTTGTATAGCAATCCCTCGTGCCAGACACGGTCGAAGGCCTGTGATATGTCCAAGAAAGCACTTGCACAGTAGGTCTTAGCTTCTAGCGATTCCATGATATTTTTTGTTAGTCTGTGCACTTGATCGATTGTGGAGTGTTTACTGCGAAACCCGAATTGATGGTCAGGAATAATTTCTTTTTCTTTTAATATTGGTAGGATTCGTTGAAGCAGAAGTGTTTCGTATATCTTGGATGGTATAGGTAGCAAGCTTATGGGTCTATATGATTTTGGATCTTCAGGGGTTTTATCTGGTTTTAAGAGCATTACAATTTGAGCTATCTTCCATTCTTGGGGAACGAATTTTAGTCTGGTCATGGCGTTAAACAGGTGCACGTGTGGTGCGCGTGGCGTGCGCTTGGCGTGCGCGTGTGGTGCGCGTGGCGTGCGCGTGGAGTGCGCGTGTGGTGCGCGTGGCGTGCGCGTGGCGTGCGCGTGGAGTGCGCGTGGAGTGCGCGTGGCGTGCGCGTGGAGTGCGCGTGGCGTGCGCGTGGCGTGCGCGTGGCGTGCGCGTTTGGTGCGCGTGGAGTGCGCGTGGCGTGCGCTTGGCGTGCGCGTGTGGTGCGCGTTTGGTGCGCGTGGAGTGCGCGTGGCGTGCGCTTGGCGTGCGCGTGTGGTGCGCGTGGCGTGCGCGTGAAGTGCGCGTGTGGTGCGCGTGGCGTGCGCGTGGAGTGCGCGTGGCGTGCGCGTGGAGTGCGCGTGGCGTGCGCGTGTGGTGCGCGTGGCGTGCGCGTGGAATGCGCGTGGTGTGCGCGTGGCGAGCGCGTGGCGTGCGCGTGGCGTGCGCGTGTGGTGCGCGTGGCGTGCGCGTGGCGTGCGCGTGGCGTGCGCGTGGCTTGCGCGTGGCGTGCGGAACTAGGTGTTTGATTCCAAACACCTAGTTTTAGTGTAGTGAATGCGATGACATTTTTGAAATTAGCTCAGTTAACGTTTGGGTCATTGCCAGCATTTGGTTCATCAATACTACAAGTGTTTCCGTTATAGCCTTGAGTTCGTTAGGTTTTTGATTTCCATCTACAGGGTTAATGGTTGGTGTTTCAGATTTTTCAGTGGATTTTGCAGTGGCCCTAGCATATGTTTTATCGTTGCTTATTGTTTCGAAATGTTTTGCCGGCTGTTGGGCGTTGGGTTGTTGGTCTTTCTTGTATTCAGGTTTCCTTTTTTGTTTTGAGATTTGAGGAGGATAGCGAACTTTAAGCAATTCTTTATAGACTGTGCAGCCTTTGTAGTTAGCTGGGTGATTTCCCTCGCAAAGCACACATTTGACTTGATTTGATCTTTCTTTTCGAGGGCAGTTCGAGGTATGATGTGAACTTGACACACCTAGGCTTTCTGTTGCAAAACTTTTGCGTGTGGTTGTAATCCTGACAGTTGCTGCACTGAGGGATTGATCGTTTTGGTCTAGGGGCTTTAACCGATATTCGGCAATGTAGAAGGTATTTTACGTTGTATATGTCTTTGTTATTTTCACGGGGCTCTAGTTCAATTATCCACATTGGCAATGCAAGTTTTGTCCTTGAATTTTGTATATTCCATACATTTTTAACTTTGTGGTTAAGCTCCTCGATGGCTATTTTTATGTCCTCTTTATCTGTTGAGGCATGAAGATTTTTCAAGACTACTCTGAAGCTGCGGTCTTGTTTGGGCTGGTAACTGTAGAACTCTGTATCTTTTGCTTTCAATTCTTTGTAAATGGTGGAGTAAGATTCGGCGGATTTAGACTGTATTTTAACCCTGTCGCCTCTTAATACCTTAATTTCATACTCTTGATTTGCGACTTCTTCTAAGAGTTTCAGCAGTGGTTGGATGTTTTTTACACCGTCTATGAAAATTGGAGGAGGCTTTATCGATTTTGAAAGAAGTGATTCAGTTCGGCTTTTGTCTGATTGCTCGGATATATTTTCGAGTCCTTCGAACCATATTGGATGTTTCGAATATTGGATGTTGTCACTGCTGGTGTTGCGAGCCAGTAATTCATTTTTGTTTGTTTTTGACTACGCAGTGTTGCGTCGGGGCTAGATCTTTGTCTTTTACCGTAATGTACTTCTGTGAATGGTTGTTCCTCGGTTTCATTATCGGAATTGTTTATATTTATTATAAATTGTTTATATTTATTATATTATTATTATAAATATATCAGTTGTGTCGGGACCCAAAGTATCTCCATACCAAATTTCAGCAAAATCGGTTCAGCGGTTTGGGCGTGAAGAGGTAACAGACAGACAGACAGACAGACAGACAGACAGACAGACAGACGGACGGACAGACAGACACACTTTCGCATTTATAATATTAGTATGGAAGTATGGATTACTTATTAGTATGGATATTGCGTTATAAACTTTCATTAAATAAAATACAATTACATAATATATTCATAAATGATTTCAGCATGTGATCCAGTGATGGGAGACAATGGGCAAATGTATGTGCCCGATGAGATTCTGCCAGTGTACCGAGACGTGTTAGTGCCTCTAGCGGACATACTCACTCCCAACCAGTTTGAAGCGGAACTCATCACGGGTATATCCATGAAGGACCAGGATGGTGCTGTGAAGGTTATCAAGGCACTGCACCAGCGTGGAGTGAAGACTGTCGCGCTGTCCAGCACAGAGCTTGGAGATAATCAGAAAATGCTTGGGATTGCTAGCAATAATGGTAATATTATTATATCTACATTATAAAGCCTACTCAAGTTGTTCAATTCAAAGTCTGTTTCCTATCCTATTTAAATTCCTATATATCCTATTAATATTCCTATATAAATGGTATAAAATCTTAAGAACATCGAAAATGTACTAATCTTTAAAGATAAATTACGAAAAACAAACTCTTATACTCTCGCTTAATTAAAATCTTAACTAGATAAACCGCAAACCCCAGCTGATGATTATGAATCAGAATTCAAAACCTCTCTGGTCAGCAAAAGTCAGTCGTTCGATATTTGCATAATATTAGAATATTTTGCTGACTTTGGAATATTATAGATGCCTAATTGGAGTCCTAATATTTTCAGTGACATGCTACAAGATTGAAATCCCGAAATTGGACTCCAACTTCACGGGCACAGGGGACCTGTACGCCGCACTGTTCCTCGCCTGGTCACACAAAACCAACAACAACCTCAAACTGACCCTCGAGAAAACAATCGCAACCTTACAGATTATCGTGAAGGATACATACAATACTGCCAGACGTAAGCTATAAATATGTACTCTTAAGGTACAATTCCGTGCATCGCGATCGATCGCGGTCGCGCACGACCTACGACTGTCGTCGGCCGCTCGCGACCATAGTCAGCGTATGAAAATGTATGGCACCGCTTCCGAGGCCCGCGACTGACGCACGACTGTCGTCGGTCGCGCGCGTCTGTCGTAGGCCCCGCGCGACCGTGTCAAAGTTATATGGCACGGTCGCGCACGGCTTACAACAGTCGTAGGCCGCGCGCGTCAGTCGCGGGCCTCGGAAGCGGTGCCATACATTTTCATACGCTGACTATGGTCGCGAGCGGCCGACGACAGTCGTAGGTCGTGCGCGACCGCGATCGATCGCGATGCACGGAATTGTGCCTTTACTAAAGTTTTATCGCGGATTAAGATTTTAATTCTCTTACTAGTAAACATATTCACTATTTAGGCATTGTATAACCCAAATATTAATTTGTAGGTTTATCTGCCAAATGACTTTCCCAATGTGCCAGATAAACACAAGTAGACCTTATAATTCGTAATATAATTAGTCGCAGAGTAAATTATTGTTTTAATTAGCCAGCACATAAATCACTATTTTACTTGTATGTATTCTCACTATTATCTATTAATTTTGTAACTTTTTTTCAGAGACTTATCCCACTGGTAAAATTCCAGCAGCCGCCAGAGAACTACGACTGATTCAAAGTAAGAACGCCATTGAAAATCCACCAATCACAATACAGGCTACCGAAATAAAGTTATAAAATGTCACAAAAGCAAATAATCAAGTACAAAGTATCAACAAAGATATGTGAAGTAAGTGATGAAATCATTTTTATATACGCTTTCAACTAAAAATGTTGATAGTACTTATGTAATAAATAATGAAAACTCCACTGCAATAATGATGAATGCCCTAAGTTGTTAGTTGATAATTGGTTTTTTTTAGAACGGTATAACAAAACTTGGAATTAAAGATTATTTTGAAGTAAACGTTGAGCGTTTTAGCCATGTAGCCGAAATATAAAAAAAACAATATTTATCATGGAACTATAAGAGATATTGCTAATTTTGTAAATACATTGTAAAGATATTATTTCAGGTGACCGAATGGCATTGTTCATTGTTAAGATTTTAATTTTTTGGACGTTCATCATTATTGCAGTGAACCCTTCGTACTAGAGATGTTGTTTTCAAATTTAAGTTAATCAATAGTTCTGCTTGAGCAATAAAAATTAGAGATTGTACATTAAAAAGACAATAACAATAAATTAACAATAAGTATGGATTAGGTATAATGTTAAATGTGATAGGTATAATAGTAACCTTTGCCGATATGATTATTTTAATATTTCTTGGCTCAGGCAGATGCAAATATGACCAAATATGTCTTCCATAATAATATACATTATACACTAATAATATTAATTATTATTATCATTCTAATCGTAATGTATTCGCTAATTGCTGTGATAGATTTTATTTTTAAACTCAAATGTTTGTGAATTGTTATCAAAGATTTTGCTTTGTTGTAGTTTAATTTGTTAATAATATTACTGTTCAATATATTATTATGATTACTAACTCCGTAGTTCGAATTTAGTTATTATAATTTACAATTCTAAATTTTCCGATACTAAAGCACGAAATAGAAAGAGTTTTTGCAGTGCGTTAATAGAGGGCGCTTTCATTAAATCGATTAAGGGTTGGACCTCATCTGGCAGCACGGAATCGCCCTTTTCCGTCGCCCTTTCTCTTTCTGTCGCTTAGAACTGCCATTTGCTAGACCGAGACGGAAAGCATAATGCGATAGCACGCGGCGGAATCCTCGAGGCTATCGCATTATGTTTTCTGTCTCGGTCTAGCAAATGGCAGTTCTAAGCGACAGAAAGAAAAAGGGCGACGAAAAAAGGCGATTCCGTGCTGCCAGATGAGGTCCAACCCTAATATTCTATTTAAAACAATAATTCTCTATTTTTTATAATTATTTATTCAATATAACACAACACAAACATACAAAACATTACGAATGGATCCGTTTAACTTTATGTACCGCTACAGAAACGCCCATCAACACAAGTAAAATAATGTGGTACACCCAAAATATAGAGTTGTAATAACGCAGGATGGTTCTAGTGTCGTCTAAAACTAGACACGGTGTGATGTAGATCAGACAAAATAGACGCATGATGGAAAACCCGATGTCCCATGGTACTTTCATCTGTAATGGAATTTCATTTGCTTTATGAACTATGTGTCTAAACAGTAAACACACTAGGCCGAAGTTACGCGGTAAATTCCGTCCGCAATGTCAAACGCATACAAAATACGGACGGAACGCGACGGAATAGTGTGTCGTCGGTAATTTAAAATACATTGCGGGCGTAATCATGCGGAATTTACGCCGCGTAACTTCGGCCTAGTGTGTTTAGACACTAACGTAAAACCGTGCGTGAAACTAACGGGTGTCTTGAATGAATATTTTGACATAAGCTCTACCTATACGTTTTCTCTCAAACTGTTTATTAAATTAGAGTTAAGTATTATCTGAGTACGACCGTTAGCTTATTCAAAATGGTGCCATTTTTAGGGTTCCGTACCCAAAGGGTAAAAACGGGACCCTATTACTGAGACTTCGATGTCTGTCCGTCTGTCTTCAGGCTGTAACTCAAGAACGGTAATAGCTAGAGAGTTGAAATTTTCACAGATGATGTATTTCTGTTGCCGCTATAACAACAAATACTAAAAACAAAATAAATTACATATTTAAGGGGGGCTCTTATACAACAATTACGTGATTTTTCAAACATTTTTTGCTCGGTATCAATGATGACAACAGGTAGGCACTTGAAATTTTCACAAAGGCCTTAATTATTTGTGTTATTAATAATGATAATATTTAAATAAAATAAAAATTAAAGGGAGACACAAAAAACACAATTTTTGGCTTATTTTTGCTCTATAATGATACGGAACCCTCGTGCGCGAGTCCGACTCACACTTGGCCGATTATTCATTTTTGCGTGTGGCAGCACCGTTTGCGTATAAGCCAGTAACCACTTATAAGTTGATCAGCTTATTATAAGATCAGCACTAAGGCCGTGTTCAGACCAAACTGACTATACGCCGCACCGCTGAATATAAGCAGGCTCACTATGAGCCTGCAGTGTGAACTTATTAAGTGAACGTGAAAATATTATACGGTATCGAATGTCCGCGCCTACGCGGTACGCCTAGCGTAATGGCGTATAATCAGGTGTGAACAAAAAAGTGAATTTGTATGGAAATACAATAAACTGCGGAACGCTCGCTCACATTCAGCGGCGTATAGTCAGTTTGGTGTGAACACGGCCTAAGCGTGACTACAGCAAAGCTAGCGTTGTTTTTTTGACACTTGTTAGTCAGGAAATAATTTTGGATGATCTCCAATCACTATCCATATATTATGATTTAAAAAGAACTTCCCTGGTTATGACACTGGTAACCTTGGTAAATGGTACGGCAGTTATTAACTTACAGATCCCTGTGTGTCGTACAGGCTCATGTATTCCGCTTCCAGCTGTAAGTACACCCACAGCGTGCTGGACAGTATACAGTGGGGCAGCGTCGGCCCGCACCAGATCGTCCATGCCAGAAACGACATCGCACTTCTAAAAATGTAGAGAAGGTAGAAAGGTAGAACTTTTCAATATTTGAAGAACTGTAAAGCGCCATCTGTTGGTGTTTATCTATCTAGCTAATAGCAATCCTAAGTAAGAGCACAGCAACACCAAAAAAGTTATCAGTGTTGTGTGAATAAGGTTTAAAACGGTTTAACCACATAACACAACTATATGAAGTGCCGTTTGCTCTCACGTGAGCCGATGTCGCTAGCTACTATTACTAATGATACCAGCTACAAATCTCTATAGCTTTGTCCACATTGTGCCTTTTTTTTTGTTCATCAAGGGCACGCGTTATAGCGCAGTCAACAGCGAACGTGAGGCATGCCCGTGACGCGTGTTGAAATCGTAGCGCTCGCTATGACACTTTTCTTTCAACGCGGTTGGATTTTGACGCATTCAATTATTGAATATGCCAAACGAAAGTTGTAATTAAAAGAAGATGAAAATTGAAGATGAAATCGCATAATGTGGACATAGCTAATAGGCATAGCTGGGCATTAACTCGTTAATCCGTTAATCGTTAATTAACGAAGTTAACATTTTGATTAACGAATTAACTTTTAAGTTAAATTTAGAAAATGTTAACGGACACGTTAACTTCCGATCGTTAATCCAATGCCTACTATTTAGCGCACAGCGCCGCGGCGTGGCGCGATAAACAGGTTCAGAAGTACAATCTGTCAAGAAAACGTAGACGCAGTATAAAATTTTCTAAACTTAATCACGCTCAAAAGGTGGTTTTCTCTTTGTTTTTTCACAGAGAACGCTTATACACTTTAAATATTATCACCTTGCCCATTTTTATCTCGATTTAATAAGGTTTTCATATTTTTATGTGATTTAAAAATTATGTAAAGTGTTACATTTTAAAGTTGTGTTAGCTTCCAGAACCTAAACCAACAGGTTTTTTAAGTACCTACACTAAAGCAACGATATAAAAATGCAATTTTACAATAATTAACGGATTAACGATTAACGTTAACTTGCGTTAATTCTTCCGAAATGTAACGCTTTAACGTTTAACGAAGCTAACTTTTTTTGTAGCGGATTAACGATTAACGAAGTTAACTATTTGATTAACGGTGCCCAGCTATGCTAATAGGATACTTTCATGAACCTCGTCAGTCGTAAATCGCGACGCGTTGCCCAAAATCAGAGTCAAGGGGCTTTATGATACAATACCCCGGGCTGGTCCATTTAAGTAATCAGAAATGTTAATTATTCACCTTATTTCCCTATTAGACCGTATCAATCCCTTGTAAATGTGAGCCCAGAACCAGTATCGAGTGGGCATATCCCAGCCACGAATCGTGTCTTTCATCCGCGGCCCTACCAGCACCTTCTTGTTCGAGAAACATTTTAACGAAGTGAAGCTAAACTCTTCTTCTATTTCGTCTTTATCAGTTGCACTGTAAGGATATAATAAAGTCAACAACATACGTGCTAGAAAAGGCAATGATTTCAAAATAGGTAATATCTGGGTGGAGAATGGAGATGTTTTGTGAAAGCCTAGGTCTTAGGCTGTCTTTCCACCAGAGATGTGTTGCAAGGAATGTGTTTTTGAGAACCAATACAATCGCTTAATGGACGTGAGTACCGTGACCTCGCTCAGCGTAGCGATTCTATTCGATCTTATAAACACATTCCTCACAACACATCTCTAGTAGAAACGCAGCCTTAGGCTACTGTGTCTTTTACTAGTATCAAATGAAAATTATAATTTATAATGTATGGAATATAACTCAAATAAAGACCGAGACTGATATTATTTTTATATGCTAATGAAAGAGACCAGAAGCATCAGGCGTTTTTCGAAATTTTTCTGGTGACTTGGGACTCTTTCGCTTAATTAAAGAAGCTGTTATCTATTGCAAAATTTTATGTCTTGCTGCCAAAATTTATAGGTACCAGCTACCAATCGGAAAGGGATAGGGACAGCGTTATACCCTGATATCTGAGGTTATACCCAACGTCACTGTCAGCTACTTATACTTAACTTAAGTAGTTATAATATTTACACAGAGCCAGTACTGGCTCTGTGTAAATTATACGTACTTAAAAACTAATATTATGTATTGTTATTGTAGGAATGCTCACAGTAAAAAATCAGTACTCTCCATTGGTCCATGGCCGGGTATAGGCAAACTCTTTTGTGGGTAGACGCCAAACCCCGTCTCAGTGCAGACGCTCGTGGCGAGAAACACGGCCGCTTCGTATCGCAACACGTACATTATACTCAGAGGAATGTTGTATAAGAAGCGAAAGTCCATACCATATTTTGTATAAAACACAGGACTTTGATATAGCTGAAATTATTTTAAATTATTTCTTAGGGCTTGTGCACAAAACTGCATCGCAAATATTGGCGGCAAAAACATTCCATTCTCATAATAAACACTTTAAATTTTTTTCTGTACGAGCCCGTAAGTGTCTAAACACACTAGGCCGAAGTTACGCCGGCGTAAATTCCGCATGATTACTCCCGCAATGTATTTTCACAATTCCGTCGCGTTCCGTCCGTATTTTGTATGTTGACATTGCGGACGTAATTTACGCCGCTCAGTATTGGACTCGTCTAGTGTGTTCACATGATTCCACATGTGAACACACTAGATTATTTTCATAGAGCTATCAGCTATGCTAAAATCATGTGGAAATTAATAATAATGTTATAATTATAACGCTACACCTTAACTTTCCCATACACCTTTAATGACACTCGCCTGTTTAACAAAATGTAAGTCTCATGTTTGGGTATAGTCTAGACTCTAGACCTATGATCTATCATCTACCTAAGTATTTTAGAGTTTCCTTTATACATTCGTTATTGTATTAAATATGAACTATTTTTTATAAACTAAATATACCTGTGTGGAATATTTGGACCTCATCAGTAGATAAATGAGCATGAAAATGACAGCCTTCGTTATCTTGAGTTCAGTAATCTCCCAGCACTGAGATAGTTTACTGAAAGGTTGTTCAAAATGGTCTGAATAGATTTTCCATCTGAAGTACGGACCTAAAATGTGAGCACATAAAGTTACCATTTCCTACACTAATTATAACATCGCTTTTGGTAAAGACTGGTCAAATATTATGTTTGTGAGTCAAATGTTAAAACATAGATGGCGTTGCCGTGAAGAAGATGTAATCAACATCTTCTGCATTGTGATATTTTCTTTGAGGTCGGAAATTGAATGCACTCAGCAGTCAGCCCTGGATTTATAAATAGGCCGCGGCCTAGGGGGGCGAAGTGCCCTAGGACTCCTAGGACAGAAGTCTTGGATGGGGTGGCTGAAATAAAGAAGTCTACACAGTACACACATAAAAATATAAATCCGGTACCGTACTGAATGCTCTACCTTCTCAGTTTGCAAGTGTAACACTAGGTTAGAAGTCGCCATTGCGCTTCGAGCTTACGAACGAAAATTTACGGAAAACATCAGCTAGCACATATTAGAATTGCATCATTTTAGATCTCACCTTTATGCAGTCCAATGAAACAGAATGAATAAGCCACAATATCTGAAGTACTGGGCGCTTCGCATAAAGGCTCTTTGGCGTCTATTCTAAAATATATAACGTTCTCTTTGGCTCTGCTATAGATGGTATTCGCGTTGATTTCGAACGCCAAGCCGACAAGTTTCAAAGCTTGCATTTGGTGCAACCAGATGACGTAAATATCTGGTACCTGGTAGTGCAAGTACAACAGGTGACTCCAGGTGTAGATCAGACTTAACAGGTGAATGTTACTAGAAGAATTATTGTTACATTTGAATAATTGTAAACCAACCTAACGTTGATAATATTGTTATACTTAAGATGGCATTTCTCTATTATTCTAAGAAAATATAATCGGCCAACGTAGTGGCACAAGTAGTGGCAAGTCGTGATGCTCCAATACTAACTAGGTACCACTAATTAGTTAACTACAAGTTAACTACAAAAATATTAATATTACAATTTACAGACTTTATTACAGGTACAATGTCGTGTCCTTGTCTGAATCGTTTAGGTTAAAATGAAAATTATGTGAAAACTAACCTTCGTTCGCAGCATTTTATTATAAGGATATTCACCCAAACCATCACCAGTGTGTGATAGATATACTGACCGCATATCAGAAAAGTTATCAATACCCCTAGTCCAGTTCCGAAATTCCGTCTCGTTTCACTTCCAGTAATATTCTTGTAATGGCTCCCGAGCGATATACACATTAACAACGACCCATAGTAGCATACAAACGATGTTAAAGACATATTTTATTACATAAACAATATAATTTTGTACTTTTATTAAGAGTAAATAATGATAACAAAACATTTATAATGACATAATTGGCAGGAGTTTTGGCATACGTTTTTATTTTTAAAGATTTGACCCTCGATTGACCAAAGGCTTTTTCACCATCATTACCATTACGCTAATCGACAACTTTCTGTTTGCGCACGTGGAACGTAAAAGAAATATCAGAACGGAAATAAGATGGATACCGAGCTTAACAATTTTGCCACTATACTAAAACATATTTATACCAAAATGGACCGTAAAATTTTAAAAAATATGGTCACAAAAAAGGAATTACAAAGAGGAACTTTTTCCGCGATACAAAAAAAAAAAACATTATTTATTAATTAAATTTGTTCTAATACGACCAAATATTCTTTTTGTATGAATTATAGTCTTGCAGCCCTAAATAAATACATAAGTTGTTTCAAAAATTTCCGAATGGCCTTATAAATACAATCAATTGTTTGCGAAGGTATGAAATCGGGACACTCACTTTTCATACAACTAGATTAGACAGATTTTCAAAATATTTTTATAGTTAATTATTTATTAATATACTTAATTCTAATTTGTAAATGTTTTTAACTGAATTTGTTTAACTTACTACGTATACAATTTAATAGAAATGGGTAATGGTCTATTTTATTTATAGAAAAACATAATATTTTAAAATGTAGGACAAAGATTTAGATAGAAAGTACATTTTTTTTTTGAGAAATGCTCATAAAGTATAAATATTTTTTATTAGTGAGGAAGTCAGCAATTCTCCAAAAATTCCAAATCATATAGGTTAATTTGCAGGGTAATAATAAAACAAATCTAGGATTAAATAAACAATTTACTACACGTACTGTAGGTTTACAATAAAAATATTTCTAACAGAGGTATGTATGATTATTACCGCCCGACGTATATCCAGCTTTTCGTAACAAAAATTTAAATGCACTTTCATACCATAATACTAATTTGGCATAAAGGAATGTTGTGCATAAGATATTTGGCGCAGACGCCGCCTAATTTCGGCAAAATTATAAGTAGTAGCCTCTGTAATTTTCTTCAACAAATAATATTTTCCCAATCACGCATAGAAAGTCACTCATACATACACAAGTCACAAATCACACCAAAGGAGATAATATAATAAGATATAAAAGCATTGCTTAAAAAAACTTGCTACATCTTACGTGTAAAGTTAAGAGTGTACCTAGCTACATTGCTCGGTGAAGTCGACCTAAATATTATTAATATTAAAAAATTAACGGTTACATAATATAGGTTTGTTATTGTATATAATATAGTAAACATAATAATTTCATTCACAATATAGTTTGCTATTCTAGATAGGCTGATAGTAATAAATTCATAGACGATTTAAACAGTTATTCATTAATCATTTCGTAAAAATATGTAATTGAAAACATCCAGCATAAATCTTTTAGATCTTCAGTTATGTTTGGAATGTTGCTAGAATATTTTATTTTTATTTTATTGCATTATATTAGCATTATATTTATAAAGTGATAGATTACTATATAATATAGATAGATAACTATTGAACAAGCATTTAACAATCACAAACAAGAAAATATAATAATGTGAATGATGCAATAGATTGGTGATAAAATATAACTTGCTTATATCATAAAATTCATAAAAATGCAACAATGAGTACAGATTATAATATAGTAAGATTGCACAAATAGGAAGTAGAAAAATACAAAATATCAATCAAAAAAGCTGGACACGCGTCAGACACAGAATTATTGTTTGTTTAATAAAATTGCATTGTTATAAAACATACAAAGGTCCACGATCAAGCTGCCGACGTATCTGTTTACTCAGACGTGGGAACTTTATCTAAATATTGCCTTTATATCTATTGTTACATTTCACCACACCTAAATGTTAGAAAAAGTATGTCACTATTTTACACGAGGAAGTTATTACGTCTACACATTATGGCTTCTATTTCAATAAATAACAATTAAATTTAATACAGTAGACACTAATAGAAAATGTTATTTTAAGTACCGTTTTTATAAATAACATTAGAATGTAATGAAAAAGGAACTTATATATTTTTAATTGCGCAAGAGAGCAATTACAGAACAGTATTATAACGTAGACACCGTGCAATAGTTATCGACTTATAGTTGTTTCAAGACACGCGCGCACTCAAGTAGAATACTCATACGGGAGATCGCACACGTCACACTTTTTGTGTGATCGAGTCTGCGGCTTCATACAGTCTAATGGCGCGCGCCATGCAGATTGTATGTAAGCCGCAGACTCGATCACACAAAAAGTGTGACGTGTGCGATCTCCCTACGTTGTATAGTACGCGACATTTTGTTTGCACGAAACATTTCATCGTGCAGCGAAATTACTTCTAATTATTCGAATTAAACGTTTATGTACGCAAAAGCGTACGCGGGGACGCACGATGTGCGTGCACGTACGCAGTACGCACCTCACTACACTATCGTACGCTCGTGAATTTCAATAACTATAGGTAACAGTGCTGGATTCCCTAATTACGATGTAGATTGATTAATTAGAAGCTTCTATAATATAATATACTATTTAATTTACGTTCGAAATGTCAAGACTCTAATATTTGAATATTTATGTAATAATTTGTTCACGATATTTCAGACCTATTGCACAAACACATTCACTAAACCTACTCGATTTACACATATTATAAATAATTTTTTACATTACCTACCACATAATTTTAATAAATACAACATTCAGAATGTTACATTAATAATAATTACAAAAGGTAATCGGTGCAAACAATTACAAAAGTTTTTTTTTCACAATCAACATCGACCGTAAAGAAATTCTATACATGCTTTATTGAAATCATCGGTCCTATCACATAAATTCGTACAACAATAAAATACGAACAGCGTTTTATTAATAATAATTGGCAGTCCTAATAGTCACTATAGTTTTGAACTACAAGCGTCGACGAGCGTTCGACGCACTATCGAATAGCCGCAATCGATTCAAATCTGATCGCCCTCAACGGCGCATCACTATTTGAATGAACTGCACGTAATCTCTACATAGGACACCACTCTCTAATATTAGTTCATACACTTTGACACTGAATCCGAGTAACGTCAGTATCCCAACTGCACTCGTCCGCGCGTATCGTCACTTTAACACTAGCTATATCACTTTCTCACTATATTTGAACACTTATTGCATAGTGTAAAATATCATATTAAAAGTTCTCGTCTCGATTACACGAACGTGATACTTTTTCATTAACAAACATGTTACTGGTTGCCTGTTTGACATTGTTACCCTGTAAGGTAATTTTTGTAGCTCGAGCTTCACAAATTTTGCTTGTTAAAACCATGTGAGTGCAATCAATAGATCTTGACACAATTTTCTAACGCACACAGAGCCACCGAATCAAAGTCAACTTCTAACACAACACAGTAACATGCTACACGCGCACACAATCTGGGTTCAAGTAAATCGTGGATTAAAATTATCATGGCATTCTTTGTTTTTTTTTTTTTGCATTAACGTTAGAAGGCATGATATTTTGGCAAACGACGATTAACCCAGACTGGCGCAAATGAGCCTAATTGTGTCATAAAAAGTACCACATTGTAGCAACTTGTTGAATTCAACACTAGCAGGCGTAACATGGTCATTTAGGAAAAGATTTTTCCCTTACAATACTTTTTTTTTTAATCTTCAGCGGGAAAGAATAATTCCCAAATCTCCATACTAGCTCTGCAGCAGGTGTATTCACAATACCCGTTTGACTTCAATTCGGAGAATAACCGCGCGCTGATTGGCCACCTTTTTTGCGGTGAAACATCGGCCAATGGCTGAGCGGTAATTCAAGTCCTAGTCAAACGGGCATTGTGAATACTCCCGCTATATTCACGTACGTTGGGATTACTTCTGGCACAGTAGTATGGTGGCACTATTTTGCACTTGTAATATGCATTTGTATACAAAATTCGAACCCACCGACCCTTATATACTTTGCGTAAAATAAGCTAGCTCCAAATATATTTTGAAGCCTTTTAAAATACACTCGGAGAATCTAAATTATTATTGCTTTATTCGACGGCAGATTCGTCATGATTACGGAATATTTTTGGGGCTTGTTTAGGTTATCCAAATACAAAAAAACTATACTAATCTAACATGGCTGTTTCCTGACGTTTTAAAATTTTGGAAACAGCGTAGTTCACGACTTTCCGGACATTACTAGTATTGACATAAAATTTAACGACGAAATTTCAAATATTGTCCTTCAATTAAAATACCTTAAAATAGCAATATCATTTTGACTTGCTGAGCTTTGTATCTTTTATTAATCGCTTTGATTTTCTCAATTAAATATTACAGACCATTTCAATACCTTTGCGTATATTACACCTAACTATTCTATGCAATCTCCAATTCACCAAAAAAAAAAAACAAAAACAATCTGAAATTCCGTCGCATCTACAACTACGTCAGGGTCGTTGGGTTCTGTATGTTCCGCGCGCTTACTTGATCAGCTGGGCTGCGCTCTTAGAGCGGCGGAACATCTTCGCGCCTCGGGGCGCGGGAAGCTCGTGCTAGTTGCCGTTTGGCGCGGGCGGCGGGGGCCGCGCCAGCCCTAACGAGTCCTTTGGCCCGTCGGCACCGTAGATCTTGCCGGCCTTCTTGGCCATGGAGGCCAGGAGCTCCTGCGAGCACTTGTGGGCGGAGCGTAGAGACAACGCCCATTCCTTGAGGCCGATCTCGTCCTGAAATTAGAGGTGAGTGATTTGGAATACAAAAGAATAAAAAAAGACGGGTTGCACTCCGGGAGTGCCGGCAGAAGTGAAAACTTGATTATTAACGTTGTGCATTATTTTTTTTAACCCATTTTTTAAGAAAATCGATAAAAAAATAAAAATAAACGATCGTTTTAATTAATTAATCGAAACCCTTACAATCGATTAAATTTTTAAACCATTTATTATGTATATCGATTTTTAAAAAATAGTTTTTTTAATTATATACAATCGATTAAAAAATATCGACAATCGAAAAAAAAAAACAATCGATTGTTCGATTAATCGATTTCGATGTTACAACACTACTCTCCAACCGTCCTACGTTTTTTCCTTGGTTTTTCGATAAGCATGAGAATCGGACGCGAGTTTCACAGTTTTTACCCATCCCACAAAAGTGCTCAACGCCGCTAAAGAAGTTTTCACTTCAAAAATTTAATAGTTGTCAGTGTGATGATGTAGAAATATAGTAAAAGAAATAACGATGGAACAAACTTATTTACTTAAATAATTAATTTACCTAACTCAAATTAGTCGTATATTTTCACCCTCGATCTTGTCAAGCTTTTTATTAAATCGTATGAGCCTCTCAACGCAGCATTGGCGCTAGGTGATACAAAATTGAAATTGTATGAATAATGAAGTACCGCGTCGCTACGCACAGCTTAGTATCGCTTAGTATTCGCCTGTTACTTACGGTGTTAGTGAGCACGACTTTAGTATCGTTCTTGGTGCGCAACACGATGCACTGCTCGCCCTTGACGGACACCAGGTCGGAGGACACCTCCTCCACGGTGTCCAGCAGGATCATGTCGGGCTTGGCGCTGTTCTCGAGGTGCAGCTCCAGGCGGTTGGGGTACAGCTTGGCGTAGCGCGTCTGCCACGCGCTCGCGAACGGCCCGCCAAGTTTCTTGATGTAGCCGTGAAGGATGCAGTCCGATTCTGGAAATAGTAATAGATGAAATAAATAGTAAAACTTTAAAATAAACTACGTTAGCCATTCGCGTTTATTATAGTTTGCAGTGAAGTCATCAACGAAATGTCAAAATTGACAAACAAACCATCCATATTATGAATTCGATTACGTCTCTAGTCCACCGACGCTGCGAACTGCAAAACATCGGCGAACAGATATTTTACTGTCTCATCCACCACACGACAACGCGTACTTATATTGCATTATAATAAGGTGCAGCGCAGAGGACAGACTATCCGTGACGCACTTTTTGTCTGTGGAAATAGAACTTATGCAATATATGCGGACTTTTTGCGCGTCGTGTGCGTTACTGGCTTACTGCATATAATTGCATAGGTTCTATTTCCCACAGACTAAAAAGTGCGTCACGGATAGTCTGTCGTCTGCGCTGCGCCTAACTTATATCGCATCTAGCTCTATTCCTGTTTCGCATTAGTTTCGTCGACAGTTATGGTCGACTCGAATCCTGGTCCTTCGAGATTCGAGAACCGAGTTATGATGAAAAAACTGAATTTAACCCCTTTTTCAAGATGGCGGAAAACCCACAAGGTTATTTTGGTCGACAAATTGAACTTGAGCTTTTCTAGCCATCCCCCACGTAATATCCTAAATTTGGCTTTCTCGGTTTTCTCGGTTCATTTACTTACATTTCTAACCCGATTTTTCCGACGTAGTGACTGGACTATATTCTTATCTGTATTAATAATTTCGAAACCTTATGTGACTAATAGAAAATAAAAAAATATTGATTTCGAGTCGATAACTTATATCCGCAAAATTCGGATTAAAACAAGTACTTGCCGGCCGCGACAGTTGTGCACCCTTTTTTTGTAGTTGATAGTTCCCAATGGCCAATATAATTACTATGACCCAAGCAGCAACCAAGCGTAATGAACATCTAAAAAGCAGCCAATATAGCACTTAACGCTGTTTCAGAGCTGTATAAGAGCGTTGAAGAGATTTTGTAGTGTTATAATGTCGGTTTAGGAGTAATTATTCAGCTCTAGCTGTATTAAGTCTATATTAAGAAGTCAAAGAACGCTTAAAGTTCTAAATCAGTGTATCGAAACTGTCATGTACAGCTTTAAGTTTCCTGTAACGCTTTGATCCGAATTTTAGTATTAAAGCTGTACAATAGCTGTATTATGCATACCGTCACTTACTTAATACAGCTTAGAGCTGTATTATGGTGGTCCTCAAATGTTATTGCTGTATTATGGAGTAGTAATTGTACACCCTTTTACACACTAAAGCTGTATAATTTCTCTCTTTGACAGTAATAAACAGCAATAATAGTAAATTTATTCCTTTATACAGCCCATCAACCGCTTAAAGCTGAATACTATATCCATTACCTACATAGTACAGCTATTAATGCTATAAGACCATCAAAATAGAATTTAGGCTGCTTAGCAAATTGTCGCCATTTTATCAATTACAAATCGAAGATTACGAACATGAGTACATAAAAATAAGACTAATGTTATTATATTTATCAATATTTTTAGTTTGTCCAACAACCTTTTATACACCAACGAGGCTCTACGTCCATTAATTCAAACTTTTTAATTTCTAACCTCTCTTCCTTGATTATTTTGCTGGCGCGATTATTTTTTATCACAAAACATATATAATATAACCACAATAAATTTATTTTTGCACGATAATGCACTGTATCCTGCCCCCATCGAATCTCCTTAAACACAGCGTTTATAATATGTTACTTCAATCAACAGTTATTAGAAACGCCATCATTAAAATATATCTTCTGTTTCGTTTTAATTCTTTTGTTACTCTGTTCAACAGACTTTTTACAGCGTAAAGCTGAACAAGTGAGTTACAATGGAATAATTGGAGTGTATTGGTTTCTTCGTACACCATAGTACAGCCGAGAAACAGCTATTATACAGCCTATTTTTGCTTATACAGCTACTGTACAGCCAATATAACGCAAAACGCTGTATAATTTGTGCCAATTTCAGGGGTATAAGGGCTGTATAAGCGCTTATACAGCCTTTATGCAGCCTGGAAATACAGCATTAAGAGTATAAACTACCTTTAATACAGCTGTTATACAGCTTGTGATGCTGCTTGGGGAGTGTTCTGACGCTGTTATAGTTGAGGACGATTTACGATTATAATGATGTTTTAAATCATCCTGTAGAGTTCCTAAATTCTACAACGCCTGCAAGACTGTCGTGTTCTAAAATTAAAAGTTGGTTGTACCTATGCTTTTAAGAAATTTAAACCCGACTGTCGGGTTGTAAATAAAAATGTTTTAAATACATAAAAGTTTTGCAGTTTTATTTACCTACTATTTTTAAATATTATGTATAATGAACTAAGCCAGGGGTCACCAAATGGCGGAAAGCGATCCGCATCCGGATCGCCGACCCATTGTGTGCGGACCAAGCATTTTCGAAGATGAACTTCGTTAAAAAAAATCGGCTGTCTGTAAACTCGGTTTACTGACGATAGTTTACTTTAGATAGGTTTACTGAAGGATAGTTGAACGTGACAACGTCATACGTTGTCACGTTCAACTATCCTTAACCCCTTAACCCTTGCTTCCGAATCTCTATAAATAGAAGCAAATTTTTTCGACTGTAACCTAAAGTTATTTCGATGTATTTCTTTCAAATGATTGTCTAAAAATATTTATAATGAGTAAAATAAACTATTCGCAATACAAAACGCTACATACATTCGTGAAATCCAGTAAAATCTTCGAACAAAGCACAAGTCATACCTTGACACGTAGGAAATAGAGCACAATTTTAAATATCCGAAATAATACTAATAGCTCACATATTGTTTATTTATTTTTCATTCAGAGTGTGGTCAATATATCAAAGGTCATAACTAACCAAACTTCTTTATACAAAAGTATTCTCTAAATCATCGAAATACGTAATATAATCGAAACAAAGAGCGCGGCCCAGGTGGGCCTTACGGTTGTTGAGAGACTTGAAAGTGTAAATGGAACGCCTCAGAGCTGTCAGCGAGGCAACGTCGCATGAACTGTCATGTTTTCGGGCGCGCACCCCATATCGAATTATAAGACGTTATCACGTCAATAAATTTCGGTCGCGAGTCGCGACTGACTGATGATCATCTCCAGGATTTTATGTCAATAGCTTCAAGCTTGCACCAATTTTTCACTCCAAGCTTCAGATAGATAATAATTAGGGCCTATAAAAATAAATGTCACTTTTCTCATTGATAAGCCTTTGTAAATTCCGTAACTATCCTGACTTAATATTTGTTTTATGTGTGGACCGCGAAGATTTTTGCATTTCTCTAATATGGACCCCGAGCGAAACTAATTGGTGACCCCTGAACTAAGCTATACGTACTTATCTATATCTTGCTTACCTTTAACATTTCTTGAGAAAAGATGACTACACAAAATATATTTACCTACATTTAATTTTTGTACCTAGATGTGTATTGAGTTACAAGTTTACCCGAGAGAAGCCGGGTTTTTTATTTAGTACTTATATAAAATTCTCGTGTCACAATGTTAGTCCACGAACTCCTCCAAAACAGCTTTACTGATTTTTACCAAATTTTATATGCATATTCAGTAGGTCTGAGAATCGACTACTCGGTACTTCATATATTGATAAGTGCATTTGTTGAATAAATAATAGTAAATTATTACAACTCAAGACGACGGCCACCATTGATTGTGCGACGGGACGGGACGGGACGGGACGTTACCATGGCAACATACAATATTTAGTCACTTCAATAAAAATATAATATGCTCGTGCATTTTTTGAATAAATAATAGTAAATTATTACAACCTGAGACTGACGGCGACCATTGTTTGTGCGACGAGATAGCGATCGACGTTGCTATGGCGACATATTTATTTAGTCACTTTAATAAAATAATATGGGCGAAATACTCTATATTAAGGCAAAGCAACGTTTGCCGGGGCAGCTAGTACTTACATAAATTTTCAACCTATCATCAACTTGCGTAAAGTTTACAGTGACGTACACAGTCAGCCGAATTGATTTATTAACGTTAATACGCTGATGATTAGCTGCTAAATTTACGCGTATTGACTACAATTTACTTGTAGTCAACAATAAACAGCGCTGAACACATAAACCTAAATTGGTAACTTAGGAGATATAAATATCAGTCTGTCTAAACATTCATCAAAATCTCTCCCACCTTTCTCATCGGCATCGAACTTCTGCTTCTGCTTGGACTTCCTCTTCATCTCGAGCTTGTCGGCCTCCTGGTTGATGGTGTCGAACACCGTCTCCGCCACCTCCGACTGCCAGCGCTCGGAGATCACCAGCGGGAAGTCCTTGTACTGCGCCTGGTCCGCTTCGGTCAGCTGTAAGGGATTATAATGATTTTAGGTTATGTATTCGTGTTGCTTTTAGGTGACTTTATAAGATTTAAAGTTTTAGAATTGCTTTTCAAATGACATATGATAGAGTACACCACGTCTACCTCAGTTTAAATAGAAGTCTTTGGCGTTTGCCCGTACACCACAAATAAAATTTTGCTCTTTCAGCGCTGCTACTTTTACAGTGAACTCTATAAAGAACACATACAAACCCTAAAGTGATACCACTTAGTTTTGTTACACCTAGTATATCCTTTCACGGGGCATATTCTTTATCCTTCGATTAATGTCAGAGGGAAACAGACATGTTAAAAAAGAGACAGACAATACTCTCCTCTACTCTCTCCCTTTAGTGTCCTCCTCGTAGAAGCGGCGTCGTGTACTTCTGGTGGTACACCTGCTGCCAGTCGATGCCCGCGAAGAGCACGTGCTCCGTCTCGTCGGCTGGGGATGGTGAGAGCGAGACAGCGATATACCTTGATCCCCTTGGTGTCCTCCTCGTCGAAGCTGCCGATGTCGAAGGCGTCGGCGGCGTTGACCTCCCCGCGCGGCGGTATCAGCGGCGGCGTATATTTCTGGTGGTACACCTGCTGCCAGTCGATGCCCGCGAAGAACACATGCTCTTTCACCTCGTCAGCCCTGCGGAGATCAAAGGAACAAAGCAAGTTAATGTAGGAATTTTCACGCTGCTCTATTTCTTAAAAGAAATCTGCCTATGAATCAACTTCTCTGATAGTATAAATACTATTACAGAAGTTGATTCATAGGCAGATGGCGGACCAATGTAAATTGGTGGCGCTGTGTCAATCCCATCCGACAGATCACAGCTATCATTGAAATGACATAATCTGACCAAACATCGCATTTCTTCGATGGTACAGGATATACAGGATATCAGTTCGATGGTACAGGATATACAGGATATCAGCAAGAAATAATGATTATATGAATATTTTTGTGGACACTTAGGGCCTGCTTCACCACTTCCTGATAAGTGACGAATAGGCTATCCACCAATTAACTTGACAGATCAAGTATGGAGAATCTGTCTAAAAAGTTGTGAATAGCCTATTCGGCACTTTATCAGAAAGTGGTGAAACAGGCCCTTAGCATGCAGATATTAGTTTCTTGATCTCACTGCTTAAAAAAGATAAACGCCATACAGTAAAAAAACAACCGTGTCGTTGAAATCATCCAACATGCAACATTATACTGCAATTTATTCTTCGTCTATTGACGACGGACAAAGCAACACAATAGCATCAGGTTGTTTAGTCTTAGAGATAGATGGGTCGACGAAAGGCAAGGACTGTATGGGAGTGGCATCTGACAGAAAAACATGAGAAAAGTTAGAGGAGGCCTTTATCCGTAGAGGAGCCATGCCAATAAACTGAATGAAAAATAAAAAAAGGATATATAGGGGTATAATAATAATATTGTTTTTTAGTTTTGTGTAATAAAACATATTCTATTTAAGTTAAAAAGTGTGTAAAGCATGGAAATAAACGGCTTTATTATTATAATATAACACCTACCCTCGTCCTTTGCAGCCCAGGCGTTTGTTGATGTCCCTCTGCAGCAGACCCTCCAGCAGACTCTTGAGGCTGGGGCTGAAAGACTCCGGCAGCTCCACGTTCTGAAAACAAAACTATATTTTGTCCATATTGCTTTTGTTTCTCTTGTTACGTTTATGTTACTGGGGGAATACAGTGTCTAGTCACAGGAAACATTCTCTATGCCAGAGTTTCTCAACTTGTGGTCCGCGGACCAATGGGCATCCGCAAGTATATGTATGGGGGTATGTGTCCTCTCTTACCAGCCGTTAACAGAATTTTTTGCTGTTTAAGGGGGTTCAAGGGGGTCCGTAAAAACCGTGCTTGCTTTTCTAGTAGTCCGTGAAAAAGGTTTAGAAACGCTGCTCTATGCTATGGTGGAACAGGCCGAAGATCTATAGTGATTTCTGACGTCGTAAATGACCTAAAAACTTTGATAGCTCGATTCAGAATGTGCGCTGTGTGCTCTGTTATAATATGATCTTCATTAATTAAAGGGCGATTCCATTATCGCGGGTGCAACAGTTTGACACACTTAAAGCTTCCTACAGGCAAAAGGAAGCATATTTATTAATCAAATATCCCGTGAAGGGATACATTTTAACTAGATTAACAATGATTTATAAATGAAAACCTTCATCAAATGTATGAAGGGCCACAAATAGGTCTGAAGTGCCATCGCGGGTGCCACTAATTTGAACCTCCATTAACAACTGTGATGAGTTCATATGTGAGTACTGGTTATTGTGAAACATTTACAAAATAACTTGCCTTTATTTCAAAAGAGTATAAAACAAAGAAACTATGTAACAAGATAAAAGTAATTATAGTACTAAGTACTAGAAATTATTAACCATTTCTACGATCGCGGGTGCAACATCAAAATGTTTAAATCTCTTAAAGGTGAATTAAATCGTAATTATCTAACAAATTTTAAAATTTTCGATATGGAACAAATATATATACTTGTAATTTGTAATAAAACTGCACCAAATTGTAGTTTTTTTTTAATTTTCAGTTGTTTATTGGCCTGACAAAATTAATCGTCTAAATCACTAAAACGGTTGAATAGTGTAATTTATACAAAAGATTACATAATAAACATAAATTTGAAATATATGGTATTTTAATTAAAAAATATGGGGAAAAACATCGCATCCCTTAGATGATAATACTAAAAAACGCTCTAATTTGAATAATTTAGAGCGAATTCCATTTTTTACCGATAAAAGTTGTTTTGTTAGTAAATACACATCTTCTTACGTATATTCCTATTGAAAAATGTAACTAAAAACACATTTTCAATTTTTTTTTAATTCTCTCTGTAGCTGAATGACCCTAAAGGCGTTTTAGAGTCATGTGGATAACGCATGCGAATTGGCAATATTTACAATGGATATGATGGTATGTAGACTCCAAAAAACTCCATAAAGGTCGAACGCTAAACGAAAGTTGCACCTTTACATTCGCTTTTAGATTATCAATAACCGAAAGTTTGGCACGTGCAATATTTATTTTTATTTATTTATCAAACGGAAATTCCGCCTAATTTTAGCAGTGACGTATACTTCCAACGCGGGATTCCCGCGCTTACGTGTTTCCTTTCAGCTAAAACTTCTAAAAGGAAATTCCACCCACAGAGCTCATGATAAACAGTTAAAAGTTGGTTACGACTTGATTTACATCAAGATATTATTAAACATAAAATTATAAGGACATTTCCAGAGTACGAATTTGCAGCGAGTGAGTAAACCTTATCAATTAACATAGGTATTAATTGGTGAGGTAACGTTAAGGTAACATAATTTCTTAACCTCTATAAATTTCTGCAACATCAGGCAACGTCAATACGTCTATGCACAAATCAGAATATTTGAGTATGAATCAACAGAACGGCTTTGAGTTTTGACGTCATCAGCAGTGTCTAGTACACTGGGTTACATTTCGGAACTTATTTGTAACCTGAAGAACGACACTGCGACCCTTAAGGATCTATTGTGACTTCTTCGCATTAGAGTACCGTCCCTAACCCAATGCTGCTCATAAATTGAATTAAATAGTTGGGTCCGTGCGGGTTTGTTACGCCGGTTCTTCCCGCCGGGTTAGTTCCCGAACCGGTGGTAGGTCATCACGTAGACTTTATGAAAAAAATTGTTTCACTCGGAAATAAAACAATTTTTATTTTATTTTAGAATTTCCTATGTATATTAGTATTCGTAGCGCCGATGACTGTTTCTGCTCTGTAGAAGCAAGACAATCAAAGATTTCGGATTACTACTATAACTACTATTATAATAACCGGGTTAAAGTACTCACCATGGTGAGCGTCATGCGGTCAATCTCGTGCTTGTCCTTGGTCTTGTGCTGGCGGAAGGGCGAGTGGCCCTTGAGCAGCTTGTATAGCATGCAGCCGAAGCTGAACCAGTCAGCTGATGAGTCGTAGCCCGTGCCCTTAGACAGCACTTCAGGCGCCATGTAGCCGTGCGTTCCCCTGAAAATGACATTTATACGAATCATTTTTTTTTTTATTATTTATTAACCAAAATAATATAAAAGATACATTTTAATATACAGCAACAAAAAAACCCTGACGAGTGAATCTTGTTGCTGATTCACGCTCTTTATATAAAACAAAATAAAAGCTACAAAAACACTACTACAATACAAAGTAATAAATATTGCAAACCTACATTTTAGTTTGTCAAGAAGAGTAGACACAGTAAGTACACAATTTTCTAAACGTAATCACTAATCACGCTCAAAAGTTCTACCTTACACATTTTTATCTCAATTTAGTAAGATTTTCATATTTTTAATTTTATTCATTCAGGGTTTCATTTATTTAATGAGTCATTGATTAATTCATTTCCATGAAATTAAAATACTCTATTTCCTACTTCTATACAGTATACATATATCGCAATTCGCAATGTCATGTCTCCTTTTAGTATATTATTTGGTCGAGATACAGCAAGAAGTTCTTATTGCAAAGAGTAGATTGGTTACAAAGTAATAATATTTTGTACTCTATTGCTAACCATAAATAATAAATAGTAGAAGTAACAATTTCAAAACAATACCTAAAAGCATCCATTTTACAACTACACCAACAATATAATATGCAAACAAATTGAAACTTCAAATGCCTTAATGAACGTTAACAACAATAAGGAAGATCGTACTAGTTTCCTTTATTTAATGCCCTACTGGTTGTTCAGAATAATACTACTTCTAACATAATCTTAATTCCAACAACATAAGGATTACTATCCAATATAATAAACACTGAAGCAAAATAACTCCGAACAAACAATTCTGCATAATATTGTCAATTATGTTCACCTTGATATTTACATTGATATCATCTTACAACTGACAAAGTGGGAGTAGTTGGTAGTTGAAATTCAATACACCATTATGTTATAGTATTTTCAGTTTATCTGTAGGGGTGTTTACAATTATTGGCGTACGATTTGGATTCGGAAACTCAGTTGGTTGACATTTTAAGGTCAATAGCCTTCAATTTAATTTCTAGCACATACCTGTGTCTTTGAATCTATGAGTACCGTAGGAAGCTGTACACCATTTTTGTGAACTTTTAAGCTACGCAAGGGATTTCGACACATTTCAGTGCGCAGGGCTACGGGCATGGGACACGGGCGCCATCCTCTAGGGCGCCAAATCGCCATTATTAGAGGCGCCAAAATCCTTTTTTTTTTGCACACAGGCGCCAGTAGCCCTTACGGGGGCCCTGTCAGTGCGGTTATAACAAATTAGTAAAGGGTTTATAATGCAGCAATTGCGTTTTATGTGATAGAAACAATATTTTGCGATTTTTTCGTATCCTTTTTAAGTACCTCCATACAAAATTTCACCTCAATCGACTCTAGAATTTAAAAGTGAAGAGGTAACAGATACTTTGGCTATTATAAACAACACAAAAATGCAATTTCGTAATCTGAAAACGTTTGTACCTGCCTTGTTAGTGAGTCAATTTAGTAAACAAATAACATTATACTCACACGCTGGCATGCGGTTTCTTCTTGCTGAAGTCGCATGCGAGGCCGAGGTCCGATATTCGGACGTGTCCGTGCTCGTCCAGCAGGATGTTGGCCGGCTTGAGGTCCCGGTACACTATGTGCCGCTTGTGCATGTGCTCCAGACCTGAAACATCGTTGATATTTAACAACAAATGAAGTTAACAGTTAACAACAAACAAATGAAGGTAAGTGATCAGCGAAATGAAAAGTATTGGATATTGTAAATCATATTTCTCTCTTTTAATCGCTAAGGAAAAAAATGGGTATTATAAGTTTGACGTGTAACCATCAAGAAGAGAGCGTATTCCCTCTTAAAAGCCTGCAGCTCTTTGAATGCTGTATGTAGTTGCTTTCCATCATGTGACCCGTTTGCTCGTTTGCCCCCTTATTTTATATTATAAAAAACTCTAGGTTGGGTGACGCTTGTAGATATGCTTCGGACAGCTAATCCTATTACTTACTTTATACTTATCTGTGTTGTTTATAGTTATCATATTTTGTTGTAGATTATGAGCCAATTCTAAAAGAATCTAATGCTAAGTACTCACATACGGTTTTACTCGATCGAGCTTTCACGTAGAGTAAAAAACACGGCTCGAGCTTTCGTCCACACATTCAGCATTACTCGATAGTTTTACTCCAAATCGAGTAAAACTTATCGTGTGGATACTTGTAGGTAGGTACTTATATTATGTATATTATGTGGTGTGGACCACAAAACTCACACGCTTGAGTACCTATGGCTTGAGTAAAACTCGACGGCTCGCGTCGAGTAAGTTCAAAGGAAATTAGTTTTTTTAATTCCATCGAGCCGGCTCGATGCGAGCCTTCGAGCTGTGAGTTTTGAGGTCCACACGGTAATTTTTACTCGATTTGGAGTAAAACTATCGAGTAAAACCGTATGTGAGTACTATTAGCACAAGAGATTTCTTGCCTGTTTGGCAGTAAAACTTTTTTTATTATAACTAGTCCGCAGAAAGAAAGTTTGACAGACTAGCATGTATGGCGCAAATTGCGTAGAGCCACAACCCATAATAGAGCAAAAGTGCGGACTGAGACCACAACAATAGTAATCAAAACTGGAACACCAAAGATATGCACGAGGAAAACTCACTAGTGTTACTATTTTGTATTTATGTAGGCTGAAGTTAATGTTTAAAAGTAATGTAATATATGTAATAGACGACCTCGGTCGGTATAATAATAATACCTATTATTGTTATTATAATGTTATTTTTTTAATGAATGAAATAAAAACAAACAGCAATATACAAAATATGATAGCATATTCGTATTTTGGTGTTTGTTTTATTGCTTCAATTGAAAAAATTTACTGGGGCAAAATGTAATAAAACGCCGGAAGCTCGGCCATAGACTAAATTATTACTTTTTAAATGACTAACATCCGGAAACAACCGAATTCGGAAACTAGAGGTGACTAAGCATTAGTAATTGATTATTATAGAATAATAGATCATATTATAACATAATATATTATGTAATTAAAGTTTAATAACACAACAAAAGAAGTAGACTTTTTGACGTGGGAGACTTTTTGACGTGAGTTTTTAGTTTGACGTGGGAGAGCCATGCTTCGGCACGAATGGGCCGGCTCGACCGGAGAAATACCACGTCCTCACAGAAAACCGGCGTGAAACAGCGCTTGCGCTGTGTTTCGCCGAGTGAGTGAGTTTACCGGAGGCCCAATCGCCTACCCTTTTCCCTTCCCTACCCTTCCCTATTTCCTTCCCTACCCTCCCCTATTACCCCTTAAAAGGCCGGCAACGCACCTGCAGCTCTTCTGATGCTGCGAGTGTCCATGGGCGACGGAAGTTGCTTTCCATCAGGTGACCCGTTTGCTCGTTTGCCCCCTTATTGCATAAAAAAAAGTAGATAAAGCTGAAAATTTGCAATATGTCCTTTTTCTAATACTTTTCGAACATTATACGGTGCTAATTCTTGCTGCATTATTTAAAAAGAATGTAATACAAAGTAATAAATAATATACGGATGTATAAAATAACGCATACAAACATGAATAAAAAACATCAACATTGTGTATTGTGTAACCTGATTATGATAATTCTGTAATTTATTATTATAATTAAGATAAAAATTAATAATAACATGCATTTTATAGCTTATTGTTAGCCGTGCTATTTTCCCACACCTATTTAACCTTACGCTGGCACGTTGTAAAATGCTTGATATCTTTTAATTGCCTCATAATAATCATAAAATATTCATAATGCATATAAACATTGCATATTAATGTCACCAAACAGTCACAACGATAACTCATATTGATTTATACTTTCTGAAATTGCAACCTAAAATTATTTGTTTGTTTTACAAAACGACTAAAAAAACTTCTCTAGGAAGCTGTCGATTTAGCTTTTCAATTTATTGCTCATAATATTGACATTTGACCTTACACGGTTTGATGTAACGGGAAACCCTTTAAATATATTTTAGGGTTATCCATTGAACCCTGGATAAATTTAGACGAATCATCTATTTATAATTTCATTCAGGAACACCTAAATTTAATTTATTGCTTGTTTTATTTTTAAAGGCCTTATTTCTAAACCTTATGCGTTAAACGATACCCTACCGTAGGTAGGCATATAAATAAATAAATATCAGGCATATCAGTTTAGGGCGAAGCCAAACGAGCGTAATTTGTGAGTTGTGAGTCACAGAATTTCGGTTTGGCAGAATTCTGCTGCATTCAGTTTCATACAAAAGTCCTGTTTGATTCACACGAGTGTAATTTTGTGAGTCATGAGTTGTATGAAAAGATATTTACGCGGCAGAAATTCTGCGACTCACAACCCACAAATCACGCTCGTTTGGCTTCACCCCTAAGAATAACTGCCCATGATCTGTTGTTTTGCAATCCCGGTGGCAATCATGTTTATTCACCACCGCCGAACATGGGCAAACATAAACCAATAACTCTGCCTTTGTAATAGCTTGTATAGGACCAATACAAGCTATTACAAAGGCAGAGTTTTTGATTCATAATCACCTATACTGTATGTCCGCCATCCCCAACTCGCGGCCCGCCGGGACTTTATTTGTGGCCCGCGTGATGTTTAAACAATTTTGAAATTCACAACCACCGGCAAAATAACGTAAAGTCTACGTTATAGACGTTAAATTTTTTCCTCTTTTAAGGATGTATATATAAGGTCAAATGTCGTAGTACATCCAATTAAATTATGAAAGTACTAAATATGTAAAAAATTGGACACCCAGACACTTATTATTAATTATAATGATTTTTTATAATAGATTTTGAAAGAAATATTCGATATTTAATTATTATTGAAAAAAAAATTATGTAATTTGACTAGAGCTCGGCAAGACTCGTTTACACAACTTTAAATGAACGTGGCGAAAAAAGGAACTAACACTGCCATCATACAAAAACGACATTTTTAACAGTTCTTCTTTACCAACAGCGCCATTTAAAGTCTGATATATATTATATTATCTATGATTTAAAGCCTTGTCACACCCTTCGAGGGAAAGTTTTTATAAATTTCAATTTGAAATATTTCCTCAGAATGACCGGTGAACCCACTTTTTTTGGGCTTAAAAAATCGCAAATCGTACAAAGAAATTGATAAGCAGTTTTTTAGCCGTTTATCTTTGATACAAAGTTCCCAATTTTGACGAATTCTCAAAAATTGTAATACTTCCGGCAAAAATTACGTATGAAACATGGAAATTTTAAAATTAATTATTTCACATAACTTATCGGTAAGGTATCAATCGATGTAGGATGTATTAATCTACTATATATTTCGAATTTAGCTCAAAATCTTTGAATTTATAAATGTTATATACATCCTTAAATCGTTAATTTTGAAGAATATTATTTTTTAACCCTGCAAAATGTTTGTTGCGGCCTGCGACACCAAGAACAAAACATGTTTGTGGCCCGCGTGAAAAAAGGTTGGGGACCACTGCTGTAGGTGATTATGAATCAAAAAGTCTCCGCTTAAGATTCTATAATTTCTGAAATTATATATTTTCATGAGCGTGAAAATAAAAGAGTTTTCAATCTCCCTAAATTCTGGTACTATAGCTGAGCATAACAAGTCCGATAAGTATCAGCTGAGTGGCGGGGCAAATTTTTGAGCACGGTATCACAAAAGCCATTGTCGCTGCAGTGAATAAGATGGTGCCGATATGAACGTGACTCGCTTTGTGAGTACTCACGAATCACGCAGATAAATTCCCCGTGGCCCGTAACCGAAACGTACACTGTGCGAAGTTAAACCGACAATATTGTTCAGTTTCGAACAACATACGCAAAAAAATTGTATTTGCAACCTAATAGATATGTCCTGCCCCTCTAGCATATGCCAACGAGAAAATTTTGTCTACAGGTTTTCTCGATGTTTGATGGCGTTTCTCTTCATCTCTATTGACCAAAAATCTATCGACATAATGTCAAAAAATGATTTTGACATTATGTCGTAATCGACAATATAACTACACACGAGAGTGAGATATCGCGAGATTTTCTCGTTTGCGCATCTTAGGCCGGCACACTGTGCACTTTCGTCTTCAATTTTCGTCATCTTCTTTCATTCAACTTTCGTATTTATGGCGCATTCAATAATTGAATGTGAAATAATTGTATGAACGCAACGCCAACTTTGTCATCAAAGAACAAAGCGAAAGTTTTGGATACGGTCCGAGGGCATGCGTCGCGGGCATGCCTCACGTACGCTGTTGACTGCGCTATAACGCATGCCCTTGATGAACAAAAAAGGTACAGTGTGGACAAAGCTAAACGCACGCAAAAATGGCACCAAGTTTTAAGGAAAAGTTGACTCTACATTAAATGTTAATTTTTAGTTTAATCTGTTGCCATTTCCATTCTCAATTTTTACACGTTGACAGAAAAAACCTTATTCGTCCCTAATAAGCAAATATAAGAAACCTTGTTAAGAAACCAGTTATCACAATTCAGTTGCGACGGATTAAAACAATCAAAGAACCTTACAGGGGTAGGACATTTCCATACAATGGCAAATTTAGGTAGCATAATCTGTGAATTTAGGTTTTAATCTGTAGTTTTTAATCGACATCTGTGATCTTATGCCAGAATTAGTTGCCAACTAGTTAGTTGCTTTGTGGTATCACAGATGGCATCGTCACATCGTAGACCACAGATTAAGCATTGTCGTAGACTATACATCCCCTTTTTTTAAATAAGATTTAATGGCCTAGTAACAAAACCTTTAAGCCATGTCTTTTTTTATACCGCATGCCGCAATGTTGTCTCAACCCAACCATTGGACAACTGAACAAGAGGAGTCTCTGATCAAACCGAAAGAGACGAGCGACTACAACGCATGTATCGCTGTATCTGCACGTATCCGCGCAGCAGAGGCGCGTTTCACGATCGCCGTTACAAAGTTGCGATCGAATCTCGTTTGAATCGCGTATACGCGTGTAATCTGCGCGTCGCGTTAGCGTATAAAATATGCCGTGTACTATGGGTCTGAATGCGATATTAATAAAGGGTTTGTATAATACATCCTCTTTGGTAATGTCCAAAGAGTATTTATTATGAATATTTAAATCAATGTTTTGTCATAATAGTGTCAGAAATATTTGACAAATATGGCAAATGTCCTCGTTTGTGCTTGTTAATTATTGTAGTTTTGTTTCTAAAAACGGATTTTGTAATGGTTTTTGTGAAATAAATCCGCTGATTCACGTCGAGTTGAGTGCAGTGTACGAATTTTTTGAAAATATATTCTAGTATAATCATTATGATGTCGATGTTTTCTATAATTCCAAACAATCATAATTTTCAACATTCTGTGACCTGTGTTCATGTAATATGTAAGCATGGACCTATAAAAAAAGGCGGACGGAGTCCCACCATACACAAAACTGTGTCCTTCAGAGTCGGCCAGCTGACTGTATGTACACGGTCCGCACGCACACATTTTTACCCTAGTCGGCCATTTGACACCAAACATGAAGACAGTTGACACGTATAAGCTGCGAAAACTTAAATCAAAATAAAATGTCGTGTATAGTAAAATGGTGCAAAAACCGTAGCGATCGCAAGAAAAAATGTCCAGGGAGCCAATTCTCAGGATGTGAACTTTTTCGCTCGTAAAATTATTTCATGAACTATTCACTTCTACTGGCAAGTTCGAATGATCCGTAATACTCGTATTCTGGGGACCGATAGCTATCGAAGTGTTCCTGCCATTGACATTATTTTGCGTTCCATTTCGGCGTTAAAAAAACACTGGGACAAATTTTGCAACGTGCGAAGATATTTAAGCTTATTGTAGTAACTAGTAAATATAACTTACTAAATAATTGGTTTTATAATATTACTAGCTATCCCGGCAAGTTGTTTCGCGGTTGTTTTGCCATATATTTACGTAGTACTCATATATCAATGCATAATATAATATAATAATTTGTAGTTAATAACTAAATCCTCGTAGAATTATTTCATGAACTATTCATTTCTACTGGCAAGTTCGAATGATCCTTAAAACCCGTATTCTGGGGACCAATAGAACAATTACTTACCAATCAAACTATCGAGGTGTTCCTGCCGCCCGTATACATTTTGCGTTCCGATTCGGCAAAAAAAAAACGCTTGGACAAATTTTGCAACGTGTGACTGATAATATTTACGTTGCTAGTAAATGTAGCTTATAAAATAATTGATTTTATAATATCACTATTCACTAGCTATCTCGGCGCAAATTGTTTTGCGGTTGTTTTGCAATATAGGTAAGTATATTATTTGTAGTTAAGAACTAAATTATTGTTCTTTTAAATTTGTAAAGAACAAAATATAATTAATAAACTATTTTATTGAAGTGAATTAATAAGTATGGCCCGTTGCACAAACAATAGGTAATGGTCGCCGGTATTGAGTTGATTTTTATTTGAATTTGAATTAATAATTTACATACTGTTATTTATTTAACAGCACTTATTAATTATTATTATTACAAGTAGTGTAAGAGTCTACTAAATACAACATTTAATTATTATTCTAAAACAGCGTTAGTATTATTAGTAATATCAAAATTCGCAACTTTCGTAATCGAAAGCGGGTGCGAGACTGCCCGAGACCGGCGACTCGCGAGTCGCGAGACACGAGGCGTATACGCCGTTCCGTCGGGATTTCTCGGGACTTGTCGGGACAAGTGCGAGGCGACGCGAAGCTCGCACGGCGACCGCGACGCGAGCGAGACCGCGAGCAATGACCATAGTATCCGCGACCCACTGCTTTTAAATAATATGAATTAACCCACTATAACCCCATAAGCTCACCGGTGACGAGACACAATAGAATAACAATAGATTTCCAAGAATCCACCATCGAAGTAATAATAATAGTATCAGTAAAACCGTTTCGGAGGAAAAAGGCAACTAACATTGTGACACGAGAATTTTAAATAATTTATGAAGATAAGAAGATAATAATTATTTAGGTACTTATTTAGGTATATATTATTGAATATTAATATTATTATAATAAACTTACATATCTAAAAACATAATAACATAATAGAACAAAAGTTCTGATAAAATTTTAATAGTCTCTACTCTCTAATTATATTATTTAAATTAATTATTACATATTTTAAATTTTAATAGTCTAATTATATAAAAAATAAATTCAGCTACTCCACAGAATATACACATTAGTACAAGATACTTTAATTTAACGAAATTACTTATACCTAAATAGGTAGTTTCTTTTTTTAAACACATTAACTAGTAAGTAATTATATCGTAAAAGAAACACAAGCACGAATATTTATTCATCATTTAGGTATTTACTACACAACTACTTTGCTACATATCCACCAATAGGAGGGTGAATTTGTGTACGAATTTGGACATCTACCGGTCCCTAGCACTCGTATGACTCGAGCGATCTTCACACGAAATATTTCAAGTATGAAGTTTTGAGAATACACTAACTATAAGCAACAAATAGTATCGTGCGAAACCAGTCTCGAACGCTTCACCTCCCAAGCGGTCACGTGTGGTTTACGAATTCGGACATCTATAACCGGTTCCATTCGTTCGACTCGAGCGATCTTTGCACGAAACATTTCGAATGTGAAGTTTTGAGAATACACAAACTGTGTTACGTTCGTAAAAATCTCATAATTGGGTAATTTTTCAGAATATGAACTTTTCTCACATTCTGAGAATTGGCTCCCAGGAATCTCGTTTCATAGGTAGGTGAATAATTCTATGACTACTTTCTCGATTTTAATTATTTTAAAGTCAACATTATTTTTAAGCAAAATATTTGCTTAAAAATAATGTTGACTTTAAATGTCAATATTGCCAATATTCAAGTGTGGAAATCTCCCCAAATTGTGGGTGTTTATTTCGCTTTATTTAGAATTCTATTATATATATATTAATGGTTATAGAAATTTTATTCTAACTAGATTTCCTAAAGAAAACGAGGCAAGGAGAAACAATTGGACTCAAATAATAAGACAATGTAACGATGAAAGATATTGGTACCCAAACAAATACAGTGTAATTTGCAGTAATCATTTTGAAGATTATGAAATATATGTCGCAGCCAACTGGTTTGAATAGCCCATCAATCAAACAGCTAGCCCTTTGACAGAACAGCGCCAATCAATCACACGGCTATACGTCGTTTAGCCGACTTGTTGACTGCAACGTTTAACACTACAGCTAGACGACGCTTAGCTAACTGGTTACATGGCAAATTAACTAAGCTGACCATTAGTTTAGTTTTATTATTACACAAGCGCAATGATAATAAGCAGAATAAATTGTATTCTAACTCATTTTGAACACAATTGCAATTAATACCTTCGTGATGCATTTCATAATCCCGTAATTTCTCCTCGAAATTCGAATATTTGTTTAAATTTTTATTCACTCGTATGTGCACCCATAATTTCTGTCACTTTAATAACACTTGTAACGTATATTTACGTAAAATATCTTAATACAATCACAAAACACCGGCTAGTTGACGCCATATTGTAAACAAAACGCACCTAGCGCCGCGGTGGTGAGCGCTGAAAATTTCAATCAATCAAACGGCGGCGGCTTGAATCAGCTGTAGTGTTGAACGTTTCGAGCGACTGAAATTTTCAATTAAAAAGCTAGCCGTGAAATTGAATGGCGTTGTTCAGTCAAAGGGCTAGCTGTTTGATTGAACGGCTATTTAAACCAGTTGGCTGCGACATTTATATATCCAAAAGTTTGCGGAAGTTAATATCAGATGGCGCAATGTAGCAATCAATTCACATTAGAGTTTTGACAAATTCTGCGAGCGGGTCTCTATGCCCCGTGTATTATTTTCCTCTATGGAACTTTCTCAGTTCTCTTGTCTCTTGCAAGTGTTGCAACATTAAAAAATAACCACCATTCCTAGTTTTAAAAAACAAGACCACATAATAAGGCAGTTCGGGTTCAAAAGGCCGCCGCTTATATCTTTCATAGAGACATCCAGAATAGCGTTTCATTAGAGTCAATTAACTCATCCGCGGGCGCCCGCGCCTGTTCAAACGAACATTACAACATTTGAAGACGAGAGGATAAAGCGGGTAACTACCATTTTACAACATAACAACAATTGCTCATTTCTCCTTTATAATTTGAACAAACCTTGTAAATTACCTAATTCATCATCTAACTAGATAATATACAGGGTGTAACAAAACTAAGTGATAATACATACTTTAGGGTATGTATGTGTTACTTGTAGAGAGTTTACTGTAAAGGTAGCAGCGCTGAAAGCGCAATTTTTTCACTTTCGTATGGGAAACTTGTGACGCGGGGGCACTTGCCTTTAAAAAAATAAAAAAAAGAGCTGCTACTTTCACAGTGAACTCTCTACAAGGAACACGTACACACCCTAAAGTATTATCACTTAGTTTTGTTACACCCTGTATATCTAAGCTATACATAGAATCCATATTTTTTGGTTTCCACATCCCGGTCCTATAAAGCCTTCATTTATTTCAAATTGTTAGTTACCCACTTGATCCACTCACGTCCCCAATTCACATGGGCCAAAATCACTTGAAGCTTCCAATTAATTAATTGAAGCGTTGTACAACTAGCGGGAATACTGTAGTGGACGTAACAGTTTATAAATACACGTTGAATTTGCATTGGAACTTGTGAGAATGTTTATAAAGTATAAACGCAAGTGCCCCGGATTTAGCTATTTTAATCCCACGTTAATACAGATTCAATTTAGTCCGAATCCTGTGACCCTATCAAACCGCGAAATATATAGTAGTGTGACAAAACAGAAGGCCTGTATGCTTTTGCACTCGTTTAATATTGTAGATAGAGTATGAAACAGTCAAACCTCCAAGGTTTTGTCTATGTCCATCATGCCACTTTTTAACGTAGGAGCCTAAATTGTATAATATTAAAATGTATTGGGACTGAATACACATGGTATAACAAAACAAAATGATAATACTTAAGGGTTTGTGTGTGTCCTCCATAGCAGCGGAACACTGCTTGCAAAGGGTGTGGCACCGTAGGCAGTAGTTGGTGTGCATCAAAAATGTCATCGTACCTAGTACCTACATATTCCTAGTTTCTAAGAACCAAAAAAGCACCATCTCATGACGATCAAAGAAAGGAATGGAAATTGGGAACAGAGCACCCCAGTACACTCTGATTAATTTGTGGTGTACCTTCAAAAATTTTTATTTTCCTAGATGTACCTTGAACACAATCGGTCTTACCACAAAAATCTAAACATCTATTGAACAGTTGTTTTGAGACCATTGTGTGTTGTTTTGAGTCAACTGTTCAACAGGTGTTTAAATCTTTTGTAGGAAGACCGAAAAAGTTTGCGGAACACTGTTCTATAGAGTCACTGTGATAATGTCAATTGAAGACGTAAGTGGAAGAATCGAACAAGTAACATTTCGTAACATTTGGACAATAACCAATTTTTACCCTAATTATTTTATTAAAACTTGTAACTGTGATAATGTCAATTGAAGACGTAAGTGGAAGAATCGAACAAGTAACATTTCGTAACATTCGGACAATAACCAATTTTTTCCCTAATTATTTTATTAAAACTTGTAACTTATCTTCTTCATAACCTAGCTAATGTATCTGGCTACACATATAATCCATAGTTTTTCATTTCATATATTTTTTCCGGCCCTAAAGCGTCCATTTAAGAAAAAAAAACGGGAAGTTTTTGCATGTTACTTATCTTATTCTTCCACTCACGTCTTGAATTGTCATAACTCATCTTAATATTAATATTAAGTTTCATCTTAATATTAAGTTTATATGGCACGACGTTGGTGCATGTCTGTAATCTGTATCCACTCACCCAATATAACCTCAGCGGCGTAGAACTTCATCTCAGCCTCGTTGAAGACGCCGTGCTGGGACAGGTGGTAGTGGAGGTCGCCCCCGTTCATCAGGTCCAGGATGAAGCACAGCTTGTCCGGCGTGTGGAACGCGTACGTCATGCACACTATGAAGGGGCAGTCCACCTGAAACAAGAGGAGGGAGTTTTAACTCTCATTTTATGAAGGTTAGGCAAGGGTTATACAACCTACAACAAAAGGAGGGAGTTTTAGTTCTCATTACGAGTATACTATGGAGGTGGGGGTAGGTAGAGTAATAATAACACAAGTGGTAACTTGAAACATTCGTCGCATCTGGTTAAAGACTTATACGATATGGCGGGATTAAAATAAATAAACGTTTATTCCCCTTTTAAAACTATGTACCTTATAACTATGTACCCAGTGGCCACTACCCATGGACGAAACGTATTTCCAAACTCACATAAATAAGTTAATGGTTAAGCAGTTTATGTGCGACAGTGTTTGAGATAGACAGACTGCAACTTTTTTGTGCAGCAATTCGTTTACCCATTTACCGCAAGAAAATTATACTCAAAGTATCTTCAAACCTATCTAAGGACCAACCCACACGTACCACACGTACACCACAACCACACCTCGTATTGTAAATGAACTGGACCATTCACACGTGTCACGTACCACATTTTACCGGATGTAACCACATCGCAACCACTGGCGACAACGCAACCACGTCGGCATTTTGTCGGTACCACAACGCAACTACAAAAAGCTGCAGCGACACCATTCACACGTAACCACTGCTCGACGACATTTTATCGTTGCGATGTCGTGTGGCCCTAAATCGATGTCACGATTTGAGCATGAAGAGGTAACAGACAGAAACTCTTGCTACTGCAATATTAGCATGATAGAAGAATGGACAGCTCTAAGCTCAGTAACTGAACACAAGGTAGAACTGGATTAAACTGCAGGGTTCATAAATTGGTGGTCTAGTATTGATTCTATTTACTTTAGGTCATCAATCGCCTCTGATAATAATAGAGCGGCGTACACAACTTTTAGTTTAATTACTCAATACGTTGGCCATGTATCCAGAAGCTAACCAGCCAATATTTATATGTAACTAGATGTTTCGGTGAACTTCTTATCATTTCCCACACTTCCAAGCGGCCACATGTGGCCAGATTTCCAAGAATCCGCGATCGAAGGATTAATATGGTTTATATTAAAGTGGGAAATGAATTCCCTGGACTTCCACAAATATTTCAAGGCTATATTATTACCTAAATCGGTTCAGCCGTAGTCGAGTTATAGCGAGACTTACAAAATTTCAAATTAGTTCATTCATTTATATTTTTAAAAATACATATTTCTTTCAGGACAAGACTTTTAAGTTTCAATTGACTTCTAAAAACGGAAGGCGTTTCTAAATACAGTTGTGCGTATTTTTAAAGGTTGTGTTATTTACCCTACTTATTTTTGGTAAGCAGATAATAAACGCTACTTATTTGAATCGATATTTGGATGTAACGTTATCAGTCAGCGGTCAGTAAACTGTAGCTTATCGGTGAATGATAATCCAGTGAAAGTGCTCAACCTTGCATAACAATTAAATGGACAAGTGCGAGTACATTCAGGGCTCCGTAACAAGCAGGAAAGATCTAGTAAAACCCTTTTTAATTTTGTTTTTTTTTTGTATTTGTTACATATTTTTTTTGTATGTGTTTATAATACAATTTATTTGTTTAATACAATGTGTTTGTATATAAGTAATATAGCGACAACAAAATAATATGTCCTGTTGAACTATGGTCCAAACAACGAAGCTAGTCAGAAAATTTCATTACTTAAGTCTTAAACATTCAAACAGTATAAAGTGACTCCATTCGTAGTATGGATCATAGTATATAGCTATCACAGTCTCGAACATAATTTATCTACAATATTTTTAAATAGCCTCAGTGCGAGTAAAGAATCCTAAAAGATAAAGTTACGGAAACATCTAGAAAGCGCAATTTAGTTGTAAACAGGAAGCAATGCATCTCCATCATTGTTAGGTAACTAGGTGGTCTAACGTAAATCCTAACTGACAAACTTGTGTACTATTAGGGCCCTTCCACACGACGTTTTTTTACGCTCGTTTGTATCGATACAAATACAAATTAAACGCTTAGTAAACGGAAGGAAGCCGACACGTTTTAAACTTTATATTATCTGCCAAAACGCGAAGAAAACACGCAGAAAACGAGCGCATCAAACGCGCGTCGTCAGTGCGCGAAAATACGTCGTGTGGAAAGGCCCTTAGTCTCTACTTTCCACATTCCACACACTCATGCCTACATGTTTTACACAGACATACTTTTAAACTGTTATCATGTGTCTTACAAGAAGTTTTAACAAGGTTTTCGTGTTTAAACCCACTTAGGTCGGTTTAAGTTTTTGATAAATTCTGCGTTCAGTATACAGGATGTAACAAAACTAAACGATAGTACTTTTGGGTGTGTATGTGTCCCTTAACCTATCAAGCCCCAAGCGGTCGAATTCGACTGCGATAACAATACAATAATAATAGATTTCCAAGAATCTGCGATCGAGGGAATAGAGTTCATTGTGAAAGTAGCAGCGGTAAAGAACATTTTTTTTTTTAATTTGTATGGAAAACCATGGGAGCGTCATGTATTTTCCCATACAAGTTTAAAAAAGTTACTCTTTCAGCGCTGCTACTTTCACAGTGAACTCTATGCAGGGGACTCATACACACCCTAAAGTATTACTTTGTTTTGTTACCTCCAGTATAATATAAGGTATCTGTGCATTATTATAACATTTTTTTATAAGTAAAGAGAGTGAAATTTCACTATCAAAATAAGAACGTATATAATTTTATCTCTGGTCTGTATGTATAGAGTATAGTTTGACCTGAAGAAACAAGGAGGTGAAATTCTTATATCCCTGGGAAAACAATAACAGTGAAACACAACACTTTGCAAGTGAAGTTCACCTTGGTATCCTAGACTCCAGTCCAGTAGTTCTTAACCTTTTAGTCATGGGGGACCATTTTACCAAATGTTTGTATTGCCGGGGACCACCCAGTTGGTTTAACTACATAAAGGGTCGTTTGATAAAGAAAACAAGCACAACTTTATAATTATTAGCACTCATTTATTTTTTATTTAGTAAAAATCTAAAAGTTACAAATTTTAATTTTACGTGATTTATGTGACTGCATCTATTTACTAACTTCTGAATTCTCACATTGTATTAGGAAAGCTTCGCGAACCACTTGGTAAGCCTCCAGGGACCACTAGTGGTCCCCGGACCACCGGTTAAGAACCACGGCTCTAGTCTCTACGTAGCCTCTACGATTTCCGTAGCTTAGTGCTACGAATCTCGTAGCTTCGTGCTACGATTGTCGATTGCTAACAAAAAATCCGAAGATAAAAAGCGAAGATTTCCTACTCCGAGAGACAAGATAAGTTAAACCTTACTTAAGTTATAACGTTCTTTTCAATATTTTCTGCGATTTAAATTCCGCCGGAACTATTGGTCCAGGTTCCGTAGAACAATTTTTTTTTTGATAACTATCAAGCTAATTTTTTGTGAGTTCATTTTGATAAGACGAACAACAATTTTATTTTCGAAAACCTTGAAAGTGGTAGCTAACAGAGATAGAAAGGATTTAATACTTTGATTTGATGGTCCTTAATAATTAATATGAACTGTTCTATTTGTAGGACAATTTTACTCTTAAATTATGTTTAAACTAACCTAAAAATCAGCTGGTATAATTTTGCAGCAATAAAAATAAGCCTATGCCCTTCACCGTAGTCAACTCTATTATCTATATCTATTTATGCCGAATGTCATCAAAATCGGTGCAATACTTTCGAAGTCTATCTGAGGCAAACAAACAAACCTTTCCACTTCATAATATTAGTATATAATAGACGACTCATTATTATCAATCATCGACATAATAGCGACTGTACCGCGTGCACGGCGGCCATTACGGAGCCGTGACGTCACCCGTCACGTTACGACGGGAAATATGAAATGATGGAGTTATGACGAACGTCCCCGTGTTTACACAGCGGGCACCGTACGGCCGATAGTTTACCCCGTTTCGGATTTCATTGCGCATACAGTTATCGAATACGCCCACTTCACGAGTTACGGCGCGTTCAGACATGCGCGTTTTCTGTTGTAACGTTTGGGAAAACGCGCAAATCTGAACGCGCCCTTAGCTTCAATCCACATTGCAACATCGCGGTTGTTCGCGGTAAAACAATAGAAGACTTTGCGTTTTATCTTCTATCTGTTCAGCAAGATATTGCGTCCGACGACGCAACGCATTATTAAAGCATGTCATAAAATCTTAGAGATAGAAAACCTAGCTTGATCCCCTTTGAATCTCTGCGTTTTCCTATAGTTTTTCATTCAAAGAAAGAATGTTTAACGAAAGATATCTTTCCATCTACAAAATACCAAGTTAAAAATCGGTGCGTCGCGGCTGCAACGACGCGTTTGCAAAGCAATGGAGCAATGTAGCCACGCTCTTAGAAATAATGAGGCGATATTTATATCCCATCGTTGTGCACTTGACCACTTGTTAGACTATGATTAAAAACAAACCTGTTATTATAAAACAAAGACAATAATAGTTGTCGCCTAATGCCCCTTGCATTAGGCGACGCCAATAAAGACTAGAATAAAGTTAATCTCAGGACTTAGATATATTATTTCATGGTAAGTACCTACCATGTAATATTTAACACATGATTATTGATTAGCAATAAGACATAATAACTAATAACCCAGTTTTAGTCGCCTAAAGATATTTAACTCTATTCCCTTTTCGAAATCAACAATACTAAGGTAAACATCGTAGGGAAACTTCAGACTTTTAGTACATAAAGTTAGCGGTTTAGATTCGATCTTATTTTCATTGCATTCAAAGCAAACGCGGCGATTAGATACCATATCTTTGTGCATATGGCCTAATGTTATTTTATATCTACGAATGACGTAACCAATTCTAATTTATCACATTATATTAATTTAATTGATTAATTTAATTAGATTGCCTAAATAAATGAAACAGACAATGGGGATTGTCCATTTTTTTTTAATTTTGCTCATTACAAAAACATTTCGAGGAATAAGGTCAGTGATCGCTTTTCTGTATATAAACGAAAAAAATACCCATTAGTTACTTATATTTTTGAACAAATATGTTTAACCTTAGTTTGACCTTCAATGGCGTTAAATTAGCAATAAATTCGACCAACATTACGTATCGAACTTTTGGTAAGCTTCTCGTATCAGCTTTCACATAATGATAACTTATATTTGACAAACCAGCCATTATAAATAAGATTGAAACGAAAAAAAACATACTGCAGAGGTCAATTGGCCGCCGATGATACGTCAGAGCGAAACTTTAAAAATTTATTGAGAAAAAACTAGCCAATGGATTTCAAAATTATTTAATTTATATTCTTAAAATACCCTATTTTAACGAAAAAAAATATAAAAAGTACATGTAATTTTTTTTGGACAATGCCCATTGAGATATCTTGCTTCTACGTGTTAAGTTGTTTTGGTAACAACTTGATGTTCACTTCATTGCGCCGGTTTACCGTGAGGTTACCGTACATTTTTCGGAATGAAAAATATTAAATAATTCCTTGTCCTGTCCGAGGCCTCATAGTATCTGTATGTAAAATTTTGTCAAAATCAGTTCAGCAGCGGACTGGTCAGGTTTTATAGTGTGAAGAAGAAACCGACAGACATATTTTCAGTCATGATATTAGTATTTATAGGTATTTATCAAGATTAGTATAATATAAGGAGCCAAAAATATTAAAGAAAGGTCACAAAAACGATTGTTGAGATCCAAAAATATCGTTTATTCATTTAATATTGTTGCAGCTGTACGCACGAGGGGAGTTACCGACGTGGAGGTAAATACAGTCGCTTTATGGGCCAATAAAATCTATGATCCTAATATTCGCAACAATGGTTTTCTCAGAACAACGTTATAACTGAAACTGGGTTAAATTTAACTGAACTAACAAAATTTCGTTCCGCAAGATTTCGAAATGAAGGCTACGGTTTCTAGACTTTTCTGCATAACGCTATAAATGTCCCTTCTACGGCACCATTAGGCATAATGATCCTGTAGCCCTAGCAAGGCGACCAGTAGAAATGCGAAAGTATAGACAAACTGTGGACATAAACTTAATCTTCTTTCGATCTTTACCGCGCCGGCTAATCGCGATCGACAAAAATTCTATAAAAATGCCAATTTATGACAGACTATAGTATATCTATACTTCCATACTAATCTATACTAATATTATAAAGAGGAAAAACTTTGTTTGTATAATTGTAATGAATAGGCTCAAAAACTACTGGACCGATTTTAAAAATTCTTTGACCATTCAAAAAGCTACATTATCCACGAGTAACATAGGCTAAATTTTATTTTGGAAAATTTTTCGTAAGATATTTGAGTTTTGGTGTAAAAAATCAACCAGAAAAGTTACTTATTTTGCGTACGCTGCCTAAACTATAAAAGATAGAACCATAAAATGTTGTAATTAGTTGTAGATCTTATAAATATCTACAAAAAAGTCCGCGACACACTATACCTATCTATGTCGAGTGAGGCACACCGACCATTTTTTTACTTAAAAAATCTTGAATTTTTTCGGACTACATTTAAACGCGTTTATTTTACTCATGCTTTTAATCCTTATCAAAATAAATTATTTCGACACTAAGGACAGTTTATGTATAAATTTTTGGTCTTTGAATGACTAAAATTGGACGTTTGGTTTTGAAGTTATGGCGAAATTAAAATATTACGATTTCTAGTGTACTGCACGGACCGTTGCGAAGTGGGCGTCATCAAAGCGGGGTTGCGCGTGCGAGAGGGGAGTTTAGATCTATAGTTAAATTAGCTATGTCCAGTGTCCACACTCCACACTGTGCACTTTCATCTTCAATTTTCGTCATCTTCTTTCATTCAACTGTCGTATTGGCGCATTCAATTATGTTCTTAAATATTTGAAAATGCCTAAAGAGAGCCAGGTCGGACGACTATGGCACCATACCTACTTAGTACTTATATTTTAGTCACTTCAATAAAATAATATGGGCAAAACAACGTTTGCCGGGACAGCTAGTATGTCATAAAGTAGGATATTATTTAAATTTTTAGAACTATAGTCTGTCATAAAGTGGCATTTTAATTGAATTTTTCGGAACGCAAAAAGATCGGAACTGCATCTTAAGTTTATCTCCACAGTTTGTGACTATAGTCTGTCATAAAGTGGCATTTTAATTGAATTTTTCGGAACGAAAAAAGATCGGAACGGCACCTTAAGTTTATGTCCACAGTTTGTCTATACTTTCGCATTTCCACTGGTCGCCGTGCTAGGGGCTGATGCAAAGATTGAGTATCTCTTGCAAATAAAAGAAATTTAATGTGGCGTTAGATTGAATTTTGTTGAAGTATTTAAATTGGTGCTGAGTTACACTAATAGTACTTTATTCGAGCGCCAGGAACTGCCTGAACTGAAACCATCAACATTCATAGATACGTCGCTAAAAACTATTGACACTGCAAAGTCTGCAAATCAGCACAAACGCTAACCTTAAACGCTAATAGACATCTATCTAAAAACTACTAAAAACGAGAATACTACAGAAAATCCTATAATTGGCATTCCTAGTATTTTCAAACAAAAATCTAAGGATCCCATATTAGGATAACTACTAACCACAGTTTGCCCTATATACCTAAGCCCACAAGAGTTCCCCCATCAGGTGAGCACCTGCTCGATGGGCGGTGATGGACGGAGTAATCGCGAGGCGCGCGTTAATCGCAGTAAGTGGATTTTATCATCAGCGCTCCCGTATTTATATCCCACTTAGCATATCGATGAAGCGCATCTCACCGTCTCGTTGCTTGCACAGGGCTGCCAACCGTTGATCATTTTGTTGTCTGTATAAGGCCTATTTCTTATTACATATTTAATTTTTAGGACCACTCAAGATCCAGTAAGTGTATTGAAAAACAATTTAAATACAATACATTAATTTGTAGAGCTAACAACAACTTTTTGTACGTGAAACATCTCGCAGTTGCCAACCCTGTAAATATTTTTAGACTGCTACAAAAAATCTATTCATGGGGACAGATATAGCGGGCTATTATGTTTTTTGTTTTGAGAAGATAAAGATAGTTAAAGTCTAATCAAAGTAAGTCTAAAGTCGGTTATACGCAAAAGTAGAATATTATGTATTGTGTAATCACACACCACGAAAACATGCAATACAATTTAATAATTGTAAGGGGTAAGTTTAACTGTTTTTTTTTCCTACTTTATTTATATTTTTTGTTGTTAACACCTTCATCCTGGGTATCGCAGACACAATAGATTGTCAATTGTTATGCGGCATTGTTAGAGGTATGTGATTTGACCTTACCTTTTTGATTTCTTGATTAAGTCTGAGGGTTACTCATTATTTGCCTGATTCTGAATCACGAATAACATTTTAGAAAAAGTTTCGTTATTATATTATTATGTTCCATATTATGATATTGCAGTTAATAAAATCATAATATAAAACACGAAGTTAACATAACTAATCTAATGGGAAGTCTGAAGTCATATAAACAGTTGGAAATGCAGAATAAATGTTGCGAATGCTACACGAATTTCATTTTAGAGTATTTTAGATATACAGGCGGCCGCGTACCGGCTTTTAGCAGGCCTGTCTCACTTCCATACAAACGGCGCGGAATCGCCGAGATATTTACCTACTATTCTGGAAAACAACCTAATTTCAACCTTTTGCATAGTGTTTAGCGTTCATAGTACAATAACTGTCAGCCGTCTCGCTTCAATCTGCCAGGGCTGTCAAGCGAGCGGCGCGGCGGCGGCGCGGGGCCGGGTACTATTACTTTTGTTTCGCAGATGTGTGCGCTGCGTACGCGACAAGTCGAGCGAGTGCCAGCCTATTGAGACTAGTCCGGTGACCGGTATGATAAACGCAAGCGGCGTTTATCATACCTTATCTCGGGAGTGAGGCTTCTGTACTAAGGTACTATTATGTATTCTGTGCTTTTAGGTCGGAAAATGAAACTGTGGTTTCCGAATAATATTCACTATTAAATACAAACAACACCAAACGTTAAATTATTCATTTAGTTTTGAAATGCAAAACAGAATAGATTGGCTTGAGCCTTATTTTTCGGACAATGTTTTAACTGAAATTAGTAAAGGAATATCGTCTATGTTATTGACTGTTATTGTTACAGTTAACTTTAATTTAATGAAGAGTGACACAAATGTATTGAGTTTTAAATGACAAAGTAGTTAAAATTAAGACACCACAAAAACATACGCTGCGTTAAATTTTAACTGACAAGATTATAAACCACGTAGATATACACACCCACTCACTAGATCTTAACATCTTAACCTAAAAACTATCTCTTAATTTCTACCTGGACGACAAGTCGAATTCTTGAGAGAATATTTAAATATTCTTGGTATAAAGTTTCATTTCAAAGTATTTAATTTATGACAAAGTGGACTCTACCAGTAACTTTAACCGCGTAGACTGCTGAGTTTAGAGTTTGGTTATATGATGAACCCAACTTTTGTTCAAAGCTCGGACTCTAGGCAATGCATTAATGAATTATAGAACTTTCAGCAGATCAAGCCTTCATTTTGATCATACGACGACCGAACTGTAATTGAAAAACTTAAAATAAAAAAATGTAAATATTCATAAATGTATTGCAATGCTGTCACTTTTATGGTTAAGCTGGATCGTTGCGGAGAAATAAGTACCTCTAGGAATAGCCCGGAAATCATACAATACTTACTCCTTGTTAATACTACCCTATCTTTACCTTGGACTCATAAAATCTAAAAAAAAACATTAAAATCGGCTTAACGGCTTAAACGTGAAGGAAGTAACAGACAGACATTGTCGTGATTCAAATATTAGTAAGGATTAAAATACAATAAATGTCAATTATTTTAAAATAGAAACAGTAAATATATATTTAATCTAGATACAAAAAGTCAGAATAAAATCTTATTCTTTTCAATAACTTTAATTTGCTCTTAGCATCTTCAAGGGACAATTTCTCTTAAATATTCTACAGTATTCTACAGTCTTTAACTGTACAGACATCGCTTTACATTTCTTAATACGCTGGAGGTACATAATATTATAGGTCTCTAATGCAGATTTGCATTTATATGCACGGTGTATAATATAAGATGTAAATTCTAGAGAGTCTCTCGAGATTTTCTTTCAATCTGAGCCAATTTGAAATCTGGATTTGCTCTATTAACGTCACTACGTCCCGGCGCACTGTAATCATTATAAAATATATTTGTTTTTGCTCAAATATATATTTTAGAAAGGTAACTGACAATATTTAGCTTATAATATCATTGGACATAGTATTTTACTTGTTGTTAGTTTGTTACGTTAGGACCTTAATTTCCAAAATCTACCTGTCTAATCTGGGAATTCGACAGTTAGATTTTTGAGAACATGGTAGTGCTCCATCAGAGGGTTAAACAAATCAACATACAAAAAAAACCTAGTAAAGAAAAGAAAAAATAATAAGTTAGAGCCAAGACAAGGAGTCAACAGGAATGGAGTTGTAGGAAGCAAACACCACTGTTACTTCATAAATCACAACATATAATAATTGTTAATAGTCATATCTAAGCGCAGTGTAGTGTAAACTGTTGAAATAAAAATCACATAGTGCGAGGCATCAGGCAATCGATATACAAGTATAGCTCACCCTTATGACAAATTGAGGGCGAGCCAATTCGTTTCAGTCCGATTGGCCGGCTGTCCTATATAACATAAACCCGCTAAGCGATTGTTCACTCATTTCGTTCAATCAGAGCAATATTGATAAACAATGATTGTGGCCATATTGAAATTGAGTCCTCGCAGACTACAAACTTAGTAGGCCGATAGTGTAGTCAACTGTCGAACGCTTAATCAGTCTGAAAATGTATGAAGGTAGTAGGCACGCACATATTTTTATAAAATAAGGGACAAACGAGCAAGCGGGTCACCTAATGGAAAGCAGAAACAACGATAATAAACAATTAAACCCCAATATTATGGTCAAACTTCAATAAAGCCACACCTAAAATATGTAACTGTCTGTTAATTACCTCTTCACGCTTATAGCCACAGATTTTTGACGTGACAACGTCTTATAATTCGATGGGGCCGGCTGCGCGCACGAAAAAACATGACGCAATATGCGGCGTTACCTCGCTCTGAGGCGTTCCATTTAAGGCTATGACGTTGTCACGTTCAACTATCGTCAATAAACCGACTTTAGAGACAACCGAGTTCGAGTTCGAATTTTTTTTTAGATAAAATTTGGTAAAGGGCATAGGATGATTTTTATGATAAACGAATTTCTGCGCGAACAAAAATCATTGATGCCTGAGAGTTCTTCTGAGAGGAGTTTATCTATTGGCAAGCGCATTTGATTGAACGTCAAAGGGTAAACCAATCAAAAAAACCTCCGATTTTTGTTTCACGGTTTACTATTTCTCTGATACAAGAGTCTTTGAGCACCTTCTCAAGTTTTGATCGTAATGGTTTTATGAACGGCAAACATACAAGATAAGGTGTGTCTCGTAAATTCGACCATCGCGAGCCGCTATCCCCAACCCGCGGGCCGCATCGGGACTTTATTTATGGCCCGCATGATGTTAAACAATTTTTAAATTCACACCCACCGGCAAAATAACGTAAAGTCTACTTGATAGTCGTTAAATTTTTTCCACTTTTGAATCGTTAATTTTGAAGAATATTATTTTTGAACCCTAAAAAATTTTTGTTGCGGCCCGCGACACCGAGAACTGGATAACATGTTTGTGGCCCGCATGAAAAAAAAAGTTGCGGACCACTGATCGCGAGTATCGACAGTACTCAAACGATTTTATTGAGATCGATATAGATATCTCGAGTGGCGACTTGGCGAGATGGCCGACGAGACGTTTTAACTTCTGTTTAATTCCTCATCTAACTTATCTCGTCTGAAAATCTTATTTTATTCAGACGTCTAAATGAAAATTTCATTTCGACTCCGTAGTCCGTACAGATATAGCACAGAAAGATTTTATTTTATTAACATTTAAATTACTTTTGATTGAACATAAAATTTTAAACCTGAACATACTGCTAAAAACCTCTTCAGGGAATTTTAAAAATATGTGTCATTCTTTCCAACAAAAACGAATCATCAAAATCAGTTCATAAACGACGAAGTCATTCACGAAGAAGCATATAATTATACGGACTAAATGAGATACCTTATCCTTTTTTAAATCGGTTAAAAAACTAAACCTTTCCCTCACCAAAAAATATCCAGATGACTTCCTTTTCAATATTACACGTTTTCTGTTATTCAATATGTGCGCACGGGGTACAGAGACCTCGCCGTACAAAATAGATATCGCAAAGTAAGATTAAGCTGGACATAGTTTCTCCACGAAAGTCACGTACCGAATACACCCAAACGTAAGCTCCAAATAAACACACAGCTATATAAGGGTAAATGACGCTTATTTACTCGTATTAATTTTTCCTCGAAGGAGATTAAATATCAAATCGAACGTCATAAGTAGATAATTATAAGAAAGGAAGAATAATAAATATTGTTATCAAGTTTAGCAAAGCGATTTCAAAAACGAACGACGAAACCTTGAAGTAAGACTAAAATGGTTTGTAGAATAAAAGTTCTTGATTTAATGTAAAATATAAGGTCGTAAATTCATTGCAACAGTATACAATCACATCAAAGAGGCGACATCAGATCTCTATGTAGAGTACGGTTTTTTCTTTGAAAAATAAATACTTTAGGCGACGCCTTGATAATTTGCCTGGTAGCGATATCGACTTTTCTTGACTAAGGGCTGGTTTACACGTATTAAGTAGATAAGCAGTTAACTAAATTTTAACTTAATTTTAAGTTACTTATTGCATGTAAATACAAAATTTAGTAGCAAGTAGTAGGTTAAAATTTAGTTAAGTTGACAGTCGGGGCTTGTCACTTGACAAATTTCCGGCAGGCACTTCAAATTAAGTTAAAATTTAGTTACTACTTATCTACTTAATACGTGTAAACCAGCCATAAAGCTAAGAAATTAAAGTTCATTGTCAGTATTCATCATGTCTTTGCCTTTGAATTCCCCATAGCATAACACGATTGGTCAACTTTTATAACACAGAATAATCAATCAAAAAGACCTCAGTAAATAAAAGGATTCCTATTTTGCCAACAGAGGAGAGTGATTTAAGCTTCCAAAATTTGTACATAGATTGGTTCAAGCATACACTTTAATTTGCCCATAGCTTATATGAAATGTGTTTATGGTTTTTAAATTAGGCGACAAAAACCATTTTGTCGCTTACGCACTTTCCATTTTTGCTGTTCCGTTGCTTGTTTTCTATTCAGAAAGGCCGGGCCGGCCTCTCATAGAAAACAGACACGGTTTTTTACTTTAAGGGTCCACGCCACGCCGCGACGACGCGACGCTGCGCTGTCGCGGCGTGCACGTCGCGCAATCGCGTCGCTTTCAAACCGCTCGCTAATCGCCAGTTATCACACTGGCGATTAGCGGGCGGTTTGAAGGCCCTAACGCGGCGTCATCTAAACGCATAGCGGGAATTTAGACGTTTTCTTTCTGGGCAGCGTTCGTTTTAGAGTGCATTTTGCACTCAAGCTCAACAGTCAACTTTCTAGAAACCTCCAAGAATAATTTCCACAAACTTCAGCGTTTTCAAAGATCCTCCTCGCGAAGGGGTAAATACGAGACGGGCCATTAGACACATTTAATTAAAAACTTTGTATATCAAAGTTGGCGGGGGCTCCGTCTATCAAAAACTTTGTTGCAAGCCTTTATGAAACAGAGTCCAAAAAGGTAACATTACATGTAAAAAAGACACGAAGCGATATCTCAAATAACAGATAAGTACTTAAATATTTGAGTCGTCCCTAAACACAATAATAAATTAAGTTTTTAAGAGTTATGCACAATTTGAACTATTAAAATTTTACATTTCAGTTTGTGTTCACGAGGAATTTTATAACTGAGACAATAAAGCATACAGATTTCTAGAATGTGGGACACGTATCATATACCAAAACTAATTTCACGAGCCAACAACATATTGCTTTGTTTTCAATAGCAAAACAAATTGAAGACATTTTAAACATAGTAAGACTGGAGAAGGATTTATAAATAGAATGACTTCTTGAAGTTATGCTATATTTTACCCGAATGCGAAAGGAGAGTATATTTATCTTTTTTTTAAATTTAAAGTACGAAAGATAGTTTAAGAAATGACAAGGTTTTTTACCATCGTACATCTTCTATGACTTTAATTTCCAAGGGATTCCAACAAGATTTACAAACCATAGTCCACAGGTTGCGCCCTACTTTCGAATGCAAACTATTTTTAAATTATTGATCGCTGAAATGATAACTATTGAGTGACACGAAGAAGCTGTGGTAACGCAGCTGAATCAAAAATACTTAGAACTTATTTTATACCAAAATCTATAAAAAACATCAAACTTTCTTTGATACAAAAAGATTGGGCATTGTCCAAAAAAAATTACATGTACTTTTTATATTTTTTTTCGTTAAAATAGGGTATTTTAAGAATATAAATTCAATAATTTTGAAATTCATTGGCTAGTTTTTTCTCAATAAATTTTTAAAGTTTCGCTCTGACGTCATCATCGGCGGCCAATTGACCTCTGCAGAATGTTTTTTTTCCTTTGAATCTTAGTTATAATGGCTGGTTCGTCAAATACAAGTTATCATTATGTGAAAGCTGATACGAAAAGCTTACCAAAAGTTCGAAACGTAATGTTGGTCGAATTTATTGCTAATTTAACGCCATTGAAGGTCAAACTAAGGTTAAACATATTTCTTCAAAAATATAAGTAACTAATGGGTATTTTTTTCGTTTATAAACAGAAAAACGATCACTGACCTTATTCCTCGAAATGTTTTTGTAATGAGCAAAATTAAAAAAAAATGGACAATCCCCATTGACAATCATGGTCTCAGAGAGCTGAGTTAGTAAGATGTTAAAATGTCCTTTCAGTGAATAAGCATCCAATCCAATCCGATACTTATTTAAAATTATCCAATGAATATACAAAAAAGCCAGTTCTGATGGTTTTGGTGGTATCAATAGTTATTTGTAGCACTAAAACCGTCCAAACCAAAAACCACAAGTGCCTTTTTAAGAGCTCCTTCCATACAAATTAATAATATCTTGATAAATCTACAGTCATCATCGAAAAAAGATAAAAGAATCGTCTGGAGACGTCAAAGGAATTTTATTAAAGAAGCAACTAATGAACTCGCAAGGCAAACGATTACCCCGCACTTGGACAAAGGACCTAATAACTGATAGTACTGGTATTATGGAAGCCATTGAAATCTCTTTGTTGGAGATAGAACTATTTATGCTACCAAAGATTTTTATAGGGAACGTGCAAGAACTATGGCAGCCCAAGTCAAGTAAATAATCAAGTACAAGTTGCGACTTGGAAATACGGAATACCAGTTCGCAGCCCGTCAGGGAAAAATTACAGATTTCCTTTGTATCTATCAGAGTGTCTATTCTTTCGTACAAACAATCCTTTTCTGTGGCGGCTGAGCTACGTGTACAGGGGTCTGATTAGAATATTTTTTTTAATTTTAATATTGGTTTGATTTGAATGTGCAGGGGCTTTATTCTGGATCCTTGATCTCGGTTCGATTTTAAAGCTGGTGCTTGTTCCAAAAAAAAAACTGCCTCAAACCACAGACTGATGATTGTCATCGTGGAAATTATTCGAGCACGATGTAAAATATCAATACCATCAACGTTTTAGTACGAAAACCGTTAGAGCGATCAAGTAGGTCACATAATAATATTGTTTTATTAATTCATAATACGAGTAACGTAATTTGGGTCGAACTATATTCGTAAGTTTCAAGTTTAGCCGCACGCTTTCAGTTGTTTATACAAAAGCAAACACAAAGCTTGGAGGAATTTTCGTAACCGCAAAGCAGTGGATATATTTTTGGGGATCTCTATCTCTTGCGTTTATTGGTATAATTAGGAAGGCTTAAATAGTACAATTGAACACGTAAGTGATTGGAGTCGATAACTAATATTTTACAACATAACCTCTCAGCTGTGGACCCCTTTTTAGCAGATTTTGAACATCTGTGGAATGGTTTCCCGGTATAACATTTTCATTTTTTTTTATTTCGAATAACTTTTCCGGAAATATCCACTTAATTATGTCTTAAATTTTAAGTACATGGGTGACAGAGCTCTGCTCAGTTTTAGTACCCAATGCTTACCTGATTATTTATACCAAATATCAATTCGTATTCGAAAAACATTCGAAGTACGAGAATCGGACTAAAAGGCCAACTTATGAGTCTGTTTCATATAAAGGTAAGTATTGAGAACAACGGAAATAAATATTGAAAGTTGCGAGGTGGGATTAACAAGTCGAAAACGGACGTGATGTTTTGTTGAGAAAGCAAGAAAATGTTGTATCATGTGATGGAAAATTGGCGATTATAATTTTTGTTTACAAAAATTTTTCCTGTTACTAAATTGATAATGTTTATATAAAAGGGGTTTGAACTTTTGAACATAAACATTCTTAAGCAATTCCTCGATGTAGCTAACTGTAAAATAATATTGTTTTAAAACGAAGCTATAAATATTATAATTATTGTTTACTACTATTCATTTATTTTAATGTGTGCTGTATTTTTATAGCTTAATAATTTCACACGAATTTTGCATGTTTGAACGGGTAAAGTGCTGATACATTGGTATTGGTAACATCCTGCTCCTCTACCAAGAGCTCCTATAGCTTTATTACTTAATATTACTTTCAGATAACGCGCAAACAAAAATAAAGTTTTGTTTATATAAATAGATATCATTTCAGATCATACGAAATTCAAAAGTATCAAAGCAATACTACTATAGGAACATCTTGGTAGGCCATCTGATAATTTTGCACAGTTTCTAAGCAATAAAGTTATTTTTATCTACACAAGAAGTATCTTCCTAGCATTTCAAGCAAAAAACTCGAATATAGGATAGCGATAAAGTATACCAACCTACCGAGTCGAAGTACATTGTTTACGATACAGGTGCGCTATAAACAGCCTCCTATATTATGCAGATAACATATATCAAGTGGATTTCGTTACGCATGTTCACTGTACGCGCTTCAGCTCAGCTTAGGAAGACTTAGCGAAACATAAGGTACTGTCTGTGAACATATTTTATGATACTTTACACGTACATTTCCCTATCCAATGCTTGATTATTTACAATAAGGCTGGCCCCATACACACATTTTCCGTAGAGTTCCTAATTCATTTTCCGTAATCGGAAATCTGAATGCATGCAATCAGTAGAAAATACATTATCAGACGCACAAGTTCACTTTTCTCCGAACGGAACGAATTCCGCACAAGACTTACGTTTTGAGTGCAAAAAGCGCGTTCGCGAGTGCAGAAAAACGAACATTTGCGCTAGTCTCACGGAATTCCAAATCGAAATTCCACGTTAAGAAATCGCATACGGAAAATGTGTGTATGCGGCCAGCCTAAAGGTGCCGGTTGGCAGCGGACGACATGAAGCAACCGCAGACGACGTGTCGTCGTCGCCACATGACTGGTTTCTATGTATTTATATTAAATACCCTCCGCAGCTAGCGACACGAAGCTAGCGACACTTTCATAGAAATACATAGAAACCAGTAGTGTCGCGACGACACCTCGTCTGCTGCCACTTCGTGTAGCCGGCTTCCTACTTGTATCTTAAGTTGTACTAATATGTATTCTGTGCCTTAAGAGAGAAGTCAGATGTCTTTGTTTTGTTAAGCCCTGTATGTATTAATGGTAGTTTAGTCAAAATGCCTTGAACTATAAACGAAGAATTCTAGAAATATTTGCTTAAATCTTCTGAAACACAAGATACATTGAATATTTCTCACAGCTCGTTATTAAGGCGTGTATAAAAATAAATATTGTGTACATCAAGGATAAAGGGAGGGAAAATGTCATCAACAAAGGGATCTCGAGACCTTAACACACTTGAAAGTGTGAAATGAAAAATTGGGGTCAGCTTGTTGGGGCCGCTTTAGAAGCTTGGCACTTAGACAAAATACATTCAATAATTTCCAAGAGAATATAAATTAAAGATAAAAATTAAAAATGTATGTGATTTGACTCGACGGCAAGTAGGTATGGCGCCTAACTTAGGTCAAATCCCATATGTACCATCGAAGAAATTGATTCATAAGGAAATTCAGACCTACGTAACTTGAATGCGTTATGTCAAACCCAACCGAAAGATTGAATGAATGAATGAATGAATATGCTTTATCATGCTCAAAATGTACAAACATAATAAAAGAAGTTACATGAACTCAGCATGAGCACAAAGGCGGCTTTATCGCTATGAAGCGATTTCTTCCAAGCAACCTCTGGCGCATGGAAACAAATGACAAAACAGTGCAGCTTAAGTTACTAAAATTAAACAAGGCTTATCATAAATCTTAATAAATTACGCTAAGTCCTATTTTAAAATGTATTACATATTCTATAGCAAATTGGAATAATACTATAGGTAAGTACTAATCTAAAAAATATACTAATACACAAATACTAAATATAAACAAGCTAATATATATATGTGTGTATATATATATATATATATATATATATATATAAATAATTAAATATTTAATATAATACATACACGTATACCTACATACACAGAAATAAATAAAGAACAATTTAATAGCTCGACTTAAGTCGGGGCTGTACGGCGGATGGTCTAATAATTCTATGTTTTCTTGCTCTAAAAACTCTTTTGTTCTGTGCGCGGTGTGAGAACTGGCATTGTCGTGATGGAGGATGATGCGGCGGTCGCAGTTCTCTTTACGGAGTTCAGAAACGACCAGTGGCAAACAAATGCTAGCATACCATTCTGCATTAACCGTTCTTTGTCCCTCAAGAGGAATAGTCGCAATATGGCCGGTTTTGGAGACGAACGTGGCCACCATTTTTTTGAAACACTGCGTGAACGAACAATTTTTGTTGGCTTTAACTCATTTTCGAACACCCAAACTCGTGACTGGTTTTTAGTTTCGGGTTCATACGTATATATTCAGGATTCGTCACCTGATACGATGTTGTATACAGTATTTGAGGATCCTGCGTGGAATCTTTCGAGAGTTCTGACGCACCAAGTAACGCGAGCCGCATTTTGCTCTTCACAGAGCAAATGGGATATCCATCGGGAAAACAACTTTTTTAAACCTAATTGTTCATGCAATATTATTTGTATTTGACTCATACCAATGTCTAAAGTTGCCTGAATTTCGCGGTATGTCACATGTCGATCTTCCTCAACCAGCTTACGCACACCATCAACGTTTTCTTGGGTGACTGCGGTTTTTGGACGACCTTGACGGGGATCATCACTGAGCTTCACACGTCCACGTTGAAATTCAGCAAACCAGCGATAGATTGTGGTTTTGGATGGGGCTTCATTACCAAATGCAGAAATCATCCGGTCAACACACTTTTTTTGTGTTAAACCACTTCGAAAGTCATAATAAATCATCGTTCTAGAATTTTCTCGAGTCAATTCCATTTTCTCAACGACTACACAAGTTTGACAAGACCTTGTGACACGATCGAGATTTTTTTTTGAAATAAATAAATGGTATTCGATTTCTAAAACCAAGGAGTTTTCAATTAAAAAGATATTAATATCACAGGAACAGTGGAAGTATTCCATTCCCGATATTTTTAGTGCAGCCTTACGTAGGTAATAAATAGAAAGGGGTTCTAACTTCTAATACAACATGCATTTTTTTTTTTTACAACGATGTTAGAAAGCAACAATGTACCATCGATGGAACTGATTTATAGGGATGGGAAATGACGGACCTATGTCTATATTGGTCGGGTTATCTCAATTCAATGTTAGCTCAATCAAGCAAAATCAGGCAAGCTAAAAGTATTGTAAGCTTCAAAAAAATGCTTAAGATTCATTACCTCAGAATTACGAAATGCTGAGGTAATATATATAAATAATTAAATATTTAATATAATACATACACGTATACCTACATACACAGAAATAAATAAAGAACAATTTAATAGCTCCTTCGCACGAAATCTTTACGAAATGCTGAGGTAATGAATCTTAAGCATTTTTTTGAAGCTTACAATACTTTTAGCTTGCCTGATTTTGCTTGATTGAGCTAACATTGAATTGAGATAACCCGACCAATATAGACATAGGTCCGTCATTTCCCATCCCTATAAATCAGTTCCATCGATGGTACATTGTTGCTTTCTAACATCGTTGTAAAAAAAAAAATGCATGTTGTATTAGAAGTTAGAACCCCTTTCTATTTATTACCTACGTAAGGCTGCACTAAAAATATCGGGAATGGAATACTTCCACTGTTCCTGTGATATTAATATCTTTTTAATTGAAAACTCCTTGGTTTTAGAAATCGAATACCATTTATTTATTTCAAAAAAAAATCTCGATCGTGTCACAAGGTCTTGTCAAACTTGTGTAGTCGTTGAGAAAATGGAATTGACTCGAGAAAATTCTAGAACGATGATTTATTATGACTTTCGAAGTGGTTTAACACAAAAAAAGTGTGTTGACCGGATGATTTCTGCATTTGGTAATGAAGCCCCATCCAAAACCACAATCTATCGCTGGTTTGCTGAATTTCAACGTGGACGTGTGAAGCTCAGTGATGATCCCCGTCAAGGTCGTCCAAAAACCGCAGTCACCCAAGAAAACGTTGATGGTGTGCGTAAGCTGGTTGAGGAAGATCGACATGTGACATACCGCGAAATTCAGGCAACTTTAGACATTGGTATGAGTCAAATACAAATAATATTGCATGAACAATTAGGTTTAAAAAAGTTGTTTTCCCGATGGATATCCCATTTGCTCTGTGAAGAGCAAAATGCGGCTCGCGTTACTTGGTGCGTCAGAACTCTCGAAAGATTCCACGCAGGATCCTCAAATACTGTATACAACATCGTATCAGGTGACGAATCCTGAATATATACGTATGAACCCGAAACTAAAAACCAGTCACGAGTTTGGGTGTTCGAAAATGAGTTAAAGCCAACAAAAATTGTTCGTTCACGCAGTGTTTCAAAAAAATGGTGGCCACGTTCGTCTCCAAAACCGGCCATATTGCGACTATTCCTCTTGAGGGACAAAGAACGGTTAATGCAGAATGGTATGCTAGCATTTGTTTGCCACTGGTCGTTTCTGAACTCCGTAAAGAGAACTGCGACCGCCGCATCATCCTCCATCACGACAATGCCAGTTCTCACACCGCGCACAGAACAAAAGAGTTTTTAGAGCAAGAAAACATAGAATTATTAGACCATCCGCCGTACAGCCCCGACTTAAGTCCTAATGATTTCTATACTTTCCCTAAAATAAAGAATAAATTGCGTGGTCAGAGATTTTCATCACCTCAAGAAGATGTGGACGCCTACAAAACTGCCATTTTGGAGACCCCAACTTCTGAATGGAATGGTTGCTTCAATGATTGGTTCCATCGTATGGAAAAATGTGTCAAACTTCGCGGAGAATACTTCGAAAAGCAATAAACACATTTTTAAATAGTAATGTTGTGTCACTTCCTTGATTCCCGAAATTTTCAGTGCCGCCCTCGTACCGAAGACACATGGGGCAAATGGCCTTGTGTTTTCCGTTCCCTGGTTCCGTAGAAGGTTTTGGCTTTTAGTGACACCTGCAACTGATGCGAGTTGGTGACCTATAAAGAGCATCTGGGGCGATCTTTTAATGACATTATAATAATTAGTTAGAAGCTTTAATAATCACGACACAAGCTTCAAAAGGCACGCGAACGGAGCTTCTCAACTATTGGTCGCAGCGGGTCGCAATTTTCATACATTTTGCACATCGCAGATCCGGCACAGAATACATCCATACTAATATTATAAATGCGAAAGTGTGTCTGTCTGTCACCTCTTCACGCACAAACCGCTGAACCGATTTTGCTGAAATTTGGCATGGAGATACTTTGAGTTCCGGGAAAGGACATAGGATACTTTTTATCCCAGAAAAATGTACGGTTCCCGCGCGATAAACGAGTTTTGGCGCAACGGAGTTGCGGGCTTCATCTAATAATATTAGTGGATTTGGTAATAAAAAATGTATGGAAAAAGCGGCCCTCCCCGCTACGTCCCATCATAATGTGCACGTGTAGTGTGAGTCATTTAAATTCTTATTTTTTCCTGAAAATCATTAAACACCTGAGGCTGATGGGACTGCCTATTTTGTTTTATCTTTTCATTCGCTGGCCATATTATTAAAAAAACCGCAACAAAGATTTCGCAATCAGCAGTACCCTAGTGGTGAGAACTGCAGACAAAAGAAAGTGGAATAGGTTTTTTTCCAGAAATAACTTTAGGCTCATCCCTTTGTTCTGAAAATGCAATCAACATAGTACAGACCACGCGATACGAGCATTACGTAAACCAAATGTACCCTGTCACTGTACGGTGCGCGTTCGTTTGAGTAGAAACAGCACATATTAGGTAAGTAAGCGGGGTTAAATGGTCACATATTTTAGCAATTCCTCTCAATCAATTCACAAAACGAATTGCCAAAACTGTCAAACTTACGAACGTCAAATTAGTACGAATTTAGACACCTGAAATGCGATTTTTAAAAAATGAATCATATGTATTATGATTCACAATATGATTCTCCAAAGCGACCATTGTAGCCCCGCTGAAATGTTTTTACGCCAGACGGCAGCAGCAGGCAGCAGCATAGACAGTAAACAGACGTGTTCGACGTTTGACGATGTTTCTGTCAATGTTCTGACAAGATGTGTGCAACATGTCGGATTATTTACTGTACGTGCTAGTGACGCCCTCTGTTACGACCTTGGCGTAGTATTCCGTATTAGTTTATCACCAGGGAAACATACATTTTTCATGGGTAAAAACTATTCTACTATAAATGCAAAAGTGTGTCTGGGCCCTGGGGTAGAGTGAGTCCAGGTGAATATCACGATTTTTTAGGATAGGTATTTGACCCCCACTCCGAGGGCCAAAACCTTCTTAAATGGAATGTATGGACGACCCGTTTGTATAAAAGATCTAAGCATGGTGTGTAGCTAATAAAACACACTTTTCTTGCACTTTTTCCACTATATCAACATGAATTTCCACCAAGAACCGACAGTACAATCATTTACATATATTATGGTGTGAAGCTTCTACAGTTTTGTTGAAAATGAAAAATAAGAAGATAGAAAAGAAACGTAGCGCGTCTATTGATGTAAATCTCGATTAAGTTTATCTGGCAAAAACTTGGAGATTCGTACCTAATCAACCTTCGCAACTATAAAGTACCTACGGTAGACAGAAAAGTTCGAGATGAATCTTAAGACTTAACTTGGAAGTTGTCATGATTATATTATACTAGTTTCCATATATATCGCATCGTTTTGTAGTCTGAAGTACAGACGGAGTCTATCCAATATACTTGAATATACCTTTGAAATCTATAAAATCCTTTTTTGATGGACTACTAATGGCCGATTTACACGGGTGACTAAAGCCGCACGAGTTACGCCGCACGGCGAAAATCGACCGTGTAAATGGCAATTCGACTACGCCGCATGCGGCTAAAGTCGCAAGCCCCAAAGTCGTGCGGCCAATGGCCGCATGCGGCTGGTGACTAAAATCGACCGTGTAAACGCTCAGTCGCAAGCGATCGCTTGCTGCGAATACTACTGTAGCGGGCGCCATAGCGGGCGCAGACGCGACATTTTCACGCAGAATGAACTTAGTCACAGGCGATTTTTGTAAATGAGGTGGCGATTCGACTTGGACAGGCGATTCGACTGGTGACTTGCCGGGTGACTAAAATCGACCTGTTAGTCACCCGTGTAAATGGGGTGGCGATTCGACTTGGACAGGCGATTCGACTGGTGACTTGCCGGGTGACTAAAATCGACCCGTTAGTCACCCGTGTAAATGGGGTGGCGATTCGACTTGGACAGGCGATTCAACTGGTGACTTGCCGGGTGACTAAAATCGACCCGTTAGTCACCCGTGTAAATGGGGTGGCGATTCGACTTGACAGGCGATTCGACTGGTGACTTGCCGGGTGACTAAAATCGACCCGTTAGTCATCCGTGTAAATGGGGTGGCGATTCGACTTGGACAGGCGATTCGACTGGTGACTTGCCGGGTGACTAAAATCGACCCGTTAGTCACCCGTGTAAATGGGGTGGCGATTCGACTTGGACAGGCGATTTGACTGGTGACTTGCCGGGTGACTAAAATCGACCCGTTAGTCACCCGTGTAAATGGGGTGGCGATTCGACTTGGACAGGCGATTCGACTGGTGACTTGCCGGGTGACTAAAATCGACCCGTTAGTCACCCGTGTAAATGGGGTGGCGATTCGACTTGGACAGGCGATTCGACTGGTGACTTGCCGGGTGACTAAAATCGACCCGTTAGTCACCCGTGTAAATCGACGATAAGTACTACACTATTGATTCAGATAAACTCCTGTTTTTTTTGTCTGACAGTACATTTAAGTGAAAATCTATAAATAAACTCGATTTCAACTGAAAGCAGGGCATTCGCCGGCACCCAGTAACATCGAGGCCACACTGCTGCGTTGCGTTGCGGTGACGTTGCATCGCATCGTCGGAATAGTGCATAGCATGTTACACAGATCCGTTTTATACAGGGATAAATATTAAATACTCTTCATACCTAACGCAGGAATATAAAATAATCCACTTATCATCGGCCGCAAAAAAGAAGTGCCAAACACAGAATACTTTTTGGTACCCGACTTTTTAGTATAACATAGCTTCTTTGCGGCGATGCACGTCAACACAATACAATTTACCCTCCAATCGTCTCCTTTTATCTGTCTAAATCAGTGTAACTGTGCCATTGCTACCATTGTACCGCACCGCACAAACATAATATTATATTTTCAAATGTATGGAAAAACGTCGGACTGGGAACGCACCGCAACGCCTGAGAGCAGTGTGGCCTCGCTCTACGCCAGACGAGGACGGTTTCCACAATGAGGACGGTCTAATGCGGAACGGAAAAAGGATTCCTTGAGGACGAGATCTATATTTAACTTAAAAATATTCTCTATCGTCAGCAAATGGTTTGGATTAACGGCCGCAACATTTGAATTTCAAATACTGCCCATAGACACGAGAAAGCCCGAGGGCCAGAATGGAGTTTCTGGAATGAAGACATAAATTTATGCACTGAAAAAACTACGACAAAAAGCTTGTAGCTAGGGAGTAGTGTTTATTTTTAGTGTTTATTAGTGGCACTATAAGCAAGACTTCCTTAGGTTGCTGAAGGTAAATTTTTAAACGTCGTTTTTGTGAAGAGAGCAAACAACACGTCTAAAAGCGTTTTTACATACAAGCGGTCATTTCATAAGACCAGAAATAGAACAAGTTTTGCTTTGACACCTTATAATGCGGTATCTCCACATCCGATGGACCAATGCAAGCGATTACGAATAAACAGACAGGAAAATTCATCGATAATGCCCATGGTTAACATCAATAATTGTGCACGCTCGCGCTGTAGACACGCAATCATATTTTGCATTACCCACCCAATCTGGACGAGGACTCGCGAAAACGCGACAACTTAAAAGTTCTTTTGGAATTTAGAAACTCCCTGTGACAACCTGAAGAAGAGCTAATTCAGAATAATTACTTTCTAAAATGCGATAAATGTTAAGATTTATTGCCAACACTCTGTAGTCTGTACTTACAGTGTACATATAAATCATACTCGTATTCGCTCAATACGAACCAACAGAAAGTGGGCGACAACTGACAATTAGTGATAACCGACAAGCAACATACTGATTTGTAAACGCGCCTATTTCAATTATTGTTGCATTCCGCGCGAAATATTTTCCTATAATACACGTGGCGGCGTAATTAGGATTGCTGATTTTTATTACAGTAGCCAGTAGGGCTGGCAGTTTTCAATAAAACAGGTTTTAAAGGGTTATGTTTGGTATTGTATGGTATTGGTAAGTGCATTGTATCATCAAACAAGTTCAGAGGCGTGCAGAGGTTTTTGACATGGGGTAAGCAGTGGTATTGGTTTAGTAGTTTTGGCGTGAAAGCAAAACAGACAGACAAACAAAAAGAGATATTTTCGCATAAATTGTAATATTAGTGTAGATATAAATTAAAAACTATGTTTTCTAAACTATTATAATATATGAGTACGTTCTGTTATGAAGAAACAAAAAAACGCCATCTGTTGTTACGTGTTGGAACTACAATGAAAGTTCATTTGCGTTCACATGTGTGCTAAGCTAAAGTAAATAAAGCGCCATCTATTGTTATATATTAGAAATGCAATGTAAATTCATTTTCATCGATATTTCCATGGAAATTAGATACATAATATATTTTTGTCTTATAAAAATGTAGCCTATGTCCTTTCTCAGGCTCTAGAATAACTGTGTACAAAATTTTATTACAATCGGTTCATTAGTTTTGGCGTGAAAGTGAGACAGACAGACAGAGATACTTTCGCATTTAATATAAAGTATATCTAATATATAAAATTCTCGTGTCGCAATGTTGGTCCACGAACTCCTCCGAAACGGCTTTACTGATTTTTACTAAATTTTATATGCATATTCAGTAGGTCTGAGAATCGGCTACTCGGTACTTATTATATTGCATTTGTTGAATAAATAATAGTAAATTATTACAACTCGAGAAAAACGACGACCATGATAGCGATGGACGTTGCCATGGTGACATACTTTATTTAGTCACTTCAATAAAATAATACGGGCGATATACTTTATAATATGGCAAAGAAACGTTTGCCGGGACAGCTAGTAATATTATAAAATGATAAAATAAATTAATACATGAATATGATTAGCATTAAACTTTCGAGTAGTGCTTACATTTCATTTTTGTTGCTGGTTTAATTGTTGTAACTCAGATACACGTACCTTTCGACACAAATCACAATTAGAATCTTTTCACTGAATGACAATTGTGAAAACTTGTTACCTATTTTTAATTTTTAATAAACACACATTTTCACACAACACAAACCTCACAATCAAATAACATTTTTAAGAAATCAAAAGACGCACTCAATATAGAAATTAGAAACTCAGTAATAACAAATATCTAATAAACTGTTAAATGTACACACTTTTAAATGTTAAAATAATAAAAATCTTCTAAGAAAACTATAAATATACTGGCGCAAATAAAAATAATATGTTACAGTGCTCATCACATGAAAAAATGGCCTCCCAAAATACAAAACACTTCTGTAATGTAAACAAATATAAACCGTACTAAACAAAAATGCACTATGTGCATATGTGATTAATTAGATTTCCGTCTATTATTTTTACTCGGATTATAGGCAACGAACATATCCGATTACTTCCGAACGCGCCATTCGCCGGCTCTCGGAACTCATGCCGCAGGATCTCTCCTAGTAAATCGCACACGCACACACGTTTGCGAACAGTGTACGAATACGAAAATCTTAACTCACACATATAGGTGGGGTCTGCGTGACATGGAGTGCCTGTAACCACAGATATGTAGTATAATATTGGTGCGTACCTTCGCGCGGCGCGCCTAGTTACCACTTACCGACTTATGTTTAAGTAGTTTTGCAAATTAGTTTTTGCTATTTTATAAATTTAGGCGTTTTAAGTGTATTCATTTTTTACTTTATATAATAACTAACGTCATCTAAAACGCGCGAAAGTTAAATTAAAATATGTGTATAGCAAGTATTTATCATTAGGTAAGCAGTGCTTTTATGCCTTTATGGTACGCACGTCCGTGAACAAGTTATCTAACGCTCGTAACGATGAGTTGCAAAACCAACATATTATGTTATTGTACCCATAGGATACACATTTCATACTTAATTGGCGTTTACGTAACGGAAAATCTTTGTCAACCCTGTTTGTATACTAAGAACGAAGCATAAATATTATACAGTGACTGTCTTCGTAATATGAAGACTAAGAGTTCAGTTCAGAAGAATAGAAATTAATATAATTAGCCCCTGAATCGGGCGCATGCACACATTAAGCATGATTTCAGGTAGGTAACTTGATTGAAAGAGCAAAGCAGTATATTATAACGCGCGCTTAGAAAATTACATTTGCATGACACTACTGTATACATTGTGCTAATAATCTGTAGTTTTCGTTCCCCTACGGAACCCTGGTGCATCATCATATAGATTGGTCTGGATGTCAAAGTAATTTCATTTGAGGTCGTCTCCCCCGGCAAGCGCCTTCGTAATTATGCACTTCCTATTAATAACTGTGCCGACACGAAAAGTACTCGAAAATAGGAGCGAAATTTACGTACGACGGGGAATTGCCTTACCTATACCTAACACCTTTAAAAAGTTTAAATGTCTTGTAAGTTGTATGATATGTTACCATGCATTAGGCACGGACGTGCGTACCATAAAGGCATAAAAGCACTGCTTACCTAATGATAAATACTTGCTATACACATATTTTAATTTAACTTTCGCGCGTTTTAGATGACGTTAGTTATTATATAAAGTAAAAAATGAATACACTTAAAACGCCTAAATTTATAAAATAGCAAAAACTAATTTGCAAAACTACTTAAACATAAGTCGGTAAGTGGTAACTAGGCGCGCCGCGCGAAGGTACGCACCAATATTATACTACATATCTGTGGTTACAGGCACTCCATGTCACGCAGACCCCACCTATATGTGTGAGTTAAGATTTTCGTATTCGTACACTGTTCGCAAACGAGTGTGCGTGTGCGATTTACTAGGAGAGATCCTGCGGCATATTGAGTTCCGAGAGCCGGCGAATGGCGCGTTCGGAAGTAATCGGATATGTTCGTTGCCTATAATCCGAGTAAAAATAATAGACGGAAATCTAATTAATCACATATGCACATAGTGCGTTTTTGTTTAGTACGGTTTATATTTGTTTACATTACAGAAGTGTTTTGTATTTTGGGAGGCCATTTTTTCATGTGATGAGCACTGTAACATATTATTTTTGTTTGCGCCAGTATATTTATAGTTTTCTTAGAAGATTTTTATTATTTTAACATTTAAAAGTGTGTACATTTAACAGTTTATTAGATATTTGTTATTACTGAGTTTCTAATTTCTATATTGAGTGCGTCTTTTGATTTCTTAAAAATGTTATTTGATTGTGAGGTTTTTGTTGTGTGAAAATGTGTGTTTATTAAAAATTAAAAATAGGTAACAAGTTTTCACAATTGTCATTCAGTGAAAAGATTCTAATTGTGATTTGTGTCGAAAGGTACGTGTATCTGAGTTACAACAATTAAACCAGCAACAAAAATGAAATGTAAGCACTACTCGAAAGTTTCATGTTAATCATATTCATGTATTAATTTATTTTATCATTTTATAATATTACTAGCTGTCCCGGCAAACGTTTCTTTGCCATATTATAAAGTATATCGCCCGTATTATTTTATTGAAGTGACTAAATAAAGTATGTCACCATGGCAACGTCCATCGCTATCATGGTCGTCGTTTTTCTCGAGTTGTAATAATTTACTATTATTTATTCAACAAATGCAATATAATAAGTACCGAGTAGCCGATTCTCAGACCTACTGAATATGCATATAAAATTTAGTAAAAATCAGTAAAGCCGTTTCGGAGGAGTTCGTGGACCAACATTGCGACACGAGAATTTTATATATTAGATATACTTTATATTAAATGCGAAAGTATCTCTGTCTGTCTGTCTCACTTTCACGCCAAAACTAATGAACCGATTGTAATAAAATTTTGTACACAGTTATTCTAGAGCCTGAGAAAGGACATAGGCTACATTTTTATAAGACAAAAATATATTATGTATCTAATTTCCATGGAAATATCGATGAAAATGAATTTACATTGCATTTCTAATATATAACAATAGATGGCGTTTTATTTACTTTAGCTTAGCACACATGTGAACGCAAATGAACTTTCATTGTAGTTCCAACACGTAACAACAGATGGCGTTTTTTTGTTTCTTCATAACAGAACGTACTCATATATTATAATAGTTTAGAAAACATAGTTTTTAATTTATATCTACACTAATATTACAATTTATGCGAAAATATCTCTTTTTGTTTGTCTGTCTGTTTTGCTTTCACGCCAAAACTACTAAACCAATACCACTGCTTACCCCATGTCAAAAACCTCTGCACGCCTCTGGCATTAGGTATGCAGTCTGTGCGTCTCTTTTGTCATCTAGTTGCAATATGGTTTGGCTGATACTTTAGATACATAGAGACCAGCACTCTACTCTCTTTTTAAAAATTCAGGCAGTATCATCCCAAAAAATAATTAATAATTGAAAAAGCATTTTACGATTGAAGAATATCACGTATTTTGTTCTTTTAAGAACTTTAGAAGTTTTATAGAAAGCAATAACATTTACAATGCCCAGTATTAAACGAGATAAGGTATTAAAAGTTTACAGCAAAATGGTAAATAAAACCATAAAATATAATCTCAAACATGCTTTTAGTAAATAGATCATTTCTGCCACAACCACGAGTGAAATAAAACAGACTTTCAAAGAGTCCAACTTTTGGAGACTGCTTCCTCCACAACTTCAACACAATCTATAGTGCTCTATAGTCGGATTAGAAATCTATTTAGTGGTAGTAATTATTATTTTTAACAAAAAATTAAAACCGACTTCCAAGGTAAAAACATTAAGTAATAATATGAACTAAAAGTATTAAATAATTCTTACTCTTTAATAGTGCCTCTTTCAGAATTCGTCTAAATCTCAACTATTTCTGTACATACTATAGTCTTCATTATTTGAAGTCGGTACCAGCTAATTTAATCGTGAGTTAATCAGTCAATGTCAGAATATAATATTATGAAACTTTTGGGACTGGTACCGACTTCAAAGTAATGAAGACTATAGTATTGTTACGTGCTAGGGTTCGATGATTCGGAGAGAAAGACCTGGTGACTCTCTTGAAGACTTTATTCACAAACACTAGCTCACAATAATCACTGAGTCCAAACACTAAGCACTAGTTCCAAATCACTGAGCACTATCACTGTCCTAGGTCGTAGCCGAGTCACTATCACAATCACAATCACTCACTATTGATCACTTGTTTTCGCTCCGAAGTCGCCTCGAAGATAGCTCAGATAAAACTGAATTGCCGGCCGGACTGTCTGCGACTATTTATACGGGCCGGATCGAATCTCAGAAAATTCCGGAACATCCCAGAATAAACCCGATATGCGTAAACAAATATGAGATATTTCTAGAAAGTACTCGTAGGTACATACACCTAGCGTCATCTAGTAGCGAGTAGGGGATTTACGTTGCCTGTGTTCCCTTGGTAAGTTCGCTGGTCCGACGCTAGATGGCACCACGTGTCCGTATCCGTAACACTACTCCCCTCTTAGAGATGCTCGTCCCGAGCATCGTTGTTACTGCCATGGTAACGCGCCAGACGGTCTATGTGTACCACTTTGAATGTCCCTCTTGGTTGCTTTTGGATCCTGTAAGTCACGTCATTCAATCGGGTAACCACTTTGTATGGGCCGTCCCACTTGGTCTGCAACTTTGGAGATTTCCCTTTTCGGCGAGTTGGGTTATGCAGCCACACCAGTGACCCTTCTTCGAAGCCGCTCGTGTTCGCTTTCCGGTCGTATCTGGTCTTCATTTTCTCACTTGACTGTAACCCATTTTCCCGAACCGTTGCGTGTATATAACGCATCTTTTCCCTTAAATCGCAGACATAGTCTTGTACGGTCTTTGGTTCCTCCGGTGACCCTCCCGTCAAGAGGTCTACTGGCACTCGTAGTTCTCTACCGTAATTGACATACGCCGGGGTAGCTTTTATGCCCTCATGCTCGGCGGTACGGTACGACAGAAGGAAGAGCGGTATATACTTGTCCCAATCCTTTTGTTTGTCATCTACCAATTTCGCCAAATGCCTCTCAAGGGTCTGGTTAAATCTCTCAACCATTCCATCAGATTGTGGATGGTACGCGGTGGTCCTCGTCTTATGCATTCCCAAAATCCTGCACACTTCCTGGAAGACCTGCGATTCGAAATTCCGGCCCTGATCGGAATGGATTTCTAGAGGCACACCAAAGCGAGATATCACTTCTTCGACTAGCTTAGAAGCAACTGTTGTAGCTTCCTGGTTTGGTATAGCGAAAACTTCGGGCCATTTGGTAAAGTAGTCCATGACGACCATGAAATACTTGTTTCCCGATTCCGTTACAGGAAATGGCCCAGCTACGTCAACTGCAATTCGTTCCCACGGTGCGCCAACGTTATACAAGCGCAGGTTCCCACGACTCCTTGTCTGTGGTCCCTTCACTGCAGCGCAAGTAGTACATTTGCGGCACCAATCCTGTACATCATCTCGACAATGCAACCAGTAGAATCGTTCTCGCACTTTTGTTAACGTCCTCTTGACACCTAGATGACCTCCTGATACGCCATCGTGTATTTCACGGAGAACATCTGGTACTCTCGTCCTTGGTGTCGTGTTCAGGATGGGTGGGCTGGATTAGGTGTCTTCTTAATATAATAATAAATGAAAGGCAGGCCTTGACTCGACTCTTGTATTTCAGTAAGTGACATTAGCAAAGACAAAGAACACGTACAGATAACAGACTAAAGACTAGAAGAGCAGTGTTGCCATATCTATATGTAACATCTCCCCTTTTAATAAAGATTTATTTAATATTTATAGACTAAGGTAAGTACATTTTTTTTTTATATTATTTTACAATATGTTACTTAAGTATCCATAACCTATAGACAATTAAAAAAAAAACAAATCTGACTTTGACAATTCCAATGACAATGACATTTGACAGTTAGTAAGTGACAGCTGACATTAGACTGACAATCTTAAATTAGATAAACAATATTAATCATACAACAATATAGTGTAATTTCATAATTTCTAGAACTTAACTAACTTATTTTAATAATTATCATTAATAAAGTATTTAGGAGGTTTGACAATACGTCCTGACCGTGTCGTTAAAGGCAATCTACTACTATCTTTTTCCTTTTCAGGTTTTTCAGAATCAGTGACTGAAGTTACAGGTTTTATAATGTGTTCACGATTTCTACGGAATGTTCCTTCTGGGGACTGAATAGTGTAGCTACGAGGTTCATTGTCTACCAGTTTTATTCTACCAGGAACCCAAGAACCATTAGGCTTGTGTTTAAAATATATGTTATCACCAACTAGTAAATCTGACAATTGTTTAGTGTTTTTATTGTAATAAAGTGATGAATATTTCTGTTGTGTTTCAATATAATTAGATAATTTTCTCATATCAACTAGTGATGGTATTAATTGAGTATCTGTGACTGGTACTTTAGTACGTAGACATCTAGACATACAAAGTTGTGACGGAGAATAACCACTTTGTTTTGGTGTATTTCTGTACATAAGCATTGCAATATAAGGATCAGTATTATCCGCTTTACATTTATTTAAAATATGCTTGACTGTGCCTATTGTTCTTTCTATCATACCATTTGAGCGACTTAAATATGGACTTGATTTTATATGTTTAATATTCCAATTTTGAGTGAACATTTGGAGCTCTTTTGAATTAAATGGAGGTCCGTTATCACTTATCATAATTTCAGGTATGCCATGTCTAGAAAATATTGACTTTAGATGAGTTATTACTGTATTAGCATTTGAACTATTATTTAATAAAGCTATTTCGACATATTTTGAAAAATAATCGACTACAATTAAATATTTTTTACTATTAAAATCAAAGAAATCTATCCCTACTTTATTCCATGGCAAAAGTTTATAGTCATGATGAATAATAGGTTGTTTAGAATTATTTCTCCGGAAAGTAAGACATGTATGACATTGACTTATAAATTTTTCAATATCATTGCTCATTTGGGGCCAAAAAACTGTAGTTTTAGCTAGACGAATAGAACTGTTTATACCTAAGTGTCCTTCATGTACTAATTTTAAAATGTATTCTCTCATGTTTTCAGGAATGACTATCTTATCACGCATTAATACTATACTATTCAACACATGCAATTTATCTTTTAATGAAAAATATGGTTTAATTGACTGATTAACAGACTTTTTATGTTCAGGCCATCCGTTTTGACAATAATAAATGATTTTTGACAATATAGGATCCTTAGTTGTTGACTCTTGAATTTCTTTTAGTTTTTCTTGACTCATTGACAAATTAGACATTATAAAATTAACATGTAAATCAATATCACTATCTAAATCTAATAATGTATTATCTGGAAGTGGTGCCCTTGACAATGTATCAGCAATGTATAAATATTTGCCTGACTTATAGACAACATTGAGATCATATGGTTGTAAGCGTAACATTATTCTCTGTAGCCTAGGTGGAGTATCATGTAATGATTTTTTGAATATAGTTATTAATGGCTTATGATCTGTTTCGACTGTTATTTTTCTACCATAAATATATTGGTGGAATTTTACGCATCCAAATAGAATAGATAGAAGTTCTTTTTCTATTTGTGCATAATTTTGTTGACATTTTGTTAATGAGGCTGAAGCATATGCTATTGGCTGCTTGTCATGGAGTAAAACAGCACCCATGGCATCTTTTGATGCGTCTACTGATAATGTAATATTTTTATTTGGATCATAATATGCTAAGACAGGAGTATTCGTAATGAGTGACTTTATTTTTTGAAATTCAGCATCATGCTGATCTGACCAGATCCAAGTATTCTTTTTTAATAGTAATGACCTCAGAAGACTATTTTCTTTAGACAAATGAGGTATGAAAGAACTAACATAATTGACCATGCCCATAAATCTTTGTAAATCATTAATACAAGTCGGAGTTGGCATTTCACAAATTGCCTTAACTTTACAAGGATCGACTTTTACTCCTTCTTGACTAAAAATATGTCCTAAATATTTAACTTCTGTATTACATATTGAAGATTTTTCCTTATTAAATTTTATGTTTAATTCACGAGCCCTATCCAAAACTTTTTGAAGAGTCTGATTATGCTCTTGTAAAGTTTTTCCATAAATTAAAAAATCATCCATCATTATTTTCACATTATTTATATCACTAAACCGTTTAACCATTTCACGATGAAAAATTTCTGGTGCAGCATTAATACCAAATGGAAGACGAGTAAACCTGTATCTACCAAAAGGTGTTATGAATGTACACAGTTTAGAGGTTGCCTCCGTGAGACTCAACATCCAGTAGCCTTTATTTGCATCTAATGTAGAAAAATATTTAGCATTTGCAAGATCAGACTTTATTTCATCGATTGTAGGAAATTGATAATGAGACCTTAAAATTGCTTGATTTAGCTTACGAGGGTCTAAACATAACCTTAATGAACCATCTTTTTTGGTAGTTAAGACTAAAGAACTTACCCACTCCGTTGGTTCTTCTACATGACAAATAATACCTTGTTCTTCCAAGTCATTTAGTTCCTTCTTCAATTTATTCTTTAATTGAAATGGAATACGTCTGCATGCATCAATGGATGGTTTATAATCTGGCTTTAGTTTCAATTCGCATTTGAAATTTTTAAGACAACCTAATCCGCTGAAAAGATCATTATATGAGTCTAAAATTTCTTTACATGTAGTACTCGGGACAAAATTAACTTTATATAGCCTTTTTATCAAATTTAACTCTCTACAACTATCTCTGCCTAAGACATTTGGAGTATTAAGATCCACAATATGAAAATTAATATTATAACTTTGATTAATGTAATTAACTTTTAAAATACATTGACCTACTGTAGGTATAATTTCACCACTGTATGATGATAATTTATTCTTACTCTTTATTATAACATCTAATGGACATCCTAATTGTTTAAAAGTTTTAAAATTTAGCAAATTAGTGTCAGCTCCTGTATCTAAAAGAAAATTAACATTATGACTATTTATTAACAAATCCACTTGCCAAGACTCTTTACTTACATTATTGACATGAATTGCACCCACATATAAATCATTATTTGTATCAATACTGGAAATAATATGACTTTGTGTTTCTACAAAATTAACATTTTTGTTTTTACATGCTACAGCAAAATGATTATATTTACCACAGTTATTACATTTGACTCCTATTGCTGGACATTTATATCTATGAACCTGCATACACCTACCACATTTTTTGTGTAATTGATGACTCGACTGTTGTCTTGAACTCGATGACTGTCTGCTCCGGCTCGGATGATTATTTATTCGATGTGGTGTCCTAGACCTCTGCTTCTTGTAACTGGAAGTAGATTGTACTTGTCCTACGAAGGAATTAGATGACTCCTCCAACGTTTTAGCTTGTTGCTTTGTGCACTCCATCTGTTTGGCTAGTTGAACTGCCTGTTCCAGTGTCTCCGGCTTTTGAATAAGTATTTTTTCTTGTATATAGTGGTTTTTTGAGTGTAAGTTCCAACTAAATATATCTCTTATAAGGTTATCTTCCAACTTATCAAAATTACATTGTCTGCCTATGTTTTTTAAATCAGTGACATAGTCATCAATTTTTTCATCAGATTTTTGCCTTCTGTTGAATAATTTATGACGTTCCATTGTAATGTTTATTTGAGGAATAAAGTGTTTATTAAACTTTTCTGCCAAGTCCTCAAACGATATATTATCGATATCAACATTAAATGAGTAAAATATGACTAGTGCGTCTTGACCAATATGATGCAACAAAATGGCGACTTTGCGTTGATCATTTTCATTTTCTAGGTTATTAGCTCTCATGTATATTTTTAATTGTGTATACCAATTTTTCCATGCTAATGGCATATTAGAACTTCTTAGATCCAATGGTTTGAGCCCATATGTAATCAAAGAATTATTTGTAGTGTGAGTTGTAGACTTACTCACGTGCCCGCCATGTTGTACATGAGGTTGTACCTGGCCCTGTGTCTCGTCTTTTGGCATCTTCTTGCAGGTGAACTTTTTTCTTCTATCTTCAGACTTTTACTTTTACTTCTGACACCATGTCGTGTTCAGGATGGGTGGGCTGGATTAGGTGTCTTCTTAATATAATAATAAATGAAAGGCAGGCCTTGACTCGACTCTTGTATTTCAGTAAGTGACATTAGCAAAGACAAAGAACACGTACAGATAACAGACTAAAGACTAGAAGAGCAGTGTTGCCATATCTATATGTAACACTTGGGACAACTACCTGACAATGGAACTCTCTGCCGTTAGTCTTCTCCCATTTCCGGTAAAGTATTCCATTTTGAAGTATCAGACTGTCCCATTGCGCCCAGTACGCCTTAGTGGCAGCGCCAGTGGGTGCAACCTCACTCCAGATTGGTTTTACGTCACCCCGTTTCTTCCATGTGATGATGTGCCGAAGGTCGTCATCTCTTTCTTGTGCCTTCCTCATAGCATCATTCTCCCATGGACCCAAAGGACTTGTTTTCGTTAACTTTAATGTTACTTCATTAGATTCCTGCTTAACACAGTGTTTGCAGTCTTCTGAACACGGCCTTCGTGAAAGTGCGTCAGCATTCCCATGCGACTTTCCGCTGCGGTGTTCGGTCTTGAAGTCGTACTCTTGGAGCTGTTCAATCCATCGTGCTACTTGACCTTCTGGGTTCTTGAATTGCAGTAGCCACTTCAAGGCTGCGTGATCAGTTCGCAGTAAAAACTGTCTGCCGATGAGATATTTGTTGAAATGTTGTAGCGTCTTTACAACAGCCAAGAGTTCTCTTCTTGTCACACAGTAGTTTCTCTCTGGCTTGGATAAAGACTTGCTGAAATATGCAATTACAACTTCTCTTTCACCCTGTTTTTGAGATAACACCCCTCCAATGGCCGTGTTGCTTGCGTCTGTGTCGACTATAAACTGACCTTCAGGTTGTGGATACCCCAAGATTGGTGTTTCACACAGATGTTTCTTCAGTTTCTGAAAAGAATCTTCAGAAGTCTTGTTCCAAATAAACTGTCGTTTATCTTCTGTCAGCTGATGTAATGGCTTGGCTATCTCTGAGAATCCCTTAACAAAACGCCTGTAGTAGGAACATAGGCCGAGAAATGCCCGCACTTCGGTTTTGTTTTTAGGAGTTGGCCAATTTTGAACTGCTTCCAGTTTCTCCGGGTCCGTCTGGATTCCATCACTGGAGATAATATGGCCGAGATAATTGACCTTACTCCTGAACAAACGACACTTTTTCGGATTCAACTTTAACTTGGCCCCCTCTATTTTGACGAAAACTTGTTCTAAGTTTCGCAAATGGTCCTCGAAGTCGCGGCCAACAATGATGACGTCATCCAAGTAGACTAAGCAAGCCTCTCCAACTAAGCCTGCCAGTACACACTCCATGAGTCGCTCAAATGTGGCAGGTGCGTTACACAATCCAAAGGGCATGACGTTAAACTGCCATAAACCTTTACCGGTGGAGAAAGCTGTCTTCTCCTTGTCTTTTGGATGAATTTCCACCTGCCAGTATCCAGATTTCAGGTCCAGGGTCGAGAACCATTTCATGCCACTCAAGGTATCCAGAGTGTCGTCGATTCGAGGTAATGGATAGCTGTCCTTCTTAGTGACATCATTGAGACGCCTGTAGTCCACACAAAATCTTGTGCTGCCATCTTTCTTCTTCACTAACACAACAGGTGAGCACCACGGACTTGCAGACGGTTCAATTATCTTATGCCTTCTCATGTCCTCCAAAAGGCCTTCAACTTCTTTTTCCTTTGCAATGGGTATCCGTCTTGCTCGTTGACGAATTGGGTTCTCGCTTCCGGTATCTATCCTGTGCTGAACCATCGACGTTCTTCCAAGGTCGCCTTCCTGACTGGAGAAGATATTCGCGTGGCGTTGTAAAAACTTCTTAGCTTTTATGCTCTGCGAATAAGTCAGATTACTCTTGCAGTCATCGAGTAGCTCAGTCACTATTCCATAGTTGCTGCTGTTTGCTGAGTCTGATCCTGTGATCGAACTACACTTTCTCATCCAGACAACTTCCTCGCATTTTCCAATGACGTCACCTTTGTTCAAGCAGATCTCGCGATCGCCAAGATTCAAAACCCTGACCACAGCGTTACTGTTTCCACTAACAAGGGTTCTCGCCGTCATCAGTTTTTGCGCTGATGTCTTGGTAGCCGTGTCTTCGATCAACACGCATCTGTTTGACTTTTTCTTTCCAGCTGGCGGTAGTTTAACCAGCACCCGAGCTTCCGCACGTCCAGGTATAATGACTTTCTTTACACATTCAACTTTCCCGCAGGCGCCTCCAAGGATGAAAATTTCCTCTTCACCACACTTGAAAACTCCATCAGCGACATTAATTCTGCAGTTATGCTTCTTCATGAAATCCAAACCCAAGATGCAATTATCCATAATCTCAGCTACGATAACGTCGTGAGGGTATGAAGACCCCCCTACATTAATCGTAACTGACATTTCTCCCAGGACGGGTATTGGCTGACCGGAGGCAGTAAGAAGCCGACAGTTAATTCTCCTCTTCTGTCTCCTTGCGGCTTTTACCAGATTTGGGTTCACTATCGTTCTAGAGGCTCCTGTGTCTAGAGTAATTTTGCAATCCGTCCTGTTAATAGTCCCCTGAATCACAAGACTATTCCCGCTGCATGCTTGGGAGATAACAGTTATCGGGGCTTCCTCCGCGTCAGCCAGTACTCGCCCCTTAGTCCTGGCTTTTATTCGTTTCCCTGATCGTGGGCAGGGGACGAAGCCCCTTGCTTCTTCAGCTCCTCCATTTGTTCCTCGAGTTTTTTCATTCTTGCCAACTGGGTCTCCTTCTGCGGGCAGTTAAGCTGAAGATGGCCCCTCTCGCCACACTTGTAGCACATGGCTCCAAAACTTTTCTTCGTGGGAGCCCTCATCTCCTTGACTTCCTCGTAGACCTCGTGGATCTTATGGGTCTGTCGTATGTCACGGCGAACAGCCTCGACTTCTAAAGCATGCGCCAATGCTTCCTTAAGCGAGGTGTGGTGACGAAGCCTCACTGCAGCTCTGACCTCCAGATCCCTGATTCCGTCGACAAATGCTTGCACAATATTTGTGTCGATCATTTTGGAATCGGCTCCTGGGTGTGCCTTCTTGACCAGTTTTTCAATTTCCAACGCCCATTGTTGTAGTCCCTCTCCTGAGCGTTGGACTCTGTCGCGCAGTTGAGCGCGGAACACGTGCTCCAGGTGTCGCTCCCCATATCTGGATTCCAGTGCCTCCATCAAATCTTGGAATCCATTCCCTGTATGTGCTTCCAGGACCGACAAAGCTTGCCCTCTGAGCGCAACTGTGAGAGCGGTCAGGCATTGTTCATCACTCCATCCGTTGGCAGAAGCAACAGTCTGGAATTGCTGACGGTAAGCGTTCCAAGAAGTAGTGCCGTCGTATGGCGGTACTTTTACTCTTGGTCCCTGCACCACTATAGTGTTTCCACTAGACACCGCAGCTCCCGTGGTTTCAAGGCGCACTACTTTCTTCTGTAGTTCGGTGATGTTGGTTTTTACATTTTCCATATCCAATCCTAACCCGGTAACTCGTTCGTCCATTACGTCGACATCTTTACGAAGCTTAGTTACCGTGTCACTGACATCCTTTATGGCCAGAAGCGCTTTCTCTTGGAGGTCCTTCTGTTGCTCTTGTGACTCTTGTAAAGCGCCGAGTTTGCGGTCTTGTGACTCCCTCATTGCCTGAATTTCAGCCCTTTGAGAATCTTGCATAGCGCCGAGCTTGCGGTCTTGTGACTCTTGTGATTCCTGCAAAGCGCCGAGCTTGCGGTCTTGTGCCTCTTGCAAAGCCTGAATATCAGCTCTTTGCAGCTCCATTAATTTAATTAAACTTTCCAATTGAAGAGCCATTTGAGGGGCCGTAGAAACTACGGACGTGGCAAGATGGACGGAGCTAGTCGACGGAGCCTGAGCAGGCAGGGCCCAGTGGGCGGGGCCAGTGGGCGTGGCCTGAGTGGGCGTGGCCTGGTGGGCGGAGCCGGTGGGCGTGGCCATGTCCAGAGTGGGCGGGGCCTGGGGGGCGTGGTCAGTGGGCGGGTCCCGGTGGGCGGAGCCAGTGGGCGTGGCTTCACCCGAAGTGGGTGGAGCCTGGGGGGCGTGGTCAGTGGGCGGAGCCTGGTGGGCGGGGCCAGCGGGTAGGGCCTGCCCCGCAGTGGGCGGAGCTTGGTCCCCAGTGGGTATGGCCTCCGCAGCTCCACCGCCAACTCCTCTCTCGAAGTCAATGGCAGCAGCTCGCTGCGCCCTTGTCCTGACACTCCCCTTGAAGTCCTCTCTCGGAGTCAATGGCATCTCCAAATCTCACTTCCGACACCAGTTGTTACGTGCTAGGGTTCGATGATTCGGAGAGAAAGACCTGGTGACTCTCTTGAAGACTTTATTCACAAACACTAGCTCACAATAATCACTGAGTCCAAACACTAAGCACTAGTTCCAAATCACTGAGCACTATCACTGTCCTAGGTCGTAGCCGAGTCACTATCACAATCACAATCACTCACTATTGATCACTTGTTTTCGCTCCGAAGTCGCCTCGAAGATAGCTCAGATAAAACTGAATTGCCGGCCGGACTGTCTGCGACTATTTATACGGGCCGGATCGAATCTCAGAAAATTCCGGAACATCCCAGAATAAACCCGATATGCGTAAACAAATATGAGATATTTATAGAAAGTACTCGTAGGTACATACACCTAGCGTCATCTAGTAGCGAGTAGGGGATTTACGTTGCCTGTGTTCCCTTGGTAAGTTCGCTGGTCCGACGCTAGATGGCACCACGTGTCCGTATCCGTAACAGTATGTACAGAAATAGTTGAGATTTGGACGAATTCTGAAAGAGGCACTATTAAAGAGTAAGAATTATTTAATACTTTTTAGTTCATAATATTACTTAATGTTTTTACCTTGGAAGTCGGTTTTAATTTTTTGTTAAAAATAATAATTTCACTCTTTTTAGTTATTTATCGGTACTTAACCATATTATAAGCTGTCAGTTGTAGATATATAGGATTTAGGTATGAAACTATCACAACTACTATACTCAGGCAGTTTTCAAAAAAGTTTTTTCCTACCTACCTCATAGATCCCATGATCAAATTCGCAACTTAGTAACCGCAACACCAAGTTTAAATCATTTACTTTGTAACAACAAACAAATTTTCAAAATCACTCGACAAACTCGAGTCTCGATCGAAAAGACTATGATGAGATTTAGCGGAATTCGGAAAAAGGCACTATTAGATAGGAGTAATTATTTAATACTTTTTAGTTCATATTATAAGGATGTTATTATTGTTCTTACCTTGGAAGTCGGTTTTAATTTTTTATTAAAAATAATAATTTCACTCTTTTTAGTTACCTACCAGAGTAAACCATCGCGTACTATAAGTAGAATAATACACCTGTATAATATTATACTGCGTATTTTATTACAGTCACACTTACAAAATATGATATCAGCTGCAGCCTGCAGATAATTTTAAACAATACATTTAAAAAAATCGAAGTGAACACTTGACGTGACGTGCTAAGCAGCCGGTCACCGGACTAGTTTCAACTTTCAATAGGCTGGCACTCGCTCGACTTGTCGCACACGCAGGTACCTACCCGGCCCGCGCCGCTCGCTTGACAGCCCTGGCAGATTGTCATTGCAGTGCTTCGATCACTAATATACAAGATACACAATCCGCGGCAAAAAACGACCTCACCAAAAGAGCACCAAACTCAACATTCTGGTGCACTTTTGATAAATCAAAATGAATCAAAATGAGCGTTCGAGCACTACTAAAGTAGTGCTCGAACGCTCCGCCGGGAAACATGCCTCGGTGCGCGTTTAATAATTGTAGAAATCATACGTCTAAAACCAAAAAAAAGGATGGAATTTCATATTTCCGGTAAGTATTAATTTTATCCTAATATATTTCTTACAATTGTATTGTAAATATTGGTATTTCTTTAAGAAATCACCAAAAGACAGTAAGTTGTAAATAAATCAACACCAGGTATAAACCATCTCAATTGCGAATACTCATACTAAAGGTACTTATCGTAGTTTATCATGCCCACTTGAAATGTTCGGGTTATAAGCTATGTTTCTGTTCCATTTGATGGAGTCGCTATTACTATTATTTTTTTATTGAGGATTTTTTTCAGGTTTCCTCGAGATCCAGTTAGATGTGGTAATAATATTATGTTCCCATCTTCGATCAAATATAGTTCCCATTAAGGATTTTTTAAGTAGGTTAAAAAGTATGGGCGTTGGGTGATGTGAGTTGTCCTTTGTGGCCTATCGGAAAATGTATGTACACTTATGTATATTTTGGTTAATGATAAAATTAGACATAACATTAGAACAACATAATATTACAAGTAAAAAATAATTACTCCTCACTTTATACATTAAACTTCGGAAAAATAAAAAAATGGACTATTAAAATTATTACAAATTACAATCAACAAAAAAAATTTGAACAGTTCGACTCCACTCATACTTCACTTCGCCCTGTTCCAGCGGCGAATTTCGGTCGTAAAATTGGATTTTTTTTGGCACTATACAAATTTGAACTTAAATCATATACGCGGATGGTTGAATTTAGTATGAAGCGTGCATCGGACGTAAAAATTTTATTGCTTTGTAAACACAAATGTTCATTGTTTTATAAAAAGATCTTTAATAATTACTATAATTAAGGTTGATTTTAGATAAATGTATACTTCATTAAACTCTATTACTCGGGGACAGATTTTCGAGAGGTTTTGTATGAGACTGTGTATCTTGTATATTTAATATTAGTGATCGAAGTTGCAGTGAGACTGCAGAGAGTGTTATCGTACTATGCACGCTAAACGCAATGCAAAAGGTTGAAATTAGGTTGTTTTCCAGAATATCTCGGCGAAGTGAAACAGAATGTTACATTATCGAAGCAACTATAACTTCTCAGAAGTAATGTCAAATGTGTGCCTTATGCTCTGGAGATAAGGTTGAATTTGGTGACATTGGTGACCCTGACGTGGTAATGATGATGATGATGATGAATGTAATTTGCATAGTAGCATATGCTTTCAGTTCTAAAAACAGCGCCTAAACTCCCAAACTTGTATCTATAAGGAATCCGGAGTTCTCTTAGTATCTTCGGAACCATTGTATACCTCGGTGCAAAATCTTTCGTTTTGGTAGTATATGCTTAGGATGCTTCTCATAAAACCAAAATCACCATATGTTTCCATATAAATTTCGAGGAGTTCCCTCGATTACTCCTGGATCCCATCATCAGGTTCACTTTTGTGAACATGGTACCAAATTGGAGTGAAACCTAATACAACAAAAATTTCGAAAATCGGTTCACAAACGGCGGAGTAATCGTTGAACATACAAAAAAAAATCCACAGCCGAACATATAACCTTTTTTGGAAGTCGGTTAAAAAGTAGTAACTCGGAGGATGACTACAGTCTACACAGTCATTTGAAACTTATGAAGGCACTTTGTTTTAAGTCCACGACTGCATCAGGGATACCTAAAAAGCTCGTTAACCTATCTTATTAACCTTATATTTATTTGCCTATGTTCTAAACTAGCTATATTCAACCTGCGGCCCGTCGGGACTTTCAGTGGCTTTCAGTGGTGAAATTACACCATTTTGAAATTCACGCCCACCGGTAAATTGTGCTAAGACGTCTTGAAAGTCGTGAATATTTCCCACATAAAATTTGTATCATGCGCAATGGATCGCCCAGCGCGCTACGCTATGAAGTATCCTTAGATCCTATGGAACTCCTGTAGCGCGATTCAAGATTCAAGATTCGATTCGGATTCGGAAACTTTACCGTGCAATCACTGGTCAATGCCTAGCGCGACGAGCATTTAGTGTTTCCGAACCCGAATAGAATTTTTTGTACTTTGAATCAGGGGGCTAAAATGGTCGCACTTTCAATTCCTCTAAAATCAATTCAGAAACTGAATCGTCAAAACAGTCAAACTGACGAATGTCAAATTAGTACGAATTACTAGACATGAATCGCAAGCAGAGTGACCATTTTGTGATTTCTAAAAAATGAATCATATAATATAATGAATCATAATATTGTTCATCTTTTCCAATCCACTCCAAAGCGACCATTTTAGCCCCGCAGGGCCCTAGACATATCACATAATTATTTTTCACTTATGAACACTGTTACTTGGAGATCTGTGTTACACAATAAGCCATTTTTATGACGGGGGTTGAAATTATTTGGCTTTTGGGAGTAGAGAATAATCTAAATTCTAATATATATAAATCTCCTATCACGATGTTTGTCCGCGATGGATTCCTAAACTACTTAACCGATTTTAATGTTTTCTTTTTTTAAATGTGTGCTTTTTTACAACTTGAGAGATAGGATAGCTTAGATCTTTAATTATAGTCGCAATTTTATTTTATTGCAAATTATTTGTCTATAAAGAGCGATCATTGTTTATGCGACGCGGGTCACGACTCACGGGATAGTGATGGACGTTGCCATGGTGACATACTTATTTAGTCACTAATTCAATAAAATAATACGGGCGATATACTTTATAAAATATGGCAAAGAAACGTTTGCCGGGACAGCTAGTCTAATATATATAAATCTCCTGTCACGATGTTTGTCCGCGATGGATTCCTAAACTACTTAACCGATTTTAATGTTTTTTTTTTAATGTGTGCTTTTTTCCAACTTGAGAGATAGGATAGCTTATTATTAAAAAATCTTTACAGTAGAGAACAGTAACTTCTCGCCGAGGTAGTTCTCGAACCGGTAGTAGGCACCAATGTAGTTATCTTCGTTCGATGTTCAGAGAATGCTTGAAAAAATTTAGTCTGAATAAAAAAATTGAGTTTGAGTTTGAGTGACTTACCCCAGTACTGACTAGAGAGAGCATGATGCGCTCGTTGAGGGCCAACGTCTCGCCCTGCTTCATCTTGATCCGTTTCTTGTCCAGGCACTTCATCGCGTACATCTTGCCGGTGTCCGCCTTCCGACACCCGTACACCTGGACAGACATTTCGATATCGTGATATTGCTCTACCTTCGCTTGAGAGGCAGAAATTTTGTACCATAAAAAACAATCTGTACCACCTTGTAACAAATTTCTTGGAAATAAATAAATTCTATTCTATTCTATTCTATAAAATGTTTATTTGTACAGTATTTATTAATATGAAGCTAGCACTTCAAGAAATATGTACTCCATCTCTTCCATCGAAAGAAGCACTTTATCTGACGATAAAGCGAGATTTAGGGCCTGTTTCACCACTTTCTGATAAAGTGCCGAATAAGTTATTCACAACTTTTCTGACAAATTCTCCATACTCGATCTGTGAAGTTAATTGGTGGATAGCGTATTCGTCACTTATCAAGAAGTGGTGAAACAGGCCCTTAGTCACTAAAGTATAGGTGCTCGTCTCCTATACTTTAGTAGCCTTGTTTACATGAAGTAATATTTTTGTGTCATGTTAAATATTGCACCTCGTTTACGCGAACTAATATTTTCATGCATACTGAAATTTAAAAACATTTTCTTTCCAGTCCTTCTATTAACCTTATTCGATACTATCAATTCCCAATAGAAACCTACCAAAAGACACAATACGTAGCTAATATAACGCTCTATAGAAAAAACTCTAAGGGGCCAATCTACGTCACTTCATCTACCTGAGCGGGCTTTTTTAAGGAAAAGTCGGGGACATAAAACAACAGAATTAATCACTCGATGACCCAGTCGGAGGGCTCATTTCAATGGCCCTTTTTGTTGAACTTCAAACATTTCCCTACCGAGGGTCACAAAGTTTCACCTCATCAAAGGGCAGCTTTTATTTTTATTTTCAGTTTCCATTACAGATCATCTCGTGTTCGTTATAAAGTCGACATGTCGCAATTTTGCTGTCTCTCTTCTTTGTATTTGTCTCTTTTCTCTATGTTTGTCTCTTTTCAATTCAGGGTAACTGGTGAGACGATGCGAATTTATAAGGCTAAGGGGGCTTAAGATTGAATCGTAAGCGTTATCGTTTAAATACGATTAGGATCATTCACAAATTCGTTCGAAAGAAAATCTACTGACTGTCAAACCAAACGTTTACATAAGAAACCCACATTTTGAAAAATTTCACGTGAGATTTGCGAGGGTTGAATAAAATCTCACGAAATCTCACCAGGGGGGAGGGGGGGCCAAAAAATTTAAAAAACACCTCACGTAATTTATGGCCCTCTAAGCTTCGAGCTCGTATTCCCTAATCCGTAGACAAGGATGGAGTGTTTAGGTGTAGCCTGGACCTACATTTATTTTATAGGCAAAGGCAAACCTGATTTAATGAATCACAGGCCTAGCCATTACAGCTAGAAACATGAAATTTTACACACGGGTTCGTTTATCAAGTTGGCATTCATCAAGGAAGGATTTTCAAAATTGAACCCTATGACCTTAACTTAAATGCGAGCTAACCGCAAAAAGTCTATACGTTCTCCAGTTTGGAGACTCTTAGGCCGGTATAAATAGTCAGTACTCAAGATGCATCTCGGTCTCAAGACACGGTTCAGGCTCTGTGATTGGTTGGCAGTCAAAATTACTATTTAGTATTAATACCGGCCTTAAAGCCATTTTTACTCTAAAGACAAATCTTACAAGGTCACGCTGAAACAAAGCACCTTTATGATTCAAATTGCAACTACATACTGTCTCAGTACAGAGACAGTGTGACGCTAAAACTTTTGTGATATCCGTCATACAATATTAGTCACAGTCACGACAGACAAACCGCCGGGTAACGACTTGGAGTTATGACTGAAATTCACGACGCCAGAGACTGTTTACGACGCCATCACATTAGATAGACTTACCGAGGGTTGTAGTTCACTAGCTGCTTATATAGTTTACGTTTTAGGGAATTTGCCTTTAGTAAATTGCGAATTTCGTTTATTTCTCTACTAGATGTTGCCGGCAACATTGCGCCAAAATTTGTCTATCGTGCGAAACAAAAACCGTCCTCTCTCCACTCCTTGGATTCAAACGGTCTTACTACAAAAGATTTAAACACCCGTAAAGGCCGTCCCCCGAGCAAACGACCTTAGCCATACATTTGCCGCGTCGCCGAGATCCTACCCTACCCAAACCCAAATCAAACCCTTAACCAAAAATTATTTTTACTTATCTTAGTTCAAAATTGTCCTAAAAAAAATTTAAACGGCGAATATGTAGTTTATGATATTGTCGATCTATTGGCGTGAGTTTCAAATAAAAGTAATTTGAAAATGCTATAAGGAGATGCTGAATGTATGCTTGAATTTTAATAAATTGGCATTTCTTTGGAAGCTGATATCATGAGTATATTAAACAAAAATAAAAAATTTAAAACGGGGAAAGGAATGTTGATATACTGAAGATTATTGCTGTATTTTTATTTTAACTTTGTAGCTTTCAGATTATGAGTTTATAAAAGGCTTTAAATACGGTCAATTACGGAATCTTCAGGGGGAACGTCCTTAAACAGTTGATTAGATCAAATCAAATCAATCAAATCAAAATTGTTTTATTTCTGAATAAATTTAAAATAAATATTTTCAGAATGTCCTACATGAGAGAAAAATCAGTACAAAATGGTCTCAAAACAACTGTTCAACAGATGTTTAGTCTTTTGAGGTAAGACCGAAGGAATCTTTAAACCGTTAAGACCGTTTTAGCGGTTTAAGAACGAAAAGGTTGGGAAAATAGACTGAAAAACATAATATTTTCGCAGTTATAACATTGTTGCGATAGTATTTATTCTCCAACCGGAATAACTAGTTTTTTACAGGAAACACGAGTCATAAAACCCAGCACAACGACGCATCCTAGTCCAAAAGAATCACATTTTCATTATACATACAAAACCTTTTCTGTAACGACTAGAACAATGTATGATCTACTTTCCTTATTTTCCTTGTCCTCGCTTTAAAACTTCATAACTTTTCCTTTCAAATTGCTCGCTACCTTAACATTAAAACTTCGAATAAGTCTGTCAAACGTTAAATAAAAACATCGTCGATTCATTCAGAATATTAATGCTTTCAGATCACAGAAGCGGTGCATTTTATTTATTAACCGACTTCCAAAAAACGAGGAGGTTATATGTTCGGCTGTGGATATTATTTTTTTTTTTGTATGTTCAACGATTACTCCGCCGTTTGTGAACCGATTTTCGGCGCATGGCGGAAGACGACAGATCGAATATACTTTACTACTTTATATACAGATCGAATACTATACTAACTACTTTATAAAATTTTAATAGACAAAATATAGAATTAAAATAAAGTTATTTTAAAAAGAGCATTTAAACAAAACAAAGTCAATAAGTGTCTTTTTAATTAGTTATACTTATTAATCGATAGATGGCGCACTAAGTATCGATTTGAATGGATTTGAAATTGAATTCTTGATTACAAGAACAGCTGTCAATAATTATGATAATATTATATTATATTACTAGCTGTCCCGGCAAACGTTGTTTTGCCATATAAATAATTTTTGGTATGAAAAATAGATGTTGGCCGATTCTCAGACCAATATCCTCACAATATGCTCACATAATTTCATGAGAATCGGTCAAGCCGTTTCCGAGGAGTATGGCAACGAAAACTGTGACACGAGAATTTTATATATTAGATGAGTAGCTACGCTACATCCTATGCAAGTTTATACAATTTTTTATCTGATAGATCCTTGGATCGTGGAAAAACGAGACACAATAGCCTTTATATTGTTATCGCAATCGCCGGTGACCGCTTGGGGTTTGAAGTATTAAAATTGTTAAATTACTTAGCACAATATTATGTTCACTTCACTGATAATATATTATTTTGTGAGTGTGAACTGTGTAATAAGATACGTAAAATATACGCGAAGGTTTACCTACTAGTGTAACTAAAAAGAGTGAAATTATTATTATTTTTAACAAAAAATTAAAACCGACTTCCAAGGTAAAAACAATAATAACATTAATATGAACTAAAAAGTATTAAATAATTTTTGCTATCTAATAGTGCCTTTTTCCGAATTCGGCTAAACCTTGACTATTTCTGTACTCAATCTTCATAATTTTGAAGTCGGTGCCAGTTCCAAAAGTTTCAAATATTCTGTCAGAGGACTGAAGATTCAGCTATCTGGTACCGACTTCAAAATAATGAAGATTGAGTACAGAAATAGTCAAGGTTTAGCCGAATTCGGAAAAAGGCACTATTAGATAGTAAAAATTATTTAATACTTTTTAGTTCATATTAATGTTAATATTGTTTTTACCTTGGAAGTCGGTTTTAATTTTTTGTTAAAAATAATAATTAACTTCCTAATATATTGAACCGAAGGATAGAACTTTATTTTTTTGTGACGACGCGACGGTCGTAACTGGTAGGTACGCTGAGGCGCTTGACCATACAAAAGTGAAAAAAGTTGGTCTTTCATGCTACTTTCACAGTGAACTCTCCACAAGGAACACATTTATTTATTTATTTATTTATTTATTGCTATGAATAGCCAACAAAAGTTACAATAGTACATACACATTTTAGGATTATAATATTTATCACGGTTATTGCACTTTTACTTACAGGCTATTACATCATGCTATAAAAAAACGGCTTAATAATACGTAAAATACAAATAAAGTAAATTTAAAGTTAAAGCAATATCATTAAAATTAGTAAATATCCGGGAAAATCAGAAACCATTTCAATAGTATAAACAATTAAGAAAAATAAATTAAATTGATTAGATTACAAAACATTTAAATTAACAATATAAAACAAATTCATTAAAATTAATTAGAATACATTCACATAATAAAAGTTTAACAACTGAAGATAAATTCGGCACATTAAAACAAACGGAGATAATATGGGGAGAATGTCATGCAAATGATAATAATAAAAAAGAGATCTTGTAGTTTTAGGTACACATACACAAAAGGAATTCATAAAATGTAAAGTAAAAATTTAAAATTAAAACAATATCATTAAAATTAGTAAATGTACGGGCAAATCAGAAACCATTTCAATAGTACTAACAATTAAAAAAAAAAAAAAAAAAATACATTAAATTGATTAGATTACAAAACATTTAAATTAACAATATAAAACAAATTCATTAAAATTAATTAGAATATATTCACATTAAAATAACATCATAAAAGTATAACAACTAAAGATAAAAATTTTACACATTAAAACAAACGGAGATATGGGAGAATGTCATGCAATGATAATAATAAAAGAGATTTAGGTACACATACACAAAAGGAATTCATAAAATAAGATAAAAATAATAATAAATAAACAACTGATTTTGAAATCAAACATAAAATATATAAAAAAAAAAATATATATGATTAACTATTAAGATGCTTGACAATCCTAGATTTGAAAATTTTCAGGCTATCATGATTTAAGTCTAAATCTGGTATCCTCGACGATAGCTCATTGAATGTTTGGGACATTCTGGTAATTGGGCAATTTTTTCCTAAGTTAGTTTTGTATCCAGTGGATCTAAATATTGTAACTTGTTTTCTAGGCATTCTAACAGGGATATTAAAGTTCAAAGAGGATAAAAGGGACAAACAATCAATTTTATTGTTTACAAGTTTATGCAAAAATGTCATGTCTAGAACTTGTCTTCGCGCCTCAAGTGATGTTAAGTCAAAATGTTTTAGTCTGTCCTTGTATGAAGAATTCACTAAGGAACGTGCAAACCGATAAGAAATATAACGAGTGACTCGCTTTTGGACTTTTTCAATTCTTTCGATATGCGTTCGATATTGTGGGTTCCATACAGTAGAACAATATTCGAGCTTGCTTCTGACAAAACTATTGTATAGGGTTACTACTGTAGAGGCTCGTCTGAAGTTTCTAGATGTTCTCAGTATGAAACCAAGAGATTTAAGTGCAGAACCAACCATATCATCTATGTGAACTGAGAAGCTTAGTTTTGAGTCTAAGATGACACCTAGGTCCCTAATAGTGTGCACCCTAGTTATTTTATCAGTACCAATGTTGTATTCGGTATCTAAAGTTTTTCTCTTTTTTGTGAATTTGATGTGATAGCACTTTTTAGGATTCAAGTACATTTTGTTTTTATTGCACCAGTTTACAAGAGAGTTAATGTCACTCTGGAGTTTTAAAGAATCATCCCTTGTCTTAACTATTCTTGTCATTTTGAGGTCATCTGCGTATAATTCTACAGATGTGTTTTTTAGAACTTCAACTATGTCGTCAATAAAAACATTGAAAAAAAGTGGGCCTAGAATTGAACCCTGAGGGACACCTGAATGAGAAATAAAGGGCTCTGACCGATAGCCATCAATCTCCACAAACGAAGGCCTATTGTTTAGGTAGGAGGAGCACCAAAGGAGTAATGAACCAGTTACACCAAAAGATTTAAGTTTCTGAGTAAGTATGTCGTGATTTACTTTGTCGAAAGCCTTTGAGAAATCCGTATATATTGCATCTACTTCTTGCCCGTCGTCAATAGCTTTAATCAAGTGTGACACATAATATGATGATAAGTTTGTACAACACGACCTCCCCGGTGTGAATCCGTGTTGTTTAGTGTTAATCAACTTGTTTAGATGTCTAGATAGATGTTTGTGCATTAGGGTCTCAAAGGCTTTCGACAGAGTCGACAGAATGGATATTGGTCTGTAATTGGATACGTTATTTGGATTTTCATTCTTGAAAACTGGCACTATTCGAGCTTCCTTCCACCTTTCAGGAAAGCAACCAGAGTTCAAAGAACTATTGAATAAGAGTTGGATGGGAAACGAAAGAACGGATGCACATTTTTGTAAGAAGATGGGGGGAATATTATCGGGGCCAGAACCCTTAGAACAGTTAAGTTTTTTCAAGAGCCGATATACATCACGTTGGGCTATAAAGATATTTCCAATGCCTGTTTGGAGCTCAGGTATAGTATGTTGTGTATTATTCGTTGGACGCTCGTACACCGCAGAAAAATTTTTGGCAAAGAGGTTGCTTATTGAGAGTCCGTCATTCCCTTCGCTTTCTCCTAAAAACATGCGAGAAGGGTAAGTACTCCTATTCCTCCGTAGATTTTTGATGTGAACCCAAAATTGTTTTGGGTTGTCTTTTATTGTGTCCTCGATAGTTTTAATGTACTCATTATAACAACATTTTATCATTTTTTCACAATCTTTTCTTAGGTGATTAAATTCGATTTTGTCTAAAGGGTTATTATATTTTTTTAAGTTTTTTATGGCAGTTATTTTTCTTTTTTAGAAGTTTAATAAGTTTGTTCGAATACCAAACAGGATAGGATCTTGCCTTTGCTTGAGATTTTGGGACATATGCGTCAATAATGTTATTAAGAATTTCATAGAAAATATCAGTTTTTACGTTTATGTCGTCAGCATTGCTAAGTTCCTGGGCCCAGTTTACTTTTTTGAGTGATGATATAATTTTTTCATAGTCCGCCTTATGAAAATTGTACTTAACCTTCGCATTAATTTTGTTATTATAATTAGCTTGAGCATTAATTACAATATCGAGTGCTGGGTGATAAGGGTCGACTGTGCGAATTGGCAGTAGGCATTCCGTAACAGTTACTATTGGGTTACTACATATCACTAAGTCAAGAAGACGTCCTTTGCAGTTAACGACCTTATTATATTGATTAAATGAGTTAAGAGCCATGAAGTCCATCAATGTATTTTTGACTCGGCTTTCACCTTGTCCTGTCATAAGTTGTGTGTTGGTGTATGGGGACCATGATATCTCACCAGCATTAAAGTCTCCTATTAATATAACCGAGCTATTGTTTTTTATATTTAAAATATGATTATTGACGTTTTCGGTAAACCTGTACAGGAGGTCGTGCGTAAGAGGTGGTGGGAGATAAACACCACATAGATATAATGTCGATTGCTTCCCTCCCAAGCGTACATTTAGTGAGACCCAAAGATCCTCGCAGTCACTCTCCCATTCGGAACATCGAGTTGAGTCTATCGTTTTGGATACTGCAATAAGAACACCACCTCCTCTACATTTATGATTTGACATTCTAGACGTCTCCCTATCTCGCCTATAGACAGAGTACCTATCGTCGAGGATTTCAGAATCAAAGACACTGCTTTTAAGCCAGGTTTCGGTGAGTACTATAATATCATAGTTGTTATTTAAAATATCTAGTCGCATTTTAGACATACAAGTATTGATCCCTCTGACATTTTGATAATAACAGGAAAGAGAATCGAAATTTATTAAAAAGTTAACAAATTCATGCCAAAAATAAGGTAAGTAGTAAGTTTATTTTAAGTTATTTAAAACTTTAGAATTTTTGACGTAAATATATTCACTTTGGTCTGTTTTTCGCATGAAGACTCTGCCATTTTTGACCCAGACATAGCGATAGTCTTTTGCCTTCGCAATTGTTCTCGCTTCGGCATGTAGCGCTTTTATTGCAGGGGGCAAATGCTCGCAGATGTAAATGGGTTTCTTGCTGCCGCTTATACCGATGTGACTGGTGTTGAGTTTGTCACCCCTATTCGCTGCTTTTTTGTTAAAGGTAATTGCTGAGGCCAGAAATTTATCGCGGATTCGTGGGTTGCTAAATTTTATTAGCACAGATCGGGGGCGGGAGCTTTCCTTATTCATTTTCATTATTCTTGTACAACTTTGAATGTCTTCGTCATTGAGATTGCATTGAATAGTGTTAGAAATTGTCTTTATCGTAGCAATAATATTTTCATTTTTAAATTCTGGCACACATTGAAGCTCTAAATTATTTGCCCTTGAGATTTGTTCTAAAGTTGCTAGCCTCGAACTCATATCTAAAAATTCACGCCTAATTTTCTTGTTTTCTTGCTCCAGTGATCGTATTATTTCGCACTTTTGGGTGACCTCTAATTTGATATCCTCGTATTTCTGGTTAAGAAATGTCATTGCCGTGGTAACATCAGCCAGTGTCTTCTGCACCTCCGATAGCTTCGTATTAAGCTCTTTAATAATGCTGTCTTTATGGCCTTTCATGAGTGCATTCATTTCTTCGCGAATTATCATTCGCAGTTCCCCCAGACACTCTGTGCTGAGCATGCCAGTTTTGTTTTTGTTATGTGGTTTCGTCCTCATGGTAACATTTTGACTCGTGTTGTCATCGTCGAGGTGTACAGGGTTGTCGTTTTTATAGGATACATTCCTTACGGGTGTATTCGAATTATCACTCTTTGGCCTAGAGCATTGTGGACACTGCCAGTTAAGTTTATGGTCTTCACTCAAATCTTTAAACTTCGTTTTAGTGACATTGACACATGAGAAGTGATATTTTTTCTTACATGAATGACAGTTCAATATCTCGTTTGAACTTTGTGGTCGTTGGCAACACTCTAATATTATGTTATTACCATGACTTTTTATTACAGTGGCCATGATGCAAATGTGAGTATAACTTGTTATTAAGTCCCAGCTGGCCGAGTCTTAATTATTTAAAAAAGGCTGATGTGTACAATTCCGAGCCCACTAGGATTTGAACTCGGGTCTTGAGAGATGCAAGTCGGGTGTCGTACCACTAAGCTAACAATGTTGTAGGATGAGCGTCGAATTTGCTGTACTGTTGGCAATACGTTGATTTCGTAGGTAGTTTTGAATTAATATTTCACAGTAGGTACCGTCAGTCCTTAAAATATTGACTTCAATTATTACACGAAAATTCTTAGAAACTGATTCACTTTTTGGCTGGAGGGATGTGATCACTTTACTTTATAATTGATAAGTTGTTTACAAAAGTTTGTTTGTGGTTTCTGTATTGTTTCATAATAATACTGTTAGTTTTTATTGCATCACTATTCACAGGTATAGTCCACTAATTTAAGATTGTTATATCTCCATAAATGTTTCACTTTATCACTATCAAAAACAGTTCTATATCACATTTGGTCCATAAAAAAGTCCGTGACACACTTTTTATATTATTTTATTCGCATTTAATATTTATTTTGAATTTATAAACGCGGAGCCGATGTTGATCGCAGCTGGGGTTGCCAGCATTTTTTGCAACACATACACATCCTAAAGTATTATATCACTTAGTTTTGTTACACCTTACAGTACTCTTGACTTACCTCTCCGAAGCCGCCTCGTCCGATGATCCGGTGAACGCTGAAGTCGTTCATCGTCAATTGAATATTAAGTTCTAGATTCTTCCACTGACAAAACCTCGTGTATTTGTCACTGAAAAAAAAAGGTTTTATAATCACGTGTCAAAAGAAAAAAGAATTAAGCCGCGAAATGGAAAGGAATGGAAGCGTCAATTTCGAAGACGCGCGTCCAATTTTTCGGCTCGTATTTAATTTGTGAGTTATACTGTTTGACATAAAGTTGATTGTGCTATGTACAGTTTCGTTGCAAAAAGCCGCTTCCATTCCATTCCGCGCCGGTATAAATTGAGCCTCAGGTCAAATACATGGGATCTCTCTAAAAATGCAGACAGCCATCAATTTGACATGCATTAGTCAATAACTTTACGATTACGCAGCTGTATACAGGAACACGTGACTTACGAATTCCGTTTACCGATATTATGACGTATCTACTATCTAATACTATGTAGTAGCTGTATGGGTGGTAACTCGTTATCAAAACACGTAGGCCGGTATAAATAGTCAGTACTCAAGACGCGGTTCGGTATGAAGTGTAGACTTCAATAAATATAAAAATTGGGAATTGTCTGTGGTACAAGATCCTTTGTCTTTGTCAAAATGTCAAATGTTTTGTCTCTTCCGCTTGTGAGATAGTAAAAGTGCAACGTAATTATTTTCTCCACCGAGTTTTATTATAATGTAGCATATAAATTAATCTGCAAGCCCATAATTAATCACATTCGGTTCTATGATTGGTCCAAATTTTGACAGCCAACCAATTACAGAGCCTTAACTGAATCTGTCTTGAGACCGAGATATTTATTTATACCGGCCATTACATTTTATTATCATTAGATCAGTGGTCTCCAACCTTTTTTTCGTGCGGGCCACAAACATGTTTTGGTCTTGGTGTCGCGGGCCGCAACAAAAAAATTTTAGAGTTAAAAATAACATTAAAATTAACGATTTAAAAGTGAAAAAAATGTAACGACTATCACGTAGACTACGTTATTTTGCCGGTGGGCGTGAATTTCAAAACATCACGCGGGCCACAAATAAAGTCACGGCGGGCCGCATGCGGCCCGGGGGCCGCGGGTTGGGGATAGCGGCATTAGATGGTATTATAAACAAATTCTTACCTTTCTAAGAAGTTCTTGAAGGGTTCGCCTCTTAAGTGTTGAAATATTTCTTCAATATAAGGCTAAAACATAACAATTCATTTTATTTTGAAAATATTTATATACTGAGGCAAAAGTAGATCATTAATAGCGGGTTTACATTATTCCAATCCAGTGATTTAATCCAGCGTTGGGTTACTATTAGAATAATGTAAACGGGCATTATATACTTACATTGAAATGCAATTTTGCAAAAAAAGCGTTAGATTGGAAAAATAAAGTCACAAAAATCGCTTTAAAAAAATCGCTTTACATTATAGAACATACATACAAGTTCTTAATGTGGTTTAGTTAATTTTCTTCATCTCGACAGTATACTGAGGTAGTAATGGCACACTCGTAGGTAGATCTTATTTCATCTAAGATATTAGATAGTTTATATTAGACTCTCTTTTGATAAGTACTAACTAACTAACTACTAAAGTTAAGAGGTACGATCTATCTTTAAACTTTAGTACTCAAATATCCACTTGTCTAAGCTAAATATGGGTACTTAGTTAATTTGCATTGGTGAATTTCATAAGGACTCAAATCCGCCACAATATCGTTTATTAGTTATTGGCGTTACATTAAATCCATAAGTACAGAAAAATACAGTCTTTATAGCATGCAAATTGTCCAAGTACACCACCGTACCACGAAACCGTTTTGAGACTCAAACAATCGTACGAGAATGCCGCGTCTTACTCTAACAAACGTGAAATGACGTTGTTAGAGTAGGACGCGGCATTCTCCTCCGATTGTTTGAGAATTGAGTCTCAAAACGGTTTCGTAGTAGGCCTACTGACCTCTAAAGTAACATGCGACTTATCTTACCTCAAACAAGTTAGGTGGCACTTCGTGTTTCATTAAATATTTCTGTACATGTGCTACGCATTCTTTTGAATAGTCCTGCAACAAACAAACTTCTTTAATACTTTTCGAGAGTGGCTCTAAACCAGCGCCAACGTTTCTCAGAAATAAGTTTCTTTGAAACTTAACGAATGTGCAGTCTGGACTCTCGACATCGTCTGCTCTAATTGACTCCGGCGTACACTAACGTGCAAGGAATATACGACTTTACGCCGAAGCCACTTAGCTCTAATGCGCTGCGGTGCGTGGAAACTCCGTCGTTTTATATACATTTTATGATTAGCCAAATTCCTAAATATTAAATATATATGCGTGTATAGATAGGTACATGGGCAAATTGGCTAAGTATATGAAAGTTTTTCCATAATAATATAGAGGGAGAGAGGATGGGAAAATGTCTGACCGTTTTGAGAATCTACGGGTACCTATATTATAAACATTTAGCGCAAATCTCATGCATTGCTTTCTCGGACGCAGTGTTTTGGCGGAACGACGGATAGGAGATGAAGTGGGAAGTGAATGACGCGTCGCGCTGTCATCGTTTTGTAAAGTGTTGACGTGCATCACCACAACGCGCAACGGAGCATACAGTGCGATTTCTTCCAGACGACGCAACGCACCGGAACCGTGTGGCCTGACATTCGAGGTGCTTTGCTGACTCTACCTTTAAATACATTTCCCCGCTCGTTTTACGAGATAACCATTAACAGATCGACGCTATTGGATTGCAATAAAACTTATATTGAGACTGCAAATTAACAGTTTCTCTGTAAAAGATAAACTTTGACGACAACAGTAAATAGAACTGCATACTGTGTAGACTGCGGGTGATTCCTTGTCGAAGTCAGAAAGCGCAGTATACACGTCTACAACATTTATTCAATTGTTAGTTAAATTATTTAAGTCTACGAACGAATAAATCCAGACATGAGCAAATACATGGTTAAATTCAAACAAAAATGCACCTCATAATCAAACCAACGCAAAAACTACAACTATTCTATACAATGAGTGGTATAATCGGACCACTCGAGCACGAGCCACGGAGACAGTCATTTATATTCTTTACCCAGTGAGGAATCACTAAGATAGATAAGTGATACGCCGACGCCGAGCGCTGGAAGAAAGCAATTCCCATCAACTGTAAAAACTCGTTTAAAATCTTCAATCTACTCGCGGAGGACGTTTAAACGTTTAGCGAGATTGAAAAAAGCTGATATTGATTTCACGACACTTCTCAAACCCCATACGGCGACGAGTAAATAAGGCTTTCATGGCCTTATAAAGTTGGTTTTTGGCAACGTTTGAAGCGGCCACATTTGGCCGCGAGAACAATAGATTTCCAGAAATCCGCGATCGAAGGATTAATTACTTTTAAATTGTAATGAAATAAATATTTTGAATAAAGACCCATTATATTATCTGCCAAACTCTTCATTCAGTTCAAGTTTAATTATCATTAATCCTTCGATCGGATATTCTCGGAAATACCAAAGTATTATATTGTTGTCGCGATCACCGGTGCTCGTACGGGGCTTGATGGGGCCTCTGAGTGTGGCAGAAAAAGAGGCTAAATTTGAGGAAAGTACAGAATACAGCGGATGACGCGAGGAGCGCATAAAATAATTAAAATAATTACAGACTGTTAAAATAATGACAAACGACAAAATGAGTCATAAAAATAATAAGTCTAATTAATAGTGACGTACGTAACATTGAAACAATTGTTATTGAAATGTGCACATCAGTATGACGCAATTCGTTTACATTTCTTACATTCCCTAGAAAAATTTAAGTATTTTATAATTAGGTGTACGTGTGTAGGTTGCTAATAAACCAAAGATAAGAAAACTTGAGAGGTGTCAAGGGACGCCCGGATGGAATGAAGTTATTTCTTATGTACCATCGAGGAAGATGAATCCTATGCAATTTACAGACCAAAGTTATTTGGTCGAATATGTCAATTCAATGTTAATAGTGATCTGTCGGCTGGGTTTGACGTAACGCAACCAAACTACTTAGGTCCCCGATTTGCATAGGAATCAACTTCTCTAATAGTACAAAAAACCTGTATACACAACAACTCAACAAAAAAATATAAAAAGAAAACAAAGAGAGAGAGACAGAAAAACACGCACTACCACACGGCTTACAACTATAGCAAAAAGCATAGACATAGATCAAGATAGATGCGGTATCTATCTTGATGTCTGTGGCAAAAAGTGTCGTTGTAACTTTTTGTATGAATTTTTTCCGTCTAGCCTCCTTTCGCAACGCGCGATAAGGAACTTCGTTCCAAAAGCGCGTGAAAACCCCGTCGATTTTTTGACATTGACTCTACAATCACATTGCAAATTCAATGTGATTGTAGAGTCCAGAATCCAGAATGTAATACCCAGAATCTACATCAATTGCCGTCAATGCAACATTAATAGTCTACAACTTTTGGGTTTCGATGCAGATTTATAACTACAAAATAGCATTGGCAGAAAATATCAAACATTGGGTGTATTCCATTAACTTTGTCCACACTGTGCTTTTTTTATTCATCAAGGGCATGCGTCATAGTCAACAGCGTACGTGAGGCATGCCCGCGACGCATGCGCTCTGACCGTATCTAAAACTTTCGCTTAGTTCCATTTTTTCTGGAATTTCTTATGACCAATTATGCCGCACATACAGCATATTATTGCACCCAGTAAAACGTTCTCGTCGCACATGTTACCTACAAAGCTGACAGACACTGCAACTGAACAAAAATGTCAATGTTGGAGTTGCGTTTTTTAACGCATTTAATTATTGAAAGCGCCAAAAGAAAGTTGAATACAAAGAAGATGAGGAAAATTAAATACGAAAGCGCATAGTGTGGACATAGCTAATGAACATCAAAGAAATTTCCAACTGATTTTGGGTTTCGACTGGTTTTTATGTTTCAGAGAATTCTGACTTGTGTCTTGTATAAACTATAAGCTGTATTTTCGAATAAAACATCAGAATCGTACGGGTTTTAACCATTTAATTTAAAAAAAAAAACTACAGTAAACGATGCCGTAGAGTTTATTTCAAAGGGACTCGGCCGCTTACGTTCTTAATTAACGTCCAGTTCTGGTTGGATGGATGCAGATGGACTATTTATAAGTATTTATTGATGACCACATGCCATTGTTAACTAAGCTGGGTGATTAATAGCTGAACATCAAAATACAATATGTATACACTATACAGGGTGTTTCAAATAATGTGTACTAAGCCGAAGAAGTGTGGTGTGAGTTGTGACTGAGTGAAATCACCCTGTATTATATTATATTTGACCGCTCAAACACGTCTCCGGTTACTATCACGTAGTCGGAGGATTTAAAATTATTATTGTTTGACCGACCAATTGTCTGGTCCTTCGAGCCGGATCAAGAAGAACGAGCTGCTGGTTAACCAGGAAGATAACCAGCCTTTCAAGAACGAAGCTCATACAGTCCACAATATTGTCTGCAGAGTATAACAACCAGCAAAAGTGTCATGAAGCATTAAGTCCGCCTATGTATCAAGTAATCAACGTTGTACAAAAAGTATAAAATAAATAATTTAAAATAAAGCGCCTTGGTGTCATTTCGTTAATTTGTTGGCTTTACCACAGTGTAGTATTTCGATGCAGCGAATGTTTTGTAGCGATACGACAAATTCGCGATAACAAAGTAATGTTATATCAATTATCCCGTAATAACGGGCCATTTGGTGTGCATATTGAGCGTTTCACACTCAATAGTTATGGTTATCAATTATGAAGGCTTATCAGCACGAGCATTCAGGATAGGTTTACCATTACTGTACTCAGTAGAGCCACCTACCTCCTATCTACCGCCCAAAGAGACTTTGATGCTATTAATGTTATTTTGGTTAAAGCGGTAAGCAGGATTTCTCAGTACCCCAACTACTACAGCCTCGCGTAGCAAAGCAACAACATAAATTATATTACTTCTCTACCTACTAATTTTTAACGTCTATATTTTGGTAATTTCCCCGTTTGGACCATCAATAACAGAATTTTAGTAATAAGGTAAATTCATGCGAATAATAATAAAATTAAAAAAGTTTTAGACACTCCTTCCTTTTAATATTTTGATCTTCTGCAGTAGCTTCTACATATTTTCATGTAATGGAATTATATTATTATAGAGATAGACGATAGCTGTAGTCCTGTAATTAGTAAGAATATTGCTCGCTTTTGGAGGACCAGGAGCGCAGCAACGACAATGACATAGTGTCGTGTAATCCTAGCAGTCTTGAAGTCAACACCCGCTTCGTCTCGGGGGTTGCTGTCCGTCATATGTGCGTTGCGACGACGCAGCGCGCCGTGTGAACACCTTGGTTATTTGTACGTAAGACAACGCAACGGCAGCGCTGCGTCGACGCAACGCGCCGTGTGGACTGGCTCTTACAGTAATTAAACGTGTAAGCTGTGTGACCCGTTACCTCTTATCATGTTATTTACACACGCCTCAATTATATTGACGCACTAAACAGACATAAGGTGATCTTTTGCGTCACTAAATGCGTTTTGTTACATTTGCGCCGCGTTTGCTTAATGATTCATTATAATATCATTTTACTCAATTATAAATCATATTAATATCAAAAGATCATTTGAATTCCAAAAGCCATATACAGAAGATGCATTTATTGAATCGCTAAAGCTTATCGTTGCTATTAAGTCATAAATCATGATATTATAATAGATACTCATTACTCCGTTTTTTCCCACCACTACAATGAACTCCAAAAACCTTTGTATTTGATCTCAAAGGCTCTAGGTGGCAACAAATTCAATTTAAAGCGCATGCTCCCATTAATCAGAAGAAAATAGCAGGAATCGGAAGTGTTCAAAAATTCCTTTCCCGAGCAAAGCGGGAGACCGCAGCCGTTCTACCAGATTGCCGCAAATGTTAATAGCAAAAACCAGAATCAAATGTGGCATTCCTTACTGCAGGGTTTTTCAAACTTTTGGATCCACGAACCCCTGCTACAATTTCCAGGTGACAGCGAACCCCTTACTAACTAATGAAAACACATAAAGTGCCAGAGGAGTGCCGCGCGTGCCTGCTAGTTATCAAGCCAACATTACGTGAATCTTGTCGCGAAACCCCTGCCGTCGAATGGCGAACACCTAGGGGTTCGCGAACTCCACTTTGAGAAACCTTGCCTTACTGTATACAAAATACAGACATTCTGACCTTGAAATCCATAGCTATTATCAGATGTAATACACATCAAATAGGTTTAAGGGAACGTAACTTCTGCGCTCCATTGGGAAAGTTTACGTGGACTCTCGGTGAGGCATAACACGATATCCTTGAATTCGTACATTGACCGTTAATAAATATTCAAAATTTTCCGAACATCGCCTCCTCGAATAAAAAGTATTACGTCCATTATTGGGACTAAAGCTCCACTGCGAGCTGGCGTCGCGCCAAAAGTATCTACTTAACAGAACTCTTAACACAAACAAATATTTCTGGAAACGCTGATACAATGTTATCTATGGAGTTTTCAACGAATTACTCGTCGGAATCGCATGGAAATGGGCGTTTTCACACTGCGACGGTAACGACACGACACGATACCACAGAATAGATAAGGGCCACTCCACATATAAGACAATTTCAAGTTGGCTGACTATCGTACAAACTAAATTGCGTAGTGTCACAATTTAATTGGACAACTTCATCGTGTACGCTGCCAGCCGCAGACCTTTAGATTTAGTTGGTAACGGTGTTGCTAGCCTAGCGACGTGCGTGTTAAAATGTGTAAAAAGGCTCACCCTTTTATTGTGGCACTAATAAAACGAAGGCGAAAAGAAAGGAGAATATTTTGGGTGCATTCAATACTAAGTGACAGAATATTAGAATTAGTACGATAGTCAGTTTGTACGATAGTCGGCCAACTTGAAATTGTATAATATGTGCGGTGGCCATCTATTCTGTAGTATCGTGTCGTGTCGTTATCGTCACAGTGTGAAAACGCCCATTGGCTCCGTTCTTTTGATATTTTGTTAGGGTTCCATAGTAAGTATAAGGAACTCTTATAATTTCACTTTGTTCGTCCGTCTGTCCACGACCTTTAACAACTGTTTTTTTTTTTTTGGAATAGGATTGCCCGATCCAATATCATCTATGAAACAACACTGTCAGAGTCACGAGGGTAGCCAAGTTTCCAATTCCGAGGGAGGGTTCGAATCGTCTATTCTCCCCTCTTGGCTATGCTCAGAACAGCTACTAATTTACCAACTTTACAAAATATATTTTTTGATATTTGAAAATACCTCATAAACAGCTGATTCCATATATTTTATCGTTAATTAATCGTAAGATATTAGATACAGTAAGATACAGGTATAAAAACTTTCCAACGTGTGTAATGTTTGTGTTTAATTTCACTAATCTAATTACGGTAAAGAGGTTAATGTTTCAGCTTTTACGTACGGATTATTGACCGGATCATACGAGTATTTCGCAATAATCAAGTAAAAATTAAAGTATGCTGTATGTTCTTTTGGATATAATATTATATTTTTAATAGTAAGTTGTATGCAGAATGTCCCTTGCGCAGCAATGGGTTTGGCGTTCTGAAACCGTACAGCTTTCCGGGTAAAACTACCCTAAGATCTTTCTATGCGTATACCCGATGTGGATGTCCCGTAGGGACTTATGATGTTACTGAGTATAATATTACTAGATGACGCCCGCAACTCCGTTGCGCCAAAACTCGTTTATCGCACGGGAACCGTACATTTTTTCGGATCAAAAAGTATCCTATGTCCTTTCCCGGGACTCAAAGTATCTCCATGCCAAATTTCAGCAAAATCGGTTCAGCGGTTTGGGCGTGAAGAGGTAACAGACAGACAGACAGACAGACAGACAGACAGACAGACAGACAGACGGACAGACATTCAGACAGACAGAAACACTTTTGCATTTATAATATTAGTATGGAAGTATGGATTAATATAATATAGGTGCAATGAGTTTGAAAACTTCACACCTTTCATGAGATAGAATAGTGGAAGACCGGATCCCTCAGAGACCTACCATGGTGTACCAAAGATTTGTTTAATCCTTCGATCGGGGATCTCGGAAATGATATTGTATTCTATTGTTATCGCGATCACCGGTGCTCCTACAGGGCATGATGGGTTAATCTAATATATAAAATTCTCGTGTCACAAATCACAATATTAGTCCACGAACTCCTCCGAAACGGCTTTACTGATTTTTACCAAATTTTATATGCATATTCAGTAGGTCTGAGAATCGGCTACTGGGTAATTTATATATTATTGATAAGTGCATTTGTTGAATAAATAATAGTAAATTATTACAACTCGATAATGAGCGCGACCATTGTTTGTGCGACGGGTAATAGCGATAGACGTTGCTATGGTAACATACTTATTTAGTCATTCAAACAAATGATATGGGTAAGTTTAAATAGGTACTTTATGTTATGGCAAAGGAACGTTTGCCGGGACAGCTAGTCTATATTTCTATATTATATATAAAAGAAAGTTGTATTAGTTACGCCACTTATAACTCAAGAACGGATGAACCGATTTGGCTGAAAATTGGTGGAGAGGTAGCTTAGAACCAGGAATAGGACATAGGATACATTTTGTCCCGGAAAAATGTACGGTTACTGCACAATATACTTTTATGATTTGCGCGTAAACTATTCAATCGATTTTAATGAATTTTGGTATGGAGATACTTTGAGTCTCGGGAAAGGACAAGGGATACTTTTTGTCCCGGAAAATGTACGGTTCCCGCACAATAAACTTTTATGATTTTCGCCTAAACTATTCAATCGATTTTGATGAATTTTGGTATGGAGATTCTTTGAGTCTCGGGAAAGGGATACTTTTGGCTCCGGAAAATGTACGGTTCCCGCAGAATAAACTTTTATGATTTTCGCCTAAACTATTCAATCTATATTGGGGTGGTTTCACAAAAATATGGAAAGTTCGTTTCCGCAGCACATTTCAGTTAAAATCAATACTAATTTTACTACCACAATTTCTAAATAATAGTTTACAATGTGTTTAATTTATCCCCCAAATTATGTTAAAATTAACATTATATTATATATTTAAAATCTGTTTTATACGTCCCAAATGTCAGGCCGTATAGGCGTGTCCGTTCTCCGAAATGTTGTGTTTAGGAACCCATATTTAAAAAAGTAATTATGTTTATACTTATTTTTATTAATATTTTTTAAAAGGTTTAAGTACTCGCAGATTATTATGTGAGTATTTTGTAGTTAAAATAAACAATAATTATTTTTTCTCGAATGAGTTTAGTGTCCTTAACTTTTTTCGCCAGGCCCTAGCCACTTACGAATTTTAAAATTTCGCGACATCAATAGAATGTGCGTTGAATATTGTTGGGGAATTTCAGAGTGTTACATGAAGTTATTCTCTGACAACACTCGCTCTGCGGCTGTCATTTTAAAAATATGTGCAAAAATGAATGTTTGTGGGCCACCACGTGGTAATTCCAGTCACTTGTTCAATCCCTAGATAAGTAATTTTGTTGTTTATTGATATTAAATTCTTATGAATTAATCAATATTTATAAGTAATACGTCGGCATTGTTCGCAATATCATATTAGACTTTATAATGTTATTTGCAACAGAATTTTAAGTTAAATTTTATTCCAAAATATCAGGCCCTAGCTTCTAAAGGCGCTTGGACTGACGTTTAGTATGAAAACATCAGTACAATAACGAAATAGATATATTGTTTAAGCCTTCTCAACTGAAAAAATATAATAGACTTAAGAAAAACAATTATTGAAAATATTATATCAAAGAGCAGTCAAACAAACAGCTTTGGTCTGGCCCAAATTTAGAAAAATATATACATTGGTGATACAGTTCCACTCTTCATATATCCTAAGTTTCGACCAAGTAGTTCTAAAATAATATAAAATCGGCTAAGTGCGAGTCAGACTCGCGCATGAAGGCTTTAAAGTTGTCCGTCCCTAGATGCGTAAATCAGCAAAACTCTAAAAATTTCCTAAAATAAGGCATAAAGTGACTGGCCCTTTTAGATAAGACACAATTAATAGATCACCTATCATGTCCACTAACAGGGAATTTAATAACAAATTAAAAATGATGATGACAAAATACCTTCAAAAGTTGCCCTATTTTTGTGAAAGCACCCATTGATGAAATTTGGTATGGAGTTACATTGAGTCTCGGGAAAGGAATAGGGATACTTTTTGTCCCGGAAGATGTACGGTTCCTGCACAATGAGCTTTTATGATTTTCGCTTTTTAAACTATTTAATATATTTTGATGAAATTTGGCATGGAGATACTAATTTCTATTGTTTTCTTAATTATACTAATTCGAATTAAATAATCATCGTTAAGACAGGACAACGTCTGTCGGGTCCGCTAGTAATTCATAGAAAGACTCTCTCTCTCTACGGTAAAATAGCAAAGGGCGTCATTTTGTCTCTGAAACCTGTCAGTATTTCTACTCTCACAAAGTGGGTTTACCTGTTTAGGTACGAGTGATAAAATATACTTATAAACAGGAAGTACTATTTTTATCCACAGAACCCCAGAGGCGATTAAAGCAATTAAGCGTGTTTTAAATTAAGAGCCCCTTCGCAAATTCCAAGTTAATGATGATCCCTGCAGACTTACAGCTAATCACTCTCCAATCAAAATTACCTATTTCAATAAAATTATTTTCATCATACCAGGACCGAAAGTTTGATTTTCTTCCTTTGTATGCGGGAAGAAAGATGCATATTTTCGACTGCTCACAATAATTAGTGACAGTTTAAAATTTTCTTCCCGCAACCTGTTTGAAGTAACGCATTATCATGGTAACCGTTCAGTTGTTATTTCAAAACCATAATATTATCACACGCAGCAATTTGATAAAAATAAGTTGTTGAGTTGAGGAGGCGGCTACCGACTTAGCTATAATATTACGTCGCCTGGGCCAACTACACAACATGGTTGTTACATCGCCAGCAGTCAGGACTAGCGGGGGAGGGCTGATAGAATCTACTTTATTTATCTTTGAGTCGGGACTCGGGACAGCGATGAACGTTGCCATGGTGATTGGTGCCACGCCACAGTTTGTTAAGTCACTTCAATAAATATCTTTACAAATTAAGCACTACATATTTACTAAATGGTATTTTAACGACACAAACACATAATTAAATCTTTTAATTTGTTTTTTTTTTTGTCTGTGGGGGGCTTCGCCACCCCAACCCCCCACCGGGGCTTCGCCCCGGACCCTGTCAGTCCATGATTTGAACCACATTAGTTTTTCTTATATATTAAATACGATGTCATTAAACTTTCGGTCCCTTGTATGATGAAAAGTTCTATACGCGCCACGGGAGGATAGCATGACACTTCAACCGACGCTTTTGTCACCGACAATATCGCGCGGGTTGAAATGTCATACTTTCTTCACTTGGGGCCTAATGTACTATTGCACTTTTCTTAAACGAAATAAAGTTGTCGGTTTATTTTCGGATTTTGAACATAAGGGCAAATTCTTGTTAGTTGTTACGCTGGCTCAACTCACACTAGGGCAGAGTCGAAGAGACGCGTCATTTTGTACGCCAAAGCACATTCTTCACTATAATAATTGTTCTATTATTATTATTGTACAAATTTCTGCTATGAAAATATGGAATCATCGACACTTTGACTCTGCCCCAGTGTGACTTGACTGTTGGTGTTGAGCCTGGAGTTAGGGTAAGTTCACGTTGCAACGTGTCGTTAAACTAGTTACTATTGGTCCATCGTTGGCGTACGTTATCATCGCTCCGTAGAAGGAACTGACGATAAGTAGCCATCTCAAATTATTATCATTTAATGATCTCGTTTAACATATTTTAACATAGTAAATATTTACAATCTTGTACAATGAACGTGTTATTTTTCCCCGTTAACAATAAAATTAATTCAATGGATCATTAAAATAACACCATTAGATATAATATTATAATCATTCATAACAACCAATTATAACGATAAAGATAACTTCATTATGAATGTGGGAACACCGGTGAAGTTCGAGCGAAAAAGAAATCTATTTTGTTTGGTATTATTTTATATCGAAGATGCGAAAGTTGTGTGTGAGGGGTATGGAGTGTAGATGGAGAACTATCTCTGTATGTAAAAAGTGTCCGCTGAAATGCGTTAAATTAGGGCGTTAAATTGGCGCTACGGTAGCAACAGGGTAAATTTTAAATCAAAAATTAGACTCGGATAAAGAAACAAATAAGGACAAAATAAGTTTCTTTTTGTTCCAGCTCGTTTTCCAGGTTTTAAATTCCAAATAGATAAATACAATGATCGAAAAACAAAATTCATTCCATACCCTTTGCTGCAGCTAGCGCCACTCTTGGAGGATTTATACTCTGTTATTTACTGCGTACAGCTGGACACTTTTTCAAATGGGGGATATAAGATAGTTCTCCTTCATCTACCCTCCATAGTGAGGGGTTTGTCTGCTACACCGCGAGATCAAAAGTCATCAGAGCCTAAAACGACGTTTTTCCACGAGTCCGCGTAGTTCTAAATTTTGAATTTTCTCTTTCTCTCATTCAAGAGTTAAAGTTATCTTAAAATGTTATAAAAACAGTACTCACGTGAGAATGTGCTAATAGTTCCTTCATTATAAAATTATCATAAATATCCCTAGCGATCCTCCGCCTCTCGTCGACGCATTCTTGTTTCTCGAATAATTTAATCTGAAAAAAAAACCAAATATTAGTACTTAAGACAGCAAAATGACCTATTATTAAAAATTTCTTCGAGTTGGATCATGTTGGCTGCAAATAATTACGAAGCTATAAGTATTCCATTGACATCAATCATGGGAAATTTTAAACAAATACTTCTACACGTCCATAATATTGATATTATGCGTGTATTGGGCTTACGTGGATATGTCGCATAAAGATCAACTGTTTATGCCCTACGGGTCGTGAAAAACCAACAAACATACACATTACACATAATATTATAAGTAGTACTTATTTTAAAAGTAAATTGCAAATAAGAACTTACCTCTTCATAAAACTTTAAATGTGGTACAGGTTCGTCTGACGTTTGTTCACAAAATTCCTTAAATAATAGGTAACCTGCAACAAAGATGTTAAAAATTAGGTTATTGAAGAAACAACTTAAATCCTAAAACTCTCCTATAGGTCTCTACAATCATGATTTATGACCATTGACCATAGACTGCGATGGTTAGTATAAATAGTACATATTATTAATGTGCGACCGAGCTTAAGAAGAATAAACTTTCTTAATAATAAATTTGCCCATAGCTTATTCTACAATCATGACCATTGACCATAGACTGCGATGGTTAGTACATATAATTATTAATGTGCGACCGAGCTTAAGGCCTCTATATCCGCCAATGACCTTGATCATTGTCTGTCAGTGCGAATATCGACGTAAATGACATTAAAATAACATTCATAACAGCGCGCCTTGTACGGTGGCGGTTACGACGCTCGCCGCGTCCATGATAGGGCGAAATAGGAGAAAAAACTTTTTTAAGGCTTAATATAATACATATTTCAAAAAAGTAAAAATCCAAATTATCCACTAATGTATTGCAAAGCAGTAGATATTTTTTGTATATTCTTTTGATAAATAATGAAGGAGTAAAGTGGTTTCATTCAACGATTTGGAGGTGATTTGGTTTTTTATTTCTTTATTATGTGATACCGATAGAAAAAATATGGCAAAACCACGTTACGTATCATGTCATGTAGATTACTAATTAAATTTTATTCAAACGGAATAAATTTTATTCACCCAGACCTTATATGTTTGGTAAAACCGATTGCGTAGGTCTACTGCTTGTTTTTAAACGATTTTTACTAAAAACAACCTCGCTTATAAGCTTCCCTAAACGCAAACTCCTACCAAAAATCAAAATATTTCGTCCCCAAACTCTCCTTTGCCAAATCCATCAGCCGTTTGACGCAAACAGCATCTATCGGCAGGTGCAGATAGTCAATACTGCTCATTTAATCACCACTGTGCCGTGTTTAATCAGGTAATGCGTTCTGCGGATGTGCCAATTGAACGGGGTCGGGAGTACTGTTCGGATGTTAAGTGATTCCCGAAGTGGTGCAAGTGACCCCCGGGGGTGCACGGGACACTCGACGGGGTCTGAGTTGGGCGTGACAAAAAACTGACTTGACATCAAAATACTATTACAGAAGCTCCGCGGACTGTAATTTGTAAAAATACGCAAGTTATCCTATAAGCCAGGGTCGACAACAGTGAGCAACCATGAAAGCCCTTTGATAAATAATTTTCTTAATTTATGTATGGTATTATTTTTAACAAAAAATTAAAACCGACTTCCAAGGTAAAAACAATAATAACATTAATGTGAACTAAAAAGTATTAAATAATTTTTACTATCTAATAGTGCCTTTTTCCGAATTCGGCTAAACCTCAACTATTTCTGTACTCAATCTTCATTATTTTGAAGTCGGTACCAGATAGCTAAATCTTCAGTCCTCTGACAGTATATTTAAAATTTTTGGAACTGGCACCGACTTCAAAATTATGAAGATTGAGTACAGAAATAGTTGAGGTTTAGCCATAAAGGTAATATACCTATCGGAATAGAGAAACAATCCCGAGCTGTCAAGCTTAACCAAAATTTGATTTACATCTGTGTATACAATTATGTTTACGTGTGCGTGTCAGTGATGTACAAACATCTTGTAATTCGACAAAATATCGATCATGGAATAATAATTGTAAGATTGTAAACATAATGCCGGCTGTACATTCTCGCCGAGACACAGCGAGGCGGCCCGAGTGCGAGAGTGTAAATGGGTGCGCTCGCCTCGTCTCGCCTGTCTCGGACCCTCTCGGTCCGTTGTCGGTATTTTGCGCCCGAGACAAAGGGTCTCGCGAGGAAAACGAGCGCACTACTGTACACTCTCGCGTCTTTCACTACTAGTCCCGCCGTTGTTGGACAGTGTAGAACAGAAAAATAACAATAATAAACGTCATTATCAGTCATCATATATGAGAAATAAAATTAAATATGATTATAAATCTTTGGATTACAATGATATCTTTCGATGCATGGTGAATGGTGAATGGTCGTTTTCCTCCATCTTCTCTGAGTTCTTATCTGCGATTGAACTAAGCAATAATGAACATGATCGCACTCGGGCAAGGGGCTCTCGCACGAGACTCGCCCGAGAGCTCTCGGCGAGAGTGTACAGCGGGCATTATAAAATGGGATAAAATAAAACTGCATATATATAATATAATAAAATTGTAATTTTGAAGTAAAATGTGACTTTTCTTCAAAATGCTTGCTGCATAATTAAGTACTCGTATGCATGATTTTTTCTTCGGAGTCCAGTTTGGACGGTTAATTATTTTAAGTCATGAATTTCTGGTATCCAGGTCAGCAGGAAATCTGAAAAATTGGCCAAGTGTAAGTTGGACTCGCGCATGAAGGGTGACCGGTTTCAACCGGGCATTTTCTAAAACCCGGTACGATATGACACGACATGTCATGACACGATTCGACACGACAGGTTACGTCACGTGACATCAGTACCTACACGACACGACACGACTTCACTAGACCCTATTAATTTTCAATTCACTCTCAATGAGCCTACTGAGCCCTTTTATTTGATGCCCATCTTGCAGAAGTGCTTTCAACTATTTCCCTATCTTGGATGAGCAGCCGTATTGGATGTAGAATGACATTACATCTGTGGAAATTTCAGAAGTCTATTACTATAGTGGTTCTTGTTATACAGCCTGAAGACAGACAGACGGACGGACGGATGGACAGACGGACAGGCAACGAAGTCTTAGTAGTAAAGCGGGCTGCGGGACCCCACTACTAGGACTTAATTTTTACCCTTTGGGTGCGGAACCTTAAAAATGATAAATTATGCATGATAGTATATAAACTAATTATAAACTACGGATGAGTATGCTATCATTTCAACATTCCTAATAATTAGTATACTTAACTAAAAATATTTTCATATCGACACAACTTATCGATAACTTGATGCAGCCCTAGTGTAAAATAGATGAAAATTGTTTACACAAAATATCTTTAAATTGTGCACCATGGCTAGTCAAGTTATGTTTTCCATATAATTAAACATATATAGAAGTGAACACGGACGTAAAAATACCAATAACTCGTAGGGAATTGGCAAAAATAAACTTAAAACTAGGTCCTGTCGATGTAGAATAATTCACCTGTGAAATGAATATTTGTCCGGGTTTTTTCGATGTGTGGATCTAGAATCATTCCACAAACACTTAACCATGTTTCTAGAGCAGTATTTCTTAAAATTATTCATTATTTAACTTAAAATCACAATTTTTCTGAGAGCCCAAATTGACAACTATCGGCCCAGGGGCAGACAGACTGTCAAACAGATGAAAAAAAAGCTATGCAACCTCAAATCACGCTTCTCTTTCTACCACGCAGTGTTACTGATAGTGACATCTCGCTTGCTCCGGCCTTTGTTTCTCTATTCCGATAGGTATATTAACTTTATGGGTTTAGCCGAATTCGGAAAAAGGCACTATTAGATAGTAAAAATTATTTAATACTTTTTAGTTCACATTAATGTTATTATTGTTTTTACCTTGGAAGTCGGTTTTAATTTTTTGTTAAAAATAATAATAATTTCACTCTTTTTAGTTACACTAGTAGATAAATCTTCGCGTATATTTTACGTATCTTATTACAATTTGTTAAGAGTCACAACTCACACTCACAAAATAATATAATATTATCAGTGAAGTGAACATATTGTGCTAAGTAATTTAACAATTTTAATATTTCAAGCCCGAAGCGGTCACCGGCGATTGCGATAACAATAGAAAGGCTATTGTGTCTCGTTTTTCCACGATCGAAGGATCTATCAGATAAAAAATTGTACAAACTTGCATAGGATGTAGCGTAGCATTATATTTAATATTATCATAATTATTGACAGCTGTTCTTGTTATCAAGAATTCAAATCGATAGGTACTTAGTGCACCATCTATCGATTAATAAGTATAACTAATTAAAAATACACTTAATGACTTTGTTTTGTTTAAATGCTCTTTTTAAAATAACTTTATTTTAATTCTATTTGTCTATTAAAATTTTATAAAGTAGTAAAGTATTCGATCTGTATATTATAAAGTAGTTAGTAAAGTATTCGATATTCTGTCTTCGCGCGGCGGCGCTGGGCGGCGACCGACGCCGACCGCCGTGTATTAAAAACAAACAGGTGTTGTTAATTGTTATACAGTACATCATTATTATTATTAGTATATCCATACCTATGCCTTGTACTATTATCTATTCTGTGCCATGAGACATTCGTGGCCTTAACACGACGTGGTAATGATGATGATGACGATGATGATGATGATGATTATGATGATGAATATGAATTGCATAGTAGTTTATGCTTTCTGTTCTTAAAACAACGCCGAAACTCCCAAACGTGTATCTATAAGGAATCAGGAGTTCTCTCAGCATCATCGAAACCATGGTATACCTTGACCCAATATTCGACTTTTTGGTAGCGTATTCTTAGTACACTTCACATAAAACCAAAATCACCATATGTTTCCATATAAATTTCGAGGAGTTCCCTCGATTACTCATGGATCCCATCATCAGGTCACCACCTTTGTGAAAATGGGACCAAATTGGAGTGAAACCTAATACAACGAAACAAAAATTTCGAAAATCGGTTCACAAACGGCGGAGTAATCGTTGAACATACAAAAAAAAAAAAAAAAAAAACAAAAAAAAAAAAAAATCCACAGCCGAACATATAACCTCCTCGTTTTTTGGAAGTCGGTTAAAAATGCATGACGCTGGGGCCTGGGACGCTTTCCCTTACAAATCACAAAAAAAACTCTCGGGGCTATTAATTCCACAGTATGTACTACCTACTCAATCTAAGCAGCACATACACACCCTAAAGTATTATCACTTTGTTTTGTTACACCTTTCATACTTATCTCAGGGAGCCCGAGGGACATGCTAAACTTTAATTCAGAAGGAATAGAGAATATAAAAATAGCAGGAACTGTGAGGAATTACAAGTTTTGTTTTTAACAAAATAGTTTGCGAACCTCTGGGATGGAACGAGATCATCCCCTATATCGGCTGCAGTATGCAATCAACCGGAACACGCCCGGACAGAAATTCTACGTGTGCGGTACATAGATACCCCGTCGATATTACAGCGGGTACATACAACTCTGGTGTACACGGGTAAAAGGTTCGACACGAGTGCCCTAATAGGGAGTGTTACGCAAAGATCGTAGCAGAGGGCGCTACCAGCACATACAGTAAATATTCCGATCAAAATCTGACATGATTCACGCGATATCAGAATATTGACAGAAAGAGTTAAGAGAATAATCATTTTCTATGCGAATGTGGTGCGAATTGCGCGATTTATAATTATTATAGTCAGCCTTTGGAAGGCTTTTGTAAGCATGGCAGCTGTAGCAACAAAACAAAGTGATAATACAGTCCGTCTGTGTAGACCCTTAGGGTGTGTATGAGTCCCCAGAAAATAGTTGACTGTGAAAGTAGCAGCGCTAAATAAAATAAAAAAAATTCAGTAAACTCAATATAAGGAACACATTACAAACTCTAAAGTGTCATCAGTCATCAGTCATCACTCATCACTTTGTATTTAGTCTGATTAACAAGTGCCATGTTCCTCGAAACCTGATCTCATGCACCGAAAATTATAATTTTGGTCTCATTCGATTCGAAACACCATCTAGAACATTCTATCAAAATTCCAAGAGGGGCTGAAAAAATTACAAAAATTATACACAATAAAGTAAACAAAAAAAGAAGGGTTTGGTTTTTTTAAATATTTCATAAACTATTTGAGATAGTCAAAATTTGAAAATAGATCCTTAAAGAACAGAAAATTACCTAAAACAAATCCTACATTTTGGAACTTTATCAACAATCCTTATAACTTTAATTGAGTGGCGAAAGTAACGGTAAAAACGCATAGTTCGCGTTTCGCGTGATTTGCCGCAATCTGCCACGTGAACTAAAAACATATTATTTTAACTGATTAAATATAAATATTAGGGACAAAAAAAAATTGGTACTAAGTAGACATATCAATAAACAAGAATCCGTCAATAAAAATAAATTATCACCATTTGTTTAATTGTTATGCTTTTCTTAATTTGTTAATAGTAATTATTCGTCCGGAGATTCCGTAATTGACCGTATTTAAAACCTTATAAACTTACTAGCTGTTTCCCGCGACTTCGTCCGCGTTAACATAGTATAATAACAAAGATGGATAGTAGTCCCCTTTTTGTGGTACCTTATGAAAAGGGTAAAAACGGAACCCTATTTAAGCAAACGTCAAACGCAAAAGTCAAAAAACTTTCATGTTTCTAACTCAAGAAATGACGGACTTTCATTGAAACTTTCTACCCCAATTTAACCCCCTTGGGGGTAGATTTTCCAAAAACGCTTAAACACGTATCCAATAATTTTTAATCAGTAGCCCAAACATAAAATTTCATGTTTATAACTCAAGAAATAACGAACTTTCATTCAAACTGTCAACCCCAATTTCACTCCTTTAAGGGTAGAATTTCCAAAAACGCTTAAATACGTATCCATTCATTTTTAATCAGTAACCCAAAAATAAAGTTTCATGGTTCTAACTCAAGAAATTACGGACTTTCATTTAAACTTTCAACCCCTATTTCACCTCCTTGGGGGTAAAATTTTCAAAATTCCTTCCTTAGTGGGTGTCTACATAATAAGACAACCCTACTCACCAAATTTCGTGGGTGTAACATTAAGATTTTTGCTCAGCGATGATGAATCAGTCAGTCAGTCAGTCAGGACATGTACGAGGGCTGCTATTTATGTATCCGGAATTAGAAAAAGAAACAAACATATATCATTTAATATGGTTTTATTGCTTTTCAAAATATTCGCCGCGATGATCGACACACTTTTGCATACGCTGGAACCAATTTTCATAGCACTTTTTCCATTCTGATTGAGGTATCTCCAAAACGTGCATTTTGAACGCATCAACAGCCTCTTCGCGGCTCGAAAAACGTTGACCACGTAATTTGTTCTTCGCGTATGGAAATAAAAAGAAATCGTTAGGTGCCAAATCAGGGCTGTACGGCGGATGACCAGTCAATTCGATCTTTTGATCCTCCAAAAACTGAGTTTCAGCTGAGGTGTGACAGCTAGCATTGTCGTGATGTAATATGATTCTGCGTTGTCGGTTGTCCTTTCTTATTTCTTCAAAGACTTCTGGTAAACAAATGGTCGTATACCATTCAGAATTAACCGTTTTACGATTCTCTAATGGCACTGTAGCCACATGTCCATTAATTCCAAAAAAACAGGCGACCATTGGCTTCAAAGTACTTTTTGCACGAGTAACTTTTGTTGGTTTCGGCTCATCTTGGAACACCCACACCGTTGACTGTTGTTTAGTTTCGGGGTCGTTTGCATAGATCCAAGATTCATCACCTGTGTAGATATTATAAACGGCTTTTGACGCACGGTTGTATTTTTTTATCATTTTTTGCACCAATCGACACGAGCCCGTTTTTGATCGATTGTCAAGTTGTGCGGAATCCAACGCGAACATATTTTTTTTACAGCCAAATGTTCGTGTAATATCTTATGTATGCTCGTCATACTTATGCCTAAGGACGCCTCTATCTCGCGATATGTAACATGACGATCGCGCATTATTAGTTCCCGCACAGCATCTATATTTTGTGGGACAACAGCTGTTTTTGGGCGACCTTCTTTATTTTCATCCGTGAGCATAGACCGCCCACGATTAAACTCACTGTACCAGTGATAAACAGTGGTTTTTGATGGTGCTTCATCTCCAAAAGTTGCGGTGAGTTGAATAAAGCACTGTTGTTGATTTAGCCCACGCCGAAAATCGTAGTAAATCATTGCACGAAAATGTTCACGCGTTAAGTCCATGGCAAATGAAGACACGCAATTTTGAAAATGACGCCACAATGGAAAAATAATTGACAGTCACATGAAACAAAATGTATTCTTCAACCAAAGAGTTCTATTTTCAAATGTTGTAATTACTTTTTAAATATTGTTCTTGTAAGTGGCCAGTTCCGGATACATAAATAGCAGCCCTTGTAATTTTATAAGTATAGATAATCTGAAAGCTACAAAGTTATAATAAAAATACAGCAATAATCTTCAGTATATCAACATTCCTTTTGTCGTTTTAAATTTTCTATTTTTGTTTCTTATACTCATGATAATATCAGCTTCCAAAGTAATACCAATTTGTTAAAATTCAAGCATACATTCAGCATCTCCTTAGGATTTACAAATTACTTTTATTTGAAACTCACGCCAATAGATCTACAATATCATAAACTACATATTCGCCGTTTTAAATTTTTTTTAGGACAATTTTGAACTAAGTTAAGTAAAAATAATAGGATTTGGCGCGGTCTCGGCAACGCGGCAAATGTATGGCCAAGGTCGTTTTGGTCGGGAGACGGCCTTAAATACCTCACAACGCGTTTTTACTTTGTACCATTTCCGTGTTTAAAAAAATTATTATAACAAACGACGTTTCACGTTAGATGACGCAGTTATTAACGTGTTTACGTCAATCGGCCTAGTAAGATACATAATTGATATAGATAAGTACGTAAATATTATCAATATTAGTAGCCAATTTGACTATAAATGGCACAAATTATTGTGATAAACTTTCGTGTCGACATTATTATATTGACAATTAACATAATATTATGGTTGGGTGACATAATTAAATTGGATGTGATTAGGCAAAATATATCTTTTAAGTTTCTCAATTTCACAATTTTTGACAATTAACATAATATTATGGTTGGGTGACATAATTAAATTGGATGTGATTAGGTAAAATATATCTTTTAAGTTTCTCAATTTTACACAGGGCAGGCATTACGCATATCCGTGCAGGCACTTTTTCGCATAAACTGTGGCCATGCCTGATATATTTTCGGGACATATTGAGAAATTTCCTTCATCAATCTGCCACGTAGTCCATGTCTTATGTCTATCTGAAAGAAACCCTTTCAAACACCCGACCTTTTCGAGTTTTTCTTCCCGACCGTATAGAAGGCCTTTGAGAAAGAAACCCTTTCTATGATAGTCTTGCTAAACGTGCAGTCTTATTATCCCTTCTCATCGGGGTAATAAAGTATTTCTCGTTACGTACCGACTTGTTGTTTCAACACGAGTCCCAGTAGCGCCGATAAATTTATTTACTAGCACGGAGTAGGGCAGTAAATTGCGTTTGAGTCGCCAAGTCCTCAGCACAAATATCGACTATCACAAATGCTCTACGATATTGTCTGAACTCTGAAGCGACCTCATTACTTTTTACCTCTGCTCTTATTGCGTTCTAAACAAATTGATATTGGAATCGTAGCGAAATGTAAGTATGTAACTGTACGGTGTGAAAAAAAAAGGGGAGGACCAGTGCAAAATATAAAGCTTTTATTTTCAGGCAAACCGCATTAAAGAAATTTTAGAAAGTCCGATTTCCGAAACTGAGTTACGAGTGTCGAATATCACAACAGCTTGTGCTGGTAACGTACATAAAAACAAATGTATAAAATAATCAAAATTCGCTTGACGTCACCGTCTTTGTAGCCAGTGCTCGAATCGAAGCAGAAATCCGTTATAAAGAGGCACTCGAGTGCCGCTCAAACAGTTCAGGGGCATGGAATTTTACTTATTTTTGTTGGCACGGAGAAAGCGACAAAGTAAGGTAATAATCGCCTTCGTCACAACTCACACATACCTACATATAAATATAGTAGAAACTTAGAAAGGTATTTTCAATTGCTAAAGTTAATTATTATTTTTTAACAAAAAATTAAAACCGACTTCCAAGGTAAAAACAAAAGTAATACTTATTATTAATCTAAAAAGAATCAAATAATTCTTATTCCTTATTATAGTGGCGTCTTCAGACTTCGCCTGAACCTCAACTATTTCTGTACTTAATCTTCGTACTTTTGAAGTGGGTACCACACAAGTCCGAAAAGTTCTGAGATCCTTGACATAGCAATTGCGCTAAGGTAAGCTGGTACCGACTTCAAAAGCATGAAGATTGAGTACAGAAATAGTTGAGGTTTAGGCGAAGTCTGAAGACGCCACTATAATAAGGAATAAGAATTATTTTATTCTTTTTAGATTAAGAATAAGTATTACTTTTGTTTTTACCTTGGAAGTCGGTTTTAATTTTTTGTTAAAAAATAATAATTTTACCCTTTTTAGTTACATAATATGAGACGACAAGGCTATAATACTCGTATTATAGCTTGTTGTCTTAGAGTTGTACATATTACTAGCGGTCGCCTGCGGCTCTGCCCGCGTGGATGTCGGTTACGGCTGCAAAAAGCCTACCCAGCAGGGCAATCGCGTTATTTCTAAACGTTTCAATTTGGTTCACATCTGCTTTGGTTGTGTTTCAGTTACGGTTTGGTTCCGCTGCGTCTGAACAAATTTTAGTATCGTGCTATCGTTTCAACCGTAACTCAACCTTAGATGGAACTCGAACGAAGTGCAACGTTTGACCTTTAGACAGACATTAATAATATGAACAAATTTGTTCCGATGCGTTAATTGGTTAATTGACAAATTGTTTATTTACATATGGATGAATATGACACGAGTGAAGTTGTTTTGGTAGTTATGAATGCGAATGATTATTACTTGGAGTTTTTAGTTTACGTAGTTTAATTCATATTGTTTTACTATAATTAACAAACGCCATAAGTGTTGAGTAGTGACTAGTGACTTGTGACAAAAGTTTTATGTGGCGCAGAAAACATATTTACGTAAAGAAGTACCTAATGTCAAAATTCAATTCACTTTTTAACAAACTCAAATAGTCCGTAGTGTTATTTTACAGCTTAAAAGTAAACATAAGCTTATAATATTATAATTTGATTATAGCTTATTGTTATATTTTTCCATCGATTTTCGTCAATTTAACACACCAAAATAAGAAACGTTACAGAATCGTGCGAGTATAAGTAGCTTTGTATCAACTTTTAGTTTTGACAGCGTTTGCGCTTCGGCTGAGGTTCAGTAACGTCTCACCTGGCTGTCAAAACGTTAGCGCAATATCAAATCGTTCTAAAAGTCGATCAACGTCCGAGTTTCATTTGCGGTTCAGTTGAATAAATTTAGCGCGATTGCCCTGGAGGAAAGACTCGGTCAGCAAAATGATTCCCAGGTCAATTCACAGACTCCGACACTGACATCGACGACGCGGACGCAGTCATTATCAGTGTACAGTGCACACTGCACAGATTGTCTTCCTACCGCAAGCGCATCCCGCTTGGTGACGCCTACTATCGTAATATTTTAATTTCGCCATAATTTCAAAACCAAACGTCCAATTTTAATCATTCAAAGACCAAATTTTATCTACATAAACTGTACTTAGTGATGAAATAATTTATTTTGATAAGGATTAATGGCATGAGTAAAATAAACGCGTTTAAATGTTGTCCAAAAAAAAATTCAAGATTTTTAAATAAAAATATGGTTATTGTGCCTCACTCGACATAGATAAGTATAGTGTGTCGCGGACTTTTTTGTAGATATTTATAAGATCTACAATACTTAGAACATTTTATGGTTCTATCTTTTATAGTTTCGGCAGCGTACGCAAAATAAGTAACTTTTCTGGTTGATTTTTTCACCTGGCGTCCGAAAAACCCAAATATCTTACGAAACCCAATTTTTTCCAAAATAAAATTTTGCCTATGTTCAGCACAAATAATGTAGGATTTGCTTGGAGTAGTTTAAATAAAGCCAAAATCCTCAAACTTGTATCTATAAGGATTCAAAAGTTCTGTTGGGTACCTTCAGAACCAGGGTATGTCCTGGTGCAAAATCTTACTTTTTGGTAGTATATGCCTGAAATACTTCAGAAAAAATCGAAATCACCATATGTTCCCATATAAATGTCAAGGAGTCCCCTCGATTCCTCATGGATCCCATCATCAGATCACCTCTTTTGTGAACATGGTACCAACTTCGGATTCAACCCTGTACAACAACAAAAGAATCATGAAAATCGGTCCATAAACGGCGAAGTTATGGTTGAACATACAAAAAAAAACAGACGAACGTATAACCTCCTCCTTTTATGGAAGTCGGTTAAAAACGGCTTACAAGTATTTTTTTTTAAATTAACGTTGTCTTTGTGTTTATAGAGTACATAAATAATTGAGACTCTTGAATGTCTGAGCAAAAAAATTCATAATCTCACAATAGTAATTAATCAGATGCATAAAAAAATCTTAAAATGGCGAGCGTCCCGAGTCCCGACTCCCGACGCTAGGCTGATGTTGGTGATGAATTGATGATTGATGAATGATGATCAAGACAAAACAAAGTCAGAAGAATGCTCTACCCTACCCATACACATCCCGTCGGAAATCCGAATTCCGACGTCTCGCCTCGCCTCGTGCATAAAGTTTTAAACATTAGTTATAGTAGTAGGCACCGTGATTGATCGAGAATAACCTATCAATCCCCGTAAGGCCCAAGTGGGCCGCAATAACAAAAGATTTCCAAGAATTAGCGATCGAAGGATTAATAATAATACTCCCCACACCGGTTTCGGTGACGGTGGCCGGTTTCATTGAAACCAGGCCAAGAACGCAGGAGTAATTTTATAGCGCCCAGGTGTGTGCGCAGCACTCTCTATTCCTTTACTCTCATAACCCAGTGGGACGGAAGACCGACACGACTGGCGAGAGATCAGGTGCAGGACCGACTTTATACATGCCTATCCGACGCATGGATCATCTTACTTGTCAGTTGTCACTTGTCAGACAATCAGGTGATCAGCCTGCATGTCCTGACCAAACATGGAAATAGCATGTTTCCAACGCGGGAATCAAACCCACGACCTCCGAGTCAAGAGCGACGCTCTAGAGTCTAGACCACTGGACCACGGACGCGTTGAGAATACTACTGTATTGACTCGACGATACGCCAATTTCCTTGTTCGTCCGCGTGAGTGTGTCCATCACTCGGGTGACTGATTGCCGTTATCACATGTTCGCTTTGTCCTAGAGGTCCAAATCCCAATGCTATTATCTCGCCAATTGATGGTTTGCATCACTGTTGCTAACATGCTACCTTGCTTGACCAGACCAGAAGCTCAATGCATTTCGTATTTGAAACCTTCGGTACGTCTTAAACAAGCGACTACGTCATGGAAATAACAAACTAGCTTATTAGTTATTATATTACTCTAAATGATGCTTTTTCCTTAAAAGGTAATTAAAAATAAAAATATTAAGGGCCTGTTTCACCACTTCTTGATGAAGTGCTGGATAGGCTATCCACAACTTATTTGACAGATTCACCAAACTCTATCTGTCAAGTTAAGTGGTGGATGGCCTATGCGTTAGCATTCTATAATCTATACAGTTTGTGGATAGCCTATCCAACACTTATAAGGAAGTAGTGAAACAGCCCCTAAGTTTACAAATCATCCAAATTAAAATTTTGAAGTTGTAGTCCAAACGTTATGAAATATATTATAATTTATAAACCTTTGACTTCGACTGAAGGTTGTGATGACTTTGGCCAAAAATGGACCTTCGGATTCCGGAATCTCGTCAGCTCAAATGAATAAACATCAGTCAGGATATCGAACCCGCGACCACATCCTTTACACTTTAATTAAAATTAATTACTATTTTATCTCCACTTCAAAATGTAAACTGAATAAACATTAAACAATGTCGAAAACCCCAACAGTTACACAATTGCAAACATAACTCTTGCATACTTTATACTTCACAATAAACAATGCATACAGGAAGAGTATTAAAATAGGTCGGACGTCAGAATAATGATCATAAATCACCGTTAGAAGCTATCCACAATTGGATGTACATGTTTACGAATGTCCTATTAAGGTCTTTTTAACTGGCATCAGCCCGACAAACGTTCTGACTGCTGGAACTCCTGTAAGCCAGGATTGATAGGGGTGACCACGAAAGCCCATAAACATCAGCTGCAGACTTAGCATAACAACAATTAGAAACGGAAAATAATAGAGATACTGAGAGATTTTAGTGACAAAATGACTGATTTCCTTTGTCAATTTGTCACTTTGTCTATTCTTCCGTAGAAAAAAACTATTTCTATGGTGACCTGCATGCTCTATACTAGGCCTGCTGGGATTCCAAGCTAAAACTGTCTGGGGAGCCTAACCGAAATTAATCGACAGAATAAAGGCGCATTTCAATTTTCAGTCCTATTTCGGTGCGAACCTTCGGTAAACACTGCAGCTCCGGTATAAAAGTTGGAATGGACCGGCTGAGCTATTTTAACAAGCTTATGAAGCAATTTCCCCGTCCAGTGCACATGCCAGCATTAACTATTGCCTATCGATCTACGACCTTAATAAGATTCTGTGCTCCAGATATTGATTGCTGAGATCTATTCCATAATTACTCAAGATGGACACATGGGATTTAGACTATTTATGTTTTTCATCATCTTGGAAAATTAAAGTTAGATTTTTTCTACATAATATTATATTCACACAACATTATAGTTGCTGCATGTATTTTTGATGGAAATTCGAATGCTAGACTTGCTGCCCCTGGAATCTGGATATTATTCCTTCGATCGTGGATTCTTGGAAATCTATTGTTATTCTATTGTGTCTCGCTCACGCGTAAGCTTATGGGGCTTGATGGGTTAAACTACTGCAATCAACTTAGTAAGGCCCGTACTTTTGGTCAGTACTCAAGATGCATCTCGGTCTCAAGACACGGTTCAGGCTCTGTGATTGGTTGGCTGTCAAATTTGGACCAATCACAGAGCCGAACCGCGTCTTGAGACCGGGTCGCATCTTAAGTACTGATGAAAAATACGGGCCTAAAAGTTAGCCATAGCCGTAAGCTGTCCATAATAGAGATCCCGCCAAGCCGCAAAATTCATCAGAAGCTTAAAATTGTACACAGAAATGTCAGAATCTAGAGGTCGATTCATTTCTGCATAAACACATGTGTAACCGAGCTAGTGATACAACTCAGGAAAAGAAAGTTTTGGCAGCAAACCAAAAAGAAAGACAATGCTCCAGTGTCATTGCTATTCTGAATTAATACTTCATTTATGTGCTCCAAGATTTTTCAATTTCTTACTGTTCATTATTTTAAAAGAAGGCTGTAGCCCTGACGTCACTGCGACCTATGAGGATCTATTGTGACTCCGGTTCATAAAGCCAAACGAGCGTAATTTGTGAGTTGTGAGTCGCAGAATTTCTGCCGGGCAGAATTCTGCTGCATTCAGTTTCATACAAAAGTCCTGTTTGATTCACACGAGCGTAATTTTGTGAGTCGTGATTTGAATGAAAAAAAATGTGCCCGGCAGAAATTCTGCGGCTCACGACTCACAAATTACGCTCGTTTGGCTTCGCCCTTATTGTTGGATTCTCTGCGTATACTGTACTTACGCGTAGATTTTAATTATAAATTGCAATTGATTGCGACAATGATGCAACAGGTTCGAGTACCACCACAACCATAAACATTAGGGAAAATCGAAACTAGAAAACTATGTTGGAATGCTCTTCCAGTATTTTCTACTAGTGTGGGTTTACGTAGGAAATCAGGGTCTTAAGTAATACCAGCGAAAAGCAGAAGACACACGAAGCCAGAAACACCAGGTCCTTTAGCCAAGAAGTTTTCTTTGTCGCTTCTTTATGTAAAGGGTTTTCCAATAACGACTTGACAACTTGTTTTTAAAATAAAATTAAAACCATTTGAGATATTTCTTCATTATTATTTCATTTAGTATCGAATTGAAGTACAATGAAAACATTTTTGAATGGAACTCGACTTCGCTCATATTATTATATTATAAATATAGTCACCGCAGGCACGTTTGCAGCGATGATTCGTAGAACCCAATTTTCTATGACTCGACCACACATTTCGGCTATTTCGCGTTTAATTTAGGATCTGAGCTCTTCTAACGGCGTCGGCTTATCCAACGACTTGACGCAGCCCCAAAGAAAAAATCTAGAGGCGTTAAATCGCATGAACGAGGCGGTTAATCGACTGGTCCATTTTTTGAGAAACACGCTCATCAAACTTGCTCTTCAATGAATCGATTGTAACGTGTGCTGCGTGGCTTGTGGCGCCGTCCTATTGAAACCTCATGCTATCGAAGTCCATATTTTCTAATTCGAGCCAAAAATAATCCATAATCATGATTCATGACCAATCTGCCTGTCTACTAGGGCGAGAATTACGATCGAAAATCGGAGTTATCGCTCTTAAAGTAGCGGCCACCGACTCGGAATTTCTGTTGTAAATTTTTAAGATCTGCAGACGTTATTCGTTCGTGTATTTCACCATGAAGAAAATGTTAATCTACTGAGTAAACAAGGGTGCATCCACAAACCAAATTCAAAATTGTCATGTCCCTATTGGAAAGCCCTTTAGAATCGCCGATCAAATTGTATTCAGAATTAGGGTTGGAGGACCTCATCTGGCAGCACGGAATCGCCTTTTTCCGTCGCCCTTTCTCTTTCTGTCGCTTAGAACTGCCATTTGCTAGATCGAGACAGAAAGCATAATGTGATAGCACGCGGCGGAATCCTCGAGGCGATCGGCATCACGGACAAAATGCAATGGTCGGCAGGGAGACTCCGGAACGATCACTTGCTATCTTTTTGTCTGCGGAATGCGACAGCGCGCGTTCGCATGCGGCAGCACACTGCAGCACGTGGTAGCACAGGCGGAACAAATGCGATTCCGTGCTGACTGCTGCCAGATGAGGTCCAACCCTTAAGCGCCGCGCTCGATAAAATAGTCTACAGTCGAATCATGTTATGTCAATACATTTTATTCGGGTGATTCTATATTCTCATTCTTCTGACTTCTCGCAACAAACTTGCTGTCTGTATGGCTGTCCCCTTCGGTTACTTTAATAAACTTACTACAATCGAATTTAATGTTATTGTTTATTTAATATATCTACGTGAAATGTACCACGCACCTGTATTATTACAACTGCGAACACTCAACACAATATGTATTACAATTTACAACTGAGGACAGTACATCTCAACAGCTCTTCCGTTATGATCAATGTTTGAAGGAATGATTTATTGATGTAATAACGATATTCGGACAACCGGAGGCGATTGACACGAAGAGGTCAGAAGCATTTTTAACAAAATGGCTGATAGATTATGAAAACATTTTCAAATTTTGTCCCAAATACTCTTTCATTTTTGTGTAGACCAAAGTCATTTCAACGGTCATGCGGTATGCCACCCATCTTCATACAAGACTGCGCCGGCCGCCGCGCCGTATCATACGCACGCACACATCAACGTTACTATAATAACTTAAAGAAGCAAAATAAATCCTGTAGCCATTACCAGACATCATTTAACGACAACTCGGTCACGGCTAGGCAAGCCACCCTTAGAGCCAGTCCACACGGCGCGTTGCGTCAGCGTTGCGTAAACGCAGCGCTGCCGTTGCGTTGTTTTACAATACAATTAATAACCAAGGTGTTCACGTCAGGTGGCGCAACGCACACATGACGGACAGCAGCCCCCGAGACGCTGCGATCAGTGCGGCGCCCGTGTGACCGGCTATGCGTCTATTGTCAAAGGGCAGCGCTGCGTCGAATCGTCGCGCTGAAGTAACGCGCCGTGTGGACTGGCTCTTACTCCTAGCTAACCGCTGGCTGATGTTCCAAACGCTAATAGTGACAGAGGCAAAGGTGGCCGACGAGCCGATGTCTCAGATCACATACAGTAATTGTTGTATGTTGTAAAAAACTAAAAAGTAAACAAACATGTGATCTGAGGCTTTCTTATTTACTGCCCATGGTGATTGGTGCGTATACTATTTTTTTCATCGACGGAGGCGGAAAACGGCAACATCGGCGCAACGGGAAGAAAGTCGACGTTTTCCGCCCGGAGGTGAGAAAAATACGTTTTCAGTAACTGTGTGTTGCACTTGCAGTAACGAGTTTCATACAAAAATTTACTAATTTGTTACAATCCATTTACGAGTTGATAGTAATGGGAATTAAAGGTGAACGCAGATTTGGCCGCACCGCACGCACAGCAGTCGCCACATTTCGAATTCTTCATATAAAGAATGTAGAAGTTCCGAAGACTGCGGCGCGGGTAGGTATGCGAGCTTGCCTATAACTTCATACAAAGAATTCGAAATGCGGCGACTGCGGTGCGTGCGGTGCGGCCAAATCTGCGTTCACCTTTATGCTATTTTTTATTAATTTCATTGACATGCTAATTTTGATGACACAGCATGCGAAGTATTATTGCTTTGCTATATTGCTAATTTGCCTTCTACGAAAATATTTGATAAGGCCAACTGCACAGCTAGCCAATACCAATTTCTGAAATATCGGTTCAGCGGTTTGGGCGTTAACAGACAGACATATACTTTCGCATTTATAATATTAGTATGAGTCATGTGTGATCTATCAGACTTTAGCTGGCCTATTCTGTATCGTTTTGTGAGTTAGTCACTGAGTTAGTAACCAAATGGAGGAGTGAGTAACGGAAAGTCTCACTTTTTCGCTTCGCTTTCGCTTTGCACAAGTTACCAACTGAGTTGGTGCGGTTTCTAACCAAATCTTAGTTGTTAACTTTTAGGGCAGAGGCATGCATTTTGCCTTATATTTTTTTATCGATAGTTATTCGATAAAAAAATATAATTATATGTATTCACTAAAGCAAAATGACAGTTCATAGTTACAAACTCAATGAAGTGACTGACCCATTTTTAGCAACTGCTAAAGAGTAGTAGTTTTCGTGCGTTGTATTAAGTTACAAAGATGGCTCACGCTCTATTAATTGTATATATATGCAGAAGAAATGCGTAGAAAAAAGTGTTGGCGCATCCAAAGGCGCAGATTGCGGGATAAATATAACCCGATGGATCTGCCGGAGTTGGGATTTTTTGCTTACTTTCGGCTCAACAAAGCTGGCTATTAATTAGTACTAAATGATGCCATAGAACATCTCCCAGCCAGGCGAAGAAACACAGGAGTAAGAAAGGAGCTAAAAGTATGTACCGTACTTATTTATTAGTAAAATTTATGAAATTGTCAACTATAAAATCTGAGCTAACCCAGATTATATTATTATTTCCATGTTAAAAATTACTGTAAGTATATTGCATATTTTTTTGTTTCTGTAATGTAAATAATCTAACCTGGGTCGTAAGCCGCAGAATTTCTGCCGGGCAGAATTTGTTTTCATACAAATCACGACTCACAAAATTACGCTCGTGTGAATCAAGCAGGACTTTTGTATGAAACTGAATGCAGCAGAATTCTGCCCGGCAGAAATTCTACGGCTCACGACTCACAAATTACGCTCGTTTGGGTTCACCCTAAATATACAATAAGTAACAAATTGCTTACCTAAAACTTGATTAAATATTTTATCAAAATTTACTTCATTCTTCTTCTCCATGTATTTGTGCATGACACTCCGTACACTGAAACAATTAAAATATACATTTCTTACTATTACAAAGAGGCTGTAATTGGCAGACTTATAATTCGGCTGCCCCGTCTCAAAACCTAGTAAGGGCCGACAACATTTTTTTATAGGAGAGCGTATTTAAACGTATTATAGTTCAGTACTGGATAGTGCATTTACTCGATATTGATATGCTTTTAAAGAAATCTACTTCTAAGTGAATTTTTAACTCTGGTGTTTTTGTATTCGCTAGGGACCTAGTAGGTAAGGAAGTTTATGCAATAATACGATTTTTGAAAAAAAAAATGTCCCTTACTAGGTTTTGAAATAGGGCACCCGAATTATTACAACACAGCTGCAAACAGCATAATATTGTAATTTGTAAAGTGTGATGTTATTGATGGCATTTAAATTCTTGAAATGTAGTAATTTTGTACCCCAGCAGGTTAAGCATAGCCACAATAGAGTCGTGACGTCGGGACGTCCTCACAGAAAACCGGCGTGAAACAGCGCTTGCGCTGTGTTTCGCCGAGTGAGTGGTTTACCGGAGGCCCAATCCTCTACCCTTTTCCCTTCCCTACTTTTCTATATTTCCTTCCCCACCCTCCCCTATTACCGCTTAAAAGGCCGGCAGCTCTTCTGATGCTGCGAGTGTCCATGGGCGACGGAAGTTGCTTTCCATCAGGTGACCCGTTTGCTCGTTTACCCCCTTATTGCATAAAAAAAAAGAAATGTGAAGAATAAAAATACTGACAGATGACAGACAACTCTTTAATCCGTCAATCACCAATTCCTGGAAATCTTTTTAGGCCAGTCATTAAAGCCAAAACTCGAAAGAAATTAGTAACTTGATAAAATGGTAAAATAACTTACCGTGTGATTTTGCAGTGTTCTGGGGTGTACAGAAAGGGTTGAAAAGGGGTGAAAAAGGTTTTTTGTAAATAACATTGCGTAAAACATTTGTAACACGCTGCAAATTTGGAATTAGGTTGTTCTTACCGTTTTGTAACGTGTATTAAATTTGCAGCGTTTTGCAATACACGGAACATTGTTTATTATTAAAAAACAATAAAATTTGTTAATAACAGGGGTAAAAAAAATTGTAACACGCTGCAAATTTGGAATGAGGTTGTTCTTACCGTTTTCTAACGTGTATTAAATTTGCAGCGTTTTGCAACATACGGAACATTGTTCATTATTAAAAACAATGAAATTTGTTTTTAACAAGGGTAAAAAATGTACTTAACACGCTGCAAATTTATAATTAAGTTGTTTTTACCATTTTCTAACATATATCAAATTTACAGCAATTTAGTAATAAACAATGTTCCGTATGTCGCAGAACGCTGCAAAATTAATACACTTTACAAAACGGTAAGAACGACTTAATTCTAAATTTACACCGAGTTACAATTTTTTTTTTACCCCTGCTATTAACAAATTTTATTGTTTTTTAATAATAAACAATGTTCTGTATGTTGCATTGAAGCAGCAGTCATTGACCTCCTGTCAAAAACTTGTCATTTTCCAATTTCCATATAAAACCACGATTGACAATATCTGACACATCATTGTCAATCACGGTTTATATGGAAAATTACAAGTTTTTGACAGAGAGTCAATGACCAGTAGCGACAAGCTAGCCCGAGTGGAGTATAATTTCTTTCGGGTTTTGGCTTTAATGACTGGCCTATTTGTTATCGCGGCCCATATGGGTCTTACGGGGCTTGATGGGTTAATAGCAATATGGTGCTTTGAAAAAAATTATTGTAGTTTTTGGACAGCAGAACTAATTGGAATTGAACTTATCCTGACAGAAAGAACTACTAATCTACTAATCTCTGAACTGGATAGACAAAAGTATAACTACAGGACTTTAAGTGGCAGTTAGCAATGGTTATTCATACGAAGCAACTTAAGTTTCTTATCTACATTAGGATTATTTTCATGAACTTTTTAATTTTACAGTTCATAGTTAAAACAGAACATTTTTTGTTAGGTACTTCTATACTTATTATAAAACAAAGTCACTTTTTTTCCCTCTTTTTACATTTTTTACATTTTTTTTCAACATTTTTTTTCAACACTTAGTATTTTATGTAGTCGGGCAGGACTCAGGTTATTTTTAGGGTTCCGTACCCAAAAGGTAAAAATGGGACCCTATTTATACTAAGACTTCGATATCTGTCCGTCTGTCTGTTACCAGGCTATAACTCAAGAACCGCTATAGCTAGACTTCTGAAATATTCACAGATTGTGTATATCTGTTGCCGCTATAACAACAAATACTAAAAACAAAATAAATGAAATATTTAAGGGAGGCTGCCATACAACAAATGTGATTTTTTTGGCTTTTTTTGCTCGACATCAATAATGGCAACTTGAAATTTTCACAAAGACCTTTAATATAATTATGTGTACTTTGATAATTAATAATAATATTTAAATAAAATAAAAATTTAAGGGGGGCTCCCATACAAAAAACACAATTTTTGGCCTATTTTTGCTCTATACCGGTACGGAACCCTTCGTGCGCGAGTCCGACTTGCACTTGGCCGATTATTTTAAACTTATTTAACTTTGTAATCAATATTATATCAGAAATGTTTCATACAAATAATAAACAAGCTCCATGTTGCCCTTTCCAATCTCTAGTATTGAATTGTAATTCTTAAGGTAAGAATGCCTTAAAGGCTGTAACATACAGTAATTGAGAAGTGAGAACTCTTTTTCAATCGAGTATAATATTGTATTTATTATTTAATTATACCTTTTTTTTAAATACTTTTTGTTACTGTGCAAATATATTATGTGTTTATCACTGTAATTTTTGTAATTGTTTCTAATTTAAATATTATAACATGTAACTGCTATTTGTGCCAATAAAGAAAATAAAAAAGTACATAATAGAATAGAATAGAGAATGTTTATGTTTTGCAATTATTACACTGTTCAAATTTTTTAATTGTTTATAAGTTATGACATAAAATAGGTTATATGCAACAAAACTAATATTGTTGCCATTTAGTTCAATTCTTAAAAAAACTTGTCTCTTGTACTTGCTGAAGTACATGAGACAAGTTTTGGTTTTATTTACAAAATCAATTTTGTAAACAATGAGTATTGAACACTCCCTGTAGAATGAGGTTATAGCGCGGGGGCGGGCCTCCGCGTAAACCGTACCTTGGATCTGGTAAGACAATTTTTTTGCTTGCTCTGGCAGCTGGAGTGCATTTTGACTTCTCCATTGCCATCAAGTAGCTGACGTCTGCCAGCACTGCCTCGAGGTCCGCCATTTTGATATATTATCACTCTCACAATAAAAGCTAAACACTTGCACTTTTAACACAAACACAGAAGTACACTGGATTTACTAGCAGCTCTCTCAGTGCCAGTCATAACCTGACCTACATGATGACTGCTTATTATTTTATAACACCATTGGCTATTGGAGAATGACACATCTCTCATGATAGTTTGTTGAAGAGATATCAAACACACGAGTTATAAATTGACTTTAAATAATTTAATTAAAGCACTTTATATATTTCACTCCGCGATAACGTGAGACAATTTAGCACTTTTTAGAAAATACGAATTAACACCTGATCGCTCGACCGCGAGCCGTCATTTCTTAATTCTTTCACAAACTCGGTCTTGCAAAATTTTTACATTTTTTTTTATTTGCGAAATGTCAAATGTCAGATGAGTTTGAAGTTTGTCTATGCTAGGACTATAATTTTTTAATAAAAAAATTAGGCCCTGCCCCTAACATCATGAGTCATGACATATATACCTTATTCCATATTAAATATAAAGCCGGCTGTACACTCTCGCCGAGACACAGCGAGGCGGCCCGAGTGCGAGAGTGTAAATGGGTGCGCTCGCCTCGTCTCGCTTGTCTCGGACCCTCTCGGTCCGTTGTCGGTATACTCGCGAGGAAAACGAGCGCACTACTGTACACTCTCGCGTCTTTCAGTACTAGTTTCGCCGTTGGATAGTGTAGAACAGAAAAATAACAATAATAAACGACATTATCAGTCACTATCTGTGAGAAATAAAATTAAATATGATTATAAATCTTTGGATTACAATGATATCTTTCGATGCATGGTGAATGGTGAATGGTCGTTTTCGTCCATCTTGTCTGAGTTCTTAACTGCGATTGAACTAAGCGAGAATGTACATGATCGCACTCGGGCGAGGGGCTCTCGCACGAGACTCTCGCCCGAGAGCTCTCGGCGAGAGTGTACAGCGGGCATAAGAAGAAACGGAGTTTTGCCGGGTATACGAAAGAGTGACGTTTCGTTTTTGTATTATTTTCCTAAAATTGTGTTATTTCGGTTTTTAATGTGTAATGTTGGTAGAATATTAACCATTAAATATTCGTTGTCGTGCACAAGTGTGGGCAAGTGATACAACTTCAAGAAACGTGACATTTTGTGTTCCCTCCAAAACTCCATCGAAAGTTTTAGTAAAGGGTCTACCACTTTACTAAAACACTGACTTGACTCGTTGACTTTACCGACTACTTTTTAGACTTTGACTAGACTTTCGACTTGACGATAATCTGGAAAAACAACTTGAAAATTTTGTAAATTTTTTACGAAATTTTTTTTCTCCCGCCAAAACTTTACTTGACACTGGCCATGGTTTACAAGCCGAGAGCCATAACAAGAAGAAAAGAATAAGAAGAAACAGTAAACTGTGCATCAGCCATCAAGATTCAAGACGTGCAACATGCCTAGAGGGCCGAGTGTGGGCACGACCTTGTGAGTATAGTATTCGTTGGGGCACGGGCGGTAGCCGGGCGGGCCTGCGGGCCACGCTGTAAAAAAATCATGCTGAGGTTTGTGTGTTTTTGTATTTTTTTCGTAATAAGTATTAACCATTTGATTATAATAAATATTTATTCGTTATCATGTCCAAGGGAAGGAAAGTGGTATAACTTTAACTTCCTGAAACGTGCTATTTTGTGTTCCTGAGTCCCGACTTTCGTCAAAACTTCATTGAGAGTTTCAGTAAAGCGTCTACCCCTTCGCTCAATCGTCTGACTTGACTTCGTGAGTCGTGAGTCGTGACTCGTCACTCGTGACTACATTAAATTTTATTAAGATTTTTTATAAAAGTATAAAAGTTATCTGACGATTTTTCAATCGTCAGATAACTTTTATACTTGTTTATTACCTGAAGATATAATATGACACTTTGACATTTTTTCCATATAAAATCTGTAAAAAACCAAGTTAAAACAACTTATTTCCATTGGTAAAAATCTGACGATTGAAAAATCAGCCCTTAAGCAGCCTTAAGTGCCCTGACAATCAACTTTACGTGTTATACTTGTTGTTTACGTGCATGTCAAGCAATTTGATAGTACAGCTTTGTTTGCGTTGAATTGAAGCGTTAGTCAAAGTACAATCTACGTGTTGTTTGAAAAAAATTTGGATTGGCGTAGCGTTTGACAAACGTTTTTGAACGTGCTCCGATGGTTCCGCTGTATTTGCCAAACAAGATCTCATGATCTCAAACCGATTTGTTCGTCTGCGCTGCTGTTTGATGAAAACGTCATCAAACAAGTTTGTCAAACTTTTATCGTTTACAGGGCAGTTCCATATGTGACTGACCATACATTTGATACGACTTGCGTTTTATCTATACTAATATTATAAAGAGGTTAACTTTGTATAATGGGTTGTTTTCTTTTTATCATCTCCATTCTCCACCAGACGGTGCGACGGTAGACACTTCTAGATTTTCTATTGGTTCCCCACCGATCTGAAATTATCTGCAGGTTGGCATCACTGACTATATATTGGTTGTGTTTCTAAAAAATATCAGTGTACTGTCAAGTATGACATAAATCAAAATATCTTAAACCAAAGCGATCATTGGCCTAAGCGATTAGGCCACTATACTGGTAATAATTTAGGAACACGCTGTTAAAATAAAAACTTGTCAAAGTGACAACTGACAACTGAACGGCCTTGTGGTGGCCATGTTACTTTGGAACTTCTTCTACTTTTTATTGTTGGTGTGGTTTTTATTATTTTTTCCTAAATTGTGTTATTTGGGTTTTTGATGTTTATTATTGGTAAAATAATTGCCATTATATATCTGTTATCGTGCACAAGTGCAGGTAAGATGTTGTCAGAACCAAAATTTATAATTCTTGTGACATTTGGTGTGAATAACGATAAATAGGGCTAAATTTCCGTGAGTTTTAACTAAAACATCGTTATAATAACTTTATTATCCTATTCATTGGAATATCATTGTGTTTTTTCAAATTGAAATGTATCAAGTTTTACATTCTTTTGCCCAGTTTTGTAGTAATGGGAAGTTTTCTTTTTATCATCTCCACCAGACGGCGCGATGGTAGACACTTCTAGATTTTCTATTGGTTCCACACCCATCTGAAATTATTTGCAGGTTGGCACCACTGACAACATATTGGTAGTGTTTCAAAAAAATATCAGTGTACTGTCAAGTGTGGCGTAAATCAAAATATCTTAAATCTAAGCCATCATTGGCCTAAGCGATTAGGCCAGTATACTGTTAACAGTTTAGGAACACGCAAATTGTCAAACTGAAAACTGACAACTGACAGAGAGTTTTGGCGGGCATGTCACTTTCAAAACTTCTTCTACTTTTTATTGTTGGTGTGGTTTTTATTATTTTTTCCCAAATTGTGTTATTTGTGTTTTTGATGTTCATTATTGGTAAAATATTAGCCATTAAATATCCGTTATCTTGCACAAGTGCAGGTAAGATGTTGTCAAAACCAAAATGTATATTTCCTGTGACATTTGGTGTGAATATCGGTAAACAGGGCTATTTCTTCCGTGAGTTTTAACTAAAACATCGTTATAATAACTCTATTATCCTATTCATTCGAATATTATTGCGTCTTTTTTAAATTGAAATGTATCAAGTTTTACATTCTTTTGCCCAGTTTTGTAGCAAGTATTGATGGTTAACACAATGGAACACACTGTTAAAATAAAAACTTGTCAAACTGAAAACTGACAACTTAACGGCCTTGTGGCGGCCATGTTACTTTGAAACTTCTTCTACTTTTTAGGGTTCCGTAACCAAATGGTAATAAACCGGCCAAGTGCGAGTTGGACTCGCCCATGAAGGATTCCGCAGCAGCAATAAGAATTATTTCTATGAAATTATAAGGTTTTTGATTTATTTTAGTATTTCATTTTTGATATAATGAAAGTTAAATTAAGGTTTATCATTTATGACGTTTAAAAAAAAGTACTGGCTAGATCTCGTTCAAACCAATTTTCGTTGGTAGTTTTATAGTAATAATAATAATAATAATAATAATAATAATTTTATTCTCAGATTAATATCCATAACACCATAACATTTTTAAGTAATTACGTTACAATACATATTATCAGAACTAATACAAGCTATCAAGCAAAAAAAAAATATATATATATATATATATATATATATATATATATATATATATATATATATATATATATATATATATATATATATATATATATATATATATGTCATTAATTTTACAGTATACATTTCACATTAAATTTATTACATAGACTTATCCTATTTTTAGTCCCATTAAGATTTTCATCCATTTATCTCGAATGGGGCAGTCAAATCTTGCATAAATCATTTGCAGGATGCTGTTGCTGCTCTCACGTAAGCGCTGACGCATAGACGCTACTTTTTTGCGAATAATCGCATAAAAGTCGTCCGTAAGTGCTTCCCAAAACATTGTAGAAGCACTACAGAACCGAGGCAGCCGCAACAACACCCTGAAGATGTTATTGTACTGTACACGAAAGGCACTGGCTGTCCGACGCCGACGACGATGTAATGTACATCATATATTTTTTTAGAATTATCATGCCCCTACTTTAGAAGTTAGGGGGGGGGGGGGCACATTTTGCCAATTTGGAAGAGTCTCTCTCGCAAACTATTCAGGTTAGAAAAAAATGATATTAAAAACCTCAATATGATTTTTGAAGACCTATCCATAGATACCCCACACGCATAGGCCAAATGAAAAAAATTTTTTTTTGTTTCATTTGTACCTATGGGGACCCCTAAAATTTTTAATAATTTTTCCATTTTAGTATCAAAATCTTAATGCGGTTCACAGACTACATCTACTTACCAAGTTTCAATAGTATAGCTCTTATAGTTTCGGAGAAAAGTGGCTGTGACATACGGACGGACAGGCAGACAAACAGACAGACATGACGCATCTATAAGGGTTCGGATTTTGCCATTTTGGGTACGGAACCCTAAAAATGGGACCCTATTACTAATACTTCGTTGTCTGTCCGTCTGTCTGTCTCTAGGCTGTATCTCAAGAACCGCTATAATAGCTAGACTTCTGAAATTTTCACAGATTGTGTACATCTGTAATTGCCGCTATAACAACAAATACTGAAAACAAAATAAAATTAATATTTGAGAGGGCTGCTATATAACAAACGTGATTTTTTCGGCCTTTTTTGCTCTATATCAATAATGGCAAAAGATAGGCACTTGATTTTTTCACAAAGTCATTGGTTATATTATGACACTTTAATATTAAAGAATAATATTAAAATATAAAATAAAAATTTAAGGGGGGCTCTCATACAAAAACACATTTTTTTCTATAACAGTACGGAACCCTTCGTGTGCGAGACCGACTCGCACTTGGCCGATTTTATTATTGTTGGTGTGGTTTTTATAATTTTTTCCCAAATTGTGTTATTTGGGTTTTTGATGTTCATTATTGGTAAAATATTGACCATTAAATATCCGTTATCGTGCACAATTGCAGGTAAGATGTTGTCAAAACCAAAATTTATAATTCCTGTGACATCTTGTGTGAATAACGATAATAAGGGCTACTTCTTCCGTGAGTTTTAACTAAAACATCGTTATAATAACTTTATTATCCTATTCATTGGAATATCATTTTGTCTTTTTCAAATTGAAATGTATCAAGTTTTACATTCTTTTGCCCAGTTTTGTAGCAATTATTGATGGTATTACCGATAGTTGTCTACCCATACGCCATCTAGTTACTAAAATGGAAGCTGTTTGACAATCAAATTAAAAAATAAGAAAATGCCCCGTTGTGATTTGTGACCGACACTACAGCCCAAAACGTGACCGACACTACACTCACTTTGTGCAGGTAAAAGTCGGTAGTTTTACATGAAACTTTAAAATTTATATACCTCAGCACGTACATTACGAACTCTAAAATTATATAAAAGCAAATCAGTAATTTGTTAATTCATTAAAATGCTTTTTTTGAACTTAAATATCACAAAAACGAAACCACTAATGCCTAATTTTTCAAAAACTAACTCAACACGAAATTTTCTCAAAAACTATTAAAATACTAATTTAGCTAAATCTGCTTCTCTCTCTGCTTTCTATAGCTATTTTCGCCATCTATCAGCAAAAATAACAAACAAAACACTACTTTTAGGCGTGCCGCGTGATCGACTCTATAATGTAACTGGTACTACAAAAATGTTTTTAGAGTATAAGTATAATTTACACAGAGCCAGTTATACTGGCTGCCAGTCTTATTGGCAGCCAGCACTGGCTTTGTGTAAATTGGACTTTATACACAAATTAAGCTCAAAATTGTTTACGAAAAATCTTTGACCTTTTCCTGTCATTTACTTGACAGTTGACACTGGCCTTGGCCATGGCAATGACTTAAAGATCTTTGGGCCACGGCCATTGGCCCATGGCTAAATAGCCGAGCGCCATAATAAAAAAATATGTCAACTGTCGACCAATCTGTCGACCATGACTGTCACGGATCTGTCAAATCTGTCAAGTCCAAGTGTCAAAGACATCAGTTTGAAGCAGTTTGAAGTTTCATTCAACAAATCAACAATCGTCGGTCGGTAGTTACAAAATATCAAGAAAATATTATGAAAATTGCGATTATCTGATAATAATTTTTAGAATTGCAGCAGCTTATTTTATTCGTACTTTATCATCATTTAACATTTGCACGTCGATAAAGTTGACAAAATATGAGACGCTGTTAGCATTGTAGGTATCACCTTACTGTAGTACCATATTTTTGCAAATAAAGAATATTATATTATTATAATATATCAGTACCTACCAATCTTGAGGTATTCCGGGCTTATCATCGTGCTTATGATATTCGGTGGATTAAGGTAAGTTTCGTCACGATTTCGCTAGCACGTTTATAAAAGACTAGAAATACTTATTAAAAATCTATGTTATAAATATTTTTACGCGTAATGTGCACCTAATTTGCCGTATTTTACCTCAGGTGAAACGTAAGAAAAGCTAATACTCAAGTAAATGCTCCAAATAATGCGTACCGACTAATGGACAATGGTTCTCACTTCTCTAACAAAAGTATTGTTGATTTTTTATCTCATGTTGTAGATAAAAATATGAGGTACTGTCCGCCAAATATAACCCTGTCAGAAATATGGGTAGACCATGGGATCTCGCAGTGTTTTATGGAAACAGTTTCTGCTGGAGTCATTGGAACATTTATTGTTGTATTTGGTACTATCCAACTGGTTATGTACCGGAGGTTTGTATTAAATACATAATTAAAACAAAAATGTCAAGGGAATTTGAAGCCTTTATTGAGATATAAATTTATGCTAAGTATATAGTATTAGGTGTATCCTAGACAATTAACATTATTGCCCAATATTATGAATTGTGCAATATTATTGTTTAGGGTTAATATTGAACATTGTGCAATAATAGAACGTAAGTTTGAGCTACTCTAATTTTTACTATACCACACTTTTTTAGGGTTTCGTACCCAAAGGGTAAAAATGGGACCCTATTCTCATCTAGCGTTCTGAAATTTAATTTCATATTTCCGGTGCCGCTATAACAACAAATACTAAAACTAAAATAAAATTAAAATTCGTGGGGGGCTTCCATACAACAAACGTGATTTTTTTGCCTTTTTTTGCTCGTAATCCTATTAATATTATAAAGGCGAATGTATGGATGTTTGTTACTCTTTCACGCAAAAACTACTGAACGGATTTTAATGAAACTTTACAATAATATAGCTTATATATCAGAATAACACATAGGCTATAATTTTAGCCGACTTTCAAAATGGAGGAGGTGTTATGTTCGTTCAACGATTACTCCGCCGTTTGTGAACCGATTTTCAAAATTTTTCTTTTGGTGTATAGGTTATCATCTCTATTTGCTACCACATTCATAAAAGTGGTGACCTGATGAAGGGACCCCTAAGAAATCGAGAGAACTACGCAAAATTTATATGGAAACATGTGGTGACTTCGGTTTCGTTAGCAGTATTCTAAGCATATGCTACCAACAAGTAAGATTTTGCACCATCTTGGTGCAAATACATACCATGGTTCGGAAGGTGCTGAGAGAACTCCTATCTATATAAACTTCTGTAATGACCTACTAAAACGGCTAAAAAGACTCTACTATCAAAACGAACTACGCAAAAGTTGCGATAACCCGATAACAATTTGGAATATAGTTAAAGACACTAACACCCACACAGACAAAAGTATACCCAAGGAATTGCTGAATACAGCTAAAACACCACAAGAGTCCGTTAATTATGTAAACGACCATTTCGCATTAGTAGGTAAACATCTAGCAGAGCAAATAGCGACCAAAATACAACACGATTTGACATTCCTTCAACTAAAGACTGCCGGAAGTTAGCTCAATACTAATGAATTTAAAAAACGATAGTGCTGTTGGATGGGACGGTATATCTACAAAAATTTTAAAAATGTCTAAAGAAACCATAGTTCCTATTTTCACACACATAGCGAACCTCTGTATCACAAATGGAGTTTTTCTGAAAGTGTTCAAAATATCTATAGTTCATCCAATCTATAAAGCTGAGAATAGAAACTGTGTCAACAACTATCGCCCAATTTCCGTGCTAACTGTTTTCTCAAAAGTTTTGGAGAAAATACTTAACAAAAGACTTACAAATTACTTAGAAAATAAAAAAAATCATTGCACTCAATCAGTATGGATTTAGGGCCGGTAAATGCACAAACGACGCCGTCACTGACCTTATACAGGACATTGCCATCAAGCTGGATGCCAAGAGCAAAGCGATCGGAGTTTTCTTAGATTTAACTAAAGCCTTTGACACGGTTTCTATTTCTAGGCTACTAACAAAAATGGAACATATGGGTATAAGAGGCTTACCGTTGAAATTGTTTAAAGACTATCTGACTAATAGAATCCAAAGAGTTAAAATCGGTGATTTTTACAGTGGGAATCAGGAAGTCATCTACGGAGTTCCCCAAGGAAGTGTGCTCGGTCCTAGCCTCTTCCTAATCTATATCAATGACTTATGTAGTCCGAAAATTGGTAATAGTCATACTTATACTTTTGCTGATGATACGGCTCTCATATTCTATGGCAAGGACTGGGAAGAGACTAGGGCGCACACAGAAAAAGGACTTTCAATTATTCTCCAATGGCTAAATGAAAATAAATTGACATTAAACATAGCTAAAACAAAGTTTATCACCTTTGGCATCACTCTAGGACTTATACCAAAAACCCACTACACTATTAAAATTCACACCTGCAATGATCCTACAAATACTGATTGCAAGTGTCTTAAAATAGAAAGATCCACAGATGTAAAGTATCTAGGGATTATAGTGGATCAAACACTAACATGGAAACAGGAAATTAATTATCTGTCAGATAGAATCCGTAAGACGATGTACATATTTCGCTGCTTGCGGTCAGTGGCTGAATTTAAGCTCCTTAAAACTGTTTATTCTGCATTAGCACAGTCCCTTATCAGCTATTGCATTAATGTATGGGGAGGAGCTACTAAAAGCCACTTAATAAAGTTAGAGAGATCACCAAGGGCACTCCTGAAAGTAATGACCTTCAAACCATACACCACCCCTACACTAGAGCGCATCACACACGGTGAAGATAATATAATATTTTATCTTAAGATGCCCAAATATAAAATATTATAGTATCTTAAGCTATCACACACGGCTAAGATACGATAATATTAAAAATATGTTCATTTCCTTACGAGTCTGCGTTGGTGCCACACGTATTCCTTGTTAGAGTTCTATATACAGGGTGATTGACTATGAGTGATAACTAATAACTGATACTGTCTTACTTCTTGATTTGTTAGACAGCTTCTCAGACGATGATTCTGATATAGAATGTGTAAAATTCCAAAAGGAGAAACATTTGGATAGAGCCTCACATAAAAAAGAGAAAAACCTGCGGCGAATTTAACCTTTAGGGTCTACACAGACGGACTGCATTTCAACTGCAATCCAACTGCAAATTGCAGTTTGAATGCAGTTAACACGACTGCAATGCGACTGCAATAGAACTGCAAACCTAACACGCAGTCGGATTGCAGTTCAGTTGCTGTCGGCGTGCAGTCGTGTGAACTGTTTGGTTTGCAGTTCTATTGTAGTCGCATTGTAGTCGCATTGCAGTCGTGTCAACTGCATTCAAACTGCACTTGAACTGCAATTTACAGTTGGATTGCAGTTGAAATGCAGTCCGTCTGTGTAGACCCTTATCAATATCTGTCAACGAAGAAGTTTCAGGAGTATTTTAGAAATTCAAGAGAAACATTCATTTCGATTCATGAGCTTTTTAAGCAATAATAATAATAAAGCAATAAATTATAAGTCAATTTTATTTAAAATTATCCGAAATGTTACTTTTTCCATCAAAATGTTACTTTTCGAATGAGAGTAGGTATGTAACTTTCTAACATACAGCACTGGCAACACTGCATCTACTAGTGCGTCCGATCACTGATGAGCCCGCTGCTCGACACAAAAACACCCTGTACCTATTCATAAAGATATATTTCGCATCTTAAGATAACATATTAAGATACGAAATATATATTTCGTATCTTAAGATAAAATATTAAGGTACGAAATATATATTTCCATATCTTAAGATACAAAATATAAAATATAAATTAACTTCGTCGTGTGTGATGGTTCATAGGATTTGTATGGTGAGCGATATTCTATTATTATTATTTTTAACAAAAAATTAAAACCGACTTCCAAGGTAATATATAACAATAATAACATTAATATGAACTAAAAAGTATTAAATAATTTTTACTATCTAATAGTGCCTTTTTCCGAATTCGGATAAACCTCAACTATTTCTGTACTCAATCTTCATTATTTTGAAGTCGGTACCAGATAGCTGAATCTTCAGTCCTCTGACAGAATATTTGAAACTTTTGGAACTGGCACCGACTTCAAAATTATGAAGATTGAGTACAGAAATAGTTGAGGTTTAGCCGAATTCGGAAAAAGGCACTATTAGATAGTAAAAATTATTTAATACTTTTTAGTTCATATTAATGTTATTATTGTTATATATTACCTTGGAAGTCGGTTTTAATTTTTTGTTAAAAATAATAATAATTTCACTCTTTTTAGTTACACTACTACGTAAACCTTCGCGTGTATTTTACGTAATTTATTACAATTTGTTAAGTGTTGAGATTTGTAAATTTTTTATTTTCTAAGAAAATTTAGTTCCGCAATTCAACAACAGATGTCGTTGTTAAGCTTCTGCATCGCGGTATCGCTTACTCGATAGCATTTGATATAACTAATTCGCTACAATAATTATTTTCTTCTCGCTCACACTCACTGGTTGTCATAATTGATATTACGCCAGAGGGATTAACGTCCCAGAACCATAAGACCAGTTTTAGGCGTAAGACGTAGACGTCTATTCTTTACATTAAGAGTCACAACTCACACTCACAAAATAATATATTATCAGTGAAGTGAACAGTAGTTAGTAAAGTATTCGATCTGTATAATATAAAGTAGTAAAATATTCGATCTCTCGTTTGCCGCCACGCGCCGCCCGCGCGACACCGTCGCCTCTGTAGCGCCGACCGCCGTGTATTAAACAAACAGGTGTTGTTATGTAACAATACATAATTATTATTACGAGTTAGTACATCCATACCTATGCCTTGCAGTACTACTATCTATTCTGTGCCATGAGACATTGGTGACCTTAACACGACGTGGTAATGATGATGATGACGATGATGATGATTATGATTATGATGATGAATATTAATTGCATAGTAGCATATGCTTTCTGTTCTTAAAACAACGCCGAAACTCCCAAACGTGTATCTATAAGGAGTCAGGAGTTCTCTCAGCATCTTCGAAACCATGGTATACCTTGACCCAATATTTGACTTTTTGGTAGCATATTCTTAGTACACTTCACATAAAACCAAAATCACCATATGTTTCCATATAAATTTCGAGGAGTTCCCTCGATTACTCCTGGATCCCATCATCAGGTCACCACTTTGTGAACATGGTACCAAATTGGAGTAAAACCAAATACAACAAAGCAAAAATTTCGAAAATCGGTTCACAAACGGCGGAGTAATCGTTGAACATACAAAAATAAAAAAAAAAAAAAAATAAAAAAAAAAAAAAAAAAAAAAATATCCACAGCCGAACATATAACCTCCTCGTTTTTTGGAAGTCGGTTAAAAATATGCTCTAAGATAATATATATTTTATATTATCTTCACCGTCTGTGATGCGCTTTAATCTTTACAAAAATTGCGACCTTCTGACTGTAAGGCAAATGTTTGTTAAAGAATGTATACTCAAGTACCATCAGAAATTACCTACTATTACGGAACTACAAGTACGAAGCAGAAGACAGATGATTCCAACACCTCAGTTTAGAACCTTCTTCATTAATAAATTCCAGTGCTACCTAGCCCCAGTACTTTACAATAAACTAAATCAGAAATTGAATCTCACTACCCAAAATACAAACAAGTGTAAAGGTATTGTTACTATGTGGTTAAAGACTCAAACATACGAAAGTATCGAAAACCATTCCCATTAAATAAGCTAGAAATAACATAATAACCATTCCCATTAAATGATCAAAATGTATGGATTCATACATTTTGATCGGCAATCCTATAAAAAGCGCTAAACAAAATGTCTTGGCTAGGGGCTCTGATGTTAATTGTTAAAGATTTCACTGTTTTCTCATTCAATATTTCTGAATTTTATTTCTTGTTTAAATAAACTGAGTTAATCGCGATTTTTTATTTATTTTAACAATTTTATTTTTATCCAAAAAGTATATAATTTTAATGTCAAGTAAACGAACAGACGATGGACGGTTGGCGTCCATTATTTAATTTAGTTCAAAAAGAAAAAAAATGCAATTGGTTAGAGATGCGATAAAGCTGAGAATATTTCCGAGAATATTTTCGAGACTTCCTGAGAATATTCTCGAGAATTCTTTCCAACACTGAGAATATAGTCTTTTACTGCAAATAGAGTGTATTGTTCTATACAAAATTATCTGTTGACTTTATTTGATGCTATTAGACTGAACAAAGGCTAGTTTTTTACATTTTATAATAATGATTCTCAGCCATTCTCACTTAGGAGAACGTTGCCGAGAACGCTGCTGGGAATATTCTCAGGTGGGAGAACGTTCTCGGGAATGGCACATCGCTATATAACTATAATGGAATGCAATAATATAATATAATGTGTAAGTATTAACTATTAAGTATACATTATCTTAGCCTTACTACTGTGTAAAAACCGTATTTTAATAATTATTTGTATTACTTTGATACCATTCTTAATTCTTTACTACTCGTATTAATGTTTAAAACTTCAGAAAAGAGATAGATATAAATATTATAACATTACTAGTGTTAAAATAGTTACATTGTAAAACTATGTAAAATTTAAAACAATAAAATAAATTTAGGATTGTATGTCACAACACACAAGTCCACAGTTTCGGTGGTCTAACCATAAGTAACTTGTTTGTGACGTAATCAGTATTTAACCGACTTCCAAAAAACGAGGAGGTTATATGTTCGGCTGTGGATATATTTTTTTTTTGTATGTTCAACGATTACTCCGCCGTTTGTGAACCGATTTTCGAAATTTTTGTTTTGTTGTATTAGGTTTCACTCCAATTTGGTCCCATTTTCACAAAAGTGGTGACCTGATGATGGGATCCATGAGTAATCGAGGGAACTCCTCGAAATTTATATGGAAACATATGGTGATTTTGATTTTATGTGAAGTGTACTAAGAATACGCTACCAAAAAGTCAAATATTGGGTCAAGGTATACCATGGTTTCGAAGATGCTGAGAGAACTCCTGACTCCTTATAGATACACGTTTGGGAGTTTCGGCGTTGTTTTAAGAACAGAAAGCATAAACTACTATGCAATTCATATTCATCATCATAATCATCATCATCATCATCGTCATCATCATCATCATTACCACGTCGTGTTAAGGCCACCAATGTCTCATGGCACAGAATAGATAATAGTACGAGGCATAGGTATGAATATACTAATAATAATAATAATTATGTTCTGTATAACAACACCTGTTTGTTTTTAATACACGGCGGTCGGCGTCGCCGCGCGTGGCGGCAGAAGACAGAATATCGAATACTTTACTAACTACTTTATATACAGATCGAATACTTTACTACTTTATAAAATTTTAATAGACAAATAGAATTAAAATAAAGTTATTTTAAAAAGAGCATTTAAACAAAACAAAGTCATTAAGTGTCTTTTTAATTAGTTATACTTATTAATCGATAGATGGTACACTAAGTACCTATCGATTTGAATTCTTGATTACAAGAACAGCTGTCAATAATTATGATAATATTAAATACTCGTATTATGCTACGCTACATCCTATGCAAGTTTGTACAATTTTTTATCTGATAGATCCTTCGATCGTGGAAAAACGAGACACAATAGCCTTTCTATTGTTATCGCAATCGCCGGTGACCGCTTCGGGCTTGAAATATTAAAATTGTTAAATTACTTAGCACAATATGTTCACTTCACTAATAATATTATATTATTTTGTGAGTGTGAGTTGTGACTCTTAACAAATTGTAATAAGATACGTAAAATATACGCGAAGATTTACCTACTAGTGTAACTAAAAAGAGTGAAATTATTATTATTTTTAACAAAAAATTTAAACCGACTTCCAAGGTAAAAACAATAATAACATTAATACGAACTAAAAAGTATTAAATAATTTTTACTATCTAATAGTGCCTTTTTCCGAATTCGGCTGAACCTCAACTATTTCTGTACTAAATCTTCATAATTTTGAAGTCGGTGCCAGTTCCAAAAATTTTAAATATTCTGTCAGAGGACTGAAGATTCAGCTATCTGGTACCGACTTCAAAATAATGAAGATTGAGTACAGAAATAGTTGAGGTTTAGCCGAATTCGGAAAAAGGCACTATTAGATAGTAAAAATTATTTAATACTTTTTAGTTCATATTAATGTTATTATTGTTTTTACCTTGGAAGTCGGTTTTAATTTTTTGTTAAAAATAATAATAATTACGAACACCGCTTCGTGTCGCATCGGGTCTTATCGGTTGTACCGCCCGCGTCAGCGCTTGCCCCGCGGTCCACTTTAAGTAGATATAATATTTCTTACTACCCTCAGTAAATAGTGGTTGCGAAATTTATTATTAATACACAATATCCATATTATAATATGTACTTTGTTACACTGGAAGTAACTAGTACTTAAAAGACAGGCTAGGCCTAGTTTAAGTACTAGAACATCAAATTGTATTTTATTTTTAAGTGTCTTTTTCTAAATAAATGAAATGAAAACTTGTAAGCTGTCCAACTGAGTGCTGCAGTGCTATTCTCTAAGAGCAACAATCAAAACAGCCGTAATCGCATCGGCTGTTACAGCCGTGAGATCGAGATCGGTATTCACTAGCTTAGGTTTTCTGGGCTGTTCGACACTAGCGCCGCACGGCTGAAAGCGGAGTGATATGAAATCACTTTTTGACATTTCATGTACGAAATTCGTATTCTCTAAGCTCGACAGCCTACAACTTCGATTGCAGCCTCGGCGTACGCCTACAACATTTAATGTCAAACGAAAAGCTACTATTTCGTGGCTGTCGCCTAAGATTTTGTATGATTTTGTACTTATTTACTGAAATATAATATACCCTAATTAATGTACAGTTTTAATTTTGTTACGTAAAAACCGAAAGTAAAGTGCTAAATCACTTTAAAACTCTCTTTAACACTCTTACCTCAAAAAGTCGCTAGATTCCCGAGTCCCGACTTGCGAGTACGATACATGACAAAATTGTAACTCCATACACAAAAGGCTTGAAATTCACATTTTGTATATATCGTTTTATCCTCTAACTTTCTTGTACATACCACATTTTATCAAGTTTTTTTACACTTATAGAGAATCACTGAGTTCAATAAACATACGCGGATACAGGCGCACCAAGTATTCAATACATAAATTAGTAATTTTTACGCAGCACATATTTATAAATAATTATAAACCACATTGATTTATACTAAACAGCAATCTAACTTTCACGAATCTTAGTCGAAGACTGTTAACAATGTTTATTATAAAATATGTTCCACGAAATATTTCAAGTGGTTGGCGCGGGTCACCCGAGCCGAGGTACACTTTAACTCTTATCGCGTACGGCGTAGTAGAAATTCTTTATTTTAAAACTAAATGAAGATCGATCTATTCCATGTCCCTTGGTTTACACTTTTGTTTACATACTTTATATTTCGTTAACATACGTAAGTATAGAAGAAAGTATAGAAGGTCAAGCGAGTTTTTTTTTATTTAACTACAACAACTTTATAGATACGTCATACGAGGTTCATATCTTGGTACTTTCAACTTTTTGGATATTTTTTCGACGCATTAATGATTTTGTCCATTTGAATTTGTTCAAGTGTGTACTACAAATGATAATTACTATAAAAGTTCTAATAATATAGAGTGTATCACGACAAAATAACTAAAATTCCTAAGACAAAAATGTATCTATAGTCGAGTCCACTATCTGAGCCGCAGCCTCGCCGACAGCCGAGCGCTCACGCAGCCGAGACATCGTCGACGAGCTAATAGAGCTTAGAGAATACTAGGGATTGCAATCCGGATACTTCGAAATCCGAAAAATCCGGATAATCCGGATTTTTGGGGCCTACGAAAAATCCGGATTTTTATTTTTGAAAATCCGGATTTTCGGTTTTTTCGAATAGTTGGTAAAATTGTGAAAAATAAGCTTTTACGTAGTCTAAAATTAATTTAGATGTATTTTGTAGCATCTGACATACAAATTCACGTTTGCTTAAAGGCGCTTATCACAAATTTGCACGCTCTTTAGGTACCTATCTCAGTACTTCATATATCCCATTACATTGTTTAGTTATTTGGCGGTTGTAAATTATTGTGTATTTACATTTTTAAATCTTATTTTAATAAATAACGTCATTTTTTAATATCTGTTACCTGTGACCTACAGTTTATTTTACTATAAGTACATTTTACTATTTCATAATATGACTACAATCATGAGAAATATACAATTATTATTTTAGAATATTGTGAGTATTGAGTAAAATGATTTTCTATAAAACTTCTGATTTGTAAGTTTGTCTAATTAAATAAAGGAAAATAATGACTAATAAGGGTTTATAAAATAATAAAATGTTGATTTAAAGTTTAAAGAATTATTTTAAGTTTTTTGATCTATACAATATGCCTATTGGGGCAAATATTTTATGCTGAGCAAAAGGTTCCCATTATGCTGAGCAAAAGGATATTCCATTTATCTCGCTCCAGTGTCACTGCTCATATGCCTCCAAGGAGGAGTTTGCAACCATGTGCTGGGCTGAGGTCTTTACAATAATCGTTTGCTCACTAGAGAGTCAAGAGATGATAGTTAATGAAAATATTTTCATCTTCTCTGACAGTCAAGCTGCACTTAAAGTACTGACTGTAGCAGAAATTTCGTCCAAATTGGTTCTAGATTGTGGTAATACGTAAAACGTGCTGGAAGGGAAAGCTACTTCGACTAGTATGGGTCCCGGGTCACAGTAAGGTCTTTGGCAATGAAACCGCTGACGAGCTGTTTAGGCTTGGGGCTGAGAATCTCATATACGGTTCAGAAGCGGTCTGTGGAACATCTCCCGTTACTACAAAGCAAGTGCTCGAGGAATGGGTCGCAAACTAAGAAAACAGCAATGTAATTAGACCCCTGGCCTTGAACAATCTGAGGCACTAATTCCTTGCTTTTACAAAACTAACTATGTATTAACACTTATTCTGTAAAGGTAAGAATTAAAATCCTTACCTTTACATTAAAACTAGTATTATTAGCATTACGACTTGCAGATTCTAGAAAAAGGGCCGAGACACATTTTTAACTTGTTTTTTGTTTTTACCTCACTAGGCAGCCGAAACTCACCTTCTCTACTATAGAGGAAATTCGTGGCACCAATTCCATTCACATCGTCCAATTTATGGGGATTAAGTAGTCACAATATATCCTCAAGGGTCGTCGTGACATCAGGGTTCCAGTGACCTGCCTTTAGAGAGAAAAAATGCCTCCAGAGCATCGAGCTATCTTTTCCTAGGCCTAGGCTAGGCCTATGCTGGGTATCTAAATCTATACCCACTCTGTCGATATCTAGCCTAGATGCATGTGGATAACACGACTAGTACAATGCTACTTTAGCTTGGCCGTCTTGACTCCCACGTCTTGACTCCCTCGATGGATTTTTTTGTTTTGTCGAGAAGACTTACTTCCAACTTACTGCACTCCATTGCTTTTTGGCAGGCCCCGAGTTGGATATTTTGTAAATTAGTCAATGGCCGAGTTTGTGCACTGTTGGTTAAGACGAGTGAAATACACATATCGACAAATCTGCGCTTCACTGAGATCGGTATGTCTTCCTTCATCAGCTTCATCATGGACTAGTTTCTCTGTATTTCCTTGTCTGTTATCAAAAGAAACTAACTGGCCCAAGTGCGTCCACCTCGACCCTACAACTCGTGCTGTTGGTCATTGATTGTGCCTAAGGTAATTTTCATTATCTGTTTATTGAAAGTCCTACCTTGCAGTGCTAACATAACTTGATTATGTACGGCTGTAGGAGCAAAAAGTGCTTAGTCATTCATAAAGCGGAGATTGTTTAGGCATTTATTTCGAACTTAAATTTCACTTATTCAAATATCTTAAAAAAATCAAGATTTTTAAGTTATTAATAATGTACTTATTAGTTAACATATACTGTTATTTTAATTTCTTACTTCATTACTCCCAGATGAAAATCACTAACATTTTTCTTAAAAATGTTAATTGCTTTAAGACATCTGCTATTGCGCTTTTAAAATGAATGTTTAATAAAGAATTAACAAGAAAATAACTCGCATTTAAAGCTATTTATCAAAAATATTAGAAAAATTTCAAAAAATCCGGATTATCCGGATAATCCGGATTTGAGCCTGTCAAAATCCGAAAATCCGGATTTGTTTTTAAATCCGTTTTTTGCAATCCCTAGAGAATACGAATTCTACAGCCGTGGTAACAGCGAACGATGTCACGGCTGCGACATCCGTGATAACAGCGGAGAGCACAGCCTTAACGTGTTCCTTAGAGAATAGCCTAGCTGGTGAGAATTCAAAAGTGCATGTAGGGTGAGTACGTTTTGGTCATATGATCCTGTACGGCATTTTTACCATCGATAGACACATGAAAAATAATAAGAAAGCCCGCAGTGCCGTACAAAAATAATGCGCCAACAAGTCGGTATCCGTATTGAATCAAATGACCAAATTTACCATGGAAATTGGCTGAAAATAAAATAAAAATACCGACTTGTTGGCGCATTATTTTTGTACGGCACTGCGGGCTTTCTTATTATTTTTCATGTGTCTATCGATGGTAAAAATGCCGTACAGGATCATATGACCAAAATGTACTCACCCTACATGCACTTTTGAATTCTCACCAGCACTCAGTTGGACAGCTTATAAGTGACGGCATAGTGCTAAATCTTATTATTTTATGCTCTAATATAGTCCTATTATATACGTTCCCAGGTGGTTCATTTGACCCATCCATTTTCGACGTGGGCCTGTAGTCTATAAGAAGCCTTACCCTTATGATGGTGCCTATTTATCAATGACACACTCCCTGAATCACGTACACTGATAAGAAAGAGTTTATCTGCAAATTAAATAGTTGTCTAATATGCCATATTATACTAACTAGCTATTTGACCGAGCTTTGCTCGGTATTCGATAAAACACGAATAAAATGACATTTTCTAAAAATGATTCCTAGCTAGATCGATTTATCGCCTCCGAGACCTCCTATATTATATACTAAATTTCATGAAAATCGTTGGAGCCGATACCGAGATTCCAATTATATATGTTACGCTCAAAGACCGAAAACCCTCAGTGAGCGAAAAAATGGCTCACAACGCGTTGTGGTCATAGTGAAACACAAAAGCGATTTTCGCGTCGTGGTGGTGGTGTTAATCACAGAAATACCACATAGCGAAATTCGTGTCGTGACTGACGTGCTATTCGACCACAACGCGTTGTGGTAATCGAGAAAAGCCATGACGCGTTCTGAGCATTTAAAAACAGCCACGAGGCGAATCCGTGTTGTGGCCCTAATGAAAACGGCCACGACGCGTTCTGAAACCAGGTTAGTTACTCAGGAGTAATTTTATAGTGCTCATGTGTGTGCGCAATACACAAGAGCACGTTACGCAGGAGTATTTTTAGAGTGCCCAAGTGTGTGTGCAATATGCAAGAGCATTCTGGTTTCAATGAAACCAGGCCCGGTACGCATGAGTTATTTTATAGTGCCCAAGTGTGTGCGCAATACACAAGAGCACTCTGGTTGTTACGCAGGGGTTATTTTATAGTGCCCAAGTGCGTGCGCAATATACAAGAGCACTCTGTATTGCGCACACACTTGGGCGCTATAAAATTACTCCTGCTTAACACGGCCTGGTTTCAGAACGCGTCGTGGCCGTTTTCATTAGGGCCACAACACGAATTCGCGTCGTGGCTGTTTTTAAACGCTCAGAACGCTTCATGGCTTTACTCGATTGCCACAACGCGTTGTGGTCGAATAGCACGTCAGCCACGAAAAGAATTACGCTTTGTTACATTTCTGTGATTACCAGAACGCGTCGTGGCCGTTTCACTATTACCACAACGCGTTGTGAGCCATTTTTTCGCTCACTGAGCGTTTTCGGTCTTTGAGCGTAACATATATTATATTTAAATATGTATAAAGATATAAGATAATATGTAGTAAATTATATTCGAGCAATATGCTTATGTACTATTTCATGTATGTTAATTTTTCAAGACACCTTGTAATTATGTAACAAATGTTCATTACAATATACATACCTAGTTCAGTATTGTCAAATGTATACTCAATGATAATTGCTTTACAGGTATGCAACGTGGAGTGATAACTATTTAAGTGGGTTAGGTGCTTTCCAATTATTTTTAATGCTATTAGCTGTACCTTTGCTTACTATTGTGAGGTTCCTGTTGCAAGCTTTCCTGTTTAAAGATGGTCATATTTATGGATACATGGCTTCGATCACTAATATACAAGATACACAATCCGCGGCAAAAAACGACCTCACCAAAAGAGCACCAAACTCAACATTCTGGTGCACTTTTGATTTAGTAGTGCTCGAACGCTCCGCCGGGAAACATGCCTCAGTGCGCGTTTAATAATTGTAGAAATCATACGTCTAAAACCAAAAAAAAGGATGGAATTTTATATTTCCGGTAAGTATTAATTTTATCCTAATATATTTCTTACAATTGTATTGTAAATATTGGTATTTCTTTAAGAAATCACCAAAAGACAGTTTTAAAATTAAGTTGTAAATAAATCAACACCAGGTATAAACCATCTCAATTGCGAATACTCATACTAAAGGTACTTATCGTAGTTTATCATGCCCACTTGAAATGTTCGGGTTATAAGCTATGTTTCTGTTCCATTTGATGGAGTCGCTATTACTATTATTTTTTTATTGAGGATTTTTTCAGGTTTCCTCGAGATCCAGTTAGATGTGGTAATAATATTATGTTCCCATCTTCGATCAAATATAGTTCCCATTAAGGATTTTTTAAGTAGGTTAAAAAGTATGGGCGTTGGGTGATGTGAGTTGTCCTTTGTGGCCTATCGGAAAATGTATGTACACTTATGTATATTTTGGTTAATGATAAAATTAGACATAACATTAGAACAACATAATATTACAAGTAAAAAATAATTACTCCTCACTTTATACATTAAACTTCGGAAAAATAAAAAATGGACTATTAAAATTATTACAAATTACAATCAACAAAAAAAATTTGAACAATTCGACTCCGTTCCATTCCAGCGGCGAATTTCGGTCGTAAAATTGGATTTTTTTTGGCACTATACAAATTTGAACTTAAATCATATATGCGGATGGTTGAATTTAGTATGAAGCGTGCATCGGACGTAAAAATTTTATTGCTTTGTAAACTCAAATGTACATTGTTTTATATAAAGATCTTTAATAATTACTGTGATTAAGGTTGATTTTAGATAAATGTATACTTTTTTAAACTCTATTACTCGGCGACAGATTTTCGAGAGGTTTTGTATGAGACTGTGTATCTTGTATATTAGTGATCGAAGATACATGGTAAGATATATATATTTGAATAGACTGGCTTGAGACAGGAAAAATTGGCAAAATTTGGAGGAGGCTTTTACCGACATAGGCGGCCTTTTTTATATATTTTTTTCAAGAAAATAATTTTCTCAGATAATAAAACAAAGTAATAATAATTGTGGTTCTGTATTAATTTATTTTAGCTAAGTATTTCACAGCCACACACTGCCATAAGGTATTGTCCATAAGATTCAAGGCAAAGACTAAGTGTTTACTGCATGCACATAAAATCGAATTTTCGAATGTTTAGTACAATTTTATTGTTTACTATTTCAGATAGTTACATTAGTGGTGAATCTTATTATTTTCCCACTATCAACATATATAGCAATAGTAGAATTTAAGTTCCTGCTACCATCTTTACCACCGAATGGTCATGGATTTGTGCTCCTGGTGTTTTGGGCGATGCTGTTTATTGCTGAAAATTTATCATTTTTAAATTTAAATAAGGATGGGTGGTGGTGGCATCTTAACAAGTAAGTGACTTTTTAATATTTAAGAATTTTAGTTATGAATAATATAAAATATGGCATATCATTCTACAATGAATCTAGAAAGTCTTAACGTGTGATCTCATTTTCAGCTTACAAGATCGGTTAGAAATGGTATTGTTCGTGAGCCGCTACATATCATGCATGATAATATTTATACTGGGGATGAAAGCGCCGCTTATAAGACATCGTTTTGAAGAATTAGAAGCTGAAGATGCCAGAAGAGTTAATTCGCCAAGGGTATGTATAAATAATAATTGCTATACCAATGCACAACTGAACAATTATTAAAAATTTTAGGGGTCCCCATAGGTACAACTGAAACAAAAAAGAATTTTTTTTCATCTGGCCTATGCGTGTGGGGTTTCTAATTTTTTAAGACCTATCCATAGAAACTTTCTATAGATAGGTCTTCAAAAATCATATTGAGGTTTCTAATATCATTTTTTTCTAACCTGAATAGTTAGCGAGAGAGACTCTTCCAAAGTGGCAAAATGTTTCCCCCCCCTGATGGGGTATGATAATTCAAAAAGAAATATATGATGTACATTACTATAAAAACTACCAACGAAAATTGGTTTGAACGAGATCTAGCCAGTAGTTTTTTTATGAGTCATAAATGATAAACCATAATTTAACTTTCATTATATCAAAAATAAAATATTAAAATAAATCAAAAACCTTATAATTTCATAGAAATAATTCTTATTGCTGCTGCAAACCCATCATGGGCGAGTCCAACTCGCACTTGGCCGGTTTTTTAAATATTACGATTATTCATAGATCATTTTCCGATTCAGGGATCCGTTTGTGAAATATTAAGTTTTAAAGTGGAAATAATCGTTAGCTAGTCCAATGTCTTCCCCTTCTACCGGCTAAAATGTTGCTTCTGGAAATGTGAAAAAAATTCACGGGAGTAGGAAATTTGCTGAAGGAAAACTATTACGGCTAAGAAGGCTTCATAATTTAACTATCGATACTTGTATATAGTTTGTTTGTTTGAACGCTCTAATCTCAGGAACTACTGGTCCGATTTAAAAAGTTTTTTCACTGTTAGATAGTCCATTTATCGAGGAAGGCTATATTTTATCACGCTAAGACTAATAGTAGCTAAGAGATAGAGGAAAATGTGGAAAAAACGGAGGGAGAATTACTTGAAAGGGCTTATTTGAACGCGCTAATCTCAGCAACTACTAGTAGTTCCTAAGATTAGCGCGTTCAAATATAATATGAAAAATTATTTCAGTGTTAGATAGTCCATTCATCGAGAAAAGCTATAGGCTATATTTTATCACGCTTAGACTATTAGAAGCGAAGAAATAGAGGAAAATGTGGTAAGAACGGGGGAAATTATTTGAAAGGGCTTATTTGAACGCGCAAATCTCAGGAACTACTGGTCCGATTTAAAAAATTCTTTCACTGTTAGATATCCGATTTATCGAGGATGGTTATAGGCTATATTTTATTACGCTAAGACTAATAGGAGCGTAGAAATAGAGAAAATGTGGAAAACGGGGGAAATTATTTGAAATGGCTTATCTCACGAACTACTAGAGCTTTTTTTCTGTTATTTGGATCAGATAAGAAATAGATCACGTGATCATCTAGGCTTTTTTGTGGACTCATTTTTCTGTGAAATATCTAATTTACGTGGGCGAAGCCGCGCGGAACGTCTAGTTGAGTAAAATTCGATCAACTAAAAAAATGCATTCGGCGTAGTATAAAGGAAATTTTCGTTCAAATTCCTTTGAAAGTAACTGAGATGATGTTGTTAGTAACTGTAAAACACGTTATAAATAAACTAGCGGTACTACGGAACCCTAAATTGCGCGTGGCCCGTCACGCACTTGGCCGGTTTTTTTAGATATTATAGGTACCCAGAGCAATGCTTCCAGGGGCACAGGCCTCCCTGGTCTGGCCATTCTTGCGCCCCCCCCAGAGTCTGCGCCCTGTGCCTGGGCACCGGTGGCACCGCCCTATTTACGGCACTGAGCGAATGGTCAGCGCGGCTTTAAAACCAGCTCCATTTGTTGATGTCTCTCCCGCGGTCTGGCCGGCTACAAGTTCACCGCGTGTCAATTCTTTATTATTTCTCTGTTGTTTATCCTTTGTTTCCATATTACTTGGATTTATCTTTGTAAAGGACTGATAATATACATATTAAGTTCCATTGGACTACCTTTATTTGAAGCCTTTGCAAGTTTCACACGCGAGTTATACACGACGGCGCGGCGTGGCTAGAAGCGGCGGAAGCAAACAGGCCATTTTGTTTGAAAAATTCTACAATCTAATTGGAGGGCGTGGAGGCGACGTGACAATAAGCGGCGGAGGCCCATCACGCTGTGCAGGCGCATATCTACAACGTACGACTCGGAGGCACCGGGACACTGAGACACCGCGTGGGAACAAGCGACGGAGGCCCATCACGCTGTGCAGGCGCATATCTACAACGTACGACTCGGAGGCAACGGGACACTGAGACACCGCGTGGCAACAAGCGACCGAGGCCCATCACGCTGTGCAGGCGCATATCTACAACGTACGGCTCGGAGGCACCGGGACACTGAGACACCGCGTGGCAACAAGCGACGGAGGCCCATCACGCTGTGCAGGCGCATATCTACAACGTACGACTCGGAGGCACCGGGACACTGAGACACCGCGTGGCAACAAGCGACGGAGGCCCATCACGCTGTGCAGGCGCATATCTACAACGTATGACTCGGAGGCACCGGGACACTGATACACCGGACTCAAATTTACATAAAATACCCATACGAAATTTCAGTAAAATCCGTTTAGTGGTTTGGTCGTAAAGAGGTAACAGACAAACAGACAGACCCACTTTCGCATTTAATAATATTACATTGGTTGTCTGGAAGAAACCGCTTAAGGCCGTGTTTCCACTGACGCGGAGCGGAGCTTAGCGGTGCCGAATTGACCGATCACCATGCTCGAAATCTTCGCTCCGCTTCGCTGTCATTCCGCTGGAATAGCACGTTTGGTTAATTCGGGCACCGCTAAGCTCCGCTCCGCTTCAGTGGAAACACACCCTAAAGCGGTTGTATATTTTGTTTGTTGTTATTTCTTTTGTTTTTATTATGTGTTTGTTTTTTGTGTGTGCAAATAAAGATTTTAGTATTATTACTTTGTTGTTTACAGTGGACAGTATAACGATAGCGCCGCTGTCGGTCAGATGGGACCTCGTGGTGTTGTACGTGCTGTTCAAGTTCCTGCAGGGCGGCGGCTCGGACAGCATGGGAATGCTCAACAATCTCAGATCCTTCCTTTGGATCAAAGTGCAACAGTACACGACTAGGGAGCTGCAGGTGAGAATTGTGGCACCAACGGCTAACCGCACTTAGGCCGTGTTCACACCAAACTGACTATACGCCGCTGAATGTGAGCGAGCGTTACGCAGTTTATTGTATTTCCATACATATTTACATTTACACATTTTCGTTCACACCTAACGGACAATACGCCATTACGCTATGCGTAGACGCGGACATTCGATACCGTATATTTTGTACTAGACGTTCCGCGCGGCTTCGCCCGCGTAAATTAGATATTTACAGACAAATTATTAGTCTACCAAAAATATCCTTTGATCCTTCACGTGGTATATTTATTATCTGTGCCAAATAACAGAAAAATTGTAGTTCGTCAGATAAGCCCATTCAAATATTTTCCCCCGTTTTTTCCACATTTTTCTCTATTTCGCTCCTATTTATCTTAGCGTAATAAAATATAGCCTATAGCCTTCCTCGATAAATGGGCTATGTAACACTACAAGAGTTTTTTTAAATCGGACTAGTAGTTCCTGAGATAAGCGCGTTCGAATAAGCCCTTTCATATAATTTCCCCCCGTTTTTTCAACACTTTCCTCTATTTCTTAGCTCCTATTAGTCTTAGCGTGATAAAATATAGCCTATAGCCTTTCTCAATAAATGGGCTATCTAACGCTGAAAGAATTTTTCAAATCGCACCAGTAGTTCCTGAGATTAGTGCGTTCAAACAAACAAACAAACTCTTCCACTTTATAATATTATTAAATTAAATTAAATAGTATGGAAATAGATGATTTTTACGTTCACACTGGGGCTCACATTCAGCGGCGTATAGTCAGTTTGGTCTGAACACGGCCTTGAGGTGTGCGTCCACTTGATCGAAATGTGACGTTATATGGGATAAGGACCTTGTTGTCGGTTCTAGTTTCCGAGATAATCGCCTTTAAAGTGTCGAAAAAAATATTATTTTCTTTTTTTGCTCCATATTAATAAACAGACTCTAAAAATTTGATATGACAAAGACACAGGTTTTAAAAACGATTTTTTATAGGTTAAAATATATCTTAAAATTTAGTAAAAAAGGGACTTTATTGTCGGTGCTGCAGTCGAGAGTCGATTGCGACTTTCTGTCGGCATGGTATGTACTGTTATACTACTAGTAATTTGCACCAAGCTGAAAATCGGTAATATTAATTAGAATATCTGGGGGCACGGCAGTGCCCCCGCCAAGTAGAGCACGAAGCAAACACTGGTGTACCATCATTTACAGGAACCATTTCGCCGCATTTTAGGCCCCTATTTGAGAACCTCTAGTGGTCATTAAGTTCTGAAATTAAGCTAAAGCAAAGTTTCTCATAATTTATGACACTCACTCACTCACTCAAGATCATCAAGATAGAACTAGTACTTCCTATAAACTCAGAGAGCTGAAATTTGACACAGAAGGGTTTAATGCCCACATAAAGGGAAAACTATAAAGATTGGCCAAGTGCGAGTCGGACTCGAAATAAGGTTTTTTGTATGGGAGCCCCCTTTAAATATTTATTTTATTTTATTTTTACGATTTTTTGTTGTTATAGCGGCAACAAAAATACACAACCTGTGAAAATTTTAGAATTCTAGCTATAGCGGTTCTTGTGATACATCCTGGAGACAGATAGACAGACGGAGAGACAGTTTTTACGCTTTGGGTACGCAACCGTAAAAACTAGGATAATCGAAGATCTGGAGTACATGGTGACCCTGATTAGAAAACACAAGAGCCCAAACAAACTATTAGAGATCGACATGCTATCTTTACAAAAAATATTCAACTTGGTGGGGGCCGCTTCATAAAAAATCAAAGGTCTGAAGTATGTGATAAAGAACTCTCAGCTGGTCTCAGCTGTTGTAGAGATAATATTATGGTGATGCCCCCTCAGATCTGCAATAGTAGCATACCATACGTTGCTGAACATAAGACGAAATGCATGTGTACACGTGTGATAATAATAACATACATCCACTCACATAATAATATATCACATATTATATCACCTTACAAAAAGCTGCCATTCTCAACACATGCCGCATCGTCCGCAAGTTTTTAGCCATTAACAATTAATCATCACATTACCTGAAGTTGTTTGGCCACAAGCCCGCAACTTTAGTAGAACCCTGTAAAGGAGAATTAAAACCCCAAAAAACATAATAATAATGATAATAATTTCCACACCGGTTTCGGTGACGAGGGCCGGTTTCATTGAAACCAGGCCAGTTACGCAGAGTAATTTTGTAGTGCCCAAGTGTGTGCGCAGTACACGAGAGCAATTTCTATCCCTTTACTCGCATAACAATGGGACGAAAGACCGACACGACTGGCGAGAGACTTTCTAAAAAAAGAAGTGAAATCTCACAAAAATCATTCTGTAAAAAACTAGCCATATAATGTCTCGAATCTCGATGGAGCTGCTTGTTTATCTCTAATAAGGGTTCCCTGTTGACTACGGAACCCTAAAAAGTAATGAAATGTAGAAAGTCGTACCAAGTCTAAGGTTCCTTTATTTTTATAAAGAAATCTCAGAAACATTGTTAAATAATTAATTATATAATAAAAAAATATAATTAAATTAATATTTAAATAAAATAAAAAAGAAACTACGAAATTAATTGTATTTTTGTATCTTCTTTTAACTTTATTGAGTACTAAAAATGTAACGACCGACATTAAGGTCCCTTTTAATACTTATGAATACTTCTATGGTAACTAAGAGAAATTATATGTTTTGGTACACGTCTTGTTACTAAAGGATAATTAAAGTTATTTAAAATATAAGAACTTCAATGTTAAAAAAAATGTATATTTATTTTTATGTGATATCACTAAACTTTTAATCACCGACAATAAGGTCCCTTTTGAAAAGTGTTAAGGCCCAGTAGTCCCGAAAATTAGCAGGTCGATGTCTGTCAGTACGAATATCGACCTAAAGGACATTATAATAACATTCATATCAGCGCGCCTTGTACAGTGGCGGTTACGCGCTCGCCGCGTGCCTTGATAATAGAAAATAGGAGAAAAAACCTTTTGTTTTTAGTATTACACAAATCAAATATATCAAATCGTTTAGGTTAGGTTATGACAAATGTACTACAATTTTTGTTTTTTCTAGAAAGTGTGTAATTTAGCCATAAAATGATTTAATTATGAAAAACAGCGTTATAGTAGTCATCTTTGAGATTTTTTTCTATCGAGCAGAATTTTTCAAATTGTGTACTGATATACCTTTGCGTATAGGAAATTTTCTCAATTTTAACAGGGTACTTTTTTATACTTAAATAATGACATTTACTTTACAAAAAACGTTATTTAAAAAACCCATTTTACGTAGTTGCAACAACCACTGCACCTTAAGTGTTTGTACCAGCGTTTTACTAAACTTTACAACAGAAAAAAGTTACTTTTTTAATAGAAGTTTATATATTTGATCTCATTTGACTATGTTTAAGTGTAGTAAGTATATAGGTATTTTTGTTGATTTTGACTGACTACTCGTAATAAGATTAGCACAATGTTTATTTGTTCAAAAAATTTTGTAATACACTAAACCATGTTGTTTAATATCGAAGACGTCTCTATTTAGTAAAAACTGATCCGTTTTATATTATTCTTTTATAAAATCCAATAGAAAACATACTATAAATGAAATATTTAGTAAAAACCATCTTAGGCATTTTCATTACATAATGCACTTTGGCGTGGTAAACAACAGGAATAGAGTTATAAAATTATATAATTGAAGTTAAATTCTTAAAGACCATATAACGTACTTCTCAAAAAACATGATATCTATGTAACTTCCTACAATAACATACTTTTTTTGGGTGTCGAAGTTTGAATGCGATTTTCTCAATATCACCTTTTACGACTTTCGAGTTTAAACATTTTTTTAAAATATTTTCCAGACATACACGCATGTTATTTACATGGTTCGATAGCCTATTAAATGTAGATTATGGGGATACTAATAACTCAATACCGACAATAAGGTCCCTTCACGCTTCATCGTCACAAATTAGAACGTACGGAGCGGACGATTTAGTGCTTTGTATTGATTTCTATGGTACTGTCTGCACTGAAACGGCATTACTGCGCCTGACAAATTATAAATGACGTTGTTTACTCTCCTTAAGTACTAAACATGTCTCACCAGTCACGTTGTATCCTAAAGTATATTATCACTAAGGGCTAGTTTACACGTATTAAGTATATAAGAAGTAACTAAATTCTAATAATTGTCATTTAGTTTAGTAACTTTAACTTGCTACTTAATTTTGTGTTTAAATACAATTAACAACTTAAAATTAAGTTAAAATTGAGTTAACTACTTATCAACTTAATACCCCAAGTAGCACACTTCAGACACCTTAAATCTATTTATGCTTTAGGAATACTAATCATGGCTTATTTATAGACATAATAGACATTGGCATTCTATACATGGTTTTGAATAAGAACTAAGTTTCTAATAGAAAAAAATATCTAGTGCTCCTTGCTTTAAAACCTTTATTAGTTCATTACACTGAGATAAGAGCAAATTGATTTGTTATGGACTATATCAGCTCTGTTAAAAGCGCTGCTCTAGTTCAATTATTCTATAGACTTATTATCACAAATACTTTTTAAGAATTGAAATTATTTGTAGAACATTTACTCTTAAAGTAATCAAAAAGATTTTTAGATGGATTTGTTAGGCACTATTTTAAGTCTATACTTAATAGAATCAATGACAAGATACTCAATAGTGTATACTCTAGTGAAAGTCCAGTTTCCTCCTTCATTAGGAAACTTAGTCTTTAAGTATTTTATTTTAAGAGTATCTATACTTATTATAAAACGAAGTCGCTTTTTTTTCCCTCATGTCCCTTTGTTACCTTTAATCTTTAAAACTACGCAACGGATTTTGATGATTCTTTCAGTGTTAGATAGCCCATTTATCGAGGAAGGTTATAGGCTATATTTTATCACGCTACGACTAATAGGAGCGAAGAAATAGAGGAAAATGTGGAAAAAACGGGGAAAATTATTTGAAAGGGCTAACTTGAATGCGCTAATCTCAGGAACTACTGGTACATATTTTATACCCGTGCGACGCCGGGGCGGGTCGCTAGTTAAGTATATAAAGGACAGCGTTCTGCAAGCATGAAGAAAGCATATTTTGGAGAAAAGTGGAAAAGTATAAAAAGGTGCCTTTAGACAGTCACATCAACTTTCTTTGCCATCAAAGTTATCAGTAATCAGACTAATCACTTCAGCTCGAATCGACATAATATTATTTTCATCAAGCTGCGAAGAAGAAGAATTGACACCGTCTCGAAAATCGATTCTTGATGAAAACCATGATGAACTATAGACTGACAATGATAGTAAAGGTGACGATTCTGGCGATGAAGAGTTGCCTATAATTTGCTTGCTTTTTAAAAATACGTAGCCACGGACGTAAAAATACGTAGCATAAGCTACCTAATAATTTTGTACAGATAGTTTTTACTATCTGTATACAATTTTTTTTATTATTATTTTATTATTTTTTTATTAATTATTGCGAATACTAGATGATGCCCGCAACTCCGTTGCGCCAAAACTCGTTTATCGCGCGGGAATTGTACATTTTTCCGGGATAAAAAGTGTCCTATGTCCTTTACCGGGACTCAAAGTATCTCCATGCCAAATTTCAGTAAAATCGATTCAGAGGTTTGGGCGTGAAGAGGTAACAGACAGACAGACACACCTTCGCATTTATAATATTAGTATGGATTTTTGACAATAATATTATTGTAAGTATCGATTTTCGAGACGGCGCCAATTCTTCTTCGCAGCTTGATTAAAATAATATTATGTCGATTCGTTGATGCCAATAAGTTTGGGGCGTTCCACGCCAAGCGGACAGGAAAAAAAGTCGATGTCTCTGATTTTAATAATTTTTTGTGAGTAGCTTCATTTTGATAAGACAAACAACTTTTTATCTGCGAAAAATCTTGAAAGTGGTAGCTAACAGAGATAGAAAGGATTTCATACTTTCATTTGATGGTCCTAAAATATGGATTGTTCTATTTGTGGGACAATGTTACTCTTAAATTATATATAAGTGATATATGTATAACTATAATAACCTACCAATATACAAAAAATCTGCTGGTTAGGGTTCCGTTACCGTAGTCTACCAAGTTTTGTTGAATACAGAACCCTAAAACGGAACCCTCTTTGAGAAAATGAAGAAAAATTTTATAAGTAAGTAGTTAAATTATTTAAATATATAATTTTTTAATCTTTAATCGGCTTTGTAACACTAACTGCCGAATAGAGAAATTAAGTTTCAAAGTCTTGGCGTCAACATATCGAGCGAAGTCCAGTTCCGATATCATCTAGAGGGTAAGGCCAAATTAGCCTCGAAGAAGCTTGGTGTTCTTAACAAAGCGAGACAGTACTTCAGTCCGGACCAACGCCTACAACTCTACAAGGCGCAGGTTCAGCCTCATATGGAATATTGTTCTCATCTCTGGGCAGGGGCCCCAAAATACCAACTGCTCCCTCTGGATCGTATCCAACGAAGGGCCGCTCGAATTGTTGACTGTCATAGTGTTTCAAACAGCTTGGACCCCTTGGAATTACGCCGAGATGTAGCTTCACTCTGCATCCTCTATCGGTTGTATCACGGGGAGTGCTCTAAGGAATTGTTCGGAATCATACCACCTGCAACTTTTCGCCATCGTCCCACGCGAAAAACATACCATCCTCGTCACCTCGATGAGTGGCAGTCTTCCAAAGTGCGTTTTTCGCGTAACTTTCTGCCGCGCACTGTAAAACTCTGGAACGAACTGTCACCAGCAGTATTTCCGGACCTATACGACCTGCAAACCTTCAAGAAAAGAGCGTATTCCCTCCTAATAGGCCGGCAACGCACCTGCAGCTCTTCTGATGTTGCGAGTGTCCATGGGCGACGGTAGTTGCTTACCATCAGGTAACCCGTTTGCTCGTTTGCCCCCTTATTTAATAAAAAAAAAAGTCCCTTCATTCTTAATGGAGGCACTTTACATGGCTATTTGTATTTGCTATTGGCTATTTGTTGCATTTGAAAAAATTATTGACGAATACACAAACAAGCAAGTAAAGGCAAATATGGCCGTAATTCCACACAATATGGTCGTCAAGTACCAAACTTTTACTTGATTTTCTTTACTTGCCTATTTGACTCTTTTGATGTGCGTCAAAAACCGACAAAGGTGCGGATTTGAATTGTGTATTTGGTATTGGTCATATTTGTCAAATAGGCAAATAAGCATCTACACATGGTGATTATTTGGCGAATACATCAAATACGCAAATACAAATAGCCATGTGAAGTGCCTCTATAATAGTCTAGTCATTATAATGTGACAAAAATATTTGGCACGCGTATTAATAACACGTAAAGGTATAACATAATCGATTATTATTAAAATCGGAGACACCACTGATATAGTATGTACTACATACTAGACTCGACAACGCAACGCAGTGCTCGGTCACATTCAACGTAATCTATATAGCAGCAGTGCACTTAGTCGCCCGCGAGCTCTTCTGCGCGCCAGACGTATAATTAAAAACGAAACCAAAAAAAGTCGCAAAAATGCCTAGTTGTGGGTTAAGATACTGTAAAAATTATTCCAGTAACACTTCCAAATGCAACGAAATAACATTTCATCGGTATTAGCATTCTTATTTAATTATTTTCAATTATTATTTTTAACAAAAAATTAAAACCGACTTCCAAGGTAAAAACAATAATAGCATCCTTATAATATGAACTAAAAAGTATTAAATAATAATTATTCCTATCTAATAGTGCCTTTTTCCGAATTCGGCTAAAGCTCAACTATTTCTGTACTCAATCTTCATCATTTTGAAGTCGGTACCAGATGAATCTTCAGTTCTCTGACAGAATATTTGAAACTTTTGGAACTGGCACCGACTTCAAAATTTTCAAAAAACGCATTTTTTTTAATAGTGTTCTTCCTTTTTTGGAAACATATTTGTCGGTAGTTTTGAAATGATTGCTGCATATTTTGCTAGTTTTTGATGGAATCCAGTCTGATTCGCTTCTTTGTTGACGAACAATTGCTATCCAATCTTGTAGTTTTACTTGATCACAAGGAAACTTAAAAAAAACAAAACAGTACAGTACAGTTGCATAAGACATCGCATAGCGTATAAAAATAGAATACAAATAAACTGCAATTGTAGGCATTTAAGTCACCATCTAACAGTCATGTGGCGAGTCTGCACTAACTACTCTATGTCTGCAGCAGCGCAACCATCCTTATCGTTCTTGCGTCAAAACCTATATCGCTGTCTCTTTCTTCGCCTGAGCTATGGCGCAAATTCGTTCGCAATTCAGATTGTTTGAAAAAATAATTAAAAATGTATTTAATCGAGGTATTTATTGCATACTTACAAGTGGTAAGAGATTCCATGTGTTTTGTTTACTTTGGAGCCAAAGTAATTTAAATAAATTGAAAATTGGTACTTGACAAGATGCGTTCGATGGTTCGATGCAGACTAAATAAAGGACGGGCCAATTGACCCGTATTTGAAGCTTCACAACGCGCGCGGTAGTAACATATCTGCTTTGAGTTTTTTATTTAATATATCATTGGTGGAACGCCTAATATAAAACAGGAAGGCCACCAGAAATATTGGTTCTCTATGGCATTGCACTGAAAAATCACCAAAACGCGAACAAAACTCCTTCTTCTTATGCCAGTCTGATAATTACTCTGGTAGATAAGTAATTACGAGAAAAAATGGTTTACAAACATTTCTTTCTATAGATTACGATAGGATGGTTTTGAGAACAATTAAACTATTGAAAGATTATTTTTTCTTGTGAAAGTGCAAGTTGACTTGTCATGCTCTTAAAATTACCTTTAGCTCAATTTTAGGAGTAAATCTTCTAATCAATGTTTACTTATAGATAATTTCATCTAGAGGCCATTTTTATTATTAGAATACGATGGTAATCGCCATTTTGGTAAAAATCAAAAAAATCAGTTATAATAAAATACGCGATTTATTTATTTGTTTGTAACATAAAAATACTTAAATAAATGATAATTTTATCAAAATACATTATTTAGTTATTTATTTTCACAAAATATGTTAAAAAATATGCATCAATAATATTTTTTATTAAAAAAATATTATTTAATTTTACGAATATAATAGGCCCATCAGTTTTTTAAGACTATTTCATCGACTTTCACGATAAAATAAATTCGGCACGGAATTTGAGCCCTCCGTTCGCGCAAAACATAAAAAATATAATATTATAAGTACTTATTTAATTTCATTTCGCCATTAAAGCTTTGACTTAAAATACTTTAAACCACGGTGTGCCACTAGAAAATAGGAAATGCTTTTTAAAAGAAGTAACTCTTGTTAATGTTTTTATTTAGTTGATTTTGATTATTAGTGGTTTTAAAAATATTCTTCACTAGAATATCAGTAGAGCAATGGTAATATCTTAATGTTGGCTACAAGACCTAATTCCTTTCTTATGTGCCTCTTATTATGTTCTTATAATAGTTTTGTAGATATTCCCTATAGATATCGTTTCATTTGCTTATTGCTTTAGTAATTCATTTGATGCCTCCCATACAATTATTGTCTCATGCTTAAACATAAATCATAATGTAAACCACCGCAAAAGCCTGCAAAAATAAAAATTGTTTATTAATGCACTCAACATTATACCTGCATGCGCTTACCTATTCAAATGATCTGATTTATGCTTATTTAATCATCTTCATCTTATTATATATATTTTTATTTATTATTACATATAAGAGTTTATTTATTTATTATTATACTATAAATTTAATTGTGACCGTAAAAATTATAATTTGCTTACTCAGCTATTATCGAATTGTTATTTTTATAATTAAAAATGGATACTAAATTGATCGTTTATTACCAAAACGCTCGAGGGCTACGTACTAAGACCGATATTTGTAAGAGAAATGTGTACCTAAGCTCGTATGATGTAATATCTATTACCGAAACCTGGCTAATTGACGGTATTAATGATCAGGAGCTATTTGATAATAGATATATCGTTTGGCGGCGTGACAGAAACTACAGCTTAACAAACCAATCACTTGGAGGTGGCGATCTTTTGGCAGTTCTACGTGATTTAATAGCAACAGGTCGTCCCGAGTGGCACACGTCTGCAGAGGATGTCTGGGTAACTGTTACTTCAAAGGATGTATCATCCAACAAAATACACTTCTGCACGCTGTATCTTTGTGATCAAAATCGTGGAAACAGTTCAAGTACACAACTTGAAATATTTTCTAATAATTTATTTAACGTGATTAACGCGCATCCTAACGATGAATTTATAATCATGGGCGATTTTAATTTACCGTTCATTGATTGGCATCCCCAAGGTAATCACTATACATCTGGAAGCGTATCCCTCTCAAGGCCTCAAATCGGCTTTATCGACACTCTGGCTCAGTGCAACCTCACTCAGCGTAGTCAAGTTCGTAACTACAACAATCGATTTCTGGACTTAATATTTTCTAATAATGAATTAATAGTCAATGCTTGTGACGATCCTCTGGTACCAGAAGATATTCCACACCATCGGTCTCTACGTTTTGATCTGATACGCAATTCCTGTGACACATTGAGGACAAATAAAAGGTTAAAGTATATTTATAAACTAGGAGATTTTGAAGCGATTTGTAATTATCTCGACACGGTTAATTGGCAGGAACACCTATACAACAAACCTTTAGATGAAGCTTTAAAATTTTCTACGACACAATCTATGACCTCCGATGAATTTAGATACCGCTGTCGATCCTGGCGATACAGAAGATACAGTGGTGGAAATGTGTGGTGGGCCAAAGCCCTTTATTACCATATAATATCATTATCACATAACGCCTTCCTCCATTTAATTTATATTTCAAATAAGTTCGTTTCTTAAGTTAAATTTCTAAAAGTCGTAGAACAAAAGTTGTTCAGAATGAGACCCACTAAGTCACCTCCTTTCGGCTTACTCTACGTTACTTGAAACATCCTGTATAGGCGATAGTTTGTGGGTGTGTAGTAGAAACATAAAGTTAATATACCTAGCGGAATAGAGAAACAAAGGCCTGAGTAAGCGAGACGTCACTATCAGTAACACTGCGTGGTAAAAAGAGACGTGTGATACACGACAGCAGAGCACGTTGACAATTTAATCTCATAGAAAGATGCTTGTATAAGTGTATACGTACACATAATATTATTATACACAGATGTAAATCAATGAGGATTGTCCACTTTTTTTAATTGTGCCCATTGCAAAAACATTTCGAGGAATAAGGTCAGTGATCGTTATTCTGTATATAAATTCAAAAAATATCCATCAGTTACTTATATTTTTAACCGACTTCCAAAAAACGAGGAGGTTATATGTTCGGCTGTGGATATTTTATTATTTTTTTATTTTTTTTATTTTTGTATGTTCAACGATTACTCCGCCGTTTGTGAACCGATTTTCGAAATTTTTGTTTTGTTGTATTAGGTTTCACTCCAATTTGGTACCATGTTCGCAAAAGTGGTGACCTGATGATGGGATCCATGAGTAATCGAGGGAACTCCTCGAAATTTATATGGAAACATATGGTGATTTTGGTTTTATGTGAAGTGTACTAAGAATATGCTACCAAAAAGTCAAATATTGGGTCAAGGTATACCATGGTTTCGAAGATGCTGAGAGAACTCCTGACTCCTTATAGATACACGTTTGGGAGTTTCGGCGTTGTTTTAAGAACAGAAAGCATATGCTACTATGCAATTAATATTCATCATCATAATCATAATCATCATCATCGTCGTCATCATCATTACCACGTCGTGTTAAGGTCACCAATGTCTCATGGCACAGAATAGATAGTAGTACTGCAAGGCATAGGTATGGATATACTAACTCGTAATAATAATTATGTATTGTTACATAACAACACCTGCGGGCCGATTCTGTATCGTACATTTGTGAGTTAATCACTGAGTTAATAACGAAACGGAGTAGTGAGCAACCGAAAAGTCTCACTTTTGTATGCAAGTGAATACAAAAAGTGGCACTTTCCGTTATACACTCCTCCGTTTCGTTACTAACTCAGTTATTAACTCACAAATGTACGATACAGAATCAGCCCGCTGTTTGTTTAATACACGGCGGTCGGCGCTACAGAGGCGACGGTGTCGCGCGGGCGGCGCGTGGCGGCAAACGACAGATCGAATATTTTACTACTTTATATTATACAGATCGAATACTTTACTAACTACTGTTCACTTCACTGATAATATATTATTTTGTGAGTGTGAGTTGTGACTCTTAATGTAAAGAAAAGACGTCTACGTCTTACGCCTAAAACTGGTCTTATGGTTCTGTAGGGTTACCCTGGGACGTTAATCCCTCTGGCGTAATATCAATTAAGACAACCAGTGAGTGTGAGCGAGAAGAAAAAAACTATTGTAGCGAGTTAGTTATATCAAATGCCGTCGAGTAAGCGTTACCGCGATGCAGATGCTTAACAACGACATCTATTGTTGAATTACGGAACTAAATTTTCTTAGAAAATATAAAGTTTACAAATCTCAACACTTAACAAATTGTAATAAAATACGTAAAATATACGCGAAGGTTTACGTACTAGTGTAACTAAAAAGAGTGAAATTATTATTATTTTTCTTTGAAGTTTTTAAAGAATTATCTTAATTTTGATTTACAAGACCAATGTTTTATTTAAACTATAAAAACAAAAATGTTAATTTATGTAATTTTTATTATGGTATTTATATTTTTAATTGGGAATATAATTTTTGTTTCTAAAAAAAAACATTTATTAATTATATTAATAAGATTAGAATTTATTGTTTTAATTTTATATTTTTTATTGATATTATATTTAATGAATATTATATTTAATATATATATATATTAATAATTTTTTTGGTATTGACAGTATGTGAGGGGGCTTTAGGTTTATCAATCTTAGTTTCTATAATTCGCACTCATGGGAATGATTATTTTCAAAGATTTAATTTGATTTAATGATAAAATTTTTATTTTATTTAATTTTTATAATTCCTTTATGTTTTCAAAAAAAAAATTATTGATTGGTTCAGATAATATTATTCATATTTATGTTTATATTTACAAACATTAATATAAACATTAATAATTTTAGAAATTTAAGTTATATAAGAGGTTTAGATATAATATCTTTTGGTTTAATTTTATTAAGAGTTTGAATTTGTTGTTTAATAATTATAGCTAGTGAAAATTTATATAAAAATAATTTATATATTTCTTACTTTTTAGTTAATCTGATATTTTTGCTGATCATGCTTTATTTAACTTTTAGAATATTAAATTTTTTTATATTTTATTTATTTTTTGAGAGAAGTTTAATTCCTACATTATTATTAATTATCGGGTGGGGGTATCAACCTGAACGGATTCAAGCTGGCATATATTTATTATTTTATACTTTATTTATATCTTTGCCTTTATTAATGGGATTTTTTTATTTAAATAAGGAAGTTAAAAGATTAGTAATTTATATAATAAAGTTTTATAATTTTAATTATTTTTTATTATATTTATCTATAATTTTAGGTTTTTTAGTAAAAATACCAATATATTTTGTTCATTTATGATTACCTAAAGCTCATGTTGAAGCACCTATTTCTGGTTCAATAATTTTAGCTGGTGTAATATTAAAATTAGGGGGGTATGGTATAATGCGGATTATAATTATCTTACAAAAAATTAATATTAAGTTAAATTTTATTTGAATTATTATTAGATTAATTGGAGGCGTATATATTAGTATAAAATGTTTTTGTCAATACGATATTAAATCTTTAATTGCTTACTCTTCAGTGGCTCATATAAGTTTAGTTATTGGAGGTATTGTAACAATAAGTTATTGGGGTTATATAGGTTCATATGTTTTAATAATTGGTCATGGTTAATCACCAGTTAAGTAATACTTTAATTGTTACCTACTTAACTTTAATTATTACTTTACTTTACGTATTACCTAACTTTTATTATTATTTAACTTTAATTGTTACTAAATTTTAATTGTTACTTAACTTTAAGTATTACTTATCCTTAAATATTACTTAAAGCTAAGTAATATTTAAGTCTTAAAGGCACATTAATAGATCTTAAATTGCATTTATCGAATTCCACGCCACGCGCACGCCACGCGCACTCCACGCGCACGCCACGCGCACCACACGCGCACGCCACGCGCACGCCACGCGCAAGACACGCGCACGCCACGTGCACTCCACGCGCACGCCATGCGCACTCCACGCGCACGCCACGCGCATTCCACGCGCACGCCACGCGCACCACACGCGCACGCCACGCGCACTCCACGCGCACGCCACGCGCACTCCACGCGCACGCCACGCGCACTCCACGCGCACGCCACGCGCACGCCACGCGCACATTACGTTATAATTACACATTGAGTAATTATTAAAGTTAAGTAACAATTAAAGTTAAGTAATACAAAATAATTAAAGTAAAGTAATACTCAAAGCTAAGTCATAATTTAAGTTAATGAAAACTTTAATTGTTACTTAATTTTAATTGTTACTTAACTTTAAGTATTATTTATTTATTTATTTATTTATGTGACATGGAAAACTTACAGCTAAGTGACATCAGTGGAAATTTTATATGAGGATCAGAAAGCCAATTACAAGTTTTCACCTCTAAGTAACTGATTACAAGTAATTGAATACAAGATATTGTGAACGGTCTTACTAGTTAGATACAGATATATGTTTTTAAGTAGGATAACAAAATAACTAAAACAAAAAGTTTAAACTTTAAAGGTAGGTCTGACTAAAAAACAGAAAGAAGTGTATGCTTATTATATCGTACAATTTACCATAGTATTGTGGTTTGAATATGTTATACAAATTTAGGAAATCAAGTTATCAAAAAATTTGCAGCTCTTTCTAATCGACGTTGTCTTAGTAGTAAATACATCAAGATCGTAATCACGGCATAGCTTGTTGAAGTTGCGACTCGCTCTCACAACATACGAGTTTTGTCTGTAGTTGGTGGAGGCTTTTGGTACCGCTATTGGTGGGTTGAATCTTATGAATTTAGTAGGAACATTAATGGAGAATTTGGAAAGTAGTTGCGGGCAGTCTAATGCATTTGACATCGTCTTTAATAGTAAAGAACAATCAGATATCATGCGTCGTGTTTTTAATGGTAGGATATGAAATTTCTTACAAAGGCTTAGATAATTGTCCGAGTGGTATGCAATTTTTTGATGATAGCACAAAAATTTGATAAAACGCTTTTGAATCGCCTCTATACGGTCTACATGTTTATGATAGTAAGGGTTCCACACCTGCGAGGCATACTCGAGATGACTTCTGACATGTGTGCAATACAAAATTTTCAAGGTTTTCGCTTCAGTAAAACATTTCGACATACGCATCACAAACCCCAAGGCCTTGAAAGCTTTATTAATAATCGCCTCGATCTGAGTATCAAAAATTAGTTTGCAATCGTGATGTACACCTAAATCACGAACACAGCTTGACCTAGATAAGATTTGGCCTCCTAATGAATTATTCTCGTTTATGGCAAAGCGTTTCCGAGTATACGTTATTATTGAACATTTGGTAGGATTAAGATCTAGTTTGTTCATTTTGCAATAGTTTTCAAGGTTGGAAAGGTCTAATTGAAAGTTACGAGCATCTTCAGATGATTTTATTATAGCGTAAATTTTCATATCGTCCGCAAAACATAAAAGTTTTGCGAACTTTAAGCAGGAAGCAATGTCGTTTACGTAGATTAATAAATAAGTATTGATGATTAATAAATATTTAAGGATAAGTATATCCTTAAATATTACTTAAAGCTAAGTAATATTTAAGTCTTAAAGGCACATCAATAGATCTTAAATTGCATTTATCGAATTCCACCCGCGCACGCCACGCGCTTTCCACGCGCACGCCACGCGCACCACACGCGCACGCCACGCGCACTCCACGCGCACGCCACGCGCACTCCACGCGCTCGCCACGCGCTTTCCACGCGCACGCCACGCGCATGCCACGCGCACCACACGCGCACGCCACGCGCACGCCACGCGCACTCCACGCGCTCGCCACGCGCTTTCCACGCGCACGCCACGCGCATGCCACGCGCACGCCACGCGCACTCCACGCGCACTCCACGCGCTCGCCACGCGCTTTCCACGCGCACCACACGCGCACGCCACGCGCACTCCACGCGCACGCCACGCGCACTCCACGCGCTCGTATATTACTTAAAGCTAAGTAATATTTAAGTCTTAAAGGCACATCAATAGATCTTAAATTGCATTTATCGAATTCCACCCGCGCACGCCACGCGCACCACACGCGCACGCCACGCGCACTCCACGCGCTCGCCACGCGCTTTCCACGCGCACGCCACGCGCACCACACGCGCACGCCACGCGCACCACACGCGCACGCCACGCGCACTCCACGCGCTCGCCACGCGCTTTCCACGCGCACGCCACGCGCACGCCACGGCACCACACGCGCACGCCACGCGCACCACACGCACACGCCACGCGCACCACACGCGCACGCCACGCGCACTCCACGCGCACGCCACGCGCACCACACGCGCACGCCACGCGCACGCCACGCGCACCACACGCGCACGCCACGCGCACCACACGCGCACGCCACGCGCACCACACGCGCACGCCACGCGCACCACACGCGCACGCCACGCGCACCACACGCGCACGCCTCGCGCACTCCACGCGCTCGCCATGCGCTTTCCACGCGCACGCCACGCGCACGCCACGCGCACTCCACGCGCATGCCACGCGCACCACACGCGCACGCCACGCGCACCACACGCGCACGCCACGCGCTTTCCACGCGCACGCCACGCGCACCACACGCGCACGCCACGCGCACCACACGCGCACGCCACGCGCACCACACGCGCACGCCACGCGCACTCCACGCGCACGCGTGTCGTTAAGTGTCAATAGCCATTCAGTCAACTTTTTCTTGCAGGTTTTTCTAGTTAAATGAACTATGTTTATGATCTTGTTAATTTTTTTATAGGTGTATCTTCCAATGCCACAGAAGAAACGGTTTGTGAACTGGGTACGAAAGAGGAATCCGGGTAGGTCAGGATAACGTCTTTTAAGGTTTAAAGGCGGAGCAGGGTTGTACGATATGATGCTGTGTTGCTTGAGGATCATGTGTGTTATGAACAATTGTCTCGCTTGTAGCGTAGCTACTTATAAATTATTAATATCTCCTTCTCCTTTTCTTATTCGTCAGCTGTTCTTTAAATCAATTAAACAAATCAATACATAGCGCGCCATCTATTAATAATAGTACGGAACTAGACCGGCACTTGCTGTCTGTTTTGTTTAAATACTTTTTTAAAATAACTTTATTTTAATTGATTTCAATTCTATTTGTCTATTTAAATATAATGAAGTAACTTTATATTGTTTTCAATATTTTATTTGATAAATATTAATGAAGTACCTTTTTGCACGAGCCCTCCGGATATACGCCTTAGTTCCGTCGACTGTCAACGTGACAGTTAAAAAATGAAACCGCCGGCCTATTTAAGCCGCGGATTTGCTTCCTCGATCTTTTACTCCATTATCAAAATGTAGGAGTCATTGACCCCGTTATTGGTGAGTGCGTATTTAGTGTTGTGTTTGTAGGATTTCCCAACTTTCTTGTCTTTTAATACCTTTTATTGTAAATTCAGTTTAATCCTGTATTTGGTTTTTATTGTGGCGAAAATCACAACATTATGTATTTGTCTAAATTGTAAAATTTCTCTTTGTAATAGACCACGTGTTTGAAGGCTTCCTGTTTTAACTTGTTATCTTGTAAAGTAGATCTTTATTTATATTATTAACTTTTTAATATTAATTCTTTCACCGTGGTCAAATTATTTTCATGGTTTTCTTTGTTGTTATCACAAAATTGACCCTGACCTAGTTTTAAATGTCAGCGTCACGAGTTCAATAACCTTTTGTTTTTTTAACTGTATGTTGATATTATCTAAATTCTTTTTTTAATTAGTGTTTTTAATGTTTGTGATGGACTCTGCAACCACGTGAAGTCTTCGGGTGAAGAACACGTGCTTGGGGGTCAACAGCGTGAACCCTCCTCTAAGTCTCTTTTCGAATATTCCAGGGGTGTTTACGACCGGAGCAACTCTGCTACGCTCTGCGCAACTTCTCTTTGGCGTTCGGAGCAACTCCTCGTGCTACGCTTGGAGAAATCTCTTGGCTCCGTGGTCGCCTGGAGTCGACCCCGTGCCGTCCATGCCGTCTGGCTGACAAGCCATCTGACGCCACACACCGAACTTGCCGCCACATACGGGATCCCGAACACTGCCACCAACACCTGGCCATCGACGCTGCACCTGTTACGGGGATCACGGAGACTTGAGGAGCTGGAGTCCCACAAGTCGCTGCCTGTCCCCAGATAAGTGTCGTGTCCCTAAACCCGAGAGCTAAAGACTGAGAAATAGACCGAGGCTAAGTTTCGTACCCGCGTTCCCCGCTCCCCGCTGACTAAATAATTATTTAAATAAATTAGTTATATTGTGAAATTCTTTTTATTTATCTCTTCTTTTTTATTGTCCCTGTGCCGGCCAGGCGACACGCTGTTAAAACTTTGCTCTTTTTGTACAGATCTGATGTAGGATATCTAAAAGGTAACGAGTAGGAGACTTTCAGGATAGCCCTTTGCGCTCGTTCTAGCTGCAACATGGTGGACTTGAGTGCACCGCCCCACGTCGTAATGCAATATGCTAAAATAGACTGACAGAGGGTAGTGTATACCATCATCCTCAACTTCTCGTCTGCCACCTCTCTTAAGTTTCTAAAAATAGGAATTAGCTTTCTTATACGCGATGTAAGAGTATCAATGTGTGGACGGAAGTTAAGGCATTGGTCTAATATAATTCCTAAATACTTAGTTGTGACTGTTTTTCGTAGAGGTTCACATGAGCATTGTAGACTGTTACAGCTAAGTGACATCAGTGGAAATTTTATATGAGGATCAGAAAGCCAATTACAAGTTTTCACCTCTAAGTAACTGATTACAAGTAATTGAATACAAGATATTGTGAACGGTCTTACTAGTTAGATACAGATATATGTTTTTAAGTAGGATAACAAAATAACTAAAACAAAAAGTTTAAACTTTAAAGGTAGGTCTGACTAAAAAACAGAAAGAAGTGTATGCTTATTATATCGTACAATTTACCATAGTATTGTGGTTTGAATATGTTATACAAATTTAGGAAATCAAGTTATCAAAAAATTTGCAGCTCTTTCTAATCGACGTTGTCTTAGTAGTAAATACATCAAGATCGTAATCACGGCATAGCTTGTTGAAGTTGCGACTCGCTCTCACAACATACGAGTTTTGTCTGTAGTTGGTGGAGGCTTTTGGTACCGCTATTGGTGGGTTGAATCTTATGAATTTAGTAGGAACATTAATGGAGAATTTGGAAAGTAGTTGCGGGCAGTCTAATGCATTTGACATCGTCTTTAATAGTAAAGAACAATCAGATATCATGCGTCGTGTTTTTAATGGTAGGATATGAAATTTCTTACAAAGGCTTAGATAATTGTCCGAGTGGTATGCAATTTTTTGATGATAGCACAAAAATTTGATAAAATATTAGGAATATAAATAAACTAACTAGTAAACATTTTTTAGAGATATTAATTTACTTACTCAAAGTAGAAAAAAAAACAAACGTCAAAGACAAAATGTCAAGGCGGCGGAGGAAGTTAAAAAAAAAGAGAGGAACGAGGGACTAATGGTTGCTCGATGTGGAGACGTGAGGAGGATAAAAATATCATCTCGGTTAATCGGTGGCATCTGGTGATAACAAAGGTTTTTCAAGCATAAATCTGCAAATATAAGCTAAGTATTTCATGTTAAATTGTTGTATTTATGAGACTAATTATTGAAAGTAAAAGTTTAGAATTTTGCTTATGTTTTGTCAATCATGAAAACACGAGATCGTAAAGGTAAATTTGTTTGGAGTTAGTTATTTCAATACTAAAAGTGTAGCTAATATGGAAAATGTGATATTTCTAATTTTATACCTGATCACATGTAATGTTTTTAGTAACTAATTATAATGTCTGTCCATTAGGTGTGAGATTTCGTTGTTGGCGTTAGTAAACACTACCAATATAATAAGTACCGATACTTAATAATTAATTAGCAATAACTGAGCTGATATTACTATATTGCGTTTCATAACTGTCAGGAAATTATCAAGGAAAATCAAAATAGTAAGTTTTCTTCTAGACAAATGTAAATTTTAATGTTATAGCAGTGTTCCAAAATAGAAAGCTTACTTAGTTAACTTTTATATAGAAACACAGTCCCAGTAATGTAACTACTGTAGTATGGTTATTCTGAATAAACTAATTGATGTATAATGATTTTCTGGAAATATTTATTTACATTACCTCTATCATTTACAGGTGTATTACATTATACTTTTATCATTTTCAGAAGTGGGATCTGGAAATCCTGTCATCAAAATGCTGCCCAAAAGGAGATGTCAGAGTTCTGGTGAAAAAGAGCAGGCAGAGTATCCGAGACAAAAGAAATGGCGTCCTTTGCATCCACGGGAGTCTTCACCCGAGTCAATTAATATTGAGTCATCTGGGGATGTTATAGAGGAGAGCAGTCAGAGTAAATCGGCACCAACGTTTATTGAAGGCATCACTGCAAAAGCAGATATTATACCGATTTTTGACCCAGAATGTACCAGTATATTTGCACCACAGTGGATCAACAAGATTGAACAGCTGGGTGCTGTTCATAACTGGACAGATGAAATAAAATCTTATTTTATGCAGTCAAGGTTAACAGGCATGGCCAAAGTTTGGCATGCTTCGTTACCAACTTATGATTACACATGGGAAGAGTGGAAGCGGGAGTTGAAAGCGGCCTTTCCTAAAAACATAGATTATGTTGAAACCTTGAGAGAAATGTTGGCAAAAAGAAAGACAAATGAGAGCATGACACAATATTTCTATAGTAAGAATGCTTTGCTGACAAAGTTGGAAATTTTTGATGAGAAAGCTGTTGCATGTATCATTGATGGCCTCCCTATCCATATGAGAGCACCAGCAAGAGCTGGTAATTACAAGAATCCCAGCGAGTTATATTCAAAATTTCTTTCTGTGATGGAAGAAATGAAACAGAGATTACCGATTCAAAATCGTGTACCGGGCTACAGAAGTGATGACAAAGGGGAAGTAAAAGAAAATAGAAGACCAATTACCTGTTTCTTATGCCAAGAACCGGGACATACCGTTCGACGGTGTCCAAAGAATGTTCAAGTTAGCAGAACAAACTGCCAACATTGCGGTAAATTTGGACATACACCAGAAAAGTGTTGGTTCAAACCAACAACAACTTTGGCTACCACAGTGCTTCCATCAAGCGTCAATGGGAGGAAAAATGAGGCGGCTATCAACTTGTTGTCCGAGGTAAATCATATTTATTATAAGATTGTAGAGATAAATGGCGTTTCAGCTCGTGCATACTTTGATTCTGGGGCAAAGATTAATGTAATTAATAGTGATCTTGCATTTCAATTGCATGTGCCCATCTTGCCGTGTGAAATGTTTGTAGGAGGTTTCGGTGGCACACCTGTTCCAACAAAAGGATATATAAATGCCACGATCATTGTTGATAAAATTATTTTTGAAACAAAATTAGTTATAACGGGTTGGCACATGACCTCCATGGATATGATATTAGGGCAACCCATCATTAATGAACCCAGTATTGAAGTTGTTATTAGCGGAGATAGGTTAAACATTAGTAAAAAAGTTCAACAGCCGATAGAAACTGGAATACTTCATCTGGATGCTGTATCTTATGGGAAAATAAAGTCTTTGATTAGATGCAAATACAACACTACTATAGCAGCTGGTCATGTAATGATGGTTGACATAGTGAATGATGCAGCACCCAATGATATTGTGTATGTAGAATCTTGTAGACACTTTTATGACATGACAGATTATGCTTCAATTATTTCTGGAGGTGAAAGTATTTTGCAAGTAACTAATGCATCTAATGAACCATTAGTACTATTGAAGGGCCAATTATTAACAAGAGGGTTGATAAGTGAGGAAAGAATGGTATCAGGTGATAAAGAAAATAAAAGAATCACAGATTGTAATTTACTATCAATTGATGTTGCAAAGATTCGATGTGGTTCACAGGATCCTGAAATAAAAGAAAAATTAATTGCGTTATTGACAGAGTTCAACGATTGCTTTTCAGCTGATACTACTGAATTGGGCTGTACCAACCAATTAAGTATGGTAATTGAATTAAACTCCGAAAAACCAGTTTGTTATAGGCCATATCGATTATCTATACCAGAAAAGACAATAGTACGAGAGAAAATAGACGAGATGTTGAATAATGGTATTATTAGAGAAGCTACTTCATCATACGCTAGCCCAATAATATTGGTCAGGAAAAAGGGTGGCGACTATAGATTGTGTGTGGACTATAGAAAACTAAATAGTATGACAATAAAGGATAAATATCCATTACCTGTAATTGAAGAACAGATAGAAAAATTGTCCGGAAAAAGATTTTTTACAAGTTTAGATTTATCACAAGGATTTTATCAGATACCAATGCATGAGTCGTCAATCCCAAAAACTGGTTTTGTGACACCTGAGGGACACTATGAGTTTTTGAGAATGCCCTTTGGACTTGCAAACTCGCCGTGTGTGTTCCAGAAACTTATGGATAAAATATTGGGAGCGTTAAGGTTTGACAAAGTGTTGCCTTACATCGATGACCTACTTATCCCTAGTGTCACAGAGGATGAAGGTTTGGATACATTGAGAACGGTTTTGACCATCTTAAGAAATGTTAACTTGACCCTTAATTTAGATAAATGCATTTTCCTTCACACTAAGTTGGATTATCTAGGTTACGAGATTAGCAGAGGAGGCATACGACCCGGCCAGAAGAAAATAGAGGCAGTCACAAAATATAAGGAACCTGAGAATGTCCATGAGTTACGCATGTTTTTGGGCTTAACAAGTTACTTCCGTAAGTTTGTCAAAAACTATGCTACCATCACACACGACCTATATGGATTGCTAAAAAAGGATAGAACTTGGAAGTGGGGTAGCCCTCAACAAATAGCCTTCGACACTCTTAAGGCTTTACTTACGGAAAGGCCAGTGCTGGCTCTGTATAATCCCAGCGCTATAACAGAAGTGCACACGGATGCATCAAGTAAAGGCATAGCTGGTATACTGCTACAGAAAATGGATGATGCATTACAGCCAGTAGCGTACTTTAGCCGAAAGACTAGTAAGGAAGAGGCACTATATCACTCATTCGAATTGGAAACTCTAGCAGTTGTTGAAACACTAAAAAGGTTTCGTATTTATCTGGCTGGAATACATTTTACTGTTGTAACTGATTGTGTAGCTGTTCGACAGACATTTGAAAAGAAAGATCTTTTACCGCGGGTTGCAAGATGGTGGTTAACTATACAAGAATATAATATGGAGGTGGTACATAGACCAGGACTGTCACATAAGCATGTAGATGCTTTAAGCAGGACACCAGTTTCAACAACAATAAATGTGTTAGACATATTAGATTGGGCTGTGTGTCTGCAAAATCAAGATGCTAATATTTGTTGTATAAAGCAAAAATTGGAGAATAACTTGGCAGATCCAGACATCACTAATAACTATGTAATGGAAGACAATAAATTATTTAGGAAAATGACTGATGGAACATTGAGATTAGTGATTCCGAAAGCTGCACGATGGAATATTCTACGCAAATATCATGATGACATAGGACACCCCGGTCTCAAGCGCTGTGATGCTATAATAAAAGAACATTGTTGGTTCCCACGGATGACTCGTTTTGTGCGCAAGTATGTTAACGCGTGTTTAGATTGCATTTACAAAAGGGGACAATATGGTAAGTTGGAAGGGTCCCTGCATCCTATAGAGAAAAGAGAAGAACCCATGGACACCATACATATTGATCATATGGGTCCATTCTGTAAAAGTAGAACAGGATTCTCGTATTTATTTGTTATAGTGGATTCATATACAAAGTTTGTTTGGGCTAGACCCACTAAAACGACAAAATCAGCAGAAGCTGAGGAAAATCTTGAACAAATTTTTTCATACTTTGGTTATCCAAGGCGAATGATATCAGACAGTGGAGCTGCATTTACTAGCAAAAGATTTAAGGAATTCTGCATCAAGAATCAAATTAAACATATTTTGAACACAATTGCTTCACCTAGGTCTAATGGGCAGGTTGAAAGGTATAATCGCACCTTACTTGAAGCCATTAACAAGAGTACATCCGAAGAGCGCAATTGGGATGCATGCTTAAACAAAGTTGTGTGGGGCATTAACAACATGGTAAACTCTTCTACTGGTTTTGCTCCTTATCGCCTTATGTTCCAAGGAAGTCGTGCTAAGTTGCAGGCTTTATCATCAAATTTATATGATGACGAAACAACAGCCTTGCATAATAAAGAATGTGCCTCACAAAAATTAAAGAAAACTTCAGAATACATGAAAATTAAATTTGATGAAAAAAGGAAAAAACCCACAGTGTACAAGGAGGGGGATTTAGTCCTTTGGAAGGGAGCTCAAGATAAAACTAAGGATTCGGTAAAAAAGTTAAAAGAAAAATACAGTGGTCCTTACAGAATTAAGAAATCCTTAGGAAATGATAGATATATAATTGTCTCTATAAAAGGACTTAAAGGTTACAAGAAGTACCAGGCTAAAGTAGCTTCAGATGTACTGAGAAGATTTAATGATGATGATCGGGACTCTGATACTAATGAATCGGATGCAGACAGTACTGAAGAGCTAATTGATATGCTTGAAGGATAGAAAACTAAAGGTATCCTCTATCAGAAGCCAGGCTGACTGATGTCGACTTGACGTCAAGCTATAGTAACTTAGTAACAAAAGCTAGTAGGTACTTTTATTTGTAACTCAGAAGCTGAGATTTTTTTTTTCTCTCTTTCTCTATTGTTAATTCTTTTCAATTTGCGTGGTAGCAAATTTTGTCAGGATGGACGATTATTAGGAATATAAATAAACTAACTAGTAAACATTTTTTAGAGATATTAATTTACTTACTCAAAGTAGAAAAAAAAACAAACGTCAAAGACAAAATGTCAAGGCGGCGGAGGAAGTTAAAAAAAAAGAGAGGAACGAGGGACTAATGGTTGCTCGATGTGGAGACGTGAGGAGGATAAAAATATCATCTCGGTTAATCGGTGGCATCTGGTGATAACAAAGGTTTTTCAAGCATAAATCTGCAAATATAAGCTAAGTATTTCATGTTAAATTGTTGTATTTATGAGACTAATTATTGAAAGTAAAAGTTTAGAATTTTGCTTATGTTTTGTCAATCATGAAAACACGAGATCGTAAAGGTAAATTTGTTTGGAGTTAGTTATTTCAATACTAAAAGTGTAGCTAATATGGAAAATGTGATATTTCTAATTTTATACCTGATCACATGTAATGTTTTTAGTAACTAATTATAATGTCTGTCCATTAGGTGTGAGATTTCGTTGTTGGCGTTAGTAAACACTACCAATATAATAAGTACCGATACTTAATAATTAATTAGCAATAACTGAGCTGATATTACTATATTGCGTTTCATAACTGTCAGGAAATTATCAAGGAAAATCAAAATAGTAAGTTTTCTTCTAGACAAATGTAAATTTTAATGTTATAGCAGTGTTCCAAAATAGAAAGCTTACTTAGTTAACTTTTATATAGAAACACAGTCCCAGTAATGTAACTACTGTAGTATGGTTATTCTGAATAAACTAATTGATGTATAATGATTTTCTGGAAATATTTATTTACATTACCTCTATCATTTACAGGTGTATTACATTATACTTTTATCAAAAACGCTTTTGAATCGCCTCTATACGGTCTACATGTTTATGATAGTAAGGGTTCCACACCTGCGAGGCATACTCGAGATGACTTCTGACATGTGTGCAATACAAAATTTTCAAGGTTTTCGCTTCAGTAAAACATTTCGACATACGCATCACAAACCCCAAGGCCTTGAAAGCTTTATTAATAATCGCCTCGATCTGAGTATCAAAAATTAGTTTGCAATCGTGATGTACACCTAAATCACGAACACAGCTTGACCTAGATAAGATTTGGCCTCCTAATGAATTATTCTCGTTTATGGCAAAGCGTTTCCGAGTATACGTTATTATTGAACATTTGGTAGGATTAAGATCTAGTTTGTTCATTTTGCAATAGTTTTCAAGGTTGGAAAGGTCTAATTGAAAGTTACGAGCATCTTCAGATGATTTTATTATAGCGTAAATTTTCATATCGTCCGCAAAACATAAAAGTTTTGCGAACTTTAAGCAGGAAGCAATGTCGTTTACGTAGATTAATAAATAAGTATTGATGATTAATAAATATTTAAGGATAAGTATATCCTTAAATATTACTTAAAGCTAAGTAATATTTAAGTCTTAAAGGCACATCAATAGATCTTAAATTGCATTTATCGAATTCCACCCGCGCACGCCACGCGCACCACACGCGCACGCCACGCGCACTCCACGCGCTCGCCACGCGCTTTCCACGCGCACGCCACGCGCACCACACGCGCACGCCACGCGCACCACACGCGCACGCCACGCGCACTCCACGCGCACTCCACGCGCTTTCCACGCGCACGCCACGCGCACGCCACGCGCACCACACGCGCACGCCACGCGCACTCCACGCGCACGCCTCGCGCACGCCTCGCGCACTCCACGCGCTCGCCACGCGCATGCCACGCGCACCACACGCGCACGCCACGCGCACTCCACGCGCTTTCCACGCGCACGCCACGCGCACCACACGCGCACGCCACGCGCACTCCACGCGCACTCCACGCGCTCGCCACGCGCTTTCCACGCGCACGCCACGCGCACGCCACGCGCACCACACGCGCACGCCACGCGCACTCCACGCGCACGCCACGCGCACTCCACGCGCTCGCCACGCGCTTTCCACGCGCACGCCACGCGCACTCCACGCGCTTTCCACGCGCACGCCACGCGCACCACACGCGCACGCCACGCGCACCACACGCGCACGCCACGCGCACCACACTCGCACGCCACGCGCTTTCCACGCGCACGCCACGCGCACGCCACGCGCACCACACGCGCACGCCACGCGCACCACACGCGCACGCCACGCGCACTCCACGCGCACGCCACGCGCACTCCACGCGCTCGTATAATATTAAAGCTAAGTAATATTTAAGTCTTAAAGGCACATCAATAGATCTTAAATTGCATTTATCGAATTCCACCCGCGCACGCCACGCGCACCACACGCGCACGCCACGCGCACTCCACGCGCTCGCCACGCGCTTTCCACGCGCACGCCACGTGCACGCCACGCGCACTCCACGCGCTCGCCACGCGCTTTCCACGCGCACGCCACGGCACCACACGCGCACGCCACGGGCACCACACGCGCACGCCACGCGCACCACACGCGCACGCCACGCGCACTCCACGCGCACGCCACGCGCACCACACGCGCACGCCACGCGCACCACACGCGCACGCCACGCGCACGCCACGCGCACCACACGCGTACGCCACGCGCACCACACGCGCACGCCACGCGCACCACACGCGCACGCCTCGCGCACTCCACGCGCTCGCCATGCGCTTTCCACGCGCACGCCACGCGCACGCCACGCGCACTCCACGCGCATGCCACGCGCACCACACGCGCACGCCACGCGCACCACACGCGCACGCCACGCGCTTTCCACGCGCACGCCACGCGCACCACACGCGCACGCCACGCGCACCACACGCGCACGCCACGCGCACCACACGCGCACGCCACGCGCACTCCACGCGCACGCGTGTCGTTAAGTGTCAATAGCCATTCAGTCAACTTTTTCTTGCAGGTTTTTCTAGTTAAATGAACTATGTTTATAATAATAATAATAATAATAATGCTTTATTTCAGGCAATAAAATACAGCCCATATGAATTATTAGTAGATTAGTAACAATTTTTCCTTAAACTTATGTTAGTAGGTTAGTTGATATTTAATTATTATTTATATAATTTTTATTATTTAATTTTAATTTTAATTGCTCGACACTACATAATTAAATAATGATCATGCACCGTGCTACTGGCGCATGAAGCCAAATCCAGTGCCTGAGCAGTGCAGAGTCCCACCTGTCCGCAAATGCCCTCAGGATGCTGTTGGTGCTGTCCCGACACCTCGCCATCAGTGAGGCGCTACGCTTCCTGATTATGGCAAAAAAGTCATCTACATGCGCCTCGGCCAGCATGCCCGACGCACTGCAAAATTTGGGCAGCCCCATCAGCACCCTGAATGCGTTATTGTACTGTACTCTCAATGCATTATATGACCTCTGCGTGTAGCTGGTCCACAGACTACACGTGTAAAAAGATTGGCAGTACGCTTTAAACAAAGTAACTTTAACGTCTCTGCTACAGTGTGTAAATCTGCGGGCCAGCATATTACATCTGACTGTTAATGCCCTTCTCTCACGCTCCATGTCTAGATCATCCCTAAGAGTATCGGTGACCCAATGACCTAGGTACTTAAATTTGCTAACTCTTTTGAGTGGAGTGTTACATAGTTTTATAGGTACATTCGTGTCATAGCATTTTGTACCTGACTTGAAAACCATGTACTCACTCTTCGTAGCATTATACCTAAGTCCGTGGGCCCCCGCATATCTTTCACAAATACGTACTAGTTTACGCAGCCCGCCTATAGAGGGACTCAGCAGCACCATGTCATCCGCGTAGCTAATGTTGTTAACGCACGCATTACCTATGTGGCACCCGACACCTGCGCTGCTGAGCTCCTCGATAAGCGAGTTTACATACAGGTTGAAAATACGAGGCGAGCTGATCCCCCCCTGCCTCACCCCGCATTTCAACCCATAAGGCTCCGAACACACATCAGCCCACCGGACATAATTTAATTGATTCTTATACCAATATTTTAATATAGATATGACGTCATCCGATAAACTGGTTTCAGACTTTAATTTCTGCCACAGTATATCGTATGACACCATATCAAATGCTTTCGATAAGTCTAGGTAACAAGCAAACACTGGTGTATTTCTAGACGTGTAGTACTGGACAGTTTGCTTGAGGCATAATATCGCGCTTTCCGTTGACAATCCAGGTCTAAACCCGAATTGTGCATCGTTTAGTTGTATGTTGTTACTTAAATGCCTATCGAGCAAACTATCCAGCACTTTGGCTACAATAGTCGCCAGGGATATCGGTCGGTAATTAGAAATATCCGACACGTCTCCAGTTTTATCTTTAACAATGGGCACTACGACTGTATACATTAAATCTTTAGGCAGATAACAATGGCTACCACAGAGGGAGAGAAACATGGCGAGTACTCGCGGCAAGTGAACACCGGCGTGCTGCAGATGCTCGATGCTAAGACCGTCGTGTCCGGGGGACTTTCCTCTGGTCATGGATTTTATGACAGATGCAACTTGCTTAGCAGTAAACTTTAAACTCGCGTTTCCCAAATGACACTTAGCATCAGGCATCTGCGGGGCCGTTGACAGCGGCGATTCAATTTTGAAATATCGGCTAAAAGGACTATGCTATCTCTTTTGGATCATGACTGTCACCAATACTCACAGGAAGGCCAGACCCAATGTTGAATTTTTTAGTACACTTCCAAAACTTTTTAAAATTTTTATTAGTATGGTGTTGTGCAATTATATTCATTTTTATTTGTTTTTCATTATTTTGACACCATTTTAATTTAGATTTAAATAATTTACGCGATTCTATCATATTCGTGTATATATATCCACTATTAGGTTTTCCATATAATAACCATTCTGAAAAACATTGTCTGGCCCTCCTGTGAGCATCACTGACATATTTATTCCATCCAGTTACATATTTACACCTTTTATTACTATTACAATAACTATTTATTGATGCATTAGACAATATAGAAATTAACCGGCTATACATATTATCTAACACTTTTTTACAAGATTCCTTGGTACATCTGTAGTCAGCACAAGACCTAAGTTCTACAGGAAAATCAAATACTTTTAACTTATCATGACAAAATGCAGAAAATTTTTCTACTTGTCTTTTGTTTCTCTGTCCCCATACAATTTTTTTGAAAGAGCTATTTGAAACCTGTTTAGTCTTGACTTTGATTAAATTAAAGTTACACTCAACAAGTAAAGGTAAGTGATCTGACCAGTAAACATCTTTTAATATCGACACACTCGTTATTGTTTGACGCGCGGCATTTGTTACAACACAGTGATCTAGCCAGCGCTTACATCCGTGAGCTTCACTTATAAACGAATATGTATCACTAGCCATTATCTCTAAGTCGACACACGACCACGATTGTTCACTACAAAAGTTCAATAGTTCAGTAGCAAATGACTCACCTGGGTGGGCATTAAAGTCACCGAGTATGTACACTGATTCTACCTCACTGCTCTCAATTACAGCATAAATTTCACTAAGGCACTCAGTGAACTCCGTAAGGTTGTCACTCGCATCAGTGGGCATATATACAGAGAACAACAAGAGAGATCGATCGGATAATAATATTTTTATAGCACTAAGTCGTACACTATTACATTGCACTATTGACACACACGGAAACGTAGATTTTCTCCACAGGATGGCCACGCCTCCATAAAGTCGCTGTCGATAGTTCCCAGGTATGGTATATCGTGTGGGAGAAGCCAGGTCTCCTGGAGAGCGATGATATCCGCTTGTTTACATAATCTTCTTATGCAGTTCACTGACCTCACTACATTTTTACAATTGAAACTTACAATGTTACTTGTTTGAGCCATATGTATATAAAATTAAAGTTATTCATTTGTTGTGTTCGCCTTTCTGTGCCTAAAGTCAATAAAGCGGCGGTATGATATACCTTCCGGCCAGAAATCTTCCTGCATAAATACATCGAGCTTATGTTTAGGCACAAATATTTTGTATCCGTCATAATCTTTAGCTACTTTCATCTCGTTTTTCTCGATCACAACATTCAAGCCCGTTTTTTCATTCACGTAGTCTTCGATGTCCACTTTGTTTACATTTTTTGATACATGGTATATGTAAATTGGGATGGTAATATCTGCGGCCTTAAACTGCGATTCTAACACTTGTGCTTTCCCTCTTTTTCCTATAAAACGGTTCCTCGGCTTTCTTCTTTGAACGACAGACCACCCTTCTGTCGAAATATCTTTGTTCTTCCATTCTCCTTGTCTTACGACCTCAGACATAGTTTTTATTCTTCTTTCCGAAGCATTTGAAGCGTGCGGCTCGCGATTTTCCGACACTCTGTCACACATCAGCTGTTGCGGCGCTATGTTATCTATCGGCGGCGAAGGCGCGAGCGCGGCCGCGCGCTTCGGGGGCGGCGGTGCAGCGAGCGACGTATTCATGATACCGGTTCGCGCGCGGCCGTTACATATCATTTTCTCACTACCTTCATCTGCGAGTAATTCCAAAATAGGTATAGTTTCTACTTGTTTTATTGTTTCTGATACCGACACTAATCCCATCGGCCCGCTGTTACAATCTTTCCAGTTACGATCTTTAAAGCTGCAACTGTCTATTAATTCTTTCTGTTCATTTCTTAATATTTCTATGTCTTTCTTCAGCAAGTCAACTTGATTATTAGTAGCGTAAATATCTTTTATTTCACTTAATTCTCTCTTTAGCAACACTAAATCTTTTAGCAAAGTTGTAGGATCCAAGTGATTAAAATGAACAGGTGGTAATTTGTGAAGGTCACGGGCCACAAAAATGGGAATATCTGTGGGATCACTTTCTTTAAGGAGGCATATAATATCGTCAATGTCGCGAAGAGATTTGCCCTCCCTTCTACGTAATTTCTTGCGTTTTGTCGTACTGATCGAGTCAAACAGTAGATTCTTCGCAGCTGCTACATCAGCTTCGGAGAAAGCACTAACACAGATGCGACTTATGCTTTCCTCGTCCATCACATCAATTTTATTACATATGAAAGAAAGAACTTCGTTTATCACAATATTACAGTTTTTACACTTTAACACGTTTGACGACATTTTTGCGGTTACGCGCTCACGAACCCGACCGAGTGCATGCGCGCGCGGTGCGAGACTGATTCTTCTGATCTTTATGATCTTGTTAATTTTTTTATAGGTGTATCTTCCAATGCCACAGAAGAAACGGTTTGTGAACTGGGTACGAAAGAGGAATCCGGGTAGGTCAGGATAACGTCTTTTAAGGTTTAAAGGCGGAGCAGGGTTGTACGATATGATGCTGTGTTGCTTGAGGATCATGTGTGTTATGAACAATTGTCTCGCTGTTAAAACTTTGCTCTTTTTGTACAGATCTGATGTAGGATATCTAAAAGGTAACGAGTAGGAGACTTTCAGGATAGCCCTTTGCGCTCGTTCTAGCTGCAACATGGTGGACTTAAGTGCACCGCCCCACGTCGTAATGCAATATGCTAAAATAGACTGACAGAGGGTAGTGTATACCATCATCCTCAACTTCTCGTCTGCCACCTCTCTTAAGTTTCTAAAAATAGGAATTAGCTTTCTTATACGCGATGTAAGAGTATCAATGTGTGGACGGAAGTTAAGGCATTGGTCTAATATAATTCCTAAATACTTAGTTGTGACTGTTTTTCGTAGAGGTTCACATGAGCATTGTAGACTGTTACAGCTAAGTGACATCAGTGGAAATTTTATATGAGGATCAGAAAGCCAATTACAAGTTTTCACCTCTAAGTAACTGATTACAAGTAATTGAATACAAGATATTGTGAACGGTCTTACTAGTTAGATACAGATATATGTTTTTAAGTAGGATAACAAAATAACTAAAACAAAAAGTTTAAACTTTAAAGGTAGGTCTGACTAAAAAACAGAAAGAAGTGTATGCTTATTATATCGTACAATTTATTGTGGTTTGAATATGTTATACAAATTTAGGAAATCAAGTTATCAAAAAATTTGCAGCTCTTTCTAATCGACGTTGTCTTAGTAGTAAATACATCAAGATCGTAATCACGGCATAGCTTGTTGAAGTTGCGACTCGCTCTCACAACATACGAGTTTTGTCTGTAGTTGGTGGAGGCTTTTGGTACCGCTATTGGTGGGTTGAATCTTATGAATTTAGTAGGAACATTAATGGAGAATTTGGAAAGTAGTTGCGGGCAGTCTAATGCATTTGACATCGTCTTTAATAGTAAAGAACAATCAGATATCATGCGTCGTGTTTTTAATGGTAGGATATGAAATTTCTTACAAAGGCTTAGATAATTGTCCGAGTGGTATGCAATTTTTTGATGATAGCACAAAAATTTGATAAAACGCTTTTGAATCGCCTCTATACGGTCTACATGTTTATGATAGTAAGGGTTCCACACCTGCGAGGCATACTCGAGATGACTTCTGACATGTGTGCAATACAAAATTTTCAAGGTTTTCGCTTCAGTAAAACATTTCGACATACGCATTACAAACCCCAAGGCCTTGAAAGCTTTATTAATAATCGCCTCGATCTGAGTATCAAAAATTAGTTTGCAATCGTGATGTACACCTAAATCACGAACACAGCTTGACCTAGATAAGATTTGGCCTCCTAATGAATTATTCTCGTTTATGGCAAAGCGTTTCCGAGTATACGTTATTATTGAACATTTGGTAGGATTAAGATCTAGTTTGTTCATTTTGCAATAGTTTTCAAGGTTGGAAAGGTCTAATTGAAAGTTACGAGCATCTTCAGATGATTTTATTATAGCGTAAATTTTCATATCGTCCGCAAAACATAAAAGTTTTGCGAACTTTAAGCAGGAAGCAATGTCGTTTACGTAGATTAATAAATAAGTATTGATGATTAATAAATATTTAAGGATAAGTATATCCTTAAATATTACTTAAAGCTAAGTAATATTTAAGTCTTAAAGGCACATCAATAGATCTTAAATTGCATTTATCGAATTCCACCCGCGCACGCCACGCGCACCACACGCGCACGCCACGCGCACTCCACGCGCTCGCCACGCGCTTTCCACGCGCACGCCACGCGCACCACACGCGCACGCCACGCGCACCACACGCGCACGCCACGCGCACTCCACGCGCACTCCACGCGCTTTCCACGCGCACCACACGCGCACGCCACGCGCACCACACGCGCACGCCACGCGCACCACACTCGCACGCCACGCGCACTCCACGCGCACGCCACGCGCACCACACGCGCACGCCACGCGCACCACACGCGCACGCCACGCGCACTCCACGCGCACGCCACGCGCACTCCACGCGCTCGTATATTACTTAAAGCTAAGTAATATTTAAGTCTTAAAGGCACATCAATAGATCTTAAATTGCATTTATCGAATTCCACCCGCGCACGCCACGCGCACCACACGCGCACGCCACGCGCACTCCACGCGCTCGCCACGCGCTTTCCACGCGCACGCCACGCGCACGCCACGCGCACTCCACGCGCTCGCCACGCGCTTTCCACGCGCACGCCACGGCACCACACGCGCACGCCACGCGCACCACACACGCACGCCACGCGCACCACACGCGCACGCCACGCGCACTCCACGCGCACGCCACGCGCACCACACGCGCACGCCACGCGCACCACACGCGCACGCCACGCGCACGCCACGCGCACCACACGCGTACGCCACGCGCACCACACGCGCACGCCTCGCGCACTCCACGCGCTCGCCATGCGCTTTCCACGCGCACGCCACGCGCACGCCACGCGCACTCCACGCGCATGCCACGCGCACCACACGCGCACGCCACGCGCACCACACGCGCACGCCACGCGCTTTCCACGCGCACGCCACGCGCACCACACGCGCACGCCACGCGCACCACACGCGCACGCCACGCGCACTCCACGCGCACGCGTGTCGTTAAGTGTCAATAGCCATTCAGTCAACTTTTTCTTGCAGGTTTTTCTAGTTAAATGAACTATGTTTATGATCTTGTTAATTTTTTTATAGGTGTATCTTCCAATGCCACAGAAGAAACGGTTTGTGAACTGGGTACGAAAGAGGAATCCGGGTAGGTCAGGATAACGTCTTTTAAGGTTTAAAGGCGGAGCAGGGTTGTACGATATGATGCTGTGTTGCTTGAGGATCATGTGTGTTATGAACAATTGTCTCGCTGTTAAAACTTTGCTCTTTTTGTACAGATCTGATGTAGGATATCTAAAAGGTAACGAGTAGGAGACTTTCAGGATAGCCCTTTGCGCTCGTTCTAGCTGCAACATGGTGGACTTGAGTGCACCGCCCCACGTCGTAATGCAATATGCTAAAATAGACTGACAGAGGGTAGTGTATACCATCATCCTCAACTTCTCGTCTGCCACCTCTCTTAAGTTTCTAAAAATAGGAATTAGCTTTCTTATACGCGATGTAAGAGTATCAATGTGTGGACGGAAGTTAAGGCATTGGTCTAATATAATTCCTAAATACTTAGTTGTGACTGTTTTTCGTAGAGGTTCACATGAGCATTGTAGACTGTTAGAATTAGAACAAGTGTGTGCAATAATAAAGTGTGAAGAATTTGTTGGTGGAAGGTTTTTTATTGAGAATAAGATGTAAGTTGTCTTGCGAGCATTAAGCGTTAGGATGTTACTACGTAGCCATTTCGATACCGTGTCAAATCCAGTCTGGGCAGTTTTGTACAGATTTGTCACAGTGTCTGAGTGGAACAACAGGACGGTGTCATCTGCAAAGGAGATAATTTTTCCCTGTTGTAGTTTGAGCGCACAGAGTTCGTTAATATAGATGAGAAAGAGCGTTGGAGCGATTGCACTGCCTTGGGGAAGGCCGTGGGTAGTGGTTGTATCAGTGCTTAAGTATCCATCTATATTAACGCACTGTGTGCGATCAGTGAGAAAGAAAATATTAAAATTAGGGGGGTATGGTATAATGCGGATTATAATTATCTTACAAAAAATTAATATTAAGTTAAATTTTATTTGAATTATTATTAGATTAATTGGAGGCGTATATATTAGTATAAAATGTTTTTGTCAATACGATATTAAATCTTTAATTGCTTACTCTTCAGTGGCTCATATAAGTTTAGTTATTGGAGGTATTATAACAATAAGTTATTGGGGTTATATAGGTTCATATGTTTTAATAATTGGTCATGGTTAATCACCAGTTAAGTAATACTTTAATTGTTACCTACTTAACTTTAATTATTACTTTACTTTACGTATTACCTAACTTTTATTATTATTTAACTTTAATTGTTACTAAATTTTAATTGTTACTTAACTTTAAGTATTACTTATCCTTAAATATTACTTAAAGCTAAGTAATATTTAAGTTAATATTACTTAAAGCTAAGTAATATTTAAGTCTTAAAGGCACATTAATAGATCTTAAATTGCATTTATCGAATTCCACGCCACGCGCACGCCACGCGCACTCCACGCGCACTCCACGCGCACGCCACGCGCACCACACGCGCACGCCACGCGCACGCCACGCGCAAGACACGCGCACGCCACGTGCACTCCACGCGCACGCCATGCGCACTCCACGCGCACGCCACGCGCACTCCACGCGCACGCCACGCGCACCACACGCGCACGCCACGCGCACTCCACGCGCACGCCACGCGCACTCCACGCGCACGCCACGCGCACTCCACGCGCACGCCACGCGCACTCCACGCGCACGCCACGCGCACGCCACGCGCACATTACGTTATAATTACACATTGAGTAATTATTAAAGTTAAGTAACAATTAAAGTTAAGTAATACAAAATAATTAAAGTAAAGTAATACTCAAAGCTAAGTCATAATTTAAGTTAATGAAAACTTTAATTGTTACTTCATTTTAATTGTTACTTAACTTTAAGTATTATTTATTTATTTATTTATTTATGTGACATGGAAAACTTACAGCTAAGTGACATCAGTGGAAATTTTATATGAGGATCAGAAAGCCAATTACAAGTTTTCACCTCTAAGTAACTGATTACAAGTAATTGAATACAAGATATTGTGAACGGTCTTACTAGTTAGATACAGATATATGTTTTTAAGTAGGATAACAAAATAACTAAAACAAAAAGTTTAAACTTTAAAGGTAGGTCTGACTAAAAAACAGAAAGAAGTGTATGCTTATTATATCGTACAATTTACCATAGTATTGTGGTTTGAATATGTTATACAAATTTAGGAAATCAAGTTATCAAAAAATTTGCAGCTCTTTCTAATCGACGTTGTCTTAGTAGTAAATACATCAAGATCGTAATCACGGCATAGCTTGTTGAAGTTGCGACTCGCTCTCACAACATACGAGTTTTGTCTGTAGTTGGTGGAGGCTTTTGGTACCGCTATTGGTGGGTTGAATCTTATGAATTTAGTAGGAACATTAATGGAGAATTTGGAAAGTAGTTGCGGGCAGTCTAATGCATTTGACATCGTCTTTAATAGTAAAGAACAATCAGATATCATGCGTCGTGTTTTTAATGGTAGGATATGAAATTTCTTACAAAGGCTTAGATAATTGTCCGAGTGGTATGCAATTTTTTGATGATAGCACAAAAATTTGATAAAACGCTTTTGAATCGCCTCTATACGGTCTACATGTTTATGATAGTAAGGGTTCCACACCTGCGAGGCATACTCGAGATGACTTCTGACATGTGTGCAATACAAAATTTTCAAGGTTTTCGCTTCAGTAAAACATTTCGACATACGCATCACAAACCCCAAGGCCTTGAAAGCTTTATTAATAATCGCCTCGATCTGAGTATCAAAAATTAGTTTGCAATCGTGATGTACACCTAAATCACGAACACAGCTTGACCTAGATAAGATTTGGCCTCCTAATGAATTATTCTCGTTTATGGCAAAGCGTTTCCGAGTATACGTTATTATTGAACATTTGGTAGGATTAAGATCTAGTTTGTTCATTTTGCAATAGTTTTCAAGGTTGGAAAGGTCTAATTGAAAGTTACGAGCATCTTCAGATGATTTTATTATAGCGTAAATTTTCATATCGTCCGCAAAACATAAAAGTTTTGCGAACTTTAAGCAGGAAGCAATGTCGTTTACGTAGATTAATAAATAAGTATTGATGATTAATAAATATTTAAGGATAAGTATATCCTTAAATATTACTTAAAGCTAAGTAATATTTAAGTCTTAAAGGCACATCAATAGATCTTAAATTGCATTTATCGAATTCCACCCGCGCACGCCACGCGCTTTCCACGCGCACGCCACGCGCACGCCACGCGCACCACACGCGCACGCCACGCGCACTCCACGCGCACGCCACGCGCACTCCACGCGCTCGCCACGCGCTTTCCACGCGCACGCCACGCGCATGCCACGCGCACCACACGCGCACGCCACGCGCACTCCACGCGCTTTCCACGCGCACGCCACGCGCACCACACGCGCACGCCACGCGCACCACACGCGCACGCCACGCGCACTCCACGCGCACTCCACGCGCTCGCCACGCGCTTTCCACGCGCACCACACGCGCACGCCACGCGCACTCCACGCGCACGCCACGCGCACTCCACGCGCTCGTATATTACTTAAAGCTAAGTAATATTTAAGTCTTAAAGGCACATCAATAGATCTTAAATTGCATTTATCGAATTCCACCCGCGCACGCCACGCGCACCACACGCGCACGCCACGCGCACTCCACGCGCTCGCCACGCGCTTTCCACGCGCACGCCACGCGCACCACACGCGCACGCCACGCGCACCACACGCGCACGCCACGCGCACCACACGCGCACGCCACGCGCACTCCACGCGCACTCCACGCGCTCGCCACACGTTAAGTGTCAATAGCCATTCAGTCAACTTTTTCTTGCAGGTTTTTCTAGTTAAATGAACTATGTTTATGATCTTGTTAATTTTTTTATAGGTGTATCTTCCAATGCCACAGAAGAAACGGTTTGTGAACTGGGTACGAAAGAGGAATCCGGGTAGGTCAGGATAACGTCTTTTAAGGTTTAAAGGCGGAGCAGGGTTGTACGATATGATGCTGTGTTGCTTGAGGATCATGTGTGTTATGAACAATTGTCTCGCTGTTAAAACTTTGCTCTTTTTGTAAAGATCTGATGTAGGATATCTAAAAGGTAACGAGTAGGAGACTTTCAGGATAGCCCTTTGCGCTCGTTCTAGCTGCAACATGGTGGACTTGAGTGCACCGCCCCACGTCGTAATGCAATATGCTAAAATAGACTGACAGAGGGTAGTGTATACCATCATCCTCAACTTCTCGTCTGCCACCTCTCTTAAGTTTCTAAAAATAGGAATTAGCTTTCTTATACGCGATGTAAGAGTATCAATGTGTGGACGGAAGTTAAGGCATTGGTCTAATATAATTCCTAAATACTTAGTTGTGACTGTTTTTCGTAGAGGTTCACATGAGCATTGTAGACTGTTACAGCTAAGTGACATCAGTGGAAATTTTATATGAGGATCAGAAAGCCAATTACAAGTTTTCACCTCTAAGTAACTGATTACAAGTAATTGAATACAAGATATTGTGAACGGTCTTACTAGTTAGATACAGATATATGTTTTTAAGTAGGATAACAAAATAACTAAAACCTTTTAAATTCCACCCGCGCACGCCACGCGCACCACACGCGCACGCCACGCGCACCACACGCGCACGCCACGCGCACCACACGCGCACGCCACGCGCACTCCACGCGCACTCCACGCGCTCGCCACGCGCTTTCCACGCGCACCACACGCGCACGCCACGCGCACGCCACGCGCAAGACACGCGCACGCCACGTGCACTCCACGCGCACGCCATGCGCACTCCACGCGCACGCCACGCGCATTCCACGCGCACGCCACGCGCACCACACGCGCACGCCACGCGCACTCCACGCGCACCACACGCGCACGCCACGCGCACCACACGCGCACGCCACGCGCACTCCACGCGCACTCCACGCGCTCGCCACGCGCTTTCCACGCGCACCACACGCGCACGCCACGCGCACTCCACGCGCACGCCACGCGCACTCCACGCGCTCGTATATTACTTAAAGCTAAGTAATATTTAAGTCTTAAAGGCACATCAATAGATCTTAAATTGCATTTATCGAATTCCACACGCGCACGCCACGCGCACTCCACGCGCTCGCCACGCGCTTTCCACGCGCACGCCACGCGCACCACACGCGCACGCCACGCGCACCACACGCGCACGCCACGCGCACTCCACGCGCACTCCACGCGCTCGCCACGCGCTTTCCACGCGCACGCCACGCGCACGCCACGCGCACTCCACGCGCTCGCCACGCGCTTTCCACGCGCACGCCACGGCACCACACGCGCACGCCACGCGCACCACACGCGCACGCCACGCGCACCACACGCGCACGCCACGCGCACCACACGCGCACGCCACGCGCACTCCACGCGCACGCCACGCGCACCACACGCGCACGCCACGCGCACCACACGCGCACGCCACGCGCACCACACGCGCACGCCACGCGCACCACACGCGCACGCCACGCGCACCACACGCGCACGCCACGCGCACCACACGCGCACGCCTCGCGCACTCCACGCGCTCGCCATGCGCTTTCCACGCGCACGCCACGCGCACTCCACGCGCATGCCACGCGCACCACACGCGCACGCCACGCGCACCACACGCGCACGCCACGCGCTTTCCACGCGCACGCCACGCGCACCACACGCGCACGCCACGCGCTTTCCACGCGCACGCCACGCGCACCACACGCGCACGCCACGCGCACCACACGCGCACGCCACGCGCACCACACGCGCACGCCACGCGCACTCCACGCGCACGCGTGTCGTTAAGTGTCAATAGCCATTCAGTCAACTTTTTCTTGCAGGTTTTTCTAGTTAAATGAACTATGTTTATGATCTTGTTAATTTTTTTATAGGTGTATCTTCCAATGCCACAGAAGAAACGGTTTGTGAACTGGGTACGAAAGAGGAATCCGGGTAGGTCAGGATAACGTCTTTTAAGGTTTAAAGGCGGAGCAGGGTTGTACGATATGATGCTGTGTTGCTTGAGGATCATGTGTGTTATGAACAATTGTCTCGCTGTTAAAACTTTGCTCTTTTTGTACAGATCTGATGTAGGATATCTAAAAGGTAACGAGTAGGAGACTTTCAGGATAGCCCTTTGCGCTCGTTCTAGCTGCAACATGGTGGACTTGAGTGCACCGCCCCACGTCGTAATGCAATATGCTAAAATAGACTGACAGAGGGTAGTGTATACCATCATCCTCAACTTCTCGTCTGCCACCTCTCTTAAGTTTCTAAAAATAGGAATTAGCTTTCTTATACGCGATGTAAGAGTATCAATGTGTGGACGAAAGTTAAGGCATTGGTCTAATATAATTCCTAAATACTTAGTTGTGACTGTTTTTCGTAGAGGTTCACATGAGCATTGTAGACTGTTACAGCTAAGTGACATCAGTGGAAATTTTATATGAGGATCAGAAAGCCAATTACAAGTTTTCACCTCTAAGTAACTGATTACAAGTAATTGAATACAAGATATTGTGAACGGTCTTACTAGTTAGATACAGATATATGTTTTTAAGTAGGATAACAAAATAACTAAAACAAAAAGTTTAAACTTTAAAGGTAGGTCTGACTAAAAAACAGAAAGAAGTGTATGCTTATTATATCGTACAATTTACCATAGTATTGTGGTTTGAATATGTTATACAAATTTAGGAAATCAAGTTATCAAAAAATTTGCAGCTCTTTCTAATCGACGTTGTCTTAGTAGTAAATACATCAAGATCGTAATCACGGCATAGCTTGTTGAAGTTGCGACTCGCTCTCACAACATACGAGTTTTGTCTGTAGTTGGTGGAGGCTTTTGGTACCGCTATTGGTGGGTTGAATCTTATGAATTTAGTAGGAACATTAATGGAGAATTTGGAAAGTAGTTGCGGTTCTGACATGTGTGCAATACAAAATTTTCAAGGTTTTCGCTTCAGTAAAACATTTCGACATACGCATCACAAACCCCAAGGCCTTGAAAGCTTTATTAATAATCGCCTCGATCTGAGTATCAAAAATTAGTTTGCAATCGTGATGTACACCTAAATCACGAACACAGCTTGACCTAGATAAGATTTGGCCTCCTAATGAATTATTCTCGTTTATGGCAAAGCGTTTCCGAGTATACGTTATTATTGAACATTTGGTAGGATTAAGATCTAGTTTGTTCATTTTGCAATAGTTTTCAAGGTTGGAAAGGTCTAATTGAAAGTTACGAGCATCTTCAGATGATTTTATTATAGCGTAAATTTTCATATCGTCCGCAAAACATAAAAGTTTTGCGAACTTTAAGCAGGAAGCAATGTCGTTTACGTAGATTAATAAATAAGTATTGATGATTAATAAATATTTAAGGATAAGTATATCCTTAAATATTACTTAAAGCTAAGTAATATTTAAGTCTTAAAGGCACATCAATAGATCTTAAATTGCATTTATCGAATTCCACCCGCGCACGCCACGCGCACCACACGCGCACGCCACGCGCACTCCACGCGCTCGCCACGCGCTTTCCACGCGCACGCCACGCGCACCACACGCGCACGCCACGCGCACCACACGCGCACGCCACGCGCACTCCACGCGCACTCCACGCGCTTTCCACGCGCACCACACGCGCACGCCACGCGCACCACACGCGCACGCCACGCGCACCACACTCGCACGCCACGCGCACTCCACGCGCACGCCACGCGCACCACACGCGCACGCCACGCGCACCACACGCGCACGCCACGCGCACTCCACGCGCACGCCACGCGCACTCCACGCGCTCGTATATTACTTAAAGCTAAGTAATATTTAAGTCTTAAAGGCACATCAATAGATCTTAAATTGCATTTATCGAATTCCACCCGCGCACGCCACGCGCACCACACGCGCACGCCACGCGCACTCCACGCGCTCGCCACGCGCTTTCCACGCGCACGCCACGCGCACGCCACGCGCACTCCACGCGCTCGCCACGCGCTTTCCACGCGCACGCCACGGCACCACACGCGCACGCCACGCGCACCACACACGCACGCCACGCGCACCACACGCGCACGCCACGCGCACTCCACGCGCACGCCACGCGCACCACACGCGCACGCCACGCGCACCACACGCGCACGCCACGCGCACGCCACGCGCACCACACGCGTACGCCACGCGCACCACACGCGCACGCCTCGCGCACTCCACGCGCTCGCCATGCGCTTTCCACGCGCACGCCACGCGCACGCCACGCGCACTCCACGCGCATGCCACGCGCACCACACGCGCACGCCACGCGCACCACACGCGCACGCCACGCGCTTTCCACGCGCACGCCACGCGCACCACACGCGCACGCCACGCGCACCACACGCGCACGCCACGCGCACTCCACGCGCACGCGTGTCGTTAAGTGTCAATAGCCATTCAGTCAACTTTTTCTTGCAGGTTTTTCTAGTTAAATGAACTATGTTTATGATCTTGTTAATTTTTTTATAGGTGTATCTTCCAATGCCACAGAAGAAACGGTTTGTGAACTGGGTACGAAAGAGGAATCCGGGTAGGTCAGGATAACGTCTTTTAAGGTTTAAAGGCGGAGCAGGGTTGTACGATATGATGCTGTGTTGCTTGAGGATCATGTGTGTTATGAACAATTGTCTCGCTGTTAAAACTTTGCTCTTTTTGTACAGATCTGATGTAGGATATCTAAAAGGTAACGAGTAGGAGACTTTCAGGATAGCCCTTTGCGCTCGTTCTAGCTGCAACATGGTGGACTTGAGTGCACCGCCCCACGTCGTAATGCAATATGCTAAAATAGACTGACAGAGGGTAGTGTATACCATCATCCTCAACTTCTCGTCTGCCACCTCTCTTAAGTTTCTAAAAATAGGAATTAGCTTTCTTATACGCGATGTAAGAGTATCAATGTGTGGACGGAAGTTAAGGCATTGGTCTAATATAATTCCTAAATACTTAGTTGTGACTGTTTTTCGTAGAGGTTCACATGAGCATTGTAGACTGTTAGAATTAGAACAAGTGTGTGCAATAATAAAGTGTGAAGAATTTGTTGGTGGAAGGTTTTTTATTGAGAATAAGATGTAAGTTGTCTTGCGAGCATTAAGCGTTAGGATGTTACTACGTAGCCATTTCGATACCGTGTCAAATCCAGTCTGGGCAGTTTTGTACAGATTTGTCACAGTGTCTGAGTGGAACAACAGGACGGTGTCATCTGCAAAGGAGATAATTTTTCCCTGTTGTAGTTTGAGCGCACAGAGTTCGTTAATATAGATGAGAAAGAGCGTTGGAGCGATTGCACTGCCTTGGGGAAGGCCGTGGGTAGTGGTTGTATCAGTGCTTAAGTATCCATCTATATTAACGCACTGTGTGCGATCAGTGAGAAAGAAAATATTAAAATTAGGGGGGTATGGTATAATGCGGATTATAATTATCTTACAAAAAATTAATATTAAGTTAAATTTTATTTGAATTATTATTAGATTAATTGGAGGCGTATATATTAGTATAAAATGTTTTTGTCAATACGATATTAAATCTTTAATTGCTTACTCTTCAGTGGCTCATATAAGTTTAGTTATTGGAGGTATTATAACAATAAGTTATTGGGGTTATATAGGTTCATATGTTTTAATAATTGGTCATGGTTAATCACCAGTTAAGTAATACTTTAATTGTTACCTACTTAACTTTAATTATTACTTTACTTTACGTATTACCTAACTTTTATTATTATTTAACTTTAATTGTTACTAAATTTTAATTGTTACTTAACTTTAAGTATTACTTATCCTTAAATATTACTTAAAGCTAAGTAATATTTAAGTTAATATTACTTAAAGCTAAGTAATATTTAAGTCTTAAAGGCACATTAATAGATCTTAAATTGCATTTATCGAATTCCACGCCACGCGCACGCCACGCGCACTCCACGCGCACTCCACGCGCACGCCACGCGCACCACACGCGCACGCCACGCGCACGCCACGCGCAAGACACGCGCACGCCACGTGCACTCCACGCGCACGCCATGCGCACTCCACGCGCACGCCACGCGCACTCCACGCGCACGCCACGCGCACCACACGCGCACGCCACGCGCACTCCACGCGCACGCCACGCGCACTCCACGCGCACGCCACGCGCACTCCACGCGCACGCCACGCGCACTCCACGCGCACGCCACGCGCACGCCACGCGCACATTACGTTATAATTACACATTGAGTAATTATTAAAGTTAAGTAACAATTAAAGTTAAGTAATACAAAATAATTAAAGTAAAGTAATACTCAAAGCTAAGTCATAATTTAAGTTAATGAAAACTTTAATTGTTACTTCATTTTAATTGTTACTTAACTTTAAGTATTATTTATTTATTTATTTATTTATGTGACATGGAAAACTTACAGCTAAGTGACATCAGTGGAAATTTTATATGAGGATCAGAAAGCCAATTACAAGTTTTCACCTCTAAGTAACTGATTACAAGTAATTGAATACAAGATATTGTGAACGGTCTTACTAGTTAGATACAGATATATGTTTTTAAGTAGGATAACAAAATAACTAAAACAAAAAGTTTAAACTTTAAAGGTAGGTCTGACTAAAAAACAGAAAGAAGTGTATGCTTATTATATCGTACAATTTACCATAGTATTGTGGTTTGAATATGTTATACAAATTTAGGAAATCAAGTTATCAAAAAATTTGCAGCTCTTTCTAATCGACGTTGTCTTAGTAGTAAATACATCAAGATCGTAATCACGGCATAGCTTGTTGAAGTTGCGACTCGCTCTCACAACATACGAGTTTTGTCTGTAGTTGGTGGAGGCTTTTGGTACCGCTATTGGTGGGTTGAATCTTATGAATTTAGTAGGAACATTAATGGAGAATTTGGAAAGTAGTTGCGGGCAGTCTAATGCATTTGACATCGTCTTTAATAGTAAAGAACAATCAGATATCATGCGTCGTGTTTTTAATGGTAGGATATGAAATTTCTTACAAAGGCTTAGATAATTGTCCGAGTGGTATGCAATTTTTTGATGATAGCACAAAAATTTGATAAAACGCTTTTGAATCGCCTCTATACGGTCTACATGTTTATGATAGTAAGGGTTCCACACCTGCGAGGCATACTCGAGATGACTTCTGACATGTGTGCAATACAAAATTTTCAAGGTTTTCGCTTCAGTAAAACATTTCGACATACGCATCACAAACCCCAAGGCCTTGAAAGCTTTATTAATAATCGCCTCGATCTGAGTATCAAAAATTAGTTTGCAATCGTGATGTACACCTAAATCACGAACACAGCTTGACCTAGATAAGATTTGGCCTCCTAATGAATTATTCTCGTTTATGGCAAAGCGTTTCCGAGTATACGTTATTATTGAACATTTGGTAGGATTAAGATCTAGTTTGTTCATTTTGCAATAGTTTTCAAGGTTGGAAAGGTCTAATTGAAAGTTACGAGCATCTTCAGATGATTTTATTATAGCGTAAATTTTCATATCGTCCGCAAAACATAAAAGTTTTGCGAACTTTAAGCAGGAAGCAATGTCGTTTACGTAGATTAATAAATAAGTATTGATGATTAATAAATATTTAAGGATAAGTATATCCTTAAATATTACTTAAAGCTAAGTAATATTTAAGTCTTAAAGGCACATCAATAGATCTTAAATTGCATTTATCGAATTCCACCCGCGCACGCCACGCGCTTTCCACGCGCACGCCACGCGCACCACACGCGCACGCCACGCGCACTCCACGCGCACGCCACGCGCACTCCACGCGCTCGCCACGCGCTTTCCACGCGCACGCCACGCGCATGCCACGCGCACCACACGCGCACGCCACGCGCACTCCACGCGCTTTCCACGCGCACGCCACGCGCACCACACGCGCACGCCACGCGCACCACACGCGCACGCCACGCGCACTCCACGCGCACTCCACGCGCTCGCCACGCGCTTTCCACGCGCACCACACGCGCACGCCACGCGCACTCCACGCGCACGCCACGCGCACTCCACGCGCTCGTATATTACTTAAAGCTAAGTAATATTTAAGTCTTAAAGGCACATCAATAGATCTTAAATTGCATTTATCGAATTCCACCCGCGCACGCCACGCGCACCACACGCGCACGCCACGCGCACTCCACGCGCTCGCCACGCGCTTTCCACGCGCACGCCACGCGCACCACACGCGCACGCCACGCGCACCACACGCGCACGCCACGCGCACCACACGCGCACGCCACGCGCACTCCACGCGCACTCCACGCGCTCGCCACACGTTAAGTGTCAATAGCCATTCAGTCAACTTTTTCTTGCAGGTTTTTCTAGTTAAATGAACTATGTTTATGATCTTGTTAATTTTTTTATAGGTGTATCTTCCAATGCCACAGAAGAAACGGTTTGTGAACTGGGTACGAAAGAGGAATCCGGGTAGGTCAGGATAACGTCTTTTAAGGTTTAAAGGCGGAGCAGGGTTGTACGATATGATGCTGTGTTGCTTGAGGATCATGTGTGTTATGAACAATTGTCTCGCTGTTAAAACTTTGCTCTTTTTGTAAAGATCTGATGTAGGATATCTAAAAGGTAACGAGTAGGAGACTTTCAGGATAGCCCTTTGCGCTCGTTCTAGCTGCAACATGGTGGACTTGAGTGCACCGCCCCACGTCGTAATGCAATATGCTAAAATAGACTGACAGAGGGTAGTGTATACCATCATCCTCAACTTCTCGTCTGCCACCTCTCTTAAGTTTCTAAAAATAGGAATTAGCTTTCTTATACGCGATGTAAGAGTATCAATGTGTGGACGGAAGTTAAGGCATTGGTCTAATATAATTCCTAAATACTTAGTTGTGACTGTTTTTCGTAGAGGTTCACATGAGCATTGTAGACTGTTACAGCTAAGTGACATCAGTGGAAATTTTATATGAGGATCAGAAAGCCAATTACAAGTTTTCACCTCTAAGTAACTGATTACAAGTAATTGAATACAAGATATTGTGAACGGTCTTACTAGTTAGATACAGATATATGTTTTTAAGTAGGATAACAAAATAACTAAAACCTTTTAAATTCCACCCGCGCACGCCACGCGCACCACACGCGCACGCCACGCGCACCACACGCGCACGCCACGCGCACCACACGCGCACGCCACGCGCACTCCACGCGCACTCCACGCGCTCGCCACGCGCTTTCCACGCGCACCACACGCGCACGCCACGCGCACGCCACGCGCAAGACACGCGCACGCCACGTGCACTCCACGCGCACGCCATGCGCACTCCACGCGCACGCCACGCGCATTCCACGCGCACGCCACGCGCACCACACGCGCACGCCACGCGCACTCCACGCGCACCACACGCGCACGCCACGCGCACCACACGCGCACGCCACGCGCACTCCACGCGCACTCCACGCGCTCGCCACGCGCTTTCCACGCGCACCACACGCGCACGCCACGCGCACTCCACGCGCACGCCACGCGCACTCCACGCGCACTCCACGCGCTCGCCACGCGCTTTCCACGCGCACCACACGCGCACGCCACGCGCACGCCACGCGCAAGACACGCGCACGCCACGTGCACTCCACGCGCACGCCATGCGCACTCCACGCGCACGCCACGCGCATTCCACGCGCACGCCACGCGCACCACACGCGCACGCCACGCGCACTCCACGCGCACCACACGCGCACGCCACGCGCACCACACGCGCACGCCACGCGCACTCCACGCGCACTCCACGCGCTCGCCACGCGCTTTCCACGCGCACCACACGCGCACGCCACGCGCACTCCACGCGCACGCCACGCGCACTCCACGCGCTTTCCACGCGCACGCCACGCGCACCACACGCGCACGCCACGCGCACCACACGCGCACGCCACGCGCACTCCACGCGCACTCCACGCGCTCGCCACGCGCTTTCCACGCGCACCACACGCGCACGCCACGCGCACTCCACGCGCACGCCACGCGCACTCCACGCGCTCGTATATTACTTAAAGCTAAGTAATATTTAAGTCTTAAAGGCACATCAATAGATCTTAAATTGCATTTATCGAATTCCACACGCGCACGCCACGCGCACTCCACGCGCTCGCCACGCGCTTTCCACGCGCACGCCACGCGCACCACACGCGCACGCCACGCGCACCACACGCGCACGCCACGCGCACTCCACGCGCACTCCACGCGCTCGCCACGCGCTTTCCACGCGCACGCCACGCGCACGCCACGCGCACTCCACGCGCTCGCCACGCGCTTTCCACGCGCACGCCACGGCACCACACGCGCACGCCACGCGCACCACACGCGCACGCCACGCGCACCACACGCGCACGCCACGCGCACCACACGCGCACGCCACGCGCACCACACGCGCACGCCACGCGCACCACACGCGCACGCCACGCGCACCACACGCGCACGCCTCGCGCACTCCACGCGCTCGCCATGCGCTTTCCACGCGCACGCCACGCGCACTCCACGCGCATGCCACGCGCACCACACGCGCACGCCACGCGCACCACACGCGCACGCCACGCGCTTTCCACGCGCACGCCACGCGCACCACACGCGCACGCCACGCGCACCACACGCGCACGCCATGCGCACCACACGCGCACGCCACGCGCACTCCACGCGCACGCGTGTCGTTAAGTGTCAATAGCCATTCAGTCAACTTTTTCTTGCAGGTTTTTCTAGTTAAATGAACTATGTTTATGATCTTGTTAATTTTTTTATAGGTGTATCTTCCAATGCCACAGAAGAAACGGTTTGTGAACTGGGTACGAAAGAGGAATCCGGGTAGGTCAGGATAACGTCTTTTAAGGTTTAAAGGCGGAGCAGGGTTGTACGATATGATGCTGTGTTGCTTGAGGATCATGTGTGTTATGAACAATTGTCTCGCTGTTAAAACTTTGCTCTTTTTGTACAGATCTGATGTAGGATATCTAAAAGGTAACGAGTAGGAGACTTTCAGGATAGCCCTTTGCGCTCGTTCTAGCTGCAACATGGTGGACTTGAGTGCACCGCCCCACGTCGTAATGCAATATGCTAAAATAGACTGACAGAGGGTAGTGTATACCATCATCCTCAACTTCTCGTCTGCCACCTCTCTTAAGTTTCTAAAAATAGGAATTAGCTTTCTTATACGCGATGTAAGAGTATCAATGTGTGGACGAAAGTTAAGGCATTGGTCTAATATAATTCCTAAATACTTAGTTGTGACTGTTTTTCGTAGAGGTTCACATGAGCATTGTAGACTGTTACAGCTAAGTGACATCAGTGGAAATTTTATATGAGGATCAGAAAGCCAATTACAAGTTTTCACCTCTAAGTAACTGATTACAAGTAATTGAATACAAGATATTGTGAACGGTCTTACTAGTTAGATACAGATATATGTTTTTAAGTAGGATAACAAAATAACTAAAACAAAAAGTTTAAACTTTAAAGGTAGGTCTGACTAAAAAACAGAAAGAAGTGTATGCTTATTATATCGTACAATTTACCATAGTATTGTGGTTTGAATATGTTATACAAATTTAGGAAATCAAGTTATCAAAAAATTTGCAGCTCTTTCTAATCGACGTTGTCTTAGTAGTAAATACATCAAGATCGTAATCACGGCATAGCTTGTTGAAGTTGCGACTCGCTCTCACAACATACGAGTTTTGTCTGTAGTTGGTGGAGGCTTTTGGTACCGCTATTGGTGGGTTGAATCTTATGAATTTAGTAGGAACATTAATGGAGAATTTGGAAAGTAGTTGCGGGCAGTCTAATGCATTTGACATCGTCTTTAATAGTAAAGAACAATCAGATATCATGCGTCGTGTTTTTAATGGTAGGATATGAAATTTCTTACAAAGGATAATTGTCCGAGTGGTATGCAATTTTTTGATGATAGCACAAAAATTTGATAAAACGCTTTTGAATCGCCTCTATACGGTCTACATGTTTATGATAGTAAGGGTTCCACACCTGCGAGGCATACTCGAGATGACTTCTGACATGTGTGCAATACAAAATTTTCAAGGTTTTCGCTTCAGTAAAACATTTCGACATACGCATCACAAACCCCAAGGCCTTGAAAGCTTTATTAATAATCGCCTCGATCTGAGTATCAAAAATTAGTTTGCAATCGTGATGTACACCTAAATCACGAACACAGCTTGACCTAGATAAGATTTGGCCTCCTAATGAATTATTCTCGTTTATGGCAAAGCGTTTCCGAGTATACGTTATTATTGAACATTTGGTAGGATTAAGATCTAGTTTGTTCATTTTGCAATAGTTTTCAAGGTTGGAAAGGTCTAATTGAAAGTTACGAGCATCTTCAGATGATTTTATTATAGCGTAAATTTCCATATCGTCCGCAAAACATAAAAGTTTTGCGAACTTTAAGCAGGAAGCAATGTCGTTTACGTAGATTAATAAATAAGTATTGATGATTAATAAATATTTAAGGATAAGTATATCCTTAAATATTTATTATATTACTTAAAGCTAAGTAATATTTAAGTCTTAAAGGCACATCAATAGATCTTAAATTGCATTTATCGAATTCCACCCGCGCACGCCACGCGCACCACACGCGCACGCCACGCGCACTCCACGCGCTCGCCACGCGCTTTCCACGCGCACGCCACGCGCACTCCACGCGCACTCCACGCGCTTTCCACGCGCACGCCACGCGCACGCCACGCGCACGCCACGCGCACCACACGCGCACGCCACGCGCACTCCACGCGCACGCCTCGCGCACTCCACGCGCTCGCCACGCGCATGCCACGCGCACCACACGCGCACGCCACGCGCACTCCACGCGCTTTCCACGCGCACGCCACGCGCACCACACGCGCACGCCACGCGCACCACACGCGCACGCCACGCGCACTCCACGCGCACTCCACGCGCTCGCCACGCGCTTTCCACGCGCACGCCACGCGCACGCCACGCGCACCACACGCGCACGCCACGCGCACTCCACGCGCACTCCACGCGCTCGCCACGCGCTTTCCACGCGCACGCCACGCGCATGCCACGCGCACCACACGCGCACGCCACGCGCACTCCACGCGCTTTCCACGCGCACGCCACGCGCACCACACGCGCACCACACGCGCACGCCACGCGCACCACACGCGCACGCCACGCGCACCACACGCGCACGCCACGCGCACCACACGCGCACGCCACGCGCACTCCACGCGCACGCCACGCGCACCACACGCGCACGCCACGCGCACCACACGCGCACGCCACGCGCACTCCACGCGCTCGTATATTACTTAAAGCTAAGTAATATTTAAGTCTTAAAGGCACATCAATAGATCTTAAATTGCATTTATCGAATTCCACCCGCGCACGCCACGCGCACCACACGCGCACGCCACGCGCACTCCACGCGCTCGCCACGCGCTTTCCACGCGCACGCCACGCGCACGCCACGCGCACTCCACGCGCTCGCCACGCGCTTTCCACGCGCACGCCACGCGCACGTTACGCGCACTCCACGCGCATGCCACGCGCACCACACGCGCACGCCACGCGCACCACACGCGCACGCCACGCGCTTTCCACGCGCACGCCACGCGCACCACACGCGCACGCCACGCGCACCACACGCGCACGCCACGCGCACCACACGCGCACGCCACGCGCACTCCACGCGCACGCGTGTCGTTAAGTGTCAATAGCCATTCAGTCAACTTTTTCTTGCAGGTTTTTCTAGTTAAATGAACTATGTTTATGATCTTGTTAATTTTTTTATAGGTGTATCTTCCTTAGCTTAGATAATTGTCCGAGTGGTATGCAATTTTTTGATGATAGCACAAAAATTTGATAAAACGCTTTTGAATCGCCTCTATACGGTCTACATGTTTATGATAGTAAGGGTTCCACACCTGCGAGGCATACTCGAGATGACTTCTGACATGTGTGCAATACAAAATTTTCAAGGTTTTCGCTTCAGTAAAACATTTCGACATACGCATCACAAACCCCAAGGCCTTGAAAGCTTTATTAATAATCGCCTCGATCTGAGTATCAAAAATTAGTTTGCAATCGTGATGTACACCTAAATCACGAACACAGCTTGACCTAGATAAGATTTGGCCTCCTAATGAATTATTCTCGTTTATGGCAAAGCGTTTCCGAGTATACGTTATTATTGAACATTTGGTAGGATTAAGATCTAGTTTGTTCATTTTGCAATAGTTTTCAAGGTTGGAAAGGTCTAATTGAAAGTTACGAGCATCTTCAGATGATTTTATTATAGCGTAAATTTTCATATCGTCCGCAAAACATAAAAGTTTTGCGAACTTTAAGCAGGAAGCAATGTCGTTTACGTAGATTAATAAATAAGTATTGATGATTAATAAATATTTAAGGATAAGTATATCCTTAAATATTACTTAAAGCTAAGTAATATTTAAGTCTTAAAGGCACATCAATAGATCTTAAATTGCATTTATCGAATTCCACCCGCGCACGCCACGCGCACCACACGCGCACGCCACGCGCACTCCACGCGCTCGCCACGCGCTTTCCACGCGCACGCCACGCGCACTCCACGCGCACTCCACGCGCTTTCCACGCGCACGCCACGCGCACGCCACGCGCACCACACGCGCACGCCACGCGCACTCCACGCGCACGCCTCGCGCACTCCACGCGCTCGCCACGCGCATGCCACGCGCACCACACGCGCACGCCACGCGCACTCCACGCGCTTTCCACGCGCACGCCACGCGTACCACACGCGCACGCCACGCGCACCACACGCGCACGCCACGCGCACTCCACGCGCACTCCACGCGCTCGCCACGCGCTTTCCACGCGCACGCCACGCGCACGCCACGCGCACCACACGCGCACGCCACGCGCACTCCACGCGCACGCCACGCGCACTCCACGCGCTCGCCACGCGCTTTCCACGCGCACGCCCCGCGCATGCCACGCGCACCACACGCGCACGCCACGCGCACTCCACGCGCTTTCCACGCGCACGCCACGCGCACCACACGCGCACCACACGCGCACGCCACGCGCACCACACGCGCACGCCACGCGCACCACACGCGCACGCCACGCGCACCACACGCGCACGCCACGCGCACTCCACGCGCACGCCACGCGCACCACACGCGCACGCCACGCGCACTCCACGCGCACGCCACGCGCACTCCACGCGCTCGTATATTACTTAAAGCTAAGTAATATTTAAGTCTTAAAGGCACATCAATAGATCTTAAATTGCATTTATCGAATTCCACCCGCGCACGCCACGCGCACCACACGCGCACGCCACGCGCACTCCACGCGCTCGCCACGCGCTTTCCACGCGCACGCCACGCGCACGCCACGCGCACTCCACGCGCTCGCCACGCGCTTTCCACGCGCACGCCACGCGCACGTTACGCGCACTCCACGCGCATGCCACGCGCACCACACGCGCACGCCACGCGCACCACACGCGCACGCCACGCGCTTTCCACGCGCACGCCACGCGCACCACACGCGCACGCCACGCGCACCACACGCGCACGCCACGCGCACCACACGCGCACGCCACGCGCACTCCACGCGCACGCGTGTCGTTAAGTGTCAATAGCCATTCAGTCAACTTTTTCTTGCAGGTTTTTCTAGTTAAATGAACTATGTTTATGATCTTGTTAATTTTTTTATAGGTGTATCTTCCAATGCCACAGAAGAAACGGTTTGTGAACTGGGTACGAAAGAGGAATCCGGGTAGGTCAGGATAACGTCTTTTAAGGTTTAAAGGCGGAGCAGGGTTGTACGATATGATGCTGTGTTGCTTGAGGATCATGTGTGTTATGAACAATTGTCTCGCTGTTAAAACTTTGCTCTTTTTGTACAGATCTGATGTAGGATATCTAAAAGGTAACGAGTAGGAGACTTTCAGGATAGCCCTTTGCGCTCGTTCTAGCTGCAACATGGTGGACTTGAGTGCACCGCCCCACGTCGTAATGCAATATGCTAAAATAGACTGACAGAGGGTAGTGTATACCATCATCCTCAACTTCTCGTCTGCCACCTCTCTTAAGTTTCTAAAAATAGGAATTAGCTTTCTTATACGCGATGTAAGAGTATCAATGTGTGGACGGAAGTTAAGGCATTGGTCTAATATAATTCCTAAATACTTAGTTGTGACTGTTTTTCGTAGAGGTTCACATGAGCATTGTAGACTGTTAGAATTAGAACAAGTGTGTGCAATAATAAAGTGTGAAGAATTTGTTGGTGGAAGGTTTTTTATTGAGAATAAGATGTAAGTTGTCTTGCGAGCATTAAGCGTTAGGATGTTACTACGTAGCCATTTCGATACCGTGTCAAATCCAGTCTGGGCAGTTTTGTACAGATTTGTCACAGTGTCTGAGTGGAACAACAGGACGGTGTCATCTGCAAAGGAGATAATTTTTCCCTGTTGTAGTTTGAGCGCACAGAGTTCGTTAATATAGATGAGAAAGAGCGTTGGAGCGATTGCACTGCCTTGGGGAAGGCCGTGGGTAGTGGTTGTATCAGTGCTTAAGTATCCATCTATATTAACGCACTGTGTGCGATCAGTGAGAAAGTCTGTGAATAATTTTAGAATTATTCCCCTTATACCTATTTTCTCCATCTTCGCTACAAGGATAGGAACAGAAACAGTATCGAAGGCTTTGGCTAGGTCAAGAAAAATTCCCAAAACTTTTTTCCCGCCGTCTAATTTTTTTTATTATATAGTCCGTAAGTTCGTGAACCGCATCTACTGTTGATTTACCTGCGCGGAAACCCTACTGTGAGTTCGATAATAAGTCGTTTTTTTCTAGGTATGATGTTAGCCTTTTGTTCAGTAGACGCTCTAGTATTTTCGATAGGGACGGTAACACTGCGATTGGCCTATAGTTGGTGACCTCATCTCTGTTCCCTGCCTTATAAATAGGATGTATTACAGCTTTTTTGAGTGCTTTGGGGAATATTCCTGTTGAAAGACACAGATTAAAGATGTAAGCTAGAGGAGGGGCTATTACTTGAATGTTTTGTTTTAGGATGCTCGCTGGTATTTTATCCCATCCCACTGCACAATCTGTCCGAAGAGACATTGCGATTCTTGATATTTCCTCTTTTATGAGGTTGGGACAAAGAAGACGACATTCCCGGTTAACGTTCAGTTTATTAATCCATCCTTAAACCTAATACATGGGTTCTTATACTAATACATTGTATACGTTATAGTCACTACGCCACATGCCCTACCAAAATAAAAAATAAAAATGAACCTAATGTTTATTTTTAAATTTTTAATTTTTAAATAAAAATGAACCTAATGTTTATTTTTATTTAGCATGAAAATACTTAACTAGTAGTACATACATCAAAGTTAAAGAAAAAAAACTTTTCGCATGTTGAAATACATTTTTAAAGGAAAAGAAAAAAAAATCCTAATCAATTCTAAATTCTAAAATAAAAGAGATTCAAAAAATGAAAGCTTACAAAAAGACAATATTACTATCTTATTATTATTAGAAAACAATCGTCGTGTTCTCATATTATAACTAAGATCTTATTACTACAAGTACAGTCAGAAAGAAAATTGTCCTTATATAAATTTTATTTTTACATGTGATATAATCTGCTTCTATTTTTATGTATAATTTTTTCTTTACCATCAACTAAGATAACAACATTAGGTGATACATCTTTTACAACTTTGAAAGGACCCAAATATAAAGCATCTAATTTATTACTGTTTTCATTTTTAATTAAAATTAAATCTCCAGGTTTATAAATAATAGGATTTACATAGCTATCATATCTGTCTTTTCTTACAACTTTACTATTATACAAATTATTTCTTGCTTCCAATTGTGACTTTTGTATTCGAAATTTTAGTTCTATTGGATAACTATCGTAATTATATACTGGATCAATATTACTGGTGAGATTACTAGGTATACTACAAGGTTTACCGAATACAAGTTCAAACGGAGTGTATTGTGTCTCCGAATGTACTGTTGTGTTATATGAGAAACACCAATACGGAAGCCATGTACTCCATTCCTGAGTTTGAGTGTTACTTATCTGCATTCTTAGATAAAATAATAAATGTTTATGCGAATTTTCTATGGAACCTAAAGTTTGATGATGATAAGCTGTAGATTGTATATGATTAATTTTTAATATTTGGCAAACTTCTTTAAGCATTGAATTTACGAATTCCGTTCCTCTATCTGACACGATTTTGGAGGGAATTCCATATCTTAATATAAAGTTATTTACTAGAGCCGTGGCCACACCGACGGCCTCTTTAGACTCTAGCGGATACGCTTCCACGTATTTTGTTAAACTACACTGAAGGGTTAAAATATATTTATATCTACTGTCCTTAACCAACGGACCGACTAAATCTAAGTAAACCTTATCGAATGCTGATGATCCACAATCAGTGAGAACCATCGGCTCCTTTACCGTTTTAAGATACTTATACCTTTGACATTTGTCGCATTTTTTAACAAATTCCGACACATCTTTTTCGAGTCCGCACCAAAAATACTTTCTACGTATATTGTTCACCATGCGTCTTATCCCAGCATGCCCACTCGTGGGAAGAATGTGAAAATCGTTCAAAATAATTTTCTTTGTATCCTCGTCAGTTATCTTTTTAATTCCTTTAATTACACATAAGCGGGGTCCGGACCACTTACGCTTTTTATTTATATACTGAGCTAGCTCCTTTATGATTAATTCATTTTTACTATCTTTTATTACGTATACCGTGTCTATATTTAGACGTAAACAAAAGGATTCCATTTCCCTCACAGAGACAGCTCGTGTTCGCTGCGATTGGGTAAACAGTTTCACAAATAATATACGCTGAACTGACGAGTATGCAAAATCTCTACATTCCGAAGTTATCACAATATTGTTAAGGTTTTTCCACTCTACTTCGTTCACAAAAATTAACTCGGTGTAGACCTTCGGTAACTTAACTATTTCTACGACTCTCGGGTGATCAGTCCAATCGTCGGTAGGAATATTAACCACCGAAGGGCTAGCGCCCAAACCGTCCTTCAATCTCCTACTCTGCGCCCTCGTCAACACTGTCATCACATGCTCATTCATCTCCTTTAATTCCTCACTCGTCAACCGTATCCTCGATAACGCGTCTGCAGCCACATTATCTCGGCCTCTCACATAAACCACTTCAAAATCATACTCGTGCAATAATAACCTAAATTTCATTAGCCTGCTAGAAGGATCCGTCATATTATATAAATACACCAGGGGACGATGGTCAGTTTCAATAATAAATCGCCTGCCGTAAAGATATGGCCGGAAATATTTAATCGACCAAACTATAGCTAGTAGCTCCTTTTCTATAGTAGGATAATTTCGTTCGGCCTTGTTGAGACTTCTACTAGCATACGCTACTGGCCTACGATCACTATTACATAGCACACTCCCAATAGCAAAGCCTGACGAATCAGTTTGTAAAATAAATTTATTTTCAGGGTCTAAATTTGGGTACTGTAAAACTGGTGGGTGCGTAAGTGAATTTTTTAACGAATCAAAAGCAACTTGACACGAATTGTCCCACTTAAAAGGTACATTTTTCTTACATAAATTATTTAAAGGTAAACATATATTTGCAAAGTTGGAAATAAATTTACGGTAGTAGTTTGCAAATGCAATAAAACGCTTTACTTCGTCTGCATTTTTTGGAGTGGGATATTCTTTAAGAACTCTAATTTTTTCCGGATCGGGACTGATACTGTTCGCTGACACGACGTGACCGAGATATAAAATTTCTTTACGTAAAAAGTCGCACTTTTCGGGATTTAATTTAAGATTTACTTTACGTAACCTAGTCATGATGTCAATTAAATTTTTATTGTGAATATCTAAATTTCGACCAAAACATACCAAATTATCTAAATAAATAAAACATTTATCGTAATTGAGACCCGCCATGGCAACAGTCATCATTCGAGAGAATGCACTCGGACTCGTCTTTAACCCCATCGGCATGCGAGTCATTTGATACTGTCCAGACGGTGTCGTGAAGGCAGTATATTTTCTACTATTTGAATTTAATTTAGCCTGAAAATACCCTTGTGTCAAATCGAGTTGTGTAAAGTAAACGGAACCGGAAAGAGAATCGAGTATGTCCGTAATATTTGGTAGGGGAAACTTGTCGTCCAAAATACATTTATTTAAATTACGAAAATCAATCACAAGTCGCCACTTTTTATTTTTACTATTATCTGATGGCTTGGGAACTAATAAAATCGGGCTACTCCAATCGGAGCTCGCCGGTTCTATAATATTATTTTTCAGCATATTTTTTACTTGATTTTCAATTTCATCTCGTTGTGAATAAGGCAATCTGTACTGTTTTGTATATATTGGCTCGCTATTTGGTTTTAATTGTATATGTTGCTCATATAAATTACAAGTTCCTAATTCATCACCGGGAAGAAAGAAGACATCGGAAAATTTTGTACAAATGTCTTGAATTGACTTATTTTCTTCCGGATTTAAATGATTCAAACTAAGTAGCGATAACAATTCTTTGACTCTTTTTCTATCTATATTATTTTGTTTATGAAAAGAGCATATACGGTATTCCGATAACCGTTGAATATTTGGCTTGAAATAACTAAGATTGACCTGCTCGTCCCGTGTATTTAAAATTTGTACGAAAATATGACCCCGTTTAGGCCTACAAATACTTCCACCAACAAACACTCCATCGCATAATTCCTCTGGAAATACAACGCATTCATCCTTCTCACTCACACTTATTTCAAATATTTTCTCACACCTAGCTGGAACCGATATAAAATTATTAAAACCTAAAAATCCCATTCTTAAACTAACACTTAATCGGTTACCGAATAGACTCAAAGATAAAGTATTCTTTTCGTAATTTAAAATACAATTATACTTAACTAAAAAATCTTGGCCGATAATGCCACTCTGTAAACACGGTAAATTCCGTAAAATGTAAAACTTGTGTAATATTTCATTCCCACAGATAGTAAGCGGAATGTAAACATATCCCTCGCTTTGTAATTGTCCGCCGACTCCATTTATGCTTATGCTTTCTTTATGCATGGCAATATTCATGTTCTGTATAGTCTCAAGTTTTACCGCTGACAACGATGCACCGGTGTCAACTAACCATCTAAATGTACTACTACTACCTTTTATGTTAAAATCAACAGAATTGTCAAAATTACTCGCTAAAATTGTATTATTGCTATTATTAAAACTACAGTCAATACTATCCTTAGATTCTTTAGCCTCGAAAAAATTGGGTCGGAGGCTTGAACTCCTTACCCGGTACATTAAAACCTCGACCTCTAAAAGAGGACATGGGGGCCTGCCTGGAGCCCCGCCGGGGAGGCCGGCTTAATGTTCCTTGCCACTGGTACGACCGTGGTGGCAACATAATATTTCGGGCTCGGCCTCGGCCTCTATTATAGTATGAACCCCGCGGCTGCTTATAATAAAAGGACTTACCTCGGTTGTGTTGGCTCACGCATATAGAACCAACCCCCTGGTCGACAGCGCTGGGTTCAGCCGCTCGCGAGGACTCCTCGTCCTTCGCCGCTCCGATTACATCCTTTAGATGCGTATAGTCCCGGGCCGCTAAAATAGTGCTAAGTCGACTATTTCTCAAGCCTTCCGTGAACCTTTTGACCGCCAATTTCTCATTTAAAGGTCGTAAAATTTCGTAAGCTTTCTCGTCACTTCCGGCTTGCGAAATAGTCAATCTAACAAAAATATCCTCTAATTTTTTGCCAAATTCCTCGATAGAATTTGAACCCTGACGGGTTTTCATCATTTCTACTTGTAGAGCCGTTGCCGATTGTGTGGTTAATAGATGTTTATTCATGTCCAAAATAAGTTCTTTACATGTTTTATACGTAGAATTGAGTCGTAATTTTGCACTTTCTGATAAGCGAGTTTTTAAAACAAAATTAATCAATAATTGCTCCTGGCTATCGTTTAAAGTTTGCTTATAAAATTCTACAGCATCTATTAATTTTTTAGTGACGTCCTCTTCTCCTGTCATAGCAGGGAGAAGGGAAGCCGCAGTTTTCACGTCAAACTCAGCCATGGTTACCACATTAATATTCGCAATACAAAAGTCCACAATTTGCTTATAATTTCTCTCTATTTCCTCACAAATATTAAATAATTTTAAACTTTCATCCTTCTTAATATCTCCTTTTCCAATTATTATTTCTAACTCCTTTCGTTTTAAAATATATTCGTCATATAAAATCTGAGTTTGTTGTAATTTATTTTCTAATAATATCTAAGTCCTTCTAACTTTACTTAACTTAACTAAATTTACTCTTATGCTTTTTAGCTCATCACAAATATCAATAATTTCCATTTATAAAATAAAATTAAACAAATACACTTTTAAAAAAAATATAGTGCATGATTTACGTTACATTAGAATCAACAATAGACATTTTTATTTTTAATAGGTTGCACAATTATAATATTACCTATCAAATTAATATTTAAAAATACCAAGCGGAGTCACATAGTCCAAATTTTTGGAGAGAGTACCGCCGATAACGCGCTGACCGAAGTGCTGGGTGTCCTGACTCGGTGGCTCCCTGCGCCTACTCTGGTAGACCCCTCACACTCCGACTTTCTTGGGCTGGTCCGCTCGAACGGGGCGCCTGGCTCCTGATCGCCTAAACGCGCTCCTCGCCAACTCTTGCCGGACCCATTGGATGTGGCACTTTTTGTACAGTATGTAAAGTCCAGCAATCACAGCCAAAACCAGTAGCACCACGATAACAGTCAATAGCGTATTATTTCCACTTAGATTTTTGTGAATTAAGTCAATGTCCGCCGAATTTACACCACCCGCGGCATTTTGCGCTATTATTACTTCTTCTTTTGATTGACTTTTTCCCATTTTAGAATTAAAAAATTATTGACGAAATATTAATAAAAAAAATAAGTCCATTAAAAATAATTAATTAATTATTATTTTACGCGGTTATCGCGGCGCGCGGTTGTCTCCCATCGCGGCTCAACTGGCCGGGTCGCCATATGAGGTTGGGACAAAGAAGACGACATTCCCGGTTAACGTTCAGTTTATTAATCCATCCTTAAACCTAATACATGGGTTCTTATACTAATACATTGTATACGTTATAGTCACTACGCCACACTTTGTCCGTTGGTAGGATCGTCATTGAGAGGCTGGGGGTGTTGGTATTGGTGAGCTCGATAATTTGTGGAGTAGGAGGGATTTTGTCAGCTAAGTTCTTTCCAACGTCAGCAAAAAATCGGTTCACGGAGTTCACGGCTTGGTTTGGGGTTGACGCGAGCGAGAGAAGATCAGAGGCGCCGCTTCGGTTTTTTGATCTATTAGTAATTTTATTAATAGTTTGCCATAGAGTTTTGCTGTTTTTTCGTGAAGTTTGAAGTTCATTTTTATAGTAGTCGTTTTTCAAATTTTTCAAAATTTTAGTGCAGTAATTTCGGTATCGTTTGTATGAAGTGGCAAGTGTTATATTATCCGGGAATTTTTTAGTTTTCCTGTGTAAATTATCTTTGTGCTTTAGGCAGCGGAGAAGTCCGGGAGTGACCCACGGTTTTAGTAGTTTTTTACGGTTGGAAAGGTAAGTCAGTTTCGTGTTGGTGTCTATGATTTTTTTAATAGATGCAACTAAAAACTCTGTTGCTGGGTTGGGGTCTTCCATGTGATATATCGGAGTGAAGTCAACATTAGACAGTTCAGTGGATATGCTATCGTAATCTATTCGGGTGATGGTTTTCCTAGTACCTGGTTTCGGAGTGTGGCTTGAGAGGAAGAGTGTGATGGTTTCGTGGTCGGTAATCGTGGAATGAGCGACGAGAGCTTTGGCCGGATGTTTAGTTTTTAGGATTATATGATCGAGGCAGCTGGTGAGTCTGGTTGGCAAGGTATTAGCGGGGAGGAGTCCAAAAGAAGCTAGTAACGTTAAATATTGACTTTTGTTTGGATCTTGGGAGTTCTCTGCTATGTTAATGTTTAGATCACCTATAAGTACTACATTTTTAGAACGATCGATTTTTGTTAAGATGTCGGTCAAGGAGTTGAGGAACGGAACAATATCTTTTGTGGATGGAGAACGATATATAGCCAGCACGATTGTGTCGTAGTCGATAGATATTTGCAGGCAGTTTGAGTCCGTTAAGGAAATTTCGGCTACTGTGGTGGTAAGGTTTTTGTTAGAGTAGACAACTACTCCGTCGTTTTGTGTTCTATTGTTCTTAGTCATGTATCCGTTATATCCCGGTAAAGTAGGTATATTACTAGCTCCTTGGATCCAGCACTCCGTAAGAATAACAAGATCCCACTGGACCCGAGTTCTTGTGAGAGCTATTTCGAATTCAGTTATATTTTTATTTATGCTTCGAATGTTTTGGCTGATTAACTTGAGAGTTTTTTGTAATATTAGTCCAGGAGGTATACAGTCATCCAGTTCACAGTAGGCGGAATCAGCCACAGTAGAAGCATCAATAAAGTTTATCGTCTGATTTATATTATCGAATAGTTTATTTTGTGATGTAACGCGCTGTATTGGTACCCGAATCCCGACCACTTTGAAGAAGTTTGATAGCGTTGACGTATAGTTGACATATTATATCTTATTATTATGTGGTTGTGTATGTTGTAGAGTGTGATATTGTGATGTGATGGATAGTTTAGATGTGTAATGACAATAATACATACTGGTATTTTAATAATAAAATTAAGATAAACGAAAACAGTAAAGAAGAGACTTACAATAACAGACATAATCAAGAACTTAGGGTGTGATTGATAATATACAAAAACATTTCCCAAGTAAAGTTTTAAAATTAGGAATTGAGGAGTACATCTATGAATTCTTCGTATTTGCCGAAGGTCCCACAAGTTTATCCAGGTCCGCCAGCGTAGAAATACGATGAACCTCGTTTCCATCAGAACGTCTAACAAGAATATTGCCATTTCGTATCCAGCAATAACGAACTTTGTGTTGTCTGGATCGTTCTCGGGCTGCACGAAAAAGTTCTCTGGTGGCTTTAGTCAATCTCTCATTAAAGTAAATTCTTGTAGGGCTACCATCGAGTATGTCAGAAGTCGTAACATTTTTCCGGGACCTGGCGGCTGAGAGCACTTCATCCCTCTTGCAGCGTCGTAGGAATTTTACCACAATTACACCCGGTAGTTTCGGTGAAGCGCCTGAAGAAGATATCTTATCCTTGTTTGTAGTGATACGATGCACTGCGTCTATGTCTCCCTCCGTCAGTTGCGTGCCTATTTTCTTTGCAGCCAACATCACGATATGGAGTAGATTTTCGTTCGCTTGTTCTGGGATACCAGCAATCTCTATCTCATTTCTCATAAGCTTTTGCTCTTGGGCAATCTTTGTTGACTGCAGGTTAGATACCACCAACTTCACGCACGCCACGCACGCCACGCGCACTCCACGCGCACTCCACGCGCACGCCACTCGCACGCCACGCGCACGCCACGCGCACCACACGCGCACGCCACGCGCACGCCACGCGCACGCCACGCGCACGCCACGCGCACGCCACGCGCACGCCACGCGCACGCCACGCGCACTCCACGCGCATGCCACGCGCACCACACGCGCACGCCACGCGCACCACACGCGCACGCCACGCGCACTCCACGCGCACGCCACGCGCTTTCCACGCGCACTCACACGCCACGCGCACTCCACGCGCACGCCACTCGCACCACACGCGCACGCCACGCGCACTCCACGCGCACCATATGCGCACGCCACGCGCACCACACGCGCACGCCACGCGCATTCCACGCGCATGCCACGCGCACCAGACGCGCACGCCACGCGCAGCAGACGCGCACGCCACGCGCACCACACGCGCACGCCACGCGCACTCCACGCGCACGCCACGCGCTTTCCACGCGCACGCCACGCGCACCACACGCGCACGCCACGCGCACTCCACGCGCATGCCACGCGCACCACACGCGCACGCCACGCGCACCACACGCGCACGCCACGCGCACCACACGCGCACGCCACGCGCACCACACGCGCACGCCACGCGCCCGCCACGCGCACTCCTATATTATTATTTAACTTTAATTATTACTTAATTTTAATTGTTACTTAATTTTAAGTATTACTTATCCTTAAATATTACTTAAAGCTAAGTAATATTTAAGTCTTAAAGGCACATCTGTGTAAAATAAAGTTAATAATTGTAACTAAATAAAATAAGACGCATTTAAAAGAAACAATGTTAAAACGTGTTTGTAAAAATAAGCATCTATGTCGTGTGTATGTGTAGTATGTAGTACATTAGTAAAGCGATAGATGTCGCTACGGACCTCGTTAATGTATATTGATACAAATAATAAGTTCAATGTTTTGCCAATAGATGTCACTAAGATCAGTCTACATCGCGCTATTGCTTCACTGATGACCCTTCGATATAAGACCGGCAATAATTTTGTATTTTGAGTTTCAATACGAGCTTTAATTCGGGCTATACGTGTGTTCGAATACGAGTTATACCTACACGTGAGTAATATACGAGTGAAACTGTATAGTGAGTGTTTCATTTTTGTCATTGGTGCCGAAACCCGGGAGGAGTGCGAAGGGACTGCGAGAGGTGAGGCACAAGGAACTGAGTGAGTGAAGTGTGAACAGTGATTTCAGTGTAAAGTGAACTCCATTACAACGGATTACAGTGTTGTGCTGAGGTAAAGGAATTTGGACCCTAAAACCGTGAGTAAATGGACTTAGAAAAATCAGTGGTTAAATCAATAGCTTGGACTTGTAAAAATTTCGTGGATTTATTATATGGACTTGTAAAATTTTCGTGATTTAATTCTATATACTTAGAATAATTTGTGGATCTTGGGAGTGATGGGACTTGGAAAAATTTCATGAATTTATTCTATGGACTTGTAAAAATTTTGTGATTTTATTCTATATACTTAAAATAATTTGCAGTGTTTTGGACTTATAAAACTTTTGTGGATTTATCCTATGGACTTGTAAAAAATTTGAGATCTTATCCTATACTTACAAAATAATTAGAATAATTTGAAGTGTTTTGGACTTATAAAAAATTTTGAACTTTTGCTATAACAAGTGTCGTGTTTGGGACTTATAAATTAAGAGAATTGCATCTGAACTATACAAATTAAAAAATGGAGAAATTAATTAAAGGTCAAAAAGCACTGTACGACCAATTGGTTAAATCTGAACGAAATTTTAAGAAGTCTAACCAGGAGACGAGAAAGAAACATAGTTTGTTGACTACAAGAATGGAGGCTTTAGATAAATTGGAGGAGACATTTAACCAAAATCATCTCGAAATTATGGCGATGGTAACAGAGGAAGAACTTGATATTTATGAATACTTCAAGGAGGATAAGCAAGATCAGTTTCAAGAAAGTTTCATGCAATACAAGGCGTTATTAAAGGATTACCTTTCATTGGATATGCAAACACAGCCTACCACAGCAACTGATTCTTCTGAAAGTCAGTTACCAATTTTGAAGACAAACAATTCTGAAGTGCAACTACCGAGGATACAGCTTCCACACTTTTCTGGAAATTATAATGAATGGCAGTCATTTTATGATATGTTCGTGTCTTTAATACATCAAAATTCATCACTATCTCTGGTACAGAAGCTGCATTACCTGAAATCGAGTGTGTCGGGAGAACCCGAAATATTATTAAGAAATTTTGCTACAACATCTGCGAACTATCAGGAAGCCTGGGAACAATTAACTAAACGCTACAACAACAAGCGATATAACTGTAACGCAATTATGAAGAATTTATTTGGCCAAAAGCCTATTCACCACGAGTCGAGTAATGCTTTGAGACATTTACTGGATACCACGACATCCTGTCTAAAGGCACTGAAGAATCTTGATATACAAACAGATCAGTGGGATCCAATTATACTTCACTTGGTGACGTCGAAACTGGACCATGAGTCGCTGAGACAGTGGGAGACTTATGTAGCTTCAACATCTGATGATTTACCTAAATGGTCACAATTTGAACAATTTATTGAAACGAGATTTAGAACTTTAGAGATGCTAAATACGAGTAAACAACCAAGGAACCAAACCTTAAAGACTAAAACATTTCACTCAGCAGTAGATATCAAGAAAAGAGAACCTGAGCAAAAATGTGCGATGTGTAGTGGCCCACATTATATTTATTACTGCATCCAATTCAAGAACAAGCCGGTGTTAGAAAGGCAAAAGATTGTACAGACGAGGAAACTTTGCTTCAACTGCCTTGCACCGACGCATCCTGTTTACAAATGCTACCAGAACACGTCCTGTCGCAAATGTGGTAAAAAGCACCACACGATGCTTCATTTTGAGAAGGGAGATAAAGACGCCTATGCAGATCTGAGGAACAAACAAGAACAAACAGATAACACAGAAAGTAACGAAAATAACATAATAGCAAATTTTTCGAGAGGAGATGTTAAAACTTCTAATGTATTGTTAGCTACAGCTGTTGTAAAATCTAAATCTAAAAATGGTTCTTATGTTATTAGAGCTTTACTTGATCAGGGCTCTCAAGCCTCTTTTGTTACTGAACATACTGTACAATTGTTAGGTCTTAAGCGTAAAAATGTAAATGGTAAAGTGTGTAGTTTGGGAGACGGTCACATTAATATTAAATATTCTGTCAGTCTTGAAGTCGAGTCGCGTCACGAACCTGAAAGAAAAGTTTGGGTTAATGCTTACGTACTAAAATCACTTACCTCAGTGTTGCCGAGTCGAAGAGTGTGTATCCCTGATTGGCTGGAACTAAAATACTTATCTCTTGCTGATCCAGAGTTTGCATCCCCAGGTAATGTTGACATCTTACTTGGTGCTGATGTATACGGAGAAATATTACTAAATGGAGTTAAAAAGAGTCCACATGGAAATTTACTGGCGCAAAATACATTGTTTGGATGGATTTTGTCTGGAAAAATATTACAAGAGTCAAACGGAGAACAAATAGTTACTTTACACGTGCAAATACGAGAAGATGAACAATTGAAGAAATTCTGGGAAATTGAAAACGAGCCTAATAGTATTGAGAAAAGGTTAACAGAAGAAGAGAAGAAGTGCGAGAAATTATACGAGCGTACTACAACTAGAAGAGAAGACGGAAGATTTGTTGTTAGACTACCGTTCAAAACAATTGATCCGCCGTGTCAATATGGACAAACGTGTGACATAGCATTTAGAAAACTATGTGCAACCGAGAGAAGATTGAGTAAAAATCCTGTTTTATATAGAGAATATAATAACGTGTTGAAGGAATACATAACACTCAATCACATGAAACAAGTAAATGGCGATAACGGATGTGGACCCGTGTATCTTCCTCATCATGCAGTTGTGAGAGAGGATAAAACCACAACCAAAGTTCGAGTAGTGTTTAATGCCTCGAGTAAAGGCATTAATAACGTATCATTAAACGATGACCTTATGATAGGTCCAAAGTTACAACAGGATTTGCGTCATTTGTTGATGAGGTGGCGTACACATCCTATAGTTTTAATAGCTGATTTAGTAAAAATGTACCGGCAAGTACAAGTACATCCAGATGACACTAAATATCAGCGTATATTGTGGAGAACTAATCCAGAAGATCCGGTTCAACATTATGAACTAACTACGTTAACATTTGGGACTGCTTGTGCGCCGTACTTAGCTGTGAAAACCTTACAAAAGTTAGCATTAACAGAGAGAAATAAGTTTCCAGTTGCTGCTCAAATTACTATGAATGATTATTATGTTGATGATCTTATGACGGGTTGTGAAACAGAGACAGAAGCTTTAACTATTTACAATGAAATGACTGAACTGATGAAGTCTGGTGGTTTCGAGTTACAGAAATGGAGTAGCAGTAATGAACGAGTTGTAGAATACTTTGAGAAAAATAAAATAAATACTGAAAAATGCATTACAATAAATAATGATAATACGATGAAGGTGTTAGGAATAAGATGGAACAGAGTTACAGACAATTTTGAATACATAGTTAATTTGGAAGGAACACAGAAACCTATTACAAAGAGAAGTATTTTATCGGATATAGCTAAACTTTATGACCCTATTGGATGGATTTCTCCAGTTGTTATTACTGCAAAAATATTTATTCAGAAATTATGGAAAGCTAATTTAGAATGGGATCAAGAATTACCTAATGAGTTGTTAACAGAATGGATGAGTTATAGAAATGAATTAATTAATGCTAAAAATATTTTGATTCCACGATGGCTTCATTGCACAAAAGGATGTAAGCTTGAGCTTCACGCATTTTCTGATGCATCTAATGCAGCATATGCAGCTGCTGTTTATCTAAGAGTTGTAGACGAGAAACAGCAAGTGAGTGTTATGCTTGTTACTGCTAAAACCAAGGTAGCTCCAATTGAGAAGGAGTTATCTATACCTAGATTGGAGCTTTGTGGGGCTACATTGGCAGCGAAGTTATTGAACGAAGTTTCTCAGGTGATGGGAATTCCGAAGAGTAATTTGTTTGGATGGACTGACTCTACAGTTGTTTTAGCTTGGTTACGAGGACCAGCATGTCGATGGGCGACATATGTGAGTAACAGAGTCTCGCATATACTTACGATTATGGATTTTGAGCAATGGGGACATGTTTCAACAAATTTTAATCCAAGTGATTGCGCTTCTAGAGGGTTGAAACCTACAGAGTTAAACAGCTACAATAATTTATGGTGGCATGGCCCTACTTTTTTGTCTAAATTAGATATTTCAGTTAAACCTAATTTACTCGATACGCATGAAGAAGAACGTGTGAAAACTTTTGCTGTAATGGATGAACCTATTGAATTTGAATGGACAAAATTTTCTGAGTTAAATAAAATGTTAAGAGTAATTTCGTTGTGTAGAAGATTTCTTAAGATTAGACTACCTGTTGATGAGAGAAAAGTTTATTCAAAATTTGTAACGCCAGATGAGATGGAAGAAACTTTAAAAACTATAATTGTACAGGTTCAAGAACATAATTTTGGAGAAGAGATACGTGCATTAAGAACTAATAGAGATATTGCCAAACGGAGTCCATTACGCACGCTTTGCCCTTTTTTGGATAAAAATGGGGTTTTAAGAGTGGGAGGACGTCTGACCCAATCTGACATGAGTTATGATCAGATGCACCCTATTATTTTGCCAGCTAAGAATCATCTTAGTCAGCTAATAATAGAGAATGCTCACACCAAGACTCTTCATGGTGGACCTCAACTTATGATGAGTTTTTTGAGAACAAAATTTTGGATTTAGAGAGCTCGTGACATGGTTAAAAAGTGTTACCGTACTTGTGTTACTTGTTTAAGGCATTCTAAGGCAGCTACGACACAATTGATGGGCCAGTTACCAGAATATAGATTAAAGCCCAGTCGTGCGTTTAAGATTTCTGGAGCGGATTACGCCGGCCCTATAAACATAAGATTTTCTCCTGGACGTGGTTCGAAGTCCTACAAGGGCTATATCTGTTTATTTGTTTGCATGGTGACTCGAGCTATTCACTTAGAGGCGGTTTCTGATTTGTCTGCCAAAGGTTTTATTGCTGCTTTTAGAAGATTTGTATCGCGTAGAGGACACTGCCAGGATTTATACAGTGATAATGGCACAAATTTCGTTGGCGCAGATACTATATTAAAGAACATGTTTAATAATGCTAAATCGGAACTTAACACAGAAATTAGAGAGCTACTGAGCGTAGAAAAAACAACATGGCATTTTATTCCACCTAGTGCGCCAAATTTTGGAGGAATATGGGAGGCGGGAGTACGATGCACGAAAGCTCATCTAAAACGTGTAATTGGGGATACTACTTTGACTTTCGAAGAAATGTCAACTTTACTTACCCAAATTGAAGCGTGTTTAAATTCTCGTCCGTTAAGTGTTTTGAGTGATAACCCCAATGACCCTCTCCCACTAACGCCTGGCCATTTTTTAATTGGTGAGCCTTTGTTAAATTTAATGGATAAAGACTATTCTGATTTAAATGTTAATGGTTTAGATAGATATAAATTAATTCAAAAGATGTTGAATTTATTTTGGAAGAGATGGTATAAAGAATTTTTAACAAATTTAAATCAAAGAAACAAATGGTGTACTAAAAAATCGGAATTAGAGGTAGGAGATGTAGTAGTGGTAAAAGATGATTGTATTCCACCTGCTAAATGGTTATTAGGAAAAGTTGTAGAGAAACATGTTGGACCTGATGAAATTACACGAGCCGTAACTATCAAATGTAGTAAAGGGTTCCTAAAGCGGCCTGTTTCCAAATTATGTCTGTTAACAAAGCCTTAGTGTAAAAAACTATTAAAGGACCAAGTCCTTGGTGGGCGGGATGTGTAAAATAAAGTTAATAATTGTAACTAAATAAAATAAGACGCATTCAAAAGAAACAATGTTAAAACGTGTTTGTAAAAATAAGCATCTATGTCGTGTGTATGTGTAGTATGTAGTACATTAGTAAAGCGATAGATGTCGCTATGGACCTCGTTAATGTATATTGATACAAATAATAAGTTCAATGTTTTGCCAATAGATGTCACTAAGATCAGTCTACATCGCGCTATTGCTTCACTGATGACCCTTCGATATAAGACCGGCAATAATTTTGTATTTTGAGTTTCAATACGAGCTTTAATTCGGGCTATACGTGTGTTCGAATACGAGTTATACCTACACGTGAGTAATATACGAGTGAAACTGTCTAGTGAGTGTTTCATTTTTGTCACATCAATAGATCTTAAATTGCATTTATCGAATTCCACCCGCGCACGCCACGCGCACCACACGCGCACGCCACGCGCACGCCACGCGCACCACACGCGCACGCCACGCGCACGCCACGAGCACGCCACGCGCACTCCACGCGCACGCCACGCGCACCACACGCGCACTCCACGCGTACGCCACGCGCACCACACGCGCACGCCACGCGCACTCCACGCGCACGCCACGCGCACCACACGCGCACTCCACGCGCACTCCACGCGCACTCCACGCGCACGCCACGCGCACTCCACGCGCACTCCACGCGCACCACACGCGCACGCCACGCGCACCACACGCGCACGCCACGCGCACGCCACGCGCACCACACGCGCACGCCACGCGCACTCCACGCGCACGCCACGCGCACCACACGCGCACGCCACGCGCACTCCATGCACGCCACTTAACTTTTTTTAATTAATTAATATATTTTTTTTTTTATTAATATTCTTAACACCTTCACTGCGGGGCGGGCCGAAATCGGCCCGCCGCGGAATTTCAGCTGGTGCGGACGAAGAAAACTATGTTCTCTCACTCGGTGCGGAACGATTATCTCAGGTGTTTGTAAAGGTACGACAGGAGAATATATTTGAGATTGTGTTTAAAATTATAGGTGTTTCCTATAAAAAAATTATGGCAGGTCGTTATCGGCTCACCACGCACTGGAGGTGTCAAAAATCAACTCAGTGCGGCAGTGGGCCTATTGCAGCCCGCCGTACAAGCAGGCGGTTTGCGACCCGATACCGCACAGAGCGTCTGCTTCGCTAGTTAGTGATGTGCAATCTATCGTAAGTCGTAGCTGACGTACGTCGCGTTTTTTAACCGACTTCAAAAAAAGGTTATCAATTCAACCTGTATATTGTATGTATTATTTTCAGAACTGCCTACTACCTAGTTTTGATATGTTTTACTCTATTATTGACAAGAAGCAGGCGACAGCGGGGACGCCCCTCCCGGCGGGGTAGGGTAGTATAAAACCCGACGAGCGCGCCCCTTCGCCCTCTTTTCTGCGCGGACCACTATCGACTGTCGACATCACTTTCCGACATTTTGTGTTTGCCTATTAGATAAGTGTTACTTTTCTTTTGTAGTTAGTGTTACTTTTCTTTTGTAATTAGTGTTATTTTCCTTCTGTATAATTTATTTGTGATTTCATTAAATTTGTTCATTATTTATAGTATTTTTTTGAGTGCTATTTAGATATTTCTAAGATCAGACGTGGGATAGAACGCACGTTTTATCTCTTGACCTTGCTGGTTCTGTAAATTTCTCGATTTCTTTTTATTTTAATAATAATGTCGGATCGTGATCGGCGTCGTATAAGAAGACGGGAGCGGCGACGCGGCTCTCGGCGCAGCGACACCCCGTCTCCGGAAGCTGGATTCCGGCGAGAGATGCGGGAAATGCTCGAGCGACTTCGGGCATTGGAGGAGCGCACCGCGTCACCTTCGGCACGTCGTCGTTCGCGTTCGTGTGACAAACGTGCGCCACGTGCACATGACGTTCGACAAGAACGTTCGTGCACACCGCCCCTGCCGCCACCACTGCCACCGCCGCGACCGCCGCCGTTCCGTGCGTCCTTTACGGGTGTACCCCAGCTGCTACCGTCACCCAGTGCGTCGTGCCCGGGCGGGGAATCATCGCTGTCCGGCGCGGGCGCCACGTGCGCGGACGCGGGACCGTTGCAGTTGGACCCCGTCGGCGCCGGTGCTAGCGAGGCGGGCACGTCGTCGGCGCAGCGAGCTTCTACTACGGACCGAATCGTTGAGGCGATCCGATCTATTAACTCGGTGAGATCCAACCAAAATTATTATATTTCTATTTTTGATCCTAACTTGCATAACATTGAATCATGGTGTACGGAGGTAGATCGAGCCAAATCTATCAACAATTGGAGTGATCACGAGTGTCTTTCACGCATAGGAAATTGTCTTAAGGGTGATGCACGTACATGGCTAAATGAGTGGGTAACTAGTGACCGTACATGGGGTAATTTTAAGAAAGAATTCATTCCTTTGTGTCCAAAAACTCCCGATATCGCTAATATCTTGTATGATGTAATGAGTACGAACTCAGATAGATATCCTACGTATGCGGATTATGTTCGTCGATCTTTACTTCGTTTGCGCATAGTTCGAGGACTTTCAGATGAGTTAATATCGGCAATTATAATACGCGGTATTACTGACCCGCAAATACGTGCATCTGCGACTAACGCTAAGTTGTTACCTAACGATTTAGTTGCATTCTTTTCTATTTACGTAAAACCTAGTGTGACTAAAAATCCTACCCTCCGCGCATCGAATAACACTTTCACGATTATTAAAAATAAACATCCAAATGACCGCGCGATTGCTAGGAAACGTAGATACGAGGAAGGTAAATGTTTTTCATGTGGTCAATTAGGTCATACGCAAGCTAATTGTAAAAAATCTAAAATTGATTCGAGAGATCTTTTTGCGGTAGCGAGTACGAGTGTACCGAACACGAAACCCGTTTTGGTTGCGACAAAACCTGAACCATGCTCGTTTTGCAAAAAGCCCGGTCACAAAATTGACACTTGTTTTGCGAAACAAAAATCCGAGCTGCGTAACAAAAATAATGTGAATTTTTGTCGGGAAGGTACAACTACCCGCAAAACTGATGTTGTCGTAGCCGTTATTCAGGGCGTTCCTGTAGATGTATTAATAGACAGTGGATCTACTATTTCATTAATTTCAACTTGTTTATTGAAACACTTTAACTGCTCGCGTAAACCGGCTTTCAGAATCCTTAAAGGTTTAGGTAGTCAGGAACTTGAAAGTACGTCATATGTAACATTGCCGATTGAGTTCGACGGTATTACGCTCGAGGTAGATTTGTACGTTGTTGCTTCCGAATTCATGAATACCCCAGTTATAGTAGGTACAGATGTACTGAATAGGGAGGGTGTAAGGTACGTTCGAACACGAGATACGCAGCTATTGACTAGGGAGCCTAGAAAGTTAGACAGAGTGATGGCCGTTCACAGCGATGCGCCGTCTATTCCGATTAACACGTCACTTATTGGCGATGACTTACAAAAATTAATGACAATTGTAAATGATTTTTCTTCGTTTTTAATTTCGGGTACAGCGGCGTCTACCGTTAATACAGGAAGCATGTCAATAAAGCTAACCAGTGCTGTTCCGGTTAATTACCGACCTTATCGTCTTTCTCTTGCGGAGACACTTCGTGTACGTGAAATAACTAAAGATTTACTCGCTAAAGGCATTATTGAAGAATCTGAATCGGAGTATGCGAGTCCGATCCTTCTTGTTAAAAAGAAAGATGGATCGGACCGCATGTGCGTTGATTATCGTAAGTTAAACGAAATTACCGTGAAGGATCGTTTCCCGCTTCCCCGGATAGATGATCACATCGACCGTTTAGGTCAAAACAAGTTTTTTACGAGCCTGGATATGGCAACAGGATTCCACCAGATCCCCATGGCGAAGGAATCTATTCCTTTTACGGGTTTTGTGACACCTGAAGCACATTTTCATTATTTAAAAATGCCGTATGGACTAGCTAATGCACCTGTAGTCTATCAGCGCATTATCACTAAAACCCTCCGCGAGTTCATAGAATCTGGTGAAGTCCTGGTCTATATCGATGACGTTTTAATTTTGAGTAAAACTTTAGATCGTGGATTTACTCTTTTGCGTAATGTACTGACAACACTTACTCGCGCGGGATTTTCGATAAATTTAAAAAAGTGCTCGTTTTTATCGACTAACGTTGAGTATCTAGGTCGTAATATTAGTGAGGGTAAAGTACAACCTAACCATGAAAAAGTAAAGGCTCTAACTGATGCTCCTGAACCGAGGACAGTGAAACAAGTCCGCCAATTTATGGGTTTGGCAAGCTACTTTAGGCGTTACATTTCTAATTTTGCTCAAAAAACTGCGTGCATTACTGGCTTGACTAAAAAGGGTGTAGAATTTATATGGGGTGCTGAGCAGCGTGCTGCGCGACAGTACATTATTGATTGCTTGACCAGCGAGCCTGTTCTTGCAGTATACGATCCGTCTTTACCGGTTGAAGTGCATACGGACGCGAGTTCAATCGGTTATGGAGCAGTCTTAATACAAGTACATGAGGGTGGCCGTAAGCGAGTGGTGGCATACTATAGTCGGTTAACGCAAGGTGCAGAGAGTAAATACCACTCCTATGAGCTTGAGACCCTCGCCGTAGTAAAGGCACTTCAGCATTTCAGGCACTATCTGGTAGGTATACATTTCACCGTGGTCACCGATTGTAACGCGTTAAAACTAACGCAGCGCAAGAAAGACCTTTTGCCTCGGGTGGCCCGGTGGTGGGTATACTTACAAGATTTTGATTTCGGCTTAGAATACCGAAAAGGGACTCTAATGCCTCACGCTGACTATCTCAGCCGAAATCCAGTGAATCTAGTCACCGTACCAAAGCCACAAAACTGGGCTCAAATTGCTCAGGCTTCCGATGAGGAGACGCGAACCCTCATACAAAAACTAGCAGATGGGCAGCTAGACGCTACTCGTTATGTTGTTAAAAACGACCTTCTATATGTGAAATATTCACCAGTTGGTGAGCCTTCCCGTTTCCTCTGTTTCATCCCAAAAGGCCATAGACTTAGCCTTATGCGTGTGTTTCATGATGAACACGACCATCTTGGTGTAGACAAAACCTTAGACTTGCTCACTAAACATTTTTGGTTCCCAGGGTTACGAACTTTTGTTCAAAAATATATTGCTCACTGTGTTGTTTGTATGTCCCATAAAAAAGTTGCTCGAGCCCCGTTTCAACCCATTAATTCATGGGGAAAACCTGATTTGCCATTTGAAACCTTACACCTCGATGTTTTAGGTCCACTCTCAGATTCAGACGGCTATCGCCACGTACTTATAGTCGTGGATGCTTTTTCTAAGTTTTGTCTCCTATACCCAATGCATCGACAAGATGCTGATGAATTAAAACGTCATTTTACAAATACGATTTCCTTATTTGGATCCCCTAAACTTATTGTGGCCGATAGAGGTCGCATGTTTCAGAGCAATGAATTTCTTAACTGGGTTAAAGGGATGGGTTGTGATGTACATTTAATAACTCCTGAAATGCACCAATCTAATGGGCAAGCAGAGCGTTATTGTCGGACAGTGCTTAATATGATACGAGTTGAAACCAACTATCGGCAAAACAGCTGGGCAAGCGTCATGTGGAAGTTACAACTAGTGCTTAACATAACCAAGCATCGCACTACACAATACTCTCCACTTAATTTACTAGTAGGGATCGATGCAGCGACACCTCTCATAAGAAGTCTAATACGCGATGTGGCCATGGAAGGCTCCAATCCAAATCGTGAGGCCTTACGAGATATGAGTCGACAAAGAGCTTCTGAACGCCTTCGAAAAAATCAGAACGATCAAGACAGTTATGTAAACCAGAGTAGGAAGACTCCTCGTGGTTTTGAATTAAACTCTTTTGTTTTTGTGCGTAAACAGACCCAGTCGACCGGCAAGTTGGACTCTGGCATGCGTGGTCCCTACCGTGTGCTACGAGTGCTGCCACACGGGCGCTACGAGCTGCAGTTGCTAGCTGGCTCGTATGGAAAGACCACGCAGGCGGCAGCGGAGTACATGATCCCGTGGCGCGGAGAATGGACCCCTGAAGTGTGTGCTGCTTACTTTGAAGGTTGGTTTAATGTACGGGAAAAGCATCACGTAGCGCTTCCTTCCTGGCCTAATTTATGGGAGGTTAAGTACCACCCATAGCACTTCTATTTTATGAATCCGTGGTCAGGCATGCCTCACGTAGAGCCTCTGCCTCGATTAAGATATTGCTTCACGTAGTGCCTCTATCTTAAATTTATCCTAAGTATTGCTTCACGTTGTGCCTCTGCTTAGTTGTTATTTTTTCGACTGTCATTATTTGGAAGTAACAAACTTGAAATGACAGTATTTTGCGTTATGCATAAATTACGATAATCTCGTCGGACTGTTGTGTTACTAATATGTGTGACAGTATTTTTTTTTCCCTTTTCGCCAGATGCAGACTCTAAAGATGAGGGGTCTACCTCCGCAACTAATAAGTTGCCCTTGGCTCAACCACGAGCTGCCGCCGGCTCACAGTTCACTGCTATCGATGCACCTCTTGATGCCGTTACGACACTACCAGCGGCCGAGTCATCTTCAGTGCCAGACGTACTGCTGCCACCCGTGGACCCTCCATCGCCACCAGGAGGGCCGTTGTCATCGTCTACGACAGACCTAATTGCTGTATCACGCCCAGCTGCCTGCATCCGACCGCCAGACACGGAGCTCAGAAAATCGGAAGCAGAAATAGGGGAGCCCGAGGACGGTCTCCTGTCAGGAAAGGCCGTATTGACAAGAAGCAGGCGACAGCGGGGACGCCCCTCCCGGCGGGGTAGGGTAGTATAAAACCCGACGAGCGCGCCCCTTCGCCCTCTTTTCTGCGCGGACCACTATCGACTGTCGACATCACTTTCCGACATTTTGTGTTTGCCTATTAGATAAGTGTTACTTTTCTTTTGTAGTTAGTGTTACTTTTCTTTTGTAATTAGTGTTATTTTCCTTCTGTATAATTTATTTGTGATTTCATTAAATTTGTTCATTATTTATAGTATTTTTTTGAGTGCTATTTAGATATTTCTAAGACTATATTATCAGCATCTGAACAAATGTGACAAATTTCTAAAGTGACATACATATTCATGTTTGTTTTTATGTTTGTGTTCGCACATCTTCGAACTACTAGTCCGATTAAAGTAATTCTTTTTTTGTGCTGGGTACTATTTAACTTCGGGAATACTGTTCATCAAAATCGGTTCAGTAGTGTTTAAAATAAGTAATTTTGATTCCCAATAACGTACGATTTTGAAGTCGGTTTTATCTTTTTAAAATATAATAATCATTCATTTTATAAAATTAACAACGCACGATAGCAGGAAACAAAAAATCATGTCCTTGAGATGAGCGTTAAACGGCGAAATTGTGCAGGATGATATGAAAAACTGGAAGAAACCATGAGGAGTGTCGAATCAAAAAAGAAATTAAAAAAAATAAAACATACTGCAGAATGTGCAAACAAAAATGGGCTTTGTGTTTTAAAGACAGGAATTTTAATATATTAATAAAAATATATATTTTTGATATCCCCTTATTTTTTGTCTTTCTTATCTCTACTAAAAATATTTTATAGTGCGGTTCGGGTCGATATCGGCCCGCCACTTTCCCTGGTTTATTTTTTATTTCCTGTTTGGCAGATCCCGGGGCGAATCAAATCTAAAGTAGTTGGGTTCAAGGTTATTCCAATAGTCCAAAAACTGTACTCCTACATTATGTTTTCGCAAAGTTATAGTAATTTAATCTAACCTTGTGCTGGTGGGTCGAGAAAGGCCTACCGGCCACTGGCGAAAAAATCATCGGGGGCACACTTTGGCCCGCCGCCGCACCAGATTTTACTTGCCGCAGTGAAGGTGTTAAAGTACCCTATTTTAACGAAAAAAAGTACATGTGATTTTTTTTGGACAATGCCTATTTCGGTTTCGTTTGACAGCTCGAGATTGTTGCTCTATTCCGCTAGGTATATTAACTTTATGAGTAGAAACTAGAAACACTGAACACATACAGTACACCGTAGTTACTGTGTGTCTTTCTGGCTTATTACTGCTATGAAATTAGCAATCTTCTTAAAAGAAACGGCAAATTGCGTCTCCACAAAAATATCTTGTCCTGTTAAAATTATAAAACTCCATATTAATTGTAATATCTACTTTTATTATACATTATTATACAACTTGTACACTTTCGGGCAGAGGTTCCTCTTACAGTTGTTCCTCCGTCAAAATCCACACCATACTAAGCTCTTGGGGTATTTATACCCAATTTTTACCCGTCAACCCCACTCCAAATCACGTGATCGTAGAAGGGATTGCACGTTGTCAGTGTGGCCAGTATTAAATATTAAAACTATTATCAAATTTACTCAAAAATAGTTAAGTTATAATAATTTTTAGTATTCTAAAAACAATAAACTAGGTTCTAAATTACATTAATCATAACATTCGGCCATCCGACAACGTGCAGCGTCCCGATGCACTCTAAAAACATACTTAACTAATCATCAATGGTACAATACAAAAAATATTTTAGTAATCTATACATTTTCACTATAAACTAGTAAGTACCTATTGTTAATAAATACACTGATCAAATTAAATTTCACATTTAAAAAAACAATTCATTTGTTGTATTGTGTTACAAACCGTGTAGAATGAAATAATATATCTACCTATACTTACAAACATTACTTAATTAAACTTAATATAAGATTTTTGTACAATCATTGCTTTGCAACAACCAACATTGACATTATTAAGATAAAAATCCTTGTGTATTACTCTCTTGAGTCTTAATGTTACAACATTAATTGAATTAAAAAATAAGTTCTAACACTAAAATGTGCTATAAGTAATCTATATAATATCTTTCAATGTAGAACAGAAATTACAGTATTTCTATACAACAATCTATCAATCAAATCATTAGGCTAATTAAATATATTTTTTGCGACTCATTTAATAGAGATACATAACTCCGAGTGTCAAAATAAAATAAAATATCACAAAAAACTTAATAAAAACAAACTGAAAAAATAAGCCTGAAAATAATAACTTCTCACACAATACCTTTAACGATTGCAGTGGTACAAAAAGTAACTTTTCTAACATAATACACAACAAAATAAAGTTAAGTAAATATTAGATACCTTATCAAATGTCGCTGGTGATAAAAATTAGAAATAATAAACAATAAACATTACAGACCTCTGGAAGTTTTAACAATAATTATTGGTCTTCCAATTTTACTTTTAAAGGTACTAGTAAATATGGAACTTCCACTTCAGCCGATTCTAATTTTATTTTGTATCTAGCTATAGATCTGTGATCATCTGGTATTCCCAGAAAAACTAACAATATTATCTATATAACTTCAAATAGTAACTTCAAGTATAATATATATTTTAAATATCAAATAATTTAAATTTATGGATTATTCCATAAATTCAAATTTAAACACTTTTTTAACTTACAAGACTACCCAAAATTAACAAATTTGCTAAAACCAAACATCTACATGCATGTCTAAGTTAAGCTTTTCTGCAGCAAAGAGCATACTTATTTTCACATTTTACGAAACAATTGTTTACTGCTTCATAAACTACGCTTTCCTGAGCTTTCTAAAAGAAAATCTTATTTAAGGACCTACTGTCAAAACACTAGCCCCGTCTACACATACCGCTAACCTCCAATCGTGATCATATTATAATGATTCCATGAATCGTGCTTCCGGGCGATGTGCTTTACGCTGCAGCTAATAGTGAACAATATCGCGTGACAACGATTTCTGCATTATAGCACGAAAGTAAAAGTCGTAAGTCCCAAAAATGCTTTTGATGATTACTTAAAAATTAAATACAATACTAATATTTCCTTTAGCTATTATTTTATAAAGTGATTGTAGTAGTGCAAGTTATTTAATGATATTAACTCAATAAGTGTAACAGGTATTTGTTGAAGAGCCCAGAAATATTAATAATTTCGAAAAATATAGCTTACGAGTTAAACAAAGTTAATCGTATTTTCCGTTAGCCAAATATCAGATAAATATACAATGATTAAATAAATACCAATTTCATTTGAGTCAATCGTCTTCCGGGATCGTAATACTTATTAGAAAACAGCAAAATTTGGCAGCCCGCTCTTAATATAAACTTATGGTAATCAAAAGGCAAAGGTTCAAGGACAAATAGTAAGATTCATTACAAAAACATAACTTAACTATAAATAATCAAAAACAGAAGTAATGTGGGATCACTGGGATATATAAAAAAAATCTGTGACCTTAAATTACACAGAATGGCATCGATACATGTTTAAATAGTACCCAAAAATTACCGGAATATTCATTGTCATGAGTCATATTTTAATTATTATTAAGGATGACTTTCTTCTAATCATCGAAACCAGAGTGACGTGATACATACCTAGATTTTCTATCGGTTCTCAAATAATTCGGGACCAACTCACATGGGTTATATTTCTAATCATATTATCATAACACTGTTCAATGTAACATAAATCATAACAGGTATTTTATAAATCATAACATGTATTTTAAATCTAGATTCCACTAGCTCAAGATCAAGCATAAAACTTAAGGTGCAGTGGTTGTTGCAACTACGTAAAATGGGTTTTTTAAATAACGTTTTTTGTAAAGTAAATGTCATTATTTAAGTATAAAAAAGTACCCTGTTAAAATTGAGAAAATTTCCTATACGCAAAGGTATATCAGTACACAATTTGAAAAATTCTGCTCGATAGAAAAAAATCTCAAAGATGACTATTATAACGCTGTTTTTCATAATTAAATCATTTTATGGCTAAATTACACACTTTCTAGAAAAAACAAAAATTGTAGTACATTTGTCATAACCTAACCTAAACGGTTTGATATATTTGATTTGTGTAATACTAAAAACAAAAGGTTTTTTCTCCTATTTTCTATTATCAAGGCACGCGGCGAGCGCGTAACCGCCACTGTACAAGGCGCGCTGATATGAATGTTATTATAATGTCCTTTAGGTCGATATTCGTACTGACAGACATCGACCTGCTAATTTTCGGGACTACTGGGCCTTAAGTCATATTTCTACGTTTTTGCTTCGTCTCTAATTTAAATCCCACAGGACCCTAAATACCTCAGGCCAGTTTAGTAGGTAATATTAGTTTGAGCATATACAGATAAATATTATGTCAATTGTCAAACTGGCACTATTAATAATAATTTAATAAAGGAGTTTTGACCTAAGTGATTATCTATAATATACTTACATAAAATAATAATAATTTATTCTCTTATTTCATCACAATTTTGTTACTGTATAATAATATACACAAAGAGAGATGAGTAATATTTTGACACCTGTGTCAGATGAAGTATAATATTTTTTTTATATAATATGTAACATTTTTTATTTTTAGAATTGTGTTATCGCTATCGTTTTTATTGGGTCGTATTAGTAGAATATTAACCATTAAACATGAAAAATATAGTTACAAGTAAAACATGAGATTTCGAAAGTCAATATTCATAAAAATATAAATGAGTCTAGTTTTACATTTGGGATCATCGATTGTTGTCTACCAAATACTCAATATATCGACCACGTGGAACTTTAACTTGAATTAAAAGAAAACGTCCCATTGATAAATCATAATAAATTCTACTTCGATAGCAGCTATGTTAATTCTACTTCAACGAATAATAACCAAAATGCTAAAACCGACAATTATAAATGAAAAACAATATTATTTAAACTTTAAGATAAATAATTATATACTTAGTAGAATTTGACAATCGTATGGACCAAAAATATAATCCAACCCCTAAACTTCTTGATAAACTTAAGACTTATTTGTTCACATCAGTAGCAGTAGAATTGTCTTATCTCATTGTTACCGTATTGATCGTAATCGTAACATAATATTTTAAAGTTTTTAAAATAGCTATCCTAAACGATTTGCCTTACGAGTACCTACCTATACGATTTTTTATATACCATCGAATAGTAGCCAACAGTTTGTTTTATAAGAACAGCATACTACGAGTACATTGTACAGTGCTTTGATCTATCGATGATAGGAATCTTGTGGTAGGTAGCCATTTTTCTGGATATGACAAAAAATACATTTGACTTTGTAGATCGCAAAACTGATTGCTTTCAAGTTTAACAACTACCGTTTACGAGGTAAAGCAAAGAGTTCGCTTAAAAATTGTTCATCCAATAAATATCTAAAATTCAAAAACGTTATAATTCTTAATCGAAACTACTAGCTGACCCGGCAAACGTTTTGCCGTATAAATTATTTCTAGTATTAATATAAAAGGTACTTAGATAAAAACCTATTCTCAGGTCCAACAAATGTACATACAAATTTTCATTAAAATCGGTTGAGCCGCTCTGGAGGAGCTCGTGCGCAAACACTGACACGAGAAAGTTTTACATAATATAATATTATACTAACTTATCTTCCTAGCGCTATCAATCACAAAGCAGTGTTATTTGTGGATGTCAAAACTTTGGCAGCAATAATCATAGTAGTACATAGTATATCCTACAACCTTTACATTTTGTGATGAATCATACACTTTACGGATATACGGATAAACTATCATGCCTATTGATTTGTGCTCTAACATAGTAATTTTTATTTACATATATGTAGATGTATAATCAGTCAGTCAAGGTGTGACGACACGAGCCCTCGCGAAGCTCGGCTTTGTAAAATATTTTTTTCGAAAACTTAACAATATGGTTGAAGTTGATCTCGATTAACAATTTTATAATACAAATATTGACATGGACTGAATGATGACCTTTCAGGATTAATAATTTTGGATATTTATTTTTATATTTGCTATGAACAACCAACTATAGTTACAATTATACATACATAATATTAACAAGGATTAAATATTGACCATGATTATTGCACTTTTAATTGGAGGCTATTACATCTTGTTATTAAATCAGTTACAAAGTTTAACTGCAGTAAGTACTAATATTCACTGTAGCGTTTCTTGATTTCTAAAACAACAGCATTCTGAATACTTTTTACTAAGAGCAAATGCACGAACCGCTCTTCCAGGAAATAAATTCAAATTATTTAAGTTCCGTAACATCTATAAACGAATTTAAGAACCTTTACATGGTCCAGTAGCCAAGAAGTTTTCTTCATCGCTTCCCTATCTATTGCTAATTATTAAAAATACAATATTAAGAAACACGAGTCGAATTTCGATTAATCATTTACATTATATATTTTAGGATTTAGAATTATATGTACATAGTGAAAAATATTTTCATCTGAATCTCATTTAGAAATCATAACTCTTGTATTGACTTTTCGACAATAGATTAAACTAATGATAGCTACTACCTTTACTGATTTTGACTTCCAAACCATTTTTACTTTTGTACGCCTCTAGAAAGGCAGAATGTATCTAAGACAGTTTTTCCATTTCAGCCTAAAACTCCATTTCAGTCTAAAATCTCAATTCAATATTTCACTTACTTTCATATTTTTATTTACAAATCATTAGATTTAATATAATATTTCACTTAATTTAATTTAATCGATTTCATTAAATTTCGTTTAATCTAATTCACAAAATATCATTTAATCTAATTCGCTAAATTTCATTTAATCCATATTTCATTTAATCCAAGTTTCATTTAATCCAAGTTTCATTTAACCCAAGTTTCATTTAATCCAAATTTCATTTAATCCAAATTTCATTTAATCCAAATTTCATTTAATCCAAATTTCATTTAATCCAAATTTCATTTAATCCAAATTTTATTTAATACCTTTTCATCTCCACCTTTTATACAAAAGGTAAACTTTAAACGAGAAAACAGTTTCATGTACTTTTGCATCTATAGGGTCTTACTTTATATAGAAACTTTACAGTGGTCAATCCCACAGTTACTTTACTCAGGAGTTCACTTCACAGTCCTCAAAATCGATACTGTTGAAATTGAGTTTAAAATTTTCAGTTCACATACCTTTAACTTTGATCAATGGTTCACTCCACAGCAACTTTGATCAGTGGTTCACTCCACAGCAACTTTGATCAGTGGTTCACTCCACAGCAACTTTGATCAGTGGTTCACTCCACAGCAACTTTGATCAATGGTTCACTCCACAGCAACTGATCAATGCTTCACTCCACAGCAACTGATCAATGGTTCACTCCACAGCAGTTTCATGAAAACAAAAAATAAAAATGATATTGTTATTGAATCGACACTCTGAAATTAACTATAAAAAGTTAACTTATTAAATATTAACTATAAACTGCAATAAAATGAGATCTCATACTATCATTATATTAGAATAAACCATTTCGATTTATTTATATTACTGGTTTGGGTATTTTTCCAAGCATAGTTTATGTTTGATGAATGTCCAACAGGAGGTCAATATTAATTTTATTTCTTGTATCGAATAAATAATTATTTTAGTAAAGTAACTAAGTAATTCTATACCAAACATATAATACCAAAAATATAATACATTAGTTACCAAGTTTGAATAATTTACCGTTTGCACTTTGCACTAAAAATACTTATGTATAATACTTTGTAATAAAAATGATATTTTATCAACTTCCATGTAGGCTTTTTGCTATTCATAAAAATGAAAGTTGTATAATTGAAGTAGTGTAATAATGAATTGTGTATAACAGCTATAAGCTGTCCAAATGTGAACTACAATGTGGTGTGTGGTGTACACTGTCGAAGAGTAGCCTCGACCAAGTGAAATGTATAATGTTAAAATGTAATGTTGAATTCACTGTCGAAGAGTAGCCTCGACCAAGTGAAATGTATAATGATGTTAAAATGTAATGTTGAATTCACTGTCGAAGAGTAGCCTCGACCAAGTGAAATGTATAATGATGTTAAAATGTAATGTTGAATTCACTGTCGAAGAGTAGCCTCGACCAAGTGAAAGGTATTATGTGTGTGGAGCATGATTGTTATGTGTACTGGAGTTCTTTCTACTCCGCAACGTATTTTTTGAATACCTCTTGTTGCAAAGTTATATAAAATTCTTGTAAAAAGCCCAGAATATACTCTTAATACTCATTTTTCTTTTTAATATATTTTAAAATTAACCATATACGTACAATGTACATCTTCATTATCATTATAATTTATAAGTCTCGAATGTACAAAATAAATGTTCATATAAAAATGTCACATTATAGAAAGACTGCATATTCATCAAATCTAAAATTATAGAAAACAAAGTCTTTCATTACGGTAAAAATCGTTTCACAATTAATAATTATCGAATCTATTTCAATTATATTTCTTCTCTTCATTCTTCGATATAATACTATAGATAAGATGAGCTGCTAGTAGCTATGTGATGAGGGTGATAAATGCACTAGATGAGGTCCGTATGAAATGAAAGTCTAGACTTACTGATCCAGCACACTATATTGTCCAAGCACATACACTAGGTTCATATCTATAGTTTGAAAGAAGGTGCAGAATAGGAGATGAAAAAGCACAGTATGATATAAGCACTAACTGATATATGAGTTTAAGCTCAGATGCAGAATAGTGAATTAGCGAAATATTTAAGCTGCGGCGAACGAGCGAGTGACGTGCGCTCCGCGTCAATATCGGGGAACGACTGGTAAGGTTCTAGAAATCATGCGCGCGCGCCGCTCCAGCGGGACCGGTTATATTATCTATCGATAGTGATAGTGCGAGGCACTGCTCGATAAACCGCTATCGATAATTTGGCGTATCGATATCGACGATCTGGTATACACTTAATTTAACAGACTAATAAAATATATTTTGGTAAATATGTAAAATATGTGTATATATAAAATATTAAAATATGTATAAGTAAAATTGTAAAAATAGATAAGTGTGTATATGTGCTTGTAAATATAAAATCTAAAAATGTAAATAAAGAAATAGTAAATGTAAAATGTATAAAGGTAGGCCACACCACCCCCCACCAGAGTCCCTCAGGGACGATAATAGTCTGGGAACTTAATAACTCGCCCTGAACGAGTTGTTTTAGGCAGTGGAGGACTTTCAGGTGCCAGAGTGTCTTTGACGTTGTCCAGTGTGAAAGCTGGTTTAAGCCGGTCAATAGACACTGACACCTCCTTATTATTGAGGAGAATCTTAAAAACTTTGTCCCCTCTGGAGACTACTTTGTGTGGACCGGAGTAGGCAGGAGAAAGTGAACCACGAGTAGTATCATCCCGAAGGAAGACTTGGCTACACGTGTCCAACTCCTTATAAATAAATACTTTCGGCCTGCAATGACGTGAAGCAGGAATAGGCCGTAGCTTATTAATGATGCCCTTGAGCCTCGTGGAGAAATCTGAGTAATCAGACATCGTGGTGGTATTAGACTCCCAAAACTCACCAGGAAGTCTCAGAGGCTCTCCGTAGACAAGCTCGGCTGACGAGCTTTGTAAGTCCTCTTTATAGGCGCTACGTATTCCCAACAGGACCAACGGCAATGACTCAGTCCATCTGTCATTTGCATGACAGATGATAGCCGCTTTTAGTTGACGATGAAACCGCTCAACTAAACCGTTGCAGGCCGGATGATATGCTGTCGTCCTCTTATGCTCGAATCCTGCTGTCCTAGATAAGCACTGAAATAGGGCCGACTCAAACTGACGGCCCCGGTCAGTAGTAATGCTTGTAGGACAGCCGAACCGAGCAATCCAGGTAGACAGCAGGGCTTTTGCAACGGTTTCTGCCGTGATATCTTCTATCGGTATTGCTTCTGGCCAACGAGTAAAGCGATCTACTGCGGTGAGGCAATACCGATAGCTGTTGGAAACAGGCAGGGGACCAATCAGATCTATATGGATCTGCTTAAATCTTGCTCGCGGTAAGCTAAATGTGCCCAACGATGAAGTCACGTGTCGGTTGACTTTAGATCGTTGGCACGACAAACATGTGCGAGCCCACGCCATGCAATCTTTTTTAATACCCGGCCAGACGAACCGGTCTGAAACTAGTTTCGCAGAGGCTTTGCAACCAGGGTGGCTTAAAGAATGCAAACTGTCAAAAATCTGCCTACGCAGAAGCTTGGGTACAAAAGGCCTGGTAGCCAGTGTACTGACATCGCAGTACAAGAGGTCTTGGCTTCCAGGGACATGGAGTTTCTGCAGCTTTAAGGAGGTGCTGCCGTTTAGCAGCTGTTGAAGCTCCTGGTCAGAGGCTTGATGCCGGGCTATAGTCTCGAGGCTGACTGGTGCTTCTAGTTCCTCAATTCGCGACAATGTATCCGCCACAACATTGTCCTTGCCACTAATATGACGGATATCTGTCGTGAATTGAGAAATGAAGTCCAAGTGCCTATACTGACGGGGCGAACAGTTGGTCTTCCTTTCATGAAAGGCAAAACTGATCGGTTTGTGGTCAGTATAGACAGTAAAGTGACGAGCCTCGAGCATGTGACGGAAGTATTTAATAGCCTCGTATATGGCCAACAACTCCCTATCATAAGGAGAGTACTTGGCTTGAGAGGGGCTAAGCTTCCTGGAAAAGAAAGCCAGGGGCTCCCAGCTATCATTAGAAAATTGCTGGAGCACTGCACCGATTGCTTTGTCGGACGCATCCGTGACAACTGCTAATTTTGCAGAACAATCCGGATGAGCCAGCATGGTTGCGTTGGACAAGCTCTCCTTACAAGCCTGGAAGGCAATTAAAGCATCACCGGTAAGGTGAATTGGCTGCGATCCTTTCACTGCTCCTGTCAAAAGAGCATGCAGAGGGGCTTGAATTTGGGCTGCTCGGGGAATAAACCTCCTATAGAAATTGAGCATGCCCAAAAATCCTCGCAGTTGCTTGACAGTTGTCGGTGGCGGAAAGTCGATGATTGCCTGCACCTTAGACTCCAGGGGTTTGCATCCATCAGCTGAAATTTGGTGCCCTAGAAACGTTACCTTTGAAGCGCCCAAGACACACTTGGCCGTGTTGACAAGCATTCCGTACTGCTTAAGCCTGGTGAAGACTGTTCGCAGGTGCTCCTCGTGCTCTGCTTCGCTCTTGGAGTAGATAATAAAGTCATCTAAGTAGGCATAAACAAAGTCAAGTCCTCTGGTGAGTTCGTCTACAAACCTTTGAAACGTTTGGCCTGCATTACGTAGACCAAACGTCATATAGGGGAACTCAAAAAGACCAAAAGGGGTAGTGATGGCGGTCTTGGGAATGTCGTCAGGACTGACAGGTATCTGATTAAAAGCTTTTTCAAGGTCAAGAGTGCTAAACACCTTACAACCGGCAATATCATAGGCAAAATCTTGAATATGCTTAATCGGGTACCTGTCAGGCACTGTACGAGCATTCAGGCTGCGATAATCCCCGCAGGGACGCCATCCACTGCCCTTTTTCGGTGCCAAATGAAGTGGTGAAGACCAGGGACTCTCCGACGGTCTAGCTGTACCATTAGCTACCATGATCCGGAATTCTTCCTGGGCTATTTTTAATTTATCCGGTGCTAAACGACGGGGCGGTAGAGATACTGGAGGGCCTGGTGTCGTTCTAATATGGTGGACAGTGTTATGTGGTGTAATGTTGTGCCTACCAGCTGGTCGAGTAATTTCAGGAAATTCATTAAGAATCCTATGATACCGGGACTCACCAGTTACTACCTTTACGGAGTGCACGTCATTACAATCAGCTACAGCAGCTAAAGAAGTAATAGAAGTTAAATTATCTATTAATCGTCTATTACGACAGTCTATTACAAGGTTATAAAAATTTAAAAAATCTACACCAATAATTGGTTTAGTTACATCGGCAACTACAAAACGCCATACAAAAGATCTACGTAAACCAAAATCTAAATTTAAATTAACAAAACCATATGTAGCTATATTGGTACCATTTGCAGCACATAAACTATATCCAGTCCGAGAACGACGATCGCAGAGCTTCGACCGTGGGTAAACGCAGAGGTCGCTTCCAGTATCGACCAGAAACTGCGTCTTCGTAGCGCGGTCGGTTACGAACAGGCGACCAGTGGACGTTGATGGGCAATCGTCAGTCGCCATTATCGACTGCCCATCGCGTTTTCCGCCGACTTGTAGTCACATGGCCGGATACACCTGCTGGCCTTGTCTCCGAACTTGCCATGGTACCAGCAGAGAGGGTATTTCCGGTAGTTCGACTGGGATCGTCGCCTCGACGAGCTCCTCTGCCTGCCTTGGTGTCCACGCGTTCTGGATCTGCTCCTACCAGATGACGCCTGGAACTGCTGGAACTGCTTCCGGAGTTCTGCGACTTCCCTCGCAAGATCGCCGAGGACTGAGCCCGGGGCTTCTCGGCTCACTGCAGCTACACTTGGCGAAGAACAGGCCAAGTCGTTGACGCGATCAGCTAAGTCGCAGAGGTCTTCGGGTGACGTCGATGCTGGCTGACCAGCGAGCACCATCTGCACGCCACGAGGAAGGCGGCTGGTCCAAATGGATTTGATGAACTCGTCCGGTACTCCGTGGCCTGCCAAATCCTTGAGGTGTCGGAAGAAATGAGACGGCTTGCGGTCACCGAGCTCTTCATGCATCAGAAGCTTCTTGATTTTTGTCTCGTTGGAAATGCCCAATCTGTTAATAAGCTCCGATTTCAGCTTCTCATATTTCTTGGTCGCAGGTGGGTTAATTATTATGTCTTTAACCTCTCGGGAATATTGGTTGTCGAGCTGGGCGATGACATAGTGAAATTTCGTGGAGTCGCTGGTAATTCCAGAAATATTAAATTGTCCCTCGACTTGAGCGAACCAAATTTCCGGTTCGTCAGCCCAGAATGGTGGCACTCTTACGCCGACCTTAAAAACATTTGTCGATAATGTTGGATCTATCGACACTGTCCCCGCACTATTCTCTGATGACGCGCCTGCGCTAGGCTCGAGTGCATCTTCAAACTCCGATGTCCTGCTCATGTTTAGAGGTCACCAGTATAGATAAGATGAGCTGCTAGTAGCTATGTGATGAGGGTGATAAATGCACTAGATGAGGTCCGTATGAAATGAAAGTCTAGACTTACTGATCCAGCACACTATATTGTCCAAGCACATACACTAGGTTCATATCTATAGTTTGAAAGAAGGTGCAGAATAGGAGATGAAAAAGCACAGTATGATATAAGCACTAACTGATATATGAGTTTAAGCTCAGATGCAGAATAGTGAATTAGCGAAATATTTAAGCTGCGGCGAACGAGCGAGTGACGTGCGCTCCGCGTCAATATCGGGGAACGACTGGTAAGGTTCTAGAAATCATGCGCGCGCGCCGCTCCAGCGGGACCGGTTATATTATCTATCGATAGTGATAGTGCGAGGCACTGCTCGATAAACCGCTATCGATAATTTGGCGTATCGATATCGACGATCTGGTATACACTTAATTTAACAGACTAATAAAATATATTTTGGTAAATATGTAAAATATGTGTATATATAAAATATTAAAATATGTATAAGTAAAATTGTAAAAATAGATAAGTGTGTATATGTGCTTGTAAATATAAAATCTAAAAATGTAAATAAAGAAATAGTAAATGTAAAATGTATAAAGGTAGGCCACAATACAACATTGGTTAGGACCAAAAGTAGTAACTTTGCTTATCTGCTAGGCAATCGCGTTTTTTTTTTTAAAGGCGTATGTGGGTATTTGAAAAGTTACCCGTCCGTTTCATAATCATTAATAATTATCGAATCAATTTCAATGAATACACTTTAGAAAGAAACATCAACTACACAAAAGAAAAATAGACAGGACATACCAATAATAATTATACTCGCCGCACGGCGCACACTAATAGTTATTAGTAATTACTATTGAAAAAGAAGTTTGTTGTACGAAGATGCTGCACTTCAAAACGATTTACCACAAACAATAAATAAGCAACATCTACATCAATTTTCAAAACACAGCTAATATTATTACACCTTAATTCGTGATACTTTCAACTATTAACACTTTGGAAAAATAATTTAAAATTACCCTACATTCTTTTCATATTTATTTTATGTGAATTATAAAATCGTTATTGTATGCTGATAACTCGTTTGTACGATTTCTTAGAAATAAATATATTCATATCTCACTTAATAATAATTTAATAATAAGTAATTTAAAGTGAGCGTACCTGGATTTTTCTCCCTCTTCTGAGATGTTAAAATTATAAAACTCCATATTAATTGTAATATCTACTTTTATTATACATTATTATACAACTTGTACACTTTCGGGCAGAGGTTCCTCTTACAGTTGTTCCTCCGTCAAAATCCACACCATACTAAGCTCTTGGGGTATTTATACCCAATTTTTACCCGTCAACCCCACTCCAAATCACGTGATCGTAGAAGGGATTGCACGTTGTCAGTGTGGCCAGTATTAAATATTAAAACTATTATCAAATTTACTCAAAAATAGTTAAGTTATAATAATTTTTAGTATTCTAAAAACAATAAACTAGGTTCTAAATTACATTAATCATAACAGTCCCTTGTATTTTATTATACAAATTATCTAAGCTTACAATATTATGTTATTCAAATTAAATATAATTTTGTTATTTCTTTCAGAAAGAAGAATTTAAGACTTTGCTCACCCTTAGCATACTGAACACGATTCAGAATGTAATTATTTGTACTGGTAAGTTGGCATTTGAATTTTAAGGGTGTTTGCACACCGACGCCGCGAATCATTAATCATCATAAAGCGGAGTACAGACACGGCCGTAGCCAGAGAAGGTCTTTTTTTCAGAGGGAATTTTTATTATTAAATTGTTTGTTCATAGTTTAAGTTAAAAAACGTAGCAATAGTTACCTTTTCCGAACATACCACTGTTTGTGACATTCATTTCATATTATAATATCATATTCCTGTAATCATTACTCCCTTCCTCAAATTTGACTCGAGCTACAGCCCTGAATACATATCTACTGTCTTATGTTTCATCTCGCTCTAACGCTTTTCTCGTGGCATTTTCTGTGAGCAGCGTAAGTGTGCAAATGTTGTAAGCACTTATAGTGAATTACAGTGTTATATCTTATATATAAAATTCTCGTGTCACAATGTCAGTCCACGAACTCCTCCGAAACGGCTTTACTGATTTTTACCAAATTTTATATGCATATTCAGTAGGTCTGAGAATCGGCTACTGGGTACTTTATATATTGATTTTTGAATAAATAATAGTAAATTATTACAAGTTGAGACTGAGGGCCACCATTGTTTGTGCGACGGGATAGCGATAGACGTTGCTATGGTAACATACTAATATTTAGTCACTTCAAAAAAATAATATGGGCGAAATAAGTACTTTATATTATGGCAAAGCAACGTTTGCCGGGCAGCTAGTAATAATATATATTTTCATAATATTAGTGATTGGACAGAAGTGCGACCTTTGTAAAAGCGCATTTAAGATTGCAAAATTAATAAGATAATTATTATTATTGTTTTTATAATGTTTATTAGTTTGATCCTCTTAACTATTTCTGATCTTAACCAATTATCTTTGAGTCGTGTGTAAATTATTGATGTAAGTATTATAAATATCATAATTGTTTATGTTACAACAAACAATAGTTTTTGACATTCTTGCAATAAAATCATCTTAAACATGCATTTTATTGCATGGATTTATTATTATTTGTTTTGAATATAAGTAAATTGTTTTACATTATGCAAAAACGTGTCATAATACATAATTAAATATTTAATTACTATAATTATAAAAATAATTGATCGTATATAAATCCACTCGCACTTGGCTGAACTTTTTTCTCATAATCATAATTATTATCATGCAGTGGCTTAACTATAACATCTGGGGTCCGTGGTAAATTGATGGGGCCCTATAAGTAAAAATCGTCAAGTTAATAATAAAACAATGTATAAAACATTTCTGACGTCAGAGACTCTTGTGCCGGGGCCCTTTTGTGTCGGGGGCCCGTGGCATTTTGCCAGCCTATAGTTACGCCACTGTTATCATGAATGTTGCAGGTTTATTGGCCGGTTCCCTGCTGGCCGTGTCCATGGTGGTGCGAACACACGAGCTCACTGTTGGCGACTACATTCTCTTCGCTTCTTACATAGTACTGTTAAAATTATAAAACTCCATATTAATTGTAATATCTACTTTTATTATACATTATTATACAACTTGTACACTTTCGGGCAGAGGTTCCTCTTACAGTTGTTCCTCCGTCAAAATCCACACCATACTAAGCTCTTGGGGTATTTATACCCAATTTTTACCCGTCAACCCCACTCCAAATCACGTGATCGTAGAAGGGATTGCACGTTGTCAGTGTGGCCAGTATTAAATATTAAATTTAATAATTAAACATAATAATTTTTAGTATTCTAAAAACAATAAACTAGGTTCTAAATTACATTAATCATAACATTCGGCCATCCGACAACGTGCAGCGTCCCGATGCACTCTAAAAACATACTTAACTAATCATCAATAGTGCAATACAAAAAATATTTTAGTAATCTATACATTTTCACTATAAACTAGTAAGTACCTATTGTTAATAAATACACTGATCAAATTAAATTTCACATTTAAAAAAACAATTCATTTGTTGTATTGTGTTACAAACCGTGTAGAATGAAATAATATATCAACCTATACTTACAAACATTACTTAATTAAACTTAATATAAGATTTTTGTACAATCATTGCTTTGCAACAACCAACATTGACATTATTAAGATAAAAATCCTTGTGTATTACTCTCTTGAGTCTTAATGTTACAACATTAATTGAATTAAAAAATAAGTTCTAACACTAAAATGTGGTATAAGTAATCTATATAATATCTTTAAATGTAGAACAGAAATTACAGTATTTCTATACAACAATCTATCAATCAAATCATTAGGCTAATTAAATATATTTTTTGCGACTCATTTAATAGAGATACATAACTCCGAGTGTCAAAATAAAATAAAATATCACAAAAAACTTAATAAAAACAAACTGAAAAAATAAGCCTGAAAATAATAACTTCTCACACAATACCTTTAACGATTGCAGTGGTACAAAAAGTAACTTTTCTAACATAATACACAACAAAATAAAGTTAAGTAAATATTAGATACCTTATCAAATGTCGCTGGTGATAAAAATTAGAAATAATAAACAATAAACATTACAGACCTCTGGAAGTTTTAACAATAATTATTGGTCTTCCAATTTTACTTTTAAAGGTACTAGTAAATATGGAACTTCCACTTCAGCCGATTCTAATTTTATTTTGTATCTAGCTATAGATCTGTGATCATCTGGTATTCCCAGAAAAACTAACAATATTATCTATATAACTTCAAATAGTAACTTCAAGTATAATATATATTTTAAATATCAAATAATTTAAATTTATGGATTATTCCATAAATTCAAATTTAAACACTTTTTTAACTTACAAGACTACCCAAAATTAACAAATTTGCTAAAACCAAACATCTACAATCTACATGCATGTCTAAGTTAAGCTTTTATTTATTTATTTATTTTTTATTTCTTCGGAAAACTTACAGCTATCAAATAACAAATTCACTTGACTAGATTGTAACTATAAGCCATTTAAAAGTTTTCACAAATAGTAAAAAATGAAAGTACAAAAAAAAATATTGTGAAGTTAATCAGGCTAAAAAACAAACTGAGAAAACTTAAATACATTTTTTCTCACATTGGATCTACTAATCATGGTTTAAGCAATTTAATAAGAAGTAGTCAATATTAGTGTAAGTATGTATAATGTAAATAAACTTAGTCTACGCTTATCGCTAGGCAAAACTAAATTAGATTAGTATCTAGTTTAGTGACAAATCCTCAACTTTGAAAAAGGAGTCAGTTACAAACTTTCTAATCTTATAATACTTAGTAGAAAAAATATCAAAGGATGGATTTATTTTCAAAAATTCATTAAGTCGAGAACTGGCTCTTAGTAGAAACGAATTACTGCGATAGTAAGTATTAAAGATAGGTACATCTATTGGAACGAAATTTCTAAAATATTTGGTGGGGATACTGAGGTTTAATTTCTCTAGTAAATATGTGCTGTCATGTGTTTCTGCAGCAAAGAGCATACTTATTTTCACATTTTACGAAACAATTGTTTACTGCTTCATAAACTACGCTTTCCTGAGCTTTCTAAAAGAAAATCTTATTTAAGGACCTACTGTCAAAACACTAGCCCCGTCTACACATACCGCTAACCTCCAATCGTGATCATATTATAATGATTCCATGAATCGTGCTTCCGGGCGATGTGCTTTACGCTGCAGCTAATAGTGAACAATATCGCGTGACAACGATTTCTGCATTATAGCACGAAAGTAAAAGTCGTAAGTCCCAAAAATGCTTTTGATGATTACTTAAAAATTAAATACAATACTAATATTTCCTTTAGCTATTATTTTATAAAGTGATTGTAGTAGTGCAAGTTATTTAATGATATTAACTCAATAAGTGTAACAGGTATTTGTTGAAGAGCCCAGAAATATTAATAATTTCGAAAAATATAGCTTACGAGTTAAACTAAGTTAATCGTATTTTCCGTTAGCCAAATATCAGATAAATATACAATGATTAAATAAATACCAATTTCATTTGAGTCAATCGTCTTCCGGGATCGTAATACTTATTAGAAAACAGCAAAATTTGGCAGCCCGCTCTTAACATAAACTTATGGTAATCAAAAGGCAAAGGTTCAAGGACAAATAGTAAGATTCATTACAAAAACATAACTTAACTATAAATAATCAAAAACAGAAGTAATGTGGGATCACTGGGATATATAAAAAAAATCTGTGACCTTAAATTACACAGAATGGCATCGATACATGTTTAAATAGTACCCAGAAATTACCGGAATATTCATTGTCATGAGTCATATTTTAATTATTATTAAGGATGACTTTCTTCTAATCATCGAAACCAGAGTGACGTGATACATACCTAGATTTTCTATCGGTTCTCAAATAATTCGGGACCAACTCACATGGGTTATATTTCTTATCATATTATCATAACACTGTTCAATGTAACATAAATCATAACAGGTATTTTATAAATCATAACATGTATTTTAAATCTAGATTCCACTAGCTCAAGATCAAGCATAAAACTTAAGTCATATTTCTACGTTTTTGCTTCGTCTCTAATTTAAATCCCACAGGACCCTAAATACCTCAGGCCAGTTTAGTAGGTAATATTAGTTTGAGCATATACAGATAAATATTATGTCAATTGTCAAACTGGCACTATTAATAATAATTTAATAAAGGAGTTTTGACCTAAGTGATTATCTATAATATACTTACATAAAATAATAATAATTTATTCTCTTATTTCATCACAATTTTGTTACTGTATAATAATATACACAAAGAGAGATGAGTAATATTTTGACACCTGTGTCAGATGAAGTATAATATTTTTTTATATAATATGTAACATTTTTTATTTTTAGAATTGTGTTATCGCTATCGTTTTTATTGGATCGTATTAGTAGAATATTAACCATTAAACATGAAAAATATAGTTACAAGTAAAACATGAGATTTCGAAAGTCAATATTCATAAAAATATAAATGAGTCTAGTTTTACATTTGGGATCATCGATTGTTGTCTACCAAATACTCAATATATCGACCACGTGGAACTTTAACTTGAATTAAAAGAAAACGTCCCATTGATAAATCATAATAAATTCTACTTCGATAGCAGCTATGTTAATTCTACTTCAACGAATAATAACCAAAATGCTAAAACCGACAATTATAAATGAAAAACAATATTATTTAAACTTTAAGATAAATAATTATATACTTAGTAGAATTTGACAATCGTATGGACCAAAAATATAATCCAACCCCTAAACTTCTTGATAAACTTAAGACTTATTTGTTCACATCAGTAGCAGTAGAATTGTCTTATCTCATTGTTACCGTATTGATCGTAATCGTAACATAATATTTTAAAGTTTTTAAAATAGCTATCCTAAACGATTTGCCTTACGAGTACCTACCTATACGATTTTTTATATACCATCGAATAGTAGCCAACAGTTTGTTTTATAAGAACAGCAATACTACGAGTACATTGTACAGTGCTTTGATCTATCGATGATAGGAATCTTGTGGTAGGTAGCCATTTTTCTGGATATGACAAAAAATACATTTGACTTTGTAGATCGCAAAACTGATTGCTTTCAAGTTTAACAACTACCATTTACGAGGTAAAGCAAAGAGTTCGCTTAAAAATTGTTCATCCAATAAATATCTAAAATTCGAAAACGTTATAATTCTTAATCGAAACTACTAGCTGACCCGGCAAACGTTTTGCCGTATAAATTATTTCTAGTATTAATATAAAAGGTACTTAGATAAAAACCTATTCTCAGGTCCAACAAATGTACATACAAATTTTCATTAAAATCGGTTGAGCCGCTCTGGAGGAGCTCGTGCGCAAACACTGACACGAGAAAGTTTTACATAATATAATATTATATTAACTTATCTTCCTAGCGCTATCAATCACAAAGCAGTGTTATTTGTGGATGTCAAAACTTTGGCAGCAATAATCATAGTAGTACATAGTATATCCTACAACCTTTACATTTTGTGATGAATCATACACTTTACGGATATACGGATAAACTATCATGCCTATTGATTTGTGCTCTAACATAGTAATTTTTATTTACATGTATGTAGATGTATTATAATCAGTCAGTCAAGGTGTGACGACACGAGCCCTCGCGAAGCTCGGCTTTGTAAAATATTTTTTTCGAAAACTTAACAATATGGTTGAAGTTGATCTCGATTTACAATTTTATAATACAAATATTGACATGGACTGAATGATGACCTTTCAGGATTAATAATTTTGGATATTTATTTTTATATTTGCTATGAACAACCAACAATAGTTACAATTATACATACATAATATTAACAAGGATTAAATATTGACCATGATTATTGCACTTTTAATTGGAGGCTATTACATCTTGTTATTAAATCAGTTACAAAGTTTAACTGCAGTAAGTACTAATATTCACTGTAGCGTTTCTTGATTTCTATAACAACAGCATTCTGAATATTTTTACTAAGAGCAAATGCACGAACCGCTCTTCCAGGAAATAAATTCAAATTATTTAAGTTCCGTAACATCTATAAACGAATTTAAGAACCTTTACATGGTCCAGTAGCCAAGAAGTTTTCTTCATCGCTTCCCTATCTATTGCTAATTATTAAAAATACAATATTAAGAAACACGAGTCGAATTTCGATTAATCATTTACATTATATATTTTAGGATTTAGAATTATATGTACATAGTGAAAAATATTTTCATCTGAATCTCATTTAGAAATCATAACTCTTGTATTGACTTTTCGACAATAGATTAAACTAATGATAGCTACTACCTTTACTGATTTTGACTTCCAAACCATTTTTACTTTTGTACGCCTCTAGAAAGGCAGAATGTATCTAAGACAGTTTTTCCATTTCAGCCTAAAACTCCATTTCAGTCTAAAATCTCAATTCAATATTTCACTTACTTTCATATTTTTATTTACAAATCATTAGATTTAATATAATATTTCACTTAATTTAATTTAATCGATTTCATTAAATTTAATTTAATCGATTCCATTAAATTTCATTTAATCTAATTCACAAAATATCATTTAATCTAATTCGCTAAATTTCATTTAGTCCATATTTCATTTAATCCAAGTTTCATTTAATCCAAGTTTCATTTAACCCAAGTTTCATTTAATCCAAATTTCATTTAATCCAAATTTCATTTAATCCAAATTTCATTTAATCCAAATTTCATTTAATCCAAATTTCATTTAATCCAAATTTTATTTAATACCTTTTCATCTCCACCTTTTATACAAAAGGTAAACTTTAAACGAGAAAACAGTTTCATGTACTTTTGCATCTATAGGGTCTTACTTTATATAGAAACTTTACAGTGGTCAATCCCACAGTTACTTTACTCAGGAGTTCACTTCACAGTCCTCAAAATCGATACTGTTGAAATTGAGTTTAAAATTTTCAGTTCACATACCTTTAACTTTGATCAATGGTTCACTCCACAGCAACTTTGATCAGTGGTTCACTCCACAGCAACTTTGATCAGTGGTTCACTCCACAGCAACTTTGATCAGTGGTTCACTCCACAGCAACTTTGATCAGTGGTTCACTCCACAGCAACTTTGATCAATGGTTCACTCCACAGCAACTGATCAATGGTTCACTCCACAGCAACTGATCAATGGTTCACTCCACAGCAGTTTCATGAAAACAAAAAATAAAAATGATATTGTTATTGAATCGACACTCTGAAATTAACTATAAAAAGTTAACTTATTAAATATTAACTATAAACTGCAATAAAATGAGATCTCATACTATCATTATATTAGAATAAACCATTTCGATTTATTTATATTACTGGTTTGGGTATTTTTCCAAGCATAGTTTATGTTTGATGAATGTCCAACAGGAGGTCAATATTAATTTTATTTCTTGTATTGAATAAATAATTATTTTAGTAAAGTAACTAAGTAATTCTATACCAAACATATAATACCAAAAATATAATACATTAGTTACCAAGTTTGAATAATTTACCGTTTGCACTTTGCACTAAAAATACTTATGTATAATACTTTGTAATAAAAATGATATTTTATCAACTTCCATGTAGGCTTTTTGCTATTCATAAAAATGAAAGTTGTATAATTGAAGTAGTGTAATAATGAATTGTGTATAACAGCTATAAGCTGTCCAAATGTGAACTACAATGTGGTGTGTGGTGTACACTGTCGAAGAGTAGCCTCGACCAAGTGAAATGTATAATGATGTTAAAATGTAATGTTGAATTCACTGTCGAAGAGTAGCCTCGACCAAGTGAAATGTATAATGATGTTAAAATGTAATGTTGAATTCACTGTCGAAGAGTAGCCTCGACCAAGTGAAAGGTATTATGTGTGTGGAGCATGATTGTTATGTGTACTGGAGTTCTTTCTACTCCGCAACGTATTTTTTGAATACCTCTTGTTGCAAAGTTATATAAAATTCTTGTAAAAAGCCCAGAATATACTCTTAATACTCATTTTTCTTTTTAATATATTTTAAAATTAACCATATACGTACAATGTACATCTTCATTATCATTATAATTTATAAGTCTCGAATGTACAAAATAAATGTTCATATAAAAATGTCACATTATAGAAAGACTGCATATTCATCAAATCTAAAATTATAGAAAACAAAGTCTTTCATTACGGTAAAAATCGTTTCACAATTAATAATTATCGAATCTATTTCAATTATATTTCTTCTTTTCATTCTTCGATTTAATACAACATTGGTTAGGACCAAAAGTAGTAACTTTGCTTATCTGCTAGGCAATCGCGTTTTTTTTTTAAAGGCGGTGTGGGTATTTGAAAAGTTACCCGTCCGTTTCATAATCATTAATAATTATCGAATCAATTTCAATGAATACACTTTAGAAAGAAACATCAACTACACAAAAGAAAAATAGACAGGACATACCAATAATAATTATACTCGCCGCACGGCGCACACTAATAGTTATTAGTAATTACTATTGAAAAAGAAGTTTGTTGTACGAAGATGCTGCACTTCAAAACGATTTACCACAAACAATAAATAAGCAACATCTACATCAATTTTCAAAACACAGCTAATATTATTACACCTTAATTCGTGATACTTTCAACTATTAACACTTTTGAAAAATAATTTAAAATTACCCTACATTCTTTTCATATTTATTTTATGTGAATTATAAAATCGTTATTGTATGCTGATAACTCGTTTGTACGATTTCTTAGAAATAAATATATTCATATCTCACTTAATAATAATTTAATAATAAGTAATTTAAAGTGAGCGTACCTGGATTTTTATCCCACTTCTGAGATGTTAAAATTATAAAACTCCATATTAATTGTAATATCTACTTTTATTATACATTATTATACAACTTGTACACTTTCGGGCAGAGGTTCCTCTTACAGTTGTTCCTCCGTCAAAATCCACACCATACTAAGCTCTTGGGGTATTTATACCCAATTTTTACCCGTCAACCCCACTCCAAATCACGTGATCGTAGAAGGGATTGCACGTTGTCAGTGTGGCCAGTATTAAATATTAAATTTAATAATTAAACATAATAATTTTTAGTATTCTAAAAACAATAAACTAGGTTCTAAATTACATTAATCATAACATTACAGCTGTATGTGCCTTTGAACTGGTTCGGGATGTATTATAGGTAAGTAACTTACCTGCGAGGGATGTGTTTTTGAGAACCATTAGAATTGCTTCATTCACATGACCTTGCCATGACATCGCTCATCGCGGTGATGCTATTGGATCTAAAAAACACGTCCCTTGCAAAACATCTCTGGTGGAAACGCGGCCTTAAAGTGACTTTCCTATCTTTACTCGGTTAGCCGCGACCGACAAACTTTCAAATATGTAATGTGTAGCGACCCATGCTACCGCTGCTTGTGGCGTAAAAAAGAGTAAAATGAAACCAACAGCCTATGTCATAAAGTGTCATTTTGGAACGAAGTTCCTTATCGCGCGTTGCGAAAGGGAGCTAGACGGAAAAAATTAAGACTAAAAGTTGTAACGACACTTTTTGCTATAGTTGTAAGCCGTGCGGCGTGCGCCTGTTTCTCTCTCTCTCTCTTATAGAAAGAAACTTCGTTCCATCCGGGTGTCCTTTGACACCTCTCAAGTTTTTATGTGAATTTTCTCGGTGGCAGTTAGCCGCGGCAAAGATCGTAACCGTTATACTCAATCCTGCCCTCAGAGCTATACAGAAGAACTTCGTGGACATGGAGAACATGTTCGACCTGATGCGAGTCGACTGTGACGTCACGGACGCGAAGGGCGCCCCGCCGCTGTCGATGCGCCGCGGCGAGATCGAGTTCAAGAACGTCAGCTTCGGCTACGGCCCCGAGCGGCTCGTGCTGAATGACGTCAGCTTTAGGGTCGCGCCTGGTTCTACTGTGGCCCTGGTGAGTAGAACTTGATAATCGTAAAGATCACTCGTGCTCAAAGTACGTTGTTACACCTTGTATAACGTTGGATACTGTTATGACCGCTGTACACTCTCGCCGAGAGCTCTCGGGCGAGAGTCTCGTGCGAGAGCCCCTTGCCCGAGTGCGATCATGTACATTCTCGCTTAGTTCAATCGCAGATTAAGAACTCAGACAAGATGGACGAAAACGACCATTCACCATTCACCATGCATCGAAAGATATCATTGTAATCCAAAGATTTATAATCATAATTAATTTTATTTCTCACAGATAATGACTGATAATGTCGTTTATTATTGTTATTTTTCTGTTCTACACTGTCCAATGGCGGGACTAGTACTGAAAGATGCGAGAGTGTACAGTAGTGCGCTCGTTTTCCTCGCGAGACCCTTTGTCTCGGGCGCAAAATACCGACAACGGACCGAGAGGGTCCGAGACAGGCGAGACGAGGCGAGCGCACCCATTTACACTCTCGCACTCGGGCCGCCTCGCTGTGTCTCGGCGAGAGTGTACAGCCGGCTTAAAATACAGAACTTACAACTTTATTATAGTAGCGTTAATTTACCAACTATTCATCAGGTCGGTCCATCGGGAGCGGGCAAGTCCACCATAATGCGTCTGCTGTTCCGCTTCTACGACGTGAACGAGGGCGCCGTGCTGGTGGACGGGCAGGATGTGCGGTCCGTCACGCAGAGCTCGCTCCGGGCGAACATCGGCGTCGTGCCGCAGGACACCGTGCTGTTCAACAACACCATCAGGTGATGATGATGATTCACTATCTATAAAAAAGTAAAAGAGTAGTTTAATATTTGATACGTGTGAAAGTCACTACACAAAACGTCTTATAAAATAATTTTTCATCATACCAGGACCGAAAGTTTGATTTTCTTCCCTTGTATGCGGGAAGAAAGATGCATATTTCCGACTGCTCACAATAATTAGTGACAGTTTAAAATTTTCTTCCTGCTACCTGTTTGAAGTAACTCATTACCATGGTAACCGTGCAGTTGTTATTTCAAAACCATAATATTATCACACGCGGCAATTTGATAAAAATAAGTTGTTGAGTTGAGGAGGCGACTGCCGACTTAGCTATTTTACGTCGCCTGGGCCAACTACACAACATGGTTGTTACATCGCCAGCAGTCAGGAATAGCGGGGGAGGGCTGATAGAATCTACTTTATTTATCTTTAAGTCGGGACTCGGGACAGCGATGGACGTTGCCATGGTGATTGGTGCCACAGTTTGTTAAGTCACTTCAATAAATATCTTTACAAATTAAGCACTACATATTTACTAAATGGTATTTTAACGACACAGACACATAATTAAATCTTTTAATTTGTTTTTTTTGTCTGTGGGGGGCTTCGCCCCCCCAACCCCCCACCGGGGCTTCGCCCCGGACTCCGTCGGTCGTTAATTTGAACCACGTTAGTTTTTCTGATATATATATATATATATATAATTAGCTGTCCCGGCAAACATTGCTTTGCCATAATATAAGGTATTTCTTACTGACTACATGTTGTCGTGTTTCTAAAAAATATCAGTGTACTGTCAAGTATGACATAAGTCAAAATATCTTAAACCTAAGCGATCATTGGCCTAACCGATTAGGCCACTATACTGCTAATAGTTTAGGAACACGCTGTTAAAATAAAAACTTGTCAAAGTGACAACTGACAACTAAACGACCTTGTGGCGGCCATGTTACATTGGAACTTCTTCTACTTTTTATTGTTGGTGTGGTTTTTATTATTTTTTCCCAAATTGTGTTATTTGGGTTTTAGATGTTTATTATTGGTAAAATAATGGCCATTAAAATATATCCGTTATCGTGCACAAGTGCAGGTAAGATGTTGTAAAACCAAAATGTATAACATTTGGTGTGAATAACGATAAATAGGGCTATTTCCGTGAGTTTTAACTAAAACATCGTTATAATAACTTTATTATCCTATTCATTGGAATATTATTGCGTCTTCTTCAAATTGAAATGTATCAAGTTTTATATTCTTTTGCCCAGTTTTGTAGCAATTATTGATGGCATTCCCTGGTATTACCGATAGTTGTCTACCTATACGCCATCTAGTTACTTAAATGGAAGCTGTTTGACAATCAAATTAAAAAATAAGAAAATGCCCCATTGCATCGAGAGATCAATGACATCTTTATTTTGCAGGTACAACATCCAATATGGGCGACTGGGTGCGTCGGACGCCGACATCATAGCCGCTGCCAAGAACGCCAACATTCACGACAGAATACTCTCGTTCCCTGACGCTTACGACACTATGGTACGATTAGTTATTACCAGTAGCAGCCCTAGGGGGTGGCGAACAGGGCGGACAATCGCCCGGACCTCGCATTTTTTCGTAAGACAAAGGGCCTCGCAAAGACCTGCCGGGGCCTCGCAATGGCTAAGGGCGCCCTGGACTGGACTTGTTACAATGCTTCTGCCGAATATAAATATTTACGTATAAAATACTCGTAATCGAGCTCAATAAGTCCTTACAATATTTTTATGAAGTGCGATATTGTTGCTGATGTATATAATATAGACTAGTAGATATTTTTTTGATCCCGCTTGTTTAAAAAAAAACGGTTGTCTGTAAAGTCGGTTTACTGACGATAGTTGAACGTGACAACGTGCCTCTTTGTCACTCGTACCGCGCTCTCGCTTGCACTTCAAGCCCTTAATGGAACGCCTCAGAGCGAGGTAACGCTGCATATTGCGTCATGTTTTTTCGTGCGTGCACCCGGCTGCATCGAATTATAAGACGTTGTCACGTCAAAAATATGATGTCTCCTATTTAGTTCAAATTCGGGGAGGAGGTAGCCGAGGTGTAGCCTCAGAATTAAGAAAAAAAAATTGATGTCTCCGATTTAGTTCAAATTCGGGGAGGGGGTCGCCGAGGTGTTGCCTTTTATGTTAGAAGAAACCCCGTTCCTCTAGGCCTATTGGGAGCGGAGTTATGGCCGCTTTTGTTCTTCGTTTGACAGTTGCCGAGCTGACAATGTCAAAGTTTGAGTGCTTATAACTCGGCAACTGTTTGCCCTGGATATGGGGTTCTTCGGCTTGTTCTTCCTGGATTTTTCCCCTCTATACGACCCTGGCCTCAAAATTGAGAAAAAAAATTCGGAAAATTCTGTTTGGGCCAAGTTGTAGATCTCATCGTCCTGATTAAAATGAGCCCTCACTCGGGGGCATTCTGGCTTGTGTATTGCGCACACAGTTGGGCACTATGAAATTACTTCTGCTCAACTGGCCTGGTTTCATTAAAACCAGGGTGCTCTTGTGTATTGCGCACACACTTGGGCACTATAAAATTACTCCTGCTCAACTGGCCTGGTTTCATTGAAACCAGAGTGCTCTTGTGTATTGCGCACACACTTGGGCACTATGACATTACTCCTTCTTAACTGGCCTAGTTTCAAATTACGTGTTTTTAACTCCTGACACTGTAAAAAAAGACGGTTGGAGAGTAGTGTTTTGTGTCGAACTCGAACTCGACTCGAACTCGAACTCGACCTCGACTCGAACTCGACTCGAACTCGGCTCGAACTCGACACGAACTCGGTTGTCTGTAAAGTCGGTTTACTGACGATAGTAGTAACGTCATAGCCTTAAATGGAACGCCTCAGAGTGAGGTAACGCCGCATATTGCGTCATGTTTTTTCGTGCGCGCAGCCCATATCGAATTATAAGACGTTGTCACGTCAAAAACTTGAGAAGTGTCAAGGGACACCTGGATGGAACGAAGTTATATATAAAAAGAGAGAGAGAAACACGCGCTACAGCACGGCTTACAACTATAGCATTTTTGCTCTAGTTGCAATATAATATAACGACATCTTTTGTGTCATGTCCTTACAACTTCGACGACCTCTGTGACTCAATTGGTTGAGTATGTGGCAGCTCAGGCCGGGGGTCGCGGGTTTGAATCCCGCCGACGGAACAAAAAGTTTTCAATGTTCCCGGGTCTGGATGTGTATTAAATATGTGTATGATATAATAAAAATCTTAAATATATGTATAGTATAAAAGTAATAAATGTAATATTTCCGTTGTCTGGTACCTGTAACACAAGTCCTTCAGGTACTTAACACAGGGCCAGACTGACGTGGTTTTAAGCGTCCATACTCCATAGATATTATCATATTACCTATAACTTTCCGTCTATCCCCCTTTCGCAACGCGCGATAAGTTCCCTTGTGCCACACGCGTTAGTCATTCTATTATTTCTTATTGTAATATTCCAATTATTATTATTATGAATGATCTGTTATAATCAGGTGGGCGAGCGCGGTCTGCGGCTGAGCGGCGGCGAGAAGCAGCGCATAGCGATCGCGCGGACGCTGCTCAAGGACCCCGCGATAGTGCTGCTGGACGAAGCCACGTCCGCGCTCGACACCCACACCGAGCGGAACATACAGGTAGAGCTCATCGCACATTTATCCGGCACATTCATCCGCACCGTACGCGCCGCATTTCAAACAACGATTTCTAAAATACGGCGAAATAGTTAACCTACCTATCCCACCCCTATACTTTCTTAAATTATTAGACTGAGGGTGTCTAGCAGTGGGAACTGGGAAGGACCGTCAACAATGTCCGGCACTGGAAGACAAGATTCCTTCACTTACCGCGAAGAATATAAGCTATGAAATTGAGCTTTACTCTTTCTCGAAGGTTATAGGTAGACCTTCAGAACTGGATATGGAAACTCCATACTTGCTAGTCATTCTGACTTTTGTATAGGTCACAAATAGGTAAACTTTCAGCTTTCCTAAACTGAGGAAGGTCTGGCCTTCACTGGCTCTAATACTTTACTCGTATTATGTGGTCGTCTTGGCAACATTTTACAAGAAATATTTTTGGTGGTAATTTTTTTTAACAGGCTTTGCAGTGTTGTGACACTTAGTCCTTTTTATTACTTTACATAATAAGTAAGGGAGTGCCTCAGCTGCCGGCGCCGGTAGCCATTTCGGCAACCGGCGCCGTTTTCCGAAGTTTGCCGAAGTCACGCGATGTTTGCTGAATAGGCTGCCCGCGCCTATTCGGCAAACATCGCTTATCAAATTACAGAATAATAATCAAAAACATCAGTCTTGAGCTAAAGGACTATGAAAAATACAAATAATAAGGTCATAATGTAAGGATGTATATTTTAATGATGGTAAAATAAAAATAAAAATTGTTTTATTTCTGAATAGATTTAAAAAAAAATACTTTCAGAATGTTGATACTACTGGTGCCTACCACCGGTGCGGGAACTAACCCGGCGAGAAGAACCGGCGTAAGAAACTCGCGGTGATGATGACGTTGATAAATGTGATCTGCATAGTAGCATCAACAACGCTGAAACTCTCTAACATATCGTATTAAGTATTAAGGAGTCTGAAGTTCTGTTCAGACGTACCTTCGGAAGTATACCACGGGGTTTATAACTGTGGTGCAAAATCTTACTTTTTGGTAGCTGAAAATAGGTAACTAAGGTAAAGCTAAGGTAGATGAAAATGCATGACAAAAAACTAAAATATCCATAGACCATAGCCGAACATAATAATTATAACCTTCACCTTTGGAAGTCGGTTAAGAAGTTGAATATTTGAGATTATAATTAAGTATTTCTTTTTTAAATTTGTGTATCGGCACTGGAACCTAGCGTTTTACGCATTATCACCGGCTCCCATTTTGAGTGTCAGCGCCGGCAGCCGTTGTTTTATATCTCGGCTGCAGTGTACTTACCGCCGGTTCCCATTACTGATTTTATTGGGAGCCGGCGCCGGCAGCGGAGGCACTCCCTAAGTTTAAATATTATGAATATGCGGTTTAATCATTAGGAGGGCGAATAAAGCAAAAATCAAACATCGTCCTTCTCTTTTCATACTCACATACAACGCCGATTTTGCTTCATAATCTGACAAATATTATTTTCAAGTATAAAAATGAATTCGCGGAAATGAAATCGCGGACACCGCCGCCGCCCGCCCGCGACCCCGCGCCCCCGCGGCCCCGCCGCTCCGCGCTCGCCACTTCACCTTCTGAGCTTGTACGCGTCGCACATGGGCATTCTTTTGTACTTAAATTGTAAATTACGAATATACCTATTTATACAGTCCACGTCGTTTAATAATAAATAAATAAAATCGATAATTCCTCTGTTTACAGGCGGCGCTGGCCCGCGTATGCTCTAACCGCACGACGCTGATCATCGCGCACCGACTGTCCACAATAACGCACGCCGACGAGATACTCGTCCTCAAAGATGGCGAGATCATAGAACAGGGCGAGTGAGTACCTACATCGTTTTTTTTTTAATTTTTTTAATTGGAAGAATTGAAAGCCACTCTGAACAATAAGTTATTTCTTTTTATTGGAAGAATGAGCAAAGTCGCTCTGACCAATTAGTATTATTGATTGTTTTGCGTGAGTTATAGATGAGGGACAGTTCTGAAATCTGATGAATCTACGCTATTTGGGCTTAATTATTTTCTAAAAAAGCTACTCAAGGAATAAGCTATTCGTTGTTTCGTCTTTGTGTTTCGAGCGACTTTTCCAATGTATCTATTGAACATAAAATACAAGGTGCAATTGTACCTACCGGCTACATTTTTTCCAGGGCTTAGGTATCATTAGGAGTCCATTTAACAAAAAAAATTGGTTGTTAGTTTTTTTTTATTACGCGATTACGCGTAGTACCACAATTAATGGACGCGTGGTGTCCATTAATTGTGGTGTTTTTTAGGATAACTCTCAAAAGCTATTTCTCAACATTTTAGTACTGAGTGATTATAAAAGAAAAAAATACGTGTATTTTTATTTTTAACTAGGATCAATGTATCATGGCCGGAACGTTTAATTGCAACCTGTATAGTAACTAGTAAGGTTTGTTACATATTGTTTATTGTGTACAGCGGCACGAAAGTGAACTTCAACTTAAAAAATCATGTTACATTCCAGCCACGAAAATTTGATCGCGAGGAGCGGCGGTTTCTACGCGTCGATGTGGAAGCAGCAACTCGAGTCGGAGCGGCGCGGCGACGATGACGCCCGTGAAAGTCGCGCGCCCGCACCGCAGACGCAATAAAACGGTGTGAGCTCGTTCGGCACGGACGTGGGATTGGACATGGCCACTTTTGAACAACGGACCTTATTGGCGTACCTGTCGTATTTTGGTGTACACTTATAAAACATACGCCAATCGAAAGAGAAGATGTTTACAAACAATAAATATTATTTGATAAAATATCGTAAATAATATACTTTCTGATTTATTTCAGTTTGAAAATGTAAATTAAATAACATTTTAGATTAATAACTAGAAATATATAAAAAAGTATAACATTTACGACATTTTGTCAAAGAATATTTATTGTTTGTAATTATTATTTTCTCTGTCGATTGACGTATGTTTCATAGGTGTACACGAAAATATACCATTTTAATTACTTATACCCAGAGCTCGGGGTTGGGTGTGTGATTTTGGACGAAAAATTAATATGGACATTCCCTTCCGCGGGATTCACATAATTGTTTTTATCAACCTCAAATAAAATACGGAATGTTAAAATGTATTAAATAAACATTAATATTGTCAGAAAAGAACACTACTACTACGATTAGGTCCTGCAAAATTAAACTTTGGTCTTATAGCAACTTGCAGTCGTTTGATGGGTTTAATATTTTGCATTCTGGTTCGTGATACTTATGAATATGTTATACACATTATTGGATAGTTGACCTGCCCCCCTACCATGAGCTCTTATAGCAGTATTACTTTAATATTACTTTTGGATTTCGTATAAGCAAATATGATCTCTATTTATATAGACATAAGTATGGTTTTTGTTTGTGCTAAATCTGAAAGTAATATTAAAGTAACACTGCTATAAGAGCTCATGGTAGGGGGGCAGGTCAACTATCCAATAATGTGTATAACATATTCATAAGTGTCACGAACCAGAATGCAAAATATAAAACCCATCAAACGACTGCAAGTTGCTAATCGACCTATCACGAACCAGATAAACTGTGATATTTCAGCAATGAGCTAGCTGATGATGATGAACTATAGCTAAGAACACTCTCGATCATGTCAGCTTTCAAACAAAAAAAACTAGATCAAAATCGTTCCACCCGTTTGGATGCTATGATGCCACGGACAGGTACACACACAGACAAACAGACAAACAGACAGACAGACAGATAGACACGTCAAACTTATAACACCCCTCTATTTTGTCGGGGGTTAAAAATCAAAGAAACCTCTATAGAAGAAAAAAAGGTCTTAGTCGACATATTGAAAACCTTCAACATGAAAATACATTGTTAGTAATTTTACTTAAAATTATGAATCTGTTAAAAATTATAAGCATTTTTTATTATTCTGTATTGTTCTTGGTTTGTTTAAGTGTAATTAGAACCCAAAATATTGAATAAATCGTTTTTACTGTGTCCAGTGAGTAAATACTCATACAATAAAGTAAATACTCAGTATTTACTGAGTTTGAGTTTTTACTCTGACTCAGTTTATACTGCCTTATCCATCCCTATATGAGATCAGGTTTCCAGGAAAATGGCACTAATTGTTAACCAGAGTATTATGGACTTATGAAGTTATGAAACAATATATTATTTTCTCGCCATTTACTTGACACTGGCCATGGCTAAATAGCCGAGCGCCATAATAAAAAAATATGTCAATGTTGACCAATTTGTCGACTGTCACTACCTGTCCTGAATGGGACGAATCCTAAGATGAAGGATCAATGGATTTGTCAAGCAAATAATAATACCGAGATTGACAAAGACGCAGCTATACATAAACTCATAAGAGTAATAGAGTCAGTAACATTTTTTTTGTCCTTGTCAGAGTTTCACTTTTTGTTGTTGGTCAAGAATCGTACTTTTGACCATAAAGTTAATATACCTATCGGAATAGAGCAACAATCTCGAGCTGTCAAACGTAACCAAAATTGGTTTTCATCTGTGTGAAAAATATGTGTACGTATACACTTACACAAGCATGATTGAACATGAATTCTATGAGATTATATTGACAACGTGCGGCACGTGCCGACTGGACGTCAAAAAAAGAGTGCTGCTGTCATGTATCACACGTCTCTTTTTACCACGCGGTGATACTGATAGTGGCATCTCGCTTGCTCAGGCCTTTGTTTCTCTATTCCGCTAGGTATATTAACTTTATGCTTTTGACCAACAAAAGATTTGCTCATATTGTATTTTGCGATATTCGTTGATTCTGTGTTTTTTTAGCGAAAAACAATATTGACGGTGTTAAAGTGTGTGTTAAATTTATTGCAAAACATGGTGATTTGTTACATTTTAGGCTGTAAAAGCCGTAGTGAGCGTAAATATGAAAACATAACATTTCATTCGTAAGTACAATATTTTGCATTTAACAATTCTCAATTTGCAGTAATTGACTGTATGATTAACTAAGAATATTATTACACGAGGAATGACGTGTTAGTTACATTATTACAGCGTAAAATAGTATTTAAAAAACATTGTTATTGTAGTAATACACAACCAAATTCTATAGGTCGTTATTTCAACAGCAAACCAAAGCTTATTATTACTCTTTGATTTTGTCGCGTTAAACGATTGCAAGGGTTGCCAGCGCTAGTGTTGGAGAATTGCCTAGAATGGGCATTGTCCAAAAAAAATCACATGTACTTTTTATATTTTTTTTTGTTAAAATAGGGTATTTTAAGAATATAAATTAAATAATTTTGAAATTCATTGGCTAGTTTTTTCTCAATAAATTTTTAAAGTTTCGCTCTGACGTCATCATCGGCGGCCAATTGACCTCTGCAGTATGTTTTTTTCCTTTCAATCTTATTTATAATGGCTGGTTCGTTAAATGCAAGTTATCATTATGTGAAAAGCTGATACGAGAAGCTTACCAAAAGTTCGAAACGTAATGCTGGTCGAATTTATTGCTAATTTAACGCCATTGAAGGTCAAACTAAGGTTAAACATATTTGTTCAAAAATATAAGTAGGTAACTAATGGGTATTTTTTTCGTTTTTATACAGAAAAGCGATCACTGACCTTATTCCTCGAAATGTTTTTGTAATGAGCAAAATTTAAAAAAAATGGACAATCCCCATTGTTATTTTTTACATGTTTAATAATTATTATTTTTACAAAAAATATGTTTTAATACTTAAAAAATCATTTCATAATAATATATTATTGAATTGTCAATTGTCATCCTACATGAACTTAAACATACTTCTTCAGATAACAACTGCTGCAAGATAGATTTTGGCAAACTTGGGTATTGTTTGGCATTAGCTGCCCACCAAGAATAGGGTCACGATTGCGATTAATTCGCACTGACTTTCATTTCATTTGCTACCTCATCAAAACAATTCCAAAACGTATCATGAGCTTTGCGAGATACATCTGACTCCATCTCCTCTCCTCTACTCTTTTAGCCGGCGCGAGATGAACTGCTACTTGAGGACTCCTCACAATACATTTTAAATATATCTCGTTTGCACCAAACGGCTAAGTTCCACCGGATATTCGGCGGCCGGATGTCCGGCTATCCGGCCATGTGGTTGGCCGAATATCCGGTATCTGGTATCCGGCCAAACTACTATCCGTTTCATCTCTAATTATTATCCACCTCTGGCGAAAACTATGTCCAGCTATAGACTTCCAACATCAAAGTATCACAACTATAATATTATGTGATTTAACTTAGACATAAAATATGGTCATGTTTCATGACATAAAAAATACTAGATTTTATAAAACAAAGTGATAAAAAATAGCAGATGATTTATCGATCATTCTTTTCAGAGTCTATAGAGATGTGATGACAGTATTAAATGCTCTGAATCTGAAAATCAAAGAACGTTTGTGTGCCATAGCCTATGGTATGTTTTCTTTTTATCATCTCCACCAGACGGCGCGACGGTAGACACTCACTAATTTTCTATTGGTTCCCCACCGATTTGAAATTATCTGCAGGTTGGCATTACTGACTACATGTTGGTCGTATTTCTAAAAAATATCAGTGTACTGTCAAGTGTAATATCAATCAAAATATCATACTCCTAAGCGATCATTGGCTTAAGGAATTAGGCCAGTATACTGGTAACAGCTTAGGAACACGCTTGCACTTGTCAAACTGAAAACATGATAACTGAAAGAGTTTTCTACTTCTACTTTTTACTATCGGTGTGGTTTTAATATTTTTCCCCAAATTGTGTTATTTGGATTTTTTATGTTCATTATTGGTAAAATATTAGCCACTAAATATCTGTTATCTTGCACAAGTGCAGGTAAGATGTTGTCAAAACCAAAATGTATTATTCCTGTGACATTTGGTGTGAACAACGGTAAATAGGGCTATTTCTTCCGCGAGTTTTAACTAAAACATCGTTATTATAACTTTATTATCCTATTCATTGGAATATTATTGTGTCTTTTTCAAATTGAAATGTATCAAGTTTTACATGCTTTTGCTCAGTTATGTAGCAATTATTGATAGTATTCCCTGGTATTACCGATAGTTGTCTACCCATACGCCATCTAGTTACTAAAATGGAAGCTGTTTGACAATCAAATTAAAAAGCTAAGAAAATTCCTCATTATAAGGTCAATGATTTCATAAACGATGGCACATCTTGGGAGTAGGATGGCTGCATGCAAGGCTACTTCTACGTTATTATATGACTTACAATTATTATTATGTATGGATGTTGACATTGTATAATTATTTTAATTTACAATTATTGCAAATTTTATTTTAAAAAGATTAATTTTTCTCTCACTTTTTTGCGGTATTTATATTAACGGCTCCATTCCACCGCGGCGCACGCTGTGCACGGCCATGCGCACGCGTGGACGTGCACGGATTTATTTCTTTGACTTGAGTAAATTCGTGCGTAGCGTGTCCGTGGGTTGCAGTGGACACAGTCACATATATTTTCTTACAAAGCGAAGCTTGACGCACGTGCGTAGTCTCTCCGTGTGCCGCGGTGGAATGGAGCCCTCACGCGGATGAACTCTCGGGAAGTTTGCTAATAATAAAAATACAAAAAGTAATGGTAATATGTAATAGCGTTTTTGCCATCTGAAAAAATGATAAATAAATGATTTGGTGTGGGGAAAATAAATAAGATTTGTATAGTCTGGTAACACCAGACAAAGTTGGCACTTTATAGCCATCCCTTACGGGTGTACGCCCATGTCAAGTCTATGGGATGTTTTCTTTTTATCATCTCCACCAGACGGCGCGACGGTAGACACTCACTAATTTTCTATTGGTTCCCCACCGATTTGAAATTATCTGCAGGTTGGCATTACTGACTACATGTTGGTCGTGTTTCTAAAAAATATCAGTGTACTGTCAAGTGTAATATCAATCAAAATATCATACTCCTAAGCGATCATTGGCTTAAGCAATAAGGCCAGTATACTGGTAACAGCTTAGGAACACGCTTGCACTTGTCAAACTGAAAACATGATATCTGAAAGAGTTTTCTACTTCTACTTTTTATTGTCGGTGTGGTTTTAAATATTTTTCCCCAAATTGTGTTATTTAGATTTTTGATGTTCATTATTGGTAAAATATTAGCCACTAAATATCTGTTATCTTGCACAAGTGCAGGTAAGATGTTGTCAAAACCAAAATGTATTATTCCTGTGACATTTGGTGTGAACAACGGTAAATAGGGCTATTTCTTCCGCGAGTTTTAACAAAAACATCGTTATTATAACTTTATTATCCTATTCATTGGAATATTATTGTGTCTTTTTCAAATTGAAATGTATCAAGTTTTACATGCTTTTGCCCAGTTATGTAGCAATTATTTATGGTATTCCCTGGTATTACCGATAGTTGTCTACCCATACGCCATCTAGTTACTAAAATGGAAGCTGTTTGACAATCAAATTTAAAAGCTAAGAAGATGCTTCGTTTTTAGGACGAATCAAACTAAAAAAAAAGTTGACTGTCACGGATATGTCAATTCTGTCAAGTGTCAAAGACATCAGTTTGAATTTTGAAGTTTCATTCATTCCTGTACTTACAAAAACGTTAGTTCTTCTAAGTAGTCTGTGCTTACAAATCAAGAAAATAAGATGAAAATTGCGATGATATGGCGATGATTTGTTAATTTTTAGAATTGCAGCATCTTATTTTATTCGTACTTTATCAGTACCTACCAATCTTGAGGTATTCCGGGCTTAACATCAATAATACGTGCTCGTGATATTCGGTGGAATACGGTAAGTTTTTTGTATTATAAATCTATGTTTTAATAGGTAAGTATGTTATTTTTACGCGTAATGTGCACCTAATATAATAAGTATTTACCATATTATTTGCCGTATTTTCCCAGGTGAAACGTAAGAAAAGCTAGTACTCAAGTAAATGCTCCAAATAATGCGTACCGACTTATGGACAATGGTTCTCACTTCTTCAACAATAGTATTGACGATTTTTTATCTTATGTTGTAGATAAAATGAGGTACTGTCCGCCAAATATTACCCTGTCAGAAATATGGGTAGACCATGGGATCTCGCAGTGTTTTATGGAAACAGTTTCTGCTGGAGTCATTGGAACATTTATTGTTGTATTTGGTACTATCCAACTGGTTATGTACAGGAGGTTTGTATTAAATACATAGTTAAAACCAAAATGTCAAGGGAATTTGAAGTCTTTATTGAGATATAAATTTAGGCGGACCCTAGACAATTAATTTTATTGTCTAGTATTATGAACTGTGCAAATGCAATATTATTGTTTGAAAGTTTGAGCTACTTTAATTTTTATTGTACCACATTTTTATCACATTGTGTCCATACATGTTTGAAGTGCCTTTTAATCCTATTATACACTAAAATGTATTGTTCAATGTTATCGTAGATTTAGGGACCTCCTTATGCCACCAAAAGCTAGGCTATTTTGCCAATACCAATTACTTTAACGTTAAAAATCATGACATTTAAAAAAAAATATGTTTTTTTTTGTTATTGTGTAGCTTTATGAAGTGTAAACTTATGATGGTGCCAATTTATCAATGCCACACTCCCTGAATCACATACACTGATAAGAAAGAGCTTATCTGCAAACCAAACCGTTGTCTGCCATAATATGCTAAAATGTAGCCAATTATGATTGCGTAATATGCATACATAAAGATTTATATGCACTATTTAATGTCATGTTAATAAATTTTCAAGACACCTTGTAATTATGTGACAAATGTTCATTACAATATACATAATTCAGTACATGAACGTAGAAAAAAAGGCAGACGAAGTCTTATTAAATACAGAACTGTGTCTTCAGAGTCGGCCACGCACACATTCTTATGCCTGTCAAATTATATGGACTAGCGTAATAATGTGTGCGTGCAGACCGTGTACATACAGTCAGCTGGCCGACTCTGAAGGACACAATTTTGTGTATGGTGGGACTCTGTCCGCCTTTTTTTATATGTCCATGATTCAGTATTGTAAAATGTATACTCAATGATCATTGCTTTACAGATATGCAACATGGCATGAAACCTATTTAAATAAGTTAGGTGCTTTTCAAATAGTATTTATGCTATTAGCTGTACCTTTGCTTACTATTGTGAGGTTCCTATTGCAAGCCTTCCTGTTTAAAGATGGTCATATTTATGGATATATGGTAAGCTATATTTGAATTAAATTTTCTCTATCAGTTTAATTTAACAAAACAAATGTCAAAGGTCGGCAAATAAATATTTTTTTCTTGTGCCTGTTACACAATGACTATTATCCAATTGTTTGCATTGAAAACTAAACAGAAATACAAATTTCAAAAATGAAAGTTTGCTTTTATAATCTAGGTGAAGACAAATAAAAATATAAGATTTTTGCATAATTCTTAGAGATTTATTAAAGAGTTAAAAAAAGATAGTTGGATCAGCAAATTAAAGACTTTGTAAAGGCATAGCACAGCAAGCTGTATTTAGGGTATGCTCACCTAGATACAAATAATTAGCCAAGTCAGACTCGCTCACAAAGGGTTCCATACTGTTATGGAGCAAAAATAGACCAAAAATTGTGTTTTTTGCACGGGAAACTAAATTTTTATTTTATTTTAATATTATAGTTGAATATTAAAGTACACATATAATAAAGGACTTTGTGAAACATTCAAGTGCCTACCTGTTTTCATTATTGATATAGAGCAAAAATGGCCGAAAATTCACGTTTGTTGTATGGGATACATTAAATATTTATTTTATTTCGTTTTTAGTATATTTTGTTGTTATAGCAGCAACAGAAATACACAATATAAATACAAAATACACAATCTGTGAAAATTTCAAAAGTAGCTATTGCGGTTCTTGAGATACAGCCTGGAGACAGACAGACGTACAGACATCGAAATCTTAGTAATAGAGTCCCGTTCCTAAAAATATTAATTTTTAAATCTAAATTATATATTACCATTTTAATTTTATTTTGGGAATATAAGCAACGATATAAATAAAAAAATAATGATATATATTTTTTTATTTTCATATATTACTGAATGAAGAAAATTCAGGTTTTCTTCAAAATTTTAAAGTTCAAAAGGTTTCAGTTTTTATAAAAGCAAACTTTTTGAGTTAAAATCACTGATTCTATCAATTAAATGTAATACATCCAAATAAGGTGCACAGACTCACACTCAAAAATCTTGTTGAATAGTGTTATTATTCAAAAATCAAAGTCTTTCCAGTTGTAGTTAATTTTAATAGTTTTTACTTTTTTGGTTCTGTCTCTATTAATTTATTTTTGCAAAGTATATCACAGCCACACTGCCACTTCCATAAGGTGCTGTCCATAAGATTCAAGGCAAAGACCAAGTGTTTTTCCCTCATACATTATACAGGCCAATAATTATTACATAGTTTTTACTTAATTTTTCAAAGTTCAAAAAAAGTCCAAGTGTTTGTACTGCACACACATATAATCAGTGTAATTTTCAAATGTTTAGTATAATCATTATTGTTTGCTATTTCAGATAGTTACATTAGTGGTGAATCTGATTATTTTCCCACTATCAACATATATAGCAATAATAGAATTTAAGTTCCTGCTACCATCTTTACCACCAAATGGTCATGGATTTGTGCTCCTGGTGTTTTGGGCGATGGTGTTTATTGCTGAAAATTTATCATTTTTAAATTTAAATAAGGATGGATGGTGGTGGCATCTTAACAAGTAAGTGACTTTTTAATATTTAAGAATTGTAGTTATGTATAATATCAAATATGGCATATGATTCTACAATGAATCTAGAAAGTTTTAACGTGTGATCTCATTTTCAGCTTACAAGATCGGTTAGAAATGGCACTGTTTGTGAGCCGCTACATATCATGCATGATAATATTTATACTGGGGATGAAAGCGCCGCTTATAAGACATCGTTTTGAAGAATTAGAAGCTGAAGATGGCAGCAGAGTTAATTCGCCAAGGGTATACAGTATAAATAATATTTACGTCCATATATATATATATATATATATATATATATATATTTTGTGTCCATATATATATATAAATTATTATTTTGTTTTTAAATGCTCAGAACGCGTCATGGCTTTTCTCGATTACCACAACGCGTTGTGGTCGAATAGCACGACAGCCACGACACGAATTTCGCTATGTAGTATTTCTGTGATTACCAAAACGCGTCGTAGCCGTTTCACTATTAACACAACGCGTTGTGAGCCATTTTTTCGCTCAGTGAGCATTTTCGGTCCTTGAGCGTAACATATATATATATAAATATATATATATATATATATATATATATATATATATATATATATATATATATATATATATATATATATATATATATATATATATATATATATATATATATATATATATATATATATATATATATATAACTAAATTGTGTCCTTAAAATATAAAATACCAATAATACCATAGGTCCATAACTCCATGCCACCATTTGATTCTGGTATTGATACCTGATACCATCCTATCGACCTTTCGTACTTCTACCATCTACCTACTTGCAATGGCGTGCCGCGTGACTCAGCCACAACTTTATTAACAAACTTATCATCTTCCATCGTCATCGGATCAATCCTAAAGCTGTGCGGCCTGTGTTGTTACTTGTTTGTTGCTTAGGCCCTAACAGCTCACATACATTCTAACTAAATAGAGCTGGTTATAAAGCCGCGCTGACCATGAAAACCTTGAAAATCATGAAAACATTCCCTATATGGCGCATCACTGGTTGATAGGACCCGCATGTGGGGTGCGGCAGATTTCTGAAACGCATGCCACTACCAATGAAAATTTTATTAGTTGTTATAGAATATAGACTCCCCGTATGCTGTATACCATACGAGTTAACGACTAATGAAAATACGCCCTAAGGGCTAGGGAATGTTTTCGAATAAAGCGCAGCAGTCTGACCTGACATTTCGTAAATTTTAGTGTACATTGTATGGTAAGCGAATGGTCAGCGCGGCTTTAAAACCAGCTCTATTTTGTTAGAATGTATGTAACCTGTTTAGAGGTCAACAGTAACAGGTCAAACCTATCATATATCAAGCATCGATATCACTTGTGTACTCTAGACCACAACAGTGTTACAAACTGCTGACATTATAAATATTTCTGTATATCTCTTTACGGATGCACTCAGATACATTTATTTAAATATTGGGTACATATAACTTTTATTTAATAAAGAGTTCGAAAAAAATGTATGGGGTTTAAGACAAAATAGTGAAAATCCTTATTAAATTAAAGTTAAGTAAGCATTTAATGACAAGTCTCTGTACACCTTTGCCAGTTAATTTATTATCCGAAAATCCGTAAAATGTTGGGTCTAGAACGCCTAAGTCATATCTACTACAAATTGAACTGATAAGTAATATTATTATAGTACCGCCTTTGCTAATTTCTTAGGCATTTTGTTGTGACCATTAAAAAAAGTTTTAATTAAATGTGACATAACGTAAAACGTAATGTCGGCTAACTTCACACACAATATGAGGTCATGAGGTTAAAATGTCATGCCCGTTTCAAAATTATGTGATAAGTGAAGCAAAAACATTTAGAAATTATGAGGTATTATGTAAATGAGTTGATTACTATGTACGACCATTCATTCAACAATATTGTTACGGTCTTTTATATTATTTAATAGCTTTAAAGACGCGCGTGAAGAAAAAAATACTATTTGAGCTGGCCAATGGCCATACACTCCACACACTCCAAACAAAATATTATTTCCTTATACCTATTAACAATATTTATTAAATTATTATTGATATTGACAGCACTGTTTTGGACAGAAATGAAATATTAGTAAAAATATCTTTGTGATTTTTCTCTATCGAATTTTTTTAAGATATCGTATTTTCGCTAGTACAGATTTATTTAGTCGCCGCCTAAGTCGTTTCTAATACTTACATTTCAGGAAGAACACAGATCGACTTTTAGAAATGTATTCAGTAAGCTGAGGACGTTGTTGCCTTTCCTGTGGCCGAAGAAGAGTCTTTGCCTGCAAGTTTACGTGTTCATCTGCATACTACTGCTGGCAGCCGGCAGAGCCATCAATTTATATGTACAGATATACACAAAATTAATCGGTAAGTTATTAAACAGATAAAATCTGACCTGACTTAAGGCTAATGTTATCATAATATTGTATCGTCTAATGCCCGCTGTACACTCTCGCCGAGAGCTCTCGGGCGAGAGTCTCGTGCGAGAGCCCCTTGCCCGAGTGGGATCATGTACATTCTCACTTAGTTCAATCGGAGTTAAGAACTCAGACAAGATGGACGAAAACGACCATTCACCATTCACCATGCATCGAAAGATATCATTGTAATCCAAAGATTTATAATCATATTTAATTTTATTTCTCACAGATAATGACTCATAATGTCGTTTAATATTGTTATTTTTCTGTTCTACACTGTCCAACGGCGGGACTAGTACTGAAAGACGCGAGAGTGTACAGTAGTGCGCTCGTTTTCCTCGCGAGACCCTTTGTCTCGGGCGCAAAATACCGACAACGGACCGAGAGGGTCCGAGACAGGCGAGACGAGGCGAGCGCACCCATTTACACTCTCGCACTCGGGCCGCCTCGCTGTGTCTCGGTGAGAGTGTACAGCCGGCTTAAAATATTTTGATGTGCAATCTTGACGCAAATATTTCATACATTCTTTTCTATGTTTGTCGTTAAAATTACCGACCGACTAGACTGCAAAAAGCAACCGCATTTTTCAGTCGGTTTGGAGTCTGGAGACTGGACTGCAAGATGCGGTCCGTTTATGGCCGGCCTTAGTCGAGTCAATGTCAGTCGTGATCGGCTGGGTTTGACATCGATCAAATTACGTATGCGGTGTGTCCGACATCTGCCTAGGAAATAGGAATCAATTTCTCTGATGTTGCCTTATTTAATGAACTAGATGACGCCCGACACTCCGTTGCGCCAAAATTATATCGCGCGGGGACCGTACATTTTCCAGCCTAAAAAGTATCCTATGTCCTTTCCCGAGACTCAAAGTGTATCCATACGCACTAAAATCGGTTCAGTGGTTTGGTCGTAAATAGGTAACAGACAAACATACATACCCACTTTAGCATTTGATAATATTACATTGATTATTATCTGGATTATTGCACATTGTCGTAATTTTGTATATTTTGTTTGTTGTTATTTCTTTTGTTTTTATTATGTGTTTTTTAGGGTTCCGTACCCAAAGGGTAAAAATGGGACCCTATTCATGAGACTTCGATGTCTGTCAGTCCGTATGTCTGTCTCCAGGATGTAACTTAGGAACCGCTATAGCTAGACTTCTGAAATTTTCACAGATTGTGTATATCTGTTGCCTCTGTCGTCTCTGTTGGGAGGTGCTGCCAAATCGCACATGATTACGCTAGAACGAGCCCAACGCGCTGTAATCAAAGTCGCTCTTGGAAAGCCCCGGCGTTACCCAACGGCTGAATTGCTTCAAGAGTTTAATGTCCTTAGTGTGAGACAGCTCTTCGTCCTTCGTTCTTTAATAAAATACTCAGGAATGGGCTCTAACCTGAAGAGATAAAGTAATTCTTACATCTGACACGAACGCGCAAAACCCTAACTAAATCAGTCACATACATACCCACAGACACACGCACACACCCACACCCACACACACGCACGCACACATACACACACACACACACACACACACACACACTCACCTATCCACTGAATCTATCCCCTTTATTTATTTTATTAGGAACTATGAAAATGTATAATTATATTTTTCTATTAACTATAATTTAAATGTAACACACCCTCCACTATTTCCTTGATAAATATTCCTGCTTAATGAAAATGTAATTAAATGGAAAATTTTCAACCCTATTAACTAGGTGTATAGGTATTATGGAAAAATCAATAATTATCTGTAACTTCTCAAAATGACATGCTAAACTGGTTGTAGTCAATGTTTTTGTTTGGTTTTTGTTAAGACATAACTAGATCAAACCCCGAAAGCGCGTCTAGTTGCTTCTTGTGAAATGAATACTGTAACACTAGGACCACCAAGATACAGGCTTTGCCTAGTTTGGTGTCCACAGTTAGATCACAATTGTGCAACCTTATCTTATGTTTTACAAAATATTCTGTTACTTAAGTTAAGTCTTGTGTTATTAATTATGTATCAATCTTTGCTGTAATTCTGTTCTATGTATTGTTGTGGTGGGTAACAAATAAATAAATAAATAAATATAACAACAAATACTAAAAATTAAATAATGTTAATATTTAAGGGGGGCTCCCATGCAAGAAACGTCATTTTTTGGCCTTTTTCACAAAATCCTTAATTAATAATTATATTTGTACTTACTTTAATAATTAATACTTAATAAAATTAAAATAAAGTAAATATTTAAGAGAAATAAAAAATTCCCATACAAAAAACACAATTTTTTGTCTACTTTCACTCTATACCGGTACGGAACCCTTCGTGCGCGAGTCCGATTCGCACTTGGCCGATTTTTTTATTTTGTTTGTTTTTGTATGTGCAAATAAAGAATGTATTATTATTATTACTTTGGATATTTTGTTGTTCACAGTGAACAGTATAACGATAGCGCCGCTGTCGTTCAGATGGGACCTCGTGGTGTTGTACGTGCTGTTCAAGTTCCTTCAGGGAGGCGGCACGGGCGGCATGGGACTGCTCAACAATCTCAGGTCATTCCTCTGGATCAAAGTGCAGCAGTACACGACTAGGGAGCTGCAGGTGAGTCTTCACTCTACACACAAAACTGCGAATTCGCATCGCAATGTCATTTTTAGTATGAGTTTTGTTGCAGATTTCTGTGATGCGATGTGAATTCGCAGTTTTGTGTGGGAGCTCTTAGTGTAATTTAGAGCCAATGCAGACCTTAACGCGACGCGTAGATGCATTTCTAAAGTATTGAATTGACAGATTTGCAAGACGTCTCACCCAATTGAAGTCTGTACAAATCTAGAAATGCATCTACGCGTCGCGTTGCGGTCTGAATTGACCCTTAATGATTACTTAACTGCTGGGTGTAACAAAACTAAGTGATGATACTTTAGAGTTTAGGCCCTTAGGGTTTATTATATTATGTGTCCCCTGTATGGAGTTAATTGTGAAAGTAGCAGCTTTTGTCCATACAAACGCCTCAGCGTCAAGGATTTGCCCATGCAAATCCTTGACGCTGGGGCGTTAGCCCATACTAATTCACAAAAAAATTGCTCTTTCAGCGTTGCTACTTTCACAGTAAACTCTATACAAAAGACATGCACACCCTAAAGAATAGGCTACTTGACCTATATTCAATTTCATTGAACAAATGCATATTTCTAGTAGAACTTGGCCTAGGAAACCATATTTCACCCTTATCAAATAAAAGCTTATGATTGATAAATAAAGTCGATTTGAAAATATGATTTTATGAAAATAGGATTTGTACTGACGAAAACGCTTTTGCGGTACTTCCGATTTGGATGTGACGTCATCCTCATAGTAATTGAATATCTTTTATTTATCGCGCTCGTTATATGTAAGTTTATCTGTACATGAATAATAAGAATAAGCCTAGAAAGATTTGTAAAATATATTTTATTGAATAATTCGCTTAAAACATCAGTTTTATATTATTATCTCCATTTATTGTAGACGGAAATGAAATGGCCAAAACTTTTCTCCAAAAGTTTTCAACATTACAAATGCTTTCTAATCAAAGCGCACGGAGTGCGCGGCCAAGTTCCAGCAGGCCGCGCACATGCCGTGCACTATTTACACGAACCGTTTCGACGCACTTTTGTCCCCCCTGTAGCTCAGTGCCTATTGCGAGTACAAAGATAAAATTGTACCTACGTAATTATATACTAGTACTTACGCAGTATACCAAATTTCATAGATATAGCTTCGGTAGATCCTGAAATATCTCCCTGTGAAAATAGCTAATTTTGGCACTGACTCACTCACTCATTCACTCATTCACTCACTCACTCACTGACCGGTAATCAAAACCTCTAGGCCACTTCCAATTGTCCTAGCGCTATGAAATTTGGCACACAGGTCGTGTGTTATATGTAGATTAACAAAAAATTGAGAAATTTAAGAAATCGGTCAAGCGTGAGTCGGTTCACCTACAAACCTGAGAGGCCACTTCCGATTGTCCTAGCGTTATGAAATTTGGCACACAGGTCGTGTGTTATAAGTAGATTAACAAAAAATTGAGAAATTTAAGAAATCGGTCAAGCGTGAGTCGGTTCACCTACAAACCTTAGAGGCCACTTCCGATTGTCCTAGCATTATGAACTTTGGCACGCAGGTCGTGTGTTATAAGTAGATTAAAAAAATTTGAGAAATCGGTCAAGCGTGAATCGGTTCATCTACGAATTTTAGATACCACTTCCAATTTTCCTAACGTAATGAAATTTGACACTCAGATCGTGTGTTATAATATGTAGATTAATAAAAAAATTAAGAAGAAATCGGTCAAGCGTGAATCGGCTCCTCTACGAACTATAGGTAAAAATTCTTATACGCCAGTGATACAACGAGAATTGGTTTAAAATATTGTCATCATGTATAATGCATACCGTATAGCTTATTAATACTTCGATTGTGGATTCTTGGAAATCTATTGTTTACGCGGTCGAATTCGACCGCTTGGGAGTTGATATACTTAGGTTAAATAAATATTGTTTACTTGAAAATTTCGCCTCTATTGATAGTTTACAACTAGCGCCATATATCGAAGGTATTTTTTAAGTCGGGTGTGGCATAAAAAGAAAAAAAATAGGTATAATTTCTTGAAAAAAAGGACTGAAATCCCACCAAAAACATACCTGTTAAAATGGGGCCAAGTTCCTATCAGCAAATTTTTGGTCTAAAAAAAGAGTTGAAATCCAATCCAATGCCAAGTTTAGATGCACTTCATCGATTGTTATCATTTTCATCAACAGCCTGATCCATAATACTTCTAAATTTGAACTTGGCAGGTTTTCGTGCTTTACGTAACTCTGGATTAACTGTAAAATAAGATAATATAATTAAATTAACCTGCCACGTTCAAATTAGAAGTATTATGGATCAGGCTGTTGATGAAAATGATAACAATCGATGAAGTGCATCTAAACTTGGCATTGGATTGGATTTCAACTCTTTTTTTAGACCAAAAATTTGCTGATAGGAACTTGGCCCCATTTTAACAGGTATCTTTTTGGTGGGATTTCTTATTTAATTCTTTTATAATTTTTGGACACTTTAAGACTCGTACATTTAGCACCTCAAAAAATGTTCAATAAAGAGAGTTTCAAATACAAAGCGTATGACGTCACACTATGGCGGACAGTGTTTTCGGCGCCATTTAAGAGGTGTATTTTTCAATAAACATTTTTATGGGTTTCTACTGTGTAAAATATTAAAATATAAGTTTTTTTTTGTGAAAATCAATGATTAAGAAGCGATTAGCATGAAAAAAAAGGACAAGTAGCCTATTATCACTTAGTTTTGTTATACTTTGCATAATGCGATACATTAAACTAAATATTATAAAAGCTCAAAAGTTTGTTTGTTTCAACTTTGATCGCGCTAATCTCATGAACGCTACTGGATTCAGTTGATAAAATATATCTGTGTTGGATAGACCATATATCGAGGAACGATTTAAAGTTTAAGCTATAATGTGTAACATCAAGCTGCGACTGATAGAAGCGAGATGTCAGTAGAAAAAAGGGGAAAATCATTCATCTTTCGTATTGTTGACGTGGAAGCAGTCACAGACAACAGCTAGTATGTTTAACCCTATAACTATTTGGACGTTTATATTCAGCCACTGCCGCTGTTCCTCGCGCTGCCGGTAATATTTACCTGCGGCAGTAACAATGCGAGTGAGTGTTTACACTAAGCCCTCTACTTAGGGTCTACACAGACGGACCGCATTTCAACTGCGATCCAACCGCAAATTGCAGTTCAAGTGCAGTTTGAATGCAGTTGACACGACTGCAATACGACTGCAATAGAACTGCAAACCAAACGCGCAGTCGGATTGCAGTTCAGTTGCAGTTGGCGTGCGTGTGAACTGTTTGGTTTGCAGTTCTATTGCAGTCGTGTCAACTGCATTCAAACTGCACTTGAATTGCAATTTGCGGTTGGATTGCAGTTGAAATGCGGTCCGTCTGTGTAGGCCCTTACTTGCCGCGTCTGGAAGCGGCAGCGGCATGAGTGGCAGAGCGAGTGACTATTTACATTCCCGCGCTGCCCACTTCCCTGCCCAACGATATAAACGACTCATAATAATAAATCAAAACGCATTTTTTTCCGCAGCTGGAACTGTTCAAACACCTCCACGATTTACCACTGAAATGGCATCTATCTCGGAAGACGGGTGAGGTGCTGCGAGTGATGGACCGCGGCACGGATTCCATAGACAACCTCCTCTCTTACATCCTTTTCTCTATAACACCTACGATAGTTGATATCATTGTGGCGGTGGTTTACTTCGTGACAGCCTTCAACGCGTGGTTCGGACTTATCGTGTTCACGACGATGCTGCTTTATATAGGTGAGAGACAGAATTTATTTCACCGTCGACTGTTAAAGTTAACGATCGAATTAATATAATTTTACCTCTCTAGTTTTTCGTATGAATGAAAGAGAAGACATGACATTTTTAACAAGCTGTTAACACTAACAGACGTTGGTGAAATTGGGCCATATTGTTCTAATTACTGTTGTTACACTGTATTCGGTTAACTTAAGTTTTCCGTCAGGGATTTAGTACTACATGGTACTACCATTTACTTGTCTGGCCGTAACTGTCATAGAATATGTTAAAAACATCGTCTAATATATTATTTCCGTTTTTAATGTTAGCAATTAGCCAGGAGTAGTCGTATAAATACAACGGCCATTATAAATAGGTATTTTAATGAATAATGACCTTGTTTTGTTCGTGAGATAAACTTCATTCAAGAACTACCCATTGTTTGTCGAAAATAAAAATATGTATTTATAGACGATAAATGTTACACTTACGTCACGCCTGGCCAATATAGTGTCAATGTATGTAAAATTAATCGGAACAACGCACGGAAAATAGATTCTTACCTTATATTAAAATATATGAATACTTCACAGACTGTTGCCACTATAACAACGAAACAAAATAAAATTAACATTTAAGGGGGGCTCCCATACAAACTATAACGGTACGGAACCCTTCGTGCGGGAGTCTAACTCGCACTTGGCCGATTTTTTTTCAGTGTCGACGATCGTGGTGACGGAGTGGCGGACGAAGTTCCAGCGGCGCATGAACTTGGCTGACAACGACCAGAAGGCGCGCTCCGTTGACTCGCTACTCAACTACGAGACCGTCAAGTATTACGGCGCAGAGGGGTACGAGGTCGACTCGTATGGGCGCGCCATTGTTAGATACCAGGTAATCTATATTTTTAATATTATAAAGCGGAAGAGTTTGTTTGTTTGAACGCGCCAATCTCAGGAACTACTGGTCCGATTTGAAAAAATATTTCATTGTTAGAAAGCCCGATTATCGAGGAAGCCTACAGGCTATATTTTATCACGCTAAGACTAATAAGAGCGAAGAAATAGAGGAAAATGTGGAAAAACGGGGGAAATTATTTGAAAAAGCTTATCTCACTAACTACTGGAGCAATTTTTATGTTATTTGGCACAGATAAGACGTAGACCACGTGAAGGATCATAAGCTATTTTTGTGGACTAATTTGTCTGTCTAATTTACGCGGGCGAAACCGCGTGGAACGTCTAGTGTCACTATAATGCTGTATCCACACATGCCGCTGGTTTCGGTGGCAAGGCAGGCTGAAAGCCGGCGGCAAACCCGGCCGCGGTATAAGCCGGCGGCATGTGTGGATGCGCCATAATAACTCCCACACCGGTTTTGGTGACGCTGGTCCGTTTTATTGAAATCAAGATATTGTGCTATTCAAATTAAAAATATTTTTGTTTTTCTTTCAGAAAGAAGAATTTAAGACTTTGCTCACCCTTAGCATGCTGAACACGATTCAGAATGTAATTATTTGTACCGGTAAGTTGGTATTTGAATTTTAGGGGTGTTTGCACACTGACGCCGCGAATCATAAGGCTACTTTCAGACGTTCGCGTGTTCTACTATAGCGTATGGGAAAATACGCAGGCGTCCTGCGCGCGGGGTCGGTGCCGATTCAGCGCGTGCCGCGCGCGTGTTTTCTCATACGCTATAGTAGAACACGCGCAGAACACGCGCACGTCTGAACGTAGCCTAAAGTGGAGTACAGACACGGCCGTAGCCAGAGGGGGTCATTGTGGGGCAATACTCCCTACCTTGAAGTCAAAATTTTTATTATTACATTTTTTGTTCATAGCTTAAGTTAAAAAAAAAGTAGCAATAGGTACCTTTTCCGAACATACCACTGTTTGTGACATTCATTTCATATTAATTATGTAATATCCTATTCATGTAATATTTCCTCCCTACCGCAATTTTGACTCTAGCTACAGCCCTGAATACATAATATCTACTGTCTCAATATATACAGTGTGTAACAAATATAAGTGATAATACTTTAGGGTGTGTACGTGTTCCTTGTAGAGATATGTTCATTGTGTAAGTAACAGCGCTGATGAAGACCAATTTTTTTTTCACTTTTGTATGGGCCAGGGCCCGAGCGTCACGAGTTTCCCCATACGAAAGTGAAAAAAATTTTTGGTCTTCAGCGCTGCTACTTTTACAGTGAACTCTCTACAAGGAACACGTACACACCCTAAAGTATTATCACTTACTTTTGTTACACTCTGTATACACTATACATAATAGAATAGGTTATGTTTTATCTCGCTCTAACGCTTTTCTCGCGGCATTTTCTATGAGCGGCGTAAGTGTGCAAATGTCGTAAGCACTTAGTGAATTCAGTATGATATAATAATACCTATAATATCTATGGACGCTTATCACCACATCAGTCTGGCCCCGTGCTAAGTACCTTAAGGACTTTTTTTTTGTTTGTTTTGAAATTCAAATATAATAACTTTTATGCTATACACATTTAAATTTTTTATTAAGTTTAAGTGCAACATAATATTAATACACATCCATGACCCAGGAACTTTGAAAACTTTTTGTTCCGTCGGCGGGATTCGAACCCGCGACCCCCGGCTTGAGCTACCAACCGCCCATCAACTGAGCCACAGAGGTCGTCAGTTACAGTAATAGGCTACTTGACCTATATTCAATTTCATTGAACAAATGCATATTTCTAGTAGAACTTGGCCTAGGAAACCGTATTTCACCCTTATTATCAAATAAAAGCTTATGATTGATAAATAAAGTCGATTTGAAAATATGATTTTATGAAAATAGGAATTGTACTGACGAAAACGCTTTTGCGGTACTTCCGATTTGGATGTGACGTCATCCTCATACTAATTTAATATCTTTTATTTATCGCGCTCGCTATATGTAAGTTTATTTGTACATAAATAATAAGAATAAGCCTATTATATATTTTCTTCAATAATTCAAATAAAATATCAGTTTTATATATATTATCTCCATTTATTGTAGACGGGAAATGAAATGGCCAAAACTTTTCTCCAAAAGTTTTCAACATTACAAATGATTTCTAATTTTTTATATAATTATTTTATAATTTTTGGGCACTTTTAGACTCGTACATTTAGCACATTAAAAAAATTTCAATAAAGAGAGTTTAAAATGGAAAGCGTATGACGTCACACTATGGCGGACAGTGTTTTCGGCGCCATTTAATTAAGAGGCATATTTTTCAATAAACATTTTTATGGGTTTCTACAGTGTAAAATATTAAAATATAATTTTTTTTTTGTAAAAATGAATGATTGTGAAGCGATTAGCATGAAGAAAAAAATTAGGTCAGTAGCCTATTGTTAAGTTTATGAATATAAAAGTATGATTAAATGCCTCCTCCTTTTTGGAAGTCGTTTAATAAAAATGGATTTTCAAATGTGTTAGTCTCGCTAAAACTCGAAAACGGCTGAACGGATTGGGCTGATTTTAGTCTTTAAATATTCGTAGAAGTCCAGGGAAGGTTTTAAAGTGACACGAAGTTCACCGGGACAGCTAGTTTCGTAATATTAATGATTGGATAGAAGTGCAACCTTTGTAAAAGCGCATTAAAGATTGCAAAATTAATAACATAATTATTATTCTTGTTTTTATAATGTTTATTGGTTTGACCCTCTTTACTATTTCTGACCTTAAACAATTATCTCGAGTCGCGTGTAAATTGTTGATGTATTATAAATATCATAATTGTTTATTATGCAACAATCAATTGACATTCTTGCAATAAAATCATCTTTACATGCATTATTTAATGCATGGATTTATTATTTGTTTTGAATGTAAGTTGATTGTTTTACATTATGCAAAAATGTGTCATAATAATTAAATATTTAATTAATGATTATGGAGTGTAGAAAGAGGAGAACTATCTCGGTATGTAAAAAGTGTCCGCTGAAATGCGTTAAATAGGCTACTTGACCTAATTTTTTTCTTCATGCTAATCGCTTCATAATCATTCATTTTTACAAAAAAAAACTAATATTTTAATATTTTACACAGTAGAAACCCATAAAAATGTTTATTGAAAAATATGCCTCGTAAATGGCGCCGAAAACACTGTCCGCCATAGTGTGACGTCATACGCTTTGTATTTTAAAATCTCTTTATTGAAATTTTTTTAATGTGCTAAATGTACGAGTCTAAAAGTGCCCAAAAATTATAAAATAATTATATAAAAAATTAGAAATCATTTGTAATGTTGAAAACTTTTAGAGAAAAGTTTTGGCCATTTCATTTCCCGTCTACAATAAATGGAGATAATATATATAAAACTGATGTTTTATTTGAATTATTCAAGAAAATATATAATAGGTTTATTCTTATTATTTATGTACAAATAAACTTACACATAGCGAGCGCGATAAATAAAAGATATTAAATTTGTATGAGGATGACGTCACATCCCAATCGGAAGTACCGCAAAAGCGTTTTCGTCAGTACAATTCCTATTTTCATAAAATCATATTTTCAAATCGACTTTATTTCTCAATCATAAGCTTTTATTTGATAATAAGGGTGAAATACGGTTTCCTAGGCCAAGTTCTACTAGAAATATGCATTTGTTCAATGAAATTGAATATAGGTCAAGTAGCCTATTATGGTTTAAATTAGGGTGGCGCTACAGTAGCAACAACAATAATAATAATAATTTTTATTTGCAAAAATATGGTACAGAGGGTGATACTAATCAAACAGTGTTTCACAAAATATATTGGTATTATTTTGTTATTTACTTTATTTATTATTTATTTATTAAGTATTTTGTAACCAACGGCTAATCCCCCATATAAGATAGTTCTCCATCTACACTCCATATTAATGATAATTGATACCATAGCTATCTAATATATATAAATCTCCTGTCACGATGTTTGTCCGCGATGGACTCCTAAACTACTTAACCGATTTTAATGTTTGTTTTTTTTTAAATGTGTGCTTTTTTCCAACTTGAGAGATAGGATAGCTTAGATCTTTAATCGCCTAAAGTCGCAATTTAATTATATTGCAAATTATGTGTATATAAAGAGCGACCATTGTTTATGCGACGCGGGTCACGGGATAGCGATGGACGTTGCCATGGTGACATACTTATTTATAGTCACTAATTCAATAAAATAATACGGGCGATATACTTTATATAATATGGCAAAGAAACGTTTGCTGGGACAGCTAGTACTTATTATAAAACAAAGTCGCTTTTTAGGGTTCCGTAGCCAAAATGGCAAAAAACGGAACCCTTATAAATTCGTCATGTCTGTCTGTCTGTCTGTCTGTCTGTCTGTCTGTCTGTCCGTCCGTATGTCACAGCCACTTTTCTCCGAAACTATAAGAGCTATATTATTGAAACTTGGTAAGTAGATGTAGTCTGTGAACTGCATTAAGATTTTGATACAAAAATGGAAAAATTATTAAAAATTTTAGGGGTCGCCATAGGTACAAATGAAACAATTTTTTTTTCATCTGGCCTTTGCGTGTGGGGTATCTATGGATAGGTATTTTATGTTATTTGGCACAGATAAGAAGTAGACCACGTGAAGGATCATAGGCTATCAATTTTAATCATTTTTTCAGTGGCTATATATTTTTTCTCCCCGTGCGACGCCGGGGCTGGTCGCTAGTTATAAATAAATCACTTGCACTTGGCCGAACTTTTTTTCTTATAACTATCAATATCATGTTGCAGGTTTATTGGCCGGTTCCCTGCTGGCCGTGTCCATGGTGGTGCGAACACACGAGCTCACTGTCGGCGACTACATTCTCTTCGCTTCTTACATAGTACAGCTGTATGTGCCCTTGAACTGGTTCGGGACGTATTATAGGTGAGTTGGTGATACCAGAGCCGGATTTTTATTTTTTACTAGCCGTTGCCCGCGACTTCGTCCGCGTTAAAATAGTATAATTACAAAGATGGATAGTTTTCCCCTTTTTGTGGTTCCTTATACAAAGGGTAAAAAAGGGACCCTATTTAAGCAAACGTCAACACAAACGTCAATAAACTTTCATGTTTCTAACTTAAGAAATGACGGACTTTCATTTAAACTTGCAACCCCAATTTCACCCCCTTGGGGGTAGAATTTCCAAAAACGCTTTAACACTAGAAAGACCGGAGCGGTCAAATGACCGCATTTTCGTTTTTAATTTGTGATATTTTTGTTACCGTTGCATGAAATTAGTTTTCCTTTCGTGACATTTAATAATTTTTGATTGTTTAAATTGTGATAAAATGATTTAATGATAGCTCAATAATTGTAGGTTTTATATAATAACCTACCTAGAAAGACTGCAGCGGTCAATTGACCGCTTGAATACAATTTCTAAAGAAAATTGGTTTTTCTCGCTTGTTTTATTTTTCATTCAAATGTTTCATCATTATTTATGCTTTGTTTGTGTATTTTATATGAAATTTGATTTAAAATTTATAAAAAAAACTCGACTGATATAGACTTGTAAATGACTCATAGAAGAAAAACTGGGATAAAAACTTTTTTTTTTATATAAATGGTCTAAAATTTTATAATTTGATATGTAAACATAATGAGAATATATTTGCAAATATATTATTACTAAAACGTGTACAAATAAAATCTTTTGCCATGCCTGTTTTGACATTATAGTGTATTTCAAGATTTTTGCCTAGTGAAAACCTGTCTTTTGAAAAGTATCAACGTTACTACAAATATCAGCGTAGATTTTCGTAGTATTGTTGACTGACTTGGCCTAACACAGCCTGAGTTTATTGGTAGTTCAAATTAAAACAAAATATTTATGCTAAGTTTATGTTATTTTTTGTTTTACCTACACAAACATAGTGTACAGTCGAAGTATGTAATATGTTAGGTTTAAAAAGATACATTTGACAAGTACATTGTGTCATGTAGTTAGTCAAGTAACATGGCTTGTAATAGCAACATCTAGTAGTAAATAAATACAGTTATTAATAGACATACAGTTATTAAAGCTTTACAGCCTTTCAGTGACTCAAAAGGGACCTTCTAGTCCAAACACATAGCAAATAACATTACGAATTGTAGTTCTATGAAAAATTCATAAAAATTGATATTTTTATGCAGGTTTTAAATTTATTTTATTTCTATAGCATATTTTTATACTTTTTAGCTTTAGTGATACTTAATAGATTTTTATGATGATGTGACCAAAAATATGATACTTACTAAAAATAATATTTTTGAGCTCCAATAGATTATTTTCACCAGTAAATCATGTCAAGAAGCCATGATTTACTGTACATTTAAGTAACTTTACGATTCTATGCCAAAATGAGAAAATATAAAATATGCAAAAAAACCTGTGTTTTATGCTCAAATACAGGAACAAAACCAATAGGTCTTGTGGATTTATTATAATGTCAATTATATCAGTAATAGGTATATAAAATGCTTTTTTAAAATTATTTTCTTAAATATTTGTTCAAAAATTTAATTAAGTTACATTTATAAACAATTACATGATCAATAAAATGCAAAAGTAAAATAATAAGGCACACAAAACACGTTAAAACATACGATGGGTCATTTGACCGCTCTTGGTCTTTCTAGGAAGTTCAGAATTCCGGTCTTTCTAGTGTTAATACGTATCCATTCATTTTTTATCATTAACCCAAAAATAATGTTTCATGTTTCTAACTCAAGAAATGACAGACTTTCATTCAAACTTTCAACCCCTATTACACCCCCTTTGGGGTAAAATTTTCTAAATTCCTTCCTTAGTGGGTTTCTACTTAATAAAACAACCCTACTCACCAAATTTCGTGGCTGTAACTTTAACAGTTTTTGCTCAGCGATGATGAATCAGTGAGTCAGTCAGTCAGGACATGTAATTTTATAAGTATAGATTAGTATCGGGCATTTTAATTTCGCCGCTCCTATGTACGAACTCTGCCGCCTATAGGCCATGGCCTATACTGCCTTTAAATAAATCCAGGGCTGAGTGATACTGCGCTGTTTCCACACCAATGTTTTCTATAATCCCGTGCTGCCGCTGCTTGTGGCGTAAAAAATAGTAAAATGAAACCAATAGCCGTAAAGTGTCATTTTATGTGAATTTTCGTCGGTCGCGGTTAGCCGCGATAAAGATCGTAACCGTCAGGGCCTTATCACACTGGCGATTAACCGTCGCCAGTGTGACAAGGCCCTAATACTCAATCCTGCCCTCAGAGCTATACAAAAGAACTTCGTGGACATGGAGAACATGTTCGACCTGATGCGAGTCGACTGTGACGTCACGGACGCGAAGGGCGCCCCGCCGCTGTCGATGCGCCGCGGCGAGATCGAGTTCAAGAACGTCAGCTTCGGCTACGGCCCCGAGCGGCTCGTGCTGAATGACGTCAGCTTTAGGGTCGCGCCTGGTTCTACTGTGGCCCTGGTGAGTAGAACTTGATAATCGTAAAGATCACTCGTGCCCAAAGTACGTTGTTACACCTTGTATAACAATACAATACAATACAATACAACAACACTTTATTGTACACCAAAAAATACAAAATGAACAATTTTACTTAAAATAACATATTCCAGATGATGCACAAAAGGCGAACTTATTGCTAACAAGCAATCTCTACCAGTCAACCTTTTGTTTATCGGATTGACTATAAGAGATTGAAAGCATCGTGTAGGTGTACAAACCTAATTAACAGAGAGAAGGTTACATGTTATTAACAATTAACTTAATAAAATAAAGATAATAATCAATAATAATGTAGAAACAAATAATTTATGTCTTATTAAAGAAATGGTATCGTAGCTTATTTTTAAAAATATTAATCGTATCAGCGCGACGAATTTCCAGTGGCAGTGAGTTCCAAAGTACTGCAGCACGAACAGTAAAGGATTTGGAAAATAGGGTAGAGGTTTGGGAGGGGATTTCAAGAGTCAGATTGTTGGAAGAGCGTAATGATAATTGGTGGGTGTCACGTAGGAAGTTAAAGCGATTTTTTAAATATAAAGGTGTGGAAGGGTCAAACAGGATATTATAGAGGAGTGAGAGAATGTGAGTGTCGCGTCGGGATCTAATAGAAAGCCAGCAAAGCTTTTTGCGGAATTCCGAAACATGGTCATATTTCCGTAAGCCGTAAATAAATCTGATGCAAACGTTTTGAAGTCTTTCTAGTTTATCTAGTAACTCTTCTGATACATCAATAAAACAAACATCAGCATAGTCCAGTATGGGTAATAATATTGTGTGCGCCAGAGCAATCTTTGTAGAAATTGGTAGAAAGTTACCCAGTATACGAAGAGATGCATTAGCCCGAAAAACTTTACAGCTAAGAGCATCAATGTGAGGCTTCCAGGATAAGTTACCGTCAAATATGACTCCTAAATTCTTGACGCTGTCTACAAAGGGAATCGGGGAGCCATTAAAGGTCAATAGTGGGAGTTCCTGCCAAATTATTCGGGAACGAAGCTTTGAGCTACCAATAATAATAGCTTGGCTCTTGCTAGGATTGACACTAATGCCAAATGACTTACACCAGCTGACTAAATAGATGAGGTCTTTGTTGACGCGTTCAACTGCCTCCTTCAGATTCTCGATTAGAGAGTGCGTGTATATTTGAAGGTCGTCAGCATAAAGATGATATGATGATGTAAGATGGCTGCTTATGGAATTAATAAAAATAGCGAATAATAAGGGAGAGAGTACGCCTCCCTGAGGTACACCTGCTAGAAGTACAATCCATGCAGAAAAGCTGCCATCGCTGCGAATTCGCTGTCTACGGCCCTTGAGATAGCTGTCGAACCATTTCACTACGCATGGAGAAACGTTTAGAATTTTTAAAGTGGCAAGTAGTATGTCAACGTCAACTGTTCCAAAAGCATTTGTAAAATCAAGAAGGGCAAGGATTGTTAAAAGACGTTTATCCATATTGTTGCGTATGTCCTCTGAGATATTTAATAAGGCCGTGGTTGTGCTATGACCTGAACGAAAACCTGACTGATAGGGATTAAGGAGATTGTTAGTACATAGGAAACGGTTAAGTTGAAGGTAAATTAAACGCTCGAAAACTTTGGATAGGAAGGGAAGGATGGATATAGGACGGAAGTCAGTATAACCGGAAGGGTTAGACTTTTTTGGGATAAGTATAATATCTGCATCCTTCCACAAAGTGGGGAACGTGCAAGTACGGATGGAGGTATTAAAGATATAGGTTATAGGAAAAATTAAGGAATCAACGATTGGAATAATCATTTTTCGTCCAATGCCATCACAACCAGCGGCATCAGAGTCAATAGCCATAATCGCACGCTTTGTATCGTCTACAGTGACTTCATTGAAGGTGAACATAGGAACATCGCGGGCTGGCGTATTAGATAATGACCTAAGCGTATCGCTCTTTGTTGCGCTGTCAAAAGATGGAGGAGATGAAAAATGACGAATAGCTGCTTCAAGGTCCAGGTTGTTGAGTGGAGAGCTTGTGACATTTTTACCAATACCTAGTGACCTTAGGAAACGCCAAACGCGTGCTGGGTCTTTTTCCTCGATAACTGCTTTATGGTAATAACGCCTCCGAGCATCCCTGCAGGCCTTGTTGCATCGGTTACGTATGAGACGATATGTTTCCTTATTCGCATCAGTTGGCAACTTACGAAATTTAAGTCTTGCGTTATTTCTTTTTTGCTGCAAAGATCTAATCTCCTCAGTAAGCCAAGGCGCTGGACGATGCCGAATCTTAATGGGCTGAACTGGAGCGTGGGTATCATACAACCGTATTAAAGCGCTATTCAATAAGGTTACTTGCTCATCTACAGATTGAGTTGCTAGAATTGAGGCCCAGTCTACTTGCAGGGCATCCTCCTGTAACTTTACCAGATTAATCTTTGAAAAGTTACGTTGCATGACTATTTTTGATTTACGCTTGGGAGGGCAGATGCAAAGAGACGCATATATCAGATCGTGGTAAGAGAAGTCAATTGCATTGCATTGACCATACTTTTCAATTTCATAAGAAGAAGAAACCAGTATAAGGTCAAGCAGTGAAGGTTCGCAGTTGGGAAAGAAATGCGTAGCAGACAATGGTAAAATTTGCAGATTCGCTGCAGTGGCAATGGATTTAAGTCGTGACGATCGCCAGTCATTTTTTATGAGGCACGTATTAAAATCGCCCATTATTAAAACTTTGTCATATACAGGGATTAACTTGTCAGTAATATTTTCCAACTCTGCAAAATAGTTAATCTGAAGTGAGGGGCTGTAGAACACACCTAAAAGGGTTTTGGTATTTGCAAGAGTGGCTTCGATAAACAAGTACTCGGGTCCATTTTCAGGCTGTGGAGAAGTTAGAGCAACGTTATAAGGTATGTTGGACTGCAGATAAATGGCAACACCACCGCCGGTTCTGCAAGCGCGATCGTGTCGAATCAAGGTGTACCCCGGCAGTGAGAACGATTCGGATGGATGACATGACTTAAACCATGTTTCGGATACTAAAATAGCGTGTATGTTTTGATTGAAAAAGGAAGAGACAAATTCATTATAGTGGCCCGGAATGCTTTGAGCATTGACATGAACCACGTTAAACTTTTTAGAGAGATTTGAAAAAGTGGACGCGAGAGTTTCATTAAGAGAGGGAATACTTTGAAAACTGTCGTTACTGGATAAAGACTGGAATTCTTCGGCACTGGATTCAAAGCTATCGTTCAGATTAATATTATTTGTTTCCGTCATTGATCAATTATAATCAATAATATATAAATGAAACAAACCTGGAGAAAGCAACTAGACTAAAACTATTCTAAGCAGTAAAAATCTACTAATGTACACATTACCAACACCGACAAAAATAATGATTTATATAAACAAAACAAAAATCATAATAAAAATAAAACAAAGATAATTTAAACAAGAATATCACCAATTCTAAAAGCACCATGCGCAAGTAAAAGCTTGATTAAGCGAAAAAAGCATTTCAAACAAAAGAAAATCAGATAAAATAAGAAATAAATAAAAAATCAGCCATAATTATTATTATTGATGTAGCACTTAGCAGTTAGCACATTTAATAACGTTAATAATTATGCAGTATCACAATAGTTCACAACTCTGAAGCCAATGCCATCGTTATTAATATTTAAAAAAAAAAAAAAAAAAACTTCAAACGAATATGACAGTCATCAACTTGTCAATGTCAAATGTCAGTATGTTTATTTCTGAATTTTCTAAATCAATGTTTTGGAGTTTTCAAAATAAAAAGTTTTAAACATACCTTGGATAGTTAAACATACATAAAAATGGACATAAGTTGCAAACAAGAGTATGATATTTGATACTAATAATAAGGTTTATAAGTAAATGGCGTTATTTCTTCTGCTTTCTTGCACGAGTTAGATTAGACTTGTCAAATGGAAGTTGTCTCGAAGTCGACGGTTCAGCAATACTTGAGTTGGGGACTTTGTCGAGTTCAGTCAGTTGTTCCACTCGATGCCGATTTCCCTCGTGGTCAAGTACATAAATATAACCGTCACGGGACCATGTCTTAGAAATTCCAAACCGCTTTCTGGCTTCAAGAAAGACTTCATGACGAGGTTTGGTTAGATACTCAGACTGTGTCACACCAGAACCCTTCAGCTTTGTTTTGGAAAACCAAACCCGATCACGAACAGCCTTATTTGTGAATTTTATTAGTACGGGCCTGGGCTTACTACTCATACGTCCCAACCGATGGCATTGACTAATGCAGGAACTATCAAAATTCGGTACCTGAAGTTTGGTGCTGATGAGGTCAACGGCCTTGGCACTTACATCTTCTGTCTTCTCTTCTGGCACTCCATGAAAAAGAAGCATCTTACGGCGCCTATATAATTCTTGGCGCTCGGCTTCCCTCCCGAGAAACAGTATTTGCTGCTGAATTGTACTCAAGGCAGAAAATATGAATGTCCTAAATGACTGAAAGTCTTCTGGAAGGGCTGGAGAGATCTGTGATGCTGCCGATGCTTTCTGTAGTTCAGCTTGGAAGGAATCCATAGTCTTGTGGAAGGCTTCAGACAGAGAGTTAAGTGTCTCCTTAACAGACTCCATAGTTTTGCAGCGATTTACCGAAATTTATAAAGGAATTTAGTGCCGGTAATGTGTAAATTAAAGAGGTTTGTAAATTGACATAAAATTTGATTTATAATAAATAAAATGATAGTTAATTTAAAGAGGATGCAAAAATGCGTGTTCACTGTTTGGCACCTACCCTCAAAAAAAAAAATATATAGTATAACGTTGGATACTGTTAAATACAGAACTTACAACTTTATTATAGTAGCGTTAATTTACCAACTATTCATCAGGTCGGTCCATCGGGAGCGGGCAAGTCCACCATAATGCGTCTGCTGTTCCGCTTCTACGACGTGAACGAGGGCGCCGTGCTGGTGGACGGGCAGGACGTGCGGTCCGTCACGCAGAGCTCGCTCCGGGCGAACATCGGCGTCGTGCCGCAGGACACCGTGCTGTTCAACAACACCATCAGGTGATGATGATGATTCACTATCTATAAAAAAGTAAAAGAGTAGTTTAATATTTGATACGTGTGAAAATACATATTGCAAAAAACGTTTTATAAAATTTTATACTTCGGCCCAGGGGAAAAATTCCTAAGTTTTAGAACGAATTGAAAAATGGCCACAAACCGAACACCCGGCCGAGGTCATCTTGGTCGGTTGTTTCTTCCCGACCGCCTAGAAGGCCTTTAAAAGCTTTTCGACACATCTATACTAATATTATAAAGCGGAAGAGTTTGTTAGTTTATTTGTTTGTTTGTTTGAACGCGCTAATCTCAGGACATACTGGTCCGATTTGAAATTTTTTTTCAGTATTAGATAGCCCATTTAACGAGGAAGGCTATAGGCTATATTTTATCACGCTAAGACTAATAGGAGCTAAGAAATAGAGGAAAATGTGGAAAAAACGGGGAGAAATTATTTGAAAGGGCTTATTTGAACGCGCTAATCTCAGGGCCGATTTTTGAATAAAAGTAAATTATTACAAATCGAGACTGACAGCAATCATTATTTGTGCGACGGGATAGCGATGGTCGTTGCCATGTACTTATTTAGTCACTTCAATAAAATATTATGGGCGAAGTCTACGAATAATATTATTATTTGTACGGCGAAATACTTTATATGGCAAAACAACGTTTGCCGGGACAGCTAGTTTTATATAAAAAAGGGTCTATTTATTCTTTAGGTAAAAGTTATCTGACGATTTAAAAAAAACTAGAAAGTAAAGTAGTCACGCCACACATATTATAATATAGTAAAGTTACGGTTATTATTTGAATCGAAGAGATCAATGACATCTTTATTTTGCAGGTATAACATCCAATATGGGCGACTGGGTGCGTCGGACGCCGACGTCATAGCCGCTGCCAAGAACGCCGACATTCACGACAGAATACTCACGTTCCCTGACGCTTACGACACGATGGTACGTTAATAGAGCCTGCTATATTATTAGTTATTACCAGTAGCGGCCCTAGGGGGTGGCGAACAGGGCAATCGCCCGGACCCTGCATTTTTTCGTAAGACAAAGGGCCTCGCAAAGACATCCCGCCCGAGACCTCGCAATGGCTAAGGCCGCCACTGGACTTAAGTAATCGAGTTCAGAGTTCAGAGTCCATACAATAATTTTATGAAGTACTATGTTGCTGAAGTATATATTTTTTATTTATTTAAATCAGGCATCTCGCCCATATTATAAATAACTTAAATACTAACATACATAATATACTAAAACTAACATTAAACAAAAAAATATTTACTAGTTTACATAATATAGACTAGTAGATCGTTTATTTCGATCCCCCTTATTTAAAAAGAAATAGCTTTACCGCGGCTTTAATAGTCATTCTATTATTTCTTATTGTAATATTCCAATTATTATTATTATGAATGATCTGTTATGATCAGGTGGGTGAGCGCGGTCTGCGGCTGAGCGGCGGCGAGAAGCAGCGCATAGCGATCGCGCGGACGCTGCTCAAGGACCCCGCGATAGTGCTACTGGACGAAGCCACGTCCGCGCTCGACACCCACACCGAGCAAAACATACAGGTAAGGCAGGTAGACGGACCGCATCTTGCAGTCGAGAACCTACTGTAAGATGCGGTCGCCGTACGGCTATTTGCAGTTTCAGTACTAAATTTATCCGCAAAACACGATCGGTGCATTCACATTACACCGCACATTTAACCGCACCGTACGCGCCATAATTTGTGACATCATTTCATTCAATGATTCCTAAAATGCGGCGAACGTTGCGGACAAATGTGCGATCACGTTTACAAGCTGTTGCATATATAATAATAACTCCCGCAGTAATCAGACCAGTGACGCAGTAATCTTATAGTGCCCAAGTGTGTGCGCAGTACATAAGAGCACTCTCTATCGACGTCCGACCGACGCGACATCCGACGCATGGATCTGACGTTTTTTGTGGCGTAGCGCGACTGGCGCGTACCTCAGAATATTTCATACAAATAATATTTAAGAGCGACGTGTTGCGTCGCTTTGATCGCTTAGTGCGGTTTCGCCTTTATATGTGTCGCTTAGTGCTGTGTCGTTTCCTTTATATGACTTAACATAAAAACTTAAGACGTGTCAAGGGACACCCGGCTGGAACGAAGTTGCTTTCTATGAGCGAGAGAGAGAGAGAGACAGACAAAAAACGCTTACAACTATAGGAAAAAATATCGTTACAACTTTTGGTCTTTTTCCGTCTAGCCCCCTTTTGCAACGCGCGATAAAGAACTTCGTTCCAATAAGTTATGCGGTTTAATCTATAAACCGATCCATGCCTCTGTTTACAGGCGGCGCTGGCCCGCGTATGCTCTAACCGCACGACGCTGATCATCGCGCACCGACTGTCCACAATAACGCACGCCGATGAGATACTCGTCCTCAAAGATGGCGAGATCATAGAGCAGGGCGAGTGAGTACACCTTTTTTTTAATTTTATTTTATTGAAAGAATAAGCAGTCACTCTGAACAATAAGTTCTTTTTTTTAATGGAAGAATGAGCAAAGTTGCTCAAACTCAAACTCAAACCCCCATTTCAATTTTTGCACCAGCAGATTTTTTACCATTTATCTCAACCCTCTGAGTTCTATTTGACAAGTACGATTTTAGGAGGGCGAGTGCTTTGTCTTTGACGCCATAGTGACAGAGTTTCCTGACCAATGTTTTGTGTTGCACGCAATCAAAAGCCTTTGAGAGATCGCAATAAACTCCTAGAGCATCCTGCGACGTCTCCCAGGCATTAAAAATACTACTGATCAATTCAACGCCTGCGTCTGTAGTAGACCGTCCCTTTGTGAATCCAAATTGTTTATTATGTAAAATATTATTCAAATTAAAGTGCGTTAGTAATTGCTTCAGTATTATCTTTTCATAAATTTTACTCAATGTCGGTAAAATAGGTCGGAAATTAGACGGGTCCGACCTACTACCAGATTTAAAAAGAGGTAAAACTTTACTGTGTTTCGTTAGATCAGGAAACACGCTATTTTTATACAATCATTAAAAATAGTCGCTAAGTAGGGCGCGATAACATCGATTATAGATTTAATAACCTTCCTTGATAGGCCCCACAAGTCGGTAATGTTCTTAATATTTAGTAAATTGAATGTTTTTATAATGTCTTGAGGACCTACTTCTTTAAATCTAAAGTCGATATCACATTCATTTACATTTTCTTTAAGTAACAATATAGCTTCATCAGGAGATTCCTTTAAGTTTCTTGTAATTGAAACTGGAATGTCAGCAAAAAATTTCTCAAAAGCAGTCGCAACATCATTGTCGGAAGTTATATTTTTGTTATCTATATTTAATTTAAAATCTGAGTTGTGACTGGCGACTCTTCCAGTTTCACTTGCTATTACTTGCCACGTTGTCTATTTTTTGAATTCTTAATTTTATTTCTAATGTAAATAGATTTTGCAGCCCTACAAACTTGCTTAAATATTTTTGAATATAATCTAACATATTTTTTAAAGGGTTCTCTTTGATTTATGGTTCTTTCATCATAAAGGTCATACAATTTCCAACTTACCAATTAGTATTATTGATTGTTTTGCGTGAGTGATAGATGAAAGAGAGTTCTGAAATCTGATGAATCTACGCTTTTTGGGTTTAATTATTTTCTAAAAAAGCTACTCAAGGAATAAGCTATTCGTTGTTTCGTCTTTATCTTTCGAGCGACTTCCCCAATGTATCTATTGCACGCGCGGGCGACGCGTAGTGTCCATTAATTGTGGTGTTTTTCAGGATAACTCTCGGAAGCTATTTCTCAACATTTTAGTACTGAGTGATTATAAAAGAAAAAATACGTGTATTTTTATTTTTAACTAGGATTAATATATCATGGCCGGAACGTTTAATTACACCCTGTATAGTAACTAGTAAGGTTTTGTTACATATTGTTTACTAGATGATGCCCGCAACTTCGTTGCGCCAAAACTCGTTTATCGCGCGGGAACCGTACATTTTTCCGGGACAGAGTATCCTATGTCCTTTCCCGGGACTCAAAGTATCTCCATACCAAATTTCAGCAAAATCGTTTCAGCGGTTCGGGCGTGAAGAGGTAACAGACAGACAGACAGACAAATGGACAGAAAGACAGACATACTTTCGCATAAATTTATAATATTAGTATGGATTGTGAACAGCGGCACGAAAATGAACTTCAACTTAAAAAATCATGTAACATTCCAGCCACGAAGAATTGTTCGCGAAGGGTGGTTTCTATGCCTCGATGTGGAAGCAGCAAATCGAGTCGGATCGGCGCGGCGACGGCGACGACACCAACGGCGACAGTCGCGCGCCCGCACCGCAGCCGCAACAGAACGGCACGAGCGTGTTCGGACACGGGCACGGACATGGGTTTGGACACGGCCACTAAATTTGATATATTGTGAATTTTTACCTCAGTTGATAAGGCAAATGTCGATGTTTTTATCGATATAGTGCGGATAATCGAATAAGGCCGCGTTTCCACTGAAGCGGAGCGGAGAGGAGCTTAGCGGTGCCGAACTGACTCCGCTCCGCTTCAGTGGGTACGCGGCCGAAAAAGTGTGTGGCGTCCCCTAATGTTTTTTATTATTTAATAGTTAATACTATTATATTGTATAGGTCTACCAGAATCTGATGGCAAAAAGTGAGAAAGTAAATTGACTCTAAGCAATACCGGGGTAATTGGAATAAAACATTTTGATCCTTTTTAGGGTTTCGTAGTCAACAAGGAGCCCTTACAGTTTCGGTCTGTCCGTCGGTCTGTCTGTCTGTCCGCCGTTTTGCTCAGAGACTATAGGAGCTACAAAGCCGTAATTTGGCATGAATGCACATATTAATAATGGCAACAAAATGGTACATAAAATCTTTAAAGATATATATTTTTATGGTACCTTCCATAATCCATACACATAATGGCGTATTTTCACTGGTCGATAGGCCCCGCATGCGGGGTGCGAGAGATTTCCGAAACGCATGCCACGACTAATGAAAATGCGCCCTAAAGCGGGGATGAAAATTTTTTTCGCGTCCACCCCATCATGTGGGGTGTCGTTGGATAGATTTTTTAAAACTATTATGAGTATTCATAGATCATTTTCCGATTTAGGGATCCGTTTGTGAAATATTAAGAGGCCGGGTACACTTGGAATTTCTCATACATACGTAATTCCAAAATCATTTTCTCATACGAAAATATTTAACATGTTTGAGTTGTTTTTCAGTTTAAAATAGTAATTACCTAGGTTCCTGCACAAAAATTTACTTCAAAATATTTAAACACAAAAATTGTTTTTTTTTGCTTTAAAATTTCGACATGCTTCAGCAACTCTATCTAGTACTGAGGCAGAATATATGGGTGCATATATTCTGCCTCAGTACTAGATAATACAGTCTTACAGTCTAGATAATGCAACAGTTTTTTGCTTTTTAGCCTCCCATGAAATGACACTCCCTGCTAACATAAAACATAGACCCGTGTATGACATTCTGTCTACAATATTATTTCCCCAATCTGAATCTACAAATCCTATTAATTTGGAATTACCTTTATTAGTATATTTAAGTCCATAATGCTTAGTTTTTTAAGATATTACAAAATTCGTTTAGCATAAGCCCAAGTTTCACTATTATAGCAATTGTTAAACTGGCTTAAAAACTGACTGAGAAAGCTATGTCTGGTCTAGTTAGTACTGCCAAATACATGAGTCCTCCAATCAACTGCTGATATGGTAGGTCCTGACTATTTTTATTATTTAAATTAACGTTCAATTTAGACTCTAAGGGCCTGTTTCACCGCTTCCTGATAAGGCTATCCACCATTTAATTTGACAGATGGAGTATGGAAAATCTGTCAAATAACCCTATCGGGCACCTTATCAGGAAGCGGTGAAACAGGCCATAAAGGCGTATCTGCTACTTTACAATCTGCCATATTAAATCTGTTCAGTAATTGGTTAACATAATTCTTTTGACTCAGTGTAACTGTGTTATTAATTTTATCAATATTAACATTCATTCCTAAACAATTCTTAACCTGCCCTAAGTCCTTTATTTTAAACTTAGAAGCCAATACCTTTTTCAAATTATTACATTCAGTATCATCATTTGAAAATATGAAGAAATCGTCGACATACAAGCTAACTATTGTCCTTTTATCATTATAACTTTTAGTATATAAACATGGTTCTAGTTTGAACATTTATAACCAATATTAGTAAGACATTCATCAACCTTCTTATACCATGTTCTTGAGGATTGTCGTAGCCCATAAATGGCTTTGTTCAATTTAAGCACTTTATTCTCAGAATTCAGCAAACATTCTGGTGGATGCATATAAATAGTCTCCTCAAGCTCACCGTTTAAGAATGCCGTAGTAACATCAAGATGTGTAACATCTAAATTAAGTTTAACTGATAATGCAAACAACAATCTTAAAGTTGAATGCCTAACAACAGGCGAAAAAGTATCTGAATAGTCCACATTTTTCTTCTGCATATAACCTTTGGCTACTAAACGTGCACGGTAGCGCACTTTGTTGTCATTGTCCAACTTCTTGCGTAGCACCCACTTACACTTAACTACAGTCTTACCGTCTTTCGGCATGTCTACTAATATTTTCCACGCATTGTTGTTCTCGAAACACTGAAGTTCTTCTTTCACTGCTAATAACTACTGATTTTTTTTCTGCACCCTGTAATGCTTCTTCTATAGTTAGTCCACTAGCATCATCAAATACTTCCTCTGGAATACATATGTTTGACATCCCATACCGTTCTGGCCTTTTTCTAATTCTGCCTCTTTGCACTCGTAGCTCTGGTGAACTATGTGCATCTTCATAGTCACTAGGTGTGTATGTTTCATATATGAATTTTATATCAGAGTCACATAATGTTTTTTCAACCAGTGTATTATCATTTTCAACTAGTGTATTATCTGAACTCTTGTCATTCTCATTACTGTCCCCCACTGAACATGAGTTTTCTTCACCTTCTGTGATTGGTATACTGACTGCTGGACTCTTTTCAACTTCCATAACAACAACATCTCTGCTCGTCGTCGTCTTGTTCTTGGGTTATATATTCGATAGCCTTTGATGTCATCAGGATAGCCAACAAGAATGTGAATTTCTGACTTCCTGTCCCATTTCTGGCGCTTTTCTTTTGGCAAATGCACCATGACATTACTTCCAAATATGCGTAAATGACTTACATCGGGCTTACAACCAGTCCAGATTTCAAAAGGAGTTTTGTGATTTAAGGTAGGATGTGCTGTTCTGTTTTGCAAGTACACTGCCGTGTTCGTGGCCTCAGCCCAAAACTCTTTTCCTAAGTTGGCGTCAAATAATAAACATCTTCCTTTTTCTATAATTGTACGGTTGTTCCGCTCAGATAACCCATTTTGTTCGGGGGTATACGGGTTGGTTTTCTGGTGAATTATTCCTTCTTTTTTTAAATATACATCAAATTCCTTATTACAATATTCGCATCCGTTATCACTTCTTAAAATCTTTATCTTTTTATTTGTCTGTTTCTCAGCCTTTGCCATACATTCTGTAAAACAACTTAGTGCTTCACTTTTGTATTTTATAAAATATATAAATATCATACGACTAAAGTCATCTATAAAAAGTATAAAGTACCTTGAACCACCGAGCGACTCCTGCTCCATAGGTCCACATATGTCGGTGTGAATAATCTGAAGTATTTCATCACTTCTAGAACCTTTATTTGAAAACGGTAAACGGCTCTGTTTGCCCTCGCAACATACCTTGCATGAAAACTTATTAAGTTCAACTTTTTCTTCAATATTCATACCTTTAACAGCATCTGTCATTTTGTTTAGATAGTTACTGTTGAGATGACCCATCCTACGGTGTCATGTACTCCCTGATACGGTCATATTAACCACTATACTGTCAGGTACTCTTAATTTGTATACACCATTGGTTAACACCGCTGTAGCCACCAATTCATTATTGCGATTATATACTTCACAGCTATCTGACGTAAACTGAACATTATTACCGGATTTTACTAACTGGCTCACTGACAATAAGTTGGTTGTCAATCCTGGAACACATAATACATCCTTAACTGGAACATTGAATTTACATTGATCCGTTTTCGTTATAATGTTCACGTCGCCGGAGCATAATACATGCAGTTTATCGCCACTAGCAACATAAATGTCTTTCTTTTCGTGTTGCTTTCTATTCACAATCCACTCCTCGTTAGCAACCAAATGCATACTCGCGCCTGAGTCAATGTACCAATCGTGTTTATGAAACTTCTCACTTAAAAATACAGTACTGAACGCATTTGTTTGTTTGCCATGCGATTCTTTCGTATTTTTATTATCTTTGTCGGCGTTTGGGCACTGATTTTTGTAGTGTCCCGTTTGTTTACATCGGTAGCACTTGACGTGAAGTTTGTTGACATTGACGTTTTGCTTTTGACACACTGGCGCTTTGTCCATAGACAATCTAATATTTTTCTTATGTTGCCACTTCTGCCCGCTGCTCGCAAAGGAGCCACTAGCTTCATTCAAATGATTAATTGAACTTACATCCGTTTCCATGTCCACGAGCTTCGTTTTAATGGCGTCCGTTGTGATTTTGATGCCCGAATGCTCGATCGCCATGATCATCGGCATGAACTTTTCAGTTAATCCAGCTAGCATAAGACACCCGATCCATTCGTCACTGATCTTAAATCCTGTCCCGCTCAACTTTTGTCTGGTTTCAACTATTTGCGTTACATATGACTGCATAGAAACACAATTTTCTAGGCGGATTGAGATCAAATTCCGTAATAATGATATTCGACGAGTAAACCTAGAATCATTAAATAACGCCTTCAATTTGTTCCATAGCTCCAACGTAGTATTAACATCTTTTATATGTACGTACAACGCACTATCAATGGTCATTATCAGTTTTGCCTTAGTCTTCGTGTTATCTGCAGTTTCTAATACCTTCCCGGGTATTTTCCTTAAGCAATTTAGCATATCCTCTAGGATTAGAAAATTCTCTGCGGCAAATAGCCATTCAGTATAATTTTCACGCCCCTTTAGCTTGGGCACGTTTACAAGATAGTTCGATGCCATTCTTGTAAACTATCACTGTATTCACTGAATAACACGCTATTCACAATTTCACACTACTTTTACTGTACTGGAATTCACTGATAATATTAAAATGCTGAGTCCATAACCTATAATGAAACGCAGTTTTCGGCGGTGACAAAGTTTAATGAATACCGGAAAAGCTTTGACAACAGATTAAATCATGACACAGACTATATTAAATACAGACTATACAACATTCAATCACTAGGCTATAATATTATAATTTTGATATCTACATTAAACAACAACTATTTTAAACTGAAAAACAACTCAAACATGTTAAATATTTTCGTATGAGAAAATGATTTTGGAATTACGTATGTATGAGAAATTCCAAGTGTACCCGGCCTCTTAATATTTCACAAACGGATCCCTAAATCGGAAAATGATCTATGAATACTCATAATAGTTTTAAAAAACCTATCCAACGACACCCCACACGATGGGGTGGACGCGAAAAATATTTTCAAAAATTTTAAAACAACTCAAACATATTAAATATTTTCGTATGAGAAAATGATTTTGGAATTACGTATGTATGAGAATTTCGAGGGTACCCGGCCCCTTAAGTTTTAAAGTGGAAAAATCGTTAGAGTCCAGTGTCCCCCACTTCTACCAGCTAAACGGTTGCTTCTGGAAATGTGAAAAAATTCACGGGAGTAGGAAATATGCTGAATTTAAAAGGAAAACTATCACGGCTAAGAAGAATTCACAAGTTATTGAGTAATAGTCGATCAACTAAAAAAAATTTATTCGGCGAAGTATAAAGGAACTTTTTGTTCAAATTCCTTTGATAGTACCTGAGAAGATGTTGTTGTTAGTACTGTAATATAAAAAATACGTTATAAATGTACAGGTCAGTTAACAAGAGCTGGCACCATCAACACATTTAAACATTGCGCTTGTGTAGTGTCTGTGAATAAGCGCGTGGCGTGACGTCGTACTGCATACGCATCATAAAAAGTCTGTCCGTCTCTCTCGCGCGCGGTCTATCTTATGAGCGTGAAGGGGACAGTTATTGTTTTTCTTATGCTACTGTTTATAAATACAGCGTGATGTTACAAGTCGGTAACGTGTGATCGGTGAGCGGCCAGCGTTCGGAACCGTACGATAATAATCGTGCACATACGATAATTTTGTGCGTACGTACGATGTACGATAGCATATTATTATCGTACGCAGATTATACGATAATTTTTATCATGATGCAAACATATTATATTTTTAAACATACTGTATAGTGAAATTGCATAAGTGACAGCATTGTGAACGTGCCAGCTTTAGTTAACTGATCTATACATTCATTGACCACACAAAAATTAAAAAAAAAACCTAGCGTTATTGCGTAACCCTATATTGCGCGTGACCCGATACGCACTTGGCCGGTTTTTTATACTTATGGCAGCTGATTCTGTGTGTGAAACATGCAAATATAATATCTATAATATAATAAATATAAATCCAGGGATCAAGGATATTTTTCGAAAATCTGTTGTCAAAATTTTTCATCAGATTCTGGTAGACCTATAACAATTCACAGTGTAAATATATATTACGTCTTAGAACAACAAATATTACGTTTGTTTGAAAATAATATATTGTAACATGTTTTTTTATTCTGTATTATTATGGTGTGCTATATTCATTGTTGCATTAAAATATTCTAGTATATTGACGCCACACGCTCGTTTCTCTTGCGGTAGCTAAGGGTGCGTCCACATTTGTATAATTTGCGCGATCAGATCTCCGTCGCGTATCATCGAAGCGTGTCAAAATGATACGCGTATCATGATATGCCCCGATCGCTATTAACCGCGTATCTGATACTTGTCATATCAAATACACGCATGATCTGCAGAATGTTCTAATAGGCGTCCACACTATGATACTCATACTTGATACGGCGCGATGATCGCGACGGAGATCTGATCGCGCAAATGATACAAATGTGGACGCACCGTTACATGACTGGTTGTGTGTACGGGGGCGTTCATAAATTACGTAAGATCTCACTTGGAGGGGGGGGGGGGTGTTTCTCAGTAAATGTCACGTGATTAGTTGTTCAAAAATTCTTGAAAAAGGTCTTAAGTGATTTATGGAGATAGGAGTGTGTACTAATTCATAATCAGGCAGACCTGAATGACCAGAATGAAATTTACAAGACAAGTGTATGTAGAGATCAACTATGATAACATGGCGCGCCCCTCCAAATGAATGTTTCAATGTGTGTAGTCACATTCTTATGAAAGAGTTTGTATGTAGTAAGTATTCAACCAATCACAGTAAGTACACGTAATATTTCACTTAATGTCACTTATTAGTTATTACCAAGATTTGTTGGTCAACTAATTATAACTAGCCGACCGCGCAAGACAACGCACTTCAAAACGTTTTGAATTTTGGAGGAGCGCGCCATGTTATCATTAGTCTGAGTAACAAGTGCCATTTTCCTCGAAACCTGATCTCATGCACCGAAATTTATGATTTTGGTCTCATTCGATTCGGAATAGCATCTAGAACATTCTATCAAAATTCCAAGAAAAAAATGCAAAAGTTATAAACAATAAAGTAAACAAAAAAAGAAGGGTTTGGTTGTTTTTTAATATTTCACAAACTATTTGACATAGTCAAAATTTGAAAATAGATCCTTAAAGAGCAGGAAATTTCCTAAAACAAATCCTAACTTTGGAACTTTACCAACAACCCTTATAACTTTAATTGAGCGGCGAAAGTAACGGTAAAAACGCAAAGTTCGCATTTCGCGTGCTTTGCCGCAATCTGCCACGTGAACTAAAAACATATTTTAACTGATTAAATATTAATATTAAGGAATAAAAAAAATTGGTACTAAGTAGACAACATATCAATAAACAAGAATCCGTCAATAAAAATAAATTATCACCATTTGTTTAATTGTTATGCTTTTCCTAATTTGTATTCCGAATCGAATGAGACCAAAATCATAATTTTCGGTGCATGAGATCAGGTTTCGAGGAAAATGGCACTTGTTACTCAGACTACATAGTTGATCTCTAAAAAGCTTTCTCTCAAGTAAAGGTGCGCTTATACGGGCAACTAAAATTGCTCAATTCCAGTCAATTCTTGTCAACTAGTTCGCAATACAATTGCCTGGAATTTCCAAGTCCATCGGATATTCGTTAATTCGTATCTGCGATATTGAGCGATATGAAATATTTGGAGCAACTAGAAGCAATACCGCCGAAATAATTGCCGCAATTTATTGAAATTGCTCCATATTGATCCACTAATTGCTCCAGATCGGTCCATTCGTGTCGCCGAGCAATTATTGCCGCAATTATTGCTCGTGTAAGCGCATCTTTACACTTTACAAGACAGCTGCGGCAGCCTTGCAGTAGGTCTATAACATGAACAAATAATGTTGACAGTTATAGTCAACCTGGTTATGTATTCAATTACCTGATAGTACAATGTAATTTTATAGGCGATCTAAGGGTAGCTAAATGTCCATTGTGATCAGAAATTCTGTGTGCAATTTCAGTGATATTAAATTGTTCTTTTTAAAAAGTTAAAACAGTTGTTATTTTTTTTACTATAAAAAAATAGGTAACGTTGCCTTGTATTTGATATGTTTACAAGTAAAGTTTTTGATAGTAATACATAATATGTAAGAAACAGTACCTTTGACAGTAACATGTAATAAGGTTAACGTGATTCAAATTAGAAACAAGACATTATATTTTGCCCATATCTTTTTTGCAAAACAATTTTATAGAAAAAATAGCGAAAGTATTTTTAAGATTATTAAGTAAGTATATTTTTTCTCTTTTTGGAACATGATTTGTGACATAAAAATCTCTTTTTGTATATCTTGCGGATGTGAAGAAAAATAATAAATAGCCAAAGAGACAATTTTTTAATAGTCATGAAAAACGTTAAAAAAATCTCCATCCTTATTCCGCTTTAGCTTGGTTTTTCGACTGATACTCCGATACAGTCAACGAAGGCCGGTAACGCTTCACCTCGGTGAAGCCCACAGTAATCTCTTCCATGTCGTTTTCTATTTGGTCGAGGGTTTTGACGTAGTCCGATGATATTTTGTGAGCCACCGCCATACCGTGTTGTAGATCTAATACTGGGTCCAGGGACGTGATGCGTATGGACGAACGGATCGGTCTGTCGGCTCTGACCGGCAGTTGCGTATTGCGTTTTAAGTGGCTCGTTCTAGTATCCTTTGTGTCGCTAAAAGGTGTGTCAAAAGATGAAGGGGCATTTTTTATGCGGGCTCTACACTCGCGGCGCGAATTGCGGCCGCGATTCACGGATGCTACGCGTCGTGCATACGAAGTCGCGAAGCGCAAACACGAAGCTGCGAAACCCTCCACACTCGCGGTTCTCGGCCTTCGTGGTCTTTCGCGCCGCGAGTGTAGAGCCCGCATTAGGGTTCCGTTGGGTAAAAACGGGACCCTATAATTACTATTAAAGTGTGTCAAAAGAAAATACGAAGTTTCTCTGTTCGTCTGTATGTTACCTCTGTGGCTGTTGTGATTAAGATAAAATTTGGTATGCAGATACTTTGAGAGACGGGAAGGGAAATAATACAGTTTTTTGCTGAAAAATGTACGATTCACGCGCGCTAAACGAATGTTAGCTCAACAGAGTTGCGTGTGTCATTTACCAATTTATAACAATTACCTACTAGATGACGCACGCAACTCCGTTGCGCCAAAATAGTTTATCGCGCGGGAATTGTACATTATTACGGGATAAAAAGTATCGTATGTCATTTCCCGGGACTCAAAATATCTCCATATCAAATTTCAGCAAAATCGGTTCAGCGGTTTAGGCGTGAAGAGGTATCAAAGACATGCAGACACACTTTCGCATTTATATTAATAATAATAACATCTATGGACGCTTCACTCCACGTCAGTCTGGCCCCGTGCTAAGTACCTGAAGGACTTGTGTTACGGGTACCAGACAACTAATATACTTATATTAGTATGGATAATAATAAATTATTATTACGTCAAAGTATGTCGTTTCAATGTTGGGGCTGGATCGAGCGCGCTCTGGTAGAGATGGGCGAAGGGTGAGGATTGTTCGTCTGAAGTGTCTGATGAACTGTCCTTCCAACAACTGGTACCGGGGTCACAAACGCACGTCATCTGCTCATCACTCGGATTACGCCATACTTGCTTACTGTAAATTAAACCATTGCGTCTAGCATGCGCGTACGACGAAATATCTCACTCTCGTGTGTAGTTATATAGCTATGTCCACATTACACAATTTTATCTTCAATTTTTGTCATCTTCTTTTTATTCAACTTTCGTTTGGCATATTCAATAATTGAATGCGTCAAAATTCACCCACGTTGAAAGAAAAGTGTCAGCGAGCGCTACGATTTCAACGCGCGTCACGGGCATGCCTCACGTTCGCTGTTGACTGCGCTATAATGCATGCCCTTGATGAACAAAAAAAGGCTCAGTGTGGACTAAGCTTATTGTCGATATCGACATAATGTCAAAATCATTTTTGACATTATCTCGATAGATTTTGACGACAGATCTACAGGAGAAAAAAATTATGTCATGTTAGGGTCAATAGAGATGAAAAGACAAACCATCAAACATCGAGAAAACATATAGACAACATTTTCTCGTTTGCGCATCTTTGTCGATGATTAAATTGATTGACAGGTAGATGGCGGACCTTATATTATGTCATTTGGTGGATTTGTCTCAATTCAATGTTAGCTGTGATCTGCCGGAAGGGTTTGATATAACGCGACCAAGTAACGTAGGCCCGCCATTTGCCTATGATCAACTTTTCTAATCAAGATGACTCCATTATGGTTTATGCTAGAAGACTAGCAGAACGTCTAGCTGTAGACATTTTACCTGTGTTTGGATTCGTCACCACCAACCATATCTGATCTAAAACAAAAATGAGTAAGGTATATAAAGTACAGGCTACAGCGATCAGCGATTCCGAAAGACATTCATAATTTTACGGACTTAGTGGTATTTATACCGCCGCACTCAGAGACATTTAACTATGATTAACTTTCAATTTAATGAAGAGTTTGACAGATAATGTATGGGGCTTATGTCATGAATTCATTACATTTAAGTAATTCATGTTCCACTCTGAGTGCGGCAGTTTATGTGTTACGGTTCCTTATTATTAGTTCTCACTTCTCAATAACTTGGTACTTCGTCAAAGCAGGAAGACGTTAGACGTATCACGGAACTTGATAGAAATTATATAATGTATAAATATGGATATTATGTCTTGTTTACTGGTTATAGTTATAACAAGTAGAGTATACTTTCTGATGTTCTCAAACAAATCGTGTTTGCTGTGCGCCCACGACGCTCTCGCGATGTTTCTGATCACGCTGCCCGCAAAGCTGACTCGTTCCCCTCTCAATCTGAAAATATTTTCAGCTAAGTTTTTTATATTTAAATTGGTCATCATTAGAGATCATGATTAGTTAATTATTAGACAGCTAAACTCTGCGGACGGCAAGTCTCTCAATTCAATTAGAATATTCTGAGTCCTGGGTTAGGAAAGAAAGTTGATGTTTAATGGCCATTTATAAATGCTTAGCACCGCATCGCCTCGTCATGTTGCAATGTTAACAAAATACATAATTGGTTCCTACCGTATATTATGTTTTTTCGTTCCCATCTCATTGTCAGATTCAAATGCACCTAAAACATAAAATAGAACTAAAATTGACGTCACACTTTAAGCGGCCCCTAGAAGATCAATTTTATTGCTCAATATAACGTATTGTGCAATATTATTGACCGTCTAGGGTGGATAATGGATATTGAAAATCGCGCGCCTTAAATTTTATTGTCAAATAAATTTTTCAATAAAATTGCCTTCAGAAACGTGTCGCTGCGACTGTCGGGAGTAGTATTTGTACGACGAAGCATCTGAGACCGTTAAAACCCTCGGTCTAGTATATTTCTTCTGTCCAGGCTCAGCAGTTATTAGGTCATTTTCATAACAGTAATCGCCTTTCAAGAATCTGTGGGACATTAAATAAAGAAACTATTTATAGTCTGATAGCTGAACAGACAATGTATTTCTAGGATTCTAGAAATACATTGTCTGTTCATTCATTTCTATCTGTTAATATTAATATTTACATGTCTTTGCCTGTTAACCAGGACTTAGGTTAGGAGTTAGGAGTCTCTGAGAAAAATTAAAAAATTACGGCGTACGAACTTTTTTAAATCGAATTCAGAATCAACTTCTTCCGGATATGGCACATCGGTTAGAGGTAACACAAACGGTCTGTCAGGATTGGTATTCAGACTTTCCGCTATAGAAGTGTAGTGAAAATTTTCTTCGCCCAGTTTCATCTCTTTCGGTTCGGATACTTTGTCTATCGACTCTTCGTTAAGTTCATCTATGTCGCTCATCTTGGAAGAAATTGATTTACTTTCAGTCGATTGACTACGAATTTCTTCTAGTTCATTCTTATGGTGAATAAATCTGTGAAGTTTATAAGAGTAACCTGGTGGTTAGATCTACTGTTTCATCTGATAAATGGTAATGCGGTATGTTACATCTCGCTCTATCTTTTTCGCGGTATGCAAATACGATATAATTTAAACCGTACCTTTGAGCGGCTCTCATTGTTCCTGTACCCATTTTGTCTGTGATAACTTCTGGTGCCACTTGATCGGACGACTCCTCGCTATCAACGACCTCAACATCAACTATTTTAAACACATTGTTTAAAAGTTCCTGTAATGTGATGCAACAATTCGTAAAGGTAATATTTCCTGAGCAATAAAAACACTTTAGTAGGTTAACCGTAAATCTACGTAATACAATTATACAATGTCTCTCTTTCTTTGGTACGTGATAAATGTGTTTGCTTAGCCCCTGTGTTAATAATATTCTCATTGAACTATAGTATAGTAGCTATAGCTAATAGCTATTCAAATTATGACCTACCTCATAAAGCCATTCTCCCAGCTTTGCTAAGTCTTCAATGTGTCCTTGAAGATACTCTTTAGTCCTGTTTTTTGTCTCCACGTCTGGCGTGTCGACATTAAGAATCCCAGCTCTGTAGATTATAATCTTTGATGTCGGGGACTCGTACCAAGTAGGCACTGATTCGATCTTGCGCAGTGTCTCGTCACCTTCTATCAACTGCCCAAACGCAACATACTTGCTGGCCATCCACGGTGCTGGTTGTAGAAGGATAAAGAATTGCGTGGAGCAATCTACATTCCTAAAAAACAACTTAATATCTTTAACAATTTAGCAAAGTCATTGGCCCAATGACCCATTTAATTGTGATATAACAAACTTTGAAGAAAAGAAAGAACTTGAGAGGAGTCAAGGGGCACCCGGTTGGAACAAAGTTATAAAAAAAAACGCCATCAATTGACGCCCAGGAATACTCACAACCATACTTTTGTGGAATTGTAATAAAATTTATTTAAACGTCCGGTAGATGTCGCTGTTTATTCTCAAAAACGGCATTTAGTAGACACACAGGAATACTAAGTACCACTCAATCATTGACATAAGAATTAGGATTTAGGTATAAGTCTTTCCACTTCATACCTATACAACGCCATCTGTCCCTACTTTTTTTTGAAGCAGGTGAGTACTAAAAAAAGTGTCGAGGTCGCCTCCTTTCACAAACGTAACGCGCGATATGGAACTTTCCAAAACTTCGTTCCAAAAACTACTATTTCCGAAACAATATTGTAGTTATCCTACGTTTTGGTGTTATTTTTAGCCAAACAAGTTCCTACTACCGACTAGGTCGTGCAGAGTTTCACTGTACTCGTGGACAATAATATTACCTTCTTTTTCCATCATAATTCATACCTGCCATCATTAGCCATGCCAAGAACTCCTCGCTTGTCGTGTTGTACGATGTAGTTTTCGCAGTCTAGACTGGTGCTCTTCAGTCCATATCCACCGCACTGGATCCAGCAGTCTTTGACGATGCGGTGAACAGGTGTGCCCGAGTAACCGCCTTTTCGAGTCTCACAAAGACGAACGAAACTCTCGCATGTTTTTGGGACTATTTCTGCATACAACTGGAAGGTAGATGCAAAGCGCAAATCTGTAGACTAGATTTGATGACTATCATAGGTATGGACTACGGCATAATATCTACTAGTAAGCTAAGTGACGTCGAGTTTGCAGTTTTTCGACCGTTGCAGTTTAAGATTAAACGAAAACGTAAATGTAGGTACTTACTGAATAATTTTTATGCTTACCATGAATAACAGAGTTCCAATGTGTTCATCGTTGATAGAGATGTGCATGTAAACACAGGGTCTCTGAAAGTTCAACGCAGTTATACGCAAGTGCTATGCAAGCAAAAATGAATAGTATGGCTATACGATTTAGTGGGGTCATAAAACTCATAATAGGTGAACGTTAGTAAAGAATAATTCTTAGGAATTATATAGGGACATTATTGTTTCTAGTTGCTCTACGTATCTATTGGTGTATATGGCCAAGTGGTGGACGTACTAACTCCGGAACACCTAATATATGTGACAAAGTTCTCTTCGGCTTCCTTTTGGTAATCTAAACCGACGTGATAATGGTATTTCTCTTTCACAGCTATGCGCAGTTCTTTTTCACCTCCCAGGAACTTGTCGTTAACGATTATAGCCACTTGGCCATCCAGACAGTACGCTGGGGCTCCGTAGTAGATTTTTAGTTCATCCAAAAGATCACACCATTCAACAGAAGTCAACCCTAAAATTAAATTATTGATCATTGTAGTGACTTAAACCATTATAATTAATCATGATTGTAGATTCACAAGCACAATTTAGATTCTAGCTAGACAAATCCTCGAAAAGGCTTTACAAATACCATGAACTGTAGGTTCTTCAAAAACTCGTGGCCGATACTTGTATAATCCTTTTACTATGTGTGAAGAGTAAATAAATTCTTTTGCAAGTCTATTTCCGATAACGGTGAATTTCACAAGCTCCTTATTTTGTACCTTCTTTCTAATAGCTGACTTAGGTCTAGGATAGCAAGGATTATCAACAGAATTGTGGGCATATTTAATTTTATTACATAATTTAGGCTTAATAGTTTTTGCCCATGGATGTACTATGATTTCTTTTGTGCCACTAATTTTATATGAGAAAATCGAGGATTCCATAATATTGAGCTAAATTATGTAAACAAAGATTTGTCAAAAATCTAATCAAATGGCTTGTAACAAAAACAAACAATTTTTGGATTTATAATTTCTTTTTATTGGCAAAATAGTATCTTTTATTTTAGTATCACAAAGACGTAGATGAAGTTTGACATTGACGGTTGCCATGACTCATGACGTTTGAAGAAGAAGATGGAAAACCAGCAACAATTAATGTTAGAAAATTCTGCATTTTCTTGATTTAAAACTTTTATTGCTGCTTTTAATTGAACTATATTTATCAAAATTCGTATATACAAAAGTATCAGCTAATCAAGGCTTTGTTATTCCAAGCTGTGGTGGAAAATATTAGTTTCTTATCAAAATGAACTTATCCCAGCAGTTTTCGATGATCTCTACTGAATTGTGTAATAATTTGTATGTGAAAGGATACAATAAGTTAGCAGTTAACTCGCTCATAGATGAACTAAACGCTAAACCATACAAATCGGAACTTTTTGTATCAAAACAGGTATGTTCTTTCATTTTGGTCTTACAACACTTTTTGACCTAAATTTCAAAAGTTACTGAGAATTTTTGTATTTCAGGACGCAAATCCACTTATAATAGGTTTGTGTATTAACATAAAACCATCAGATGAGTGTCTGTCAGCTAAAACTTCACATCTAATATGTAGCATCATAACAAAACAAAACATGCAGTTCTCGGCAGATTCCTTAAACAGAGCTGTGGGATGGCATTTACAGTGTTTGAAGACATGTTCAGATATAATACTCCCAGATATATTACACAATTTGCAGTGCATACTGCAATACAATCCACTGAGTGGCACACAGGTAATATTATTTTTCATCAATGTACAAAATGGCAGGTCTTGAGATTTCCTTGGATCTTAACAAATTTTCTTTTCAGTACATCAATGATTTCATTGGGAAGGATGGATTCTTATTAAATTTAATCTATATAGATAAAAATATTGTTTCAAATGCACAAAATTCACTGCAGATATATATAATGGCTTACAAATGCATAATCAGTCTCTTGACTATTGATGATAATAAATCTAATGAAGAAAGGTCTATCACAGTGGATACAAAGGAAAATTTAGTGCAAGTTGTTATTAATTTTCTAATGAAAGGATATACAAAAACGCAAGATGAATTCATGTACTGCAAGGTAAGGTACTTATACCTAACGAGCTTTTGCCCGCGGCTTTGCTCGCGTTAAGAAGTATTATATACAAACTTTCATACCCTATTTGAACCCCTTGGGGTTGGAATTTATCAAAATCCTTTCTTAGCAGATGCCTACATCATAACATCTACCTGCATGCCAAATTTCAGCCTGATCCGTCCAGTGGTTTGGGCTGTGCGTTGATAGATCACCATGTCAGTCAGTCACCTTTGAGTTTTATATATTATATGTATAGATAGAACTGCTTGTATTAAAATGTTGCAAATCAAGTTTATTAATGTTATTGAAATATTTTCTTACCTGAAAACTTATTAAGGCGGACTATTTATGATTATTTTTATTAATTCTAGCAGTCCTATGTTACATGTCTGTGTCTCCATACCTCTTTTAACAGTGTCAATACAGCCTGTCAAGAAAGAGTAGACAGTAGACACAGTACAAATTTTTCCAAATGTAATTACACTCAAAAGGTGGTTTTTTTCTCTGTGTATGTCCACAGAGAATGCTTATACACTTTAAATATTATCACCTTGCACATTTTTATCTCGATATAATAAGGTTTTCATATTTTCTGTGATTTCAAAATTGTGTACAGCGTCTACTATTTTTGACAAGCTATATATTTATAATGAGTTGTTAGGTTAAGTAAACTAGGCATACCATATGTACAGATTGCAATATTAAAATTATATTCTAGGTAGTGATATCAGCGTTGCGAGTTCTTGCCCATATTCACTTCAATGATGCAAATGTGAGTGTCCAGACACCGGAAATTGTGGGTATATGTAGGTACTTCATTCTTTATGGTATACTCAATCAAAACAACAAACCGGAAAGATTGATGCCAGCACAACAGACCATTGCTTCAGCACCGGTAAAACCCAACACCAAAGGGGGAAAGGTATGTAAGAAAAACTATTTTCCCGTATTTATTATGATTCACAAGACTAGTGAATGGTGGCAAGAGTGAATATCACTTCTACACCAGTTTTTTAAGTTAATAGAATAATTTTTTTTAAGTGCCTATGCTGTCCCACTGCTGGGCAAAGGCCTCACCCAAAGTCTTCCAATCCTATCGATCCAACGCAACCGTAGGCCAACTAGTAAAACTAGTAACTATGGCCGCAGTATTTTAGGGGTCAGACTAGCGGACCGAATAAGAAATAGCACACTGTGCTCCAAAACTGGTATTGTGGACGTCGGCATAAGAGCTGCCAAGCTAAAATGGGACTGGGCGGGCCATACAAGCCGTATGCATCCGGACAGCTGGGCAAAGATCACCACAGAATGGGTACCAGACCATGGACAACGCCGCCGTGGCCGGCCTCGAAAAAGATGGCGCGATGACCTAGACAAATAGAATAATTATGTTATTAAAAAAATATTTGAGATTGAAGTCTTTTAATCCTTCGACCGCGGATTCTTAGAAATCTATTGTTATTCTATTGTTGTCGCGATCACTGGTGCTCTTATGGGGCTTGATAGGTTAAAGTTGTATTTTAGTAAGGTCATGCTTTTTTTTCAAACATGCTTTATCATATATTTTATTATTACAGAAACAAAAACAAAGAAAGCAAAGAAACAATGCTATTGAGAGTCTTAAGAAGGAAATACCTGTGTCTGATCGAAGTTTGATGAAAGATGTAGATAACTTTGAAAACAATGCTGCATATAGACCTGCCAGTAAAAATTATTTAGAGCCCAACAAGAGTAAGGCTGTTTGGACTTTGACCAGTGACTCCGACATGTCAGATATGGAGAGCGGTAGAGAGGCTAAACTCATAGCTTTGAAGTCCAGAGTAAGACAGAGTGCCGCAAATCTATTCTTAGTTCTATTCAAGGTGAGTTTGTGTAAAATTTTTGATTGAAAAAAAAAATAAAAAAGTACGCCACGCGAAAAATATACCATCCTCATCACCTGTGGTGAGTGGCAGTCTACCACCGTGCGTTTTTCGCGTAACTTCCTGCCGCGCACTGTAAAACTATGGTGCGAACTGTCACCAGCAGTATTTCCGGAGCTATACGACCTGAAAACCTTTAAGAAGAGAACGTATTCCCTCTTAAAAGGCCGGCAACGCACCTGCAGCTCGTCTGATGTTGTGAGTGTCGTTTGCTTGTTTGCCCCCTTATTTAATAAAAAAAGGACATTTTATTGTGTATTACTTTTTAAACTGTTTTTGACCAAACAATAAAAGTTATTTTCTTCTGAGCCTGAAGTACCTGCTATGCATTAACACATGTTATTTTCTTATTCTCAGGTAAAAGAAAAGAGGGAAATATTCGGTTACTGGTGGGCACTGTTTCCGGACTCCCCAGAGCCTAGCAACTGGTTAGCTGAGCCTAACTCTAAGAAGACCCTTGCTTACTGCGCCCTCACAGATCCTATAGCGAGCAGTAGGGCTGCTGCGCTTAGTGTTATATTAGCCTTGCTGTCTGGTTCTCGACCTTATTTGTCTCAGGCAGAAGTTTGGTAAGTATAAACTTCATAAATTAATACAGTTTGTCAGTTAAAACTTACAGTAATCCATGTTGCTGTCTTTGTCGTATACCTTGTAAAAGCCACTTAACAGACAATGGCGGAGACATAGATAAGCGTGAGTCTGGACTCTAGAATCTAATAACTATTAATAAAAACATTTTTTTTACTAATAGTTATTAGTGCTGGCCAGCGGTGGCGCAGGAGCGAGCACAATGGAAGACCTTGGGGGAGGCCTTTGCCCAGCAGTGGGACAGCATAGGCTAGAAAAAAAATAAAAATTAGTAGGACTATAAATTTTATTAATTTTTCAAATTTAACGTTTCCTTTGCCTAATCCTATTACTTATCGGATCAGATTTCCAGATTTCAGAAAGTTTTAAATTCAAACTGAAGTCACAAATCATTAAAGCTTTAGCCTGGGCAGCGGGCGGTGGCGGCGGCGGTGCGAGAGATGCGCGTTCCAATGCATAGATTTATATGGAAATGGCCTCGAAGACAGCGGCGCGCGGCGTACTATACGGCTACCCGCGCTGCCGCTGCCCCGCCGTAACCGCTTCCGCCCCGCCGCAACCACTACCACCCGATGATTTTGAGGCTAAGACCTAAATCATTAAAAAAAATTTCAAATACTATTTCTTTTTTAGCAAAAAGTGGAATGCTTCGTTCATCCCATTCTCAGTATCTTTAGGTAACATAATAAACTGTATGTACAAGGTGCTAGTTAGCATATTGGACACCGAGCGAAGCCATGCTGTGATACTAGTTGCGCTCAAGTGCTGCGCAGCGCTGGTACAAGCCACGCCGTACCATAAGATGCAAGAGGGTTTGATTACTGAATTAGTAAGGGCTACTAGAAAGTTCTTGATACATAGAGGTATGGTATAATTAATAATGTATGTAGTTGCTTATTTTTTTAAATAATGAATTATTATTTTAGTATTAATTTTGTCCATATTGGACGTTTATTGCAAAAAGCACATTACGGTGCGTCCACATTTGTATCATTTGCGCGATCAGATCTCGCGCGTATCAAGTATGCGTATCATAGTGTGGACGCCTGTTAGATCATTCTGCCGATCATGCGAGTATTTGATACGGCATGTATTAGACACGCGGTTAATAGCAATCGGGGCGTATCATGATACGCGTATCATTTTGACACGCTTCGATGATACGCGACGGAGATCTGATCGGGGATCTGATCGCGCAAATGATACAAATGTGGACGCACCCTTAGATTTTTTTTATTATCAAGTGTATGTTAAGTTGTAAAATAAGACTCAGCAAGACCTTTTTGTCATGCATGGAGTAAAAGTTTTTATTTTATTTTCGAGCCAGAGTGTACCCTTACTTTATTCATGTTAATAACAAACGCGTTATTTAAATTTCAGATGTGACATTACAAGTTGGAGCACTCATTACTATTGGATGTGTTTTATCTATTGACCCCAAAGTGCCCGAGGTGCTTAAGTCTATGGAGAAAGACGCTTCTACCCCGTGTAAAGCACAAGGCGATGAAAACTCAGATCTGAATTATTTAGACGATGAAGAAGGCTACTCTGATGATGAATTTTTTGCCGAAGAAGTTAGCGATAAAAAAGAAAATGAGTATTGCTTCAAGAGTTGGGTCTTGGATATATGTTTTAAAAATATTGGATGGCTCTTCAAAGGAAATGAACGTGTGGTACGTGTTGATTATTTCTGATCATAAAATCACTTTGCTTATAATTCAAAGGACAACAATTTTTATGTTACTTCTGTAAATAGCGCGTCGATTGAATTATGTAAAACGTTAGCAGCGGTTAGCATCAAAGTTACAGCATTTTGTAATTGACAATCACTATTATAATTTTTATTTATTTATTTAAGCCAGCCACTGACCTCCATTATACAAGTACGCTGGATCTATGATACCCTTTGAAATGACAGCTGTTTTTTGTGCCTATTTGAAGCAGAATCAGCGCCCCAATGCGGGGTAAGAGAACTAAATCTGACGTAAACATAACGTTTAAAAGTCGCCATATTGGCGCTGATAGCAGTAGTGGGAGTACTTAGAACAATACTAGTTTCTACCACCATAGTGATAAGATTCTCTTTGGTGTCTACAACCAATAGCGATTGAGCGGCCATTTGCAAGTTACGTCAGATTTAGTTCTTTTCCCCCGAATTGGGGGCGCTGATTCCGCTTCAAATAGGCACAAAAAACAGCTGGGTATCATAGGTCCAGCGTGTTTGTATAATGGAGGTCAGTGAAGCCAGCCCTCGTTTCCATCTCAAATAGTCTTCTTTTACTAACCAACTTCCAAAAAAGGTTCTAATATATTATATTGTATTTTCAGAGATGTATACCATCCGCTATACCGGTCGTCCTTGAATCGCTGCAAGTGTTGTCGGCTATAGCGTTCCACCACTTGTCCGAGTTGCTCAAACCACATCTGACTCTACTAGCTGATGTGCTGAGCGAAGTGCTACAACATGAGCACCAAGATGTTGTATTGCAAGCGTCGCGTACCATCAGTATTATAGGCGACGCTATACAGAAGCTTGGTATGTGAAAAATTCATTTTGTAAAATAATATAATAATAATAATAATATATAATATCTATGGACGCTTCACACCACGTCAGTCTGGCCCCGTGCTAAGTACCTAAAGGACTTGTGTTACAGGTACCAGACAACGGAAATATATTTAATACTTTTATACTATACATATATTTAAGATTTTTATTATATAATACACATATTTAATACACATCCAGACCCGGGAACATTGAAAAACTTTTTGTTCCGTCGGCGGGATTCGAACCCGCGACCCCCGGCTTGAGCTACCAACGCGCTCACCACTGAGCCACAGAGGTCGTCAATAATAATTGATAGGTTCCGGTCGCAGAGTAACTTTTATCTTAAACTTGAGCACCAAATATACTAATCTTATATATAAAATTCTCGTGTCACAATGTTAGTCCACGAACTCCTCCAAAACGGCTTTACTGATTCTTACCAAATTTTATATGCATAGTCAGTAGGTCTGAGAATCGGCTACTGGGTACTTTATATATTGATAAGTGCATTTGTTGAATAAATAATAGTAAATTATTACAACTCGAGACTGAGGGCGACCATTGTTTGTGCGACGGGATAGCGATAGACGTTGCTATATGGTAACATACTTATTTAGTCACTTAAAAAAAATAATATTATAGGCGAAATAGGTACTTTATATTATGGCAAAGCAACGTTTGCCGGGACAGCTAGTAATATATAAAATTCTCGTGTCACAATGTTAGTCCGCGAACTCCTCCGAAACGGCTTTACTGATTTTTACCAAATGTTATATGCATATTCAGTAGGTCTGAGAATCGGCTACTGGGTACTTTATATATTGATAAGTGCATTTGTTGAATAAATAATAGTAAATTATTACAACCTGAGACTGACGGCGACCACTGTTTGTGCGACGAGATAGCGATCGACGTTTGCCATGGCGACATACTTATTTATACCTTGTGCGTTTTAAGATGATATGCGTGACACATAATAATTGACAATAGTAGGGAAGTTACCTAAAAAAAATTATCGATAATTTAAAAATATCGAATCACTTCGTAAAGGAATTGCAATCGAAATTATCGATTTCGTACTTACGTTTCAGAGTGGCGCCGGCGATTTAAGATGGCCACCCTTTTTTATCGATTTGATTTCGATTCAACAGTGGCAATCTCTATTGACATAAGTTCCGTTTCATGCATTTGACATTTTTCAAATGTTTTCGTAACAATAATTTTATACTCCTATTTCACAGTTAATATTTATATTTTTATTAATAAGTAAGCATTTAGCAACTCTTCATTTTTATTCATTTACAATTATAGGAAACATTTATTTTTGTAGATGGAATATAATTTATTACATTTTGTTTTTTTTTTGTTTTCTTGTAAAAAAAAATCCGTAGCAAGGAATATGAGAACTGTCACCCATATCATCTTAGAACGCACAAACTAAGTATAGTCACTTCAATAAAAATGGGCGAAATACTTTATATTATAGCCAAGCAACGTTTGCCGGGATAGCTAGTATTATATAATATGCGAAAGTGTTTTTGCCCGATTCTGTCTGTTACTTCTTCACGCTCAATTAGCTCAACCAATTTAGTTAAAATTTGGTGAGATACATTGAGAGACGAAAAAGGACTTAATATTATGACAGTTTTTGTTGTTAAAAAAAAGGTTGGAGAGTAGTGTTTTGTGTCGAACTCGAACTCGAATTCGAACTCGACTCGAACTCAGTTGTCTGTAAAGTCGGTTTACTGACGATAGTTGAACGTGACAACGTCATAGCCTTAAACGGAACGCCTCAGAGCCCCAGAGGTAACGCCGCATATTGCGTCATGTTTTTTCGTGCGCCCAGCCCATATCGAATTATAAGACGTTGTCACGTCAAAAATGTACGGTTTCCGCACAGTAAACGAAATGAGACTCATCGAATTAACGGACGTCATCTAGCCTAAAATATACCAACAATATAATTTCACATACTTTTCAGAGCAAATAGACGAACCACCTAACCTCAAGCACTGCGTGTACATGTGGGAGACGGTGCTAGGGCCGTTGTCGTCGGTGCTGCAACACGACGCGTCGCCCGCCAAGGCGGTCGTGTGCGACTGTATCGCGAACATCGGGGAGCGGACCTTCAAGGAACTACCGGTGAGTTCTTCTTCTTCGCTTTTAAAGTCCTCCGCGAGAAATTGCCACAAGCTATATGTGGGAGACAGTCCAGGCTGCTGCCGTCGGTGCTGCAACACGACGCGTCGCCCGCCAAGGCCGTCGTGTGCGACTGTATCGCGAACATCGGGGAGCGGACCTTCAAGGAGCTACCGGTAACTTCTTCTTCTTTTTCGTTTTCAAAGTCCTCCGTGGGAAATAGCCATGGCCAAAATAATGCCTTGAAGCTAGAAGAATTTCGTACGATTAATAGCTAATTGTTTCAATAATTAATGGGATATATTGTTATTCCATGTAAAAGGATTATAGTCCGCGCGGAACTAGTTGGCCGCTCTGCCCGTATACTCACATACCGGCCAACTAGTTCCGCGCGGACTATAGTACCTGTTTTAAAGCTATAGCGAAAAATTGTTCGCGAGTGAAGGAAGCTGCAAAGTTAACTAAACGAATTTCTGCGCAACGGAGTTGGCCATCAACTAGTCTTTTAAAATAATATTAAATACAAGGTGTAACAAAACTAAGTGAGAACACTTTAGGGTTTTTATGTGTCCCTTACATAGAGTTCTCTGTGAAAGTAGCAGCGCTGAAAGAGTAAATTTTTGGGCAAGCGGCCAAAGGTCATGAATTTTTCCACACAAAAGTAAAAAAGAAAGTTGCTCTTTCAGCACTGCTACTTTCACAGCGAATTCGATATAGGGAACCCATACACAACCTAAAGTATTATCACTTAGGTAATAATTTTCTTACATCCTGTATACTATGGACGAATTGTATGCTCATAATATTTTGTTATTTCAGAGTCGCACGCAGATGTTATGCTGTGCGCTGCTGGTGGGCTCCTGCGGGGACGCGGACGCGGCCGTGCGCGCCGCCGCAGTGCGCGCGCTGGCCATGGCGGTCATATACCGCACGCTCAGAGAGGTATACGCCCACTTTCACCACGCCCACCATTATAATCTACTTATATAAATAAAATTAATGAATTTCAATTTTGTTAGTCTTGCTTAAACTCGAGAACGGCTGAACCGATTTGGATAATGTTAGTCTTAAAACATTCATGGATGATCAAGGTTACTTTACGAGGAACGCGATGCAAACTCCAGGTCATCTCGTATGAAATATAATTCGTATTGACCTAAATGCAAAGTTAGTGTGTGGATAATGATTAATGACCTCCAATTGTAACGACTCACATAGGTCGAGTTTTAGTATCTTGCTAATAAGCCGTGTTCAAACCAAACTTACTATACGCCGCCGAATGTGAGCGAACGTTACGCAGTTTATTGTATTTCCATACATATTCACTTTTTCGTTCACACCTAACCGGCGCGGACATTCGATGCCGTTCATTTTCAAGTTCACACGGGGGCTCACAGTGAGCCTGCTTACATTCGGCGGCTGATAGTCAGTTTGGTTTGAACACGGACATAATTATATTATACTAAATACAAACGTATTAGAAAGAAGTATTTTTGATTTAATAGTTAAACGAATGAAAAAATTAAACTACTAATACAAGATAATAATGATTTAAAATTCAGATAACTCGTGTACTTGTTTTTTGTAATGTACAATTACTTTGAGAAGAAAGTATACACTTTGCATAGATTTTATTATAATGTGAACAAGAACGCCTGAGAAAGGTATTTTTTGCATAATATCTATGGCAAAATTGTTATAATACATAATATAATACATACTATAGAGAAATTGATTCACAGACAGATGGCGCACCAACGTAATTTGGTTACTTTATGTCAAACCCAGCCGACAGATCACGATTCACGACTATCTCGACCAAACGACGTAGGTCCGACTGCCTATGAATCAATTTCTTCGATGATACAATTTTTACCGGGTTTGGGCCGGCTTTACATTCCATAGATACAGACACTGTATCGTCTGTATCTACTACGACAACAGGTATAAATTTTATACCTGTTGTCGTAGTAGATACAGACGATACAGTGTCTGTATCTATGGAATGTATAAAATTTATACCTGTTGTCGTAGTAGATACAGACGATACAGTGTCTGTATCTATGGAATGTAAAGCCGGCCCAAACCCGGTAAAAATTGTATCATTCACGACTATCTCGACCAAACGACGTAGGTCCGACTGCCTATGAATCAATTTCTTCGATGATACAATTTTTACCGGGTTTGGGCCGGCTTTACATTCCATAGATACAGACACTGTATCGTCTGTATCTACTACGACAACAGGTATAAATTTTATACCTGTTGTCGTAGTAGATACAGACGATACAGTGTCTGTATCTATGGAATGTATAAAATTTATACCTGTTGTCGTAGTAGATACAGACGATACAGTGTCTGTATCTATGGAATGTAAAGCCGGCCCAAACCCGGTAAAAATTGTATCATCGAAGAAATTGATTCATAGGCAGTCGGACCTACGTCGTTTGGTCGAGATAGTCGTGAATGATACAATTTTTACCGGGTTTGGGCCGGCTTTACATTCCATAGATACAGACACTGTATCGTCTGTATCTACTACGACAACAGGTATAAATTTTATAGATACAGACACTGTATCGTCTGTATCTACTACGACAACAGGTATAAATTTTATACCTGTTGTCGTAGTAGATACAGACGATACAGTGTCTGTATCTATGGAATGTAAAGCCGGCCCAAACCCGGTAAAAATTGTATCATCGAAGAAATTGATTCATAGGCAGTCGGACCTACGTCGTTTGGTCGAGATAGTCGTGAATCGTGATCTGTCGGCTGGGTTTGACATAAAGTAACCAAATTACGTTGGTGCGCCATCTGTCTGTGAATCAATTTCTCTATAGTATGTATTATATTATGTATTATAACAATTTTGCCATAGATATTATGCAAAAATTTCCTTTCTCAGGCGTTCTTGTTCACATTATAATAAAATCTATGCAAAGTGTATACTTTCTTCTCAAAGCTGTACAATTACAAAAAACAAGTACACGAGTTATCTGAATTTTAAATCATTATTATCTTGTATTAGTAGTAACTTGTAAGTCTACATTATTATTGTGTATTAGTAATCCATTAGTCTAGTTTCGTGATCGCGACTGTTAAACGCATCCTTTAAAAGAGCGTATTCCCCCTTAAAAGGCCGGCAACGCACCTGCAGCTCTTCTGATGTTGCAAGTGTCAATGGGCGACGGTAGTTGCTTACTATCAGGTGACCCGTATGCTCGTTTGCCCCCTTATTTAATAAAAAAAAAAAATTCATGGTTTAGCAATGAATGGTAATTTAGGTTTATTTGTAATCAATAATCATATATTTTGTATGTTACGTACAGGACATGTGTTTCGTGTGCGACTGCGGCGAGAACGTGCTGCGCGCGCTGGCTGAGTCGAGCGTGGTTGTGCGGACGAAGGCGGCCTGGGCGCTCGCCAACCTTAGCGACGCGCTCGTATTGAACATGTGAGCACACCCCTACATTTAGGGCTCCCACACAAAACTGCGAATTTGCGTCACATCGTAATGTCATTCTTCAGAACGAAGTTCCTTATCGCGCGTTGCGAAAGGGGGCTAGGCAGAACGACACTTATTTTAGTATCTGCGAATTAGAGGCAGAGGGCGTTGATGTGGCTATGACGTCAACTGGCGGGAAATGTATAACTTCGTTCCATCCGGTGTCCCTTGATACCTCTCAATTTATTATGAATTTTGTCGCAAACATTTTCGATGCGATGCGAATTCGCAGTTATGTGTGGAAGCAATTAAACCGCACTAGGTGGAACTATAGTGCCGATTAGCTATGTCCATATTATAAGCTTTCGTCTTCAATTTTCGTCATCTTCTTTCATTCAACTTTCGTTTTGGCGCATTCAATCATTGAATGCGTCAACGAACGCAACGCCAACATTGTCATTTTTGTTTTTTGGATACGGTCAGACACCACATGCGTCGCGGGCATGGCGCACTCACGCATAGCGTCACAGTTCTGTCCTTTGTAGAAAACATGGGCGTGCGGTCTTTATAGGCAAAAAGGCAGTGCTTGCCATTCACAGATAACAGATATTTAACTTTCGTACTTTTTAAATGACTCATGACGTTAATTTTTTAATAATATATAATACTAAAAAATATAGTAAAAAAATAAATATACACATTTAAAACGCCTCAATTTATAAAATAGCAACATGTTGCTCATGTTGAGGTGCTGGCTCAGTGTTGAGGTGCCTGCCTTGCGCGTATGTGTGAGTGTGTCCGTGCACAACCGAAAACGCACACAACCATGAATATCGAATGCGATTATGTACTGCAAGCTCTGCGGCAGACACCAGCAGTGTTGCCAACTATGGGGATATCCCACTTTTAATAGGGAAAAATTAAATATATAGTGCGTATTTTAGGGAGTAAAAATATTATATTATATTCATGGGCGTGAAATTTTTTAAGCAAAAATGTATATTTATTTGGTTTTTATTACTGTTTTTATATAAATAATGACATCATGAGTGACGTTTTTGCCGCAAACACAATCATTGCGGTCGGCTGAAGTAGTATTTTCAGCGTTTTGATCTCTCAGTGGAAAGTACCCCAAGTAATAAATAATATATTTAAATAATAGTTGGGGAGTTCTGGTCAATGTGTTTTCAAGTTAATTTAAGGGGGAAATTTTTGAACAGTTGGCATCACTGGCGCCGCGGCCGGCGCGGGCGCCCGCGCCATGCTGACGGCGATCGGAACTACTCGTGAATAGTATTGAGCAATCGGATATAATCCGAGTAAAATGAATAGACGCGATTAATCTAATTACGTATAATATGTACATATGCATTTTTGTTTTGTGAGGTTTATAATATTTGTTTACATTTTACATAGCTGAAATTTTTTGTGTTTTGGGAGGCCATTGCTTTTTTCATGTGATCGAGCACTGTTACTATATTATATTATTATTTTTGGTTTTATAGTTTTCTAAGAATATTTTAGATTTTAATATTCGAAAGTTTGTATAATAGTTAACAGTTTGACATTAATAATTGCGTACATTCATAAAGTATCACCTGGTAGTAAATAATGGTTATTCGTAAAAAATAATAATAAGACGTCTGCTTTCCGCTGACATAACCTTAAGAGGAAAAAGTTTTAAAAACTTTTTTACGATAATCAGATGACTTATGATAATATTAAAGATAGATAATGAAAGATGCATTAGACATAACGTATATGTTTACATTTCGAAGGTTAGATAACTTTACTATATCCGCTTGCTCTATGCACTTGTGTTTCAATATCCAATTATTTTAGTCATAAGTCATAACAGAACAAATGTTGCACAATCTTATTCTAGCGTTGTCATCTTTGTTAATTAGATATATCTGTTTATTAATAATTGACGATTTGACTATTACGTCTTCAACCGCCTTGAATTTTGAACGCAGTTTAAAAGGTTACACTTGGGTTGAAAGATGATGCTTGTTTAAAAGTTTAACTGCTGCATACAGAATATTAATTAATTAACTGTTATTAAATGGAGTTTTTGACATAAGCCCCAGACATTATCTGTTGTTTCATTATTATTCATGTAATTACAGTTAAGTATTTAATATTTGTCTCTGAATGAGGCAGTTAGTGCCAATTTTATCAACAACTGTTTAATTTAGTCGTTGATTAAACTTCATGTTATATCCCTCTTCTCCGTATGAATGAAAGAAAGAGCAAGACATTTTAATAAGCGATTAACACTAGTAGGCATGACTGAAATTGTAACTAAGGCTGTGTTTTAATAAAAAAGAAGTTAGAAGACTTGAGGTTGTGTGGGGCGTAATGTCAACACTTGACAAAGTAGGTAACTGCTATAATAATAATAAGTATTCATTAATTATGTCTCTTTGAACGACCTAGTGTTAGATTCTAAACAACTTTTCTAATTCTAAAATTAAAATCTGGTTTAAAGTTAATTCTTATTTCAATCTTATGCTCAGAGTTTAGCCCTTTCGATGATGATTCGACATAGATTGATGTAAATAGAGTCTACATAGTAGACCTTTGAAGGTTATTTGCTTCAATTTTCATGTAGTTACATAAGACGAAAGTGCCTTAGAATGTTGTACAACTGATTTTCATATGCTTACATCAGGGGACAGAATGATTCAAGAGGTTCGCATGTATAATTCGTGTATTATCTTTGGCTATTTACAAAACAATTGAACTCCAACGTCAGATACCACGTGTAGGTATCGTGATGTGTATTTTTAAACTGTTTTAAAGAGATAATGGAAGTTTTCCGGGGAATGTTTCAGGCAGGAGCCCGATATAGATTCGGTCGACGATAGCCTGCTACTACGGCTACTAGAGGTCAGCATACGCTGCGCCACAGATAATGATAAGGTGTGTAAACATCTGAATTGGGTGATTGAGAAAATTGCGTTATATTTTTTCCGCATTATGAAAGAGATTACTTTTGGTGTGGTGATATCTTCTGATGAAATGTGCAACCGCAATGCTATAGTGATTGCGTTTAAGCTCATGTATGCTGCAAACAAGCAAAAGTTATGATAGCAATTAAAATATAAACATCTTCGAAAAAGCACTATGATCTGACTAGTACATTTGGAGATCCTTATGGCAACATTAAAAGCAATTTTCTCTCAACTCTTATACCGTTTCCGTTTCCGCCTCCGACCGTATAATAAAAGTATGTTCTGAATAAAGTCTAATAAGGTCAGTAAACAAAGACATATACAAGGTCTAAGAAAACTAAGTGATATAACCTTAGTCCCTCAAGCCCCAAACGGTCGCATGCAACCGCGATAACAATAGAATAACAATAGATTTCCAATAATCCGTGATCGAGGGATTAAGGGGTGTAGAGTTTACTGTCAAAGTAGCAACACTGAAAGAGCAACTTTTTTATTACTTTTGTTTGGGAATATTCATGACGCTGGAACACTTACCCATACAAATCAGAAAACAATATTAGCTCCTTCAGCGCTGATATTTCACAGTGAACTTCTATGTGAGGAATACACACATCCACTAACGTATTATCACTTATATAACTGTACTCGGCGAAACATGGCGGTAGCGGTCATTGACGCGGTTTATATAGAAAAGACAAGTTTTTGACAGCAAAAACTTGTCATTTCTATATAAACCGCGATTGACAATGAAGTGTCAGATGTTGTCAATCGCGACTTTGTATAGAAAATGACAAGTTTTTTGACAGGGAGTCAATGACTGCTACCGCCATGTTTCGCCGAGTACAGTATAGTTTTGTTACACCATGTATATTTTATAACCCATCATATATTTTGCAGGTGAAAATGAGTGCTGTGCGAGCTCTAGGTAACCTACTCCGGTACATAACAGAAGCCCACCTCCGTCAACACTCGCAGCTAAAAAGCCTCTGTGATTCGGCGGTCGAGAAACTTCTAGACTGCGCGTGTAAAGTCACCAACATGAAGGTGCGGTGGAACGCCTGTTACGCCCTCGGAAACGCCATGAAGAACGATGTACTGTATACCTGGTGCGATGGATGGCTGGTAAGCTATGTAACCGACTTCCAAAGTAGGAGGTTCTATTTTTGGCCATGGATACTTTTTTGCATACATTGCATCAAAAAGTACAGAAATCCCGTGGAAGACTATGATATCTACGCTTTCCCGAGTAAAACCAAGGTATTGCAGTCTCTCACGGATGTCTATTTACATAGATTATGTTCTTAAAAAGTGTACAAAATAATTGAAAACTCGGTCCATAAAGGTGAACGCAGATTTGGGCCGCACCGCACGCACCGCAGTCGCCGCATTCGAATTATTTATATGAAGTTGCGTCGACTGCGGCGCGGGTATGCAGGTATGCGAGCTTGCCTATCTTAATATAATATATAATTCTTCTGTGAGTGTGTATGTCACTGAACTTCTCTCAAACGACTAGACCGATTTTGATGAAATTTTTTGTGTGTGTTCAAGGGGATCTGGGAATGGTTTAGATTCACAATTTTTTGGACAATGTTTTTTTAATTAATTTTTAATTTATTAGTAGTTGTTGATTTTGGAATGTTTTACATTGGATCCGACAGACGGCGCTACCATCGCAGTGTCAAATTTTAAATAATATTCGAATTCGAATTTTAATTTTAGTCTGTCCCGACAGTTAGCGCTGCGATCAAATTAAAAAAAAATACTTTATATACTTAATATGGCAAAGAAACGTTTGCCGGGACAGCTAGTAACTTCATATAAAGAATTCGAATGCGGCGACTGCGGTGCGTGCGGTACGGCCCAAATCTGCGTTCACCTTAAAACGTATAATTGCTATAATTGCTATGACTTAATCCATACTGATATTATAAATGCGAAAGTGTGTCTGTCTGTCTGTCCGTCTGTCTGTCTGTCTGTCTGTCTGTTACCTCTTCACGCCCAAACCGCTGAACCGATTTTGCTGAAATTTGGCATGGAGATTCTTTGAGTCCCGAGAAAGGACATAGGATAGTTTTTATCCCTGAAAAATGTACGGTTCCCGCGCGGTAAACGAATTTTGGCGCAACGAAGTTGCGCACATCATCTAGTTATTTATACATTTCCTTTTACTATTAAACTCTCCTATTTGTTTGCCATGCGGGTCATTGCCATTCCTTATACCAGGCAAAGCAGACATGTATGATTTCTTTTGTAAATATTTCAAATGCTAAGCTTTAAATAATAATTTCGTGTTTCAGAGCAAAGCATTCGAAAGTCTATGCAAGCTAGCACAAGACTGCAAGAACCTGAAGGTGCGTATAAACGCGGCGTCGGCGCTGCGGTCGCCATGGCAACGTGCGCTGTACGGTCGCCATCTTGTGCCGGTGTGGCGCGCCGTAATGGCCGCCCTTGAGACCGCCGCCAACGTCGATGACTTTACGGAATACAAGCATAAGGATAATCTTATTGAACAAGTAATACTGGATTATACTTTAAGTTTATATGAGATGTAAATTCGCTAGAATTTCTATAGACTTTTGCCAAACAAATGACTAATTAATGTTTATCCTTGACATGCTGTTGACGTTTCACGTTTCCACCGTGCGTTGCGAAGAATGTGTTTTTGATAACCAATAGAATTGCTTCATTTGCCTGACTTTGCTAAGTGCAGCGATTCTATTGGATTTTAAAACTCCAATTCTCGCAAAGCACTCCGGCGGAAGGCAGTCAAATAGGAGTATAATATTTTGAACGTAGGATACCGTACTCACCTTAAACGTGTGTATGTTTGTATGTTTGTGAAGTTTTAAGTTCAATGTTCCTCAAAAGCGCGTTTTTTAGTTTATTAATTTCTTTTGTTTCAGCTTTGCGTAACTCTCGCTCACCTCTGCTGTCTACTAAAGCCGTCGGACCTACCAGAAATACTAGACCCTCTGGTCTTCCACTTCGACTGTGCAAAGTCCATGTACACGCAGCTCTACAATAAATTGCCACCTGAGAACGCATCGTGCCTCAAAATACTGCAGGCGGCGAAATTCGTCACCATAGACTTAACAGCGGAGACTGATACTCAGCAACAAGCACTAGGAATGTTACAGGAAATATTCATTTGGGATACGTAATATTATGACTAGCAGTGGGACAGTATAATAGGCCTATAAATTTTTTTACAAGGACATTCTTCTTCTTTTGTTAATGGCGACCTTCGTAAATTGCCAATGTCAAAGTGGCTTACTTAATAAGTATGTGGGTGATAATGTTATGGGAAGATGTGAAAGGACTGTTACTTAAATGACACCAGTGATAATAATTAATTACTCGATCACATTAAATAGTGATATTCGCCTGATATTGATAGGATATCGTGAGTCGAGAGTGTGATGGCGGCGTTAGCTCTGACATTAGCCACGTGCCAAAACAGCTTTGTAGTTAATGGCTTATATTATTGGCCTTTTGCATTTAATATTATTAAACAGGAAAACGCAGACGTCAAAATACATAAAACAGTCCAAAAAGAAGCTATGGTATTGTGGCTGGTTAAAGGGCCCATTCACGGCAATCCGCCGTGCAGGACTGCAAATGGACATAGCTCACTCATTGGTTCACGCGACCGGAAACACCGAGTGTGGACCAATCTGTGAGCTATGCCCATTTGCAGTCCTGCACGGCGGACTGCCGTGAATGGGCCCTTTTAGGATTAATTAGGTAGGTCTTCCAAGTAATCCACGATTTTTAATGATACACTTTGCAAAATGTAATAACACCTTAGATTTTATGTAAATAACACACAATGCATTTGTCACTAAAGTATTTTGAATATTATTATTTTAATGGCGTTCATTGCGAATTCAAAAGCCTAACTCCTAAGTAAGAATTTAATTATTATGATGAAATAAAAGCCTAGTATAGTATTATTACTGAGCACAATATAATTTATTACTTTTTATTTTAGTGCAGAAACTAATCCTTTTATTTATTTTTACGAATAAAAAATGTTTACTTTTAAAGACTTGCGTATTATTTTTTGTACGGTTCATTAGGAAAATACAAACAATCGATTATCACGTGACCAATTATTTGCAACATTAAAATATGTTCTACAATATATTATGTGTGTTGCAAATAATTGTATGGAATGTTGAATAATTTTGAATAATAGCGAGTTAAAACATGTTCCACTGCGTCTTACATTAAGGAAATTTAAGAAATACCCCTCACTCCCGTCCCTACGGCGCGGCCAACTAGTTCCGCGCGGACTATAATATATAAACTTTGACTGACTGATGATAATACATTACATCTACATATAAATAAAAATTACTATGTTAAAGCACGAATAATGTTTATACATATACGAAGGCGTGATAGTTTTTCCGTAAAGTGTACCACAAAATGTTGTGGGATATATCATTCACTTCGATCGCCCTGATTACAAGAGGCTTCGGGGATTCCCTTACTGCATGGGTTTCCCCGAGTTCGGCTTTTTTAGGTGTCTTGGTGATTATTTTTCCTATTAAAGTATGAAGTCTAGGCCAGTGGCCACTTAGTTTCAACAAGCGATGGCTAAGAGAAAAGACATCATAGTGAATTCTAGATGCGTGATTCACAATACAATCGGTTTCGAGGACCTCATAGAGAAAAAAAAAGTTACATTATAGTACCTATTATAACCAGTGTATATTATGGTGAGTTTCGATTTATGGTTTCGTTTAATGAATAGATATAATAAGGTAAGTTTCGAATCCGAATCGAACGGTATTGCAGGTACGTTAGATATAAATTATATGGAAGGCCGAAGGACTATACAGATGCATTGTAAGAAAACAATGCATAAAACACACCTAAGTAAGTAAAATATGATAATGTTTGCACCCGTAACAGTAATTCCAACATTGTAAATAGACGCGTGAACAGACATCCAGTACTAACCGCTTTACAACACGGGTGCACAATCTTATCGTAATGCCAATAATTAGGGGTGAGCCGTGAGCCGTGAGGGGCATTGACGCACGGAGATATTACCTAACCAATTATCGGCCAATTAAACAGGTCCACTAGGTATAGTCAACGTAAATAAGATAGAGGTATACCTACCACTTGTCCAGTAAACATGGTATATTTTTACTTGAGCGTTAACCCTAGAGCGGTCGATCGAGAAGGTTCGGTCCCTAACTAGGTGCTATTCAAGCACTAGAAACTAATAATAATAATGAAACAGAGGTACAGAGGTACCTTCACCGCAATTTATAAGTGATAAATAGCTAGCTGGTCATCTTAAAGTCTTTACAAAGAGGCAAGCAAATTACGTCGCATCTTGCCCAAAAAATCAACAGAAAAACTGAAAATTACAGAAATCGGTATAGCGGTTTTTTAAATACAGCCTGGAGACAGACAGACAGACAGATCACAGATGGACTGACAACGAAGTCTGAGTAATAGGGTCCCTTTTTTGGGTAAGCACAAAACCCTAAAAATATTTATAATTCGTCATAAGTTTATAACAAAATATATTATTCTAGTTCTACAAATAATATTATAGTTTTTACCTATATCTATTTGTAGTTTAGATACTTTATTAAAATCTTTATCACATTCTAGCTTCCTCATTTTTATCACCAACCGGCAACCGAATATTAACTTAGTGAATGTAACAGAGATATTAGGCGAAACGTGACTATTTGTACTAAGTAGCCAGTAGTTATAGAGCCAGTGCATAGAGTAAGACCTTGAGCTTGAAATTACAACAATGTCTTAATCAGTAAGACACGGTCCAATATAGAAAGGGCGGTTAGAAACAGATGACGGATTTTATAAGTATGTACCATCGAGGAAATTGATTATAGACAAAGTAATCTATCGCCTGGGTTTGACGTAACGCGACCAAACTACGTAGGCCCCCCATCTGCCTAGGAATTAACTTCGCTGATAGCACAGAATACAATATAATATTATTAGTACAAGTACTGATTAAATTTAATAAAAGGTTATACGGTATACCTACTTGTACCTAAGCAATGTAAATCGCTTGTGCAGGGCGCTGTTGAAAAGTTAATGTTACGTTAAAAAATATTCATTTTTTGCGTAAATGGAGGCTTCAGAGCAGAAAAAATGATTAGAAATTGAAAAACTGTGGATTTTATGTATAGCCATTAGCCAGAGCCCAGTTATTATAATAGCCAGATGATGAAGTAGGTAAGGTTCAAATTATAGAGGAAAAAAAATAGTGAGTACTTAATTGTTTTTATGTTATAAAATTTCAGTTATTTGGTTCTTCCACTCACGATTTTCTTTAAGTAGGTACCTAAGTAATATGCTTATTATTAACCAGGTAATCCAAAATTCTATCTAAAAAGGATATATTTAGCTGACCCGGCGAATTATCAAGTAAAAATTATTATCTTTGTTTTTGTTTTTCTATTTGGAAATCGAGCGCAAAAAGATAAAATCACTCAGACACCGCGTGCTCAGACAAAAAATAAACTTTTGTGACGATCAAATGAAAATATTAGTTCATTGATAGATAACATGACCCCTTATCACAATGACACAGGTCAAAAGATACACCATGAACTTATTTTAACCCATCATCTCCCAAGCGGCACCGGCTCGGTGAATAACAATTGAAAATACAATTTGAAAATCTATTGTGTCTGCGATTACCACGATCGAGGCACTAAACACCTGCCTACGTCTCTAATGATGAGTTTCAGGAAAAAAATTCAAAATAAAATTATATCTACTCAAATCTTTCTTGTGTAGAAGAATGTTTTTAAGAAATCAGCCTGATGGACGACGGTACGAGTAGGATGTAGCTCCCACACTAGGCCTACTACGAAACCGATTTGAGACTCAAATAATCGGATGAGAATGCCGCGTCCTGCTCTAACAACGTCATTTCACGTTTGTTAAAACCGTTTCGTGGTACGGGCCCGGTTTCGTTGACGGTGGCCGGTTTTATTGAAACCAGGCCAGCTACGCAGGTGTAATTTTATAGTGCCCAAGTGTGTGCGCAGTACACATTAAGAGCACTCTCTATTCCTTTACTCTCATAACCCAGTGGGACGGACGATCGACACGACTAGCGAGAGATCAGCTAGGCGCAAGACCGACTTTTTACATGCCCATCCGACGCATGGATTATCTTACTTACTTGTCAGACAATCAGGGGATCAGCCTGCATTGTCCTAACCAAACTTGGAAATAACACGTTTCCAACGCGAGAATCCACGACCTCCGAGTCAAGAGCTGCGCTCTATACCACTAGAGTCTAGACCACGGAGGCGGAGTAGGATACAGTACGTAATTATTAATTACCTAACATACCGTCCTCTACACAACTGCCAGCCCTGGATTGATAAATAGGCTGTATAGGCCGCGGCCTAGGGGCGGCAGCGTCCTAGAGGGGCGGTAGCGTCTTAGGGTTACGGCAGATTTTGTACATGAGGCTAAAATAAAGTGGTCTTCACTCATAAAAAATATTTAAATTCATAACTGTCAACTACAATATTATGAGTTTTTCTCTGAGGCTTATATGGTCTTGGGTTCCGCTCCCAAACCCTTAGGTACTATAAATAGGTCTCTGGTGAAAGCCGGGAATAACCGTGCTATTTATCCGATCTATTTGCTCCCTTACGTTATTATAATATTGTTTCAATTCATCTGGTTCTGGGAAACAACAAAGTCGGCAGGAAGTCGACACTACCACACCACAGTAACGCTATATTGTTTGACCTGCACTAAGCCCTACCAACTATATACCTATGATGGTTATAGAATAATAATTATTGTAAGTGTTAATACAGCTATACCAAAGAGACCTACGTAGCTACTAGCTACTAAAATATTTACATTACCTATCAAGTTCGTACCGCATGTTTTGGCTATTCAAGTTTCAGCTACAATACCCGGCAATAAATATTGCACATCGACCTTTGGAAAGAGACATTCGGCTAATTTCGGTTTCATAGAGCGTTATCTTTGTAGCACACACCTATTTGACATTATGTCAGTCGTTGTTCAAATTCAATAGAGTGCAGTCGCGTCCAGTTCAAAATATATATCTAGAGTTGTTAACACCCCTAAATTTGCTACAGCTGTAATTTTCCAAAAGAATTTTAAATACGTACACATAATTTGAACACCCTCTTTTATTTTATTTTACCCGAACCTAAAGCCATAACTTATAGAAAATTTGGTGTATTTTATACAAAGAATAATAAAATTGTCAAAAGAAGAGAACCATTATTGTTTTAACAGCTCCTAATATATACCGGACTTTTTGTATTTCGTGCGTAAGAGATAACGCTCTACAAAACCGAAATTAGTCGACTGTCACTTTCCAAAGGTCGATGTGCAATATTTATCGCCGGGTACTGTACCTCATATTTCCATTCGACCTAACCTAAGCCTTATTACTTAATTACATAAATACCTATCTTCTTCCTCTTCGAAAGTACCTAGTATTCTATCTATTCAATTCTAGGTCTATTCATTAAAAAGAAAGGAAAATTCTCTCTAATCCTAACGAATGGTTCAAAGAGGGTTCTAGAATATTTATGTGATCTCTAGATAAATCTAAAATGGTTATGTGAAAATAGTTCTAACCGGTTGAACGGACATAATATACTCAGTATGGAACGGTTCTAGTATTCGTATATGGGTATGGATTGGCTAATGGTTTTTCTCATAAATAAGTAAGTATGTGACATTATACAGCCTAGCCACTCGTCACTCATTTAAGTCATTAGATACGAAATTGTATCGACGGTATAATTTGAATGTATTATTATTATTATTATTATTGGCCCACTGTGTCCCACTGCTGGGCAAAGGCCTCCCCTCTTTTATTCCATAATTCGCGATCTTGTGATGTTACTGGCCACTCTTTGTCGAACGCATCCAATTCGTCGCGCCACCTTTTTTTGGGTCGGCCTCTATTACGCTGACCAGTCGGTAGCCACTCCGAAATTTGACGCGCCCACCTGTCCGGGTGCATACGGGAGACGTGCCCTGCCCAGCTCCACTTTTAGGCTAGCAGCCTTTCTGCCTACATCAATGAGCTTCGTTTGGGAACGCAGAGTGGTATTTCGGACGCGGTCAATCCTTTTTACACCTAAAATGCTGCGTTCCATAGCTCGCTGGCAGACTCCGAGTCGGGACTTCTGTGAAGCTGTCAAAGACCATGATTGGGCGCCGTAGGTCAGAATAGGCAAGATACATATGTCCACGAGCTTACTTTTTAGGCAAAGCGGAAGGTTCCCTTTCATAAGATCTTTCATAGACCAAAAGCTTTTCCATGCTTTTTCAATACGTTAGTCTACTTCCTTATCTTGCCTGTTCTTGAAAGATGAAATTTGGCCTAAGTAAACGTACTCGTCGACATAGTGTATCCCATGTCCATCTACCTGCACCTTACGTTTCGCTCTATTTGGACATAATCTTTGTCTTCAATTGATTCATTTGAAGTCCCGCCTCGAGGGCTGCCGTGTTGAGGTCTTCCAACATTGACTGTAGGGTTTGGGCTGAAGTGGCAAACAGAACTATATCATCGGCAAAGCGACTTTTATTGCCGACAACAATACCCTTGTCTCCCCAGCCTATCGAGACTTTTTTGAAAACCTCTTCTAAGGCGCTCGTGAAAAGGCGTGGAGAGATTGGATCGCCCTGTTTGACACCCCTTTCGATGGAAAATGTTGTGCCTGTGTATTGTAGTTTGATGGCGGCTGTGCTATTTAGAATGTATTGAATGAAAAAAAAATACGATGGTCATTTGGTCGTCTTTCTTTGTTTATTACATAGTTAACTTATAACCAACTTTTCTTGGGTACTTTAGGTTGAATTTAATCTGCGAAAATGATTTCGTATAACAGGTAAACAAACGTACTGAGAAATGTGAATGTATTCTTGTAAACCTGTTAATTATTCATCTGCGCACGTGACGTTTTTATTAAACTTTTTTGGTATGATTATTATAATTTACTAGCGACCCGCCCCGGCATCGCAAGGGTATAAAATATATAGCCACTGGAAAAAAATGCCTATAGCCTTCCTCAATAAATGGGCTATCTAACACTGAAAGAATCATCAAAATCCGTTGCGTAGTTTTAAAGATTAAAGGGAACAAAGGGACATGAGGAAAAAAAGCGACTTTGTTTTATAATAAGTATAGATTATCAAGTATATAACTGCTTACGTCTCCTTTGTATTTTATATGTCCCAAAAAAAAAAAACTATAATATAATATCCTATCGCTACGTATCTCTTTCATTTAAACGCGAAAATATCGCTATCGCACTCCCATACCTTTAGAAACGTGATAGGTTAAATGCGTAAGTGAAGAATACTAGTAGCCACTAGCCATAGGTCTATGGCCAATTTCTATTTTAATGCTTGGCGCATCCCTGGCGGACCGGGGACATCGGCCAGGGACCGGGTTACGAGGGACTCCCCGAGGAGACTAAAACTCCATGGTGCTCCATCACCCCCCGCCTAGGCACAGTCACGGGCATGATTAACCCACCGCAACTGTAGCAGCGGTTGTCCGCGTCTTGCAGACTCATCATGTAGTCTTTTCTAGGTCACACAATATGCGCATCACGGCTCTCTCTGGGACTTGGTGCAATAGGCAGCGGTGTCCCCACACTATGTTCGGAGGTCTTGCGAAGGTAAGAAGAAATATCAATGTACGCTGCATATCACAGGGGAAAAGCAGTATATTCCAAACCGGAATAATGTGAAATCTTTATCTTATCTTTAGTACCTAAATAAGTATTACTAATCGCCAAGATAAGAAACTAGAGTCCAGACCAAAATTGTCTGCTTTTAATCAGATAAAAGATGTTGCAAGAAATACATAGTCATTTCACTATCTAATGAACATTAATATTATCAGAATAGGTATGACTAAGGGCCGATTTTTCAATCCTCAGATAAACAGACAGATAGTATTTATTCGACAGTTAGCAAGATATTGCATTTTTCAATCGTCAGATAGGACTTAACCGGCGAATAACCCTGTTAACTGAGGAATAAAACTACCCGTCGCGTGAACCACCAAATAACCGCTATTAGACAGATAGTTTACGTTGACACTCCGTTGACATTGGTAACTGCTATTTGGTTTGAGGTTGTAATTTACGTTTATTTAATAACTAAGGATATTTTCGATGAAATTGATGATCTGGCAATTGAAGAAGAGGCCATAATAAACGAATATATTAATCGACTGAATCCTTTGAAAAGAAAAGAAACAATCATCAGATCGAGGCCTGATCATTATAATAATATGTGGGATCCAAAAGACTTTCAGCGCCGATTCAGACTTTAAAAAGTTCTTAATTTAAAATTAAGCACGAAACACAGTCAATGAATAGATAGTATCCTATCAGGTACCTAATACAGTTGGTGCGGTTCAAAACGTCTTTGTTCGTCACAGCATGTGTCTTTTTATTTTCAATCACAATAGTTGAGCAATAAATGTGCATAGGCGTCCGGGTCCGAAACATACAAATAACCTAAAAACAATGAAACTGAGTCCGTCTTGCTCTAACAATAGAGTATTCAATATATTTATTTCAACTGTGTAAAGTGCGAGTTGCCAGACTTCAAAAATTCGGTCAGATAGTTATCTATGGAGTAAATGACATTTGAAAAATTGACTATGACTTATTCGACGGTTAAACCACCTAATAACTTTATTCTTCAGTTAACTATCCGACCTTTTATCTCAGGATTGAAAAATCGGCCCTTAGGCTGATTTCGGGGTAGGTATCTTTTTTATACATATGTATAAATGTTTTTTTCAAGTCCTTAGGGAGAGCAGACTACTATTTCAATAAAAGAAAGGAAATCGGTTTTTAACATTTTTTTTGCTACCAAACTAAAACATCGCTTATCAAGTTATCATACTTATAGAAAATTTAAAAGAACCTGGTTTAAGTTCACTTACCTACCTACCGGTAAGTAATTTTAGTTTTTGTTTTATTTTATTTAAAATAATAATGCGGTTTTGCAAGGTTTAATGTATACTTAAAACTTAATACATATATTTTGAATAATATTATGTACCCTATGCCTTTAACCTTGTCAAAAATACAAGAGGGTAAAAAAGTAGCTAAGTAAATATCCTCTTAAAGGGACTGCAATGTTTGCTTTGATGATCAAAGCGATCAAACATCTAATACCGTTTGAGTAATTAGATACTAGATTTTAGAACATTATCTTTCTCTTTGCATGTTTGAATAATTTATCTTTAGAGTCTAGACTCTAGACTCTAGAGTCTAGGGTATACTACCTAAAGTTATTAAGTTTTATTAAATAAGACTTGATTAAAATTATAAAGTAGCGCTCATATTTGTGCGTTTATTTAAGTGTAAAATATTGTCCTTATAACACTTATAACATCTCTATACTATGTTGTCCTTAACATTACTACAGTTTAACATGATTCGAATTTATTGTGCTAATTTCCTTAACAGCATCTGCATCAAGCTAACTAACTTTGCTTCTAAAATATTTATAAATTATTTAAGTTAATAGAATTATTTTGGATTATTTATTATTCAACATCACGTGTTTAGTTCTGTTTTGTTTTCTCTTTCCTCAACTTTGGCAACGTCTAACGGGTTTCAGCATTTCATTAACCCGGTTTTCGTATTCTATTGTCGGTGCTGGTATAAGGTTTTTATGTGTTTTTATCCTCTGTCTGCCTGTATCTGTCTCAACAACACGTGATTTTTTGGGTATCATTACCTACAATTCAAATGGTTTGTGTAGTATATTTAAAGTAATCAAAGGGTTTGTTCATTCATCTTGTTAAATAATTTTATATCACTTTGTTTCTAGAATATCAGCATTATAAATTATTGGTTTATGTATTGAGGTTATTGGTATAAAATATAACCCATTATATTTCCTCGTTTTATCTGTAACAAAATTTCAGAACATTTTCAGTTCGTTGTAATTCGTCATGGAATTTTTGTGTTTCTGAAGTAAATGTAACAATGGTACGTTAATTGGTATCAGAGTATTCCTATGAAAACCCTTCTTGAACTTCGCACTGAAAGGAGGTTGGTGACGACGACCTCGACTATTTGAGACGTATCAATAGCAGGACGCATGCGTAACACTTGCGCTTGTGTGTGTGAGTGTCTGGCCGAGCATGCGCTCCCGGCGTGCACGTATCTGCCTCTCGTTCTTACCTATAGCTTCATCCCCCTCCCTCCCTCCGTTGGGGAGGACCGATTACTCAAGTTTAAAATATCTCTATCTCAGCGTTCGACTTCAGTCGTGCTCGAGTGAAGCTTGTGAACACACGCCCCGCCTGTTGTGAAAAAGATCGCTGCTGCTACAACTTTTTTGTATCCCAGTTTCAAATAATTTGAAAATTAACAGAAAACTGTGATTTATTTCACTGATTTTAATTTTATACAAAAGGTAAGATCTAAAACAAATCAATAAGTATCATTTAAAACTAAAACAAAAGCAAAAACCAATTAATGCATGAATGATTTTGAAAGAAAAAAAGTAATAAACAAAATAGACGTAAAAAAAGAAACAAAAAATTATGTTAAAGTGCAGCGGAAACCTGTAGCAAATGGCGGACGCATTACATGGCAGCGCTTTCTCTTTCGGCTGCACTTACTAGAACATACTAGCATTTTATTGCTTAACTAGGAAATTATCTAACTGATACAGAACTTACCAATATCATTAAGGTTGGGCGCAGTGAAAATTTTATAAAAAATTATATTTTCTACGGTACAGTTTTTTGTGGTTCGACTGTCGACATTTTGTTCACTACAAAATTCAAAATCTCAAACAAATTAAAAGAAGAGAACTGAGAAGCACAAAACCAGAAATTTTAAATCCATTCATGCCCAAAAAAAAAGGGAACTGATGAATAGAAAAATACCTGACTCCCGCAGAGTTAGTAAAATTACCTGCTATTCATAGCAGACGACATTTTTGGGACCCTATTCGCTTTATGAAGGTCATTTGACCCTCATTTTTTATTTTTTGATATTTTTAGGGACTTTGTCAATTTTGTACCATCCGTAATCTACATTCAAATGCCACGTCACAGAACTGACCAAACGGGTCGATGTTTCCGTGTTTTACAGTTTCAGTTTATGCATTAAATTAGGAACTGTTACATTTATTAAAATCACTTCCTACTGCTATCTTCTTCTTCTTCTTCTTATATATAAAAATGGATTGTCAAATGTGTTAGTCGCGCTAAAACTCGAAAACGGCTGAACGGATTGAGCAGATTTTGGTCTTAAAATATTCGTAGAAGTCCAGGGAAGGTTTTAAAGTGACACAAAGTTCACCGGACAGCTAGTTTTAGGATAATCTTGACCGGAGCAAAAAGTTGCAAATTATTTACTGTTTAATAATTTATATTCAGTTTACTTATCAGTTATCACTAAACCTAATACATATAATATATCAATTCGTTCTGAAACCTTTATCTGCCTATTTCGAAAGCTTTTCTCATCAAGTAACATTTTCATCAACAGAATAATCAACTTCAATTAAAATGCTGTCTGCATCATCAATGGATATGCAAGTGGAGGAGACTCCCTTGGCTCTCCGTCGTCTCTGGAACTTGACCAGAGCTCGTCTCGCTGGAACCTCTACAGCCCTCGATGAGGAGCCAGCTTTGGTTGAGAACCTACCATCTGCTCAGGTAAGTTACCTTCGTTATGACTCTTCTGTTTCTTACAGGATCGACTATGATATTCTCTAGGGCTCTGGGTATGAATACATTACGTTTCTAATATCAAGTTAATGCCAGCAGAATAAGAACCATTTTGTAATTTGCTTCCAACAATGTTTTCTTAGCTAAGCATAAATATTAAATTGCACGTGTAGCCTTATCGAGCAAAGTTCAATGTAACTCCATAAAATCGTTTGAATTTTTTGTCACTGCTTCCGGAAGCATTGGATTAGATATCTTTTTAAATAAACTTAAGGTCAACCTTCGTTTAACGTCATATTTTTTAACCTTTAGTTACAGTTGTGATAACTTCTCTTGTTAAAGTAGGAATTGAGCCAAGGGCTGAGTAATCGTAAGTCGCTACTCGTGTCTGACCTATTTCACTTATCGCGCTTATCGCTCGTCTTATGACACGGCTAGACTGCGATTTTATATTGCACATCAATCACAGCTTTGATATAAAATATGACCGTTATAATTCTGATAGGTTCCTACTTCCTACCATTAAATTTTTCTGAATATATTATGCAACCTTCATGCAATGCACCTTCATATATATATATATATATATATATATATATATATATGGCATTATGCAATGAGTAATTGGAAATTATATACAATTTTCACGTAAGCCATTTAATTTCTTGGTTTAGTGGTTCATTTTGCTATATTATAAAATCAAACATTTTACTCATGATATTATAAGTTTAAACACTTACGGATTTTGTCGCGGAGCACTTTTATTAATCCCGACGTTTCGGCTACTTTGCCGTGGTCACGGGCGGACTGAGGCGAGTCCGCCCGTGACCATGGCCGCTGCAAAGTAGCCGAAACGTCGGGATTAATAAAAGTGCTCCGCGACAAAATCCGTAAGTGTTTAAACTTATAATATCATGAGTGATACTCGCGAAAACTTAAGAAAGCATTTTACTTTCAAATTTACAAGCAAACGAAATCCTCAGAACTCGTTAAAATGGCTAATCATAGAAAATATGTTCTCAGGTAACCGAAGATGCTCCAAAACCGTGTCTGCCAAGTGACTATGAGAGTGATGGCGAGGAAGCATTTCCAGAAGTAGATGTGCCCGTAAGTATTCCTTTGATTAACAAAGTGTGTTGACCTCGAGGGGGTATTGATTGGAATGAACGAGACGAATCCTTACGAATGACGTGTCGATTGCGAAGTTTCAAACAGTAAACATATTTCATCACAACAACGCTAAATTGACTAAAATAAAGTACCTTTAGATCTATATGTAAAATAATGCGGCGTGTAAATAGTACTTAGTTCCAAGTAATAAATAAGTGGTGTGCAAGCAAAGCTTAGAACCACTTAACTGATCTCTCTAACTTTCCTTATAATGTTGTTTTCTTCGCCGCATACGCAATAAACACAAACACTTTACTAGATTAGTTTATGTTTACCTCCCCGCTAATGGTATTAAATTCGCATTCGGGACACACCCATTGACGCCGAGCCAACTGTTTAATTTATGGTCGTTATGTGCAGGGCGTATACTGTCTAGAAAGATTTCCGCTGTTAGCTTATTAAAAATTCATAGTTCTTGGCCCTAGAATAAAACAAAGCTAGAATTTTCATTAAAATCATATTATAGTTTTTGCATCATTTATTTTGCTGTTTGCAAGAAACATCGAAGACTTTTCAAAATTTAAATTACTGTCACGATTAGAGATAATTTAATTTTGTAAAATAATATTCATATCAACGTTAAACTATAATGCGTTATATTTTAATTTACACGGGACATTAACTCGATCAAAAAAATTTTGAATGACGAAACAAAGGAACTGAACGAAGTAGAAATAAACAAAAATCACGTTGGTTTTCTATTTTTAAGAAGCTGAGAAACTGTTTGTGTTGAATAATGAGCTATTTGTGTTCGAAACTGTAATGCGCTTCCAGACACGCAAATAGAATGTTCTACGTGTGGTTGACGCCTACACAGCCTGTAAATTGTGTTTCGAATGGACTTTACTCCCGCAATTTTTCACAACGAGGACAATTGCTATGATTGAAGATACATAAATAGATTAAATTGCTAGGATGTGCGCACTGTTTACGTCTTCAATAAAAACTTGTTGTCTTTCGTTTTTAAGAAGAAATCGAAAGTTAATTTTCATATAAAGATGAATATTTTACATTCGATATTTAATGTTCAAATATATGTAGGTATGATATCGAAGCAAAATTTAGGCATCGATAGGATATTAAAAAGCATATTCACCTAGAAATTAACATTACTGTTATCTTCCGAAATGTAATAAGGATGCCTGCTGATATCTTAAGAATTATACAATCAACTGCGCTAACTCTATTTGGCACCAAACATAACAATAATGAATTTGCGACGCCAAAAACTAGAATAGATGTTGGGCTTCCTTTATTCTCTCCGAGAAATCTTAGGGGTTGGTCACTTAATTGGCTTATCAAAATTAATTAAAAATGTTGAAAACAATTGCTACTTGTACCAACTACCCAGATTGTGGATGTCGTTTCTGTGAGTGCTTGTATGGGGAAACTTTCGAGGTCCGACATAATATATTTAACTTTTTGTGATGTTCCTGGAATGTTCTGGCGATTGTCATGAGGAATATTTGTGTAGGAGTATACGGAGCCTGCTCTGAAGTTATGGAGCGAGGCTTCGCACGAGAAAGAGGTGCTACTGGACGCAGGCAAGCTCGGAGACGTACCTGCGGTCTACCGCGTCCCCCAGCCTGCTCCTCATCAGATGCCAGTCATCGGGGTCTACATCGACCCCCGCGTTAGGACAGGATTCAGATACAAAATTAGACCGATGCAGGTGAGACTAAATATTCATACAAGATCTATGTTCACGACTATCGTAGCAAGTTTGAGAAATCGTCGGTTCTATTGACGGAAGTGTTGAAGATTGCAAGACGACTTAAGTTTGAGTACGGCAATCTTCCACATTTCATTATCATTATCCCTTCAATTTTTATAAGTTTCGACGATTTCTCAACACTGTGGTGTCGCTTCATCACCAATCGTAATTAATTCGGCTTTCGTACTGTCTATGTGATGTAATATTGAATTGAACTTTTTCGGAAAAACTTTGAAGATCCATATCGTTACGGGGCAAAATTTTTCACTGGACCGCAAAAGAGATGGTCGAACACCCAGATTTGAATTCGGATATCGAAGACATCTTTTACCATGTTGTGTTAATATTGTTTATTTATATTGGTTATTTACTTTGAATATTGCTTAAGTTGTTAATTTCATCCCAATTTACAATATTCGTGTAAGATTTGGTTATCGATTTCATTAAGAACTTTTCGCAAGATCAATATTTCAGAATCCATAAGGATGGTGAGTCTGCGTCTATTGCAATCTTACGAAAATGTTCGTCGACTGAGCGAAAATTCCGGGGCTAATTTAGCAATGCAACTGAGGGATATCTGACCGATAAAGATTTAACAAAATAGAAGGGATTTCTGCGGAGTCAACAACGGAATCGGAATATTCGCTAAGTTTTTACAATCATAACCAAATTTTTTAGGAAATTAATAGCATAATATTATAAACACGATTAGTGGGGTTGCCATATAATGCTTCTCATGTTTGTGTATCTTTTGAAGTGAAGTTCATATTACGTTGATGATCAAATTGTTCCGCATTGTGGAGTGTTCTCTTTCAAAATATCCATTGTCATGGCAGTCTCACGTAAACATGTTAAAAGATGCTTGTCCATTTGTTATGTTACATTCCGTTTCACAATACGATGTACGAGTCCGTAACGAATTCAAATCCGTTCGAGTCATACTCAGCGGTCCGAGTCATCGGGTTACATTGAGTAGTAGTGCTAGACAGTGTCCCGTTGCTGACATTTACAGAGTGAAAATATCATCAACGACCAACACTGTTAGCGTGTTAGCGACTGGTTTTGTGCCGTTGTAGGCGATGGTATGTGGATCGTCCAGTTTTTCAGAACGACGCCCAGAGAGGCGCTCGAATACTTCAGGACTCGCTGAGACCCGACAGGTCGAACTGACATACTGGCTGCCAGCATGTTATAGGTAAACCATAAGTATCATTCATAAGGGCAACACGCCATTACATTACATTTTGTGTTACTGTTAATGTTCGTAAAACATATCATGGTATCATATTTCTTATTCAAGATCATTTGAAGAAAGAATATAAGAAATAAAAACAAAAATTGTCTGCAGAACTATTTAAATTTGAGTAATTTAAAAGTATGTAAAATATTTTATTTTCAAAATATTGTATTAATTGAAGTAGAATGTACTATGATTAAAAGTAACGATTTTGTAAAGTAATGTAATTTTCACTGAAGTAAATACCGATTACTTGTGATGTTAAATCTCTGTAGGGACAGGTTATAAATCATGCTTGGAAATATTTCAGGCTCTCAACGCGCCCCCGTTGTCGCTAAAGCCGAGATACTTGTTCGATGGGAAGGCGCTAACCCTGCAGTCCATCGGCCGCGGGTTCGCCCGCCGCCTCACATTTGAGCCCTACAACTGTACCCTCAATGAGAACGACAACTATTTCTGGACCGACTCTCGTCCCGAAGGATTCGTGTTTGAGATCGAAGCCATTTCGGTCGGCGACAAATTCACTATCTACGATGCCAACCACGAGCCTCAGGGTATCCTGGAGGTCGTTCAGCAACAGGTAAATATCGTTTACAAAATCGATGATGATTCTCTTGCGATTTTATTATGTAATCAAAAACTAATGAAGTTTTATTCCTTCCAGAAAAATCAAATTGAAATCGATCAGAAAATATTTGAAGACGGCTCGATCGAGAAGAAGGTCAAAGTGAATACATTATGCAAAGTCGAGTGGTACGAGAACGAGGGAATCACGAAGCTTGTGCCAGTCACAGGGACGGTTATTTTGAAGAAAGGTCGCGGCAATGCGACGATCTGTAGGGTTGTCAACGTCGCCATCGGCATCAAGCAACTCAAAAAGGGATACGAACTAAAGCCCGGCATCAAATCCTCCTCGAGAAGGATAACCGTTAGCGGATGTGATATTAAGGACATTCCATGTCAGTACACCGTTGTTGGTCTTGAAAAATACGAATTGCCTGTTATTGGTAAGCAAAATTGTTGCAACTGTTTCTTCAAAATTTTCAGTATATCAGCAGTGGTATTTAAACATTGTAAAACACTTTGTTTCTTTATTTTCGTTTCCACTTTGGGTACTCAACTAGACGACCTTATGGTAATTACCTGAATTCCCAAAATAGTACGATTCCATGGCCGCCTTCGAGCTGATTGTTATTCTGATTTTAAGTCATTGCTCTTATCCGCTTAGCCTTACTTACAAGGTCTTAACGAAACTTTTTCTGTGTTTCAGGAACCTACATTGATCCCAGGATTATTCCCGGATTTTACTACCGCGTGCGTCCCGCGACGAGCCGCCGTCGTCTGTTCGATGGCCGAAGCATGCTGTTGCAGTCGGTGGGCATGGGCTACGGGAAACGCATCACGTTCAAACCCGACACGCTAAATGCACCCGAAAACTACTTCTGGTCAGACTCCCATCCGGAAGGTCTGGGAATGGAGCCGAGAGCCATTCACCCAGACATGAAATTCACCATCACTGGAAATGGAGTAAGAATTATTTTTGTTGAAGTATTTACATTTTTTTGCGTCCTGGAAGAGAGCCAAATACAAAAATAGACGTGCAAACATTCATTTGTTTATAATAAATTAATCGAGTGAAGCATTTCACTTTTGGCTCGGAGGCAAATATTTCTAAATATAACCCTCGGCACGAGTCGTGCACTCGTTTTGATTACTAAGCAAAAATGTTTATCGAAAGCTTTAATTTTATTTTCTTCACTTCAGGGTTTGCTAGGAGAGGCCACAGTCTTCCGCGCTGATCTCCCGCAAGTCGAGGAGAAGACGGAATATGTGGAGGTGCCGGGAAAGAGGGGAATGGCTGTGGAGAAGTACATTCAGGTGGACGTGACCTGCCACGTCAAACTGGCCACAACGGGAGGCGGCTCCGTGGACTCCGAAGTGCATCTGATGAAGGTGTCCGGAGTGGCGTTGGTCAGGAAGGAGCCGGGACAGGCGGAAGCCAAGCTGGTCAAGGTGTTCAACGTGGGTCTGGACTCCCAACTGAACCTGCTGTTCGCTCGCACACAAACCGAGCTGACTTTCCACCCCCAGCCATAAGTTGCCGTGGAGATCTGAAAGGTGTTGCGATGCTCGAGCAATTCGCAGCTCAGCATTGTGATACCTTAAAAACTTTCCTGGCGGACTAGCTCCGTCACATGTCAACTGATTAAACACGAGTTTGCAATCGACGCGAGGTCTGCTTTCGCAAGACTCCTCGTACGGAATGTAGGTTGCAAATTCGAATCGGCTAACGGATCAATGATTGGCTTTACGATTCTATCGAAATCACCGCATGCGTCCGGTACCTGCGCGTACCGCTCCCTAACGAATGAAATGAATCTCATGCTGTTGGACACGCAAGAATCAGGAGCAGTATTGTTTATTAATTTTAAATAATTTCTATTTATTAATGTTTTCGGAGAGAGTTTACTACAAGACTAGTATTCCTGTTGATTTATTGATCTACGATTTAGATTTGAAATTTCAATGATAGGTGATGAACCTATTCTTTATTACTATGATTTCAATCAATTTTAAATGGAACTTATTGACTTTTATCAAATAAATAATTTTAATTTAATATCTTTTTTCATTCCTCCATCAACTACCATCCTTTTTCAGGGTTCCGTACCCAAATGTTAAAAGTGGGACCCTATTACTAAGACTTCTATGTCTGTCTGTCTTCACGCTGTATCTTACGAACCGCCATAGCTAGACTTCTAAAATTTTCAACAAATACGTCTTATTAAAAACAAAATAAAATTAATATTTAAACTTCCATACATACAAAAGTGACTTTTTAACCCTTTTATCCTCGTAATCAATAATGGCAACTGCAGACGTAGGCACTTGAAATACTGCAAAAATCCTCAATAATTATATTTGTACTTCTATACTTATTATAAAACAAAGTCACTTTTTTTCCCTCATGTCCCTTTGTTCCCTTTAGTCTTTAAAACTACGCAACGGATTTTGATGATTGTTTCAGTGTTAGATAGGCCATATCGAGGATGCTCATAGGCTATATTTTATCACGTTAAGACTAATAGAAGCGAAGAAATAGAGCAAAATGTGGAAAAAACGCGGAAAATTATTTGAAAGGGTTAAGGGCGTTCCGTCCGGAGATTCCGTAATTGACCATATTTAAAACCTTATAAACTCATAATCTGAAAGCTACAAAGTTATAATAAAAATAAAGCAATAATCTTCAGTATATCAACATTCCTTTTGTCGTTTTAAATTTTCTATTTTTGTTATTATACTCATGATATCAGCTTCCAAAGTAATACTAATTTGTTAAAATTCGAGCATACATTCAGCATCTCCTTAGGATTTACAAATTACTTTTATTTGAAACTCACGCCAATAGATCGACAATATCATAAACTACATATTCGCCGTTTTAATTTTTTTTTAGGACAATTTTGAACAAAGATAAGTAAAAATAATAGGGTTTTGGCGCGATCTCGGCAACGCGGCAAATGTATGGCCAAGGTCGTTTGCTCGGGGGACGGCCTTAACTTGAACGCACTAATCTCAGGAACTACTGGTCCGATTTGAAAAATTCTTTCAGTGTTAGATAGCCCATTTATTGCGGAAGGCTATAGTATAGGCTATATTATATATCACACTAAGAATAATAGGAGAATGTGGAAAAAACGGGTGAAATTATTTGAAAGGGCTTATCTCGCGAACTACTGGAGCAATTTTTATGTTATTTGGCACAGATAAGAAGTAGACTACGTGAAGGATCATAGGCTATCGATTTTAATAATTTATTCAGTTGCCATATATTTTATACCCGTGCGACGCCGGGGCGGGTCGCTAGTTTAAAATAAATAAAGGCTCCCATACTAAATACACAATAGTTTGCTTCGGAGTTAGGTAGGTACTTTCGCACTATAACGGTACGGAACCTTTCGTGCGCGAGTCCGACTCGTCACTCGCATTGGGTGGATTTTTTTATTCATTGGAGCTTACAGTTAAAAAAAGAATTAACTAGGTCATTGGTTATTAAATCGATATAAATTTGGGTCACGCCGCGCTGCATAATACGGCGAACCCAGCTGGATTACAAATACTATGGCACAGAATCGGAAAGCTATGTAGTAGGTAGGTTCAATAAAACAACGATTTACATAAGTAGTATTAAATAAAACAGTAGTAGACTTTTCTCACCTCCGGGAGGAAAACGTCAACTTTCTTTCCGCTGCGCTTACCGATGTTGCCGTTTTCCTCCTCCGTCGATGAGGAAAATAGTATACGCACCACGGGCAGTAAATATGAAAGCCTCAGAGACATTTCTTATTTTCCTGCCCTAGGTGCGTAATGTACTATCAGAGAAGTTGATTCCTATGCAGATACGTAGTTTGGTTGCGTTACGTCAAACCCAGCCGACAGATCACAATTAACATTTAATTGGCATAGGAATAAATTTCCTCGATGGTACAAATTCTCGAGAAAATTGTTGAATCCAAAATATTATGTAAGTATAATTTGATAGATTTGCTTCGTTTTCTATTGGTCCTCCTTAAATTCTTCACTTTGTGAAGACGCCAACAGATGACAGATATGATTTTTAGTGTATTCCTGCAGACATTGGATCCTATAAAATTAAACATATTATAAGGATAAAGAACCTAGATTTAGAAATGAAAGGCAATGTGAGACTATATAATTTTATGATTTTTTAAAACACGCCATCTATTGAAGTTCTTACGTATTCATTTGATACCTAGTATTTTTTGTAGTTCACTAAAGTTTTACAAGATGGCAGCACAGCACGTTTCATGTTTTTTAAACGCTCACTAGATGGCGCAGTACGCAGTGATAAAGTTTTATGAGTTCAGTCGCCTCTAACGTGGAGTTGGATTGTTGTGTCTCTACGTAGAGACTACGTATAAAGTTTGCCGGGAATACTCGGCCGGCGAACGGCATCCGCGCTGGGGGTCTCGTCATCTACGCGCCGGTAACTCGTTCGAAACCGCGATGTGCCAAATAATAACGGGTTAAAATTTAATGTGATAACTCTGTTTGTACGTGGTGAACTAGCCATGGCGAGATCTGTTGGTGTTCTGTTTCTGTGCGTATACTGTGTCAGCAGTTTCAACCTGGAGCCGCGGATTCCTGTGATAAAATTCGGCGAGCCGGGCTCGTATTTTGGATTTTCCGTGGCTGAACATCTCACTATCAGCAGCAGCGAAAAAACCAGTTGGTAAGTTCACCACATTCCGACATCCTCGACGTGATGTCATGTGCGAAGGTCGCCCATGTGTTTTGTATGCAATCGTTCAATTTCTTCAATAAAACTTGAGCGTGTTTGATAATTGTTATCAAGTTATCGGAAATATATTAAACCTTATCAGTTGTTCTGAATTCTGATAGTATTGTATTGATTCAGTATATTGAATGCGGGGTCTTAGAAATGTATATCGTACAACCTAATACATTACATATAATAATATATTATATTAAAATAGACATCGCAAAGATTTTAAAATCTGAAAAAAAACAGCAGACTAATTGTGATTAGTTATTTGAATATATTAAGTTTTTTATAACTAACTTAAGTACTTCTAAAATGCGCTCAAGTTTATGTAAATATCTAGATAGAGTAGCGGGCACGGTATATTCATACGTGATGTTAGTAGAGTCAATATGAGAGATACCTGTGTGGTAGAGTCGGAACTTTAATACATTTCGCACCTAGCATAATAAAAACTTCTAACCGCTTTCTTACCTCGTGGTCTTAAAATACTGTAACCTACCTAATTTTGAAACTAGAATTTACTTTATTATAATAAGGTAATAAAAGTTTTGTATTTTTCAAGGGCGTTCTAGATAGTTGAGTACAGTTTTTGCTTGGAGGCATTAACTTACGGCAATTAGTTTTTTGTCGGATTCGAGTTCTTAGAGTTGTTCAGGTACAGAGGTGTGTTACCTTTACGGCTTTACCTTCTTTGCTCTTATTTTATTTATCATCATAACGTTTATTATTATTGTTGTAAAGACAATACGGATAGCACCTATTGTGTTCATAAAATTAAATGATGGTTGAAATTTGAACTAATTTATTTCAGGCCTACCCGCAATTTCAGCTTAAAAAACATCTACAAAATATTCAGTTCAAAATATATTTTGTGCCTGTTTACGTTGTTGTAATGTTTGGTAAAATATGTTAATACTTTACGTATTTAAGAACTAGAACTAGAGAATAAATAATAAAGTACATATTAAATATAGAGCAAGGCTGTGAAATCGGAATAGAAAATTATATAGACTTTACTTAATGTATAATATTACATTAATAAAGGCGTCAGAAAATGATGGTTGTTATGATAATAAGTACTTAATAACAAGAAATAATTATTGTCTATTACCCTAAGATCAAAGATGTACTTACTGATAATGAGGATAATTTATATTTGTGTAAAACAATAATATTTAATATAGCTTTTTGTGCAAAATAGTTGGCTCTACTTTCGCGTTAAAGTAAATTATAAAATATAAATACCTAGCTCAATGAAGACAAAAACTTTTTGTACTCTATCACAAATTGATCCATGTAGTAATATTTATCTGTGAAAACTTTATTAGCTCATAGTAATATGTGCTACTTTACTATTTACAGTTGTTATGTGTTAAAATGCTGTTTGTTTTCCAGTAAATAAATTAATAAAGTCAATGCTCAGACTAACAGTGAACATTAAAATCGACATTGTCACATTAAAATCGACAAACTCCCTGCTTAACTCATAATCTCCGTTTTATTGCGTGCAAAAATCTCATCAATGCAACGTAGAGATTATAAGTTATTATAGTAAAAAGTTACATTAGAACTGGCGCCAAGAAGTCGCAAAGTGTGACCTACTGAGGGAGGGCGCGTTGTCTAATAACACCACGCTTTAGGATGTAGCCCCCGTAATATTAATACATGACTCTACGACTCTACATTAGCGATTTTACTCGCATTATGTAAATATTTACTCCCTAATAATAAAACCTACACTGTATACAGGTGTAACCAAACTGTGTGATAAAACTTTGGCGTGTGTGTCTCTCATATTATAGAGTATCTAAGCTGTGAAAGCAGCAGCGCTAAAAGAGCAACAAAAATTTACTTTTGTATTTCCATAGGTAGACAAACAAACATTTACATCTACAATATTAATATTATTTATAAGTACGCATTCAGTGTGATAATGATGATTATACATATTTATTATTTAGTTTATTGTTCATGAACTGCATACTTCAGTTAATTTGGAGCTCTACCAAATTCGCAGCCGCCTTAATCTGTTAGCATTATGTCCGAGTTCTGAAGCTACGCCATATAAAAGTACTGATTTAGCTTTTATTTACTATTTTACAGTACAAATTACAGTTAAACAGTAAATAAAATTGCTTTATAGTTCCAATTAAATGGTGTTTTATGGTTAAACGATTAACGGCAAATCGATATTATGGAATATGCATACATCTACCAATATTATAAATGCGAAAATGTGTCTGTCTGTCTGTTACCTCTTCACGCTCAAACTGCTAAACCGATTTAGCTGTTTGGTATGGAGTTACTTATTACTTTGAATTCAGGGAAAAGACTTATGACTTTTTAGTTTTTACATTTATACTATTATACTTATTAAACGAATTTTGGCACAACGAGGCTGCTGCTCTACTTATCACTTCACTTTTGAGATGATTCATTATTTGTATAAATAAAGTGAAGCATAATAAAGGTTATCTTATTCGATACTTCTTACGGGGAAAATAAAATAGTTACTGACCTTGACCAAATAATAACAAAAACTTGATAAAAGTGGGTATAATTACGTATTTCCTAGAGAGTATTTTAATACTAACTAGTTACTTTATTATAAATACGGAAAAAATAAACTCTGAATGAACCTAGTTGGTGACATTGGTTTTGTTCCACTGGCAATTCCAATTTTGAAAAAGTTCCATAAAATGGGCCTATCTGAAAATTGACTTCCGCAAAATAATTTTGAGTCATCATTACAAGTCGTAAAAGTTGTTGATCTATGGCGTTTGAGGAAAACGTAAATCATTGATTCATACTACAACATCTTACATTAGTCATTTTTCTCCGTGTTACGAATTCTAAGCTATGATCTCCTTTAATCATAGTTTATTAATAGTAAACAAATATCGGAATTTAACATGAAAAACATCGGAACGTTCAAGAACGTTACTGACATTGCAATTTTGCGACTAATTCAATGAATGACGAAGTTGCTTATAGTCAAAATTATAATGAATAATGTTATTTTATACGACAATTATTTTAACTAATTAAACAATATTTGCTGTAGGTATGAATCTATTAGGTTAGTAAGTAATAAATTATTTTTATATGAATTATGACACGACCTCTGTGGCTCAGTAGGTGGGCTGTTAGTAGCTCAAGCCGGGGGTCGCGGGTTCGAATCCAGCCGACGGAACAAAAAAGTTTTCAAAGTTCCTGGGTCATGGATGTGTATTAAATATGTGTATCATATAGGTATGGGAGATTCTACAAAAATTGGGTAACTCGCTGTCACCAGTAAATATATTGTATATTATAATAATATATTATAATTAAATCACATTATATTTTAAAGATTTTATACTTAATTTTAAAATCTCCTTTAATTGGTTACTCAATTTCAGATAAGTACGTAATTTAATTAGAAATTGTATAAAATTAAGAGTATGTTCAAAACGTCAGTTCTTTGGCCTGTCACAAACCCAAAAAAGTTCAATCAAGAGACTGTAACATCATATTTTACGATTAATTTCAGAAAACTCGATATATAATTATTACAATCTTTAATGTACGTAATAATGAACGTCAGGACTTTCATAATGTAAAAATATTTACAATGTATTTAAAAAAGAGAGGAAACTTTGTCATAGGTTTCATTCGTCAGTCCTTTGTGTAACTTTCAAATGCGAAAATTTTCACCAAAAAACACGTATATATGATCAAATACCTATTAATTATGTTTAGTTGGTAATATTGTCAGCTAAGAACTGCAGCATTTCTTTGCCACTATTACAGTATGAGTGCTAGCTCGTCGGATATGGCATAATCTTGCGCAGGACCAGTCAAAAACTCAGTACTGTGGGAAATCGTTAATTCTTTATAAATCTTAATTTTATTTTGACTTCTATACTGTTTACTATGATTAGTAAAAATTTAATATATTAATATTAGAAAATACGAAAAGAAACATTAAATTTAATTATAACCTTAAATTTATGTCAAAATCATCAGTCCTTTGGCGTCAGTCCGTTGCCTGAAATCGTGCCAACGGACTGACATGTTGCCAGAGTACTGATGTTTTTTTCTTTAAAATAACTTTTATCACAAAAATTAAGTTGTGTTAACCATTTGTTTACTTATTTTAGTGTAAAACATAATGGCGGCGGTAATTTGTGGTAGACAAAAGACAAATTTGACTGAAGGATAATATATTAAATAAAAAAAAGAGAAGCTGAAAAGACTTTCTTGCCGAGAATCAAACTACCTCTCCAAATAAGCTGAATTGGCAAAGAAAAACATACATTACAAAATGTACTTAAGAAAAGAAGCAAGGGCAAAGAAAAAATGTCAAAGAAACCTCAAAAGCTAACGGTTAACTTGAAAAAATTGGTCAAGTGCGAGTCAGACTCCAGCACGAAGCCCTCGTGCCATAAAATGGCTATTTTCGTATGGGAGCTCCCTTAAGTGTTTATTTTATTTTAATTTTGTGATCTACTATTAAAGAAGAAAAAAAATAGTATTTTGTGGACATTTCAATTGCCCACTAGCCGGGCTAGCACGGCCACCCCTAGAAATGCGAAAGTATGGACAAACTGTGGACATAAACTTAATTATGCCGCGATTAGCCGCGGTAAAGATCGGAACGGCACCCCGTTCCGATCTTTACCGCGGCTAATCGCGACCGACAAAAATTCAATTAAAATGCCACTTTATGACAGACTATAGTCTACGTCATAATGTAGGATATTACTTTAATTTTTAGGACTATAGTCTGTCATAAAGTGGCATTTTAATTGATTTTTTCGGAACGAAAAAAGATCGGAACGGCACCTTAAGTTTATTTCCACAGTTTGTCCATACTTTTGTATTTCTATTGGTCCGTATGCTAACCCGGCTGGTGCCATTATTGACATTGAGTTGAAAGGACAAAATAGTATATTCGTTGTATAGGAGACCCCTTAAAGATTTATTTTATCATAATTTTATTGTTTATTATAAAAGTAAGAACAATATTGAGTATTTCTAGAGTATTTAAAATTACCTGGTTGCATTATTGACATTGAGCAAAAAAGGGCACAAGAAATCACGTCTCTTGTATGGGAGCCCTCTTAAATATTTATTTTGTTTTTATTTTTGTATTTTCGTTATAGCAGCAACACAATTATAGTCATTTGTGAAAATAAAATCTAGCCATCGCTGTTCTTGAGATACAGCCTGGTGACAGACAAATCGATAGACAAATGGACGTACTGACGGACAGATGGACAAAAAACGAAAACTTTAATTCTGTTGTTTGTTGATATGAATTATTAATGTATACTGTTAAGTAAAAGTACTTAAAAGTAAAAAAAAAAAATGTTTATTACAATTGTCAAAATTCTTATAAAGGTTGTGATTGTGTTTTCCCCATATTATTACAAAATATTTTTCGATATTTAACTCACTAAGAACTTGATACATTAAAATAATTAAAGTGATATAATTATAGTTTATAAGCGTTTCATAAATGCCACAAATGTCATATATTTCTAATATGTTTGCATTATATATATAATGCAGTACTGTGTCACCCTCGTCTGTCCTCTGGCAGTCAAATTCAGAAAAATCGAAATATTTTAAAAACTACTCTAAAAATGACTGGCCCGATTTGCAACAATATATTCATTATATTTACCCATCTTATAAATCCAAACATGTCTAAATTTAGCATAAAAACTACAGTAAACAAAATATCCCTAAAAGTTACCCAATTTTTGTAGAACCACCCGTATAATAAAAATCTTAAATATATTATGTATTATGTATAGTACTTGTAAAAGTATTAAATATTATATTTCCGTTGTCTGGTACCGTAAGCAGTAACACAAGTCCTTCAGGTACTTAGCACGGGGCCAGACTGACGTGGTGTGAAGCGTCCATAGATAGAGTTTATATTTATCACAAAATAATTGTATAGCCGTTATTTAAACTCTACTTTTTATTTCAAGCCATACGATCATTGAAAGTTCAATCAAATTGAGAAAGATAGTAGTAGAGATGATACCTAATCTCCTGAGAACTTCCAACCACCCACCTCAAACTCTCATGCATGTTTATCATTCTCCTGACGTTCCGTCAGTCAATATCATTCAGTAAATACAAATCTGATAAACGCTCTGTTTGTATAAAGCATTTGATAAGGAATATCGGTGCATTAAGAGCTTCGAGTTACGAAATAAACTATCAGACTCGTGTTTTTTTATTCTTTTAATTATTACCTAACTTTTTTTTAAATATAATTACATATTGCTAAAATTGTACCTATCAATTTTATCAAACTGCATCCTACGAATAATATTTTCAGATCTGCAGTTTCCTTAAAATTAGGTTCATAGAAGTTTATGAAATGCTTTGGGAAAATATAGAGCTGCTGCATTCAAAGTGATAAAAAGTTCTTTTTCTTTTTTCCTCTCTTATTAGTTATTAATTAATAGTATTATAAATGAAATATTTATTTTGTAGATTTTTGGTATCTTGTAGTAAGAACAGTACTTTATCAGATGTAGATGCGCCGTGTGCATTTAAGAATGTGCACTAATTCCTTATGATACTCGGCCAAGATTCACGTCATTCGAAATAGCAGAAAATAAATTCAGAGTTACCTTACCTCTGCCGGCATCTTTAAACGAAGGTCATAAGGATTATTCTCGTATAACTGAGCTAAAATTAAATACACTGCAGTAATCCTTACGAGATTAGCGCAATGGATATCATAAAGTGTTTAAGGATCGGAGCAGTGCAAATTCGACTTAAATTTTTATTGCGATTTTACAGGAAAAATAATATTTTTGCCATCCGGTATTCCCAGTTATAATAATTATTACTTGTGTTTATCTAAAATTAGTTATTTTAATTAAGTATATCAATCAATATTTCCTTATTTTCATATTTATTTTTATCATTATTTATTTAATTATAAATTGACCTATAACCCTTAGTTCATAATAATGCACTATCGAGAAAAGTGTTAATATATATTATACTAGCTGTCCCGGCAAACGTTGTATTGCCATTTAAAGTATGTATTTCTACTTCATCAGTTGATACAAAATCTTACCCCCTCTTTTGTCCCCGAAGAGGGTTGGGGAGAAATTTTTTTTGCACCAGATGTTAAGTTGGAAAAAACAGTTAATAATATGAACTAAGTCCATTAAACAAAAAAGTTTGATACAAAATCTGACTCCTCTTTGCTCCCCTTAGAGGGGTAAAATCACCCCCGATTTTTATACACCAGATTTTGAGTTAGAAGAAGACAAATATATCTGCGAAAACCGTATGCAAATCGGATCAGTAGTTTTCGTGTTAAAGCAAAAGTCTTATACAAAATCTGACCCCCTCTTTCGTGCCTTTAGAGGGGTGGGGGAATTTTTTTTATACACCAGATGTTAAGTTGGAAGAAGACAAATATATCTGCGAAAACCGCATTCAAATCGGACTAGTAGTTTTCGTGTGATAGTGGAATAAACATACAGACAGACAGACAGACAGACAGACAGACAAAAAAACTAACCACATTTTTGGCTTCTATAGCGCCCCCGTTTATTATTTTTATCTTTAATGTACAGAATTTTCATTTCTACAGTTTTATTATATGTATGGATAGTATGGTCGTTCCCGACTCCCGTTTGCTTTAGACTTAGTATGCCGTGCCTCTAGATAAGTGACTTCTATACGAAGATGAAATGAATCTAGTATGAATGAGTCTACGTCACCAGAAAGGTCGTCGACTCTTGCATAGAGCTGATTTTAAAACGTACCCTTTTTACGTGTGCTGTGACGCTTGCAATAGCCATAGATCCAAAGTCTCTGTGGCCGAAATCGTCCGGGATAGTTAAAAGGCTGATATTTAACCGACTTCCAAAAAAGGAGATGCTCCATCACATGACCGACAATAATACATTGGTTTTCGAAAATCTATGGTCGACTGTTACTTTACTTTGTAAGTAGTTTATGTCGTTTTTTGTGGACGTTTAACGACTCAACACATGTACACGAGTAATAAAACATAACGTTTAACTTTATCCAGGGATTATCTTTAACATAACCTCTATGGCCCAATCATAAGGTTAATTTTATGAAAATTCAGAGGTGGAATAAGCATGAACGGTTGTAGGCTTCGCAGTTCACGTGGGCTGATGTTTTGGCTCGTTACCTAACTCTAACACTGTCTTGTCTAAACATTTTGTGTGACCGTTAAAATGGACGATCGTCGAGGTTCTAAATATCCACAGTAACCTATATTGTTTTTAAAGCTTATACAGGGTACAACAAAATTAATTGAAAACACTTTAGGGTGTGTGTGTCCCTTGTGCAGAGTTCTTGTAAGATTTAAGAATAGCAGCGCTGATAAAGTTACTTTTTAAAAATGGAAAATTGCCATATCAATTCTTTATTTTTCTAAAGATAGCATCAATATTTTCTCGTCGTCGTAAAACTGGTCTCTGCGTAGAGTTATTTCTATCTCAAGGATCGATAGCAGGACTAACCTGCACGTTACACTCTACTGTACGATATTATACTGTGCTACCTGTGTGGCTCGGAGTTCGGACATCACGTACTGTCTGCATCCTTTTTGAATACCATTCAAATACATTTTTCCCTTGACTTTAACTTATCAGAGGTGATCTCTAAGTTTTAGAATTTACATAAGTACATATTTTTTTAATATATTGTACATAGTTTTTTAAATATATTGTAGCAAAGATATTAGTGATTTTGAAGAGTTTAACGTAACAAAATATAACGGTGTAATAATATCAAATTCATTTTCCGTAAATTATTACTTTTTAGCAGTGAAATTCTTGCTTAACTTAAAAATAAAATTATTTATTGAATGGAGTAGTTTTATAAATTTTTAATTATTGTACACTTAATTTTTAATTATTGTAACTTTAAGTCAAAATATGTATAATTAATAAACAACTAAAAATACAAAGTGAACAAAATAATTTTAGTATCACTTCATTAAAAACATCTGACACAATATGACTTATCTTCTCCCACAAGAAAACTTATCATGTACCAGCAATAAATTTTCTTGCGTCCCAAATCTTTGTTCTATTTATACAGGGTTGTCCCCCAGTTCTCAGTTCTCACCAATTAAAGTGTTCACACGTCGCGTCGATGACAGCGGGGAGCCCTGCAGTACCCACATGCTTGACGACTGGAAAAGAAAAACTTGACAAATAGGGTCGTCGCTAACGAGTTTTTAATTTCATATTTGCCATATTTTTATGGATGCTTCCCATAAACATTATTTTTTGTCAGACCAAACAGAAAGAATAAGAAGATTTCTGGGAATAAAAATGTAAGTAGGTAATTACGGCTTTTATTTAATGTGTGAGTTAAAGAATGGCACGGACAGTCAACAAATCACGAACGATAATGCAAAATAGTGTAGTTTTCGGTACATATGTGTGTGTAAGAGCCAAGAGGGTGTAAATAAAGTAGCTTTAGTTACAACTTATTTTTCCCAATTTATGTCTTATTTTTAAGTTTTAATTCGGTGTAACAATATTTAAGTTAATAAAATTTCGTAAAAAAACATTATCATTAATAGAATTTACAGCTTTTTAGACCTTTTAAATAAATAACCTAAGCACAACGCTTCCGGGGCGTAGCTGGGAAAGCCTGCAATGAAATATTGGACGTAAGCAGGACATAATAAATTATTTTCGCACCCTTTTCTACGGCTGTATGATTTACTACTAGATAACACGTAGATGCTGTAATATGTTATGCAGGCATGGTTAGTCATGATTTATTTGTTTTCTTCAAATTAATTAATTAATTAAAAGTCTTTTCTATAATAGCCCTATACCCGTTAGCTTTTATTATAAACAACTAGAAGACATTAGACAGGTATGCAACTCCGTTGCGCCAAAATTTTATTTATCGCGCGGGAACCGTAAATTTTTCCGGAATAAATTAATGTATCCCATGTCCTTTTCCGTAGCTCAAAGTATGTATCTCCAAATTGCAACAAAATCGGTTTAGCGGTTTGGGGGGTGAAGAGGTAACATACAGACATACAGACAAACAGACAGACACATAGATTCGCTGAATTAGTGAAACAACAATTTTCGGTTGCATACTATTTTTTTGCCTAATTGCCTAACTTATTTGCTGCGATAAATACAACATTTCTGAAATAAATACAATTCTATACAACTAATCCTATGTACTTACTACTTATACGTTTGGCAGTTAGTGTTAGTCCATATACGTCGCGGAAATCCAGTAATTCTGTGCCTGATATAGTCTAAGAGCCCGGTAACGGTTCCTCATAAATTTCCCGCGGTGACACCCGCGATGGTGACCGTAACTAGCCCGCGACGCCTACACCAACCTACTATAATATTTAATTGGTTTAACAAATATTGCTGATATAATATGGAACTTTCTTGTATGTAACATAAAGGGGCCAAGGAACAATGAGATCTTTCCTATACTACTGATTATATTGGTAAGTATGATTTTAGTTACATCTCACTACGTAGTGTTAATCTTTCACAAATATAATTAATAGTCTAATATACGATTTTAGGTCAATTACAGAAATAACCAAAATTGTTTTGTGTCGTATGGATTACGCTTGTAGGATTTTCGCATAATATCCCATAGTGACATTGTTATTTGCACTATTAATATGTATCTATAATACTACGTTTTATAATGAGTAAGATTATAAGCATAACTTAGTAGTAACTAGTAACTCGTTCAATGCGAAGTATGATCCGCCCACGAGGGCGTAGGAGTCCACAAAGACCACAACCACTTGTATTCCAACCGGCGACCTTAGATTTAAATAAAATTCAAATAATGTACCAATTGTAACTATTATAAAATATTTATTATGATTACAATCCCATAAATAAGCCTAAAATATTCCTAATTTAAAAGCACTTAGTTAAATTTGTGTGGACAGTTTAATATGACCAAATATGGAAATGCGCTACTGAATACTAATAATAATAATTAACCCTAATCTACCAAGTGGGTGAAGTGGGACATAATTCTAGATGTCGCCTTCACATTAACACGTGTTTTAACTTTTAATATTGCAAGAAGTGGAGAAAGTAAATAAAGTATTGTTATCAATTATCATAATATTGTAATCGACCATGCAAGTGGACAAAAAAAACTTGTAGATGACAGTAGCGCTCTGCAATTTATTTTATTTGTCACATAATATGTAGACTGAAATTACGTTCCTTTATCAATCCATTAACCAGTCAATCAATTTATTTTTATGTGCTGTAAAGCGAGCATTAAATTTATCCATACCTCAAATAAACAAAAATTAAAGAAAATATTTTAACATGCAGTAAAAACCAATGTTCGCCTTCATATTACGCTAATGGTTATTTTTGATCAGAAGTAGCAAATAGCAAAGCTGAGTAAGCTTTATTTTGCAAACAAACAAAACATGTTAGGCAATAACAACTTTTTTGTCAGATAACATAAAATATTATTATAGTGTCGATTTTACAGCTATGACGATCACGTCACAAAATAAACAAAAGGTGACGAAACACATGTGAGCGTTTTTACGTAGAATGACTTGTGGATGATATCACTGGTCGGTCTTGACCCAATACTGACCTCGTCTCATCCAAACTTTAAACGTAATCTAAAATTTAGGAAACCAGGGTCAAATATGGCACTGTTTATTTTTTTACCAGACCACCCGGCGGATACAATTTTGTAATGATCTTTGTACTTATAAAACAAAGACAGCACAACTTCCTTAAACCATCCCAGAGCTTTCTAAGCTTAATTTTAAGGAAATAATTGTTCAATTTAAAGTATTACGAATAAGGAAAAGCATTTGCAAAAACAAATGCAAAGTTTACAATAGTCTAACAGCCAACGTTTAAACAGTTGGCTTGGTAAAAATATTATTGGCAGCTTAATAAAAGTGCGAATAATATTGAAATGCATAGTGATAAGTGTCCTAAGTGCTTGAAATGCAGAGCGCGCTCAATCGTACACTGTCTGCTTTATAAATCAATCTCTGAATGATTACAGAGCCGTTTGTATCAATATAACGTGACCTGTGCTGAGGAAATGGCTTCTCACCATTAACTAGCTGAATTTAACATATGTTAACATAGCTAGATAGCTACTTAATGTAGCTACTGTTGGCTTCCGTTTTCATTATAATTATCGTTAGGAATTTTTTGCGTTTTAAGATATTATACAGGTGTAACAGAACCATTTAGGCCAATCGATGAAATAGGAGAACTTCTCATAGTAAACTGAAGTCAACAATCTCTTTCAGCGCTGATAATTTGGCAGTGAAGATTTCACTGCAAAATACACACACACACACATTTGAAAAACATTAAGCACTCTCACTATTATCATTTATTACTTTGTTTTTTGTGACATATGAGATGTTCTTATGATGTGGGAAAAGCTAAATGTAGTAAGCAGGAATATTTCTATATATTACTTAATTTTATTTTGACACTCTATTTCTTAAATCCTTTATATACAACAGCTTTCATTTGTCGTAACTCTAATCTGATTTCGTTTCATTAATTTAACTCGGTTTGTTTATAATCATAATCGTTTAGTCACGGCCCCTATGCTCGTTAAATTAAAATATCTGATATTGTACAATTGACTTCATTGGAGAGTTCAAATACAATTGAACATTCGACTCGGAGAAATTATTTTGATAATACATATTTTAAGCTAGTGTTCACTACTGTTTAAAGATTTATTATAGAAGTAGCTGGGTTATTCCATTATTGTAACTGCAGGTTATTTTGCTTTATTATTTATTTATTCATTATCAGGGCGAGCGAAGCGAGCTATTGATTTGTGCTTTAACATAGTAATTTTTATTTATAAATATGTAGATGTGTTATCATCAGTCAGTCAAGGTGTGACGCACGCCTCTCACAATTCACAAAGCTTTTATTGTATATTTTTTGCAGTTTTTTTTAATAAAATATCTTGTCAAAATTTATTACGCCATGTAAATATATTTTTAAGAATAATAATTGTAAAAAACCGTTACAATTGAAATCATTTTTGGGGAGTATTAAATAAACGATACACCCACTAGTAAAAATGGCGCACATAAAAATAGTACAAATCTGTCGCTCGTCTGTGCCGGTCAATACTCGTATTATGTTATCATATCAGCGTAACCTAATTCACACATCTGTGTGTACAATGTACATATATCTGTGAGCAGATACTATGACAATAATCTGTGTTTGTGTAGCGGACTCGCGGGCGTGGGCTCTCGGCCTACTTGCGATTATCAGACATTTTTTTTCATAATGCATTGTTAACCCTTAATTCACTTCCTGAGTCCCAGGGACTCACATCAAAATTTGAAACGGCCGTAATTCACAAGTTTTAGCTGCTAGTTTCCTCCACGTCTCAGTACCTTCATTTAGTGACTCGGGTGACATGGTGCCGAGATGATGAGTGCGTACATTCCATATTTGGTGAGTTATTACGCCGAGTGAGTCCCAGGGACTCATACTAGTGAATTACGTTATGATTATTTTTATATATAAAAGTTTTCAAATGTTCATTTTTCACCGTTATTTTAATTTAAATTATGTATGCTTTAATTTTCTATTGAACAATTGCAGAGTGGCTCTAAAAAACATGACTTAATCAGTCTAAAAGAACACGGAGCAGATTCCGTTCTGGAAGCCTGGCTTCAAGAAAATTTGGACGAAAAAATGACATTCCTGAAGATGTGAGCCACCCTGAAACAAGTTAGCTAGGAGGGAAAGTATCACTATTTATGCCACTACAAAAAGAGAACAAAAACTGCTCATCTGTGCACAAAATGTCTGAAGGCGTTATGTTTTACTTGCTAAAAAAGATATGCCGACGTAGCTTTTAGATAGTGGTAGCATACATTAATGTTTATTTTATTTTATTTTGTGTACCTATATTGATTTAAAAACGTTAAGTTCTTTTTAATTTTTAGAATATTTGTTAGTTTAGAGAAACTTTAAAAATATCATGGTTTTAAAAGACTGATAAGTGCATTTTCTTTAATTTTCAAGAGGATCTCAGAAGTTTCATGGGTTTTGTTATTTATTCTTATAATTTACTAAGTACTTAAGAAGATTGTTAAACAAAATGTTGATGAAATTTGTTTCATTTCATAAAAACATACATTTAAAATATGTGAGTCCCAGGGACTCATAGAAGTTAATTACGTTAGTAAATTTCACCTAGTGAATTGAGGGTTAAAATAATGCTTTGCACAAACCTACGCGACCACGCGACTGCGAAGCGGCAGCGTCAATATTAACACACATTTGACAAGTGGTCAAATGTCAACTGTGCAAAGGATTAATTTTCCTCTTTGGATTAAGAGAGTTTTAAACAATAGCTAGTACAGTGTCCGATCAAGCGTTTAATTGGATTACTGGATTGGAATAATATTATAAACGGACCATATTAGGCTGCATGTGATAAAAAAAAATTAAAAATGCATAGGAAAAAGGAAGAATTTAAACTGCAAAATTGATTCTGAGAAATAATTAAGTTAACTTGTAAGGTTTTCAATATTGTGTGACCAAGAAAACTAGGTAGTAAAGTACGATTCGAAAAAGGCACTAAAGTAAATAATAATATTAATAATGGCTTACCCAGTTCTCGGTATAATTTAGATAAAAATGTTATGTGACTCATGACAGTGCAGATTAATTGAAAATATGAAACCGCAAAGAATGTCCGCCACATGTACAGTCCGTTCAAAATTAATTTACCTCGCAGTGTCTATGAGACTAATCTTTATATCGCTGGCATAAGGGTGCTTTCAGAGGTAGGTACTATATAACTCTGAATACACTGCAATTTCCACAAACACTCCGACTTATGATTAATTACTGTCCCTTTAATGTCCCTGACGAAATAGGGCTGGTACAATTTCATTATAATTATTGTCAAATAGTTATTAATTTATTGAAAGACATTGTTGTAAAGACGTGATCCTATTCTCCCATTTCTAAATCTTCCACATTGAAATATTCATGGTATAAATTAAGATTCAATCACACATACTCCTGCGGATGTGGCTATCTAATAATAAATGAACGCGCGAAATCGGTATTCAAATATATTTTCTATCCACACCTTACACACTATCTGTGATTAAAGATAAGCAATATCGACGTGAGGACATTGTGTAATTAAATAAGGAACCCAAAACTGATCACATCCTTTCTCTTGCTTCTTCTTTATCTTTGGCACCAGAACAGAAAACCCGGCGCTTATCATGACAAGAACAAATTAACGCCTTCGCAGAGTCGCTAAAAATCAAGAAACTATTTACGAAAAAAGGCTATAAATCAAAAATATTTCGATTTAAAGACGAGACGACGGATTCAAATTTCTACCTCTACAATGGGAATGTTAAAATTATTGTACAACTATACAACTTCAGCCATAGAGTATAGAGTCAGTTAATTTAGTTTAGTGCGTTATACATATTATGAGTGTTAGCGGCAATGACAAAAGGATATTTGTTATCCTAGAAAATAACTCGAAAGTTGAAGGGTCTGTGGTCGCGTGCACGGTGAATGCAGCTAGCAATTAGCGCGTCTATTACTGCATTGTTTTAATTAAATTCGTTAATGGCGGGGCAGCAGCCCTATAAAAAGCTAATTAATAAACATGTCAACGTTTTCAATTACACAAAATAGCTTCAAACGTGCTATTTTGTTGAGTCACAATGCTTTTAAATTACTATTTTTACGTTTGACGACGCGTTAATTACGATTTTCGCAGGTATTGTTACGTGATTTTCCATTTAATGGAATTAGTGCTGTTAACTTAGAATATTTTAATTTCCTAGTGGTATATTTTATGAATCTCGGATTAGTCGATATGTCGATGAGCTTTTTTGTAATAATTAATGATGTCAGTAAAAATGTAGAGTTGTAACTTGTAGTACAAAATTAGAGTATAATCGGGCGGGGAACCGTACATTTTTCATGCCACAACAAGCACTTTTTTCTCGGGACTCCAAATATCTCCCGTCCACCAAAATTAGTTCAACGGCTTTCAGAACCAACAGACATACATATTATATGTATTACAGTTTATACTGTACTTGGCGAAACATGGCGATAGCGGCTATTGACTCGCTGTCAAAAACTTGTCATTTTCTATACAAAGTCTCGATTGACAACATCGGCTACTTCATTGGCAATCGCGGTTTGTATAATGTATAGAAAAAGACAAGTTATTGACAGAGAGTCAATAACCGCTACTGCCATGTTTCGCCGAGTACAGTATACCTATATATATGCATCTATAATATTCATGTATTAAAGAAGAGGTAGAAAAAAACTTTTTCAAGTTATCACAATACAAGTTTTCTCTAAGATACATCTACGCTTATAACTCTAAAGACTAAAAGGAACTAACGAACCAGCTAGCAGCTGCCTAATGTACTAAAACCAGACATTAGTTTAAGTCAGAACATCTTTGTGGGCCTTAGCAGACGCGAGTAAATGGGGCCTGAATTTCCATAGGAGGCAGAGTAACAATGTGCTTAACTAGGTGTAACCTCCGGCAAGGTACACTTGTACTTTAAGTAAGATGATCTTAACTTAAGCTTCGTGTAAGGCCTCATGGAAGTTTGTTTTAGTGACAGGTCGATGAGGTAGAATTTTTAGTTAGCAAAGAAGACGTGGTCCAGCCTGAAATTTTGGAGTTTCCGAACATGTATTTTAATAACACATAGCCTTATTGTAGATTTATTAATTGATCAGCACGATTTTCGGGGCTATTTCGTGTAAATGACGGCAACATATAAGATGACAAATCATGCCATAACAAATTATTAATTAATCCCACCGTTTTCTAGACACTTTCTAGTACCTAATTAAGTTTAGCATATCCAGTAATTAATGAGAAGGCGTTAATTAGAACGGGCCGGTGTAAAAAGTCCGAAACGAAGCGAAAGTGGTCCGGCCTATACCATAGCCGTCTGCTCGGTCAATTACAAGGTATGTGCTCACTGACAGTATACAGGGTGATGCTTTTTGTGCGATATATTTAAAGCCGGCTGCACACATTGGGCCAATGCATCGAGCTAGCGCATTGGGATTTGGGACAATGTTTAGACAATATCGCTCCCAAGTCAAAATATAATATATCCCATAGGCCTCTTCACGTTGAAGAAGGCCGTTCAAAACGCGTTGGCCCAAATATTTGTCAACAGCGAGCTTTATATATGAGGGATATTTTAAATTATAGTGTAACTAGATGACGCCCGCAACTCCGTTGCGCCAAAATGAGTTTATATTGCGGGAACCGTACATTTTTCCGGGATAAAAAGTATCCTATGTCCTTTCCCGGGACTCAAAGTATCTCCATACCAAATTTTAAAGAGGTAACAGACATACAGACAGACAGACACATTTTCGCATTTATAATGTTACTAAAGTATGGATATTGGATTAATACACTTGGTGCTCGTGCTCACTAGAAACACGACATCCCTAAGACAGGTTACAAAATAATATATATTTTGTATTGCAATAGTAAGTGAGATTATAATAAAAGTTTAGTATTTTTCCAGTTCTATACGTATAAAACCTAAAATATTATATAAATGTTGTTGTTATGACCAAGGAAAAGGTAAGGCTCAACTACACCAACTTTCTACGTGATAAACGTCAAGAGCACTTTATGAGCACCCTGTGTGGTGACCATAAAAGGACCGGCCGACAATGCCCTGGGAACTCGGCTCATTTGAGAGAAATATTAACTCGTGTCGGCTGCGCCGCTTCAAATGCAACATTGCAGCCCATAACTGTAATGAAGGAGACTGAAGGACACATTCTTATCGCAACTAATTATACAATAAATTCTATACATAAAGAGTGCAGCGTGCTCTATATTGTGTCGGGCATTCAGAGATGAGTGTGTAGTTTCTGTCTTCAGATAAATGGTTTGTATTTTGAGAGCACATTCATAAAATTATTGCAAAAGTGTGATTAAGTCTATAGTATGATTTAGTATCATTTTAATTTAGTGGTTAAGATAACAGTCTGGATTTATTACACTAAAAACGATGATGGATCAATGATTTTTGTTCAATAAAAGGTTTTGATTATTATAATTTTCTGTTAGTAAAAGCAACGACTTTTTTTCATGCCACTACTTTTATAATGAAACATGGCGATAGCGGCTATTGACTCGCTGTCAAAAACTTGTCATTTTCTATACAAAGTCTCGATTGACAACATCGGCTACTTCATTGGCAATCGCGGTTTGTATAATGTATAAAAAAAGACAATAACTTTTATAATGCCAAACTAGCTATATGACCGAGCTTCGTTCGGTATTCAAAAAATTCAAAAAACACACATAAAATGACATTTTATGAAAATGATTCCTAGCTAGATCGATTTATCGCCCCCGAAACCCCCTATAATAATTGGAATCTCGGCATCGGCTCCAACGATTTTCATGAAATTTAGTATATATATATATGTTACGGCTAATAGCCGAAGTGCGGCTACACCTAGTTTTAGCCGGCTACAACTAGGTGCAGCCCGCCACATGCGGTTAAACCTAGGTATATCCTACTTATCTTCGGTTACAACTAGATTTAGCCTTTATTATAGCGGCTAAAACTAGGTGCAGCCACACACCGGTGGTTAAACTTAGGTGCATCCTATTTATTATCAGCTAGAACTTGGTTTTCAGGTCAGTTAAGGATTTTGGTTTTATTTTGAGATTCGTATCTTGCGTTTCCTGATTGATTCGATTTTGTATCATCACCCCGGTCGATATAAGACATCTTATCCTAGACAAGCCATAAACCATGCCAGTCCGAAACAAGATTAATACTCGTAATTGTGTTGAATTATGTTATGAACTGAAATGAAATTTAGTCTTTTAATGTGTAAAGTCCATCTGTAGTAAAAACTGCAGTAAGTAAGTCTTGCAACATACTATCATATATGAGAGAATGTTGATTTTTGTATGATTAAAACTGAGTTAAAAAGTTATCCTATTTGTTTAAAAAATATAAGAGAAGATAACAGAGACTTAGTTGATTTTTTCATAGTTAAGAAGTAAAGCTTTATTTTTTATGTTTATATTTTATTCCATGTCGAATCGATCGGGATACGCAAAATTAGAATCTCAAAACGACTGAACTGAAAACCTAGTTCTAGCCGATGATAAATAGGATACACCTAAGTTTAACCACCGGTGTGCGGCTGCACCTAGTTTTAGCCGCTATAATAAAGGCTAAATCTAGTTGTAACCGAAGATAAGTAGGATATACCTAGGTTTAACCGCATGTGGCAGGCTGCACCTAGTTGTAGCCGGCTATAACTAGGTGTAGCCGCACTTCGGCTATTAGCCGTAACATATTACATATATACTAGCTGTCCCGGCAAACGTTTCTTTGCTATATTTTATAAAGTATATCGCCCGTCTTATTTTATTGAATTAATGTCTCTACTCTCTAGCTAATGTCTAATGAGAGCTATTCCTATCTCTAGTAGGGCAAAACCAGAGATATATCAAATATTGGGAACGGCCATAAATAAGTATGTCACCATGGCAACGTCCATCGCTATCCCTAGACCCGCGTCGCATAAACAATGGCCGCTCTTTATAGACAAATAATTTGCAATAAAATAAAATTGCGACTATAATAATTAAAGATGTAAGCTATCCTATCTCTCAAGTTGGATAACAGCACACATTTAAAAAAAAGAAACATTAAAATCGGTTAAGTAGTTTAGGAATCCATCGCGGACAAACATCGTGACAGGAGATTTATATATATTAGATATATACAATAATTGCTCGTTTAAAGATATAATAATAAGATGGTTGTTGTCACCAACCTTTTAATATTAGCGTAATATGAATAATTTTAATGGAGACACGAGTCGAGTTGTGAGCAAACAGAGGGTCGCCAAATGTGAGGCTAACAGGATTATCATTATTTATCTTGTGATAACACTAAATTAACATGGCACTCTTATCGTGTGTTATAAAATACGTAATATCAGAATGACTTCATACTTACTATGTTTATGCGTTAAATAAATCAGATGTTATGGTCTTACGGCCGTTCCCAATATTCAATCTATCTCTGGTTTGACATACGACCGATCGCAGCTGCCATTGAATTGACATAAGATAGGTAACTATTCCTATCTCTAGTAGGGCAAAACCAGAAATTGATCAAATATTGGGAACCGCCGTTAGCAAATAGCGGCTGATTTTGGCGTAAGAATGCAAAACACAATATTACACCAGAAAGGAAGTTTGAGAAAATTTATTATAACAAACAAAATGTCAATGCCTTTGATTTCATATTGGCATAAATGTAGCTCATGTAACAAAATTTCCGTACATGTATGGCATAAGAGAATACGATATTTCCTTGTGGGACGGGCGTAGGACGATGAGTTGTGACGTCGATTTACACGCTGTATCTCCTCACATAAAACGTTTTATTGGATATATCGTTGATAAAATGTTAGAACACCAATAAAAACAATGTAACAACTATAAAACCTTGTTATTATGTATATTAGAGGAGAAGTGAGGACGCAACTTAATTAAAATAGATATAAAAGGTTTATCACATCTGATTTGAGATTTTCAATAAAAATGTATGTTTCCCAATGTCTTTTACATTTTCAAGTATCTACGTAGTTGAATATAGAGAGTAGGACATAGGTAAATAGTAGAACTACTTTATATTAAGCGGAAAAGTAATATAAACTTAAAAGTTTTTTTAGAGGCCAATGTTTAAATTTATACAGGTTCAGGCTTCAGAAAAGAGTACAAAACATAACAACATAGCCCAAAAAAGACCTTGATATGACGGATTAAATTTAAATAATGGAGCACAGAGAAGGTATTCAAAACATTTTTTGTAGGCTCAATAGCATCTCCACAAAAGATCAGACGGGTCTGGTACAAAGCGGACGGCCTTGCTTATGCCGCATGAAGGCTGCATCCACTAATAAAAACTTTGAGTTTCATCCTCATTAAATAATTTATTTGATTATGGTATAGCATAAATACTACTCCATACTCGTAGTATTATTAATGCGAGTGTCTGCTAATGATAAAATCTGTCTTAACGATTAACCGCTGAATCGATTCAGAGGACATTTGCTGTAGAGATACTTTGAGTACCGGGATTTTACAAACATTTAAAAAATGCTTTTTGATAACGTACGTCGTACGTTAATGCTTAATGCTTATGTTATACATTGTACTTATTATTAGAATATCATTCAAGTTATAAAGCACCAAAACTACAAAGCAGAGAGTTTGACGGCACAGACACTTTTATTTTATTTATTTGTAGATAAATCTGAATAGAAAGGTGTCGAATACAATTGTTTAGAGTGACAATGCATTTCACTGTAGTTTATACAATAAGCAGGTAAGTTTATAGGAGATGGACTCTAGGTGCCGACCGCTATACAAAGAGTATTGTTTGAAGGATGTGCTTTTGTATACTATACGAGCAGTCGTGAAGTGGCTACTTAGACAAGGATTCTTATTTTATGTAACTAGTAGATAAATTATACTTATATAATTCTCGGATAAAAAATCACTTAAGTTATCTTTCTTGTTTGTTAGTGTGTTCGTTTACGAATCTTCTCATCTAGTGGGGTAGGCGTCTTAATAATGCAAAATTGTGCAATAATGCCGTACGAGAATATACTCGGGGGAAAAGGGAATATACATATAAACTATCGGGGTCAAGAAGCGGGGTTTCCAGCCAGCCTTTTTTATTTATTTATTCATAAAACTATTTTAACCAAACTATATATTTAATCTAGCCAAACTAAGTGTTTGGTGGCGAAATTTCTATATTTCCTTTAGAATCTTCCCATTTTTTTCTTTCTTTTACTTCTTTTATTTAGTTTTACGTTTTCGAGTAATCTCGTTTGTAGATTGTGTATGTTAATAATAATATATTGATAATGGCTGCGTGTGATGTGATGTGGACGAATCTATAACGATAATCTAGGTGATCGGTCACGGTACGGTTGGCAAAAAAAAAATTGTACAAATTGGAGATAAATTAACATGGAATTAAAACGAGTTCAAAATGATTTTAAATTATAGTACGCGAATATCTTATTAGAAACTTTCACTGTTCTTACACATTTCCATGTCTCAAAATGTAAATAACCGAATACCATTGATATAAAATGGTTTGTACTTTATTTCTCATACGGAGGTAGGCTCCACAGTCCACGTATCAATGCAGAATACGCAACATTTTTCGCTGATAAAACTTTTTTATGAAAATTAGTATTCTTTCCTTAAAAAGTTAATTAGTTTAATTTTATCCAAATTGCTCCAGCGATTTAAGCTCGTCAAGTAACACCCAGAATTTGTATAATGTTAGTAATAATATGGAATAAAATGACATATTCTGTGCTTTTTCTACTGTCAAACAAGTTTGCTGACTGTACATAGCTGTCCAATTAATACTAACGATGGACATCAATCGTTTGGTCAAATCGCTCAACGTGTCAATAACCCATACAAACGTATAAAATTTATCTTGGAATTTTGATTGTACTATAAAATAAATGTAACATGGTTTTAAACGAGATTTGGATTAAGTAAATTATTACAACGTTGTACTTTAAATGTGGTAAATACAGACAAATGATTACTGACAAGAAATTATTTCTGGAAATGAAATCAGTCAGAACTCAGAAACAGAGTAGAAAAAACAAAATAAACAGCAGGAAACAGTCCAAGCGTTTGATAAAATTATGACTAAAATCTAAATGCGTTACCAAATTGTATCTAAGATTTTTAAAACATAACATTAATAAAATTACAATGGAAAAATGATTCATAGGCAGATGGCAGACTTACATATATTTTTGTGGTATAGTTGTTGCAATCTACGAGTGCGCGTCGCCCTTAGTTGTGTGAGTGACCATATATATACACGCGTACATGGCTCGCTCGCTACTGACTGCTCCGTCGGGTACGCACACTAACGACAATGTCTATTCACATTTCCAACTACACACAAAGGCGACGCGCACTCGTAGATTGCAAGAACTATACCTACGGTGATTTTGTGAAGTCTATATTCTGTAAAATGTTATATCAAGCCAAGCTGACTCTCAATCTGAAATAGAGTGAGCTTTAAAATCTGAATTACTTCCACATTATTGATTATTCCATTCCATAGGTCCACTATCTGCCTATGAATTAATATCTCTGACAGTAGGTACCTATTATCATAGAAGTTTTTTCCTAGGAATAAACTGGGGGACCTACGTAGTTTGGTCGCGTTATGTCAAACCCAGCCGACAGATCAGAATTAACATTGAATTGACATGATCCGACCAAATGACGTTGGTCCGTCAACTGCCTAGGAATTAATTTCCTCGATGGTACTTACGAGTTACTTTAGTTGCGTATGTTCAGATGATTTTAAGCATATTCTTTAATCTTATATTTCAGATAATGTAAATCCTCGCTTAGAGTAGGTACATAAACCATTTTCCACGCCAATCTCTCCATATCACTTACGATCGGTCAACGTACTCACAGATTATGCTAGCTTTACACGTGAAGATATAACTGCACAGTTTGATCACGACGTAATAACGGAAAGGAGATGAGCCGATTTGAAGGCGCTGGTTTCAAAATCATCGAAAGACTGTGAAAATGTACGCAATACTAGGCGTTGCCTTTTGTTTACTTTGTACAGAAGACCATACATTTTTCTGAGAAAACAAGTACCCTATACAAGATGTTAGTGTAAACACCGTTGACCTTGGAACCATCAAATGAGCACGTCAAAATGAACAACTTTTTCTATGAGAACAATGATGGAAAATAAAAAAACCGTCTTCAGACCGATACAAATTGCCGATCCGGGCGTCCATATGGGTATGAAAACGGCATTTTTTTTTGAGTTCCCAGCATTGTTTTCATAGAAAAAGATGTTCATTTTGATGAGCTCATTTGATGGTTTCAAGGATAACGGTGTTTACACTAACACACTGTATATTTCTACTTGCGCTTTAAATATCTATATTAAGTATGTTATTTCATAAAAAATATTATCTAACCTAACCCTCGTTAGACGGTAACACGGAGATATACGGAAATATTATATTATATAAAGTATGGATTTTTATGGAACCAATATCACGAATATATCTATTGTTTACTGCGGCTGAACTGCGCAGTTTCATCGTTGCGTCTGTAGCGGGGTTCAAGCTCCAGATTGGTCACACGTCTCAACTTAAATTTATAACTCCGGTTTTATGCGTACAGCGTAGTACAATTTGCAAAAGGTATTTTAAGCATATTAATAAATAATAATGTTATGAAGAATCATACGTTACTAAATATATAACACATCATATACTTACTAGATCATTTCTTGAAGTTATAATTAAAATTGAAAATATTTTTAACTGGCTTTAAAAAAGGGGGTTTTTTCATTCGACCGTATCCATGTTCTTTTTCTTTCATCCTTCGATCGCGGATTCTTGGAAATCTATTGTTATTTTATTGTTGTCGCGATCACCGGTGCTCTTATGGGGCATGAAGGATTAAGTTTTAAAATATTTTTTACTACTACTACTACTATTACTACTACTACTGTTTGCTTGTCTGAAACTTTAGAATTATGATTCATATACACCTATCATATATATTTATAATAATTAACTATTATAAACATAATATAATAACATCTTATTCACAGACCACAGACTCATATAATTTCTACGAACATGACTCATGTTGAGATAAGCCCATGGTTCCTGAAGCTAGTATTTCAGATTAGGGCTATTCAACGTCAGGAAAGACCATCTGTATGTCTGTCTGTACGAGAACCAGCTAAATTGGACCCTTAGCTTAGATGCTTTCGATAATTTTTAGTAATTGCGAAATTGAAAATCTATGTTGGTAATCAAATGTGGGTTAGTAACGTACTTAGTTTCTCAAACTAGTAGGTATATTGTAGACTTGACGTTCATAAAGAGTACTATAATCATTTATGAATAAAAAAAATTGAGCTTGATTTTTGGATTCGACATAATTATTAAAAAAAACCCTTACATTATCAATGTCGCAATTTGGCAGTGATTTACCAACAGCATCTTGACTAAGGGCCCTGGTAAAATCTCTTCACTCCTGGTTTATTTTCAAAAGCTTAATCTTACTAGTTACTCTGTGAATAGAACAAAATGTTTTGATGAAATTCTACTACAAACATGGAATGCACCAACTTTGCGTTATTTTACAAGTTTAGACTTAAAGTAGGTTTCTGTAGACATCCTGCATCTACTTAATACTTTAAGTCCATAATTGAATTAAAAAAAAGATTTGAGAGCTTCTCGGTGGGTTATATAGTAATGAATCGAATACCAAATATAAAATGGAATAAATCGATTTATGTTGAACTATGTATTTACTAACGCGTTTGGAGTTCGGGCATTAGGCATTCGCCACGGTCTCAATACGCCGCTATTATTACTTTTTTACCGAGCCCGAATTGGAAATTGAGAACGTTTTTGTACTGTCAGTTTTCGAATACTCGGTACGTCTACGGCATAAGTTAAAAAAAAATAAACAGTAGAAGACAGTTATATTGTATGTATCATCAAAATTAAAACAAATGAAGACGAAACTTGTTAAAAACTAAGCAATATTTAGCTTTCTTAGACATTGTTCGGACTGAGTTACATTAAGAGACTAGTTTGCTCTTGAAGACAGTGTGTTCAGTGTTGGGGGCTATTATGCGAATCATATACCAATAATTACTACTAGGTCTGCATTTAAGGCCATCCCCCGAGCAAACGACCTTGGCCATACATTTGCCACGTTGCTGAGATCGCGCCAAAACCCTATTATTTTTACTTATCTTAGTTCAAAATTGTCCTAAAAAAAATTAAAACGGCGAATATGTAGTTTATGATATTGTCGATCTATTGGCGTGAGTTTCAAATAAAAGTAATTTGTAAATCCTAAGGAGATGCTGAATGTACGCTTGAATTTTAACAAATTGGTATTACTTTGGAAGCTGATATCATGAGTATAAGAAACAAAAATAGAACATTTAAAACGACAAAAGGAATGTTGATATACTGAAGATTATTGCTGTATTTTTATTATAACTTTGTAGCTTTCAGATTATTAGTTTATAAGGTTTTAAATACGGTCAATTACGGAATCTCCGGACAGAACGCCCTTAAGCAAACCTTGAAGAGTTGACTTGACAGTTGAATACATAATGGAGACCATCTATGTAAATATTAGTTCACAATAAACCACGCAGATCACATTTCAACCATGTCAATTACGACCGTTATTCAGTTCACAAATCATCTGATATCTATGAACCTCATACATTCGTTCATTCGTTGTCTGAATAATTGAATGAATAAAAATTGAATAATGGATGGATGTAAACCATTTTCGTAGCTGCTCCATTGTGGTCCGTACAAAGTATTGGATTACGCCATTAGTTCAAAAATATGTCATAATTTTAATTTATCTGTTCCAAGCACAAACCTATATTTTTTTGGTCAACATTTACAATAGCTAAGTATGATGGTATCATGTGGAATCAAGTTTAATATATAAGCTCTTTCCAGGTACCAAAATCTTTCATGGCATGATCATTAAACTTCACAATAAGTCTGATTTTAGTCTAACGCTGACCCATCGTCACGAAGCGCTGATGGCCCGAGGTGTATGAAATTCTAGAAAGCGTTTTTGAAAAATCTGAGTACCTATCTCATACATTTCGGTGTCGGCACCGACGGTCAGCGTAAGACTTATCACTAAAATCAGCCTTAGCCCCAATATCACCAACGTCTGTTAGTGTTAACAACTTGTTAAAATGTCATGTCTTCTCTTTCATTCATAAGAAAACCGAAAGGCTAAAGAGGTAACGAGATACTAATGTTGTTGGTGAAATTGGGGCTTAAGATGCTAGATGATGATGATGATGATGCTCCTTGATGTAGTTAACAGGAACCAGCCTGGATATAATAGTTAGGTGTAATCGTGTGGTCGGAATCTCTGTGTACGGTATCGCCATGTCTCTTATCTCGTTACACTGTGACCGCGGTACAGTTAGCGGCGGCCGGCGCTAACGGCGCGGACACCTGGATCATCTACTGCTCGTTCATGTGAGCCTAGTACTTTTACACTGCTGCGTGTTACACATAGACAAGCCAATGATTATTAGTAATACCAGGTCACAAGATCTCCTCAGGTGACTGACTGTTCTGCCATAAACGTTTTTTCGGGTTATAAAAATTGACGATGACCGATTTTCAGATCTACCCGATAAGCAAACGAAATTGCTCCAAATTCAGCCGTTTCGCTGGAGGTAACAAATACCGCGTGCAAATAACGAAAATTTTTGGCATATTTTTATTAGTAGTCGAAAATCAAATAACCTTTATCGTCAGTGGAATATGCTATGCCGCCTATACCTAAGTTCCACTTTGGTCTGAATTTAAGTTAGCTTTGGCTTAAATATTATGTTATTTTTCTTGTTCCTCCTTTATTATAAAGAACAGGCAATATAAATGATACAGGGTTAGTTAACTTTAGCTGGGAGTTGGCCTTAGAATCAGCGGGAGAAAAATGTGACGCAGATGGCATCATGTTTTTACGCAGCCATTGACTAGGTCAGGCGGCCCGTTACGCCGACGAGACGAGTTTTCCTTTTTTCCGCACAGAACGTTAGACGTTTTACGTAACTGTATTTTTAATGGCCGCGCGTTTTTTCACCCGAGTTCATCTATAATTGATTGCGGATTTATTAAATAACTAGACTGTACCGCTACGTGGACTAGTAACCGCCCTACGATTATTAAATACTTATAGAAGAGTAACTGGATTAGTAAATGCTTCCACGAAATGTAAACTTTGGTGTGTATTTCGAGGCACATGGTGGTACTTTTGTACTTTCAGTTGGTTGTCAGACTCGGATCCGTCATACAATTTTCGTTGCCGTAACCCGAACCCGGATCATCTAGATTCAAGACCGTCAAACTGCACACATATCATTGAGCCAACGCAACTTAACCACATTTTTATGTGATCCAAGATGACGGATCAGCTTAGTGCGTGCAGCGCCTTTTTTAGTTTTAAACTATTAATCCTTCAAGCCCCATAAGAGCACCGGTGCTCGTGACAACAATAGAATACAATAGAATTTAGAATCGAAGGATTATTTATATGTGAATAAAGCCTGAATATTTGAGCCTTCGAATGCAGAATGGGAGTTATTGTTCTATACATTATATTTCTATGCCGTCCTATTTCACCTCGACGTGATTATCGTTGACCTCACCATGTTTGTGATTTGATCGTAAGTCGTAACAAGGATGAGTCGAGGTCGGAGGTCACGATATGAGCCTCATCGGATTAGTCATACTTGTAAGATAATCTTTCTGTTTCCTTACTGATCTGCGGGCTTAAGAACGTCATAAATTAGAGATAAGTAGATCGAATTTTTGTTGTTTACTAGTCAAATTTGAGATCATCCTTCCTAATATTATAAATCCGAAAGTTTTATTGTCTATCTGTTACCACTTACCTTATAACGCTTTGAAACATATGGAAATACTTTGAGCCCCGGAAAAAGGCATAGAATAATAAATAAGTTATACTAGACAGTTTCACGTAGCCGATGTATATAGCAATATATTTTAAGATAACAAATCAATTTTCCGTTTAATTATCTAGCAGTAAAGCTTTTAATATTTCGATGAAAGCAGTAAAATAACATTTATACTACAGTTAACAGAAAATAAAAAGCTCAGCGGGAGAAACATAAAAGTTTCCAGTCCAAAGCTCGCGGTGAGATCATTCATATATTTACGATTCGCTGAAATGACGCTTACTCATTTAATCATAAGATTAATTCCCCTTATTAGTGTTAATATTTCATTTCGGACACTCCCATACGCTAAACTTCCGCTTCGTGAAGGTTTTTGGCAAAAGCAAAATTTACAAGCCTTTATTTTCCAAATTAGTAGAAAAAGTGTAAAATTAAGTTTAAAACTTGTCAAATTAGTAATTTAGAAGGTTAAAAGCACGACTTGTGAAATAGATAACCTCCTCGTTTTTTGGAAGTCGGTTAATAATATATTAGACTGGGAGTGATAACTGCTGACCTAAAAGTAATATTATTCTGTTACTACTACACAACTGAAAAAATTAAAACTTATAGCTATACAAATATAATACGAGTAGTATTGTCATTAGAAACAGCATGATAAATAATAATTAAACTAAATCTGGCAATCACAGAATTATTTGATAGAACGACCAAAGCGTTACCCTTCCGTACTATATTTAGTACACCACGACCTAATCTGAAATTTTGTGACTGATTCAGAGGACATTGCTCCCGGGTATTTTGCATATTGCTTTAATTACTAAAGTCCAGCAAAACATTTAAATGCTACGGAGGTTTTAAATTTTACTTGCAAATTGTGCCGTCTATATTTCATATTGAAATGTAAAGTGGACGCTACTTAAGGATGTGAGGGTATAAAAGGGTTTTCTGTTTAACCTTAAACAAAGGTAGGCCGTTTGTTCACGGTATTAGTTGTAGTGCAAATCCAGGAGTGCACGTTTTCGTATTAGTTGTAGTGCAAATCCAGGAGTGCACGTTTTCGTATTAGTTGGAGTACAAATCCAGGAGTGCACGTTTTCATATTAGTTGGAGTGCAAATCGAGGAGTGCACGTTTTCGTATTAGTTGGAGTGAAAATCCAGGAGTGCACGTTTTCGTATTAGTTGTAGTGCAAATCCAGAAGAGCACGTTTTCGTTTAATTTTCCTTAAAGCTACAGATTACGAGTACCTATTATATTATATATTTTTCTACACTATCCTCTGAGGTCTACAAATTGAAATTTATAATTCCAACTAGATGACCCGGTGAACTTTGTTTCACTTAACAATAATATTCTGTATTTCACTATTATTATTGATTATTATGATTTAAGTGGATTTCTGGTAAATGAAACTGAGATTTTCTGTAAGCACAACGTATCACATTTATTCTTAAAAAAAGAAGGAACCAAAGATAACCAATGACATAGACAATCCCTTTTTGACACACAGTCCACAGATAACAAATATAGAATATATAAACTTCAGTGTTGTCCTCCGACAAACATAAACTAAACTTATTTTTTGTGTGTTACTTATTTTTACTTTATGTGATAAATAAAATTATATACTTAACAATTATTACTAATAGTTGTTTTGTCATAGTATTTATACTTCATCAGTTGATACAAAATCTTACCCCCTCTTTTGTCGCCTAAGAGGGATGGGGGGAAAAATTTTATGCACCAGAATATGTTAAGTTGGAAAAAACAGTTAATTTAGTGGTATTATAATATTACAGTCTCCGTCATCACACTCTGAGGTAGGCGATTCACGCAGGAGTAATTATTTAAAAGAAGAAGTATTCTTTGTTCTATAGTCTATCAAAATGTCAACTATAGCAGACTTGTTAGAAAATGTAGGTATTTGATAAAAATATTTGTTTTTGTGTCAAATTGAATTTGGAAAGTATTTTTGTTTTTACAATTACGCGATAATTCGGCTATTATGGATATTATAATAATATATTGTCGATTCAAAACCCTTATTTTATCTAGACCTACGTGTTATTATGCCAAAAGAACCAAATATTCGTAAGAAAAGGTAAGAACATTTTGTATGGGGAAAATTAAATTGTCGTTATTCGTACATTACTCGCAATTTTTCCATTATTTCTCATCTTTAAAACTTTCCCTGGACTTCTACGAATATTTAAAGACTATAATCATTTATCAGCCCAATCCGTTCAGCCGTTTTCGAGTTTTAGTGCGACTCACACATTTGAAAATCCATTTTTATAGATGTCAGTTTTTAGATAAGTCTTATAACTCTTCCATTCTTTACCGAAAATGCCCACGTAACTTACATAGGTAAGTATGGGTAAGTATAAAGTAAGTTACCCAATACAATCTGAAGGAAAGTTTATCAGTATTGAACAGATCAATCACGGAGTTGGGCAGATGTAGTAACTGTTGGCAGTGCGATCTTGTCAGGAATTCGTGTGGGCGACTCGAGAGCGAGACCCGGTTCTTAGTGTACTTTTTGTCACCGATAATGACGCCTAACGCCTGCACTAGAATTCACATTCAAATACATATTGCGAGAGATTATCATAGGTGTGAAATATTATAATGATTTTCCTGTTTTTAATTAAAATTAGTTTGTAATTAAAATTATCTAGAAATTAAGCAGCTAACTTCAACCGTATCGTATAATTAATTGTTTTTGTACAATACTAATATTTTTGTGTGAAAATGGATTCCTATTTAGGTATTTAAAATAAAAAGAAAACTACTAGAAATGTAGCTACTCTCTTCATATTTATAGTATAACAGTAGACCGTAAGCTATAAAAAAGGAGTAATAGTCTTCTTTATCCTTAACATAATATTATACTATTACTGTACACTATGTAAATATTTTTAAGTATGTATTAGAAAATATGTATTTGACCGCACTTTCGGTTCGTATGCGATTTTCTCCGCACTTTCTGCCCGTCAACATTATCGTCTTTTGTTATCGCTCAATTAGCACTTTCTGTTGATTTAGTAAATCATAGCTGTAGAGTGTAGCTTGTGAGAGCTGAGAGGTTCCGTGAAAGTTATAGGTTTAGCAAAACCGTCGCAACATTGTCTGTTAGCAACCTAAGTAATAGCTATATCCACATTATGCGCTTTCGTCTTCAATTTTCGTCTTCATTTAACTTTCGTATTAGCCCATTCAATAATTGAATGCGTCAAAGAACGCAACGCCAACTGTCATTTTTAATAACAAAGCGAAAGTTTTAGACGGTCAGAGGGCATGCGTCGCGGGCATGCATTATATATTCCATTATAACTATCATATTCCATTCCACACAAAAGGTTTTATATCCCCCCGTAATAACTAACAATTTTCTTCCTGTTGGAGCTCCATAAAAATTGAAAGAGTAAGCTTTGTGGTTCCATTTTCCTAAAAATTTTGTACCTTTTAATGTTAGATTTTTTTGTTGCAAAAAATCACACGTTTCAAAAGTCTTAGGAAAACTACACCAAAATCAGACTTTGAATTAGGTAATATGCTACGAAATCTGACTTTTCCAGACAATACCAACTAATTTTCAATACCCAGCCTACGCTCGTTACTGCAAGAGCCCACTCTGTTATTACACACCATAAATTGGAAATATCAACACATACGAAAATTGGTCAATTTGTCGGTTACGTCAGGATGATTGCGCCTGATGATTATGGATGTAACGAGCTAATAAGATGGAAGCGACTATTTATTAACTTCATTTTCCTCGAAATTATAAGTGCTAGTTAGGAGGCGCCAAGGCAAAAGGGCCTTAGTAATTATTTGAATAATTTTTTTTCAGAATGTGTTACAAAAACAAAAAGGAAAGGATATACTCGTACTTTCAATTAAAGTGAATCAAACATCGACTGTAGATAACAAATTACAAAAGGTTACATTCTTAATTTCTATACGTTTATTCTTTACTTTTGTTGTACCTTAAGTACTAAAACTATGGAGAGATTATGCTAGCTCACGATAATAATATTAATCCCAATAAAGCACTGATTGAACGCCATTATGTTTCGTCATAAAACTTGTAACGTTTTCCGAACACAGTGCAATCGCCATAATAATTACGACTGAGATTGCCAATCATAAAATGGCCTACATCATAATAGATCTGACGTTATTTATTGCCTTTTTACTATCTATTATATTTTATTACTAATGCAACAATAAACCTCTTAGATTAAATAACATTAATAACGATACCTTAACCACAGTACAACCGCAATCAAGATTGTTATTTATTAATGTAGAAATAAATTTTAAGTGCTCAAAACTCTATAAGCTGTAAAATGAATTGTCAGAAATTTTTGCAATATCACACTTACAGTATTTTTCATCATGGACTTTAGATTGGGTTCTATAAAGTAGGAAATCGTATGCATATTAAAAATAAATATATATAACGCGAATTTTAGTTATTACAAGCTTTTATAATGTTACCTTAAATGGCAAAGTAGGTGAAGAAATATTAAGTGGTCCTGTAAGGAGTCATTATCCCTTTTAGGATGTTGTAGGACGATACCGATCTTATGGTAATTAATCTTACCATATTAGGAGATGAGGCGATGGTGCAAAATTAATGTAGTGGTTATAAGCTTGTAAGCACTTTCTTTTATCGTGAAATAAGTAATTGACTCTTTAACAATAAATAAGCAAGTTAAATTCATGTATGCAATTATTTAACGAGTAAGTATGTAGTATTGAGTAACAAAATTACATACAAAGAGTATAAAAATTAAAAAACACAAAAAAATCTAAAGTTGAGTAAATTTTTAATTTTCAATCATTGCTTCAAAATATTCAGCTTCAAAAACAACTGGAAAAGTTTTTTCCTTTTTTTTTCAGTTGCACCTTTTTGGGTGACACTTAAGAATGATAATGTAAATAATGACCCATCCACCAAAAACCACTAAATTACTTAATAAACCCACTTTTACATCAAATTGATTTAATTCGCGGTTAACTCTGTGAAGTAAATTCCGCAAGTTATAAATAACCTTAATACTATATCAATTAAAAAATATTTTCACAGTCGACAGGAGAAAAAGATCTTTCTTCCATTTATGGCGGACATAACGAGATGAAATCCCGTTTGTGTCGTATTGTTTTTCCCTGTATTCCATTACTACATTTAGGTAACAAAACAGGGGTGCTCGTTGTATTTTCAATTCTGCGGCTTACGTATTAGAGTAGGAGTCAACTCGATTGTGAAATCCAAGCTAATTCTATACCCAAAATGGCTGCATGTTTAACATGATTTGTTCGATGGCCTCGAAAGCATCTAATTTACGACGGCGACCGTCAAGCCAGCTATTTGTGGTGCCCTCAGTACCTGAAGACATTTAATTACGCTGAGGTCACCGACCTAGGATTACGCTCGCAGCCTCGCAGGACTTTTGTTTGTTCAGGGTTTGTGACAGACGACAGTAGTGTAAATGTAATACAGTAAGGGACATTCACAGGTCACACTACTGTCACTTCTTACATTCCTTAAATTTAATTTTAAATCTTCTTTTAATGTTCTTGATAATTTTAATTCTATCACCAAATAACATCTTACAACAGACAAACTCTTATTTGATCAACGGTGTCAAAATATAAGTTTAAGCTTTATTTTGATGGCGCCGGCTTAGATGTTTTGAATAATATTATGTTAAAAGTTCTCAATATCCCACGATTATATCAAACAGTTGATGTAAAAGCTAGACAATAATGCTATAGTATTTCAATTGAAACACACAATTAACTTCCCCTTGTGTCAATCAAAATGACAGTCGGATCCCCTGCCCAGTTGCCCACTGGTGGTCAATGCCCAATGGTCATCTCACTTTAGAAATTCGCTTAATTACTTTCCACCCTACAGCTAATACGGCTTTCGAGTGAATAGCATAAATATTTATGAAGCTATTGAAATGCTATTCACGCACAATGGAAATATTTGCAAAGTTTCAAATGCTATTCATAGCTTTAATCCAATTATGAGAATGTGTCCTTGGTGCATTAACATTTTGATGATATCATTAAGAATGCAGGATATGATATTGCAAGTATTTTTCTGTAAAGATGACAATGTTACGTACGTATAGTATAGTATAGTATATTATTCATAGAAACTAAGTTGTACACTCATATCATGGATGATATTATTATGATACTCGTATGATATTAAGATGATTACAAACTATTATTTTTGTTCCAGGTAAGTACTGTCGAAGTAATTTCCCGTGGAGGAAAACTCAACAACTACCAATAGGAGATATTACTGCAAGCTACGCAACGTTAGATGTATTGCACCAGCAAATGCAGCGAACAAAAAGTTTTTGACGTTTGATAACGTTTCTGCGTATTGGATTGGATTTTGTTCGAATTGTTAGCCATCTGCGTCGATCTCTGCGCAATATCCCCTATTATAGCAACGTTTGCAGCACCGGTAAGTTTATATGTTATTAAAGTTATTCACAACTACCTACTAAAACATTGCATCAATATTCCTAAGCATATTCCGAGACGTTAAACAAGTACGGTGTACTGAATCTACATGCTAATCTTTGGCTTTCACGCAGTTATTTGTAAACACGTTTAATGTAGTGAAAACGCTTTGTTGGTTGACACACAAACACACACAAAGCTCCAGTAATTATCAAGGCTCATTAACTTTATAAATTAGTGCCTGATCGATACTTGTATAGTTTCAGGTCAGCGCGCTTCATGTATGTTTTGGTTTAGTTTGGTTTGGCAAATTGGTTGTTTGATTTTATAATCTAGACATTGGACAATCTGAAATCTGAATGTCTAACGATACTATATATATTTATTTATTTATTGATTCACCAACAGAATCACATATAATAAAATACAAAACGATACAGCTGAGATTTTTTTTATAATGGATGAAATATGTTCCAATGAAAGGTGAAATACAACATAGTAAAGAGTACGTGATAATTATGTTAAAAGTGATTCCACTCTACTTGGAATTATCAATAGCAATATTTAGCTTTCAGTAGATAATTATAGTTAGGACTTCTGCATGGCAAGTGCTTTTTATCAATTAATTTTGGTTAAAATTTCTTACGAGAGAAATCTTGTTGCCATCAATGACACACTAAAATTATCGCCTGTTGTCAATATTACGCGTATACGTAGTAAATGGTCCATTATTCGATTTCTTACACGGCTTATGAGTGACAAAACGTACCTTTGTGCAGTTCCGTTCAATTTGAGGAACACAGTGCGTATTGTATGCGCCTGCGCAGGGTCAGCACAAGCGGCGCATTGTCAAGCACAACTGTTATTGCACCTTTTCTAATTGAATTCTGCGCACATGAGATTTTATCTATTTATGTGGCTTCAATGCAGGGATTTAAGAATTACTATACTTAATAACAAACAAGTTTCGTAAAGTTTGCAGATTTACTTGTTTGTATGAGCTGTAAAATAGTAGTTACATAGTTGAAGTACCTATATAAATAATAGGTACTAAGCAAGTAGTTAATTTAGACTAGATCTATTAACGTTTTCAAATGCATAATGTGTTATTTAAGTTAGTATAATTTATAATACTTACATCAAAATCCCAAATATAGAAACCCAGATAATATATAGTTGACCACCATCCTTTAGATATTTATCCAGTGCTCTCACAATTGTGATTAGATGAATAGATGTAATTTATCCTCTTCAAGGGGTCTGTAATTCTATTTCTCGTATCGTGTATGAGCGCCATAAGTCACTGGCACGTTCCAGTTTCTGGTCCATTGAGCACGTCCACGTGGCTGTAAGGGCAATAGCTTAGAAAATCACAAGGGATGAACAGAGCTGTAATAAATCCAGCCTATTTATTTTGTACTTCTTGAAATATAGCGCCAATCAATCGGCTTTCGTTGTAATTAATACTTTTTTAGACAATTTTGGGATAGTATTAAATATTTTTGCGGTAATAGAATGTTGAAGTCCTAAAGTAAAGCTTGAAGCTGTATTTGCGATTTATAAAACGTAATATAAGTTAGCTACCATAAAAGGAATGTGAAATAACAAGATGACAACAACATACTGGTGCTGCTAAATCCACTAGTTGTTGGACATGTCAAAATTGGTACAACGCTGACCAATGATACTGGCGCCTGCTACTGGATCAATGTAAATCAGGACACCATATTTTTGGCAGCCATAACTGCGATTTGGCATACATGAGCCGGGATGAGATGCGTGTAATTTGGCTGAGATTGGAACAACGTACTCCTTGTAGTTAAAGTGGGTGAAACGGTCAACGGACTCTATGTATTATTTGCCTTGCTATTATGATTTATGATTGTGTTCTTATTGGCAAGGCAAAAATTATAACTAAAGACAAAGAATTACTACTTATTTATGTATAACGTAGTGAAATCGTTGCGTAGTGAATATTTTAGGCTTTAATCAAAATAGTAAAATGTTTGTTTTTTAGCAAGAGATGCCTCTTTGTAGAATTTTAACTTGTTGCTTAGCAACAAGTTAAAATTCTTTCGTCCTTTATAAAATATATTGTATTGTGTGATGTGCAAATTAATCTTTTCATATTCTTATTCTTACGGAAGCAGCCTTTCTATCTTTATAACAAAAAATAAATGCTGAATATGAAAAATACCGTAGTCATTAAGAATTCTTTTAATAAAATAAGACGAGAACCTGCCGCTGCTTTTAAACGTGAAATATTAAATATTTCATGTTTTAAAAGCTCATAAAAGCTGTTATGGTATAGTTTCATGTTTCATATAAAACTTGTGTACGGTGCCGACTTGATGCACTTCCGCGCGTGTATAATTTCACTTAACCGTTCTAGTTGCTAATGAAAGTGGCTTCTATCTACTAGTTATAGATTTTATCAACTAATTTCGAGTTGTTTGTTATACTTCATATTTCTTCGAATATGTTACTTAGGTTTTACATGTTGCTAGATCGTTTTTAGCGCTCGGAACCTACTTAGCCAGGAGGCAGGATAGAATCTCTCCTAAGTCCTGTTTTTCCGGGGTTCAAAAGCTATAAAATGTATTGGAATTAGGCTAGTGATTGAGTTAAGGTAAGGTACCTATTTACTACTGTTCAGACTTTAGAGGATTTTAGATGAGTGAGAACGATTCATGTCTAAGATTTGTCACACTAGGTTAAATGTTAATCTAAGTCTAACGCACCTAGGCTACGGCATACTTATACAATATAGATATGCAGTATGCCAAATCAGACTTAATTTCACATAATATATATGTCTATGCAGTATGCTAAATAAGAAAATAAAGTTTTAACCAACTTTCCAGAAAAACCGAGACGTTATTTTATTACCAAAGCACCATCTCCTTTAACCCATATTAGTTTTGGCTATTGCAAAGTTATGCCCACACCATTAGAATCGGTGCTGCGTACGAAATCGGATGTTTTTTATTTACTTAACCTAAATCGGCCATCTGCATTCTGCAGCGGAACTTGTAGCTCAGCTGCAATTCTTGCAGTTATTTTTACAGCTCACTTACAAATGTTGCAGGTATTTATACAACGCAGTTACAAATTATTGCAGTTATTTTTTAAATGTAGTAAATCTATCTGCAACAACTGTTGCAGATATTTTTATATCTGACCCACTCGGTTACTCTCGTCACGTAGCAATCAATAATTTATTACAGTGCATTAGAAGTGATGACATGAGCAATGAGCAAGGTGTGTCATGGACTCATGGTTCGAGCCACGTTATTACGTTGCTTTGTGAACTTTCTTTTAAATCCCGGTCTTTGTTTTCTACTGTCATTCGTTTGAGTACATACATAATCCGTAAATAGACATTTTCAAATACGTATCTGTTTACGGATAGTATACTCAAACGATGACAGTAGAAAATGTAATATGTACTAAGTACTTACTTATGCAGTAGTTTCAAATAAGCAGTAAGTTTTTAGGAAAAACACCGTCAAAAGTTTTTGTCATTATTATTTCATATCACATTTTTTAATTAAAAGATCCTCAATCTCAATTCCCAGCATGCAGCTAAAACAAAAAAAAAAAAACTCTGTCCTGTTCGAAATTTGAATACAACCGCTAGGGCGTGAGCGTGCCCTAATTGTGTGCGCCTTATTTTGAAATTGATTGTGTATTCGTTGTTCGTAGATCGATTTGTTTTTGTTTGAATAAATTAATTAAACTACGGCGCATGTAGCGTCATTCTTTTTAAATTAAATACTACGCTACAGTAGTGGAGTTCCCAGAGCGTAAAAATCGTGCCAAAAATCGTGGAAAATTGAAAAGAAAAAAAAGGAATGTGTAACTGATAACATAAGTAATAAAGTTTACCTATTGAAAAGTTGTGCTTTTGATTTTTAAATTATTCTCTTCCACTTCAAGTAAACTCATAAACTGTAAAATTTTGAAGAAATTTTTTTTCTTTCTTTTAAATATATAGCAAAATAATAAAATATATTATTATTTTTTTGATTTGTATCGTTGTTTATATTCCAAAGAAAGAAAATAAGTTGAAAAAATATGTAATTTAGATTTAAAATTAATATTTTTGTACGTAGATGACCATACCTGCAAATGTACTTGTTGTGTGCCTCGCCAGGTAAATGGCGTTCCTATTTTTCTTTGATTTTAAATAGGAAGTTTAAAATTATTTTTAAGGCTTAACAAAGCCTTTTATTTCTTAATTTGTATAACTTTTTAGCTCTTACTATATTAAATTTTCTGAAAATGTAGCACAAACTTTTCACGGATATTTCGAAGAAAATATGTATTTTATTTGTTTTGGTTAGGTTTTTACAAAATAAAATTGTTTTTTTTTTCATTAACTATATTTGCTAAAACATACTTAAAGGAAAAAAAAATACAAATTAGGTTAAGAACTGATATTTTTTGTATTCAGGTAAGCATTTTTCAAACGCAGCATGCGTCTTTAGTATGTACGTGAGATTTGTAGCACCCAATTTTTTTTCTGGTTTTAAGTAGGAAGTTTAAATATATTTCAAAAACTAGAAAAAGTCTTTAATTTGTCGATGCATTTAATATTTTAGCTCTCACTTAAATAAATTCTCAAAAAATATAGAAAAATATTTTCGGTCTATTTTACACATTTTTAGAGATATTTAAACGTTTTTAAGTACTTAAAAGTTATTATTTCTCTAAAAATTAAATACGCACAACAAGTAAGTTTAACACACTTTTGGTTACAACCCTTAAATCCACCCAAACCCTTTTATCTTGGTTACGACGAGCGTTAATCTCTAAAAACTTGCAAAAACCTTATAGTTGTATTTAGCTTAGCAAAGCAAACTTTCTTTTTTTTAAATTGTATATTTGGTTAATTTTCAACGTAAACAATCGGATAAAAGTCATTAAATAACAGGAACAAGAAAATTTTTTTTTTCTGGACCGGTTTTATATGGTGAACAATTAATTTTTAATTAAGGAACTAAAAAATTAAAAGCACAAAAAATTTTTGGTAAACTTTGCAAGTTATAGCGTAAAAAAGAACAATCAACAAAAAGAAAAAAACAAAAACCTCAAAAACAAAAATCCATTCACTATTACAACTTTCGGCGGTTAAAACCTCTGGCGACTGCACTACAGCGAAAATGCTGCAAACAGTTTAAATAAAATACATTTTATTTTTTATTTAGGAGGCTTTGCCCAGCAGTGTGACACTAATGACTTTTAAAAAACCTTAATAATATTATGTTTATCATAGAAATATATTATAACCTTATATCTAACCTTATTTGTATTGATATCGTTGATGTTTATGACTAATCGTTTGCGCCTGGTAGTAGAGCCAAAGATAGTATTATTTTTAACAAAAAATTAAAACCGACTTCCAAGGTAAAAACAATAATAACATTAATATGAACTAAAAAGTATTAAATAATTTTTACTATCTAATAGTGCCTTTTTCCGAATTCGGCTAAACCTCAACTATTTCAGCTGTACTCAATCTTCATTATTTTGAAGTCGGTACCAGATAGCTGAATCTTCAGTCCTCTGACAGAATATTTAAAATTTTTGGAACTGGCACCGACTTCAAAATTATGAAGATTGAGTACAGAAATAGTTGAGGTTTAGCCGAATTCGGAAAAAGGCACTATTAGATAGTAAAAATTATTTAATACTTTTTAGTTCATATTAAGTAATGTTATTATTGTTTTTACCTTGGAAGTCAGTTTTAATTTTTTGTTAAAAATAATAATAATTTCACTCTTTTTAGTTACACTAGTAGGTAAATCTTTGCGTATATTTTACGTGTCTTATTACAATTTGTTAAGAGTCACAACTCACACTCACAAAATAATATAATATTATCAGTGAAGTAAACATATTGTGCTAAGTAATTTAACAATTTTAATACTTCAAGCCCGAAGCGGTCACCGGCGATTGCGATAACAATAGAAAGGGTTTTTCCACGATCGAAGGATCTATCAGATAAAAAATTGTACAAACTTGCATAGGATGTAGCGTAGCATAATATTTAATATTATCATAATTACTAACAGCTGTTCTTGTAATCAAGAATTCAAATCGATAGGTACTTAGTGCACCATCTATCGATTAATAAGTATAACTAATTAAAAAGACACTTAATGACTTTGTTTTTTTTAAATGCTCTTTTTAAAATAACTTTATTTTAATTCTATTTGTCTATTAAAATTTTATAAAGTAGTAAAGTATTCGATCTGTATATAAAGTAGTTAGTAAAGTATTCGATATTCTGTCTTCTGCCGCCACGCGCCGCGCGGCGACGCCGACCGCCGTGTATTAAAAACAAACAGGTGTTGTTATATAGTACATAATTATTATTATTAGTATATCCATACCTATGCCTTGTACTATTATCTATTCTGTGCCATGAGACATTGGTGGCCTTAACACGACGTGGTAATGATGATGATGACGATGATGATGATGATGATTATGATGATGAATATGAATTGCATAGTAGTTTATGCTTTCTGTTCTTAAAACAACGCCGAAACTCCCAAACGTGTATCGATAAGGAGTCAGGAGTTCTCTCAGCATCTTCGAAACCATGGTATACCTTGACCCAATATTTGACTTTTTGGTAGCGTATTCTTAGTACACTTCACATAAAACCAAAATCACCATATATTTCCATATAAATTTCGAGGAGTTCCCTCCATTACTCATGGATCCCATCATCAGGTCACCACTTTTGTGAACATGGTACCAAATTGGAGTGAAACCTAATACAACAAAACAAAAATTTCGAAAATCGGTTCACAAACGGCGGAGTAATCGTTAAATAGTAATTACTAGGCTTACTGTACGACTACTACACGACTCCGGCTCGCGAATGCGAAAGCGATTAATATAAGTAAAGTAAAATGCTGAATTTACAAATGTTCGACGTACCTCGAACACCTATGTTGATTAAAATCGACAAATAAAAATTTGTTTATCTGATCTATAAAGGGACAGGATGAGCTGACCAAATGTGATTTTACGAGCGACTGCCGGTCACTTCCCTTTACTTCATCGATGACATGAAAGGAAAAATTATTTTATTAATAAATTAATAATTATTGATGCGACCCGCGTGTAATTAATTTTGTTTAATAAGGTTATCGCGGTTTAGGGCAAATAATTCAATAATTAATTGGAATTTGTTAATTAAGTAAAGAAAATTACAGTATTTTTGTATTATTTTCTCATAAAGCTGTTACTTGAGTCGCAAAATTTTACAGTCATGTAATACATGTATGACTATACGTAAGGTACTATTATGTATTCTGTGAATATTATACTAATAATGAACAACGAGAGTCAAAAAGTTTAGTCAAATGAATGGCTCTTCGAGGATATGTAAGTGGTGTTTTCTAAAATATGGATAATTCGTATGGCGGAGATGAGTTGAACGAAAATCGTTTTTTGAAGACTTTTGTGCAAATGGGTCTCGTACTATCTCGACGCTTTTTTAAATGTCCTTTTTTACGTTGCGCCATGATGGTATCGGATAACCGTGGCTGCAAGGCTGTTTTGACATGCACAATTTCGATTAAATGGAATCAAAGTTAAATTAAAAGATTCTACTCCTGTGGAATCGTTTTTCAGTCCATCAAGGGGGACGGGGGTTGAGGATTTTTTTTTTTTTTTTTATACGGGCTTTGGCCCACCACACATTCCCACCACTGTATCTCCTGTGTCGCCAGGATCGACAGCGGTATCCAACCACGAAAACCCTTTGATATGATCTCAGGGAGCCCGAGGGACATGCTAAAACTGTCTTGGGACCCGCAACGAAATTAATCAGAAGAAAATAGGAGGAGTAGGAAGATTCCAATTTCCCTCCCCATAAAAGCGGGAGACAGCACAAAGTTGCAATGACCGAAAGTCAAAGAACTTAAGGGGGAGCACCACGGAAATAAGGTTAATAATTGTGACTCCTAAGCTAAGCTAAGTTAATATTGGAGTTTATTGTGTTTGACTGTTGCCAATAATAATTGTGACAAAAACGCTTGAAGGCACGGAAGTTCCTAGCGCTGTCCACGAGATCACCGTAGTATGCGACTCCAGATGTACAGAATAGGTTGTTTAGCATAGTAGTTCTTTCGTCCTGCCAGAGACTGCACTCCCAGAGAACATGATGAGCGGTTTGTTCAAACATGTTGCCTTCGGTCGAGCACTCGCACATGGGTGAAGGCACTAGTTTAAAACCGTAAAGTTTGGCCTTAAAATTTCCATGACCGGTCAGGAATTGAGAAACGCCGTGATCAATATCCATCCACTGTTTGGATAGCCGTTCACGAATATTAGGGAAAAAGTTATAAAGATGACGCCCTTTGGTGGAACAGTCCCATCGCGACTGCCATTCGGAGATTAGGCTTTGCACAGAGTTTTCTAAAGGTTCAAACAATCTTGCTATTTTAATTTTATCGCGAGCGCTTAAAAAGAACGGGTTGTCAATGTTTTTATTATGATAATACATTGTCGCACGACGCTGAATCTCAAGGTCAACGGGTAAAACTCCGGCTAACACAGGCAAGGCTTCGGTGCTTGTGGTCCTGTAAGCTTTGCATAAGAATATAAGAGCAAGACGTTGGCTTTGTAGCAACTTGCGACGAGCCGCGCCGATAGTTGCTCTGTCGGCCCACACGGGGGCCCCGTAGCAAATGCTGCCTAGGTAAGTAGCGGTGTATATTAATTTTAGGGTTTTGAAAGAGAGGCCCCATGTCGACGTAGATATTTTGGTAAAGGAGTAAAAATTGCGCTTCGCTTTCTCACCAGTTTGAATTATATGTTCTAAAAATGTAAATTTATTTTCCAAGTAAAAACCAAGATAACAGAGCGACTGTTTGCGTTTAACGTTAATATTGTCAAGTTTAATGCTAGGGGAAGATATAAGGGAACCTTTTAAAAGGATTTGGTAAGTTTTATGCGCGGCGAATTTCAGGCGATTACGTTTACCCCAGCTCGATATTAAATTAAGACTATCATTGGCTTTAGATTCAATTTCGGAACGTGAATTTGCTTGAACGATGAGAAAGCCGTCATCGGCGTAGCCAACTAGTACGCACAGCGGTGGTAGGGGAAGACTTAATAAATCATCAAATCCGAAATTCCATAGCTTTGGCGAGATAACAGAGCCCTGAGGGCAGCCGCAAGTTAAATCTTTGGCGTGTGTACAATGGCCAAGTCGAAGCTTAGTTTGACCATTAAAAAAGTAAGAACGTATTATGGCATAAATATTAGAGTAGCAACCTCGATTTTTTAGTTTTAATAATAATATCGGCCACCAAGCATGATCGAACGCGCCGGAGATATCTAATGAAATGGCGACCACGTATTTGGATTCCGAAAGATTTACTATTTTTCTAACTTCCATAGCCGCGTCAACAGTCGATTTCCCGGCGGTGAAACCGAACTGATGACTATGAAATTTAGGGCCACCGGGTAGCAGGCGAGGTACGATGAGACGTTCTAGTAATTTACCTAAGCAAGGCAGTAACGTTATCGGACGGTAAGATTTTGGGTCGTCTGGAGGTTTGTTTCCCGCTTTAGGTATTAATTTTAAGCAACCGGTGCGCCAAATTTTTGGAAATATGCCTTCTGCGATACATCTGTTGTAAACATGTAGAATCGATGAATTGGCCGCTAAGCACGCTTGTTTTATCATAATATTCGATATTTTATCCTCGCCCGCAGATTTTTTTATAGGCAAAAGGTTTACTATTTTACTAAACTCCTCCGAAGTTGGTAAATCTGAGACCGGTGTATGAATGGGGTCTAACATTCTACTCCTAATGTCGCGGTGGTGTTCATCATCCAAGGAGGGCTCGTCGTCTGGGATGAGAACGTTTAGATATGCCTTCGCCGTTTCATCTAAACTACAAGTGTAAGAGTTGTTAATTTTAATATTTGAGAAAAAGCTTGGCTCATTACTACTACTGGGTTTAAGCTCGTGATATAACGAGGACCAGGGGCCCTCTTTATCTAGTCTATTCGCGGCATTCTTCAACATATTATTTTTTGCTAACGTAACGGCGGCGCGATAGCGTGACCTTGAGATGCGTAAGTTATTTAAACTAATTATGTAAGTATCATCCGAACGATTGAGGCCAGATTTACGAAGATTATTAATTTTGCGTCTGGCCCTTCTAAATTCCCGACGAAGATTAAGAAGTTTACTGTTCCACCATTTACAGTTGTGATCTTTTTTCAGAGGTCTACGACCCAAGGCTACATCGGCACAGTAAACAAATGTGTTTGTCATAATTTCCGCGCACTCGTTAACGTTTAAATCCGGCCGAGTGAAGTCTCCGGCATGAGCGGTAATGAGGGAGCGGAATAAATTCCAATCGCCGTTCTTTACATTGTATTTATAGTCATTAGAATTGACTACGGTATCACTCGGGACCGCACGAGAAAACTCGTACACCAGTAAGCGGTGATCACTACATGACGCATCGGGAAGGACACGCCAATGCCTAATCTGGACGTACGCGCTAGATAGCGTGACGTCAATTGACGATTCGCCCGTTGGGCTACTATAAGTAGGTGGTGCATCGGGGGTGTTGTGAATTTGGAGGTTAAACTCCGCAATAAAGTCTTCGACGGCGCAACGTCGGTCGCGATCGGTGTACCTTAGCTGGCCGTGCCATAAGGGCGAGGATGCATTAACGTCGGCGCCTATAATGATTTTATTGCCCGCGAGAGTCTGTAGTACGTAACGAAGTTGATGTAGATGGGGGCTAATAGGATCCGCGTACTGGAAATAGCAGCTAACTACGTAAAGCTTAAACTGAGGACACGAAACCTCGGCTACTGCACAGTGCGTTGTCGATAGGTTAGTTAGGGCCGTGATTGAAAATCTAGACTGAGGTGTGTAAATACCCGCGCGAGCTACGTTACTAAATTGTATCATGTTCGGCCGTAGCGACGCGAGTTGATATTGTTCTTGAACTAGTACTAAGTCTAAATTATAATCAGAAACTAACTTCTGTAATTCTAACGTCGCGTGCTTGCTATTATGGAGGTTTAACTGTCCTATATTTAAACTATCCATACCTAGTTGTTAAAATGAGTTGCTCCATTTTGCTCTTATATGTTGGACAGTCTGGGGAACCCGTGGAGTGGTCGGAGGGTTTTTTATAACGAAGGCAACTACCACAGACCGACTTAAAATTGTCTTTGTCTTTGTTGGGGCACGATAACGAGCTATGTTTTTCGGCACAGTGATAACAGCACGGATTAGGATCACGACAGAATTTAGCGACGTGCCCGTATTGTTGGCAGTTGCCGCAGCGGACCAGCTCAACGTCGTCCACGAAGCGACACATCGCCCAATCGATGAATAGTTTTTCTTTGGAATCGATCAGGTGTTTACGAACAAGAGGGTCTAATTCAATGCCTATCCATTTCCTGTTGTTATAATCTTTGTTTAAATTACGGCGCCTCACTATTTTTGTAGTGCGCAAAAATTGTTCTTGTGACATATTAATTTCGCCGTTTATATTTTGATTGTAAAGTGCGACTAGGAAATTATCGTCCGTCATATGTTGCGGGACATCTTTTACGAGAATGCGCGGGTTACGACCTTTAGGCGACTCGAGTCGCAGACCGGCCGATTTAAGTGCTTCCACCGATTTTAATTTATTGACTTGCGACTCGCTAGTAAGTCGCAATATCACACCCGAATTTGAGGTTTTTTTGACGCCGTGAAATTGGAACCCATCGGCCGGGTTGATGACTTTCATCAGAGCTTGTTTAGTCTCCGACGACGATTTTAATTCCGCCGATTTTTCTTGTGTCGGATAGGCAATAACGCAAGGAAGTGGTTTTCGCGTCTCGACTGGCGGCACTGACTTCGCAAGTCTTAGTTTAAGCGCGTCCGAGTAGGAGGCAGAAGGCGCGGCGGAGACTGGTTGTACGACGGGATTAGTTTTAGCGGCCAGTAATTCGCGTTCCATATTGGCTACCTTGGTTTCCAAGGACGAGTTCTTAATAGCGAGGAGTGAAACGATTGTAGTTATTTTTTGTGTCATACTCATAATTTCTGACTTATTGGTAAAATTATTGCGACGAGATACGGTATCGTTTGCGAACTCATTAATCTTTGCTAAGTATGAGCTGGCTTCGCGGACAAGCTCGTAATAATTGCAAGAATCGTCGGATGCGCGGCTTGTGTCTAACAATGACGTAACGGGGGACAGCTGCGACTCGTCCCTAGTGGGTTGGTGACGCTTCTCCACGGGTGACAAGGAGGAAGGAGATAATTCCGACAACAGACGTTTACCGGACGAGAATGTCGGAGAACGAGGAGTTTTGTCACTTCTAGAAAACGGGGTTGTATCTTTATCCGGCGGTATATTATTATGACTCGACATTGTGACTTAATTAAAATTAGATGGCAGCAGAAAACACTATAGGTAATATGTATTTGCAATAATAAAAGTTAAACTGTAAGTCCCAGTCAGCTGATCGCAAGGCCGGCCGGCGCCGCGCGAGCGGTACCGACACACACAATATTTACCTACCTACAATTCCCTACTGATAAAAGTGAACAAAGAAATTACTTACCGAGTTAAATCCAAAAAAATACGGGCAAATGTGTTTAAAAAACTTACAGTACACGTAGATTACACCGTTACCTAGCTATTTACACACACTCAGCACGAATTTATCGATTTAAAACCACTGAAAATGATTTTTATTCCCGGAGCGCACGTCAGACGATGTTAACCGTACGGAGTCCGCGGGGGGAGGAAGAGGGGGTTGAGGATGAGGATAAATATTTTAAGCGATTGCATAGCTTTTATCGCGGGCTTTGAGCGCAGCGACCGAATCAAGATTCCGTAACGAAAAGAACCTAACAATAACAGGCACAGCGGTGCGGCGTCGTCGTTCATACTTTTAACGTGTGTGTGCGTGTGACTAGACGTGTGCGATACGTTATGATAGCATAAGTTGATAAAAAATGCTATGCAATAGCTTTATCGCGGTAGTCCCCGAGTGGCATACGAATATAGTTTTTAAATGAACGTCGTAGGCCTAAGTTACATAATTCCAGTGGCACATAATTCATATTCGCCGGCACTCCGCGTGAAAACGATTGTCTTCGCCGCGATACATCCGCCGACATGATCGATACGCGCGATAGCAGTGCCGTGACTGGACGACTAATGCGCCAATAAATCGTAATGTATCATCGTAAAAATCGTAAAAGTGCGCCAAGTGAGATCGTAATGTATCGTAAAATTCGTATTCAGGGGTTGCGGATGAATGTTTAATTCTAACAAAGAGCCGAGTTCGGGAAACAGAGCTTCCAAATTCTCAAACAACTCAGAATAACATGTATTTTAAAGACATTTACTTATATCTAAATTATCTCTGTACAAGAAATTTATTTGGAGGTGCTATATGGTCACAAATCATAATTAAATAGAAACAGTTCCCATCCGAATGGAAAAACTGACGGATTAATAAAGCAAACCTCTTCTTGCTCATAATTCATAAAATCTGTCAGCACTTCTCTCGCGATTCTATTGTAGACTGTGGTCTTTGGTCATAAATATTATGTTAATCGTGTAAGTATGTTTTATAAGACACAAAATGTTAGGTATCTATTAATGCGTCTAATGTCTATGGATGAACCAATTAATTTGAACTTTTCACACTCTGAGAACTTTTTAACTAGAAGCCTTGACCCATATTAAGTTTATAAGCCACTTGCACATGAAGGTTGAGTTTAATTCGCCCAGGAAACTGGTCTATCAATTAACTGGCCCTAGCATTTGGGTCAGACCGTAATTATTCACTGCTCTAGTGTCACTCCAAGCGGATATCGAGCCCAGGCTTAACAGGTTTAATCGCTCCCACAGATTATTTAAATGTTTAACGTATTCCAAATTCAAAAGCATCGACCATAAATATCTAGGGCATTAAAACCTTTTTATAATGGTATCACAAAGAGATTGTGTAATGTTGCCAAAAATGAATGAAACGAACTTGCCAAGAACAAAGGCTGCATCCCCATCAGACACGGCGCGGCGCCGGCACCGTGTTACGGCACGACGCCGCCACCGTGATACGGTACGGCGCCGCATCGTGTCACGGTGCCGCGCACGGTGCGTCTCTATTCAGTCGATATTTGTCGCTCGAACGAGATTGCTTGTCTGCATATGGATCGCGAAAGAATTATTCTCTTGTTGTTACTAAAACGAAGATTGAAAAAGAAACAGAGGAAATTTTGGGTAAATTCGTATTACAAATTACTTACAAACTTAATAATTAATGGGGCTCCCATACAAAAAACATAGTTTTTTGTATGGGAGCCCGATTTTTATGTGTTCCAAATAAGTGTCTCGTTTAAGTTTGGACAAAATTTTTGTTCGGAAGTTTCACCCAGAATAGGGGCGCGCGGTGCACCGTACGCGGCACCGTGTTACGGTACGGCGCCGTACCGTGCCACAGTGGCGGCGTCGTGCCGTGTCTGATGGGGACGAAGCCTAACAGCCATGTATGGATGTAGCGCGTGGCTAAAATTATAAACAACGCTGCTGTATTTTATAATGTCACTTGAGATACAGCTGTTTCCCACTCACGTTTTACAAAACATCCTAGTTACATTTGGTAATTTTGAAGGATAATTAGAATCCACGCCAAAGATAATAATCCCTCAAATCCTTTACCTTTTTACCAATTTTCTTCACGATGAACGAAGTTTTTCAGAAACAAAATATCAAGAATCATAAAATAGACATGAATTAATTTATCTTATACTCACCATTACAATATTATCAAGTTGTGTATCCTAATTAAAATTTATCGTTGTTATCTCCGCCTTTCTAATTAGATATTACTTTGTAATAGTTGTTTTCTGTAGGGCCAAGATCACGATTATAATCTTTACATTTAACTGTATAACTTTTACTTATTTCTACGAACATATAATTTGAAATTATGAAGTTTTATCGTGATGTTAATTAGTTATGCTAATTTACAATAATGTATAATAACAAAACGCTCAAAACTATGACATCCTACCGTGATCAGTCGGCCTAAGATGCGCAAACGAGAAAATCTCGAGATATCTAACTCTCGTGTGTACTGTGTAGTTATATTGTCGATAACGACATAATGTCAAAATCATTTTTTGACATTATGTCGATAGATTTTGACGACAGATCTACACGAGAAAACATTTATGTCATGTTAGGGTCAATAGAGATGAAGAGAAACGCCATCAAACATCGAGAAAACGTGTAGACAAAATTTTCTCGTTGGCGAATGCCAGAGGGGCATGTCACAAAAACATACATACGTGATACCTATACGTCTACGTACATTTTTCATACCACTTAAATGAGTTATACCGAAAGCCGAAATCCACTTTATTTTAACAATTTAATAGAGTGTCGGAATGCGAGGTGATATAAAACATAAATCAGGGGCGACAGAAGATTGCGTGCCGGGGCCCTCGCCGCGCCCACATGACAATACGTACCTGTTAACATCAAGGGCTTAAAAATTGCTCGAAGCCGCTCCCGCACGCGATCACCAGATTAAAGGAAAGCCATTGTTGTGTCATGTATCGTTTTGTATTTTAAATTGATATTGACATTGTTAAAAGATTAAGGCTTTTGTTAAATTCGACAGCTTTTTCAGTAAAGTGGTAACTGAAATTTTCTTTCGATAAAATATATTATATCTGCATGCTTATTTGATTAATAAATCATGAATTTGAATTAGACTTTAATTTCTTCATAAATAGTGCATAATATTTATTATTTAGACCAACATTAGTATGAAGCCAAACGAGAGTAATTTGTGAGTTGTGACTTGTGAGTCGTAGCATTTCGGCTAGCAGAAATTCTGCTGCATTCAGTTTCATATAGAAGTCCTGTGAAAAGATATTTACGCGACCGAAATTCTGCAATCACAACTCACAAAATAATTTACAAAAGTTGCCTCTCGGGCCAGCCCCATCTAGGCCGCGAGCCTTGAATTTTGCGAGCGCGATGACACAGTAGAAATTCCTCCAAGTATGACTAAAATTATCAAATGCTTTGAAATCTCTAGTAAAAAAAAAAACAAACAATACGATTTGTAGAGGGCGCCAAAGCCCACATATCCGGTTCCTAAGTAAATTATAAGATTGAAGATAACAAACAACACTTCCGCCGAGCAAAGAGATAAGATAACATTAGCAGTTTATATAAAGTGACGACATTATTATGGTAATTGTATTGGACAGGTGGTTTTGTTATTTATTCTGCACCAAGAAATAGATTTTTTTCTTATCATCCGACCGCTAAATTACTAAGGGCATAAAAGGAATCTAAGTTAATTTTCAAGTGCGTGTTTTGAAAGAGATTGTAAACGGTCGATTTCTTATATATTGCTAAAAAGCGCATATAAGTAGTACATACTATTATATTACAGAGATTTACAAGAAACATATTAAGCTTATTGACCTTAATAATATTATGTCTTAATAAAACATTAACATAATGCTAAGTACTGTAGTCACATACAGTTTTGCTCGATAGTTTTACTCGAAATCGAGCAAAAACCACTGTGTGGACCGCAAAACTCACAGCTCGAAGGCTCGCATCGAGCCAGTTTGAAGGCTCGAATCGAGCCGGCCTGACAAATTTTTTGACACTAGTTTTTATTATTCGTAGCTTATTTCCTTCGCAATGGAGTAAAACTATCGAGCAATGCTGAATGTGTGTGGACGAAAGCCGGTTTTTACTCTACGTGATTGCTCGATCGAGCAAAACCGTATGTGAGTACTTACACTAATATTTCATTGTTTCTATCAAATTTGAATAATTGGTAATACTCTGCGCTCAACCATGAAATGAAAAAATTAATAATATTATTCATGAATAATATTTAAGGGTAAGGATTTTTATTCATGAATAAAAATCCTTACCAATTTAAAAATCTTATAAATGCCAAAGTGTGTCTTTTTGTCTGTTACCTCTTCAAAGCAAAACCGCTGATCCTATTTTGATAATAATTGGTATTCCTGTAAAAGGACCTGTTCTTGAAACGTTATTTTTTCGGTATTTAAACACTGTCAGGTCGACTTATTATACCAAAAATATTATAATATTTTCGGCGCGACTGACGAACGAAACGAAAGAAGGCAACGATGTCAATACTAATTCCATGCTAGAAGGTACAAAAAGTTGGAAAATCCTTCGAACACGAGAAAAATTGCTCTACATCGTTCTTTCAACACAAACTAGATTTATTACCAAAATAATAATAATAATAATAATATATTGAAACAACCATACATACATCCAACCATACAACCATCATACAATAACGTTACTATTATCGATTTAGTTAAATTTTATAGCCTGTAGGTATAATTGTATGGGTGAGCCTCAAATTGCTAAGGCTCCTACGGCGAGGAACGCCCTGTGTGGCCTTATAGTAATAACTAATAATTAATTTCAATCCCAGATAACAAGATAGAAATTTGATTTGTACGAGTATAACTTTATCAAAATTAGTAATACCACAGAATACATATTAGTACAAACTACAAGCTATAGTAATACATACTAAGTATGTCATGATACTTAGGGCCTTGTTACTCCTACGGAGTAGAGTGGCGAGACAGTGCAAACCTTTCGAATGTCTGTTCTTTTGTGTGCTATCGGAATCGGACGTCAATCGCAATTTTGAAAATGCCTAAATGCCTAAAAGTGCCGTATTGAGCTGTAGAAATTCAAATAGAAACGTTGGCCTAGGTAATGGACACGTTTGCGATGGAGTCTGCACAGGCCGCTAACTGGGCTGTCGCAGATATCGCCCTCGTCGGCGGGTCCGGTGGCCCAGCAGTGTAGCGGAGGAAGGAGGCACCGGTGGGTTTTAGTGGGTAGCCCCGGGTGCTCCTCTTTACCGTAGCACCTGGGGAGTCCCACATACCCCGGCGACTTTTCCCCCGGGCCGCTGGGGATGCGTAACGCATTTCTCACCGATAAAAAATGGTATTAATGGACACGTTTCTTATCATCGGTACGTCACAACTCACAGGAGGTAGGAAAAATCAAAAAAGTGACACGCTCGTTTTCATACAAATGCAGCGAAGTGCGGTATTTTGGTCTATGTCTGTGTGCAAACAGACAAATTAATTGGCCGAGAGCCTTCGATCACTAATATTATAATATTATGTGATCGAAGCCGAGAGCACTGTCTCGCCACTCTTCTCGGTAGGTGTAATCTAGGCCTTAATTTGTGATAAAAAGGCATAACCGTTCTTTCACAAAAATTTAATAAATTTAAACGCCTAAAAATTTTTTTTCAGTTTCCTGCGTTTTTTAAGCTTTTGGAACAGAAATCAATTATTTCGAAACCTCGCTCAAACCGTGACTAAGACACCGTAATGCAACAATGTTTTTGTTTGTTTCGTCTCTGAAAAAGTGACTCAGACCCCTGAAGTTTGTGAATTATCTTTCAGCGGTTATTTATTCGTGGCGAATTTCACGATGGAAGTTTTACGAGACGGGGCGTCGACCTCGCGTGACGTCATCACAAGCTTTCCTTCTGAAGAGACTATAATATTGATAACTGATAAGTATTGATTTCTTATGTTTACGTGAATATTGTTCAAAGAGATGTGTTCATAGATTTTGGTACTTTTTATTCCTTTTACTAAAATCTCACTAAACACATTAATTTCTATCAGAATACCCATAACAACTCATGTACGGAAAAATTAAATACCTAACGCACGTATTGCCATTAATTTTAACTCCCTTTCTCAGAACAGTAGACTCTTAAGCACTATGGGTAGTTTGATTCAAACCAGAGCTAATATAAACAAATAGCTTTAAGCTGGGTCTACACGCGTTACGATTTTTTTTTTATCTTGAGTCAGGTGTCAATGTTAAAAATATTTGATTCAGGCTTTATCGTATACAAAATTCTACACGCCGACGCCGTACAACTGCGTTCCATGTTTTGTTTAGTCCATTTTGTAACCAACAGCAAATTGAAAACGAGTTAAAACAACAGAGTTCGCCAATAAAAACCCGTGGGACGTTGGTTTGACATTTCGTAAATACGTATATCGTTTTGTAGTTTAATAGCCTACTGGACCGAACAAGGAATAAGCTGTTCCATGAAGGTGGTAGTGTCCCAAATTCTTCTACATACAATATACATGCTTTGAATTTTCCCGTAATACCGGAATCTCTGCGCGTCTAGACCCTGCCTTACGCTCGGTAACTCTACCCGGGTTGCTATAACGCCGTCTTTCATCTCGACTGCCGCATTACCGACCTCATAACCAAGCGGGATCGCTTGTTGATTGACGTGGTTCCGTATATTTGATTAATTGTCGTTAAACATACTGTCTTATTGATCTTCTCGATAATATCCTATATTTTATTTTATCGACTTTCTTGTTTGAAAGCACTATTTTTAGATCACATTTTGTCAACAATGTTAATTTGAGCTATTTTCTCGGTATCTCTACATAGGATTCAAAGAAAAGTCGCGAATCTTAGGTACAAACTGGTACAAAGAATGATTTATTTATATCAATAGTCAATACCTAATTGTATATAGACATAGGTTTGTAATAAATTTGTACTTACCTAAAATTATTAAGATTTTTAATAAAAAGAACCCTGACCTACGGAAACTCTAAAACTTAAGTAATAAGCGGATGTACGGTGACTGCGGGATACGTAAGGAATGAGCTGCTGTCACCTGATACGTATTCCGATACCTCGTGGGAGCACTGTGAAACGTTGAGCTAGTCTACTGAACTATAGGAAATTGAACCTTCAATCTTTGGTTTAAAGGTCTTGTTAGAGGCAGAATTACTCTGAACAATCTGGATATCATACATATTTTATGTCTGTGCATCAAATAGTTACTACTGTACTATTGGTCACCCGCAGCTTACTGCTTTTAGATCTTATTGCCTAGGATTATGATTGAAAATTGGTAAACTAGTTTGTCTCCTAGCTTCGCCTACGAGTAAGACAGACATAGGTATGTTGATATTGTTGACAGTTCAGAATGGAAATTTTGTCTTTATATTAGTCGTAGAGGACAGGTTTTCCATACGATCTCACAGGACAGATTAGTAATAATTTACAGCTAAGGAGCATTTGGCCTAAGAGCCTATTTTATTTGACTCTAGATTACGCAGGACGATTTTACGGGATAAAAAGTATTCTAAGTATATGTCCTGTCCCGGGAGTCGGGATTTAAAATATTTCAAAATCAGTTCAGCGGTTGGGGCGTGAAGAGGTAACAGACAGACTGATAGACAGAAAAACACACTTTGGCATTTATAATATTAGTCTGGATAAAATAATGATAGCAGAGTTTTCAAGTACTTACCTACCTATTTAAAACACAGTACATAATACTTTTCTTTACTACTTTGACTGAACTAAAATTTAGTTAATAAGAGTGCCTTTCCTTTACCTGTAAAACCAAGGGGAAGTTATTGAAATATATTCCATAAAACTACTCAGCAATAATCTGCATACGAAAACAAAGTATAAAACTTTACAGTGCCAATTCCCCTAACGCTTCGGATCGCTGCCCCCATGAAATTCACCACAAACAACGTACTTGAGACTGCGATACGCGATCTACATTCTACATATTAATATTTATTTATAGATGGCGTCGCAACTCAGTTGAGCCAAAATATCACGCGGGAACCGTACATTTTTCCGGGATAAATATGTCCTTTCCCGGCACTCAAAGTACCTCCATACGGCATACCAAATATCAGCAAAATCGGTTCCGTGGTTTGGGCATGAAGATGTAACAGACAGACATACAGATTTTCGCATTTACAATATTAGTATGGAAGTATGGATATCGGAGCTAACTAACCTACCAAAATTCTTCAAGAGCCAGGGGCCTGTTTCACCACTTCCTGGTAAGTGACGGATAGGCTACAACAACTTAACTTGATAGAGTATGGAGAATCTGTCAAAATAAGTTGCGGTTAGCCTATATCTGGCATTTATCATGAAGTGGTGAAACAGAGCCTTAAAATATTTACAAAACAACCAGTTAAGGGCGTTCCGTCCGGAGATTCCGTAATTGACCGTATTTAAAACCTTATAAACTCATAATCTGAAAGCTATAAAGTTATAATAAAAATACAGCAATAATCTTCAGTATATCAACGTTCCTTTCGTCGTTTTAAATTTTCTATTTTTGTTTATTATACTCATGATATCGGCTTCCAAAGTAATACAAATTTGTTAAAATTCGAGCATACATTCAGCATCTACTTAGCATTTACAAATTACTTTTATTTGAAACTCACGCCAATAGATCGACAATATCATAAACTACATATTTGTCGTTTTAAATTTTTTTTAGGGCAATTTTGAACTAAGATAAGTAAAAATAATAGGGTTTTGGCGCGATCTCGGCAACGCGGCAAATGTATGGCCAAGGTCGTTTGCTCGGGGGACGGCCTTAAATCAATTACTATGATTGAACCGTAGGTGTTTGTAATTAATGTGGCTGATAATAAGGTCGTATATGGTCCGGTGAGGCGCATTCGTCAATCAGCTTTCGTGAGCTGCCCACGCGTTCATTTGTTTATTTTTAATTATTTATTAGAGGTCATTGTTTGCGTTAACTCTATTATTTAAGGGCTCGCGCTCATTTGAGACGCGATTGAAGACAGATTATATTGTTATAAGAAACCAAAACACATAAAAATGCATAACACGCCCGCAACTCCATAGCGTACATTTTTCCGGGATAAAAGTATCCTATGTTCTTTCCCGGGACTCTAAGTATCGCCATACCATAGAGTAATTTTCTCTGGCCATACCCAGAAAATCGGTCCAGCGGTTTGAGCGTGAAGAGTGAGCGTGAGCGTTAACAGACGGATAGACAAACACACATTCGCATTCATAATATTAGTATGGATTGCACTAGCCTGTATTAGTAAGCTGTAAAACTACTGCAATGTGCTTAACAAAATACTAAACTCTACCATGTAGAGGTGTTTAGCTTTGTCCACATTGTGCCTTTTTCTGTTCATCAAGGGGATGCCTTAAATAGCGCTGTCAACGTCAAACATGAGGCATGCCCGTAACGCGCTTTGAAATCGTAGCGCGCGCTATGACACTTTTCTTTCAACGCGGGTGGATTTTGATGCACGTCACGGGCATGCCCCACCGCCCACGTTCACTGTTGACAGCGCTATAAGGCCTGCCCTTGTTGAACAGAAAAAAGGCACAATGTGGACAAAGCTTTTCGAAGTTGGTTATAACTTGTGACATATCTACAAGGATCTTGTGACACTAACACTGTCATGGAGGCGTAGATGCAGAGAAGCAACTTTGCCTCAAAATGTCACCTGAGTTAGTTTACATTTCGGCCACTTGCAATATAATACTACCTTAGTTCTGTCTACTTTGATACTACGTTACTTACTAGGATGACATTGACAGTAGCGTGGGTGCGAATCAACTGTCCCTCAACTCTCACGTAAAATGGCATCATTAGTTCTGGTTTCAGCCAAGAGCCAAAACATGATTGTAGGATTGTACACAAAGTGAAAGTTTTTTTTATTATTATTTAACCAAAGAGTCAGTCAATCTTACCTTTATTTAATAATATGATAATAAAATATCTAAAACTAGCTGTCCCGGTGAACTTCGTGTCACTTTAAAACCTTCCGTGGACTAAAAAATATTTTAAGACTAAAATTAGCCCAATCCGTTCAGCCGTTATCAAGTTTTAGCGCGACTAACACATTTGAAAATCCATTTTTATATATAAGACTAGCTGTCCCGGTGAACTTCGTGTCACTTTAAAACCTTCCCTGGACTTCTACGAATATTTCAAGACTAAAATCAGCCCAATCCGTTCAGCCATTTTCGAGTTTTAGCGCGACTAACACATTTGAAAATCCATTTTTATATATAAGATATAAGACTAGCTGTCCCGGTGAACTTCGTGTCACAGCTGTCACTTTAAAACCTTCCCTGGACTTCTACAAATATTTTAAGACTAAAATCAGCCCAATCGGTTCAGCCGTTTTCGAGTTTTAGCGCGACTAACACATTTGAAAATCCATTTTTATATATAAGATATAAGACTAGCTGTCCCGGTGAACTTCGTGTCACAGCTGTCACTTTAAAACCTTCCCTGGACTTCTACAAATATTTTAAGACTAAAATCAGCCCAATCGGTTCAGCCGTTTTCGAGTTTTAGCGCGACTAACACATTTGAAAATTCATTTTTATATATAAGACTAGCTGTCCCGGTGAACTTCGTGTCACTTTAAAACCTTCCCTGGACTTCTACGAATATTTTAAGACTATTATTATTTTTAACAAAAAATTAAAACCGACTTCCAAGGTAAAAACAATATTAACATTAATATGAACTAAAAAGTATTAAATAATGTTTGCTATCTAATAGTGCCTTTTTCCGAATAGGCTACTTGACCTAATTTTTTTCTTCATGCTAATCGCTTCATAATCATTCATTTTTACAAAAAAAACTAATATTTTAATATTTTACACAGTAGAAACCCATAAAAATGTTTATTGAAAAATATGCTTCTTAAATGGCGCCGAAAACACTGTCCGCCATAGTGTGACGTCATACGCTTTGTATTTTAAACTCTCTTTATTGAAATTTTTTTAATGTGCTAAATGTACGAGTCTAAAAGTGCCCAAAAATTATAAAATAATTATATTAGAAATTAGAAATCATTTGTAATGTTGAAAACTTTTGGAGAAAAGTTTTGGCCATTTCATTTCCCGTCTACAATAAATGGAGATAATATATATAAAACTGATGTTTTATTTGAATTATTGAAGAAAATATATAATAGGCTTATTCTTATTATTTATGTACAAATAAACTTACATATAGCGAGCGCGATAAATAAAAGATATTAAATTAGTATGAGGATGACGTCACATCCCAATCGGAAGTACCGCAAAAGCGTTTTCGTCAGTACAATTCCTATTTTCATAAAATCATATTTTCAAATCGACTTCATTTATCAATCATAAGCTTTTATTTGATAATAGGGTGAAATACGGTTTCCCAGGCCAAGTTCTACTAGAAATATGCATTTGTTCAATGAAATTGAATATAGGTCAAGTAGCCTATTCGGCTAAACCTCAACTATTTCTGTACTCAATCTTCATTATTTTGAAGTCGGTACCAGATAGCTGAATCTTCAGTCCTCTGACAGAATATTTGAAACTTTTGGAACTGGCACCGACTTCAAAATTATGAAGATTGAGTACAGAAATAGTTGAGGTTTAGCCGAATTCGGAAAAAGGCACTATTAGATAGGTAGCAAAAATTATTTAATACTTTTTAGTTCATATTAATGTTAATATTGTTTTTACCTTGGAAGTCGGTTTTAATTTTTTGTTAAAAATAATAATAATTTCACTCTTTTTAGTTACACTGGTAGGTAAACCTTCGCGTATATTTTACGTATCTTATTACAATTTGTTAAGAGTCACAGTTCACACTCACAAAATAATATATTATCAGTGAAGTGAACATATTGTGCTAAGTAATTTAACAATTTTAATACTTCAAACCCCAAGCGGTCACCGGCGATTGCGATAACAATAGAAAGGCTATTGTGTCTCGTTTTTCCACGATCGAAGGATCTATCAGATAAAAAACTGTATAAACTTGCATTGGATGTAGCGTAGCTACTCATCTAATACCAAAAATTATTTATTTGGCAAAACAACGTTTGCCGGGACAGCTAGTAATATAATATTATCATAATTATTGACAGCTGTTCTTGTAATCAAGAATTCAATTTCAAATCCATTCAAATCGATACTTAGTGCGCCATCTATCGATTAATAAGTATAACTAATTAAAAAGACACTTATTGACTTTGTTTTGTTTAAATGCTCTTTTTAAAATAACTTTATTTTAATTCTATATTTTGTCTATTAAAATTTTATAAAGTAGTTAGTAAAGTATTCGATCTGTATATAAAGTAGTAAAGTATATTCGATCTTCCGCCACTCGCCGCGGAGGCGCCGCGATACCGTCGCCTCCGCGGTGCTGACCGCCGTCTATATTTAAACAAAGTGTTGTTATACAGTATAAAATTATTATTATTATTAGTATATCCACACCTATGCCTTGTACTATTATCTATTCTGTGCCATGAGACATTGGTGACCTTAACACGACGTGGTAATGATGAAGACGATGATGATGATGATGATGATTATGATGATGAATATGAGTTGCATAGTAGCATATGCTTTCTGTTCTTAAAACAACGCCGAAACTCCCAAACGTGTATCTATAAGGAGTCAGGAGTTCTCTCACCATCTTCGAAACCATGGTATACCTTGACCCAATATTTGACTTTTTGGTAGCATATTCTTAGTACACTTCACATAAAACCAAAATCACCATATGTTTCCATATAAATTTCGAGGAGTTCCCTCGATTACTCCTGGATCCCATCATCAGGTCACCACTTTGTGAACATGGTACCAAATTGGAGTAAAACCAAATACAACAAAGCAAAAATTTCGAAAATCGGTTCACAAACGGCGGAGTAATCGTTGAACATACAAAAAAAAAATAAAAAAAAAAAAATAAAAAAAAAATAAAAAATATCCACAGCCGAACATATAACCTCCTCGTTTTTTGGAAGTCGGTTAAAAATCAGCCCAATCCGTTCAGCCATTTTCGAGTTTTAGCGCGACTAACACATTTGAAAATCAATTTTTATATATAAGAAGATAAGAAGATGTATTTTTCAATTTAGTTAGATGAAAGTTGCAAAAGTTATTTGACTTGTCAGTTCAAGGATTTTTTTTATTTGAAAAAAAAAACTTTCATAAAGTCTTCGTGTCTAAAGAATCTGTAGACATGAAGAATGCTATGAAAGTTTCACTAATTTAAGCTCTCGTATTCCAACACGAGTGCTAATATCTCGTTTACCAATTTGAGGTGAAATTAATTAGAACAGTAAGTAGAGCATTAGACTTTACTAATAGTGCTAATTTATGTGCTGCTTTTTTACCAAATTTCAAAAAGGATACTACTAAGGGCCTGCAGTTTCACCACTTTTTGATTAAGTGCCGAATAGCCATCTGTCAAGTTAAGTGGTGGATAGCCTATTCGGCACTTATCAGGAAGTGGTGAATCAGGCCCTTAGTATTCTAAATTCGAAAGTAACGGTATCTTTGGTTGTTACCGCTTCGCGCTTGATCCTTTGAACCGATTTTGATAATAGGTATGTATTTAGAATGGGGATATATATTATATATGTACTTTAAATCCTGAAAAATGATAAATAATAGTTTGTATTGCAATAAAAATTGTGATGCCTGCGTTACCAAAGATTTTTGTCGCAACTAAGTTGCGACTTGCGAGTAAAATTCCTGTGTAGAATAATGTCTAGATTAGGTCATATTCTTGGAATATTTATTTGTGTGCCTACTTGTAGATTACTTCTGTAATTAACTGCCAGTTGTATCAGCATACTAATTGATTTGGGGAGAAAACTGATGACGTGTAATCAGCAGGGGGTTTGTCGCGTAGCGCGTGCGAGTGGGCGGACTTTACATGCCAGCACGACCTTAGTCGTTTGTCTCAAAGATACCACTTTAGTCTATCGTATATACTACAGTGTATAGTTATAGTGACAAACGCAATTTGACAAATTATCCTTACAAGAATTAATGTAAGTAACATAAGGCCTTTTCTGATTTCTGCATCGAATAATGTATGTTTCAAGACTCTATAAAGGTAGAGCTTTTTGTAACTCATAAAAATGATAATACACCTTTTTCTTAAGAACAAAATATCCACACGAAGAAAACACGAAATAAGGTCAGTGATTATGATGAATAATTAATTATGAAGATAGTGGGTGCTTCCGTGGCGCCGCCGGCCGATACGAAAGTTCAAAAGTAACGAGTTACATGTGTAGTGTGTACCCGCTGCGCCCGCGCCGATTGCATTCATCTTACACTCCTCCTTTTTGTCCTTTTGGTACAAATTATCGTCCCTCATACTTATGAACTCTTATAATTGCCTGAGAATATATCAGTAATAATAATTACTTAGCTTTGAGTATATATAAGCTGATGTCACCAGCTTCGTTTGCGCAGATGTTTTGCCGCAAAAAAAAAACTATTTTTTCCCGCGACTCGAATTGTATCCATACTAAATTTCACCCAAATCACTTTTATGGATTGTTGTGAAGATCACAGCTACGGTAGTTAGGAACTTAAAAAGTAAAAACACATTAAACTTATTGCGCTAAAGTCTAATGTTTTTAGGCTTGCACCATATTCGTGACATTCAGTTTATTTATTATTATTAGTAACATTAAAAATACCGTAAAATAGCTGATATGTATAAATAAAATATTATTGCCGTATCCTTTTCTTTTATCGTTCGTGTTTGTTGTTTTAGTTAAGCTCTCTTTGTTTACAATTTCCGTTTGTAATAATGAGAGCTTTTTATATACGGGTGTTGACATATCAGACAAACATTATGCACTTGGTTTTAAATATATTATAATTATAATATTTCTGTATGGCGCATGATTTCCTTGCTCAAAATTAAAGGGTTATGTTATGTTAAAGAAAATTAGATTTTTGTGTATTTTTAATTCCAACAGAATTTTTGTAGCAGCGAGCTTTTGTATGATTGGCAGATTTTTTGGCTTTGAAATTTGATAGAATTACTATTCCAATTATCTACATAGCTTACTGAAGTCAGAGTGTAAATAATATCGCAGAAAGAGTATTGAAATGAAAATGAAATGAATTTTTCCAATAATTTGTGATTTGTCACATTTTATACCTTTTCTAATCTTTTGCAATGGTGTAATTATACGCCACCATACAATACTTTTCTTTTTTATATTTTAAAACAAAATGTTTACTTCATAATAATTTTCTGTTTCCATACTATTAGAAAATGTAGGTAACCTTAGCACCGTTAGTCGTGGGCAGCTAATGCAAGTAATTAATTACAATCAATACTTACCTTGGGAATTAAAATATTCAATTAATTTTATTTGCTTATCTAAATAGCGTTTAAATTAATATCATGATGTCATTACGATCTATGGCAACATAGCTTTTAGAAAATTCTAAAGTTCAAACGGCGAATCGAGATTGGAGACATAATACTTCATAAAAATTGTTGTTACAAGTGATAGATAAATGTAATATTTAGAAAACATCATAAATATAAAACATAAAGCCGGGATCAGAAAGTTCTAGTAGTTTGTTCTAGAGATAAACAAATTGCTAGTTGCGGAAAAGACACTCCTGGCAATGACTCAAAAATAATAGTTGGATCAAATATGAATATATCAATTGATTAATTAATGCACAACGCTCATTACAGCTTGTTTGAATAACAGTTTCCTAATATGCATAAAAAGCTCTCAAACAAGGAGTTAAGAGATAAACCAAGCACGAATTAAAATAAACGTAATAGGTACGCCTTATAAAAGTTAATACGTTTTAATTTAGATATTAATGTCTCGTCTAAGTGTCTACATGAATAAATTAAAAACAACACACATAAATCTATTTGAGGTGTTACTTTAATCTCGAGTGGTTACTTCGTCTGTTTAGACTCAAGCGCTTCCGTTCCAAGTTTAAAAACATGTTGTTTTAGATAACAGCTATTTTAATATCCATAATAGTAAAAATTAATAATAATATTAGTGGATCATCATAAAAATGATTTTGAAAAAATGTGATAAAGCTCAAAATATCCATGCTACGACCTCAAAAGGAAACAAAATGACAACAATCTCCTTTTTTTGACGTGGCTTAAAGTTACCGACTACACAATCTGTAAACTTGTTTCAATGAAGTGACGGTGACAAAACGTCACGTCGGGCGTCACGGTAAATAGGTCATTCAACTCGTTCGGATTATCCAGAAGCGGTAATTATCGACCACCCACTATAGCTTTCCCACCGCGGGTCATGCATTGTGTGCTGTTGTGATTAAACCTGAACGTCCGGAATAAATCGACGACCAGTTAATAATATCACCCAAATGCACTCGAACGCACCTCGTGTTACGGAAATAAGTACCTAGGAGATCGAGCTCCTGCACTAGTTATATTATTTTATCTCTCTCGACACCTACATACATACCTCACTCCATTCCACATCCAGCTATTCTTGAGAAACCGACCCTGAAAGCGGACGAGTTCTAGAGAAGGGCCGCGATGAGCCAAAGCTGAAAGCCAGAATATTACTACGCACGGTAAAATAGGGGGAAAATATTATAATGCCCTGAAGAACGATATAAACACAACATAAATACTATAGAGGAATAATCCATACTAATATAATATTATAAATGCGAAAGTGTGTCTGTCTGTCTGTCTGTCTGTTTGTCTGTCTGTTTGTCTGTCTGTTACCTCTTCACGCCCAAACCGCTGAACCGATTTTGCTGAAATTTGGCATGGAGATACTTTGAGTCCCGGGAAAGGACATATGGTACTTTTTGTTCCGAAAAAAATGTACGGTTCCCGCGCGATAAACGAGTTTTGGCGCAACGGAGTTGCGGGCATCATCTAGTATTATAATAATTATTGTCAACTAGATGATGCAAAATTCATATATCGCGCGGGGACCGTACATTTTACCGGGATAAAAACTATCCTATGTCCTTTCTCGGGACTCAAAGAATCTCCATACCAAATTGCAGCCAAATCGGTTCAGCGGTTTGGGCGTGAAGAGATAATAGACAGACAGACACACTTTCGCATTTATAATATTAGTATGGAAGTATGGATTTAGAAATTCCTCGTTTTAGAAATTCGTCGTTTTTGGATGTCGGATATTTTAATTTCGACTACATAATATATATGGATATAAGTCGCGGATTTCATCCGACTTTGACTATACACTTATTTCCTTACAGTGTAAAAAAAAACTACAAGCTTAAAATATGTAAAGGAATTTTCGAACGATGTATTCAAATGTTCCCTGTTCGAGTGCCTACTGCTACTTACGTCATATGACTTCTTGAGAATTTCAAGCAGGCTCGTGTCGTTTCCTCCCAGCTCTGACTCACTCCTCATAATACCCTCTAATTGCCTCTCGTGATTCCCTCTGAGCAAATAAGCGATGTTCGTTACACTCTTTTTAATTTGCGCATGATTCATTATGACGCTTTTGGACGAACATTTTTGGGTTCCGTAGTTCGGTCCCGGACCCTAAATTTTTATCACGCACTCGTAACCTCATATTTTACCTTCGGTCTACCTCCTTCCGTAATATGATTTCTTTAGAGTCAGATTCGCAAATCCAGTGTCGTAAAATTAAAATTTTTAAGTTTGAAAATAATCACACAAACGATTAATTCGAAGCTCTTCAAAGCCTTATTTTGTGCAACTTGTCCAAAGTCCTCAATACTCAAGTAAACAAAAACATAACCTAAAACTTTCATGGCGGTTCCGCATCACACTTCAAAAACACCAGAAAACCAGTTAACAGTGAAACCCATAATAATGGTGTTATGCGTTAATGTAGCCATCAAAGTAGTTTACAACTAGTGATGAGCAAAGCAAGACCAAGACCAAGACTCGACCAGTCTTGGTCTTGGTCTTGGTCTTGCTTGTGAAGTCTTGGTCTTGGTCTTGCTCAAATCTGTCTGGTCTTGGTCTTGGTCTTGGTCTTGCACGCCTAGTCTTGGTCTTGGTCTTGCAAAAAGCAAGACTCTTGCAAACAAGTTTTAATTTTCTCGAAAAAACATTGTCAAATCTAGATTAGTAGACTAGTCACTAGCTACATAATCTTAACTTGTTAAGAGAATGATTCTTGACTTGAAAATACTAATGAAAAGTCGAGAGCTTACTCAGCATAGGCTGATCTTTTAGTGGAAATAATGTCCTTAATAAAGAAAAAATAAAAATAAGAACTTTCCCTCGGATTTTTTCTGGAGTATTTTTAGGATTCCGTAGCCAAAATGGCAAAAAACGGAACCCTTATAGATTCGTCATATCTGTCTGTCTGTCTGTCTGTCTGTCCGTTCGTCTGTATGTCACAGCCACTTTTCTCCGAAACTATAAGAGCTATACAATTGAAACTTGGTAAGCAGGTGTAGTCAGTGAACTGCATTAAGATTTTGATACAAAAATGGATAAATTATTAAAATTGTAGGGGTCCCCATAGGTACAAGTGAAACAAAAAACATTTTTGTAACGAAGTTCTTTATCGCGCGTTGCGAAAGGGGGCTAGACGGATAAAGTTGTAACGACACTTTTTGCCAACTATGCTTTTTGCAGTCTGTCTCTCTCTTTCATAGAAAGCAAGCCAGTTATATATTTTTAATCGTTTTTCGGGTATAGAGGTTATTTGTACATAAGAAATAACTTCGTTCCATCCGGATGTCCCTTGACACCTTTCAAGTTTTTTTTCATATCTAATCTATGCGTGTGGGGTATCTATGTATAGGTCTTTCAAAATCGTATTGAGATTTCTAATATAATTTTTTTTCTAATCTGAATAGTTTGCGAGAGAGGCTCTTCCAAAGTGGTAAAATCTGTTTCCCCTCCCCTCTAATTTCTAAAGTATGCATAGTATACGGTATACCTGATAAGTCTAAAAAAATGTATGATGTATACTTTACTATAAAAACTACCAAGGAAAATTGGTTTGAACGAACGGCAGCAAGTAGTTTTGTTTTATACGTCATAAATGGTAAACATTAATTTAACTTTCATTAAATCAACTGAAATAATATAAAAAAAATCAAAAACATTTTAATTTCATAAAATAAACCTTTTCGCTGCTGCGGAACCACTTCATGGGCGAGTCCAACTCGCACTTGGCTGGATTTTCGAATTCTCTCTCGGTTGGAAGATCTTCCTTTTCGGCCGCCACGTATATTCCCAAATTTTAGTCTAAATGAAGGGTTTCATAATCAAAAGGGTAAAAACGGGACCCAATTATTTACACATCGCTGTCTGTTCGTCTGTCTGTTTCCAGGCTGTATCACAAGAACTTGAAATTCATGTTAAGTAGATATATTGTTATAATTTATAAATAAATATTTTGTCTCATATTACAGTCACTGCGAAAGTAAAAAAATTTAGCAAGAGTCTTGCATGGAGCAAGACTCTTGCATAGTCAGTCTTGGTCTTGGTCGTGTTCTTGCACACCTAGTCTTGGTCTTGGTCTTGCTAGTCTTAGGGTAGTCTTGGTCTTGGTCTTGGTCTTGCATTTTTTGCAAGACCAAGACCAAGACTGCAAGACCAAGACCAATTTTGCTCATCACTATTTACAACCCTGAAACTTGCATCACGCATAAGTAGGCCAAATCTTAAAAGAGTAACTTTACGTACGTATCGAGCATACGGAACTGACATAGTTTATTAACGTACCATTATGATATCATTTCTGCCTTTTTGTGTCGTGTAATATATTATGTTGAAATCTGCGGATAAGCTGCAAATTTTTCCTTTACAATAATTGAATTACTCCTTTCAAGACATTTGATTTTTGCCTTTGTACTAGAATGCCTTAGCGCTACGAATACTCTGCATCTACAGAGGAAATTCGTGGCACCAACCCTAACTACATCGTTCAATTTATGAGCAGCATTGGGTTGGGGACGGTACTCTAATGCGAAGGAGTCACAATACAACCTCAAGGGTCGCAGTGACATCAGGGCTACTTGACCTGCCTTCAGCACAAAAAAAAAGAATGCCTTAGAATATTTAATTTGACCGCAACGACAGGAGACGTAAACGTTGCACACATTTACGTCTTGAACGCCATTGAACGGCGCTGTAAAGCCATTTCTGGTTGGCGGCAGCTCTTTCGATAGAACTATGTAGTAGGTACCCCAGTCCCCAGACTAAGAAAACAAAGCCAAATGTTAACATCAAGGTACGGGAATAGAACAAAGCTTTTAAAGGTGGCGTCTACACAAATAAGGGGCGAAGGAAACCAAAAAATCTATGGGGAGTGAATGCCAAATTTATGATTGATCCTTTCATTAACACTCTGTATATGGCAACTATTATATGCTAATATGTTACGTTGAATAATATGTACGTGTTTATATCGAATATTAATGAATTAGTCATAGCGCGATGTCATAGATCAGAACCTTGGCTTGTAGAATTGGGACAACACTTCCCATTAGGTAAAGTACCTATGAACAATACTCCAAAATTTATAATGCGCATGAATGACCGTGAATAATGACCGTGTTACAAAAGCTACAGGAATATCACGACGAACTTTGACTAATATTTACAGGGATCTTAAACCTACCTCTGCCGTCGCTCTGGAAATACGACCGTTGCCGAAAAATTTCGAAAACTTCTATGCGCATTATCACTTTGGGAGCCACTGTACTTGGTTGGTATTCCACTGTATTTATAGTAAATATTATATTCAGCAAATTCTATGGCGCAATAAAGTTAATTATCGGGTGGAATTTGGAAACCATATTTTTTCTGTGACAAAAACTCTGTTTAGTCCATTCCCTGGATTCAACGTATCATAATTTTCATGTTTATATTAATACTTATTATTATAATATGATTTTTAGACTATTAAAACTGATAATATAAAACTGATAATATTAATACTTATATTATGATTTTTAGTCTATTAAGACACCTATAATTATTATTTTTAACAAAAAATTAAAACCGACTTCCAAGGTAAAAACAATATTAACATTAATATGAACTAAAAAGTATTAAATAATTTTTGCTATCTAATAGTGCCTTTTTCCGAATTCGGCTAAACCTTGACTATTTCTGTACTCAATCTTCATTATTTTGAAGTCGGTACCAGATAGCTGAATCTTCAGTCCTCTGACAGAATATTTGAAACTTTTGGAACTGGCACCGACTTCAAAATTATGAAGATTGAGTACAGAAATAGTCAAGGTTTAGCCGAATTCGGAAAAAGGCACTATTAGATAGCAAAAATTATTTAATACTTTTTAGTTCATATTAATGTTAATATTGTTTTTACCTTGGAAGTCGGTTTTAATTTTTTGTTAAAAACAATAATAATTTCACTCTTTTTAGTTACACTAGTAGGTAAACCCCCGTATATTTTACGTATCTTATTACACAGTTCACACTCACAAAATAATATATTATCAGTGAAGTGAACATATTGTGCTAAGTAATTTAACAATTTTAATACTTCAAACCCCAAGCGGTCACCGGCGATTGCGATAACAATAGAAAGGCTATTGTGTCTCGTTTTTCCACGATCCAAGGATCTATCAGATAAAAAATTGTATAAACTTGCATAGGATGTAGCGTAGCTACTCATCTAATATATAAAATTCTCGTGTCACAGTTTTCGTTGCCATACTCCTCGGAAACGGCTTGACCGATTCTCATGAAATTATGTGAGCATATTGTGAAGATATTGGTCTGAGAATCGGCCAACATCTATTTTTCATACCAAAAATTATTTAAATGGCAAAACAACGTTTGCCGGGACAGCTAGTAATATAATATATTATTATCATAATTATTGACAGCTGTTCTTGTAATCAAGAATTCAATTTCAAATCCATTCAAATCGATACTTAGTGCGCCATCTATCGATTAATAAGTATAACTAATTAAAAAGACACTTATTGCCTTTGTTTTGTTTAAATGCTCTTTTTAAAATAACTTTATTTTAATTCTATATTTTGTCCATTAAAATTTTATAAAGTAGTTAGTATAGTATTCGATCTGTATATAAAGTAGTAAAGTATAAAGTAAAGCGATACCGTCGCCTCCGCGGTGCTGACCGCCGTGTATATTTAAACAAAGTGTTGTTATACAGTATAAAATTATTATTTACTAAGAATACGCTACCAAAAAGTCAAATATTGGGTCAAGGTATACCATGGTTTCGATGATGCTGAGAGAACTCCTGATTCCTTATAGATACACGTTTGGGAGTTTCGGCGTTGTTTTAAGAACAGAAAGCATATGCTACTATGCAACTCATATTCATCATCATAATCATCATCATCATCATCATCATCATCATCGTCTTCATCATTACCACGTCGTGTTAAGGTCACCAATGTCTCATGGCACACCTATGCCTTGTACTATTATCTATTCTGTGCCATGAGACATTGGTGACCTTAACACGACGTGGTAATGATGAAGACGATGATGATGATGATGATGATGATGATGATGATGATTATGATGATGAATATGAGTTGCATAGTAGCATATGCTTTCTGTTCTTAAAACAACGCCGAAACTCCCAAACGTGTATCTATAAGGAGTCAGGAGTTCTCTCAGCATCTTCGAAACCATGGTATACCTTGACCCAATATTTGACTTTTTGGTAGCATATTCTTAGTACACTTCACATAAAACCAAAATCACCATATGTTTCCATATAAATTTCGAGGAGTTCCCTCGATTACTCCTGGATCCCATCATCAGGTCACCACTTTGTGAACATGGTACCAAATTGGAGTAAAACCAAATACAACAAAGCAAAAATTTCGAAAATCGGTTCACAAACGGCGGAGTAATCGTTGAACATACAAAAATAAAAAAAAGAAAAAAGAAAAAAATAAAAAAAATAAAAAAAAAATATCCACAGCCGAACATATAACCTCCTCGTTTTTTGGAAGTCGGTTAAAAACTGATAATAGATTTTCGCACATTATTTAATAGCTAAGATTTTCCTTGCTCATCTTTGCTATTGTATATTTTATAGACGACAAGGTTTGTAGTTACTATAGTATAGCTTTTTTGTCATTATTTGAAGTCCCCAAAAAAATATTTTCAAAGAATATTCAGAATATCGAATTTGCATAGTTCGGATTATAAGTTATCGTACAACGGATTAAAGCTTTCTTTGTTTGATGACGAAACGCTCGCCCACCGTTGAAATCGGCTTCACTGTCGAAAAATAGAAAGTTTATTTGAAGGGCCCACTATTTATCTAGGTCGACGCGATCTGCCGATTGCACCCGGGCTTGTTCCGATTCAATTCATTTCAATTTAAATATAAACAAAAATTTCAAACTTTACCAAAATATGTTAATGCTATTTAAACGGTTAATAAGTGTTATTGAAATTGGTAGAATATATAGCCACCTAATAAGTTTTGTTTACACTTTACACAATGCATGTTCCTACAACATACTCGTCGTTTAGCGTTTAATTCTAGTAAGCTAATAATATAATAGATGTTTTATGTTCTTTTACGAAGACTATACCTATCTAGTATCTACATATATTTTTTCTTCTCTACTATCCAGGAAAATAGTGTGGTTAAAAATCTACATCCACTTACATAAGACATGCTAATTACGGACGCTATTTCGAGACGATCGCGATATAGAAACGAGATCGGTGCGACATAGCGCTAAAAGGAGCGGTGCTCGCGCGATAAATTACGTCCAATTAGCAAGTGTCAGCGGCACAGAAGCTAAGAGAACTTAAGCATTAACATATTTGCTTCCTAGTCTAAAAAGGGACAACTGGTATCGAGATAAAATCAATAAAGATGATAAATAAGGAGCTGATAGCATCAGTAGCATTTAGATTAGAGGCTATTATACTTATTCAATATATCAAATGTACATTTATTAAAGTTATGGTGTTGATTCATGAGCATAATATTGTTTTGTTTATGACCCTCAATATTTTGTGACGTATTGAGTAATAATATAAATAACCGTGACCTGTCATATTGTTGTTAACGATTATTAGTTTTTATTATTCGTAGATTTTACTGAAATTAATTTTAATCCTGTGTCTCTGTATCTACTTAAATATTAACATATTTTCATTTTTATAATAGTAGAAAATATCCAAAAAGGCATGACTGTAAGGATGAATAGTGATACGTAATAGGGACGCAAAGGAACAATAGTTAGACAATACGATATCGACCCATCTACTTAATTTCGAGTAGACACCTTTGTTCGCGGCCATTTCCATAAATTACAAGCGATTCTCTATGGCGGTCTTGTAAAAAACGTACCTGCTATTGTCATGGTAAGAAGGGACGTGTCGGCCACGCCTCACAAGGGATTTGACCGATGTTTAAGGGCTCCGAGCGCCATACGTCAAGTTCCAGATTACCACTGAGGGAAAGGGCCATAAACATTTACCACAAAATTTGACTTTTATTGTTATTGTTTTATGATATTTATTACTTATTAGGTTATAGAAATATCATTCATAAAAATAGGTATTTAGTCAAATTACGATTAGTAGTTTCGTTGGCTTTTATTTCAAAAATGTTTGAAATAGATAATATTTATTAGACTATCACAAACTCCACAGTAGCATCGCGGGCTGCATTTTTACTTTGCTGCCCAAATTATCGGATCACATTTAGGTATCCTGATTCTAATAAAAAAATGGTATTTTGATTAGAATCAGGTTCAGGGTCCTCGTTTTTTATGCCGTTGAGTCGACACCAAAATAGCTCTTATATTATGCATACGATGCTATCTCCAGTTGTCGTCTTTATCCAACTTTGGTCCCAATTAGCGGCTAAGTCGCCTCGCTGCTAATTCTTGGGGTACCCAGAAGCTCATTGTACTATTTGCGCCCAATCAGTTTATATTTTGCCGTCTATGGTAGCGCCATATTTGGCCATATGTTTTATTGTAAAATGTTCTTAATTGACTGAATTTATTGCTTGGAAAGCCCAGCATGTTGTCTTATTAATTGTAAATATAATGGAATTGTTATTAGTCACCGATGTTAATAGTATGTTAGTGCATCTTGGAACATAAAGTTTTATATTTTAGATTTAAACTTAAAAAAAAAACTAAATTTAACTGTCGACCTCAAATCAATATTTAAAAATTAATTTAAGAACTCTACATTCTACAGCTATTTTCGCTTTTTGATTAAGTATATTATAAACTTTCATCTTAAACACTTTATAACAGATTAACTACAGACTTTATATATATTACTTACGAATCATTGTATGGACTTCAGAATTCAGATAACTTCAACCGAGCAAAGTACAAAAGTGTTGAGTAGTTTGATTCTCAGGACAAACAAGTAAACTCTACTGTATACATTCATTTTGTGCTTCAGACATTCCTATTTTATGCTAGCACTAGTACCATCGATGAAATTGATTCATAGACAGTTGACGGACCTACCGCCTACGTCATTTAGTTGGCTTATTTCAATTCAATGTTAGCTGTGATCGGTCATCTGCATCGATCTGATGAGTTTGACGTAACCCGACCAAATTACTTAGGTCCGTCATCTGCCCAGGAATCAACTTCTCTGATAGTACGTTGGCCTGCTTCCCACGTTCATATTGTACCATTGACAGCCGCTCTGCCTCATCTAGACTATTTACACTATTTAGTATGTTGTCAAGGTTATTTCGCTATTTACATAACAATTCTAACATCGTTTAGGTACGGTCTAGGAGTTATTGACCATTGACCATATAAATAATTTAATGTTGATTACGCTAAAAGCCTAAAATATCATTATAATTCTTATTTTTTGGATGTTTCAATGACAAAAAAAACAACTGCGAAATTCTTTTAGATAAATTTTACTCTCCAAGTTAACTGTAGGGTCAAAAGGACTAATGATATCAGTCTCGTCTTTCCAAATTCAAAAAAGGAAATAAAAATTTAGGTGTCCAATTTTTTGGCGAGTCTTTTGTTTTTTGGTTTTATAACGTTGAAGTTCGCAATTCAGAAATCAAGGGTCATGTCGTGATCCAAAAAGCGACAAGTTATTTTTTCCTTTTTAACCGACTTCCAAAAAACGAGGAGGTTATATGTTCGGCTGTGGATATTTTTTTTTTTTTTTTTTTTTTTTATTTTTTTTTTTTTTTTTTTTGTATGTTCAACGATTACTCCGCCGTTTGTGAACCGATTTTCGAAATTTTTACTTTGTTGTATTTGGTTTTACTCCAATTTGGTACCATGTTCACAAAGTGGTGACCTGATGATGGGATCCAGGAGTAATCGAGGGAACTCCTCGAAATTTATATGGAAACATATGGTGATTTTGGTTTTATGTGAAGTGTACTAAGAATATGCTACCAAAAAGTCAAATATTAGGTCAAGGTATACCATGGTTTCGAAGATGCTGAGAGAACTCCTGACTCCTTATAGATACACGTTTGGGAGTTTCGGCGTTGTTTTAAGAACAGAAAGCATATGCTACTATGCAATTAATATTCATCATCATAATCATAATCATCATCATCATCATCGTCATCATCATCATCATCGTCATCATCATCATTGCTACGTCGTGTTAAGGTCACCAATGTCTCATGGCACAGAATAGATAGTAGTACTGCAAGGCATAGGTATGGATATACTAACTCGTAATAATAATTATGTATTGTTACATAACAACACCTGTTTGTTTAATACACGGCGGTCGGCGCTACAGAGGCGACGGTGTCGCGCGGGCGGCGCGTGGCGGCAAACGAGAGATCGAATATTTTACTACTTTATATTATACAGATCGAATACTTTACTAACTACTGTTCACTTCACTGATAATATATTATTTTGTGAGTGTGAGTTGTGACTCTTAATGTAAAGAATAGACGTCTACGTCTTACGCCTAAAACTGGTCTTATGGTTCTGGGACGTTAATCCCTCTGGCGTAATATCAATTATGACAACCAGTGAGTGTGAGCGAGAAGAAAATAATTATTGTAGCGAATTAGTTATATCAAATGCTATCGAGTAAGCGATACCGCGATGCAGAAGCTTAACAACGACATCTGTTGTTGAATTGCGGAAGTAAATTTTCTTAGAAAATAAAAAATTTACAAATCTCAACACTTAACAAATTGTAATAAATTACGTAAAATATACGCGAAGGTTTACGTACTAGTGTAACTAAAAAGAGTGAAATTATTATTATTTTTAACAAAAAATTAAAACCGACTTCCAAGGTAAAAACAATAATAACATTAATATGAACTAAAAAGTATTAAATAATTTTTACTAAGTATCTAATAGTGCCTTTTTCCGAATTCGGCTAAACCTCAACTATTTCTGTAGTCAATCTTCATAATTTTGAAGTCGGTGCCAGTTCCAAAAGTTTCAAATATTCTGTCAGAGGACTGAAGATTCAGCTATCTGGTACCGACTTCAAAATAATGAAGATTGAGTACAGAAATAGTTGAGGTTTAGCCGAATTCGGAAAAAGGCACTATTAGATACTTAGTAAAAATTATTTAATACTTTTTAGTTCATATTAATTGGTTTCCAAAGACAAAAACAATTTTATGTTTCTTTTTTGGTACAGTCATTTTTGTCACTTTTGGTTTTTAACGGCACAATAAATATTATTCAACTTTGACCCAATGGAAACTGAATCACCACATACGAGTAATTCTTTGTCCAAGTCGGACGATCAAGCTTTTAAGAAAACTGCGACCCTTCTGTTCAGAATAAGACCATACGGATATAATATTTACTGATTTTTATATAACCCGTATACTACTCTGGTTAACAAGTGCCATTTTCGTCAAAACCTGATCTCATGCACCGAAAATTATGATTTTGGTCTCATTCGATTCGGAACACCATCTAGAACATTCTAGATACTATTCTGAATCGAATGAGACCAAAATCATAATTTTCGGTGGGTTAGATCAGGTTTTGAGGAAAATGGCACTTGTTACTCAGACTATACTGCATCTTAAAAAAGCCGTCAGCGTTATGTAAAACTAGCTGTTGCCCGCGACTTCTTCCGCGTGGACTTCAGTTTATAGCGCGCGGTGTCAACAAAATTGGTGTCAAATTTAAAAGCTTTTTAGAACCCTGGTACCCCTTAAATCAAAATATCCAAAAACAGCTGTGCAGTGTGCACATAATATTTCATTTTTTTAATTAAGTAAACTTTATTTATACCAAATTTAAAGCTTATTTAGCCCCCCATTACACAACTTTAGCTTAACCCATAAACTATTTATCATTGGTAGGTTTAAGGTTACGTCACTGCATAGATAAAGTACTAAGTAGTGAGTTATTTAATAGATAACGTATGTAACAATCGAAAGAATCGAAAAACACAACTTAATATGGTGCCACCTCTTATAAAAAAATTTATGAGCAAGCGATAGCGAGATGTAGGCGATTCTTAGCGCCATATGTTATGAATTTTTGGAATTAACTTAATTTGAACAAATTTACGCATTTTCACCCCCTTACAACCCCTTTTTCCAGTTAAAAAGTAGCCTATGTCCTTTCTCAGGCTTTAGACTATCTGTGTACAAAATTTCATTACAATCGGTTCAGTAGTTTTGGCGTGAAAGCGAGACAGACAGACATACTTTCGCATTTATAATATTAGTATAGATTACTGATAGCGCGTACGGAGCGTACGGCCCGATTCCTCGCATATTGCATAGTAAAACTACAAACAAGCGACAGTGACATTATTATTTATTTTTAACAGCTCCAGTCGCCGGTTAATTTTAGCTGACACGATTAGTTTGCAAGACACTCGCAATTCTAAATTTAACCTGACCACGATGACGCGAGCGTCATTTTATTTCCGTCGTAAGTTCGTAACTGCCTGCACATGTGGATGGGGGAAACGTGGTCCCACATACCACGTAAATGACATACCACATAAGGCCCGTATGCATAAAAGACAGAAACTTAAGAAATTTTAAAAACTTGAGAGGTGTCAAGGGACACCCGGATGGAAAGAAGTTCCAGTTTATTATTATATCTTACTAGCTGTCCCGGCAAACGTTTCTTTGCCATATTAATTATTAAAGTATATTGCCCGTATTATTTTATTGAAGTGACTAAATAAAGTATGTCACCATGGCAACGTCCGTCGTTATCATGGTCGTCGTTTTTCTCGAGTTGTAATAATTTACTATTATTTATTCAACATAATATGCACTTATCAATATAATAAGTACCGAGTAGCCGATTCTCAGACCTACTGAATATGCATTATAAAATTTGGTAAAAATCAGTAAAGCCGTTTCGGAGGAGTTCGTGGACTAACATTGTGACACGAGAATTTTATATAATATAAGATGTACAAAAAACCTCAAAAAAATATACTTAGGGGAAGAAAAAATTAGGCCGTGTTTCCACCGAAGCTGCATCGCGAGAAATATCTTTTGAATATCCAATAGAGTTACCGCGTGAGGTAAGGCGATTGTAGCGAATCAATTGGTTTTAAAAAACACATTCCTCTCAACGCAGGTCATCCTTAAAAAAATAATAAAGCGATTAGAAAAAATATTTGCAGGCCGGTAAAAAAGCAATCTTTCTAAATTCAAATTGTAACATTCCACTTTCAAATGTGGAAGTTCATAGATGCAACGGTCAGTCCCACTCGTATTGCTACAAACACGAGTGGGCCTGTTGACATTCGCCGATCGCCCCACGCTGTATGCCGTACGCGTGAGAAACACTCGTTTTACGTAAACATTAGATAAACGATATTTACGTTACTATAAGTAATGTAATCCCTGTACTTACGTTTCATTTAGTGATTATGTGAAATTGCTTGTAGGTAGCGTCGTTACGTATGTGACATAATTTAGAACCTTTCTTTAAGTTCAGCTATGTATGATCTATCACTATTTCATACAGTGGCCAATCAATCATCTTCAATGATTATTTAAATTGATCATACCAATTCAAATGCTAAGTAGTAAACTGTATTCGTCGGACGTCGACAAAAGCAAACATTTCTCGCCGAGGTAATGGATTAAACAAGGCTAACCATCGTTCGTCATTTAATAGCTCCATAATCCCTTTTTTATTGGGTCCTTGAACATAAATTTAACGCGAGACATGATCAAGATACGGAATCGTTAAATCTTACGGCGACGCTAAACAACGACTCCCGTAAATCGAACATTGAGACAAGCGACACCACAAAGAAGGATTCTCAAAGTCCAGGATTTACTCTATCGGATGACAAGATTGTTTTATAGCCTTATGCTGATAGTTTATTCACCAGTCGAAGTGTAAATCTGCTACAAAGAATCCAACGAAAATAATCAGAAATGTAGAAAAAAAAGGGTGACAAAATTAGAATGGGCTAAGTAATTCTATTCTTGATGTGTAAGAAGAAATAAAAATATACAGGAAAATAAATAACTAAATAAAAGTTGCAGATATAACAGGTCTCACTCGGGCATCAAATATTGATATCGTCCTTCGTGCGGTTGCCGTCAACCGGTTCTGTGTCGAAAGGATGTGTAATATATTTTTTATACTCCTCGGAGGCTCGAAAGATTAATTGTTAGGATGTTACACGCGAAACGATCAATGATACGATCTTTCGAAAGCAATGCGAGTAAAAATCGTTGAGATCGATGTGTTTACTACAAAGATAAGTTTTTGCAGAAATAAACAGAAGTATAACAGAAATGGTTGAATGATTGTTATCAAAGTCATCTTGTCCTATTAACTGGATAGCAAACGATAAAATACTGAAGCAAACATTGGCTAATAATAATCAAATACAAAAGGCCAGCGGTTTTGTAGAGAAATATTGCAGTAAAATATTATAAATAGCTATTTCAAGAAATATAAATTATCCATTCGAAACCGATCCATCAGACCATTTTAGAACATTATTTGTGTAATAACAAGATCTAAGGAAACAATGTTTTGCTCTACCTTAATCTCCTGTATCAATACTTTATTTATAGTGCTATAAAGCGTTAAGAATCCTGGCTTCCGTCCAGAGATTTCATAGGATAGTAAAGTTCAGTTGCAGCTAGGGCTGTCCAGTTAGATATAACTTGAGATTTTAAAACTTCAAATCTTTCAGTGCTAGTGAATTAATAACTACTGACCGACGCTTTTGAATTTAGGATTTTTTGGCCTATTCAGGTGTAGGTATGCTTTATACAATTTTGAATCGGATTAATCCTTACTCTTGTGTGTGGTTTTACTCAGTCTTTTTTAGTATTTGGCAGCCCTATTTGAGGAATGATCCTAGCACTGTCGCCCACACAACGGGGGTCGATATCTGACTAATGCATACCAGTATTATTTACTCGGAACAGGTTCTGATAATCTGCAAGAGGCTCTTGCACTGTTTTATACTGCCTTCCAATTATTTATCGTCTCTCATATTTTAACTAAGTGCAAATTTTATGCAGCTATTTGTATGGCGCTCGTAGTGGCCTTAAACTTGTAATGTTAGCCTGAGTGGTTTTATTAATTTTGTAATGTAATATGGGATGTATTTTACGTATTGCGTTACAATTTTCTCATTATTTACTTTACTTTCGTTTGGTGAATTGAAAATAGATATAACAAGACTTTTTAAAGTTCTCTGTCTTATTTTTAAATTACTTTTTGGTTACTACACACAATCCAAAGCTAAGTAGTATTGTTATAAATTAAAGCGTTTATTAGATCCTTCATAGAATTATTTATGAAATGTCTGCTAGTACTAGTGATCGCGTGTGAAACGAGAACGGGCTGAGCTATGAGGTCGGGCGACTGCGTTCTTTGTTTTATTTCTCTGTCGGATTCTGGATATGCAGGCTCCCTTCTAGGAACAATTTTATATAGATTGTCGACACGAATGTTTATTTGCTCGGTATCTTCGGAGCTGTTAAATCGTGTTATTCTTTCGAGTCGAATCAAAACAAATTTAATGGGTACTTTAGGCAGCGTTTTTAAAGCTTCACGGAATTCTCCTTAACTCTATTGTAGTGTATAAATCGCTTTTGTTTTATCACGCATGTAAAAGTTATTTCGAGAGAAAAGTTATCAGCGAAAGTGTCGATCGTCCAATTGAATTTAAATACGAAGACTTAAGGGAATACTTAAGTAGATAAAGATGTATGGGTCCATTCACGATGCGTATCTAAAATTACCAGAGTCGAGCACCATAATAGTGCTTTCTATAATGTAGCTTAAACACCATTTAGATATCATAGCGATACCTTAAGTAGTTTAAGCGTTTAAGATACAACTTAAATGCTAAAAATATACATGGATACTTGAGTTTAAGTGCACAGATAATACGATACCTCTTAATTAAAAGTTAAAAGGAAATTAAATGAAGATAAAGCTAATTCTATTCACGCACATAAACTTTGAGTTAAAAACAGTAAAAATGTGATGATACTAAAGGAAATACAAGAATAAGAGTGTAAAATAATTGAAAAGTAACAAGGAGATAGGTACTGTAGACAAGAGGAAGCAAAACATTGTTACAGCGTGTCGGCGGATAGCGTGTACAACCCGTTTAAAGTTATTTTACCCCTGAGTTTCTACAACAATGAACTTTACCTAGTAGGGACAAAGCTCCTAGTAGAGGTAAAATAAACCTGAACGTCGATCTGTGGCGAGTCACGACCGACCGCTATCGCGCCGCTAATGAGGGATCGTGCGAGATACAGATTATATTATGTTTGTTTGTTAATCAAAAAGGTCAAGATTTGGTTCTTAAATCCTGTTCGGACTTCAGGATAATTCGGACACTCGAGTCTCGACGGGAGACAATAGTTAGTAAAGTTCGTATTTTTCTTGGAGGCTAAGGCTATTTAGCAGCTAAACGAAAAGTTGCGTGAGCAGAATAATCATTCTACTGACGATGACAAGAAACAAAATTTTAAATTTAAGTTGGTTTTCAAAGTTTGCTTTTAGAGATAAATAGCTTCTAGCATTATTAATAGTAGGTACATCAACTTCAACTTCAGAGTTCATTTGCAACTAAGTACATAAATCAAGTACTCATAGAAAAAATAAAGTGCTCGTAGAGAACACAGTGCCTTGTTCAGACGTTTGCGAAAATAATACAGTTAAAGTATTTACCAAACAATGAGTTTCCTAGTTATAATAAACGTGGATAGTCCAATTTCAAACCCAACTGCTCCTATTGTATTTCTTCATGAAGTGTGCAGAGAGAAATACGATATCTTTTATGTTAATCTAACAAACGACGTTAACGTTACAAGCGATATAAGACTACGAGTCCACGACAAAAGTCGTGTCCATTCAATTATGGTCACTTAATTGAGAGGTTTCAAGGGTCATTAAAGCTAGAAAGTGATTGTTTATGATTAGAAAGGCCGAGAAAATAACATTTATATCAGCACGCTAGTTTATGGACGTCTTTTATAATTTATACCCTTGACGTCGCGTGCGTAGGCTGTGACGCGAAAGCAGATTTTCTTATAAAAGCTTTGATGGGTTTGATGGTTCAGTTAAACCATTTTCAAACAAAGATTTTATGTTATGTTTTGATTTATTAGGCTATAGCAGGAAAACAATTTTACTTTGTTTTTTATATAAAATTTCTCCCTAAAGACCTTAATGCTCTACCTAACATGTTTCATTATTTTACCCACATTTTACGGGAACGTTTCACCGCTAATGTGTTTGGTGCATTAGACGTCAGAACATGAGTACCGACTACCGAGGTGTGCAACATGCAATCTATTAAAAAGCACGATCATTTGCTGGGCCATTGTGAATGTATGGAATATTTTACCTTTCACGGCGTAATTAGTACGTGCTTTTCAGGTGGATGTTGATCTATAATAGTTAACAATTTGTTAGCTTAACAGACCAATAGATCTTACTCAGGTTCACATAGCAGGTAACAAATAGTTGCTTTGACAAATGATCATTTGTTCACATAAAGAATTTTTGAATGGTCACCTTTAGACTTTTCAAACTACAATAATTCTAAGGGTGCGTCCAGATTAACGTATTATGTCTATGACCGGACTCTCAGGAGTCAGGATGTATCGTTTGAAACACTATCTTCATACACATCTGCATACCCTAAAATTACAAGGTAACTGTCACGACTAATCTGGACGCAACTTTACACTTATGTTTTTAATGGGACAGAGTAGTGAATTCTTGGACGCAAATATCTGCAACAAAGTTGCAAGAATTGTTGAGCGAAAGCTTGTGCGTCACTGAAATATCTTAATTATAATCAGGCTCGCAGAGAAAATATCTCAATTAATGTACACACCATATTTGTAAACAATTTCATGCATCAAAGGCGTCTCGGTGAATGTTAAACGTAGAGTCCTTTCAGAATTAATTTGCCTCTATCGGGATCTTTATTGCAATGATATAAGGATCACTCTCATAGACACTCAGAGACAAAATGTCTCCGAACCGGCTATGGTTAAAATTCCACGAACGGCTCGAAGACTTTAATGAAAGTTTGTGTCGTGTTAATCTTCATTTACATAACACAAAGTTCTCTGAAGCACTTACCTATATCTTGACGGTAGTGTCAATTACAGTGATGAATTTCTATTTATTTACATTTTACATCAATATAATTCTAATCACAATGTAAAGGCGGTAAAGCTAAAAATATAGCTTCCTACTTCCTAATAGTAAAAACTCCCAAGTTACCACGTCCTTATGAAGGGTTTCGTAAATTTCTCATAAAGAAGTTCAAAGAGTACTCCTGTACTTTTTTTTAAGACTGATAAGTGATAGCTTTGTTCCTAAAGCCGACTGAAGCATACCTTGAATATTCTGTAATATTAATAATGATAGTAATAAAGTTTGGACAGTGGCCGGGGGTCCGGTATTCGCGGGGACCACCGACGACGCGTCGACTCCTCGAACTGCCTACCATAATATTTACTTATAACTCGTAAGCCCCACGGCACTCTTTAAATACACATTAAAGCAATAATTCAGTAGCAATTTAAATTTTAAAATTTCTTTTAGGCAGTTTAGCGGCAAAGTGTAAGAATTTTTATGTAAATTTTTGGAGTTCGGTTTCGCATATTTTGTTTATCTCGATAAAAATACACTTAGGTACCCATAGGTATAAGAGTTAGCTTGTTTAATGGCTTTCTTGTAATTTTGATGTCATTTAATTATCATCAAAAATGCTTGGCGAAACATCAAACAAAAGAATGAATGGGCATTATGAATATTGCGTCTTTCAATCACAAGTCACAACGTATGATGAACAACGCATTCGTCTTCATTATATTTTGGGATGGTTCAAAAGATTTGTGTGGTCCTGTGATAATGTAGAGACTAGAGAGTCTTTCTCGAATTTAATTTACCATTAATAATCATATCTGAGTTTAATTCATTAATTTCATCATGTTCGTCATATTTTTGCCTTTCCGCTACTTTTACATCTCTCTCCTACATAATATTATGATATTCTAGTACACATTGGTGCTTAAAATTCTGTAGTGTCATATCACGTAAATCATACACGTACGTGTACATTGTTCATAGTAGGTGTACCTACTCCATACTGTATACATTGTACACTGTGCAGTAAGCTCACGTCGTGTATGAAGTTGTTCGGCCTCCTTTAATCTCCAATCGGCCCTTTGATCTTCTCAATTAGTATAATCTAATAGTTCTTTAAATATATCACTTGCTTCTGGTTTATTTACTGTTGCTATTAAGTGACTTAATTGATAAAATATTTGCTCACAAAATAGTCGTTAATTTTATTAATAAAACACTTTATGTTATTTTGCTCTCTTATTTTGATTTTTATTTAAAATATAAAGAGTAGTTTATTTTAGCTTTTACTCAGTTTATATTTCGATGTTTTTCAAAGTTTTTAATGTATAAACTATAATATGTTTTAAAGAATATAAATTAATTAAAATAGTAACTAACTATAAACTTTCTAAAGCTTTTTACATCTGAGTCACCTTAACTAGTTCGCAACTTATCAACCCAAATTCTTGCTGTCCGCAAGGAATTCAGGAACCAAATTTATATCTTCCATTCCATCCATTGTTTATCACCAAACTCTAACCGTAGCCGTTTTTATTGTCAAACTTATCTAAATGGTTGCAGTTTGATATCGACCGTCAGGGACGAGACGTCGCGATGAAAATTTATCACCAGGGTGAGGCCTTATCAAGGATACAAATAGGTACCTACATACCACATAGGAGCGCCTTAAACGCTAGCGTTTCACTAATGGAACTATTGAATTTCTTCCCAGCGATCTGTTTACGTAGAGCAAGCATAACGTCAGCGACAGAAAGTATTACCATTATGTCTGTTTACATAATTTGGGTAACTTAGCCCTTATTTGGGCTTCGCCTGGCCTTGGAAATGATACAGCTGGAGCAAAGATATTAAAAGTAAAAACGTTTTCAGACAAAACATATACAATAATTATAATTATTAAACAAGGGTCTTTTTTAAAATTAAAGCGATGAAAATACTTTTACAATTTCCTCGTGTGTCACAATTAGACAAATGTACAAAAGCAGATCAAAGTGATCAGATTATTATTGAAAGCGAAACGCCCCTTTCACAAATGTGCATCCGTCGAAATGAAATGTAATTGAGTACGGAAAAGCGATTGTTTCGCATGTGGGTGCCAGCACCGTTACTCCTAATGAACCCTTTGTAAAATAAATCCCACCAAAAACATACCTGTTAAAATAGGGCCTAGTTCCTATAGGCTAACTGTTGGTCTAAAAAAAGAGTTGAAATCCAATCAAATGCCAAGTTCAGATGCACTTCATCGATCATAATCATCTTTATCAACAGCCTGATCCATAATACTTCTAATTTGAACTTGGCAGGTTATTTAAATTCTATCAATATTATCTAATTATATAATTAATCAAGTGTAACGCATAGCACAAAAACCTGCCAAGTTCAAATTTAGAAGTATTATGGATCAGGCTGTTGATAAAGATGATTATGATCGATGAAGTGCATCTGAACTTGGCATTTGATTGGATTTCAACTCTTTTTTTAGACCAACAGTTAGCCTATAGGAACTAGGCCCTATTTTAACAGGTATGTTTTTGGTGGGATTTCAATACTTTTTTTCAAGAAATCCTACCTATGTTTTCTTTTTGTGCTACGCCCGATATAAACAATACTTTCAATAGATGCCTCATTATATCACTGGTACATAAGAATTTTTATCTAAAGTTCATAGATGAACTGACTCACGCTTGACGATTTCTTAAATTTCTTAATTTATCGTTAATCTACATAATAATATAACACACGACCTGTGTGCTAAATTTCATAACGCTAGGACATTTGGAAGTAGCCTCTAAAGTTCGTAGATCAGCCGACTCACGCTTGACCGATTTCTAAAATTTCTTAATTTTTTGTTAATCTACATTTAACACATGACCTGTGTGCCAAATTTCATAACGCTATGACATTAAAGTTTGTATGGGCTGTAGATAGGCCGACTCACGCTTGACCGATTTCTAAAATTTCTTATTTTTTTTAATCTACATATAACACACGACCTGTGTGCCAAATTTCATAACGCTAGGACAATTGGAAGTGGCCTCTGAAGTTCGTAGATGAACCGACTCACGCTTGACCATTTTCTACAATTTCTTAATTTTTCGTTAATCTACATATAACACACGACCTGTGTGCCAAATTTCATAACGCTAGGACAATTGGAAGTGGCCTAGAGGTTTTGATTACCGGTCAGTGAGTGAGTGAGTGAATGAGTGAGTGAATGAGTGAGTCAGTGCCAAAATAAGCTATTTTTACAAGGACATATCTCAGGATCTACTGAAGCTATATCTATGAAATTGGGTATACTGCTTAAGTACTCGTAAATAATTACGTAGGTATAATTTTATCTTTGCACTCGCAATAGACACTGAGCTACAGGGGGGTCAAAAGTACGTCGAAACGGTTCGTGTAAATAGTGCACGGCATGCGCGCGGCCTGCTGGAACTAGGCTTGCGCACTTCCGTGCGCTTTGATTGATGATGGGGGTTCGACCGATTGCCTTCATGAACCTGAGCCGCCCACGATCGCTGCGACTGTACCATTTGGGCTGCAATCTTTTTAAATATCGTTGCGATACCGCGAAACAATAGTCTTAATTATTGAATTCATCCTGCCCTACAAGTTCGATACCCTCCGTGGGTGTCGAACTTGAAAGATCATAAACAATAGAGCGGCGATAGTGATAGGAACAGATAACGTGTCACGTAAAACTCGAACACGTTCGGAATTCGAATTATTCGATTCCATTTTAATTGGATTAGTTCACGAAACATTTGGATTTATTGAAGTAGGCCAAGAGGGACACGATAGGCGATTTCGAAAGACTCTCCCGTTACCAATATTAAATGAGCATGTGAATTCGATACCGAGGCGAGCGCGTGCGCCGTAATCGATTCGTTCCGATGTGATACATGATCATCGGTGCAGTCAGTTCAACAATTAATCTAATTTGGACTATCTTAACGACATTTTTATGGTGCTTAGATGACGTAAACTAAAAATTTATGTTTGTAAAGATAGCGCCTAAAATTTTATTATGATGAAATTGTTTTACTTAAATACAAGCTATGGCACAACTTAATTATAATAATAGGAATGGAGAACAAAAACGATAAACACTCAATTAGGTAACTGGATTTTAAATATTAAACTTACATTACTAATAGTAAACAATTCAGAACAATTTATGTCAAATTAATGGAATTCGTTTGCTTCTCGAATTGCAAATTAGATGTAGTTATTATAAATGCATTTGCAAACCACCTATCATTACTCTGGTCACTGCCCAGGCAGCCAGTGTATGTAATTAGTTACCTGCCTCCACATTACTTAATGCAAGCAGAATATTACTAATAGATTACACTACTGCGTAAAAAAGAAAACACAGAATACATTTACTTTTATTATCTTTATCGTCATCAGCTTTTGTTCTATTATTACTTATTTGTATATTTGGATTTAATACGATTCAAACCATCAAATGCTTATGGTTGACTATCCAACTCAGAGATATTGCAGATTTTTTAATTTTAAATATTAGAAGTCTTAACAGATAATATGTAATTAATTTAGTTTAAGTTTTTAGTCCTTAATTTAATTTTCATATCTATAAAGTGCTCTTTCTTTCTTTCCAGGTTACTCGTTGGAGCCCCGTTGGGACAGAATTTACAACCGAACACGACGAAGTCAGGAGCATTATGGAAATGCCGCTTGACTACCTCCCCTCGAGACTGTGAGCAAATAGTTACCGACGGCAAAACGAGTAAGTGACACACGTGCTCCTCAAATATCAGCGGAATGTGAAAAAGTTCACACATAGCGAACTCACGAGTTGTCATACTTCATAATATCTCCATGGATACATTATATCGCGAATAGGATATATTACTGCAATGTTTTCACGCTAGACGGCAGCACCAGCACAGAGAGTAAACAAAAAGTTTTGTTTGACGTGTAACAAAGCTTAGCAACATGAATTATTTACTGTATGTGCTAATAGCGCCCTCTGTTCCAACCTTGCGTAATATTCCCTATTGGAATCAATTAAAGGGAAGTCTGTCGATGTTTAAATTCATAGAAAATTCATTACAGACATAACATAATATTACTGTAAAATATTTGATAGAGAAAGCCAAAGTGTTTGAGAGTGCACTTTCACAAGTACCTAGAAATTTGTCTGAGATTTAGAAAAAAAATATTGGCACATTTTGTCTGCATTCTAAACAGTACAGCAAATTATGAAAATAGTAGAATTAGATATAAATAGTTGTGATTAATTAAATAGGACAGCACTGTAGAATTTACCCGCACTTACGAGGGATTTGAGATCTGTAGATGAAAAAGGAACAGTGATCGACGTAAGTGAAATTATAAAACATAAATTTCCACCTAGAGCTTACAGCAGTTACAGCAAAGTCAAATTACGTAAGTGAGGTCGTGTAACATTTAATAAAATCTTGTCTTTTGTCGGTGGTGCCCCAAACAGCGAAGTACGGCAAGATAAACACGAGTAAGTGAGCTGTGGTCTCAACATCCTTTATATTGATTAATTTGCTCCATGACTAATAATCACTAATCGCTGTTCTTAATTATACTAATCGCCGACTGTTCCAGCAACGCCCTACAGAGCATGGATACCACTAACTTGCATTTCACGTACATTACTGTAATCAAGTTTCGGAATTGAAATTTTGGATGTATTTTGTTTTACACCATAATCAGAAGACACAATTATAATATGTATTATAATTTTTATAGGATTGTTAAAAACATAATATATACGAAATATAGAGGTACCTAGAGGCACACTATTGATTGAATTTAAAGTGTCAATAAAACAAAATATATCCAAATTATAAATTTCAAGACTAAGCACTAACTGCTTGCCAAAGCACACAATAAAAGCTTAAAATGTAAATACGAAAGCAGATAACTATGCTATACATACAATGTATGTCTCAAATTACTTTGCATCTAGTACAGTAAACGTTAATGCAATATTTTAATTTGAGTTGCTGTTTTTTGTGTACAAAGATAATATTATAATGCTTCAATTGCATCGATAGTTGAATCATCGAACAATGCAGTAAACGCTTTTTTTAAATACTTTAGATACAGCAAAAAAAAGTGCAATGTAAGTCAAATTAAACTCAAAGAAGATAAGAAGAAGCCATATTTTGATAGCAAGGTGGATGGTAAAAAGTATTTTCAGTTGTCAAACTTAAAACTTTAGAAAACTTTTAATATTAATCAAGTTAAAATATTAATAATATCTGGTATAGCAACGCTTAAAGTAATGAGATCTAATACTGGGCCGATTAACTTAACGTAGTCATCATAGTTAACATTGAACTTTCTTATACAATGACATTTAATAATTGGTGTCTTCTTGGTGAATTAACGAATCGGCCATCGTCAACTTAAAATAACAAAGTAGTTTTCAATAACGAACATTAACCTGAGACCACACATAAACTTTCGCCGTTCTTCACGAAAAGTTAGTCTTGAAGGAAGAAATTGTTCAAGCAATTGTACAGCAATCACATTCTGCATGATTTTATTTTTTAGCAGTTCAGAATGCTGTCGACGATCGCACGATGTCTGTTTTTATATCAGCAAGATATTTTGGTCACAATTTTTATTTGCCACATGTTTTGTATTTTTTATTTGCATCATTCACGCCTGGTTGCAATGCTTTGCATTTATCGAAAACGACAATGTTTGTTCGTTTTGGGACTTCTTTATATGAAGCATCGAGTCCATTATCTTTCAGTGCTTTATCACTACTCATGTCTTCTTCAAGTGAACGATTGGGTTTTATTACTGGATCAATATTTTTGGGCTGATATCACTCCTAATTAAGTTCTATGATAATAATAAATAATTAATAAGTTTTGTGATTAATATCGCTATTTTGCCTAAAATGTATGCTTGTGATACAAAAGTCAGCTAAATTAATTTGCAACATTTTTCTTGCGTGTTTACCGTCATATATAGCAAGGCGGATTATGACGCATAGTTCACCACTAATTATATCATGACTATTTAGCTCTGGACTCGTCTACCCTCACGGGGCCGCAGTCGAACGAAATCAAGAATGGTCAATGGCTCGGCGTCTCCGTTCGGAGCCAAGGAGTTGGGAAGAAAGCCGTGGTTTGTGCTCACAGGTATATTCTGCACTTTTGGTGCATAAGCTTTCATATACCTCTAAAATTATATTATTTGCCCACATTGTTTTTTTTACTAAATCACATCTATTTAAGTAAACGAAGAATACTTGTTATTTGTTTGAGTCTAAAACAATCCTAAAACATTTCCAGATACATTCGCAAATCCGGGGAGTCGCAATTTGGTCAAGGGCTGTGCTACACGCTCAGCAACGATCTCCAGCTGATCGACGTGTGGGAGCCGTGTCGCGGCCGATCTGTTCAAAGGTAACATTCCTTACTTTATAGCCACCATCAACCTTTCGATCAATTTGCAATAAATCTACTTGGAGTCCTTTTTATCTACCAGAGATTTCATGCAATCCAGTTAATTCTTCTAACCTTTTGATCAGGTTCAAAATACATACAAATACTTTTTTCAAATTTCCAGAGAGCACGAAGAATTTGGATACTGCCAAGTTGGGACCAGTAGTTCTTTACTAAACGATGACACGTTACTGCTGGGGAGTCCCGGGCCGTTCACGTGGAGAGGAACAATTTTCACACAAGACGTCAAAGATGACCTACTTGATAGGGATCACGTTGTGTACATGGCTCCTGTGGAAGACGGCGCTAGTCCAGTTGAAAAGTACAGTTATTTAGGTATGCTGTGTTCTAACTAATTAGTATAGTACAATTACATGTTACGCATTATCACAATAATTAATTAAATTTTATTAAATATCACAAAATTAATAAACATTGTATTAAGGCCGTCCCCCGAGCAAACGACCTTGGCCATACATTTGCCGCGTTGCCGAGATCGCGCCAAAACCCTATTATTTTCACTTATTTTAGTTCAAAAGTGTCCTTAAAAAAATTAAAACGGCGAATATGTAGTTTATGATATTGTCGATCTATTGGCGTGAGTTTCAAATAAAAGTAATTTGTAAATACTAAGGAGATGCTGAATGTATGCTCGAATTTTACCAAATTGGTATTACTTTGGAAGCTGATATCATGAGTATAATAAACAAAAATAGAAAATTTAAAACGGCGAAAGGAATGTTGATATACTGAAGATTATTGCTGTATTTTTATTATAACTTCGTAGCTTTCAGATTATGAGTTTATAAGGTTTTAAATACGGTCAATTACGGTATCTCCGGACGGAACGCCCTTAAGACAAGAATCGAAGAACGTTAGATTTTAAAAATAAACTGTTAATGCTAGCGCCATCTGTTAGCATGAAATGGAGATTACTGAAGCAGAGTTCAGTTTCAGACAATTTTAAATTGGTGATTCTTAAAAAATATAGTATAAAATATAATGCTACTTTAAGTACCAACTAAAAAATATCTATGTCTTTTTTCAGGTATGTCGGTATCTGGAGCCAGTTTTTTTGGTTCCCATCCGTCTTATGCAGCGGGTGCACCTAGAGCACGAGGGACAGGTCAAGTCGTTCTGTTCAGCAAGAACGTAATCAAAGATTGGGGTGATTATGTGGATCTGCTCAACTTCACTCTCATCCTCTCTGGGGAACAGTTTGGTTCCAGCTTCGGATATGAAGTAGCATCAGCTGATGTCAATGGAGATGGGTAAGTTTAATTTGATAATAATTTAATAATAGTGATGTATAATGAAGTATTTATACAAAATGGCAATTTTAATGCCGATAGGCGCGAGGGGCTGAATTTTATTTATGATTTGAATAAAAAAAACTTCGCAAATGTATTGTACTACTGATACTACTAAAATAGAATAATTTTACTGCGGGAAAACAACAATTTCACGCAGTATAACAATTATTATGAAACTACATCCCTAAGTCCATAAATCCAATTATAATAAAAAATATTTTTTTTTTAGATTTACTTTTAATTATTATCATTTACTATTTATTATTATTATCTTACAGATTACCGGATTTATTAGTCGGTGCGCCATTCTACTTCTCAAAAGATGCCGGTGGAGCTGTTTATTTATATCTCAACAAGAATCATAATCTGCCGACTGACTTTACATTAAGATTGACTGGGAAGCCCGAGTCTCAGTTTGGAATTTCCATCGCTAATGCGGGTGATCTAAATAAAGATGGCTGTGAAGATATAGCAATCGGCAGTCCGTACGAAGGAAACGGAGTAGTTTATATACATATGGGCGATAGAAAGAATGGACTGACTAGTAAAGCTAATCAAGCAATTAAAGCTGAGGCATTACCAATACTTATGAGAACCTTTGGATACTCCCTTTCTGGTGGCATGGATTTGGATGACAACGGTTATCCTGATTTACTCGTTGGCGCATATGAAAATGTAAGAAATTGTTTTATTTACTGTTTCATCCTTACTGCATGACTGCATGTAAAAATAATTTAGTGTTTACTAAATTGTTAAATTGTTATTGTTACAGAGTAGTGTAGCCCTGATCCGGACGAAGCCAATCATTGATATCAAAACCTCAATAAAACCATCAAAGAACATTATAAACATAGACCCAAGTATCAAAGGCTGTCAAAGGAACCCAAACGCAAACTACACGTGCTTCCACTTTGAAGCTTGCTGCATCATCAAATCCTTAGTTAGATCTACTCAAAGTAACGTTCACGAACTGAACTACGTGGTAGAAGCCGAAACATTCCCGGGAGGAAGAAAATATTCGAGAGTATTCTTTGATTCCGAGAAAACAAACATGATCAACAAAACTATACATCTTGGGAAGGACCAGGAACATTGTACCGCGCATATTGTGTACTTAAAGAATAATACGAGAGATATACAAACTCCTATTAAAGTGAGTAACTATGAACTTGATTTTAATAATTATAATATTATGTCCATTGGCCGAGATAGCTATTAAGTTTAAACTTTTGTTACTATGAGTACTTATGAATTTTAAGTATAATGACGATGATTAATTTAATGGTTACAGTTTCAAGTGACATACAAAATAGTTCACGTGCAGCCACAGTATTCGACCTCAGGAGCGATACCCAACATTGACGACTACCCAATGCTCAACGCGACGGCCACCACTGCATTCAGCGCTAATTTCCTGAATGATTGTGGACTTGATGGCGTTTGTGAGAGCGATCTAATAGTGGACCCAGTGTTGCAACTACCAAAGAGTAAGTTCTGATAATGTTATTACAAATTGCAATCAAAGTTTCTTCGATAAACTTTATAACAATGATATGGAAATAGAGATAGCCAGGAAATATATCAATTGGGACCCTAAGTAGAAAGTAAAACTACCATTATTTTATGATGGCTTGAAAGTTCGAACCTAGTTGACGTGTATTCTAAAAACAATGTTATCTTTATAGCGGAAGACGGGAAGGCGTACGCTCTTACTTTAGGACAGGAAGAAGAAATAAAATTAACGATACACGTCGACAATAACGGGGAGTCGGCATATGAGGCCCAACTGTTTGTCAACCACCACTCCAGTCTTCATTACATTGCTGCTAATATTACGGTAAGTAAAATTCAAACCTCATCAGAACGTTAAAAGATATTAATCAATATCAAGTAATAAAACAACTTACGTTTTAAACTTTAAAATTATTAACAGCATCACATATTATGGAACTAAAGTATATAATATATGTAATATTTCAGGGCAAGCACATGATTTGCACAAGTGTGAATAAGACAACAGTATCCTGTCTATTGGAAAATCCATTCAAGAAGCAAACAGAAGGGGCTCTACCGATCACTATGAGATTTGATGCAAGAGCTCTAGAAGACAATGAACCCTCTGTTGTATTCACCGTGTGGGCTAACTCCACCTCCAAAGAACTGAATCCAGGAAAGAAACCAGTTATAGTAGAAGCATTAGTCATCAAGAATGCAGAACTTATAATAAAGGGGTAAGTAAACAAGCTGAAGTGGATTTAAAAATAGCAACGCAGCAAAATCTGAACAAGAAAATAAATACATTTTATTTTTATTACAGAGCTGCAAGGCCTGAGCAAGTATTTTATGGAGGTGAAATTAAAGGAGAAACTGCGATGACTTACTTTGATGACATTGGGACAAGAGTTGTTCATACATATCAGGTAGACTTTTTAACTTTATCTACATTACTACACTTTCTTTGAATATTATATACTTTGTTGACTTGAAAAGAAAAGAGAAATAAAATACATATCTTGTTACTTGCAGTTATTCAATGAGGGACCATGGCGAGTGTCATCAGTCCAAGTAGTGATATCATGGCCACATCAAGTCGCGTCAGAGAATGAACAAGGAAAATGGCTTCTGTATCCTGAAGATGTGCCAACTGTGGACGGAGAAGCAGGTATGCTTTATCAGCTACTTACCTAATACCTTTTGTTAAATTATCCTAATATCTTCTTCGCACCTCAATATATTTTAAGTGTCATGTTTCGTACATCTGCGTTAAGATTAACTGGGAAGTAAATAATGAGTTATTATTATAATTAGAATAAGTATGATATTATGATCATATTTTTCAGACCAAAGTAACGGAGAATGCTTCATAGCGGAAAGCTCCATTAATCCATTAAAATTAACAACTAGACCTGGAACTTCCGAACCTCTTCTTGACAACTTGGAAATGGATCCATTTTTGAGTTATGGCAAATTGAGTTCCAGCTCCAGAGAAAAAGAACAAAATACTACGTACAAGAAAGTTGTTGAATATTCGACCTCGACCGAAAACAAAATTCGAAGGAAACGTGAAAACGATATCGTCAAAGCTGAAGCTTATACTGACAAAGATGGACAACGAAAGCATGTAGTAAACATGGTAAGGTGGTTCTCTTACATAATTACTTACTGAGGGCCAGCGCTAATGGTCAACGTCCACCATTTGTAATCTGTAGGCCTACTACGAAACTGTTTTGAGACTCAAACAATCGGACGAGAATGCCGCGTCCTGCTCTAACAACGTCATTTCACGTTTGGTTAGAGCAGGACGCAGCATTCTCGTCCGATTATTTGAGTCTCAAAACAGTTTCATGGTTCAAGGCCTGATTATATAATAGCATGCATCGATCAGGACCACTTTTTCACATTTCACGGCAAAATAGAGTGATTATTTTGCAATCCAGAGTTGATAACCAAAATGCAAATGGACAGGTTCTAGCAGAAACATGTTAAATTGATATTTTACCAACTACACCAGCTATACCAAAAAAATATTATTATCCTCGCATCACTTATCTTTTTTCCATTATCAATTCCAGAATTGTCGTAAGAAGACCGCCAAATGCATTCAGTTCCAATGCGTGATCTACCGCCTGGGCAGGATGCAGGCGACCACCATCACGATACGAGCCCGCCTCTGGAACTCTACGCTGGTGGAGGACTACCCACGTGTTAGTCACGTGAACATCGCCTCCTCCGCGTCTATTTACGTCCCCGAACACTACAACATCCATCAGAATAAGCACCATGATGATACGGCAACGGTAAGTTTTGTAATTGTTTTATACATACTGTTCTATTTTTTGTTTTAGTTTAGGTATTTATTTATAAAAAATGTTACTAAGACATCCCAATTATTGCTACTTTAGGAGTTCATACTACAGAGAATCTTTTTATTAGCATTCATAGTAGTACTATTTTTTACATTATAACTATACTAGCTGTCCCGGAAAACGTTGCTTTGCTATAATATAAAGTATTTCGCCCATATTATTTTATTGAAGTGACTAAATAAGTATGTCGCCATGGCAACGTCGATAGCTATCCCGTCGCACAAACAATGGTCGCCGTCAGTCTCAGGTTGTAATATACTATTATGTATTCAACAAATGCACTTATCAATATATAAAGTACCCAGTAGCCGATTCTCAGACATACTGAATATGTATATAAAATTTGGTAAAAATCAGTAAAGCCGTTTCGGAGGCGTTCGTGGACTAGCATTGTGACACGAGAATTTTATATATGTTACGAACTTACGGCTAATATCCGAAGTGCGGCTACACCTAGTTTTACCCGGCTACAACTAGGTGCAGCCCGCCACATGCGGTTAAACTTAGGTATATCCTACTTCGGTTACAAGTAGGTTTAGCCTTCATTATAGCGGCTAGAACTAGGTGGCAGCCGCATACTGGTGGTTAAACTTAGGTGCATCCTATTTATTATCGGCTAGAATTAGGTTTTCAGTTCAGTTATGGATTTATTTTTATTTTGAGACTAGCTGACCCGACAGACGTTGTCCTGTCTTAACGATGATTATTTAATTCGAATTTATATAATTAAGAAAACAATAGATTAAAATTAGTATCTCCATGCCAAATTTCATCAAAATAGATTAAATAGTTTAAGCGAAAATCATAAAAGTTTATTGTGCGGGAACCGTACATTTTCCGGGACAATAAGTATCACTTGTCCTTTCCCGAGACTCAAAGTATCCCCATACCAAATTTCATCAAAATCGATTGAATAGTTTACGCACAAATCATAAAAGTATATTGTGCAGTAACCGTACATTTTTCCGGGACCAAAAATATCCTTTGTCCTTTCCCGAGACTCAAAGTATCTCCATACCAAATTTCATAAAAATAGACTGAATAGTTTAGGCGAAAAATCATAAAAGTTTATTGTGCGGGAACCGTACATTTTTCGGGACAAAAAGTATCCCTTGTCCTTTCCCGAGACTCAAAGTATCTCCATACCAAAATTCATCAAAATCGATTGAATAGTTTACGCGCACATCATAAAAGTATATTGTGCAGTAACCGTACATTTTTCCGGGACAAAATGTATCCTATGTCCTATTCCTGGTTCTAAGCTACCTCTCCACCAATTTTCAGCCAAATCGGTTCATCCGTTCTTGAGTTATAAGTAGTGTAACTAACACCACTTTCTTTTATATATATAGATTCGTATCTTGCGTTTCCTGATTGATTCGATTTTGTATTATCGATATAGTAGTTTATCTTGTTCAAATAAGTGATAGACATTCCTGCAACATACTATCACATATGAGAGTTTGCTGATTTTTGTATACTTGACTAGCTGACCCGACAGACATTGTCCTGTCTTAACGATGATTATTTAATTCGAATTGGTATAATTAAGAAAACAATAGTTTAAAATTAGTATCTTCATGCCAAATTTCATCAAAATAGATATAAATAGTTTAAGCGAAAATCATAAAAGTTTATTGTGCAGGAACCGTACATTTTCCGGGACAAAAAGTATCCCTTGTCCTTTCCCGAGACTCAAAGTATCTCCATACCGAATTTCATAAAAATAGACTGAATAGTTTAAGCGAAAATCATAAAAGTTTATTGTGCAGGAACCGTACATTTTCCAGGACAAAAAGTATACCTTGTCCTTTCCCGAGACTCAACGTATCTCCATACTGAATTTCATAAAAATAGACTGAATAGTTTAGGCGAAAATCACAAAAGTTTATTGTGCGGGAACCGTACATTTTCCGGGACCAAAAGTATCCCTTGTCCTTTCCCGAGACTCAAAGTATCTCCATACCAAAATACATCAATATCGATTGAATAGTTTACGCGCAAATCATAAAAGTATATTGTGCAGTAACCGTACATTTTTCCGAGACAAAGTGTATCCTATGTCCTTTTCCTGGTTCTAAGCTACCTCTCCACCAATTTTCAGCCAAATCAGTTTATCTGTTCTTGAGATAAAAGTTTATTGTGCGGGAACCGTACATTTTCCTGGACCAAAAGTATCCCTTGTCCTTTCCTCAAAGTATCTCCATACCAAAATTCATCAAAATCGATTGAATAGTTTACGCGCAAATCATAAAAGTATATTGTGCAGTAACCGTACATTTTTCCGGGACAAAATGTATCCTATGTCCTTTTCCTGGTTCTAAGCTACCTGTCTACCAATTTTCAGCCAAATCGGTTTATCCGTTCTTGAGTTATAAGTAGTGTAACTAACACCACTTTCTTTTATATATATATATATATAGATATAGATATAGATTAACACGGAGTTAAAAAGTTATCCTATGTGTTTTAAAAATATGAGAGAAGAGAACAAAAACTTAGTTGATTTTTTCATAGCTAAGAAGTAAAACTTTATTTTTTGTGTTTATTTTTTTTATCTTTGCGCCATAGATGTCAAGTTCTGTTAGTTTATAAAAAGAAGATTTATAATATTTTGTGTTTTAATTACTTATAATAACGCCTTTTTAGTAAAAAGATATTTGCCTGTCAAATAATAAATGTCACTTATAGTACAATCATTTGGTGCTCAAAAAGAGGGTTACCTGGAAAGTTTTCAGGGAGATTTGAAAATTGGTGGTTTTATAGATTTCGACGTGCTGTTTTCGAATTTTCACATTGCCACCTCGTCGTATCTTTGCCGCTCGCGCCGCCATATTGGAAAAATGGCGCTCAAATACAGTTTTTTGAGAATAACTCCGTTCCATCTCATTTTACGATGAAAATTGTTTCCATTCCATTGAGACTTTGTATGCTTAATAAGTTTATTGATAACATCATATCCTGAAAATATGAACTATCTGCTACAACGGAAACCAATTCTATGAATGTTCAAAAAAACGGCGAAACACTTCGAGAAAAGGTAGGTAGTGCCCTTGCGCTTCGCTTGGCTCGTCTCGGCGGGTGCATTACCGTACACCCAGATTAGCCCTACTGGGGATACCACAAAAAAAAACCACACTTACTCCGCCTCATGGTGGTGTGGAAATGAGTTATTGGCTAAAACGCGTGTTGGAGTAAACTTTGCGGCTCGCGTACGCTGAAACTATTGATTTTATAAAAAAAACGGTTGCTGCATAAAGTGTAGGAAATTTTCTCTAGTTTAATGTATTATATAACTATTTTCATCGTAAAATTAATTCGAATGGAGTTATTCTCAAAAAACTGTATTTGAGCGCCATTTTTCCAATGTGGCGGCGCGAGCGGCAAAGATACGAGGTGGCAAAGTAAAAATTCGAAAAGAGCACGTCTAAATCTATAAAACCACTAATTTTCAAAAATCCCGGAAAACTTTCCAGGTAAAACTACCAAATTACTGTAGTATTAAACATCCCTGTCTTTTATTTATTCCATGTATTCGAATCAATCGGGAAACGCAAAATTAGAATCTCAAAACAACTGAAGTGAAAACCTAGTTCTAGCCGATGATAAATAGGATACACCTAAGTTTAACCACCAGTATGCGGCTGCCACCTAGTTCTGTTCTCCACCTAGTCTGCATCTAGTTCTAGCCGCTATAATAAAGACTATACCTAGTTGTAACCGAAGATAAGTAGGATATACCTAAATTTAACCGCATGTGGCGGGCTTCACTTAGTTGTAGCCGGGTAAAACTAGGTGTAGCCGCACTTCGGCTATTAGCCGTAACTAATATAAGAAGATATCTAATGTATGCATGAGTCCCGCCAGTTTTCCCGGCAGTTTTAAGATGGTTTCTAATATTTTGTTTTATAAATATTTCTGAACCAAAAGTTAATCACATTTTATCATTTTAGGTGGAGACAGTCGCGTATCCAGATTTGAAGATAAGTGAACCTTCGGAGGTGCCTCTGTGGGTGATTATAGTGTCAGTTATAGTGGGACTAATAGTTCTAGTGTTGCTCATCATTGCACTGTGGAAGCTCGGGTTCTTCAAGCGAAGTAGACCGGATCCCACCCTCTCTGGTAACCTGGAGAAGAACAACCACGAGTCCAGTCCGTTTATCGGTAGGGACAGGAACAGTATTCGATAGCTAGAAGTTTTTTTATTCGGCCAAAAACTTGGCACAAAAGTTTAGTGTACATATTATGGGACAATTTAAGCGCACGGCACAAGGCCAGTTTGTAGAAAGATTGAAGTTTATCAGAGGAACATATCGCATGGATTTGCTTTGTACACTGCCATCATGTGCGCGTAGTGTTTGTATTACTTAATAACATTTGACTGTGATGTCTTTATAGAGAAAGTGTTTATTCATTTCACTACATTGCTTTTCTCTATGATTTTCAGACGGATGAAATTTTTCAGTAAGTAATAAAATTAATCCATTGTAGTGGAATGAATAAACCAATAAGTATGTGATGCTTGAAACCACGGCGTGTTGTATTTATTGTTGAACATGTCTGATGATGGTTATTGTTTTATTTGCATTTCCTTAGTGTTTTAATATAGATAATACATTTTATTACTTGTTTTATATATTCCATAATTTTGTAAATAATTACTTGCCTTTATTTATAATTTAGGATAAGGTGACTAGATTTTTTACTAGTCAGTAATTGAAACCTATGGTTTTTCGTTAATAGTCACAAATATTATAAACTACTTACCTAATATAGGTTTAGTTTCGGTACTTAAATGTTTCTACTTAAGACCAATTTGGTGACAAATGTAAATAATATCAGAAACAAAGAAAACTAGACTAAGAATTTCATAAAAACACAGCGCCATGTTCATTCAAATATATTTTAATAAGATAAAATATAATATGGTATTAAAAATTATTATAATTGAGTATTATTTAAAAATATACAGGGAGTTCTTAATATTCTTACAATAAAACATTAACGTTTTTTTATCAATACTTCAATCAATTTCAATTACAGCCGATGAGAAGGCATATTCGGTGTAGATAATTTAATAATATTAGTAGAAAATATATATTTATAAAAAATGAGATTCATACACTTTTTCACAATGGCCAATAGGTATTAGATATACACATTTATGTAACATACTGTTCTTAATAAAAATGTACATACTAAATGTTTACTGCTTATTTTTTAAATTAAATCCTCTTTTAGTGTTTGTATATTTTATTTTTACAATAACACATTGGCTAAAGTGTAAATGCTTCAAATAGCACAACTTTTATTAAGTGACTTGCACGAGACCTATTACACGAGTCATTAAAGATGGTGAAATTTTGAAGAGACCTGACGCTACTTGTCTTTTTCACTCACGTCCCGCGAAGACTAAAATGGAAATGTTTTTGGGAGCAAATCAAAAAGACAAATTATAGCGTTAGGCCTTTTAAAAATCTCTCCATCTGGTGGCCCGACTATACAACTACACAATACTGTTAAGAGCCTTAAAATTGTTTACTTTTTTTCATTTGATACTTCTATAATTACCTAAAAATATGTTCAACACATTCATAAGCAGGACTAGAAAATGATGGTTTCGAAACTTTGAAGCCACAGGTTGTGATTTTACTGTACTTGTAAAGTAACAACTTTCTGATAACGCTTATTACAATATTATGAAACGAAATAAATGAATGGTGCCATTTTATTGCTTTTATTTTAAACCCATTTAACATCAACATAAATTTCAATAGAAATCTTTTTAAAACTTATGATAATTTAAAATTTCCAATAATACTTTCTTAATCTCTGCATAGCATCCTGCTATGCTATATCATAAGTTTTTCGTCCAAACTTTTATGGAACCTTTAAAATTTTTTTAAACAATAATTCGCTTATAAATGGTATAATTTGTCCCACCGCGCTGTGACGAACTTTTATGGAACGAAAAACTCAACTGCTGAGACTACTGAATGCTTCTTCATCTGGTTGTGAAATTCTGCAACAAACCAAGTTATCTTTAAAAGCTCACTTTTACGTCTTAAGGTATGAAGATTTTTGTTATATTAAATACAATAAATTTAAGAATATAATTCGTAAACTATAGTAAAAATTCTCGTATTTCAAGCAAAGATAAATTATAATTATAATGGTCCAAATAAAGTGAAGAAAATTACAAACTGTTTATTAAACTTAAGACTTGTCTCGTGGTTTGGATCAAATGGAAAACCTTTTTGCATCACCCTGTCTTTAATTTTACGATCATAAACGACATACAACCATTATTGACATTTAATTCTTCGATCGCGGATTCTTGGAAATCTATTATTATTCTATTGTTGTCGCGATCGCCGGTGCTCTTATGGGGCTCGAAGGATTAAAATTTTATACTTACAGTTTTCACTGAAGACCAGCAAAATGTACACAGCGATGTATTTGTGCAGTCATTGCTATTTTTTGATAAGCACGGCTGCTCCATATTACCTAGAAATATAAAAAAGAAATTATTAGATTCTGAGTAGGTATCACATACAAATATACAGCATAATACCACAATAGACAGAACTAGCGTCGCGTTGCTTTGCCGTTCTGTGCATGTTTTTAGCGGTTCTCGCGCCGATTCGTCAGTTTGTTTGAATTCGGACTACTGTTTTTTGTTCTTTCTATTGTGATGATACTCAGAAGATATTGCTACTGGAAAGTCGTAACATTTAGTAATCAGTGGTGCATCTTTTGAAATGAGTAGGAAAAGTAGATAGGTCCACTATTTGTCTGGTTGTGAGGTTTGTGATTCGGCAGAAAGATTTGATCAAGTCTGTAACGTATGCATGGGCGCCAGCAGGGGGGTGCCAACTGGTGGTGCACTTGCCCCTTGGGAATCTCGGGATCAACAGGAACATGGAACATTTTTTAACCCTATTACCATGCCGTACAAAGATAGTTCGTAATTTTTCTGCGCTAAATGTATTCTGTTGACGTAAATAGACAGTCACTGTTGTTCGTAAAAAGTAAAAAAAAAAGAAAAGAAAGAAAACTAAAATCTGTAACCCTTGGAAATTATTTCTGCCGGCGGCTATACATATGTGGCAAGTATCTGTATCATATTGTATTGGATACTGACCAGTATACAGCTGGTTGTCGAGGTGTGTGATGTAGCTGGTGGCGAGGCGCAGGATCTCGATCTTGCTGAGTTTCCGGTCCCTGGGCTCGGTGGGGATGAGCAGGCGAAGCGCGTTGAACGCCGTGTTCACACTGCTTATGAAAAACCGACTTGATAAAGGCGCTACTGGTTGTAGTATTACTTGTACACTTGACATAATGTTTTTAAAATTAAATAAGTACTGGTTCTGCTAAATGTAAGGAAATTATTTTTTGAAATGTCCGTAATTTGAAATATTTACAACTTGATACTATACATCACTTGCAATCAGTTATTGCAGTTTTTAGAAAAGGGCACAGTTCCTAATATTTTTAGTCTTTTGGGTAGAAATTATGTAATAATGACTGAATAGTGAATACGAAATAAAGTAAATAGAGGCGATGATTGGAGTGTGTTACCTCCTCAAATCTTACAACTACACGGAAAGGTCTGATAGCTTTGTAAATGTCGAAAAAAATAATTATTTAGAAAAAAAGACGTCATAAAAGAAGGTGGGTTGACGAACCGAGAAAGTAAGTGCCACATTACAGGAGTTCAAAAATTATTCCTCTGTTGTTGTGAGTAAATAAGAGGCAATAGTTGCTCTTAGGTAATTCTTCAGCTCTTTTTCTGGCATATTTAATAAAAAAATTGATACTAACTTCTGAGTCCGATCCCTCTCCCGAGCGTTGGCCTGACAACGTTGTTTCGCCGTTGGCGCTGCGACTTCGACAGTTCTACAGGGAACCGCAAACACATGCTGCTCCCATGTTTTGTTCACTTTATATTTCGCCAAAGAGTCCATTATTATATACTGTACTTATCTAATATTTTTTTACGTCCTACTTAAAGCTTTAATTTTCAAATTTTTAAACACCACTTGTTATATTAAGCTGTAACGTACACAGTACGTTTTTTTTTATAAAAATTGAAATTGAACACTTGAAACGATGTCTGTTCCCAACAAATGAACCTAATCAGACCGACAGCAGCTCGCTAACTAATCCTGGTGTGTAGTGACCCATAATGGTTCCTTTATAAAGGAGTCATTTAGAAAGAACAGAGCGCGTCTCTCAAATGATAATTGTATAAACAGATGCCTTATGATCGCGCAGGGCCGGATTTAACATTAGCCCCAATTTTTTCTAAATTTTATTACTTACTGTTAGCTTATATAGTGTTCCATATTTTAATAAAGTTTTTGTTCACCTACTATATCTGTACTAATTAGTTGTCAAAGTGCCACAGAGAGGGGTATGGGCAATTTTTTGACGTGACAACGTCTTATAATTCGATATGGGCTGCGCGCACGAAAAAACATGACGCAATTTGCGCCTTTACCTCGCTCTGAGGCGTTCCATTTAAGGCTATGACGTTGTCACGTTCAACTATCGTCAGTAAACCGACTTTACAGACAACCGAGTTCGAGTCGAGTCCGAGTCGAGTTCGAGTCGAGTTCGAGTCGAGTTCGAGTTCGAGTCGAGTTCGAGTTCGAGTCGAGTTCGAGTTCGAGTTCGAGTTTGAGTTCGACACAAAACACTACTCTCGAACCGTCTTTTTACTGCGGTAAAATGTTTTGTACTTACTAAGACACATACGCACACAAGTTTTCTGCTGCTTGCATGCAGATGATTCCTATCATGCATTACAGAGGCAATAAACGTTAATGAGCTTATATTAGACATCTCATATCATTCATGATTTTGGTTGTCTTGCAAACGATATTCTAAAATACTTTATGATTTTACTACAAGTAGGTACTTAATATTTAAAATTTAAAGTTTCAAGTGAGACGTTTAGTACTGTAGTATTTGATAATAAAATTGAATGTGAAAAGTATTTCTACCTAGTAGATCATTTAAACTTTTCGTAAATTTTATATAATTTAACCTATCAACCCCGATAAGGACACCGGCGACCGCGACAACAATAGAATAACAATAGATTTCCAAGAATCCGTGATCGAAGGAATAAATTCAATTTTACAATCATCATGTTACACGGTGCAATTAATTGCCCCAAAAAATACTTGGAGTCCGTCCCCGCGCGAACGAGCAAGTTGTCATCAGCACGTAAACGGCTCCCCCAATTTGTCCCTGTTTGTACAAGCTGCAATCGTAAATATTTTTAATTACCCCGATGACTAATAAATACATATAACTTAATATTATGTGGCGTAAACAGGCTAACACCGGAGAATTAAAAAGAGAAAAAAATTGGGAAGTTCAGAAATGGAACTCTCGTAATAGGTGATTTTGCTTACATATATTTTGTTATTTTTTTAATTTACTAAATATGGGAAAAAAACAAGGCCTCAATGGTAGGCTAATTTAGCTTTTAGACTAAAGAAAAATTATACCTTTACAGAGGTGGTGCCTTTCACACATTCCCATCACTGCAGTCCCTGCAGATTGACAGCAGTACAACCAACCACGTCCACTTGATCTGATCTTAAGAAGCCAAAATTTTGAAACTGACTTGAGACTCACAACAAAATTATGCAGAAGAAAGTAATAAATCTATTCCATAGAGTTATTATGTACTAGTACTTATATGTCAGTGGTCTATTACTATTTCCTATTAGAAAATCGAAAGTTCTTTTTCAATAACGGCAAATAGATTTCATAGTCGTTCAATCTCCCTAGATTCTCCCAATCTCACACTGTCTCGAGAGGAGTAATTCACGTGGGAACGACGTTAATTGGTAGAATTATGGCCGCACAGCGATATTAATTAATTTATAATCATAACCGTCACACGAATATAAAGCTTGGGATAAAAATTAACAATCATTTTGTTCTCAAACTAAGTAGGTGATAATAGAACAATAACGATTAGGCAGAGAAGAAGATTTATACATCTGTTATTTTAGAATGAAACGCTGCTGTTATAATTATTTTGGATTAAATCCATCGTAGGTATACGATGTTTGTTTTTTTTAACTGCACGTTCATTCATTTTAACTTCAAGTGAATATTATACGAATAGAATATTTCTGATTAGGTATTTAAAAGTCAGTAACAATAAAAAAAATATAACAGGACCATAAAAAAGTAAGGAATAAGGACAAGAAACCTCAGAAATAGTTGTAACTTGTTGTCTTTCCAACAATTTCTTGACACTGCTATTATATGCTATTGCATCAGCTTCCAGCTTTTTTAGGTTTATATTTGTTTTCTGACTGAAAGGTCAATCAAAGACTTCGGCCCTGGCCTGTAGGCTGTTCTTGTTTCAAGTGAAAGGTGCCTTTGAGTTATCTGTTCACTTATACTTAAACTATTTATTATGGCTTTGTACTTGCAAGTCCAGCGAGTTACGTTTTCAATAAACTTTTTACTTGCCCTTAGAAAATAATAATATTATTAAATTCGCTGATAAAATATTTTATGCCACATAAAAATAAGTTCCTGTTTTATAGTATAACTTACTATAATAACACATTATTCTATATAGAGGTTAGGTAGTATGGCTGATTACTTCTTAGGAAGCTTTGTAAGATATTCATATATCAGCCCTATCTGGATTGTGGTGATGATCACCAAAAACTGATAAGTGGTCCTATTTTAAGTCATATGAAAATGTTGAATCATCTACAATATACAGTATACACGATACCCAAGACACCCCAAGAAGTGCTATGCAAATCGTGCTGGTCTCGGCAAATATTTGCGATAATTGTGTACAAATTGTAACGTGCACTAGATGATGTGCGGCTTTTGGTTTTGCGACGCCCCACCACATCGGCCCACGGTCGAAACTTTCTCTTCGCGACATCAGCAGAGAGGCTGATGCCGTCGCGAGTCGCAACCGCGCTGCCCGCGAGCCGCCCGCCTCGCGCACTTCCGTGTTTCCATAACCTACACTATAACTATAAAGTGCTGTGCCAGTGACAATGTTAAACTAAATAGCAGGTGCCAGGTGAGTCCAGCCAGCGAAATGATGACATGATTAGTGGCTCGTGGTGAACGCAAGGACGCGACAGTAACATAAAAGTTTAGTTTATTGTTTGATTAAGTAATTTCCCATTAATCATACATTGTTGCATTGTTTTGCACACAACGTGCTCGACGGATTAACTTCCGAACGGTTGCTGATGTGCTAATGATAGCTACCGGTAGCTTTAAGGGCCCTTACAAAACTGAAAATATTTTGATTGCAACATAATATGTAGCTTAATTTACTTAATTTCTCGAAAAACAACATAGGTAAACATAAATTATTATTAACAACGATTTTAAAAGAGGAAACATAGAAAAGAAAATACAATAAAAACTCAACAGAAAATTCGATATTATGCAATTCGCTGAGTTTTATTCCAACGTAACAATTCAAATTCACGCATTACGAAATAGAACTTTAAAAATAAATAATTAAACCTTTGCAATCAAATAGGTTTGGCATTTAAATATCAGCTGACTGTGACGATAATAATATACGACGACCCTAATAATTCTCAGTCTGCTGATAGATGCTAAATCAATGGCTACGTGATACATCACTCAATAGACAATTTCGTACATAATTCGTGCTTAAAGGCACTGGGGTCATGAAGAAGAACTCGCATATCATGCGTAAAATTCTTTAAGATGAAACCTGTTATGTAAGGATACTTTGCCTTTAGGAAATCTTCTACGTACAGCTATATATAATTAAAAATGAATATTTAATATTCACTTTCGTTAGTCTCGCTAAAGCTCAAGAACGACTGAACTGAACTGGATAAAGTTATTCTTTATCCAGATAGGAGTTTAGCGGATAACTTGTTTACCTAAAATGCATGGTATTTCCAAGATGCATTATTTTTAACAAAAAAATGAAAACCGACTTCCAATGTAAAAACAATCGTAATATGAACTAAAAAGTATATAAAAAAAAACTCTTACTCTTTAATAGTGCCTTTTTCAGAATTTGTCTAAATCTCAACTATTTCTGTACATACTACAGTCTTCATTATTTTGAAGTCGGTACCTCTATCTGAAACTTTTGGGACTGGTACCGACTTAAAAGTAATGAAGATTGTAATATGTACAGAAATAGTTGAGATTTAGACAAATTCTGAAAAAGGCACTATTAAAGAGTAAGAGTTATTTAATACTTTTTAGTTCATATTACGATTGTTTTTACATTGGAAGTCGCTTTTCATTTTTTTGTTAAAAATAATAATAATAATTTCACTCTTTTTAGTGTTGTCTACAAAATAAGGCTTTATGCGTAAATAACCAACACGAATGTTATTTATTCAGTACATTATGTTACTGTAAGCAAAATTGTGGCAAATGCTTTATGTTATCTAAGTGATGCTGCAATTTCCAAACTTTTATTTTTAAAGGTTTAGGAGTTCTATTCAGTGCCTTTGGACCAAGAGACACCTTTGTATGAAATTTCTCTTATTTGTAATATATGTTTAACTTACTAGAAACAACATTTTAACCTCTATGAGCGTTTTGATCAATTTCAAGAATTTCCCTTGATTGCTCATAGATCCCATCATCAGCTCACCACTTTCGTAATTGTTGTAAAAAATTAAGATTATATCTTATACAACAACATGAAAATTTCGAAAATCGGTCCATAAACAGTGAAATAATCGTCAAAAACATCTGCTTCGATGCAAAATATCACAAAAAGTACCAATAATTGGGCCATAGTGTGATGACCATGGTATAATTATAGTTGTAATGATGATGATTAATCAAATTGATGTGTTGGCTTATGCTTTCAGTTGTTTAAACAACGCTGAAATCCCCGAACCTGTACCTATAAGCATTCAAAAGTTCTGTTCGGTACCATCGAATCCAGGGTATAACCTGGTACGAAGTCTTACTTTTTGGTAGCATTTACTTCAAATGCTTCAGAAAAAATTGAAATCACTATATGTTTCCATACAAATTTTAAGGAGTCCCCTCGATTCCAAAAGGATCCCATCATCAGATCACCACTTTTGTGAACATGGTACCAAATTCGAGTTAAACCCTATACAATACAAAAAGAATTTTGAAAATCGGACCACAAACGGTTGAGTAATCGAGGAACATACAAAAAAAAAAGATACATACAGCCGAACGTATTACCTCCTCCTTTTTGGAAGTCGGTAAAAAAGTAGCAAGAATTAAGGAAATGGATGTGTTTGAAAAGGTTAACTGAAGAATGCCTTATTACCTTTTGAAGTATATGTCATAATTTCTACGTTAAACATACACCACAATTACAGAATATAATATATTGTTGCTACAATACATACTTTTTTAAAATTAAAATACTAGCTTATTATTTATTAACATTACCTATTTTTTAGCATGAAATCTTTTCTTTTTTTAATTTTCTTATACTGGTACGTGGTAATTTTATATTAATTTATTGACTTCTATTGGTATTAATGGTTAAACATGAGGTATTGTAGGTCAGTATGTAAGGTATGCACTGGGCCTAAGGTTCCGAAGGTCCACAATGACATATTGAGGGCTTTTATAATGTTGATTGATGGAACTAATTACGAACACACGATGTGCGAGTTATTTGTACAAGCCATTGTATAAGATAAATTATATAAACCTGATAGGTATAATATAAATGAACTAGCTTTTTTAAGGGCCTGCGTGACGATAGTATTTGATCCTCTATTTAATCCCCTGAAGGCGGAATTTTGAAAAATTCTTCCGTATTCCATCATAATAATGTTATGAGGAACAGATGTGTAAAATTTATGTTTCCAGTTCTAAGGGTTGATTCATGATGGTAATTGAATATTATGAGTAATTGGTTATTTTTTAATATCCATAGAAACCATAAAAAATTACAATTACTATCTCTAAGTACAGAAATAATCTTCGCAATTTAAGGTGTTACAAATGCAGTTGCCAAATCCATCAATTCTCTCCGTAGTAATCAGTATTTAAGCTTACAAAATGTAATAAATATTAGATACTCCTATGGTACTTCATGCTAAAACTCGTTTCTAACACACATGTTCAGTAATACCCGACTAATTTGCATGTCAATATGTCATGTCAAGTCATGTTCTGAGCGAAATATTGGTAATAGGCGAAGATTACAGCAATTACTTTGTCCTATTACCACCCGGACCTACGCGTAATGAATCGCACGTAAAAACGTTAATGATGGAGTCATGATTCATTGAGGATCTGCGATATCCTGCCAATGACCTATTACAATACGAGGAATTAGGGCTGTTACCTGTGAGATATATTATGATAGATATATTTGTGTAAATATCACAATGATTTCTTTATATTTAGCAAAGCGCCTACATAATATCTGCCTATTTTATGTACGTTCATAACACAACAATAAACTCTGACAAATCTTTGTATCTAATTAAATATAATATTTTTTAAATGTTTATTATTCACGAGAAAATTCCCGTGAATAATAATTTTTAAAGATTTGACACAAATGCGTCACACCTCTACGAATTCACGTGAGTAAGAATTTGTTTGCTCCATTATAAGCACAATGCATATTTTGCACTCATTTATGAACTGAAGCAGCGAAATCAAAGAAAAATATGACTATAATCTATTTTTTATCTGGCAGCCCTGATTATCGTCATTCATATGATACGTAACAAGTAACGAACGGTGCCGTTACTTCAGACAACCTCGTCATTATGACGACTCGTCATATTAATCTTGCAAAATGGTTTTGTATGTCTCGTCCTTTATCGAAAACTCGATCTTAGCTTACCGAGTCTAATTTATTTTGAACTCATACTTCATTAAATTATAATGGAATGAGGGGTCAATGTATAATAGAACGACTTGTTACTGTACTTATAGAATCACGTGATTGTGAGAAAAATATTAATGTAATCTTATTGACCTTGTCATTTTAAGATCAAATCTCAACTGTGTTTAGTGTTTACTGCTTATTGGTGGAGAGTTCACCTTCTGTTCTTCGTAGTTTCAAATATGAAAGAGAGTGTGTACTGTGTGATGTAACGAAAAATGTTATAAATAAGCAACCAATTATTATTTCTGTCATATACAATAACTTCTCCTATATGCATTCAGCATACTATTATATCCAAACATTTTTAAATTAATTTTCTGTCGTGACTGATATTTCATATATTGACGTGTATCTTGGACAAAAAGTTCCAGTATCGTCCTTGCTGATCAAACACCCGGATCTCGGCGTGGGTTTGGACGAGATTGCGGATGTGAACTATATTACAGCTTCATCCTGATAGGTACTAAGAGGTACTTAGATCAATTTGATAGTTTGATAATAAGGCATCTTAAGCGCTGTCAGTAATGCGTTAACGTCAAATCCCATACATTTTTCGTTACGTTTGACTGATGAATGATGATCTACATTAATACCATTGATGTAGGATCATCATTCATCAGATGTTAATATCTGTTACACTACTAAGTTTCCGTTTTGTTTAAGCCATTCGAGTTTTTATCCGTTATGTAAACGAGTATACTGTTTTGCAGTACAGTTTGACGCGCGAACAAATTACGACAAACTTAAAAATTTCCTTAATAGGTGATACCAAATCAAAACCACTCACATACCAATACTATCGCAGTAATCAATCAAACTTCGTCATATAAGGAGAAATTGCAAACATAGAATCTTAATTGCCATGTAATTCTGAATTAGGCTATCCGTCTTAGACTATTTCTTTAGATGGAATATGACAAAAACTCATATCTATTTTAATTACATACTGCTTATGGAGTCAACGGTGGTTTTTACTCGGGTGCTCATGGAGGTATGTAGTATGTTTTTAGTGAAGTTACTTGTACTAATATTATGTATTCTGTGGTGAAGTGTAAACTATGAACAAAGTAGTAATCACATTACATTAATGGGTAATGTGACTTTTAGATAAAAAATGAATATCTTTGATCCTCAAATATCTTGCGTGACGTTTAAACAAACAGAAGGCACAATGTAGTAGCGAAGGTCAGATTTATTTGACGACAAATAGCTTCTAAGTAAGTCCAGATGCTCTATGATCGAACAAATTGTTGAACATAAACATCGCCTTTATTACCATATACTATAGTCTATACTGTACTTAAGACCTTAACATCAGTAATGCCCGGGACACACGAGGCTTGTTTTTCAAGCTAGGATAGCAAGCTAGTTTTTTATCAAACTGTCCTGGCTTGCTGACTTAGCTTGGAGCATGCTAGTTCTGTTTTACAAATGAAGATAGTTTTGTCTACACGAAGCCAGTAGTACTAGCTTGCTAGCTTACTAACGCTAGCTTGCTATCCTGGCTTGAAAAACTAGCCTTGTGTGTCCCGGGCATTATGGATGATTTATACAGAATTTGCGAGCAAAGTCACCCTTAAATATTTTAGTGACTGAGAAGTGGACTGAGATAGTATTTTATTGTCTATTTCTCCAAATATACCTAATAATTTAAGACAAATTCGCATCACAATCGGCTAGTCTAGAGAAATCATCTGGTTTATCTGTATGTGACTAACTACAGATGTTCATAAAATGTAGGTACTTGAGATCTAAAAATATCTCACTGGTATTCTCTTACCTATTTGAGATTTAGTCTAAAAATCTCATCTCGAGTGAATATTAAAGTTAGACAATTAATTGAGCCTAGCGGTTGGCAGATAGAGACTTGAATACTCATCCATACTAACATTATAAATACGAAAGTGTGTCTGTCTGTCTATTACCTTTCACGCCCGAACCGCTGAGCCGTTTTTCTGAATCTTTGGGTGCCAGAAATATATGATTATGAGACGAGACATATTTGACCAGGACAGTCAGTCATAGCCTGACTAAATAATAAAGGGATGTATTCCACTGAGAATACACTAAGAAGCCCATCTGCTTATAGCTTGAAGGCTGATTGCAAGATTCACGTGAAGGAAAAAAAAAAAGGATAATACCTACTTTTTATCCCGGAAAAATGCATCTATGGTTCCGCGCGATATACGAATTTTGCTGCAACGAAGTTGCGGGCGTCATATAGTAATCTATACTTACATATCCGTACTTCTATACTTCACGGCCAAACTGCTGAACCGATTTTGCTGAAATTCGGTATGGAGATACTTTGAGTCCCGGGAAAGGATACAGATACTTCTAGTATCGGAAAAATTACGGTTCCCGAGCGATTTTGGCGCAACGGAATTGCGGGCGTCATCATAGTAAGTAAATCAGTGTATTTTTCTAGAATACTCACGATTCGTGCACATTTGAAGATGGTCTCGGTTAGACAGCCGCTGGTTTAGTAAGATGTCCTTGTCCGAATTTGTGGGTCAAAATCACGCGCGGTGTTGCAACTGCAATTATGTATACCACCTATTATTTTAAACGCTTATCTCTGATCACGAAGATGGTACGATGTTTAAACATGAATTACATTAAAAAGTAACTGTTGGTGGCACAAGAATTAAAAATATAGAGCATGATATAATATCATTTATTTCTATAGTTTTTTTTTAAGAAATCTAATGCATTTTTAGTTGGTTCTTATCAAAATCAACCTCACAAAACTTATTTTCTTCTTTAGTTCCGTATACACTTTTTCCTAATTCTAAGTACTGTGTCGGCCCACGTTATTTTTTTTATTGTTTTAAACCGATATTGGCAAGCAAATTAAAACCTACTTAATATAAATAGTACTATGATGGTTATTGGCGTTCGATTATATGATGGCAACGTCCTCGTTGAACCACCTACTGAAGCTGTTATATTCAATGGATCTTATTAATTACTTATGCAATACAAAGGAAGCGACAGAGAAACTGGAAAATTGCAGAGACTTGCTGTAATAAGCAATTGTAATTTAATGACAAAGAATAAAAAAATTCAAACATAGACTTCACCTTCCTTTACCATATAAAGCTGTACTATATCTTCTAGCCAATAAACTTGAACAGCATTTGTCAGGTGTGATAATAAAAGCGTATTTACGATCAGTTCGAAAGCTAGATTTGTATTGTCTTGCAGAGGTACACTCCTGGGTCTGTTTTCTTATATTATATACTTCTTTATATTTGTCTGTGTCTAGTCTTGTCTAGTTATTCAAATGTAGTGGTTAGTACTTCTAGTCTGAACCACGAGTCAAGTTTTCTATACATAAAACTTCATAGGACGTATCAAATATAAAAAAATTCAATCAAATTCTCTGACTAGCTTTGGGTTTTGGACTTTTGTTAACCGACTTCCAAAAAACGAGGAGGTTATATGTTCGGCTGTGGATATTTTATTTATTTTTTTTTTTATTTTTGTATGTTCAACGATTACTCCGCCGTTTGTGAACCGATTTTCGAAATTTTTGCTTTGTTGTATTTGGTTTTACTCCAATTTGGTACCATGTTCACAAAGTGGTGACCTGATGATGGGATCCAGGAGTAATCGAGGGAACTCCTCGAAATTTATATGGAAACATATGGTGATTTTGGTTTTATGTGAAGTGTACTAAGAATATGCTACCAAAAAGTCAAATATTGGGTCAAGGTATACCATGGTTTCGAAGATGCTGAGAGAACTCCTGACTCCTTATAGATACACGTTTGGGAGTTTCGGCGTTGTTTTAAGAACAGAAAGCATATGCTACTATGCAACTCATATTCATCATCATAATCATCATCATCATCATCATCATCGTCTTCATCATTACCACGTCGTGTTAAGGTCACCAATGTCTCATGGCACAGAATAGATAATAGTACAAGGCATAGGTGTGGATATACTAATAATAATAATAATTTTATACTGTATAACAACACTTTGTTTAAATATACACGGCGGTCAGCGCCACGGAGGCGACGGTATCGCGGCGCCGCTGAATATACTTTACTACTTTATATACAGATCGAATACTTTACTAACTACTTTATAAAATTTTAATAGACAAAATATAGAATTAAAATAAAGTTATTTTAAAAAGAGCATTTAAACAAAACAAAGTCAATAAGTGTCTTTTTAATTAGTTATACTTATTAATCGATAGATGGCGCACTAAGTATCGATTTGAATGGATTTGAAATTGAATTCTTGATTACAAGAACAGCTGTCAATAATTATGATAATATTATATTACTAGCTGTCCCGGCAAACGTTGTTTTGCCAAATAAATAATTTTTGGTATTAGATGAGCAGCTACGCTACATCCAATGCAAGTTTATACAGTTTTTTATCTGATAGATCCTTCGATCGTGGAAAAACGAGACACAATAGCCTTTCTATTGTTATCGCAATCGCCGGTGACCGCTTGGGGTTTGAAGTATTAAAATTGTTAAATTACTTATACACAATATGTTCACTTCACTGATAATATATTATTTTGTGAGTGTGAACTGTGACTCTTAACAAATTGTAATAAGATACGTAAAATATACGCGAAGGTTTACCTACCAGTGTAACTAAAAAGAGTGAAATTATTATTATTTTTAACAAAAAATTAAAACCGACTTCCAAGGTAAAAACAATATTAACATTAATATGAACTAAAAAGTATTAAATAATTTTTGCTATCTAATAGTGCCTTTTTCCGAATTCGGCTAAACCTCAACTATTTCTGTACTCAATCTTCATAATTTTGAAGTCGGTGCCAGTTCCAAAAGTTTCAAATATTCTGTCAGAGGACTGAAGATTCAGCTATCTGGTACCGACTTCAAAATAATGAAGATTGAGTACAGAAATAGTTGAGGTTTAGCCGAATTCGGAAAAAGGCACTATTAGATAGCAAAAATTATTTAATACTTTTTAGTTCATATTAATGTTAATATTGTTTTTACCTTGGAAGTCGGTTTTAATTTTTTGTTAAAAATAATAATTTCTCTAGCCTTTCTTTAGGTTCTTGCGAGGAGTGGATTCCGATTTGTTCTTTATAGCTTCTCCCTATTGCTACAGGGTTCGGTGGACTTATCAACCCCTTTTAGGACTTTCACGTTTTGTTTACGCGCGCGTCTGTCGTAGGCCCCGCGCGACCGTGTCAAAGTTATATGGCACGGTCGCGCACGGCTTACAACAGTCGTAGGCCGCGCGCGTCAGTCGCGGGCCTCGGAAGCGGCGCCATACATTTTCATACGCTGACTATGGTCGCGAGCGGCCGACGACAGTCGTAGTCGTGGGCGACCGCGATCGATCGCGATGCACGGAATTGTACCTTGTGCCTACAAGGACGTGGATGACTGTTTACTTTGGGTAATGAATAAAAAACAATTGCCACTCAAGATGTCAGCAGTGACAATTCTTAATTTAGCGATATGCAATTTTTTCATGAAATAAGGGGGAAAACAAGCATACGGATCACCAAATGGAAAGCAACTACCGTCGCTCATGGACACTCGCAACATCAGAAGAGCTGCAGGTGCGTTGCCGGCCTTTGAAACTTTTTTATCATGATAACAATTAACTCTGGGTGTACAACAGCTTTAATTCTTCTGGCATTGTACTTTAGCAATAAATTAACGAAATGAAAACATAAATGTCAATGAATTCTAATTTAGTTTTTAGGTGTAAACATAATTACGTAGTCATTTTAATGGCATAGGTATTTACGTCCGCCGTGCGCCGTGCCCATGTACCATACTTCAGTCCGATATGGTAGGATCCTCCTTACTCAGGCATGTTTAGTGATACTAATCGCACTCCTTTTGAGGCTTAAATCTTTACGTGACATCTTATTACAATGTTAGAATCATGAGAATTGAGACACCACAGATCTTACAAATCAAACGACTATGTTTTTGAAAATCTTATTATTTTTAACAAAAAAATGAAAACCGACTTCCAATGTAAAAACAATCATAATATGAACTAAAAAGTATTAAATAACTCTTACTCTTTAATAGTGCCTTTTTCAGAATTTGTCTAAATCTCAACTATTTCTGTACATAGAGATCAACTACGATGACATGGCGCGCCCCTCCAAATGACTGTTTCAATGTGTGTAGTCACATCCTTATGAAAGAGTTTGTACGTAGTAAGTATTCAACCAATCACAGTACACGTAATATTTCAGTTAATGTCACTTATTACCAAGATTTGTTAGTCAACTAATCATAACTAGCCGACCGCGCAAGACAACGGCACTTCAAACGTTTTGACAACGCACTTCAAACGTTTTGAATTTTGGAGGGGCGCGCCATGTTATCGTAGTTGATCTCTACTACAGTCTTCATTATTTTGAAGTCGGTACCAGCTAATTTATTCGTGAGTTCAGTAATGTCAGAATATCTGAAATTTTTGGGACTGGTACCGACTTCAAAGTAATGAAGACTGTAATATTATGTAAGTACAGAAATAGTTGAGATTTAGACAAATTCTGAAAAAGGCAATATTAAAGAGTAAGAGTTATATTTTAATACTTTTTAGTTCACATTACGATTGTTTTTACATTACGAATGTTAATTATTATTCAGTACATTGTGTTACTGTAAGCAAAATTGTGGCAAATGCTTGCAGTTATCTAAGCGATGCTGCAATTTCCAAACATTTATCTTTAAAGGTTCAGGAGTTCTGTTCACTGCCTTTGGACCAAGAGACACCTTTGTATGAAATTTCTCTTATTCGTAATATATGTTTAACTTACTAGAAACAACATTTTAACCACTATGAGCGTTTTGATAAATTTCAAGGATTTCCCTTGATTGCTCATAGATCCCATCATCAGCTCACCACTTTCGTAATTGTTATACAAAATTAAGATTATGTCCTATACAACAACATAAAAATTTCGAAAATCGGTCCACAAATAATGAAATCATCGTCAAAAACATCTGCTTCGATGCAAAATATCACGAAAAGTACCAATAATTGGGTCATAGTGTGATGACCATGGTATAATTATAGTTGTGATGATGATGATTAATCAAATTGATGTGTTGGCTTATGCTTTCAGTTGTTTAAACAACGCCGAAATCCCCGAACCTGTACCTATAAGCATTCAAAAGTTCTGTTCGGTACCTTCGGATCCAGGGTATAACCTGGTGCGAAGTCTTACTTTTTGGTAGCATTTACTTTGAATGCTTCAGAAAAAAACAAAATCACTATATGTTTCCATACAAATTTCAAGGAATCCCCTCGATTCCTTAAGGATCCCATCATCAAATCACCATTTTTGTGAACATGGTACCAAATTCGAGTTAAACCCTATAACAACACAAAAAGAATGTTGAAAATCGGACCACAAACGGCTGAGTAATCGAGGAACATACAAAAAAAAAAGATACATGCAGCCGAACGTATTACCTCCTCCTTTTTGGAAGTCGGTCAAAAATACCGCTTATTTTTGGCGCCTTCACTAAGAGAATGAAAACATATTGATATTTAAAGTGCCTTAACAAAATATTATTATGTCCTGCTTTGTGGATTATTATTGTCCCAAAATTCATCAAAACCGGTTAAGAAATTTCTGAATAATAATTTATTAGATACAAACAAATGAACAAACTATTAGTAACTATAATGTTTACTTTTTTCCAGGAGAATAAACTGTTATGGCGATATTCAGAAGCAGAAGATGCTGCTGCGGGCTTCTAATCTTCATAGTGCTAGCGACCAACACCTTCTGCGATCCAGGTATGAAAACTCGTCTTAGTTATCATCACTTCGTTTGCCAAGACAGTTTTAACTATAAGCATGTCCCTCAGGCTCCCTGGGATCATATGAAAAGTGTTGGATCCCGCTATCTATCCTGTCTGACAGGAGTGCCGTGAATGTAGTAGGTGCCCATAAAACACGGAGTGTGTTTTATGGGCACCATGGGTAATAAGCCTGGAGATAGTGACACAAAATTCTTGGTGATTTGTACCAGTATGGCGATTTACAGGGGTATAATTACGTAAAGGCAAAAAGGAAAATGATGGTCATAGCGCTCGCACTGGCAGCCCAAACGCGTGGGCGTTGATCGAACGTGTCGGATAAATAACGAGTGTCGAACGATTTGATCCATTAACCGATTTTTGGAAATTATACGATACAATGTGACCATTATTATATTTGCTATACTTGTAGTAGACGGAAAAAGTGGCGCCATACATGAAAAACCGTTTGAATTACGAATGAAATCTTAGGATTTTGAAAAAAATATTATTCACATTCGCTGCCTCCCACAGGTATGGCATTATCAGACTCCTATTTATGATCATACAGGGAACTGTTAAAAAAAGTTTCGGGGTGGTACAAATCGTTTGGCGAAAAAAAAAACTTACACCTTTGCAGTGGTATGGCGGCCATTGGGCGCTGTCGGAAAAGTATGGAAAGGTGATTTTCGTGAATGGCTACTCGACGATGATTAGCTATGCAAAAATTAGCCAGGTACAAATGGTTCAATTTTATTATTAAAATTGACGTATTCGCGTCGGTATGGCGGGCTGTAAGCCGCACCCGACAAGTATGGCATTACGCTTTCGCCTACTTATTTTTTTTCGACTATCTGAAAATACAAGCATTTTTGTGGAACAAATCGTTCGACACTCGTTATTTATCCGACACGTTCGATCAACGCCCACGCGTTTGGGCTGCCAGTGCGAGCGCTATGACCATCATTTTCCTTTTTGCCTTTACGTAATTATACCCCTGTAAAACCGCCATACTGGTACAAATCACCAAGAATTATGTGCCTATGAAGAATCATGGCCAAATTTGTATAGGAGCTGGACTCGACTTTTATTTTTGATGTCCCAAAATAAACTATACTTACATTTGGTTGTTCTTATGGCCGATTTACACGGGTGACTAAAGCCGCACCGTGTAAATGGCAAGTCGACTACGCCGCATGCGGCTAAAGTCGCAAGCCCCAAAGTCGTGCGGCCAGCGGCCGCATACGGCTGGTGACTAAAGTCGACCGTGCAAACGCTCAGTCGCAAGCGATCGCTTGCTGCGAATACTACTCGACTGGTGGCTTGCCGGGTGACTAAAATCGACCCGTTAGTCACCCGTATAAATGGGGTGGCGATTCGACTTGGACAGGCGATTCGACTGGTGACTTGCCGGGTGACTAAAATCGACCAGTGTAAATCGACACTTATGCTCTAAACATAATTGCTTTTGAGATTTATGTCTAAATAGACACGATTTTATAATAATTAATAACGTTTACAATTATTTTGAGGTTAGACTTAAGAACTAGTAACTACCTTTTTCACCGATTTTTCGGCGATCTCGTTTCTAATTATTTTAATTTTTCCTAGAGTATTACCCAAAAAATAGAACGAATGCGAATGATCGCCGGCTGTCAGAACATAACGAAACTAAAATATATTGATATTTTTTTGTGGCCGTTTAAAGACATATTTCTAATGATTGTCGATGCCTTAAAATATAAGGGAATTTTTGGTAATGGCATATCGGGACGCCACCGCCCACCTGGTACGATTTGGCCATTGTTCTTTCATCCTCAGACAACTAAAATGTTTGAATGCTCGCACTATATTTGCTAAACAATCGCGTACAAACCGCCATATCCTGTATCGCGGTGCGCTTGCGACACGATGATCGAATTCTACCGCGTGGGAAATCGTCGCCGGTGCATTCACTACATAATACATTGTATGCCTATGTACGATACATAACATCACAATATGAGCATTGAGCACTCATAATTGCTGTAATTATGATGTACCATAATTCTTAAAACTAGTGACATACGTGGGAAGTAGCTACAAGATTTTTTTAATACCGCGCAATATGATTTTTTCTCATAAGATTCGTGATAAGTAGCATATTTTATATCGGCTGCAGTTTCCAATCTTAGTTTGTAGATAATTGTGGAATAAATAATTCCGAATAATTTCTTATGCTCATCTGCCCCTTCGCTAAGCATCTTAAAATTGCAGGAACGTTGCGTTACGTCTATAAACGCAGACTGGAGGCCAAATCAGTTACATATAATTAAACTGGCCATGATATTTCAAAATCTATAAAACTACGTTCGATAATTCCAAGTAATCTCCATTTTTAGTGCTCAAAATTCGTAGATAATACTTCTTATTATCATTTTGGGAGATGTTTAATGTTTATACTTGAGTAAATGTTGTCTAATTTTCAAGTCACATAATATTATTGTGTATCACGTAGTAGGTCTCACAAGTCTTATTGACTGTTTCCTCTTAAGCACATTATCAGATTCGGATGTTATAGAGATATGATAAGATAGTTCGAGTCCTAGGAAAGTATAATATAGGATAGTTTTTATGGCGTCAAATGTACGCACGATTTTCTGCACCCTTATTATGTAGGTTCCCTACCATTATAAACAACATTTACCCTTATAAAGTAGGTTTCTAGACATCTCCAGACTTAGTAGTTATTTAATTATCAAATACTAGGTCTATCGGTGCGGCGGAGATCTTGACATTTTGGACGCGTGAGTCACGATTCTCGCCACATTTCCCTGTGCCCTTCGTCGTGCTTCCTCGATGTTTCGACAGGTCACGGGCGAGCATCCCGCTATTTTATGGGAACGCCAAAATTGGGGGCATTTAGCAAAGACTTTTTTCATTGTCTTTTAGCTCCATCAGTATTTAAGCTATCTATAGTTCTTGCAATCTACGAGTGCGCGTCGCCCTTAGTTGTGTGAGTGACCATATCTATACACGCGTACATGGCTCGCTCGCTACTGACTGCTCCGTCGGGTACGCACACTAACGAAAATGTCTATTCACATTTCCAACTACAAATAAAGGCGACGCGCACTCGTAGATTGCAAGAACTATAACAGCAAAGTCATGTTTATCAGTACCCCAAACATAGGCTACATTTTAAAAAGTAAATAGTTTCTATAATATAATACGTACCGTTAGGTAACTGAGTCATAATCTTTCTGTAATATTGTTCTCAGGACAAAATAATATATAGAATACAAGCACACGAATTCGTTTCCTTCCTTCTTGTTTGCCTTTTATAAAAATTAATAGGATTTACGTAACATAACGTATTGCTAAGTTCATAAATCATTAATCATTATTACGGTGCTCGGGATGAGTAAAACCTACTTAAACCAGCTTAAACTATAAGACAAGTTGATTCATAGGAAAATGGCGGACCTTTGTAATTTGGTCGCGTTTTGTCAAACTCAGCTCCATCCAACCAAATGACGTAGATCTGTCAACTTCCTATAAATTTTCTTCGATGGTACTTACATCCCAGATATTTCGCTATCGAAACTAGCTTTGGGACGACAAACACATCGTAAGCGATACGGGCCCATTATCACGTCAGCGGCTCACATGGACTGGCAGTGAAAGTGGTTGAAGGCCGCTGATGTAATATAGAGATGTTCAATGTTGTACATCTATGAAACGCGGTTCTATACGAAAAATGTCAATTGATTTTATTGTATACTAGCTGTCCCGGTGAACTTCGTGTCACTTAAAACCTTCCCTGGACTTCAAGGATTATTTTAAGTCTAAAATTAGCAGTATCGGACTTCGGTTCAGCCGTCATCGAATTATAGCGTTACTAACATAATTGGAAATCCATTTTTATATATAAAACTAGCTGTTCCAGTGAACTTCGTGTCACTTTAAAACCTTCCCTGGACTTCTACGAATATATTGAGACTAAAATCAGCCCAATCCGTTTAGCCGTTTTCGAGTTTTAGCGCGACTAACACATTTAAAAATCCATTTCTATATATAAGAAGAAGATATAGAATTGATACGAAGGGCAAATATACAGAATGTAATGTAAAGTCCCTTATACGGAGTCCATTGTGAAAATAGTAGCGCCAAAAGAGTTTCTGCTTAGTATGGGCAAATTCATTGCATTTCCATTGGGGTATTTCTTGTTGAAACATATAAGTCAAAAGTCAAAAGCGCTGCTTCTTTCACAATGAACTCAGTATACAAGCGAAACATACGATATAAAATCTTATCTCTTTTTTGTTACACCCTGTAGAGCAGGGGTAGCCAACTAGTCGATCGCGACTGTTAGTCCAGTCAATCGTGGCCAGGTGAAAAATATAAATAATTAGACCAGCAGGCCTACTATCAACTTTTAAAAGACGACTCAAATTCCGAGCAGTTTAATTTGGGTTCCTAAACAAAATCGCTAACATTCGTACCATCACCTTATTAAAACCGCGCCTCAATTGAAACGTTACGGAGCCGAAAAGAACGAATGAAGTCGTCAATTTGTCTCTGAACCGCAATCCCTAGGTTGAAGTGGGAAAGAGACAACGCTATACGAATAATGAATATTATGCTGTTTCTCTTGATTCGAATGCCGCGTTCTAAAACTTTGTATCATTTTCATAATACTCTATCCAGTTGGTATTATTTTATAAATTCTAGTTAAAAGTGACACAAATTTTCTAATGATATAATTATTATGAAAAAAAATATTTTATTTATAGTTCTTGTATCGGACACAAAATTTTATCAAGTTTGAACGTGTGTTGTGTGACAGTTCGTGACGTAAGCGGGATTGCCAGGTTTTTGGTATTCTACCGAACGTTTCGGTATTTTTGTATTATAAGTTAATAATAATCATTTTATTTTTTATTATTATAACTCTTTTTTAGGGTTCCATTCCATGGGTACGGACCCAAAGGGTAATTTTAGCCTAGACGTATCACCAAGACTTCGTTGTCTGTCCGTCTGTCTGTCTCCAAGCTGTATCTCAAGAACCACTATATAGCTAAACTTCTGAAATTTTCACAGATTGTGTATATCTGTTGCCGCTACAACAACAAATACTAAAAACAAAATAAAATTATTTTTTGTTTGTTCGGTATTTATTTGAAAATGACCTGGCAACCCTGGACGTGAGTGTGGCGGCCACAGATGCTGAACACTACAGTGGCGGCGACTTCGAAATTTTGTAAACAAATTACCTCAAATTACCTATAGAATAGTGAGAATACAACAATAAGTTTATTAAAAGTTGTGGTTGTTTGTGTAAAAGATTGAAATAATAATGGCGTAAGTTATAGTTATTCATAAAATGCGAGTATACGTAATATATTGCATATTTTAGTCCTTACATTTGTTTCTACAGATATATCTGTGGACCTCCTTGGCGCTTTCATTGCCGGTCTTATCTCGTCGCACAATCCGACTACCAATTCTTTGGAAAGACGATAACGTTTTATAAATTCATTATCTTCCAAATCGAATGGGTCGAATTGTGCTCGAGCGTCGAGTCTCCTTCTCCTCTTAGAGTTTTCCTCACTATCGGCTTCCAAGAACTCAAAAAGCATCAATTCGTCGTCACACATCCTACGAATAAAACTGCACTTTAAACTTTTTGTAGAAGCACCGAAATCAATGCTATTTGATACCAATTTATGTTTTTACCTCGCGACACTGCTTTTCACTGCTTTTTTCTGACTTTAAACAAATAAAATTAAAAACTAACAACAAAAGAATCAAAATCAGCATCAAATTTACTAACTTGTTTTGAATCGCAAGTTTTGACAGTTGAGCGATTTTGTTTAGGCTCGAACGTCAGATAAAGTAAGGTGATGGTACGAATTTACGTACGAAAAAGAGTGAATGATGTTGGAATGCGGCTCAGTTTAGGTGTCGACCTAAATTGGTTCGTAAAACGAAGTTGATGGTACGAAATATCGAATGCCATTCAGTTTAGGTCCTAAATTAAATCGTATTAAGCGTTGATAGTAAGCCTGCTGGCTACCAGACCAATAAGCTAAACTATGATGTTTCATTTAAGATTTCGAGAAGTATGAACTTAATCAATCGCACAGAGTTTCGTTAGTAAGCAGTAGATCTTAGGTCTAACAAAGTTGGGGCCACCCCTGCTGTTGAGCTAAATAAACCTGAATAGATTTGAGTAAACACGAAAAAGCTTTGTTTTAGAAAATTAGAAGAATAGATTACTAAATAGTTTCGTATAGTTACGCTATAATTAGGAGTACTATGTAAGTGGGACACGTACTCATTGAATGCGGATAGCTTAATTTTCTTTTTACCTCAGCAAACTGTTTTCTTACTCGTAAGAGGTCCGATAGTTACCCAACTTAGAATTTTACTTTCTATGCGTTCGAATATATAATTTATATATTAATAGGCAGTGATTAATTATAATGATGATTAATTATTAATTATATATTAGATGATTACCACCCGTATTAATATTATGGTGCTTTGTGTGTGTAATTAGAAGTTATAAAATTTTGTTTGTTGTGTCTAATTAAAAATATCTGTCCACAATTCGTTTATCTGTGCAGGAATCCCGGTAGCAGACAGAGAAAAAGACATATAAAGGCCTACTTTAGCATTTTATCTGTGTAAATATTATGTACTAGATGCAGCAAAATCGGTTCAGCGGTTTAGGCGTGAATAGGTAACAGACAGACAGACACACTTTTGTATTTATAATATATTTTGTGGATACCTAAGATATAAGAATGACTCTTTTTGAGTGGTCGTGACTTGAAAATAATTTTAACGGTAATATAATTTAGTGAAACGAGGTTTCAAGTTAAGCCTACAAAGTATTTAGATACAAATTGTTTTACATGTCATTGAATTCTTTACATATACTATACATACTTTTGCGTTTCATAAATAATTATATTTTATTATGAATTCCGATATGATTTTAATATTTTTATTAAGGTGTCTATCAAAAGTTGCCTAAAATTATATTTTTAGACAACTTATGATAGAAAACCCTTAAGATCTATGATATTAATCATTGCTTAAGTTAGAAAAAAATGCTACAACTCTTTAACAGGGATTCGGTGATTTGGCTGGATCTTCTGTCACCAAAATGCCTGATGTGATATTTGATTGTACCCATGGGCAACTCAGAAACAATCAAAAACGTGAAAGGTAATTCGTGATTGCAGCAGTTTTGTCATCTTGCATTATTCGATTGTAGAGGTAATTTAGTATTTACCGAGTTTTCAAGGTATTTTCTAAAAAAATTCATTGATGAATTGATTTTTTGTTCAAAGAAGTCAGATAAAAAGAAAAACTAATACTGTAGTAGCAATTCATTCACTACAATAAATTTTATATTTATAGAAAAAAATAACGATGGATTTTAAATACATTATATTAGTTGCAACTATTATACATATATTATTTATGTAGCTGATATCTTGTATCTATCTGTGATAATATAATAGTGTTATTGTTGCTACATGCGGTAATATTATATGCAAATTCTAAATATTATGTTTTGTAAAAGTGTATATTCATAATAATAATCAACGTTAAATAATAAATATGTTTGAATTAAAATAAAACCCATGTCATAATATTTATTAATTGTATTAAAAAATAGTTTAGGTACCTACATTATTTAAAAAATATATTAGTACAGCACGCTCCATACGCAAAAATAGACTAAAATGTTTGAAACTGAAAAAAAAATCTGAGTACCTACAGTAACAATGATTTAATACTAGAATCTAGATGAATTAAAAATCTCCCGGGAAACATTAATTATTCCGGGATAAAAAGTACTTTATATCCTTCCAGAGACTCAAAGTATCTCCATTCTCCATACGAATTTTCTACAAAATCGGTTTAGCGGTTTAGGCGTGAAGCCTGAAGAGATAACAGACAGATAGTACAGACAGACAAACAAACTCTTGCATTTCTTATATCAGTATGAATTGTAAACGAACCCTATCTTATATTGTCTACTATAAGTACTGGGGGGCTAAAATGGTCGTATTTTGCATTTTGCAATTCCTCTAAAATCAATTCAGAAACTGAATCGTCAAAACAGTCAAACTGACGAATGTCAAATTAGTACGAATTACTAGACATGAATTGCAAGCAGAGTGACATTTTGTGATTTTTAAAAATAATCATATTATGATTTCTAATATGATTCTCCAAAGCGACTATTTTAGCCCCCCTGGTGTAAACGACACTTTATCTACCTTTGCAATAATACAACGCATCAGTGTGTACGCATACATTACATGTTAGTATAAACACTTCCTCGACATGAACAAACACAAGTGCAAGTGTGGTCGAGTGCCTCGTTTTCAATGAATCGATAAGGCTTTTCTCCTTGAGCGGGATTTGCTTCCTTTATTTTTAACATTATGTACTCTTCCTAATCATATCATACACAAAGTACTGCTGTTCTTAATTTTACTTCTTTTGACTTTTATACAAGGGCAATGACTTTACTTTCACACTTTATACAGATAAATGAATGATATTTCCATCCGTGCTAAAATAGTTTAGTACAGACAGAAATATCATCAGAGAACCGTACATTTTAACAACTAAAACTATCCTATGTCTATTCTCGGGACTGCAGAATTACAGCTCATCTGAATCAGTTCAGCAGTTTAAGGGCTAAAAGGTGACAGACATACACAGTTTCGAATTTATTAGTGTAGTAAATATAGATCATCAAAAGCGTACAATACAGCGTCTCAAAGTACCGACATAGATATATTTAATACCAATATTAGAAGTCTCAGAAAAGTGTTAACATACCATTTCTTTAATACTACTGATACAAGCTAATTTAGTTTATGATAATAATTTACACATTACCAATAATCCAACGATAACCTATCAGCTTTATGGTTCTCTTTTCTTTATTTTTTTAAAATTTATATTATATAATATATAGTCATCACAGTGCGTCAATTCGACGTCAACCAAATTTATGTACAATTTAAACAAATAACTACTCGCGAAAACTTTTAATTGGCATTTGTATTGCTACTTTTTAATTGTATCTTTGTACTAGCTGTAAGTTTTCTTTTAAAATAAAATAAAATAAATAAATAAAATCATTACGCAATATAAACCGGTAAACACTATATTAATTGCGCAAAAAAATTGATGTAGATATACAAAATAAAAACAACCTTAATTAATTTATCATACGTATGCATAGACAATTACATACATGCACGACATTTCTAATTAGTCATACAAATCATCAAAACGTGATCTCATTTCAGCGCAAAAACATTTACTAATTAGCGCAAAAACTGAGCAATTGTGAGTTGCCGGATTCATTTTTTCGTCTTTCTTCATTAACTTTGTTAGGCGTCGTAAAAAGGATAATATATCACGTTTCTTTGTATCCTATGACGTAAATTAGATAAATTGATAATGGGCGTAGCCCCTCAAAATATTCGAAATGGTATAATACAACATGAATATTCCAATGTTATCTGTCTAGGGATTAATTTCCTCGATGGTAAATTAATTTTTATCTATGTGTTTGGAGTGTGCCGGCCATTCGGATTAAACATACACACCCATGCCTATAAAAATAGAGTTCTTACATGCCACATTACTAGACAGAGAACTTTTTTGCATCTGTATTTGTTCTTAATAAATTAAATATGTATTACTCATACAAAAACAAAGTGATACATTTAGTTACAGTGTAACCTACTTAAACCGTACCTTGTTATTTATCGGCTGTGACATTATATATTGATCCTATTTTATTACAATTTTAAGGTTACATTCGCATTCAGTCACGTATGCCTTGTACGTATACGATAATAAATTATTAATTTAACTCGATTAAAAAGGCTTGTACAGCAGATATATTTACAACTATAATACTCAGTTTTAATTCATTTAGATCCAAAAAGAACAAAACCTTGTATGTCTACTTAGCTAGTAGCAACAAATTCTATAACATCAGGTATTTGAATAATAATATAAGTAATTTGATAGGCTTAATAATTTTTGTTACCTACAATGTAACTCAAAATTAGATTTAGTATTTTTTATAGATCTGGGAGAGATAGATCTAAGAGACTATAATATTATAGATCTGGGGGTTTCAAACTTTTTAGGTAAGCTCGAAGTAAATACCTTTATGAACCTTCGTTAAAATTACGCAAACATAATATTTTAATGTCATTTTAAAGTTGGTATTGCCATGTTTAGAGCGCTAGCGGTGCCAGTCATAAATGTATGATATTTTATACATTTTATTGAGAACTCATTTTAACAATGTTCAACAAAAACGTTTATAACATAATTTATGTCACAGCAAAAAATATGTGTCAAAGGACATACAGCGGGATTAAATAATACGCATTCAATAGATATTCCATAGATATTCCAAGTGCATGTCAGCTTAATTGTCGGCATTACCGACTGGAAAATTGCCACAGGTGTTGCAGAAAAAACTAAATTATTTCTACTTATAATATCACTTAAGGTAGCGTTCCAATCAACGCTGTAAGCGACCGCGACCGACAACAGTTCAAATAAAATGACACTTTTTGATATTCTATTTTACTGGACGACGCCCGCGACTCCGTTGCGCCAAAATTCGTTAATCGCGTGGGAACCATATAATTTTCCGTGATAAAAAGTATCCTATGTCCTTTCTCGTGATTCAAAGTATCTCCATACCAAAGAACAATGGCCAAAATGGACTAAAAAAACAAGGTTCTTGTTACCTAGGTGGAACTATAACTAAAATGTAGTTTAGGTAAAATGCTATAATTAAATAAAAACAGTTGATTTTTAGAAGCTGGGAAAACAAAGATAATCGGCTCTAAAAATATGAATATTGAATTTGTGTTTTTAATGCAGGATAATGTTTTTTTTTTTATATTGAACGCATATTCTGTCACTCAAAGGGACCCATACAACCTGCTTAAATACGCTCTCTTCTTGAGGATTTCGAGAACAGAGCGTATTCCGATTTTGCGAGTGTCCATGAGTGACGGTTGTTGCTTTCTATCAGGTGACCTGTTTGCTAGTTTGCCTCCTACTTTTATTTTTAAAAACTCTGACGTGTGTTTCATATAATTTAAAATAAAACCATAACTCAAAATGATAGTACAGCTTATTATTAACTATCTTTATAACCTCAAAATTCAAAAACTTAATACACAATTACTTGAAACTCCCAGCTTTTAAAAATATATTGAATGCCGTGCTATGTTACATTTATATAGGCAATTGAAATTACAGATGTTTCATCAAGTTACGTTTTATAAGATTTTTATAGTCCAAGCAAGTTAGACGAATGGCCTTTGTTCTTTCAGCAAAATCGGTTCAGTGGTTTGGGCGTGAAGAGGTAACAGACAGACAGACACACTTTCGCATTTATTATGTTAGTATGGATGGATATGGATATTTTATTTATATAATGTGTATTTTGTTGCAGAGGTGTACTACGAGAAGCAGCGGTACGATGGCTGGTTTAACAACAGAGCTTACCCCGACTGGGGGTCTGTCGGTAAGTTAAATTCCTTCATAATAATATTATAAGTTAATAATTGGACAAATTTAAGTTGTGTTGTAAGTAATTATGAGTTTTTGTTGTGTTGTAAGTAATTTTGAGTTGAGAGAAACAAAAATTATTTAGTAATGAGATTTAGACATTAAAAAGCAATATGGAATATTTTAATGACGCTTTCTAGTGTTTATATTGCTGAGACGTCCCATTTACATAACAAATATAATCCACCATATTCTAAGCACGAAACAACTTTGTATGAAAAGAAAATCTATCAAGTAGGAAAACTGTTGCCATATAAAAATTGCTTATTTCGGGTAAATATTTATTGTGAAAAGTCCCTAAATTGAATTAATATTCGCTAGAATAGTTAGTATTTAAATTACACAAACATACATACAATTAAGTAGTTCCATTAGAAGCGACATGACATGTCAAAGCTTCAACATCCAAGTGTATGTCAGCTGTCGATATTAAATCGACGTTACTCGATTATGATATTCACCTGACAACTTAATGTCGATTATAATCGATAGAAATAATCGGTTCGGCCTTGGCGTAGCAGGTGTTTTAGTAGAATTAGGTTATATCGATTCAGAATCGATTATTAGATATCTGTTATAGTACTGTCACATCTATTGGACATGTTAGTGTTAATGGTTTAATGTAAATTTTGAGATATAGTTTATCTATTACTAAATATCATAAGTTATGAAGATAATGTTTATTCTATTACAGTTTATTAATATTATCAACTAACAAGACATTTCACACACAATATGCTAAAGATAATCTCTAAGTAAAAACTAAACTTATCTGTTCCAGTGTCAAAAATAGGTCTGAAAAAAATATTGCTGTTATAATAATTTATATTAACTTTTTTCATGTTTGGCAGTAAATTAATAACAATTACCTTTATTACAGCTATAATTAATCGTGTACAGCGAGGTAATAATTATATTTATAACAATAATTTATTTTGTTACTATAAATTATTAACACCTTAAACGGGATCCTAATAAATCTTAATAGTTTCATGAATTATTCTGAATAAATAAAAAATTAGTGCATAAATATTTGAATATTTTATGTCGTAAATTTTTTTATTGTGTTACATATTCACAAACAGTAATTTTTAAAGCTTACTGTAAAAGACTTCAACGCGCTGCGCTGCTATTCATTTCACACACGATTTTAGAATTATTTTACTTGCAACATTATTTATTATTTTGTTTTTTTTTTCCTTAATATTTTTGTGTTAATATTATATAATAATCACATGATATTATGTTTTAAGAAAAGATAATTATTTATCACCTATATTGTCTTACAGGATTTAGAGTCATACAAGTTCAAAAATGTGACACAACCTACATAACTAAGACAAAATAAATCACAATAATATGCCTTAATGCAGTAGTCACCTTTAATCTATACTTATAAAATTACATGTCCTGACTGACTGACTGATTCATCATCGCTGAGCAAAAACTGTTATAGTTACAGCCACGAAATTTGGTGAATAGGGTTGTTTTATTAAGTAGACACCCACTAAGGAAGGAATTTTGAAAATTTTAGCCTGAAGGGGGTGAAATAGGGGTTGAAAGTTTGAATGAAATTCCGTCATTTCTTGAGTTAGAAACATGAAACTTTATTTTTGGGTTACTGATTAAAAATGAATGGATACCTATTTAAGCGTTTTTGGAAATTCTACCCCCAAGGGAGTGAAATTGGGGTTGAAAGTTTGAATGAAAGTCCATTATTTCTTGAGTTAGAAACATGAAATTTTATGTTTGGGCTACTGATTAAAAATGATTGGATACGTGTTTAAGCGTTTCTGGTAATTCTACCTCCAAGGGGGTGAAATTGTGGTAGAAAGTTTCAATGAAAGTCCGTCATTTCTTGAGTTAGAAACATGAAAGTTTATTGACGCTTGCGTTTGACATTTGCTTAAATACCTTTTTTACCCTCTATATAAGGAACCACAAAAAGGGGAAAACTATCCATCTTTGTTATTATACTATGTTAACGCGGACGAAGTCGTGGGCAACAGCTAGTTTTATATATAAAACAAATAAATTCAATAGTATATTAATTAGCAAAAGTTTCGATATTTTGTTTGCATGATTTTGTGAGCACTGAGCAATTCAGACCGCAATGCGACGAGGCGAGGCGAGGCGCGGCGCGGCATTTTGTATGGATTTGAATGATTTAAATTGCGTGAGACGTCTTGCGAATCTGTCAATTTATCCATAAACATTTCGAAATTCATCTACGCGTCACGTTGTGGTCTGAATCAACCCTTAGAAACAACCACGGAACCCTAAAAAGGTTCTACATACAATAATGTGTCTAAATTTCAACGAAATCGATCCGGCATTCTATCAACTAATCAACTATTCGACACATAGAGAAAAAAACCTTTAACAGCTTGTATTCTTCAGAATTTGTTATGATATTGCTTACACATTAAAAAATATGTAGTAGTATATTATTTATACTAATCACACCTATTAGTAACACTCATAAGCAACATATTATGTAGCAAACGTATCATATTTATCATTGCGAGCTTCAAGAATTTCCTGTAATTTATGTATTGCATAAATTAAAACTTATTAAGTTCAATTAATTACTTCATAACTACGCTGATTACTGATAGTGTAATATTTATATAAATTGATAGTGTGTGTTCAGTTGGCATGCCAACTAAGTTGCATTAGCTTCTCAAGGTGTTAAAAAACAAAGAGATAATACTTTAGAGTGTGTATATTTCTCTTACATAAAATTTACTGTGAAAGTAGCAGCGTTAAAAAAGGGTGCTTCTGACTTCTATGTTTCCACAAGAAACACCCACGCGTCGTTAAGAATTTTCCCATACAAAATATATCATGAGCTGTGGCAAGTAGACTGCTATACGTTTCGGAACTTATCTTTTATGTAGTTCGCTACCAACTTGAAATTAACAGTGACGTCACATGTTCGCAGGTAGCCGGCTAACCCGTAAGACGCCGGCGTCGTACGCGGACGGCGTGTACATGATGGCGGGCGCGGATCGGCCCGGCGCACGCGCACTCTCCAAGCTCTTCATGCGCGGCCAGGATGGACTACCCTCGCTGGCGAATAGAACAGCCCTGCTGGCTTTCTTCGGTAAGCTATACTGAACTCCTTGTAAATTACTTATGGATAGTAGGTACAAACTAGCCAGGCTAGACGATTCACCCGCAAGATGCCGGCGTCGTTCGCGTCTCTACTCACTATTGTCTTTCTGCGATAATTTTTTCAAGGAATCTTATGAGACGGTGATCCATAAGTCAGTTACGAACCAACCAGCGTATTTTTCAAGCTTTTCATGTGTGGTTAGGATGGACTGCCCTCGCTGCCGAATAGCACAGCACCGCTGGCTTTCTTCGGAAGGGTTTTACCAGATCCCTTGTGATAGATAGCTTTAGATGGCAGGCAGGAATCAGACAGACTCAGGCTAACCAATTGGATAGCGAATAAGACAGCCTTACCATGTATGTACATAAATTTCCTAAGGCCTAAGGCATCGATCGTTAGTAATTATGATTCATTGTCCGTAAATAAAAGCATTTCGTCATGCTACGCCCATAACGTAACTACGGCCGACAAAGGGTATCTAGTATTGAAATAATAATAATAACTCCCACATTGATTACGGTGTCGCTGGCCGGTTTCATTGACTTAACAGTAATTTTTATTGTAATTTGTGCCCAAATGTAAGTAAATACATAATATGCCATTTTTTGTTTTTTACACCTACACGTCGCTTAGCCCAATGAAATAGCGTTGGGAAATACTTACAAAGTTAAGTTTCAATTAAACTAGAACCTATGGTGGATATCTAAATATTTTTGTTCGTGAATTTAATAATAGTTGTGCAACATAATATTATTTTGATATTTACATCATGTAACATGTGCCGGTTGCACTTTATTTATGTTATAAACATGAACATGTTATAAATATCAACACGATAGCAGTGGAGTGCATCCGTTCATTTATCTTTTTAATTGGGTACTGGGTTAGTTATTTAATAATTTCATCTATGAATATTTTATCATTCAATTTTTTGGCTACATGTATTCATTTAATAGATTTTAAAAATATCATATAAATTCAATAGTTTAACTAAAGCCAGGTGATTTTCTGGAAATGTGTGGAAAGAACGACAAAAACGAAAAAAACGAAATTAAAGAATTTTTAATTGAAAAGTGATGGCGTCCGAATCCGACTTAAATTAAAATTTAATTTACCCCCGGGTCAAATGGACGAGAATAGGATGAGATAGTAATGAATTTTGAGACCTTTCTACTGATAAAATCGTTATGAATCCCAGGACCGATTGAGTTTATCATTCAGACACCTCTGAGATAATATCCAAAGGTTTTCGTGGTTGGTAACCACTAACCAGTAACCACTGTTGATTCTGGTGACATAGGAGTTGCCTCAGCGGTAAGAATGTGAGGTGGGCTAGTTGCCTGTTCAAGTACGACTGCCATTGAAACTAACTTTCCTCCCCAGGTCAAGTAGTGACAGGCGAGATAGTGATGGCGTCGGAGTCCGGGTGTCCGATAGAGCAGCACCGAATCCCCGTGGAGCAGTGCGACCACATGTACGACCCCGACTGCAAGGGCGCCAAGTACATGCCCTTCCACCGCGCAGCCTACGACAGGAACACCGGACAGAGCCCTAACCGCCCGAGGGAACAGGTAAGAACAATGGGGATTGTCCATTTTTTTTTAATTTTGCTCATTACAAAAACATTTCGAGGAATAAGGTCAGTGATCGTTTTTCTGTATATAAACGAAAAAAATACCCATTACCTTAGTTTAACCTTCAATGGCGTTAAATTAGCAATAAATTCGAACAACATTACGTTTCGAACTTTTGGTAAGCTTTTCGTATCAGTTTTCACATAATGGAAACTTGCATTTGACGAACCAGCCATTATAAATAAGATTGAAAAGAATTAAAACATACTGCAGAGGCCAATTAGCCGCCGATGATGACGTCAGAGCGAAACTTTAAAAATTTATTGAGAAATAACTACCCAATGAATTTCAAAATTATCTAATTCATATTCTTAAAATACCCTATTTTAACGAAAAAAATATATAAAAAGTATATTCGATTTTTTTTGGACAATGCCCATAATAGCATGTTGGAAAGGAACAGATGACAAGAAAACAAAAAGCACTTACATTTCGTAGGTTTAGATAAAAGCAGTTCGAAATATTGAGTCAAGAAAATTCAGAGCTGAAAACAACTTAACTATTACTTTGATGATAGAAAAGCTAAGTTACAGATGAGTACACAAATAAACAAAACGCTTACATTACGTGGGTTAATTTAAAAGCTGTCAAAAATGATGAGGGAAGATGAATACTTTAAAATAATTTGCGAGATCAAAATAAGAGTGTTTATTTAGTTTATATTAAGCTAAAGCTCACGACATGTTATTTAAAAAGTATTTTTTCTAAAAATATTGTTATGTAATTTAAAAATTACGTTTCCTATCTTCTTCGAATTACCTTGGTTGTACTTAGCGATGTAGGGCTTGAAGTCCAATAAATGAAACTAGTATTAACACCTATACGTGGTCCGATTGTGTCTGAAGGCCGGACACGATGCAATAAAATTTAATGGCACCATCTAACCTAGATTTCCTCTCACACACGATTAACATCAAAGTCTGCCGTGGCCACTTGAGAACTTATAGAGTTACTACTAAGAGAGAGAGAGAATGTAATAGATATAATTAAAAATATATAATAATGTAAAAAAATGTGTTACGATTGTAATATCCGAGAAAAAAATAATAAACTATTTACTTTTAAATTAGATAGCCTGTAATTTGATAGATTTTTAATACTGAAGTAGATAGTAGCAAGTAGAAAATAAGAAAATTACCTAAATAAAATATGTCTAAAAGCTTTATCGAACATGTTACTATTGACTCTAAAAGCTGTTATTTATCATATTTTGCAATTGATATGCGTGTTGAAACTGCGTGCGTGATACAGATATTATTCTATGATTTATATTATTCTATGTGTATATTTTATTAACAAATAAAATATATTGAATAATATAAATCAAATTGAATAGTGCTGAGTATTATATAAATATCAAATAGGAAATAGGAATATGTGTTTGTTTATTAACGAATGTACAAGAAAAAGATTATGATTATTTAGTTAAAATTATAAAATAAATCACACAAAAGAGCAAAGAAACATTAAATTCGATCAAATCTATACATATTATAATAAAACTGTAGAAAAGAAAATTTTGTACATTAAAGATATTTAAAACATAATGAGCGGGGGGTGTCACTACATCGCTAGAGTAGCCAAAAATGTGGTTAGTTTTTTTGTCTGTCCGTCTGTCTGTATGTTTGTTCCACTATCACACGAAAACTACTGATCCGATTTGAATGCGGTTTTCGCAGATATATTTGTCTTCTTCTTGGTGTATAATTTTTTTTCCCCCCACCCCTCTAAGGGGACGAAAGAGGGGGTCAGATTTTGTATCAAACTTTTTTCTTTAACACAAAAACTACTGATCCGATTTGCATACGGTTTTCGCAGATAATTATATTTGTCTTCCAACTCAAAATCTGATGTATAAAAATCTCCACCCCCCACCCCTCTAAGAGAACCAAAGAGGGGGTCAGAGTTTGTTTATTAACTATGTTTTCCAACTTAACATCTGGTGTATAAAAATTTTCCCCCCTACCCCTCTTAGGGGACAAAAGAGGGGGTAAGATTTGCTATCAACTGATGAAATAGAAATACTTTAAATGGCAAAACAACGTTTGCCGGGACAGCTAGTCATTAAATAAACTCAAAAGGGAAATACAGAACCCTTACTATAAATGTATCATTTTCTGGACCTAAAACGTCGTCAAGATGTTTGAAAACTTTTGTTTACGGAATTACCTAGTCAAAACATATTTTATATTTTGATTTTTACAAATTCATACATCGAGATTAATCAAGTAGTTGCACAATTCTTTGCTAACGAATTCCCTATGGCAAGTACGGCCTAATTCTTATGTTATTAATACCAAAATCTATTGAATTTGGAACCAGTTTAATGGCCTCTTAGGTGTATAATAAATTGGCAGCCATTAATACGGATTATAATTAATTGTGATAAACGTTGCGCTAAGAACCGCTTATTATTCGATCAGCGAGATATTTACTTATCAATTTTATGCTCGTTACTACAATTTATATGGCAACGTGCATATTTTACTTGATCGGTTTTGGAAACTAAATGTAGCTTTTATGTTACAACTTACAGCTAGATCATAGCCTTAATCTTGATTTAAAAGGACAATAATTTGTACTTGTAACGGTCAATCGGTCGGGTACTTTATGGTAAAATTTAAAACTGTTTTGTTTATACCGATTTTAATATATAAATTAATATATATGTATATATATATATATATATATATATATATATATATATATATATATATATATATATATATATATATATATATATCCCAGAACATCGGGAAAGGTACATAAAGTTAAGTAATCATTGTACCAAACTCTGTAGGGATGCCTAACGGCGTCACATCCATTTGTCTGTAGAGAATAGCGATCCCAAACACCTCTGGAAATTTCTGAAGACACTGGGAGTCGGCAAGAATTCAGATAGTTGGCAAAATCCCTGCAAAGACGCTGACACTTTAAACCGCCACTTTGCTTCGCCTCCTAATAACTTCGACCAATGCCTAAAATCGTTAACCTTAAACCACCTTTCCCACTTACCCACTCCTGATACTCCGCCATTCCAACTTAACCAATTCACTGGGGACGAAGTTGAAAGGCATATCCTCAAATGCCATCGGTGACGACGGAATCAGCCGTAAAATGATAATCCCTGTTTTGGACATCATTACACCGGTGCTTGTCGACATTTTCAATCATGCTGCTAATACTTCTGTATTCCCTAATACCTGGAAATATGCCACCATAATCCCACTACCAAAATCTGCTCGACCTAAAGTTGCATCAGACTTTCGCCCAATTTCAATATTGCCATTTCTCTCAAAAGTTTTTGAAAAACTTATAGGTCAGCAGCTCACGAGATATGTTATGCAGAATAACCTCTTCAGCTCCTTTCAGTCTGGCTTTCGACGTGGACACAGTACGACTACTGCTCTTATTAAGGTCACCGACGACATTAGACGGGCCATGGATGATAAGCAACTCACTCTACTAGCACTGCTTGATTTTAGCAACGCTTTTAATGCTGTCGATCACGACGTGTTGATTGGTATGCTTAGAGTTTATAATTTTTCACCTATTGAGGAGAAAAATTAATTGAGCTATTCCGCAGCTACCTTGTCGGGCGTCGACAAAGAGTTAAGGTAGCTAATACTTCTTCCGATTGGTCCACGATTCTTGCCGGCGTCCTTCAGGGAGGTGTGCTGTCTTCCCTACTTTTTGCTCTTTTTATAAACAGCATCACCCAATCGCTATCCTCGTCCACCTTTACGCCGACGACTTCTAAATTTATTGTCATTCATCCTCACATGACACACGCCAAATTAAACAATGACCTTAACATAATTTGTAATTCGAGTAAGCGCCATGGTCTCTTTATTAACTCAGCTAAGACTCAGGTAATACTCATTGGTAGTCCTGGGCTAATATCTAGGGTTGACTTCAATTGCTTACCTCAGGTGGTTGGGAATGGCGTTGTAGTTCCCTTTACTAAAGTAGTTAAAAATTTAGGAGTATACCTCGACCAAACTTTATCATGGACTCAACACATTAAGGAGATCAGTAGGAAAATATACGCAACCTGGCACTCTCTATCACGTCTACGTTACCTACTTCCCATTCCCACAAAAATTAAGATCGCTGAATCACTCTTTCTACCTACGCTTGACTATGCAGATGCGTGTTTTGTAAATCTCACAGAGGACCAGCTCAACAAACTCGAGCGACTGCAGAATCTAGCTATTCGATTCATCTTCGGCCTTCACAAATACGACCACATCTCCAAGTATCGTGTAAAGCTGAAGTGATTGCCTATTCGCCTTCGTCGGGATGCTCGCGTTCTTTCTCTCGTATATTCTACTATATACGAGAGAAAGAACGCGAGCATCCCGACGAAGAATATACTATACACGATCCGCATTTGCCTCTGTACTTAAAAACTAATTTTCTATTTCGACAGGCAGACGTTAAGTATTTACGATCAGTATCTAATTTACTCCTGGAAATGCCTATACATTACTCCAAATTTTATGGCTCTTCCTTTGCCATTACCGGAATAAAACTTTAGAACGCTTTGCCAAGAGATATAGACTCTGTGGACTAATATTAAGAAACTGACATATTATAGTAACAAATCAAGCAATGAAAATAATAATGAACTAATTAATCTAAAATCAAATCCCACCGAATCTATTAACTATATTAATAATTATTTCTCAAATATCGGCAAAGAACTTGCGCAAAATATTCAATGTGACACTTCAATGAACTCTAGATTTACTACAAAAAATATTTCTCCAGCATTTAACTCCTTTGTGTTATTAGAACCTGATATTGAAGAAGTCAAAAGCATAATTATGAGCCTTAAATCGAATAGTGCACCTGGCTGGGATAACATACCCAATCAGTATCTTAAGCTCGCTAAAACTGAGATAGCTCCAATAATAACTCACATCGCTTCTCTTTCTTTTCAAAAAGGTGTATTTCCAGATCTTCTAAAACAATCAATCATTACTCCAATCTTTAAAAGCGGTGACAAAACTGATGTTGGCAACTATCGTCCTATATCTGTTCTACCAGCTATTTCGAAGATTCTGGAAAGACTTCTCAATGTTAGACTTCTTAATTACTTGAATAAATATAATTTAATATCTAACAATCAATTTGGCTTCAGGCGCGGGAAATCTACCGAGGATGCAGTTTTAACTTTTAGTCAATTAGTGACTGAACACCTTGATAAAGGACAAAAATGCATTGCAGTTTTTTTGGATCTGAAAAAAGCTTTTGATACCGTATCTGTACCAATCATGATACAAAAATTAGAGAAAGCAGGCATAAGAGGCATTCCACTCTCTCTATTCAGTAGTTATTTGACTGGTAGGACGCAGAAAGTAAAAGTTAATAATAATATCAGCGATGATACTACAGTAACTTTCGGTGTACCACAGGGTAGTGTCTTAGGGCCTACACTATTTCTCATTTATATTAATGACCTGTGTGAATTAAAAATCAAAAATGCTCAAGTACTATCGTATGCTGATGATACTGCCATTTTATTTAGAGAGAAGAACTGGTCCTTACTAAAGAATGATGTCGAGCAGGGTATGCGCGAAATTTCAAACTGGCTGATGAACAATCTCTTAACCTTAAACACTAAAAAAACTAAATTCATATGCTTCAGCATTCAAAACCGCAGCCAACCTGATCCTAATTTTAACGTTAGGATTCATACCTGCCGACAGGACGATAATATGATTCCTGCTGCTTGCAAGTGTCCGGCTATCGAGAAGGTAGACAATATTAAATATTTAGGTGTCATAATAGACCAAAGACTTTCCTGGCAACCGCATCTTGAGCAGGTAGCTAGTAGGATAAGGAAGTTAAACTGGATTTTTAAAACTCTGAGACGAGTTATGCCCAATCCTCAATCTAGTAATAATTATTCTGAGCGAAATTTTCTAAATGAAATTTATAGAGCATTGGCGGAATCGATATTAGTCTACTGCATTCCTGTATGGGGAGGTGCCAATAAAACGAAAATGTTAGATTTAGAAAGGGCACAACGTTCCCTATTAAAAATCATACATTTTAAAAAAAGGAGAACCCCAACGGAAGAGATATATCGAATAAGTAAAGTACTAACAGTACGGAAATTGTATATTTTACTTACAGCTCTAAGAAAGCATAAAACCAGTACCAACAGTTTAATATTAAAAAAGAGAAATAGAATAAAAATAGAAATACCAAAAGTAAAAACAGATTTTGCAACAAGACAATATAATTTTAGATCCACTATAATATATAATAAATTAATCAACGCTTTAAATATCAATAATAAGACGAACAGACACATAAAACTAAAAGTCAAAGAATATCTTACTTCTTTAAGCTACAATGAAGTAGAAAAACTAATAGAGCAGATAAAACTATAGTTACAATATTTATATACACTCACACGCACACACACACACACACACACATACACACACACACACACACACGCATACACACACACACACCCAACTATGAATTAGTAGGTAGATAATATAAATGTACATAATATTATTGTTTGGTTTAAAATTTATATTTAAATAAGAATTTAGTTATATATTTTTATTTTTTATTTTTTGTCCCAGCTCTTTATTATATAATAGTTCAGTATTAGATTAAATTAGAATAAGACTAGAATAAGAGTTATGAAGTATTTTAGATTAGTTTGTTTCACTTCACTTATAAGTTTCTTTATTTCACTTGTAGATGTGGAAGAGGGATGTTGCCTGACACAGGCTAAGCCTACTAGGTAGCTTCCATCACTGTACTTTTACTGTAACTTTTGTTAATGAAATAAAGATTATTATTATTATTATTATTATTATTATTATAAAAATGACCAAAACGCTAATTCGGTTTAAGGCCTTGGTCAAGCAACACTTCCTTGCTATCGCTTATAATTATTATTATTGTAGGTGTGTATTATATGTATGTATTTTAGACTAGGTAGATAATATGTATGTATCTGTGTATTTATTATAATAATAGGTATGTATCATAAATATGCATTATATAATTATTTATTTGTTTATGGCAAATTCACCTAATTTCTTATAAATTTATAATTACTACTTAGTAATAAGGCCGCCATTGTGTTATACTTGTGTTTTATGTTTTTCTTGTTTTTTTTTAATTGTAAATATGTGTGCACAATGAAGAATATTTAAATTAAATTAAATACTTTTTATCTCAGAAAAATGTACGGCTCCCGCGCGATAAATGAATTTTGGCGCAACGGACCGGTGGGCGTCATCTAGTTTATTGGAACGAAATTAGAAGTTCCTTATCGCGCGTTGCGAAAGGAGGCTAGACGGAAAAAATTAAGACCAAAAGTTGTGATGACGTGACTGTTTTTGATATAGTTACAAGCCGTGCGGCGTTTTTATATGTCTATCTCTCATAGAAAGCAATCGTTCTATCCGGGTGTCCCTACACCTGTCAGGTTTTTTTTGTAAATGCCATTAAACTCTGATCTTGTTTCAGATCAACCAGATAACGTCGTGGATCGACGGCAGCTTCGTGTACAGCGCCAGCGAGGCGTGGGCGAACGCGCTCAGGTCGTTTCAGGTGCCCCCCGCAGCCTCGCCTGCCTGTACATCACTTATATACCCACACACATTATAGTATGAGCCTATAAATGCGACCTTCTACATGGGCTAGCATAAACAATGACATACCTACTGTCACTACCGATGCTCGAACAACACAAGAATTAATGACCGAGTACTCAGTCATTATCTTAGTCATACGCTATAATCATGTGGCATAATTTGTGTATTAGCTTATCATGGTGGCAACCATGTCACTTTCTGTGATTTTTCATCAAAATCATCGAATCTAGTGTTTCTTTGAACACAATATAATACAGCTAATGAGCATTAGAAACGTTGTTTATTGTTATACAACCCTTCATTTCTATGATATTAATGTGTCTATCATTACAGAACGGCACGTTATCCAGCGAGGGTGGTCTACCGCCGCGCAACACTAAGCGCGTGCCGCTATTCAACAATCCACCACCACACTACATGCGCATGCTGAGCCCCGAGCGACTGTTCCGTAAGTATACACTTTAAAGATGCACAGGTTCCGTTCGGAGGCTCGAGCTGATATTCTGTAGTCATAGTAATACCAGAGTATCATGTTCAAATAAATCCATATTGATGACGTTACGACTTACGATTACAAAATATTAGCTAACAACTCAATCAAACCGTTGTGTTCCGTTTTATCATATTTCCCTACATTCGAACAAAGTAATATGTAAATTCTTTTTGATCTGATTATTATTGTCGTTCCGTTTTGTACCATTTCTTTCCGATCCGTTTCTTTCTTATCCGTGTCATTTCATCTACATCTCACTTTCAGTTCTCGGCGACCCTCGCACAAATCAGAATCCGGCGATGGTGACGTTCGGCATCCTGCTGATGAGGTGGCACAACGTGATCGCGGCGCGGGTTCACCGCAACCACCCGGACTGGAGCGACGAACAGCTGTTCCAGCGGGCGAGGAGGATCGTCATCGCTAGCTTACAGGTTACAAACCTACATACATACGCACTATCAGAGAAGTTGATTCATAGGCAGACGGGCCTACGTTATTTGGTTGCGTTATTGTCAAATACAGCCAACAGATGTCGACTAACATTAAATTGATATTACTCGACCAAATGACGTAGATCCGTAAACTGCCTATCTGTCAATTTCTTCGATGATACAAACATATTACATCTTCATTTATATTGATCTAAATGTTAACAAAGCTATATATGTATGGCTTAATGATATTCATTCACTATCAAGACCATAATATCACTATCGTTGTTATTTTCACGTTCGCTCCCTGGCGAGTGAAAGAAACTCTTATGATTTCAACTTTTTTTAACTAGTCTTATGAATATACAACATGCTCGATGTTCATATATATATTAAACCAATATGGTAGAATGAATAAGATAGTTTATTTAATGTCACATTATCATTAACATTGAGCTTCTTATAACTAGCATGAATAATGAATATGGATTCATTGCATAATCTAAATAGGGAAACTGTTGCTATCATAATTATATTAATTGAAATTAACAAGCCAACACAGTCCCAAAACGGACATTCTAACAATTCAGAAAATGCTGAATCGTTTTTTTTTTTTAGAAAAAGTACTCAAAACTCCTAAAATGTTATATGTAGCTCTTTATCTACGCTTGAGCAGCGTACTGATTGAGCGAGCAGCCTCGCGAAGCTGCCTCGTGAGGTGAATCCTCGGTTGGTCAAGACGTGCCTCGCCTGAGGCAAACGTACGCACTGCCTCGCCCGAGAGTGCCGCGGCCGAGGCTTCCTGCTTGGTCAGTACGCGGCTAATAGGCTACTTGACCTAATTTTTTTCTTCATGCTAATCGCTTCATAATCATTCATTTTTACAAAAAAAAACTAATATTTTAATATTTTACACAGTAGAAACCCATAAAAATGTTTATTGAAAAATATGCCTCTTAAATGGCGCCGAAAACACTGTCCGCCATAGTGTGACGTCATACGCTTTGTATTTTAAACTCTCTTTATTGAAATTTTTTTAATGTGCTAAATGTACGAGTCTAGAAGTGCCCAAAAATTATAAAATAATTATATAAGAAATTAGAAATCATTTGTAATGTTGAAAACTTTTGGAGAAAAGTTTTGGCCATTTCATTTCCCGTCTACAATAAATAATAATAATAATATCTATGGACGCTTCACACCACGTCAGTCTGGCCCCGTGCTAAGTACCTGAAGGACTTGTGTTACAGGTACCAGACAACGGAAATATATTTAATACTTTTATACTATACATATATTTAAGATTTTTATTATATCATACACATATTTAATACACATCCATGACCCAGGAACTTTATAAACTTTTTGTTCCGTCGGCGGGACTCGAACCCGCGACCTCTGGCTTGAGCTACCAACGCGCTCACCACTGCGCCACGGAGGTCGTCAAAATAAATGGAGATAATATATATAAAATTGATGTTTTATTTGAATTATTCAAGAAAATATATAATAGGCTTATTCTTATTATTTATGTATAAATAAACTTACATATAGCGAGCGCGATAAATAAAAGATATTAAATTAGTATGAGGATGACGTCACATCCAAATCGGAAGTACCGCAAAAGCGTTTTCGTCAGTACAATTCCTATTTTCATAAAATCATATTTTAAAATCGACTTTATTTATCAATCATAAGCTTTTATTTGATAATAAGGGTGAAATACGGTTTCCTAGGCCAAGTTCTACTAGAAATATGCATTTGTTCAATGAAATTGAATATAGGTCAAGTAGCCTATTACAGCCATTGTAAGTAATAAATATTTACACAGAACGTCATCCTATACGAGTACGTGCCAGCGTTCCTCGGTATACCCATGCCGGCGTACGCGGGGTATCATGCTGAAGTGGCACCGGGGGTGACACATGCTTTCGCCGTGGCCGCGTTCCGCTTCGGCCACACTCTGGTCCCACCGGCTATCCTGCTGAGGGACCGAAACTGCAGGACCAGCAGAGCGCCGGGTGGTCACGACGCAATCAGACTGTGCCAGACTTGGTGGGATGGAAATGTGAGTAATAAACTAAGTATAATTCTACAATTTTAGGTCTAAAGGCTATCACAGACAGAGCAGGTAATGTAAAGATGTATATTATAGCACGATACATCTGGATACATCTTTCTATAGAAATCGTTAGGAGACCACACACAACAGCTTTAATGTATATTTTTACATTATAGAATATAGCTGTTGTGTACGATTTCTATAGAAAGATGTATCGTGCTATAATATACATCTTTACATTACCTGCTCTGTCTGTGACAGCCTGTCCTATCAAACAGCAAAATATTATAAGTTTTTCCATATCGACCGTCAAACAAAATATGTCGTGACCAATCAGAATTCAGAATGCGATTTGTGAGGATACCATTTTCTGCTTTTATTATACGGTGTCAAATTTTATTCTACGTGAACACAGAAAATATGTATAAGATTTTTTTTTTGTAAGATTATTTAACAGAATTGACAAATCTGAAACCTGTAGTCGATTTTGATTACAAAATATACTTATTATAATTATTAATTAAAAAATAATATTGACAAACGAGTATGTGATTTTTATATTAAAGTAGGCTTCATACTGTGTCTTAAGCACTTACGGTAGCCTTGTTACAGAAGTTCATTACAGACAAAAGGTTTGCATAAGCCGAAAGCGAGATAAGATAAACCGTAATTAGTTTCCGTTCGTTACTTCAAAAGAAGGTCGAATGTTTTTTTTAAATTGATATTCACCGAACTAATACTTACAGTATATTACCTACAATATACATACAAATGTAATATTTGAACTTACTTACCCCTCACTCGACGGATAAGTAGTTTAAGACATTTAAAAATGTGCGTAGCCCCTGCTAGACGTCCCAGAATTCATTAAATACTTACCCATAATTATATTTACCTACCTACACACTTACCTATAGCGGAACATTCTCTTTTATAATTTTCTCTAACTCGAAAGACAAACCGAACTAAAATGACGTTTGAAAACATTAGATACTTTCACTTTAAAAATATTATGGTCATCGATGCAGGTCATGCTACGAGTAAGTCTAGTTACTCTTAATTGCTTAATTGCTTCACGTACGTACTTCCTTTTAAGTTTTAAGAGCAACTAACTTTTATTTCCCAGGATGTGATGTCACAAGTGCCAATAGAGGAGGTTCTTATGGGGATGGCGTCACAGCTGTCGGAGAGAGAAGACGCCTTACTCTGTTCCGACGTACGAGACAATTTGTTCGGACCCATGGAGTTCTCTAGAAGAGACTTAGGTGCCCTCAACATAATGAGAGGAAGAGACAATGGGCTACCGGATTATAATACTGCAAGGTAAGAAATTACCCTCTTTACAAGATCACTATGTAGAATTTAGATATCTATAATACAGTAGAATAAGTACAGTAAGTAGCCGTGTCCTTGAAAACTTGCTCAAACGGGAGCAAGTTTTACGACGACGTTACTTTGCATTGCTTTGCCATTACATTGTGATTGCGCACTATTTTAACGATCTAGATAAACTCTAATAAATAACAATTAAATATATAATTTTTATAGCTTCGAGACCTTTTGTACTTTCTGATCTTCGTATGTTTTTATTTATTTTTCAGACAGTACTTCGGTTTGCCGAAAAGGAAAACTTTTAGTGAAATTAACCCGGAACTTTTCGAAAATAATCCGGACCTGCTACAAAATTTCATACGAATATATGAAGGCAACATTGACAATATAGATGTTTATATCGGTAAGCATAAAATATAACTATCTCACAAAATTACGGTTCTTAATTTCTGATCAAGTTTCTTAAAGAACGTAAAAAATATGACATGCCTATAATAATAATAATAATAATAAATTCTTTATTTGCACACACAAAAGAAAAGACATAAAAGAGACAAAAAAACAAAAGACATAACAACAACAAAAAAAGTATAAAAATTACAAAATTGTGCAAAAAGGCGGTCTTACTGCTTTAAGTATAGTTTCTTCCAGACAACCAATTATTCTAAAATGTTTAAAAATTTCTCATACGAAATATTATTTCGTAGGTGGTATGCTTGAATCTTCTGGTCACCCTGGCGAGCTCTTCAGAGCCATCATCATCGATCAGTTCACAAGAATACGAGATGGAGATCGATTTTGGTTCGAAAATGAGAAGAACGGGTAAGTGTCATCGTAATGTGTAATATTAGAAAACTAGAGTGTGTCTATTTGTTACCTCTTCTCGCTTCAACCTATAAATTACTTCGCCTGGAGCTGATAGTAACGTGAAAAAGACAAAGTCTACTAATTCTTACTTTGAAGGTCTGCTTACACTTTTTTTTTTATCTTTCAATCCCAACATTTTGTTAAAAAACAAGTCCAATGATACTAACTGTTGATTGCAAAATAAGCATACTCGAAACATGCCTTTCTTAAAGTCGGGTGAAAATAATAATAATATTATGTAAGATAAGTAATTGCCTATTTTTTTCTAGAATGTTCACGTCAGAGGAGATCGACGAGCTGCGTAAGATCACGATGTGGGACATAATAGTGAACAGCACGGCGGTGGGTCCGGGCGACATACAGCGCGACGTGTTCCACTGGCGCGAGGGGGATCCCTGCCGACAGCCGTACCAGCTCAACGCGTCTAAACTACCCCCCTGTAAATACTTGAAGGGCTATGATTATTTTGAGGTTAGTTCGAGGTGGCAATTGACGAGAAAATGTAGTAGGTTCCGGAACTAAGTAACTGTAAGCTCCGGAATTTTGGACTTATATCGAGTGATTAGAAACGCATGCGTCCATAATGACGGTGATTTGACAAAAAAATTATAATAATTGAGTCAATAAACAATACGATCCTATGGTCTAAGGCTGAATTCAGTGCTGTAAATTTTCTCACAACTTGAAATTCCGGCGCGTCCCAGACTAAAAGCTTAAATAAAATAAGCATTCATTATTTATGAGCTTTTAACCTAATGGTTTGCTCATTGAATTATGCCTGTCTAATTTGTCTATTTTTTTTCAGGGCAATGAGTTTGCGTACATCTACATATGTCTAATACTAGGATTCGTCCCTATACTCTGCGCGGGCGCAGGGTATGGGGTGGTCAAGCTTCAGAACAGTCGACGAAGAAAATTGAAAATACAACAGGAACATCTCAAAAACGCAAACCAAAAAGGTATTTATAATAATTAATGAACTCCTTTACGTTTGACCTATAATATTTTAACTATGCGTTCAAACCCATGTTATTTGGTTCGGCTATGTCAAACCCAACAGCATAGATCACAACTAACATTGCTACCTGTGATGTGCCATGTGGCTAATATTGACTTGATATAGCCTAACCAAATAACATCGGACCGTCTACCGATGCATAGTTTCTTTATGATACTTTAATTTAGGTTCCGTTGATAAAATGGTGTGTCGTGAATGGGTCCACGCTTCCCACAAGCGGCTGGTCAAACTCCGTCTCGGGCCAGAGCCGTGTATACACGTGACGGACAGAAAGGGAGACAAGCTACGTACCGTGCCTCTGGAACATACAGATCAACTAACCGTTGTTGAGAGTCAGGTAACTTCTTATCTAATCAAAATTATTATTCTTGATACTATTGCCATACAAAGCCCGCGATAATTTAAAATCGCAAGAAATGGAGAAAGAGATTTTAGGTCTCTCTGATCACTGATGGCACGCGATTAGTAGATCAGTGGCCGGGTTGTTATTGGCAGACTGCGATCAGACATGTATTGTGCGCATCCGCCGATTGCCCCCTCCAGTTTCTATTGAATTTGTACGCAGCTTACACCTTGTATTTTCAAATATTTCCAATAAAGTATTTATTCTATTACAGGAAGGTCGTAACAACAAACGGCCTCTAGTCCTCATCAGAGTGCCAAGAGAACATGATCTAGTTCTAGAAGTAGACTCACTGGCTTCAAGGCGAAAATTCCTTGTCAAATTGGATACATTTTTATCACAACACAAGAAGATACTGAATCTCACGCAAGTAATTACTGTTGTATTAAAATTAGCTGTTGCTTTTGGTTATTTCTTTTAAATATATAGTGAGTGTGGCAAAGCGGATTAGTGATTTTTGATCAGTAGTATGGAATTATAGCTATATGGCGCACTTGCCGGGGTGGCGCGCTTTGTCACACTCACTATAGTTCAAAGAAAAAACATTCATATTTATAACCTAAATGGAGTAAAAGAGGATTATTATTTTATTTTAGGGTCATCGCGAGCAAATGTTAGCTTCGGCTGAAACAAGGGAGAGAAGGCAGAGGAAACTAGAACATTTCTTCAGAGAAGCCTACGCAATAACATTTGGCTTAGCAGCTGGGGAAAAAAGATGGAGAAATGAGGATTCAGATCCTGAGGTATTATGGATATTATGTTAAAAATTTGTGTTTTAAAAGTAGATATCACGAGAACTAATTCATATTATTATGTAAATGCTAAATACATATCAATATAGGTATTATTTTCTCTGACAGTTAGGGCCTATTTCACCACTTCCTGATAAAGTATCGGATAGGCTTTCCACAACTTATTTGACAGATTCTCCATACAATTTTTCAAGTTAAGTGGTGGGTAGCATATCCATTCTTATCAAGAAGTGGTGAAACATGCCGTTATACATATAACTTGCGAGGTGCTATGTACCATCGAGGAAGTTGATTCCTATGCAGTTGAGAGACCAACGTCATTTGGTCGATTATGTCAATTCAATATTAATTGTGATCTGTCGGCTGAGTTTGACGTAATGCGACCAAACTACGTAGATCCCCCATTTGCATAGGAATCAACTTCTCCGAGTGTACACCTTTAGCCTTAGCATATAGATTAGAGACCTAACTTTGACTAAATTTCAATTTTGTTTCAGTCTATCGTAATGAGGACGTCACTATCGAAGAGTGAATTCGCTAGTGCCCTTGGCATGAAGGCGGATGCCGTATTCGTAAAGAAGATGTTCAATATCGTAGACAAAGATGGGGACGGAAGGATATCTTTCCAAGTGAGTATTTTGAAGACATTAATTTAAGTTGGACTATTTTACATTCTAATTAATTCTATATTAACGATATAAAGTCTGTTAGGAATTCTTGGACACAGTGGTACTGTTCTCCCGGGGAGCTACTGAGGACAAGCTGCGTATAATTTTCGACATGTGCGACAATGACAGAAACGGTGTTATAGACAAGGGTGAGCTGAGCGAAATGCTGCGATCACTGGTGGAAATCGCCAGAACTACATCGTTGAGAGATGAACAAGTGACAGAGCTTATCAATGGAATGTTTTCTGTGAGTATTAATTTAATAAAAAGAATAAGAGTCATCTTTTTTCTGTTTCTAGTGAAAATATTTACAGCCTGCTTACTGTATTCTATTTTGCTATCTATGCCTGATACTTTGGACAATCCACTAGTTACGCAATGGCTGCAACACACTCGTAGTGTACCTACTTATAAGTTTTTTAACAAATAATTTGGGAGCTGGGATTTCGGGTGACCCAAAGTAAGATACTGAAGTTGTACCAGTGATTTATATTCAACTATATTATTTTGTAGGATGCTGGTCTCCAACAAAAAGACCACTTGACGTACTCAGATTTCAAGGTCATGATGAAAGAATACAAGGGTGAATTCGTAGCAATTGGCCTGGATTGTAAGGGTGCCAAACAAAACTTCCTAGATACATCTACTAATGTTGCGAGAATGACCAGTTTTCATATTGAACCTTCTATGGAGCAGACCAGGTACTATCATCATATTAATAAGCTAAATTAATTATATAAAGTAATAAAAAGTACTTCTGCGTGACTTCAGATGTTATCAACCTTAATTATTATAATCGTTACTTTCACTAACTAATTTGTTCTAATAAACATTTTGTTTCAGACACTGGCTGCTTTTAAAATGGGATTATCTCACCACATTCTTGGAAGAGAATCGTCAGAACATATTTTATTTATTCGTATTCTACGTGATCACGATCGGTTTGTTTGTTGAACGATTCGCGCACTACTCGTTCATGTCTGAGCATCTGGACCTGCGGCATATCATGGGAGTTGGAATAGCTATTACTAGAGGATCAGCAGCTTCCTTGTCATTCTGCTACAGTCTTCTTCTTCTTACAATGTCTAGGAACTTGTTAACTAAATTAAAGGTAAGCATTTTGTCTTTAATTTCCTTTTTCTTAGATGTTTGCTGCAATCAAAACTATCATAATATTATGTCCTTTTCCGGGCCCTAAAGTATCTCCATAGCTATTTAAATTGGTTCAGGAGTTTAAGCGCGAAAAGGTACCGGACAGACAGAATCACTATCGCATTTATAATATGAGTATGAATTTCGTTAAAATTATGAATAATAATAGTATGTTTCTGTTTTCATTGTATGCAATATAACTTTTGTGTTTTTGTTTCAGGAATTCAGTATTCAGCAATACATCCCTCTGGACTCCAGTATACAGTTCCACAAGATAGTAGCGTGTACAGCGCTATTCTTCTCCCTGCTGCATACAGCGGGCCACTTAGTCAATTTCTACCATGTCTCCACACAGCCGGTAGAAAATCTGAAGTGTCTAACGAAGGAGGTTCATTTTACGTCTGACTTCCGACCAGGCATAACATATTGGGTCTTCCAAACTATTACAGGTATAACTAGAAAAATCTTTTTGCATCAGTAATATAATTACCATTTATTTTATAGCTAATATTAATTAGTTAGTTTTTTCAGATAATAAAGGATTCCATGGGAATACACATTGTTTATGAGATAACACATGCGTTAATCTATAAATACTACCATGATAATTTTTATCTTTAATTACGTCGTTTTTGCCTGCAGAAGCAACTCTCACAAACTTTCACCTTTATGATATTAGTATAAATTCTTTAAGTAAATTTCGTTGCTTATAGCTAAATTCATTCGTTAATATAATTTATAACTTCCTTGTTCCAGGTGTCACTGGCGTATTACTATTTATAATAATGTGTATAATCTTCATATTCGCGCATCCGACGATCCGCAAACGTGCCTACCCGTGGTTCTGGCGCGCGCACTCTCTGCACGTCGCTCTTTATGCTCTTTGTTTGGTGCATGGCTTGGCCAGGCTGACCGGCGCACCAAGATTCTGGATATTCTTTATGGGACCTGCTATCATATATACTTTAGATAAGGTAAATTATCGCTTAAATTGAAAAAAATCGGCCAAGTGCGAATCGGACTCGCGCACGAAGGGTTCCGTACCGTTATAGAGCAAAAATAGGCGTTTATTGTATGGGAGCCCCCCTTAAATTTTTATTTTATTTCAATATTATTATTAATTATTAAAGTACACATATAATTAAGGCTTTTGTGAAAATTTCAAGTGCCTACTTGTTGTCATCATTGATACCGAGCAAAAAATGTTTGAAAAATCACGTTTATTGTATGGGAGCCCCCCTTAAATATTTAATTTATTTTGTTTTTAGTAATTTTTGTTATAGCGGCAACAGAAATACATAATCTGTGAAAATTTCAACTCTCTAGCTATTACCGTTCTTGAGTTACAGCCTGGAGATAGGACAGACAGACAGACGGACAGATGGACAGACATCGAAGTCTCAGTAATACTTTTATTTAACTTAAAAAAATTACCGTTTTTACCCTTTGGGTACGGAACCCTAAAAAGACACAATGATTATTTTTGTCCAGAGTGTTTAAACCAATTGATTATTTACTAAAAATATATTCTTTAGTTGATATATCGACATTATCTTAGATTAAAGTTATGCTAATGATTTTATTTCATTTTAGGTGGTATCACTACGCACAAAATATCTAGCACTAGATGTGCTAGAAACTGAAATGCTACCTTCTGACGTGATAAAAATAAAGTTCTATAGACCACCTAACCTCAAATACCTATCTGGTAAGTTCTTAAATTAAGTGCTTTCATAAAATTACTGTGTAGGAATTTTCACGTACGTGGAAATTCCTGCAATATTATGTCGCTGCTTTTTCTTTTTTCGTACACAAGAATATTGCTATCAGTTATCACGTTATCGCTTGCGTGTGGAAGCTGTATGTAGCTATTATAGAAATAGTTCGATAGTAAAGTCGTTTTAACAGACTGAACTAATTACTCTATTTTCTTAGGTCAATGGGTGAGGTTGGCCTGTACCGCCTTCAAAAAAGAAGAGTTCCACTCCTTCACTCTAACTTCTGCACCACATGAGAACTTCCTGTCGTGTCACATCAAGGCCCAGGGTCCCTGGACTTGGAAACTCAGAAACTACTTTGATCCTTGCAACTACAATCCTGAAACTCAACCTAAAATCAGGTTCGTTTTTGTCATATAGATGTTATGTAAAAACTTTGCAGTGTTTTTTTGCAATGTAAATTATTTTGAACTTTGTTACTTTTGATCTTTACCATGAACTCTTTTTATTGATGGTCGATTCACGAAACATGGTATGTGCAATTATGCAATCTATTCGAAATGTTGATTTGACGATGATAATAGGTACATCAATCATGTTCTTTGTATGAAAAGGTAAGGGACACTTAAGCACTTGTTTTTCATTAAACTCTGAAACCTAGCACGCAAAGTGCCGCGGAGAACTTAAAGTTCACCCGGGAAAACTGAAGATGAAATAATTGCCAATAACGTATAGCGATTAATAATGGGTTCCTCCCGGTATTGGTAGATAAATTCCTTGTCCTACCAAAGAAACCTAAATATTAGACACTTCTTTTCAGACGAATTTCTTTTTGCCAAGCAATTTTAACGTTGTGCTCGACTTAACCCCACCTTGCATTGGTGCAAGGTGGGGTTAAGTCGAGCACAACGTTTAATGCTTCGTTCAAACCTACGCGACGAAGCGACTGCGAAGCGGGAGCGTCAAGTTGCGTCAAGTTGTCAAATGTGTGTTTTTAAATACAAAACACACATTTGACAACTTGAAGCTCGATGTGTGTTTTGAATACGAAACACACATTTGAAAACTTGACGCAACTTGACACTCCCGCTTCGCAGTCGCTTGGTGGCGTAGGTTTGAACGAAGCCTTATTACGAAGCCGAACAAAAAGTGTACTTTAAAAACTGTTCTTCTGTATTCAGGATCCAGGGTCCGTTCGGCGGGGGTAATCAGGACTGGTACAAGTTCGAGGTGGCGGTGATGGTGGGGGGCGGTATCGGCGTGACCCCCTACGCCTCCATACTCAACGACCTCGTCTTTGGCACGTCCACCAATAGGTATTCGGGAGTCGCTTGCAAAAAGGTAAGCTATTCGTCAAAATTAATATTCAATATTGTGTTATATACCTCCATATAATATACGGTATCAAAAATTACATTCGTGAATTTCCCCATAAATTTTTTAAAGCATCTTTTGCTATGGACTAATAAGGAACTTTTAAATATTTTATACTTATTGTTTAAAATAATATTCCATAACCCATTGAATACTTATTCTATATTGACAACATTCCTTTCCTGCTACGAAGTTTTCGTAGCAGGGTCTACGAAGCGATGTCTTTTTCAAATTTATCTAATATTATAATATATTTTTGCAACACACATCTCATAATAGGGGAGGTAGTGCTATTGATTTCTAAGTAATTTCATACCGACCAAATTTTTGCCCAGCGGTAGCTTAATATTATCAATCAATATAATCAGCGTCTGTCGCCGCACCAGTGGTGGAATATTAACTGAGAGTATTTCAAAGTTGTAAAAAAAATAGTTGCGAAAAGTGATTTTACACCGAATGAAACTTTGATGGATAATTAATGAGGTCATGTTTAACCAAAAAATCACCGTCAGCCGTATTGCAGATGGGGGATTCAACGTCAGTCGCGTTACTGAACATGAAAAATTTTTTTGAATATAAAGTCATTTTATACCGTACAAAATTTATACAGGTGAATGTTTTAACTTTGTAAATAATAAAGAAAACCGTCAGTCGCTAATACGATGGTGGAAAAACTGTCAGCCAGCAATATAAGCTATGACCAATATAGCCCTACTTCGCGCTCAATGTATCCTAGGGCGTCGCGTAGACGACATTTCCACCTGCAAACATTCAGCTGACGGTGATTTTCGTTTGAATTAACCATAATATTAGCTCACATAGCAATTTTAGGTAATTAATTCGATAGTCAATATTTGTGAAGAAGAATTATATACTTACATTTTACTTTAAAAGCGCCATCTGTTTTTTATATACTAAAACTAAAATAAAACCTACCCAACCTAAACGTTAATTTAATAAGATAGCAACAAGCCCTGACACAGTTAGGGGGACAAGGAAAAAATAAAAATAAAATGTCAATTCAATACGATTCCCAACAACTTGATGAGATGCTCTCAATTTTTTTCCACCCATTATGAAGTGGCTGACGATCAAAGCTGTTATGTATTAGTGGAATACTATTATTGTAACAATTTTCACTCAGTATGAAATTACTTTTTAAACTGAGCGCGACCTCCCCTACTATAAGTAGCATTCCGATTTTGTTTAATGCGTCTAAGGGTTAATTCAGACCGCAACGCGACGCGTAGACGCATTTCTTAAGTATGGATTTGACAAATTTGCAATACGTGTCTTTAGATATACATCTACGCGACGCGTTACGGTCTGAAATAACCCTTCGTTGATACACAACTGCGTGATCGGGCTAAGTTTTAACTTTTAATAATTATTTTATCATTCTACAGTCAACACAAACATTAATATGCAATTAATATTCAATCTTCTTCCTATAAGGTATATTTCCTATGGATATGTCCATCGCACAAGCACTTCGAGTGGTTCATCGACGTGCTGCGCGACGTGGAGCGCAAGGACGTCACCAACGTGCTCGAGATTCACATCTTCATCACGCAGTTCTTCCACAAGTTCGATCTCAGGACCACCATGTTGGTGAGTAATGTCAATATTTATTTATATATATAAAAATGGATTTTCAAATGTGTTAGTCGCGCTAAATCTCGAAAATGGCTGAACGGATTGGGCTGATTTTAGTCTTAAAATATTCGTAGAAGTCCAGGGAAGGTTTTAAAGTGACACGAAGTTCACCGGGACTGCTAGTCTTCTTATATATAAAAATGGATTTTCAAATGTGTTAGTCGCGCTAAAACTCGAAAACGGCTGAACGAATTGGGCTGATTTTAGTCTTAAAATATTCGTAGAAGTCCAGGGAAGGTTTTAAAGTGACACGAAGTTCACCGGGATAGCTAGTATGATATAATTTTATTTGTGTCCATTTTATACCACTTCTGTCTTTCATATCTGCCATTTAAACAATGGCAGATATGAAAAGGAACAAGCGATTTAAATTTAATTTTGTAGAAACTTTGAGTCCCGGAAAAGGATTTAGGGGCAGTTTCAACTGAGTGCTTACTATATTTTTTGTCGTTATTGTAATAAAATTAATTTCAATGTTGTTTGAGATAAAGCTATAAACGAGTTGATGATTGAAGTTAAGAACTATATCGAACATAAAAACCGAATCAAAATCAGGCGTGAAATGTGGACATACAAACCCGACAGAATAAATACAAAAGAAAATAGAATTTCACACGTTTTTAAGCCTAGAGACATACTAATTGCTAATGCAATAATTGGTTATTTGTTTACAGTACATTTGCGAGAACCACTTCCAGCGACTGTCGCGGACGTCGATGTTCACGGGTCTGAAGGCGGTGAACCACTTCGGCCGACCCGACATGTCCTCCTTCCTTAAGTTCGTGCAGAAGAAACACAGCTATGTGAGTATATTTAGTTAGGGAACGTACCCATTTTACGCATTTTCCAATTTCAATACCTTTCCTTATTAATTGAGGTAGTACGAGTAATTGCCGACATTCACCTCTTTACGTTGGTGAAGTATTTTACAGTTAAAACATTTTCGCAAACATTTTCCTGGAAGATATTGACTGCGTTACAAAAACAGCCCTTAGTGATAAACATGACTGAGCCCCAAGCCTCATAGATACCCTTCTATCTTATGTAGTTCCCATAAATCTATTACTGATATCGGTCATAAGCTGTCCCTTATGAAAATGATGCGAATCTTTTGATGCGGTTTTGTGTAGATTATTACTCGTATAATATTATCCCACAGTCATAAAAACAAAGCAGCGAAAAGTCTACAAGGTCTGAGTACTGGAATGATTCTTAACATTTGTCACAACACAAAATAAATAATTAATAACGTAAACATAATATTTATGCAGCCTTGGTAGAAAGAACCTGAGACATGCATACGTATAATATTATCATGGTAACATCTAAACATTTAGAAATACAATTAATTCATTCATTTTGAGATTTACGTGTGAGGTCAATATTTTCGCAATCAGTCGGCGCGGCGGCTCGTGGCCTCCACGCGAGTCTTTTGTTTGCATGTTTGAATTAAAATTTATATCTTCGTCATCATAGTCATTATCATTAGCATTTTTCGTCGTCATCATACATATTACGACGATATTCTTTGCTTATTCAAAAGTTGATTATTTTTTCTTTATGTTACTTAATCAAACAGTGATTTAATTCTGACTCCTTTTTTTTCTTTGTTCAATAAAATATTTCTTAAATCTATTTTCCCCTACTAAATCTTGCAATCAGCCTTCAGGCTAAAAATACAAGGGAATTGGGATGTCGGCTTCTGTGTGAAAGGTTTTATTCCTATTGGAATATATCCCTTTAGGCTGTCTTCACACTAGCGTTTGTCCAGCGTAGGCGTTCGATGAACGTTTGCGCAGCGCAGACGCCGCGATAACGTGGCACGTGCGTCGCGTTGTCGCCGCTTGTCTACTGGAACAATCAGTACGCTGCGCTAGCGCCGCGTGTACGCGACGTATACGCCGCGTTACTGCGGGGTACAATCATTTCCATATCAAAAGTACTTTCTGTTGTTGAACTCATTTTACGTCGTATTACTTCGGGCGCTTGTCTACGAATGAAAGAATCAACGCGTGCATAGGGGTACATTAGACACTGCAGTAACGCGGCGTATACTTCGCGCACACGCAGCGCTAGCGCAGCGTACAGAGAAGCGGCGACAACGCGACGTACATGACACGTTATCGCAGCGTCTGCGCTGCGCATACGTTTATCGAACGTCTACGCTGGACAAACGCTAGTGTGAAGGCAGCCTTTTCCAGAAATATATGTCGCTTACGTCTCTGATATCAAACGGTACGATAATTACAAATTTTAATACTGTAAAAATCTATATTGATTTTTTTTCATCAGGTATCAAAAATCGGTGTGTTCTCGTGCGGGCCTCGTCCGCTGACCAAGTCAATAATGTCCGCCTGCGAGGAAGTCAACCGGACGCGACGCCTGCCATACTTCATACACCACTTCGAGAATTTCGGATAAACAGAGTTTTGATTATTTCTAATTAGAAATTCCATATTTATAATGAAATTGAAAACTTCAATCAACATTAGAATTTTATTAGTTTGCGATATGCCCAGACAAAGTTTTAATATTTATGTTTTCTTGTTAATCATAATATATTATTTTCTTTTAGTTTTTATACAGCCAACAATAGATTTTACTTTGTTACTTTAATTGCTTTTTTTTGCTTTTATATTATGTTTAGCTATTCTTATAAGTAATATTTTTTTTTAATTTACAGTAATTATTGTTTTTTATTGCTAATTTTAAAATAAATAGTCAAATAATATTGGATGTAGATAGAAATTGTAATACTCATAAATTAAAATTTAAAAAATGCCAATCAGTAGCTAATTGTTTTTTATTAGACCGTAAATGATAAAAATCTATATAAGTAAACTAATTATATAAATAATTGCTGGATTCAATGTTATATATTATATAGTATTTATTCCCATAAGATAAAATATTATGATAATGTGTATTTAAAAATAATGTATCGACGTTGTGCCATAAACAAAATACACGACGTATAATAAAAAAAATAGTACAAAATTTATTATAGAGGTACAAATATTACTCAGAATTGGAAGAACGAAGTGTGTCAGATTTTTTCTTCACCGATGAAGTATTTTTTAACTTTTTGTATGTTATTAGCACTATAATTTTGACTTTACAATAAAAACTCTACATACCTAAGTACTTACATAAAAATATTTAAAAATGTTATTGATTACTTCAACTTTTATTTTTCATAAAACCTTAATCATGATTATTCCAAATTAAACCCACTGTATCGAGTGTAAATATTGTATAGATAAAATGTAGAGTTAGCAAGTATTTTATAAAATTTTATTTGTATATACTTAGATTAAATACAATTTGTTTAAAAGAATTTTTAATTTTAGTCCTTATATATTGTGTTATTATAGCCTTATAATAATATGTTGATGTATTCAACATCGATTCAATTGGCTTGATCCCTGATTACGAAAAACGGTTTATCGACAAAATATTCGGTGCTTTCTATTCCAGATTCCTCGTCACTCAAGACTGTCCTATTTTCCTTTTTATTGTTATTTTCAAGGTTTTCATTTCTTTCGTATTTGTACCCCTCGTCAGTGGGTGTCTTTACCAAACGATTACTTATTTTTTTTACTTCATATAGTGCCTCTTCAACATCGTCTCCACCTATCCTTTCAGTTTCAACATCTCCCTCAGTAACTCCTTCGTAATCTTCTGGTCCGTTGACTAATGCAAGAGATAACGGTGTCAATAACTTTGCAGATCCTAGAGAACCTTCATCTTGCTTCTCTGTTTTGCTTCTATATTCGTCTGGATTGTTATATTCAGTTTCAATGTTTTCATCGGGTTCCTCAGGCTCATTTGCCTCGGTCTTTTCAGGCTGTGATTCAGGTGCATCTAGTTTGGGTAAATCCTTACATTCTTCGTAATTTGTTGGAACGTAATCTGAAAAATTAGGAAACACTACTAAGTATTATAATATATTGTAAGTATACTTTAAATTTAAACATAAAGTTTGTATGATCTATTAAATTGACAATTTTTTCAGTTTTTTTTTTTAAATATATGCATCAACTTACTAGTATTCTTCAGGCAGTTAAATTCCTTCATGTCACAAGAGTCTAGGAATCGCCTGACTTCTCCGTCTCGGTTCTTTCCGCATTTTTCTTTATTTGTGTGGATACAGATCCTGGACTTGTAGCACATCTGTTGATCAAAGCGAAAGAAACTGAATTATTAGATATAGTTTCATAACACGTATAAATATTTTTATTATACTCACGCTACTTCCATGTGTCTCGTCTAAACTGAAAATAAGAATAAAACCTGAAAAAATATTCTGCTTTGAAACGATTACTTCAATTTAAGTGATAAATAATAATTTTGTAAATTAAGTTACTAAGCATTAAGTTACTGCAATTAACATTACCTATCAATAATATTACTTGCATGATCTTTGTAAAATTGTACACAAATTCTTTTACCTTATCATAATATGATTTACAAGTATTCGAACATAAAATATCAATTCGATTAATAGTTTTTATGAGTTTTTATGTTTCGCTATTTTCATTTTATTCGCTACTGATATTTCCGTTCTATAAAAATCACTAGTACATTATTTTGAGTGTAAAATGAACATGGAACTTTTTGTTTTGATGAATATAATAATTGCCTCAGTAATGTGTACTCCTAGTAAAACTGCCAGTGCACATGCAGTAAGTTTTAAATAACTCTCCATTTCTATCCCTCTCTTTATCTTTCTGTTTCCTCTGAAATATAAAAATTCGTCAGCGCACTAATTATCAACTTCAGGTATTCGTCAATGAATTTTCAGTAATATTTATTCCAGTTATGATTATGGAAATTTAATACAGAATAGTGTAGATTTGTATTTATAGGCACTAAAGGTACTCCCAGACAGAAGTTATATAACGTTATAAAACATTGTGTAACACGAGAACATTTTATGACATCATGTAAGATACGCTACAACATGTCAAAAAATAAACGTGTCTTTTGTTATAATTTGTTAAAAAATATTATCTAACATTATATAACTTCTGTCTGGGAGCACCTTAACAGAACAAGCTATTCTAGTATAATAGCCTGAAATAATTCAAAGTACCTTCACTTTCTTTTGAGATGATTTAAAGATTCGGCGAGCTCTTGTTACTATTTTAAACCTACTATCGACAATTTCTAAGCTTAAGAAGCTTCTCTATGTGTGCACACTAGACCTGAGGGCGGTATCTGTGGGATGAGAGGTGACAAGCAGGTTCGACGGTTTCTCAACTCATGTGATTTAGTAGAATACAACTGTATATACAAAACTGGTAAGATCATAACTTAATTAAATTGTGGTGTAAAAGAAGGTTGCAACGAATTTACCTCCTGTACCCATATTTACATATCATAATTATTACAGATTTCAAAAGGGTGAAGTTAGAGTTATGTCAAGATTTACCACCTCTGTAGTGCATTTTAAAAACCTTACAGTGCCGAGATGACAAGTTTTTACTAATTATTTTCACACGACAATTTCTTCGAACGGAACTTGAAGAGGAAATCTACCAAATACTGACATATTATGTTTTTCCTGTCTGCTTTATATAAGCATCATAATATAATGGTGCTGGAAATGCATGTAAATAAATATAAAACTAATTTTTATATCCTATACATGCATATTATTATAAAACAAAGTCGCTTTTTTCCCTCATGTCCCTTTGTTCCCTTTAATCTTTAAAACTACGCAACGGATTTTGATGATTCTTTCAGTGTTAGATAGCCCATTTATCGAGGAAGGCTATTTTATCACGCTAAGACTAATAGGAGCGAAGAAATAGAGGAAAATGTGTAAAAAGCGGGGAAAATTATTATTTGAAAGGGCTAACTTGAACGCGCTAATCTCAGGAACTACTGGTTCGATTTGAAAAAATATTTCAGTATTAGATGCCCATTTATTGAGGAAGGATATATTTTATCACGCTAAGACTAATGAGAATGTGGAAAAAACGGAGGAAATTATTTGAAAGGGCTTATCGCGCGTAGTACTGGAGCAATTTTATGTTATTTGGCACAGATAAAAAGTAGACCACGTGAAGGATCATAGGCTATAGATTTTAATCATTTTTTCAGGGGCTATATATATTATACCCGTGCGACGCCGGGGCGGGTCGCTAGTAAGCTCTAAAGTACTAAGTAGGTGAAGAAAATACATAGCTGCCAATGTTCAGGTCGTTTCCGAATACCTTACCATCATTACAATAATTATAGTCATTACTCTATAGTTTCACAACTCTTAAGTAAATCCATTACAAGTAGTTTCCCATTAAAATAGAGATTTTTGGGTGCGATAACAAACAATGGAGCCAGCCCTATAATTATGAACCCTAAATCATGTTACACCATTCCAAAGCCTTTGAAACTATATTTCATATCAATGGACATTTCAAATTAGGTACTCGAGGTAAATAACGAGTATAACTAGAGATAACGGAACTAATAAATAGTATTATTATTAGGAAATCCTAAGTTCATTCTTGTAACAGTCTTAGGAACATTTTGCAACTGGTATGCTACCTAATTGAAACAAACAAAAGTGTTAAAAAACCTCCTTGAAACTCATTCATGCTAGAAAAGGTATTCTTTTAAAAAAATGCATGATTTTTAATTTAAAAAAAATTAAGAAAATTCAAGAGAATCAAACTTATGAAAATTCTCTAAGCCTCAAAGGTTAACACTTTATGAGCCCTCATATTTCTCGTAAGGCCTTTATTAATATGATAAGAATGCTGTTAGATGTTGTCACCAGCGCTTGAGCAACCGCTAGATTTAACATACGTCGCTTTCATATTCATCATTGCATCAAACAATTTGGCAGCCGGCTTGCGAGTTGCGACACACCAGATAATGTAAAATATATATGGACATAAGGGACACGGCTTAGACGGCCAAGGGCAAACTTATTTTGTTTACATGACTTGGCATTTTTTTCACGGACATCGGTCAACTATAATTTCCTACCACAGTGGTTCCTGTAAGCTAAAATATTTATGACGACCTCTGTGGCTCAATTGGTTGAGTGTGTGGCATATCAAGTCGGGAGTCGCGGGTTCGAATCCCGCCGACGGAACAAAAAGTTTTCAATGTTCCCGGGTCTGGATGTGTATTAAATATGTGTAGGATATAATAAAAAAAATCTTAAATATATGTATAGTCTAGAAGTATTAATTAATATACATAATATTATTTCCGTTGTCTGGTACCTGTAACACAAGTCCTTCAGGTACTTAGCACGGGGCCAGACTGACGTGGTGTGAAGCGTCCATAGATATTATTATTATTATTTGGCAGAGGTACGCAGTCACGTAAATGTTTTGTTATGACTAATGATAAAACGATCAGGGAACTCGAGGGACTTTATTGTCTAAGGCAGCGGTTCTCAAACTTTTTGGTAGCGGAACCTTTTATGTTATTTTTGACGGACCCCAGAAAAAAAGAAAGTTTTTTTCTTTGAATAAATTGTCTCCATTCTGGTGGTGTCTCTTCCTAATTCTGTCTCATTTCGAAAAACAATTTAATATGTATCACTCGCAGAGCCCCTTTGACGCCTTCGCGGAGCTCAGAGCCATTTTTTTTTTACAAAATTAGAGGAAGAACACATTGAGAATGGCTGATCTAAGATACTATAGTAGTTATGTCTATTGTGCTATAATTGAGATTTATTCGAAACGAAAAGAGTTCATTGAGATGTAAGAGTTTGTTTATTTTGTAAATTATATTATAGCAAATAAAATATATTTAGAACAATAATTAATGGTATTTGGGTTATATTTAGTTAAAAACTACTTGTGTAAAATGAATATAATCATAAAAAACTGGTTTGTAGACTGTAAAACACTCAATAAGTTTCAAGGCCTAATCTATGCTAAAAGGAAATAAATTGGTGTTAGCAGGATATGTAAGGGATGTAGAAGAGCTAAGAACTAATGGCAATGTTATTTAATACGAGCCAATATAATTCGCCGAACATCGGTTACTTTAGCATCCTATAAAACAAGACGTTCAAACGCAAGTACTCAACCGACCAAAAAACGTAACTAAACATTTGGATAAAGCAATTCTAAACATTATTATTCATTCTTACAGATAGATAATAATGATTGTTGCTGGCGTAAAATGCAGCTGCGTTTTAACCAGAGCGGCAAGTGCAAACATATTGCTGCTTTAATCAGTAACAAAAATATGAGCAATAGGTACTTGAAAAAAATAAATGTTTTGTTTTTAAAATCTTGTTTTTATTTATTTTTAACAACATTAATTATACTCTTGAAGAAAATCGGAGTCCAAAAATTTACTAAAACACTGCAAACATTTTTCACGTTTCTGAGTCTTTGCATTAATGCACTTTGAATCAATGAGTTTCTAAAATAGTAACATAGAATATCATTGCTTTCAATATGGATTCTTACTCGAGCAATATCATAAGTCCTTTCGGTTTCCTCTTACTCGTTTTGTTTTGCTCAAAATGGGGGCATAATAATTTTAACTTTTTTACCCCTTTCATCTAAAACTTGCTTACTTGAAAAACCTCTTTCATTCAAAACTCTATCTCCAGCTTCTAAAAGTTCAGTTAAACCAGATGTAGTATCTGGTTGTTATTTGTGAGTCACTTTTTCTTCCACCTGATACTTTGGATTTAAATGAAATATTCTATGAAACTATCACTGCCAGTTTTGTCGTCGGGTTTTGGAGACCATCATGGTGATCCATCAACACTAAAGGTACTCAAAAACTCCTAACATTGACTTGACTGATAATGCAATTTTAGGTAAATATCGAATCTCATACTTTTTCATTTTTAGAGCAGATATCTGATTTAATTTCCTAGTGGATTTAGGAAAAACATTAAATTTGTACTGACTACCTATATTTTGCATGTATTTTGCTGTTATTTTTGCAGTCTATGATACAAAAACAATTAAGACCAATTTCTAAAAATTTCAAAACAAGATTGACAAGTTTGTTTGACTACTATCTGAGCCCTATTGGTTGCATATTTTTGCCGCGGCAAGCGCGGCAATCGCTTTCTTTGTCCCCTCCACCCACTTCGCACGCTCCGAATATGAGTATTATCGATGTGAAGATGTTGTCAAACTGCTGGCCTGGTGCGACGGGGGAACATTGTGGAAAAAAAATATACCTTACTTAGTTCTTCACTACCAAAAAGGTGGTTATATCAATGGGATGCATAACGATAACGAGTCATAAAAATCAATGCTATAGACCATACAATTTTCTTGGATAATAATTTCCTTTGTACTTATGAATTACATAATGCCAAGCATCAGTTTGATAAAAAGTGAACGGTAGTTTCAATTATTTCATGAGAATGAATAATTACAAGTAGAATTAACTTTCGCGTCAGTTTATAAAACTGTACCTTCCCTTTTTTCCGTCTTCAAAAAAAGGTAGGTACAGTTCCCCGACAGTCTGGGTACGTGGGACTCTGATAATTTATCGAAGTAGTCGATAAATTGAATTGGCGTTACTTAACAAAAATCATTCAAAAATAATGTGAATGATTTAAATTTTTGCCAATTTTTTTAATCCTTCGATCGTGGATTCTTGGAAATCTATTGTTATTCTATTGTTGTCGTGATCACCGGTGATCTTATGAGGCTTGATAAGTTAATTCAAATTTTATTTTAAAGAATGTAATCATACTATGTTAATTCTTTAAAATAAAAATAGTAGTACTTATTATAAATATAAATCTATTTTTTCTTTGCTGCGCATATTTCATATTATGTTGCCTATAGAGTAATAAATTAATAGTTTACTACATTTTATTTTAATAAGTTCCGGTAGTAAGTAATAAAATATTATAAGAAAACATATTATTACCTAACATAATCAGTGCGTGGAATATTGTAGTTATTAAAATTACTGCCCTAAAAGTAGGTAATGCTCTGTAAAAGTTTCGGTTTTCTTGGTCGAACCTAATATATTTTTGAACAAAGATATATAGAAACTGGACATTGGACAAAGTCCTAGGAATATGTCCAGTATTGTATCAACCAACCTCTTTCAATCCACTTTTCCGAAAATATAAAATTTAAAGAACTAATTTTCAGCCGTTATATAATACAGAAGAATATTCCTGGGTATTGCAAATAAATCTACTATGGCAATCTCACTAGGATAATACTGAAAACGTAACTGTATTTGCAGATATTATTTTTATCAATTACTGTAAAAAACCATGCAGTTTTAAACTAAGTTAACAGTACAATATCGTGATCTCATAGAGAAACTGAGCCTTGAATTTGAATATTATGTAACAATAGGAATTAGAGCACGAGGCTCCCGAGTCGACACTCAGTAAGGTAACACGCGCACTCTAATTACATCGACCGAGGACTTCACATTGTACGCTCTATGCTCGTTATGTCATCCGTTTTCAATATCAATTAGACACAGGATTAGCCAAACCAAAAGTGATGGTTTTTTGACATGAAATGAGCTACGGTCTGTAAATGCACTATATAGAGTCTTCACTAGACACTTTTGATTACGGTTTTATCCATTTCTGTAATAAAACATAAGGTTTCTTATTCTAAATGGTCATTTGTTTAAGTGACAGAATTTTAAATTTATGTAATTTGGATTTTGGATATAAATTTCAATATATTACAGGGGGGCGTGGAAATCCTTAAGGCGTTTACTATGCGAAATGGCACTATTAAAATAATATATTACTAAAATAAAAAAATAAAAATAAATAATACGGTGCACAAACTTGGTCAGTGACCGATTTGCAAAAGTCCCAACTCGGGGTATGCCAACGAGCGATGGAGCGCAGTATGCTAGGAGTTAAACTTCTCGATACAATGAGAAACACCATACTGCGCTCAAAAACGGGAATCAAGGACGTAGGAGTAAAAACAGCAAAGTTGAAATGGGATTGGGCAGGACACGTAAGTCGCATGCATCCCGACCGTTGGGCAAAGATCTCAACAGAGTGGGTACCTGAAGATGGACGCACGCGCCGCCGCCGTGGCCAGCCTAGAAAAAGATGGCACGATGAGCTGAATCATACCAGCCAGGCTGGCCAGCGGTGGCACAGGAGCGAGCACAATGGAAGACCTTGGGGGAGGCCTTTGCCCAGCAGTGGGACAGCATAGATAGATAGATAGAGAGAAAATTCTTTATTTGTACAACTAAAAACTAAACATAAAAACAATAACACAATATAAGAAAACTTTGTACAAATAGGCGGCCTTACTGCTTACAGCAGTTTCTGCCAGGCAACCTTTAACTTAAACTACAATAAAAATAAAAGTATTTATTCAATATTATGACTAATATACTACATAATGACGTACTACATATAAATAACACATGTTATAATAGGTACCTAAAAATTGTTTATATATACTACATAAAATTTACACAAATATAATATTTGAAAAAAAGATAAGTACATTTATAGTTAGTTATTATGACAGATTTAGATAATATTCCTTAACTCGTTTCTTAAAAGTATTTATAGTTTGTGACTTTTGGATGGTTTCAGGTAGAGCGTTCCATAGGCGTATAGCAGAGATAGTGAAGGAGGAGTCATAGTGAGCGGTATTGTGAGAGGGAAAAGCAAGAGTAAGTTTTTTGGACGACCGAAGAATAGGGTTATTATGACCAAGAAAAGTGAATTTATCTTTCAAATAGTGAGGAGATCTGGGTTTGAAAAGAATGTTATACAAAAGTTGCAGTATGTGAGCATTCCGACGCATTCTGATAGGGAGCCACTTTAGTTGGGTCCGGTATTCTGAAACATGATCATATTTCCGGAGACCAAATATAAAGCGGATGCATAGGTTTTGTAGGCGTTCGATTGAGGATAGAAGTTGTTCACTGAGGTCGCAATAGCAAGCGTCAGCGTAGTCAAGGATTGGAAATAGTAAGGTTTGTGCTAGAGTGATTTTAGTTGGGATGGGAAGGAAATTACTCAGGCGCCTGAGAGAAGCGGTGGCGGCAGAAACTTTTTTACAAAGCGCTTGAACTTGTATGTTCCACGATAGAGTTTGATCCATAAGAACCCCCAGATTTTTTACAGACATCTGTAAAAAATCTGGGGGTTCCTTTTAGCACATGCTAAAAGGAACTATTGCTCCATCAATGTTTATGCTCGGCAACTGAGCGATGTTTACTTTGCTTATCAATTGCCTGCTTCCAATGATAATGCATTGTGTTTTAGAAGTATTTAAGTTGAGGCCATAGTCTTTGCACCATTGGTGTATTTTCTCTAAATCGATGATGGTTTGGGCAATATCGTGAGGTAATGAGGTAAGTGAAGTATGTCTGTGATTCTGTAAATCATCTGCGAACATGTGGTAGAAGGAGCAAATTATTAGGGCAATAGGAGCTATGAAAATTGAAAAAAGGAGTGGTGACAATACACTGCCCTGTGGAACACCAGCGAGTATATCACACCAAGATGTTGTAGTGTTATCGATTTTTATACATTGGCGGCGTCCAGAAAGGAAACTTTTAAACCACTCTAGTGCCTCTGCTGATAGATTTAAAGAACTGAGTAACACGGTGTTGAAGGCGTTGCTGAAGTCAAGAAGAGTAAGGATGGTTAAATTTTGATTGTCCATAGCTAGTCGAATGTCATCAGTAATTTTCACAAGTGCGGTTGTCGTGCTATGCCCCGGCCGAAAGCCCGACTGCATTGGGTTAAACATCCTGTGATTATTCAGGAAGGAGCTAAGCTGCTGATGTACCGAACGTTCTAAGATTTTGGATAGGAAAGGAAGAATAGAAATCGGTCGGTAGTCAGAAAAGGATAGAGGATTCGTTTTTTTGGGCAGGGGGATGATATTTGCATCTTTCCAGGAGGATGGGAATACTTTGGAGGTGAGCGAAAAATTAAGAATATGCGTAATGACTGGAGAGACTGTGTCGAGAATAGGAACAAGCATGTCACGCCCAACGCAGTCGCTGCCCACGGCCTTCGACGATATCGGCATAATAGTTTTCCTAACATCACTGACTGACAGTCTACTAAAAGTGAACGGTGAAAAACTAGGCGTAGCTAGAGAAGAAAGAGTTTTAAGGGTTTCAGCTTTCCTCAGGGTATCAAATTTATGGGGGGAACTGGCAAAGTGTTGATTTAAGTTTTCTAAGTTTACATCAGAGGAAATATTTTTTTGTTCCTTCCCAATACCCAACGACTTAAGAAATTTCCAGACTTTAGCCGAATCTTTGACTTCTACCGATGATTTGATGTATTGCATTTGTGCATCTCTACAGAGTGTCTTACAGCGGTTCCGAAGTTTATTATACATATCTTTGTTAGAGTCAGAGTAATTTTTCTTTAATTTTGTTTTGGCACGGTTTTTTTTATTTATAAGTGATTTAATTTCAGCAGTTAACCAAGGAGCAGGAAGATGTTTAATTTTAATGGGGTGTAGAGGAGCATGTTTATTATACAAATCTAATATTGTTTTGTTAAAGATATCTATCTTTTCGTCAACTGTTGTGGCTTCCCTAATTGCTGTCCAGTCTATATTATCTGCATCGTCACGAAGAAGATCAATATCCATATTTTTAAAACTACGTTGTAACACTATTCTTGGTTTTGTTTTGGTTGGACGCATTTTGTATGAAAGAAACACATAGTCATGGTATGAGAAACCATCTGCAGGATGCTGGCCAAAAGATTGGACATAGCTAGGAGATGATACAATCATAAGGTCAAGAAGAGAAGGTGAAGAATTAGGGAAGAAATGCGTAGCGTTAAGAGGAAGAATGCATAGGTTGTAGGAGTCGACAATAGAATTTAGTTTCTTAGACCTGTTATCATTTTTTATAAGGCAAGTATTAAAGTCACCCATAAAGATAATATGTTCATATATCGGAGAAAGTTCATCTAAAAGTTTTTCAAATGAGTGAAAATAATTAACGGAGAGATTAGGACTATAAAAAACGCCTAGAATAAGTTTTGTAGTGCAATTTGTTATTTCCAGAATAAGATTCTCTGTTTCATCTATTGGGGGGGGCTGCGTTGATGATTTTAAGATTTTATAATTAATAGACTTGAAAAAAAGAAAAAAATACTTGATATAATCAAGTAAATAACTTAGCTTTTTTAGCCTTTGAAGATATAATAAGTAATATACTCATAACAACTTAGCAACTGTACTAACCTCAATAAGGAAATGAAAATGATACCGGAAAATGTACAGAGTGGTGAGTAACATTCGCGCACGATACTCCAGCTAATATAGAACATAATAGTTCCTGTTACAATTACATACGAAAAGTATATAACGCGTTAATCGTTATTAATTACATCATATTATGCTGTTGAGCATTATGTTTTATTAACTGAACATAATTTATTTTTATTACTATGCTCAAGCACCAAGTTTTTGTCGAGTTGAAAAGTTATTTTTGTGTTTCATAAATTATTACACAGATAATTTAAGCTTCACTGGGATTTAATGATTATACAGACCATTTTTCAGAGATTATATATAAGCTGAGGACATGCAAGATAAAAAGTAAGATGGGTTGTAATTATAAACCTTATAATCATTGTACACTTAAGAATCTTACGCAACAGTGCGACGACGCTCTCTTCAACACGGTAACGTACAGAATCATTTGTCACGGTATCGATAATCAACAATAAATACCCATTGAACTCTGTAATCAATATGAAAGCCGTTTTCGCTTGAAGAGTAAAAGAAAGAAATGATCTGTCGTCCCTTTCTCGCCCACTTTCGTTGAGGCTTCGGCGCGGGCGCACCACCGAAGACAGGTTAGTTTTAGGTGACCGCGCGTTGGCGCCGTGCTGTGCCGGCCTCGGAAATTCGTTGTTTCTTGTGTCTGTGTTGTGTTCATTATAATGAGGAAAGGAATAATTGGATTGTCAATACAGGTACGAACATACTGTATATCTACTCGCACTTTCTAGTACGACGTCCGAATATCCTTGCCCTGGTTTACAATTTATAGCACTCGTCGTTTAAATTATACACTTGAACTCTGAGGTTAATAATTCGAGTAACTACGCTGTAATAATGTAATCGTGATTCAATTTTATGGCTTTAATTTAAAAAGCACAACCTTTTTCATGTAGTATAGAAAAATCCATAGACGGAAATCTATTCACAAGAAATATATGACTGACGTGGGAGAGCCATGCTTCGGCACGAATGGGCCGGCTCGACCGGAGAAATACCACGTCCTCACAGAAAACTGGCGTGAAACAGCGCTTGCGCTGTGTTTCACCGAGTGAGTGAGCTATTTCCTTCCCTACCCTCCCCTATCACCCCTTAAGGTCGTCCCCCGAGCAAACGACCTTGGCCATACATTTGCCGCGTTGCCGAGATCGCGCCAAAACCCTATTATTTTTACTTATCTTGGTTCAAAATTGTCCTAAAAAAAATTTAAAACGGCGAATATGTAGTTTACGATATTGTCGATATATTGGCGTCAGTTTCAAATAAAAGTAATTTGTAAATCCTAAGGAGATGCTGAATGTATGCTTGAATTTTAACAAATTGGTATTACTTTGGAAGCTGATATCATGAGTATAAGAAACAAAAATAGAAAATTTAAAACGACAAAAGGAATGTTGATATACTGAAGATTATTGCTGTATTTTTATTATAACTTTGTAGCTTTCAGATTATGAGTTTATAAGGTTTTAAATACGGTCAATTACGGAATCTCCGGACGGAACGCCCTTAAAAGGCCGGCAACGCACCTGTAGCTCTTCTGATGCTGCGAGTGTCCATAAGCGACGGAAGTTGCTTTCCATCAGGTGACCCGTTTGCTCGTTTGCCCCCTTATTGCATAAAAAAAAATATATTATGTTCGATCTTACAATAATTTAGTTACTATAGTTAGTTTAGAATTCCTCCTTTAATCCTTTAATAAACCTCCTTTTTTTAAAAAAAAAAAGTCTATTAAAAGTATGTAAGTATGTATCTTAAAAACCCTATCGAGTTAGAAGTCTATACGAGTACTAGTAGTTTCTAAAGAGGTGTTAAATTATAAAAATACAATAATTGGCAACATAACCTGAATTCAGTTATTTGACTTAGGTTTATTATGAGACCTGTGAAATTATTACTTAACTTAAAGTTAGCACTACAGTGCCTCATTCATTGTATGTAATTATGTAATAGTGTGTTTGTTTATCTACGTATAAGTAGGTAATTATGACATTCTTTACAATATAGTAGGCTAGTAGTTAGTACCTTGACTACAATATGCCTCACGTAGGAACAATGAAGTTAAAAAAGGTTACTAAGTGTAGGTTTAGGCCTTGCAGATACAGATTTAATCTAAGCCTCAAAAACATAATAAAACAAAATAAAGATTTTATTTTTAAATCATGTGTGTACATTAACTTAAAATGAAGCATAATTTAATTGAATAATTGAATAAATGATTTAATTAAATATAAGTTGGGTAAACAAGTCCAAAACAAAATTTTCAACAAACCCAAATTGATGCAAAAACCTATATTTATAAGGTTGAAAATAATACAATATGTATTTATTAAGACTTAACTCATCAAGCCCCATTAGCTCACCGGTGAGCGAGAACAATAGAATAACAATAGATTTCCAAGAATCCACGATCGAAGGATAAAAAAGAAACATGAAATTTTCCATTTAACTATCTACTAAACTCGCAGGAGCTCAAGATGGGGTCTCCACATGCGCAGATGTGAACTACCGTTGTTAGCACATTTCACAACGCTGGTACAGGACCATACACCATTAACGTTGTGTAAATAAACGTCGATAATTCACAACGATAATGGTCGTCGTCGTACATTTTCCATTTAAATGCTCCAGCAAAATGAACATTCTAGTAGCACTCTACTTTTAACGTTTTTAAAACTAGTGAGAACTTATTCGGCATTAAACAAACAGGGGAAACAACAGAAATAATTGCGATATGTTAGTAATAGGTCGGTTTTTCTGTCAAAAAAAAACTATCATCAACATACTGATTTGAACTGATGGGAACTTAATATTAACGAGATTTTGGTCTTCATCAAAGCCCCTCAAAATATGTCACATAAATCATTTAGCTAGCTTTTTGGTAAATTGGTTTTGCTTTTATGCATGCTAATAATATTTTAAATGTGAAAGTGCGTTTGTCTGTCACCTCTTCACGCCTAAGCCGCTGAACTTATTTTTCTAAAATTTGGTATGGAAATACTTTGAGTCCCGAGAAAGGACATAGAATAGTTTTTATCCCGGAAAAATGTACAATTTCCGCGCAGTAAACGAATCTTAGCGCAACGGAGTTACGGGCGTTATCCAGTTAAAGTTTAAAATATATTATATATATATATATTTTACACAACACTTACATCTAGTGTGCATTAGCTCTACAACGACCTAACCTACATTCAATACAAGCTAAAACAATAGTGCTGTTGTACTGATAAATGAGTATTGGTTGTACTTAAAAGAATACTACGTGACTGTATTTGTGTGTACTCATTCTGTTTAGCGTAATCCATTTTAATCTTTACGTCTAATCTGAACTCAAACCATTATAATACTGCCATTATAATGATTTTGTGTCACGTGGTACCAGTCAGTAGTCTACGGAAGTACACTGAGGCACTGGCAAATATAAACCACAAAATATGTGCTCTTTCAGCGTTGCTCCTTTGACAGTGATATCTTAATGTCAGGAATACATACAGCTCATAAAGTTATATTAGTTTTGTTACACTTTGCATATTATATTATGTCACGTTGTATTACCACACAAGTCACAATAATTTTAATTAAGCTTATCGCATAGGCTCAGGTTTTTGAAAATTATCATATTTAATGAACATTTAATGAACGTTTATTTACAATTTAAAGCAATCTAAAGAGTTTCGCAATCGCACTTTTATCAAACTCGACTTCAATAAATAATGTAGCCCTATCGAAACAATTTCGTCACGCAAAGCCTATGAAATCTTAGGCACAAGAAATTTAATTTCAAGTAACCATTGTAAAATTTAGTCTGTAAATCTAGCGTATAATAGGTATAAAGCGTAAGCTATTGCTTAAGGAATAATTTATAATAATATGTGTGTGCTAAATATAGCATATATAATACTTATGCTTCTAGAATCTAGTTCAAACAAAAATGTAATCGAGTACATATTAATTATAAATTATTCCTTAAAAATCGCGGCTTTACAGCGATAAACTGTTCGCTTTTATTTTACCTTAAAATCTCTGTTCATATACTAAAAAAAGAAATTAAAAGTATAAACACACTTCAAGTCAAAAAAGGTTATATAAAGGTAAAAGGGAAGAAGTTATTGTGGCAAAATGAATGACCGCTGACGAAGCAATAGAAGATTGATACCAGTATTTAACGTAAATCATGACTGAAAAAAAGCAAACATCATTTATTCCTTTTTCTTCTTTTTTGGAATTTTGAACTGGTGTTTAAATAAGAATATTTTGAAGCAATAAATAGCATTTGCCATCCAACGAGCCCTGTGCAGTCCTGCTGGCATTCGAAATGATATTCCTTTCTCAGGAACTCCTAAATAAATAATAGTGAGATTCAGTAGCTCTTTGTAATCATCTCAAGGCTGATACTGGTTAAGTTGATTTTGAGCGAAGGAAATCATATCCTGAGCTACATTTTAACTACTTCCAGCAAGAGATGTTACTGTTTTATAGTTGGTCTGGGGCCTGAGTCAAGACGAACTCGTAATCGTTTCGTTATAGAATCGCCGATCAAAATGTATGGAATTGACATAAGCGTTAGTTAACATTAACAGTTCTCACAACAGCTTCTAACATTATCTCTAATATATGATGGCGACACGCCAGCCAAAGCATATCTTTCTCCATTTTTTGCACCAGTTGTATGCATGCTCCATTTCTCAGTCCCGAGTTGACTATCAGGCAAGAAAAGGACGGAGAGAGTCAAATTGCGAACTAGCAGGAACTAGTGCTCGTTGGTGTGTCATTTAAACAAACAAAAGTCATGCCCAGTTATAAATTACATTATATAAAAATCTCCCAAAATAGTTTGTTTTTATAATTTTAAAATGTCTGGCGCGACCCTTAAATACTATTTAAAAAAAAGACGGTTGGAGAGTAGTGTTTTGTGTCGAACTCGAACTCGAACTCAAACTCGAACTCGACTCGAACTCGACTCGAACTCGGTTGTCTGTACATATAAAGTCGATTTACTGACGATAGTTGAACGTGACAACGTCATAGCCTTAAACGTAACGCTTCAGAGCCTCAGAGGTAACGCCGCATATTGCGTCATGTTTTTTCGTGCGCGCAGCCCATATCGCATTATAAGACGTTGTCACGTCAAAAATCAAATAAAAATTCTGTATTCATATTAAAACACAGAGAACATAATTAGATGGTGCCCCGTTGATTTTTTTCACATTGAAAAATAAGGACCACCCTAATACTTATAGTTATAAGTTATACTGTTATAACATTTCGCATTGTGAACATATTGTAAAAATATAATATTATTATGTTGTAATCATTCACAATTTTAACCAAACGCCTGCACAAGGTAAGGGAAGAGACCTAATGGCAGACACTTTAAGGAAACATGCAACATTTGAATGCTATAAAATATATATTTATGAAAATAAAGTTCTTACAAAATAAAACTATTATAATTATTATTCTCTGACAAATCAATTAAAAAATATATTATTGGTATTTTTGTAAACTTAGTCATAAGTACTCATAGATGACATCACAAAAACGAACATCACTAATAGTAGACACCAATATGAACTAATAGTTGACATAGAACATTACATTACATTTTTTCCTATTATTAGGTCTTTATTTGCCATTTTTCAAAAGATTTAATTTACTTCATCATAGTAACTACATGCATCAGAAATATTATCCACGTTGTCTCCAGATTCTATTCATTCTTCTTCCATGCTGAAACTAACTTTCCTTTTATTTTTATTTTTCATATTTTTGAAGTGAAAACTTCTTAAGCGGCGTTGAGCACTTTTGTGGGATGGGTAAAAACTGTTAAACTCGCGTCAGATTCTTGTGCTGATCGAAAAACTTTGGAAAAACCGTAAGACGGTTGGTGTGTACTGTTTTGTGTCGAACTCGAAATCGAACTCGAACTCGAACTTGAACTCGAACTCGAACTCGAACTCGAACTCGAATTCGAACTCGAACTCGAACTCGAATGGATTGTAAGGGTTTCGATTAATTAAAAAAAACGATTTTTTAAAAATCGATTTTCATAAAAAATGGGTTAAAAATGTAATCGATTGTAAGGGTTTCGAATAATTACAAAAAATAGATTTTTCAAAAATCGATTTTCATAAAAAATGGGTTAAAAACTTAATCGATTGTAGGGGTTTCGATTAATAAAAAAATCGATTTTTAATAATCGATTTTCATAAAAAATGGTTTAAAAACTTAATCGATTGTAAGGGTTTCGATTAATTAAAAAATCGATTTTTAATAATCGATTTTCATAAAAAATGGTTTAAAAATTTAATCGATTGTAAGTGTTTCGATTAATTAAAAAAATCGATTTTTCAAAAATAGATTTTCATAAAAAATGGGTTAAAAATTTAATCGACTGTAAGGGTTTCGATTAATAAAAAAATCGATTTATTAATAATCAATATTCATAAAAAATGGGTTAAAAATTTAATCGATTGTAAGGGTTTCGATTAATCTAAAAAAATCGATTTTTTAATAATCGATTTTAATAAAAAATAGGTTAAAAAATGCACAACGTTAAAAATCAAGGTTTCACTACTGCCGGCACTCCCGGAGTGCAACCCGTCTTTTATTTCCTAGCAAATTTATTTTCAGTCTTTAGTCTCCATGCTTCTTTTGCCTCTTCTTTTTTCTTCTTTCATTCCTCAGCTCTCCTTTTTCTTTTTTTTACTGTTAAAAACTAAAGCAATCGATTTTTAGATCAGTACAAGGTCTAATATTTGACACCATGTCCATTTTTAGGTGCAGTAGTTCTAAGTTCTTAGATTGTTAATATAATTATATTTTCAAAATTACTTTAGTATGTATTGCAAAACTCAAAGATGAGATCCATGTCAACTATTAGGTTTTTTATTTTTACGAACTAATAGTAGACACCCTTTATATTGTTAGGGAAAATGGATAAAAAATCTTAAATAAACATTAGTTAGTGTATACAACATGACCATTAATCCAATGAAATCAATAGAAATTACAAAAAAATCAAATAAATGTATTCAAAACCTACGTGCAAAATTTCGCCTTCCTTAACCTATTTGCTAAGAAATTGCCGAGCGTGTGTTGACGCGGTTATATTATTTACGAAAACTGATCCCATTTTAAAATTTTGTTCCCGAAGGCGTCTCTAATATATTTTTTCAATTCAACAGATAGCTTGAGAAGCTTATAAAATTTACAGTGGTGAGAAATAATTAGGGTAATTCTTATTTTATGGTATTTTTGTCATAAGTGTCATCTATTAGTTCAGTGTCTAGCATTAGGTCCGTTCCCTTTTTTTATGCAATAAGGGGGCAAACGAGCAAACGGGTCACCTGATGGAAAGCAACTTCCGTCGCCCATGGACACTCGCAGCATCAGAAGAGCTGCAGGTGCGTTGCCGGTCCCTTACTAAGTCTTTACTTACAATGTTTTTAAGTATATTAATTACTTAGTTTGCAAATAAAATCTTTGAATCTTTGAATCTTCCCACACGATAAAGAAATTTCTGAGCTAGTGATGGAAAAATCTTATACTTAATCATAATGCAATATTGCTACGTAAGTACTATTCAGTAAAAATATCTAACTACTAGCATGCATTGCTGTAACCTTTCATATTTTATCATTTCATGAATATTTAATATATTTGCATAATATTATAATATTATGTTAGTATTATGTTAGGATGGCATAATTTTCAAGTCTTGTACCCGTAATGCAAATACTTGTATAGCCATTTTGAATTTCGTACATCCATATTATGCTAATGTGACATCAATTCAATAGTCATGATGAGCATTCTTGTAGCTATTGTATTTTGTTTTAATATCAGTGATGGATTTAGATATGGACATTGAAATAAGCAATAGCTTAGTTCAATTCGAAATTCAATTTAATGATAAGTTGTTAAGTTGGCTGTTGTATTTGTTATGCCGCCAACCCAAAGATTATAGGTATAATTTTAAAATTGGAATAATAATAATTTAAATTTACATTTTACCTAATTTTTAAATTAAGTAAATGTTAATAAATTAGGCCACTTCGGTACTTTTTTACCAGTTTAGTATTTGAAGTACTTGAAGGTGGAACTTTTTTAATAAGTTTTTCAGTTACAAAAAAATGCGTACCTAGCATATTATCTGGAGCCTATTTTTAAATCCAAAATTATGAGTATCTCAGTATTAACTATTAGAAGACAATTTCATTGATTTAAATAACGTTTTATATTTCAGTACCCTATTAAAGTTACTTTAATAGTAAGTAATTAAGAGAACAAAATAGGCCTTACGGCTCTACAACTATTCAACTCCCGATTGCAAAACCACTGCACCTGCGATCTTGACATTTGCTCACGTTTCGCTCCGTAGCTCTGTGACGTATTGTCGTTTCTCTCTAACGTTGTAAGGTATTTGTCACGTCAATATTGTTTTAACAATCCATATTATCTTTGTTAATAATATAAATGCAAAAGTGTGTCCGTCTGTCTGTTACCTCTTCACTTCCAAACTGCTGAATCGATTTTGCTGAAAGAACAAAGGCCATCCGCCTAACATGCTTGGACTATAAAAATCTTATAAAACGTAACTTGATGAAACATCTGTAATTTCAATTGCCTATTTAAATGTAACATAGCATGGCATTCAATATATTTTTAAAAGCTGGGAGTTTCAAGTAATAGTGTATTAAGTTTTTGAATTTTGAGGTTATAAATATAGTTAATAATAAGCTGTACTATCATTTTGAGTTATGGTTTTAGTTTAAACTAGCTGGCCCGACAGACGTTGTCCTGTCTTAACGATGATTATATAATTCGAATTGGTATAATTAAGAAAACAATAGATTAAAATTAGTATCTTCATGCCAAATTTCATCAAAATAGATTAAATAGTTTAAGCTAAAATCATAAAAGTTTATTGTGCTGGAACCGTACATTTTCCGAGACAAAAAGTATCCCTTGTCCTTTCCCGAGACTCAAGGTATCTCCATACCGAATTTCATAAAAACAGACTGAATAGTTTAGGCGAAAATCATAAAAGTTTATTGTGCGGGAACCGTACATTTTCCGGGACCAAAAGTATCCCTTGTCCTTTCCCGAGACTCAAAGTATCTCCATACCAAAATTCATCAAAATCGATTGAATAGTTTACGCGCAAATCATAAAAGTATATTATGCAGTAACCGTACATTTTTCCGGGACAAAATGTATCCTATGTCCTTTTCCTGGTTCTAAGCTACCTGTCCACCAATTTTCAGCCAAATCGGTTTATCCGTTCTTGAGTTATAAGTAGTGTAACTAACACCACTTTCTTTTATATATATAGATTACTAGCTGACCCGACAGACGTTGTCCTGTCTTAACGATGATTATTTAATTCTAATTTGTATATATAAGAAAACAATAGATTAAAATTAGTATTTTCATGCCAAATTTCATCAAGACAGATTAAAAGTTTAAGCGAAAATCATAAAAGTTTATTGTGCAGCAACCGTACATTTTCCGGGACAAAAAGTTTCCCTTGTTCTTTCCCGAGACTCAAAGTATCTCCATACCGAATTTCATAAAAATATACTGAATAGTTTAGGCGAAAATCATAAAAGTTTATTGTGCGGGAACCGTACATTTTTCCGGGACAAAATGTATCGTATGTCCTTTTCTTGGTTCTAAGCTACCTTCTCCACCAATTTTCAGCCAAATCGGTTCATCCGTTCTTGTGATAAAAGTTTATTGTGCGGGAACCGTACATTTTCCTGGACCAAAAGTATCCCTTGTCCTTTCCCGAGACTCAAAGTATGTCCATACCAAAATTCATCAAAATAGATTGAATAGTTTACGCGCAAATCATAAAAGCATATTGTGCAGTAACCGTACATTTTTCCGGGACAAAATATATCCTATGTCCTTCTCCTGGCTCTAAACTACCTCCCTGCCAATTTTCAGCTAAATCGGTTCAGCCGTTCTTGAGTTATAAGTGAAGTAACTAACACGACTTTCTTTTATATATATAGATTACTAGCTGACCCGACAGACGTTGTCCTGTCTTAACGATGATTATATAATTCGAATTGGTATAATTAAGAAAACAATAGATTAAAATTAGTATCTTCATGCCAAATTTCATCAAAATAGATTAAATAGTTTAAGCTAAAATCATAAAAGTTTATTGTGCTGGAACCGTACATTTTCCGAGACAAAAAGTATCCCTTGTCCTTTCCCGAGACTCAAGGTATCTCCATACCGAATTTCATAAAAACAGACTGAATAGTTTAGGCGAAAATCATAAAAGTTTATTGTGCGGGAACCGTACATTTTCCGGGACCAAAAGTATCCCTTGTCCTTTCCCGAGACTCAAAGTATCTCCATACCAAAATTCATCAAAATCGATTGAATAGTTTACGCGCAAATCATAAAAGTATATTATGCAGTAACCGTACATTTTTCCGGGACAAAATGTATCCTATGTCCTTTTCCTGGTTCTAAGCTACCTGTCCACCAATTTTCAGCCAAATCGGTTTATCCGTTCTTGAGTTATAAGTAGTGTAACTAACACCACTTTCTTTTATATATATAGATTACTAGCTGACCCGACAGACGTTGTCCTGTCTTAACGATGATTATTTAATTCTAATTTGTATATATAAGAAAACAATAGATTAAAATTAGTATTTTCATGCCAAATTTCATCAAGACAGATTAAAAGTTTAAGCGAAAATCATAAAAGTTTATTGTGCAGCAACCGTACATTTTCCGGGACAAAAAGTTTCCCTTGTTCTTTCCCGAGACTCAAAGTATCTCCATACCGAATTTCATAAAAATATACTGAATAGTTTAGGCGAAAATCATAAAAGTTTATTGTGCGGGAACCGTACATTTTTCCGGGACAAAATGTATCGTATGTCCTTTTCTTGGTTCTAAGCTACCTTCTCCACCAATTTTCAGCCAAATCGGTTCATCCGTTCTTGTGATAAAAGTTTATTGTGCGGGAACCGTACATTTTCCTGGACCAAAAGTATCCCTTGTCCTTTCCCGAGACTCAAAGTATGTCCATACCAAAATTCATCAAAATAGATTGAATAGTTTACGCGCAAATCATAAAAGCATATTGTGCAGTAACCGTACATTTTTCCGGGACAAAATATATCCTATGTCCTTCTCCTGGCTCTAAACTACCTCCCTGCCAATTTTCAGCTAAATCGGTTCAGCCGTTCTTGAGTTATAAGTGAAGTAACTAACACGACTTTCTTTTATATATATAGATATGAAACACACGTCAGATTTTTTAAAAATAAAAGTAGGAGGCAAACGAGCAAACAGGTCACCTGATAGGAAGCAACTACCGTCGCTCATAGACACTCGCAAAATCGGTATACGCTCTCTTCTCGAAATCCTCAAGAAGAGAGCGTATTTAAGCAGGTTGTATGGGTCCCTATGAATGACAGAATATGCGTTAAATATAAAAAAAAAAACATTATCCTGCGTTAAAAAAACAAATTCAATATTCATATTTTTAGAGACGATTATCTTTGTTTTCCCAGCTTCTAAAAATCAACTGTTTTTATTTAATTATAGCATTTTACCTAAACTACATTTTAGTAATAGTTCCACCTAGGTAACAAGAACCTTGTTTTTTAGTCCATTTTGGCCATTGTTCTTTGGGAGGTGATAATTATATAACCTGCCAAAACCCGCGACTTTTATATGATATTTTCTACGCCAACGTGACTCTGACATTGTTTTAATAGTGAATATTACTCAAAGGTCGAAGCAGATGGCGCTACTTGCACATAACGTAAATGTTACGACCAAAATTCGACATGTGGCTATCAGAATATAGACAGAAACGTTGTCAAACGTTGAACACTACCTTTTATTTACTGTCTATTGCTGTCTATAATAATTATTCTGATGCTACATTCTAGTGTAAAAACATTGCAGTAATATATCCAAAATACATTCTTTAAAGTAGCTAATGAATAATGATGAATATGCCACCAAAAGGGAGATCGCATACGTCACACTTTTTGTGTGATCGAGTCTGCGGCGAGTCTGATGGCACGCGCCCTGCAGATTGTATGTAAGCCGCAGACTAGATCACACAAAAAGTGTGACGTGTGCGATCTCCTAAAAAGTGTCAGCCGAAGAGAAACGTTGTGATGGCCTAGGGGCGGATGCGCACGTAATAAAATCATTACACAGTATTTTAAATCAATATCTCACATCTGTTGCGTCATTCGACCTACGACCTTTTGCACCTGCACTGTGACGGGTGACCGACTAGAAAGTTGACACTACTTTATTTCAGTTCTCATCTTCAGTTATACTGTTTCAATTTATTTTGAGCTAAATGTTAACAAACATAGGTAAGTATTGGCTATAGTGCTACAGTAAAACCGCGTCGGGTATTTAATTTGTTCTTGTTTTAATTTGTTTGCATTAACATTTAAATGATTTATAACTGAATCTCATTTTTTTATAGTTTTGATATTATTTTGTGATTGATTTGAATTTGCATTGCATAATGCACATATCAAATTGCTAGAAGTTTACAGAACTGCATCCACCAAATAATGTCAATAAAATCTCATATTTTACGGCAGTAAATCAAGGTTTAATTAAAAATTGTAAAATATTGACCTCCTTCTACAAAATCGTATTTTTTCTTCCATCCGCGAACTATACTAGACAGCAAAGCGTACCAAGTAAATGCAATGAAGATTCAACTTATTTGGTCTTAGCTTCATTAATATTCGCATAGGCCTAGACCAACTCGTATTTGCAATCTCTTAAGAGTAAAGAGTAATGCTAATCGCTGTTTATATTCTACGTGCATCGCGCCTCGACGAGCCAGACGCTTGATCCTACGTTGAACTTTGTAACCTATGTAGGTAAAATATTTGACTTACAATCTGATAATAAGTATTAATATGTTAGCTCTGCTGAAATGCCAATTAATCAACTAGGTATTTCGTATTATCATGAGAATCTATAGACAAGTCAAACTCACCTAATTTTTTTATCTTTAGTTGGTCATTAGTCGCAACTGCGTTACTTCGAAATTCAGTTATAGCACGAGAACTGTACATTTTTCCGGGATAAAAACTATTAAATGTCTTTTCCCTGGACTAAAAATATCTGCATACCAAATTTTGAGTAAAATCGGTTCAGCAGTTTAAGCATAATGAGATAACAGACAGACGGATATACTCTCGCATTTATAATATTAGTATGGATGTACAGAAAAACCAAGCACACGAATCTCATCGTAATTATTATTATTTTTAACAAAAAATTAAAACCGACTTCCAAGGTAAAAACAATAATAACATTAATATGAACTAAAAAGTATTAAATAATTTTTACTATCTAATAGTGCCTTTTTCCGAATTCGGCTAAACCTCAACTATTTCTGTACTCAATCTTCATTATTTTGAAGTCGGTACCAGATAGTCAAATCTTCAGTCCTCTGACAGAATATTTAAAATTTTTGGAACTGGCACCGACTTCAAAATTTTGAAGATTGAGTACAGAAATAGTTGAGGTTTAGCCGAATTCGGAAAAAGGCACTATTAGATAGTGAAAATTATTTAATACTTTTTAGTTCATATTAATGTTATTATTGTTTTTACCTTGGAAGTCGGTTTTAATTTTTTGTTAAAAATAATAATAATTTCACTCTTTTTAGTTACACTAGTAGATAAATCTTCGCGTATATTTTACGTATTTTATTACAATTTGTTAAGAGTCACAACTCACACTCACAAAATAATATAATATTATCAGTGAAGTGAACATATTGTGCTAAGTAATTTAACAATTTTAATACTTCAAGCCCGAAGCGGTCACCGGCGATTGCGATAACAATAGAAATGCTATTGTGTCTCGTTTTTTCACGATCGAAGGATCTATCAGATAAAAAATTGTACAAACTTGCATAGGATGTAGCGTAGCATAATATTTATAAGAACAGCTGTCAATAATTATCATAATTATTGACAGCTGTTCTTGTTATCAAGAATTCAAATCGATAGGTACTTAGTGCACCATCTATCGATTAATAAGTATAACTAATTAAAAAGACACTTAATGACTTTGTTTTGTTTAAATGCTCTTTTTAAAATAACTTTATTTTAATTCTATTTGTCTATTAAAATTTTATAAAGTAGTAAAGTATTCGATCTGTATATATTCGATATTCTGTCTTCTGCCGCCACGCGCCGCGCTAGGCGGCGACGCCGACCGCCGTGTATTAAAAAAAACAGGTGTTGTTAATTGTTATACAGTACATAATTATTATTATTAGTATATCCATACCTATGCCCTGTACTATTCTGTGCCATGAGACATTGGTGGCCTTAACACGACGTGGTAATGATGATGATGACGATGATGATGATGATGATTATGATGATGAATATGAATTGCATAGTAGTTTATGCTTTCTGTTCTTAAAACAGCGCCGAAACTCCCAAACGTGTATCTATAAGGAATCAGGAGTTCTCTCAGCATCATCGAAACCATGGTATACCTTGACCCAATATTTGACTTTTTGGTAGCGTATTCTTAGTACACTTCACATAAAACCAAAATCACCATATGTTTCCATATAAATTTCGAGGAGTTCCCTCGATTACTCTTGGATCCCATCATCAGGTCACCACCTTTGTGAAAATGGGACCAAATTGGAGTGAAACCTAATACAACAAAACAAAAATTTCGAAAATCGGTTCACAAACGGTGGAGTAATCGTTGAACATACAAAAAAAATATATATATCCACAGCCGAACATATAACCTCCTCGTTTTTTGGAAGTCGGTTAAAAAGCGATAAGCACCCAATATTGCTTTGTCAATTTCACTAATGAACGTAGAAAAAAGGCGGACGGAGTCTTATTAATTATTATACACAGAACTGTGTCTTCAGAGTCGGCCACACACACATTCTGAAATCTGACGCCTGTAAAATGGTATGGACTAGCGTAATAATGTGTGCGTGCGGACCGTGTACACTGTACATACAGTCAGCTGGCCGACTCTAAAGGACACAGTTTTGTGTATGGTGGGACTCCGTCCGCCTTTTTTATACGTCCATGATTTCACTTTGAAAATTTAAAATCGAAATAGCAAGTAATTTGATAAATAACTGCTAAGTATTTAATCATTTCCGATAGTAGGTATGCTACATTGTTATAGGTAGCATGACTATAATATTATATTTTCGCCACCAAGTACGGATCGAAGAAATCTTCTCGTCGTAGAATATTCTAGTAATCATCCGAGTTTGATGCGTGGTTAATCCGGCAATGTCGTGCCTACCCCGAACACAATACGTTACAATTTCTCACGTCGCCATTGTGCGCGGCGGAATTTACATTGTATTATGTAAACACCATTGTTTTAGCTCAGCCGTGTCACCATTCGACAACCCGTAGATGACTTGAGCCGTCGAATTAATTTGACAATACAATAGGATTTATTGTGACAGCTGTCCTTTTAATTTTGACATAAAACGAAGGCTTTTACGTAATACCTTTTAAGTTTTCACCGGTAAACGAGAGTTTGTCATTTGTTACGTCCGCGGTCCGCCTGAATTCCTGAAGCTTGTTCCTGCAAATTATACCTGACAGAAAGCAAAGACCAATGAAGACTCTTTCTCGATTAATAAGCGTCTAAATATAATAATGTAATAGAGATGCTTAGTACAGGTACCTAAACAGACGCATGCTACTTGTATAATTTGAAATTACGTTACTAAATCGAGTAGCTAATGCAGAGTTGTTCTACTATATACGATTTATATTGTGCTGTAACTATTGATTTGTCGGTAGCTATCGCAAGATAATCTTTAGCACGTACGCGTAGTAACGTGGGTTTCAATCAAAGATCGGACAGACTTTTCGATGTTTATCGCAATGACATTTTGGCAACCTTTGTCTTCTTATTTGATAGGAGTACCTAAGTAACAGAGAGCCAATTAGAAAATCTAATGAAATAGATAAACTCTTGTTCGAAAACATCTGGACCGGGAATTAAAACCTTAATCATAATTGACGAAAGCGTCATGAGACGAAATATCTATTTTTAGTTCATACAGTATCGTCAAATTAGAGGTCACATCTATGTGCTCTTGCGCAAAGTACTGGCTTAATTTGTTTTTTCCTTATATTTGCTTTTTTAATGTGTTAACACGGCCGTCCTCGTAAGAAGTAGGTTTCGAGTAATCGCGGTAAGACTTACGTGACAATTTTTAAACAAACACGCTTATGTGGAGTTAATCTTTAGACTCTACAATGTGAGGAAGGCTGCCTATATACTCTAAGGTCGTTTAAGTCAGGCTTATTTAAGAATGTACTCTCTAGACTGAAAGATTGTTCGTGTCTTTGTTTCAGTCTTTAGTCCCAATACGCTGATTATATTGTATTGATTTAAAAAGCGAAGACACATTGCGATGCTCTGCGGTGTATTAGCAACAGCGTCGCGATGCTCGGATATTTCACATCCATATACTTATATTATAAATGCGGTCTGTCTCTCTGTCTGTCTGTCTGTTACCTCTTCACGTCCAAACCGCTGAACTGATTTCGCTGAAATATGATATGGAGATACTTTGAGTACCGGGAAAGGACATACGATACTTTTTATCCCGGAAAAATGTACGGTTCCTGCGCGATAAACTAATTTTGGCGCAACGGAGTATCATCTAGAGTCTATCAAAGAGTCTATCTATCTAGTTTTTAATATATTGAGTACCTACTGTCATATTTTATTGATCTTGTGGAAATATGTGTGGAAGCATCTTCTTTCGTTGCGTTCAAAAAACTTCAATAGCGTGATTCAGGATTGTGGTGTGACGATAGGTGTACTTCCACAATATGCCACATTGGTTCGTTGTCGCCCACGATGTTTGGTCAAAACGATAAATGGGAAGGGTGATTAGCAGATTATAAACCATAGTTTATAATCTGCTAATCACCCTTCCCATTTATCGACTGAAAATAAAAGGTGGACAACTGGACATATCCAGTTGTCCACCTTTTATTTTCAGTCTCTACATCGACTCTTTTGTTGCTACATTACTCAACGACTACTACTTACGGGACTCAAAGACTACCAACTTTCAGCAAAATCCGTTCAGTAGTTTGGGCGTCAAGAGGTAACAGCCAGACAGACATGTGTCTGTCTGTCTGGCTGTTACCTCTTGACGCCTTTCGCCTTTCGCATTAACTATATTAGTATGGATTACATACAAACAAATATATTAAAGTCGTGACAACAAACAATGTTGTTTAGATTAGAAATCCATTAGTGTAATGAGTAATAATAGGTGTAGGCGTCATTTTAGCCGCGGGTCCTGTCCGCCATTTTGTTAAGGTCGTGTTGTAAGGAGATCTGTATGTGCCCTTTAAAGTATCTCTTTGACACCATAATTAAAGCATATATTTCTGCCTAAGGGGCTTAAGTAGAGCAATAATTGTATAATAAACAACATGTACTCGTTTGGTCAATCCTACTGGACTTGCTTCACACTTGGACTAGACTGATATCAAGTAAAGTTGATTATTATTATAGCAGTTTATATAAATATTTTTAACCGACTTCAAAAAAAGGAGGTTATCAATTCGACGCGTATGTTACATATGTAATATTTCCAGAACTGTCCAGTTTTCGTATATGTTAGTCTATATCAGCGTCTGAAAAAATGTGCCAAATTTCATAAGTGTAAGTATGTATATTTTAATGTTTGTGTTCTGAAATATCTGGAATTACGATTCCGATTTCAGTAATTCTTTTTTTGTTGTACTAGGTATTGTTGAACTTAGGGAATAGTGCAAGTTTCATCAAAACCGGTTCAGTAGTTTTGAAGATAGGGAGTTTTAATTCTCAATTACGTACAATTTGAAGTCGGTTTTGTCTTTTTAAAATACAGTTATTTGATAATAATTTGGAGTGCTAGCCGTCCCCTGGTTGAACTTCGCTAGTCATTTACTAAATTGAAAATAAAAAAAAAACTGTAGTTTTAATCACAAGAATACATTTAAAGAGTAACAATTTGTAATTAACATCATAATGAGAGCTCGTTGATGTCTTTTATATGTAAACAAAATATTGATCTCAAAATCACGAACTTCTTTCACATAAATCGATATATATAATAATATTTATTTAAGATGAACCAAATTATTATCATTATGGCTTTTTCAGTGTTTAGTTAATACAATTGACTATGCAACACAGTAATTAAAAAACTTGCATTCGTTAATTTTGACAGCAAAGTATAAAAAATGTATGTGAACTAGAATGTGACACATCGCAAATACCATGTCACTTAATAACGCGTTATGTCGAATCCATACATTTTGACGTGACAACGTCTTATAATTCGATATGGGCTGCGCGCACGAAAAAACATGATGCAATATGCGGCGTTACCTCGCTCTGAGGCGTTCCATTTAAGGCTATGACGTTGTCACGTTCAACTATCGTCAGTAAACCGACTTTACAGACAACCGAGTTCTAGTCGAGTTCGAGTCGAGTTCGAGTCGAGTTCGAGTCGAGTTCGAGTCGAGTTCGAGTCGAGTTCGAGTCGAGTTCGAGTCGAGTTCGAGTCGAGTTCGAGTCGAGTTCGAGTTCGAGTTCGATACAAAACACTACTCTCCAACCGTCTTTTTTTATTTCTAAATTCTCTGTCGAAATTATCGAACGCAATTTGACTAAGATTTCTGTCGAGTCGACGTAACAATACGACTCAAAACTAGTAATTATTACAATTATACGTTACAATACAATAATAATGCAATTACTTATATTCGCAATACTGAAATTATTAATTGTAAGGATTATTTACACGAGGTCGTGATACTATCGACGCCGTTCAAGGTGACAACGATCGAACACTTTAGTTATTAGAAGTTGTAAATATCTTATTAATTTACTGTACTAAAATAATCTGGCAAACAATTATTACAATTTACAAGAAAATACACCAAAATATTATCTAATTACAAGTATGTTTGAAATATGTTAACAATACACATGCAATATAATTCATATTGTGCGGATTGATGCGTATGTAATAATTTGTATAAAATTGCGTTTTAACTTGAAATATAAATATAATTTGTTGTAATGTTGATTCAGAAGGTGTAATACTATGCATAGCGTATATTTAAACATCATTGTAATACTATGTATAACGTATGTTTACACATCATTGTAATACAATGTATAACGTACATAAAATTCCGCTCTTTCTGGAGGCGGAATGAAGAATTATAAGAAACTAGATGACTCCCGCTACTCCGTTGCATCAAAATTCGTTTATCGCGCGGGAACCGTACATTTTTCCGGGATGAAAAGTATCCTATGTCCTTTTCCGGGACTCAAGGTATATCCATACCAAATTTCAGTAAAATCGGTCTAGTGGTTTGGACGTGAAAAGGTAACAGACAGACAGACAGACACACTTTCGCATTTATAATATTAGTATGGATATGATGCAGCATACGTTATACATAATATTACACTTTCTGAATCAACATTACAACCAATTATACATAATATACTACTAGGCTACCTAAGTTTGTAACGACTTTAATAAATCCTGTTACATAACACAAAATTAAATATACTAAATATTGTGTCACAGTATTAAGGTGGACTCATACAGACTCGTACAATATGTAATGATTAGGCATAGCAAATTATGTCACGAACACAAAACTTACGGTTTCATCATTAGAGGCTGGCCTGTGCCAGCTCTATAGTTCCGTATCAATACATATAATTCTTTTGAAGAGTGCATTATGGAAAAAACTTTTTTTAAATGAAATACTTATTTAAAAAGATTTTTGAAAATTCTTATATTTTCTTCAATAACTTTATTATTTATTTGGGTGGGTTGCACCAACTTACTTTAACTATAACTGTAACTTTAACAATAACTATAACTACAACGTAAAATGACAAATCTTTGGTTGAAGTCAAAAATGGACGCCATATTTAACCAAACTTATATCGAAATTTTTTCGTGAAAATGTACTATGGCTCACGGTGTTGTTAAATAACAAATATTTTTCCCGACGATTTTTACTGATAATTCATTTTTATACTCTCAACCCCATTAACTGTAGCTGTAACAAAAAAAATAAACTCAACATAGTACACCCGTCAAATTCTGTGGTCAAAGTTAAGGTTAAAGTTAGCTTAAGTATAACCATAACTTTAACTTTAACCACGCCTCTGGTGCAACCCACACTTAGTAATCTTAAGTTGCAGACTGCAGTTCAAGTTATATATTACATGTAATGTATTACATTTACAGTTATGTTACGTGTACAAAACTCTAACTGTATAGCTACTGTTTAGATTTAGGAGTAGAAAATACTCTTATCTTTTACATAAACTTAATCATACAACTTTTATGTTGTTGAAGTTTTTTTTTAATAAATTACTTAAATCTAAGTTGTTGTTGTTGTTGTAAAATCAAGTTTTGAATCTTCAAGAATAAAACTAATTTTTGTATTTTGTTTCAGATGGACTCTATGTGATGATGAAGTGACCTGACCATTTGATCTGTGGATTCATATCGAAAATGTGGTGTAAATAGTGTAAAATGAGTGCATTATGATTTTAGTGCTAACTTCGGCAATGAAAAGAGAAAAATATAGAACATCTCTAAAAAAACACCGGTAAGTACGTAATAAAAGTAATTTAGGAGCGTTTACTTCTTTGTACCTTTACAATAATTTGTTATGCTTTTCTATATGTATAAGTATTGTCCACTATTTTTTTTTTTAATTTTCCTTATAAAAATATTTTATTGTACAAAAACTTTTTTGAAACAGTTCCACTATCAGTTATTACACAGCTTTTTCCCTTTTTTTCCAATTTTATTTCTTATGATAATCAAGGACCTATACATTATATTTAACTTAGAATTGCATGCGTTTTAATCGTATCGGTATATCGGTCGTACTACGAGTACCAACATTTTAGTTTACAAAACAAGTCCATTGCGGCGAAATTCGTCTATCTCCATACCAAATAGCATCTTATTCCGTTCAGCAGCTTAGGCCTGAAGAATTAACAATCAGATAAATAGACAGAGAGACAGGCACACGTTCACATTCACAATATTACTCAGTAAGGATTTTAACAAGAGTTTACCACATTTTTATCGGAGTAATCATCAACTTTTTTAAGAGTTTTTTATGTAATCACAACATAATATTATGTAAAAGTGATGAGCAACATCTGGTAATTAATTTAAAAAGGTTAAGTATGTGGAACTCCTTATCCGGCAGAAGATTGTTAAGATAATTCGCTGTGCTAGATTTTAACTTTTATATCCTAGTTATAAAATGCGAATAGTGTATTAAGCAAATAATGTAGTAATGTTTTACTTCATTATTTGCTTTGCTTGTAACTTATTTATTGATTTATTATTTGGTGATGATTATGGAATTTTAACACAACATTCTTTGTATAAATACAGTGCGTATATCGCACTTTTACACACACACGCTTGACGTGTGTTTGTTTGTTACTTTACTCAAAAACAACGAATAATATTATGAACATCTTCTCACGATCCCGTGGGATACACTGCGAGAAAAAGCTGGTAATTTATAAGAAAGAATGCTTTATAAAAATAATATTAATATTTATTTAAAAAATAATATTATCAATCAGATTAATGATGCGATTTAAAACAATTAATTTCATTGTTTTAAATGATGTAACAATCGCAGACCTTTAGTCAATATTTCAATAATAATAATTAATCCCTGAAGCCCCGTAAGGCCCATATGGGCCGCGACAACAAAAGATTTCCTGGAATTGGTGATCGAGGGATTATTATTGTTAGCTATAAAAACTAGGCATTGTAAATAAACCATGAAACGTGAATTAAAGTCAAGTACTCTATAAAATATACTGGTGTTTACCTTGTCCTAAACAATCTGAAGCTTGTCAAGTGGCATTAAAGATTGGGAATTGTAATAAATACAAGTATAATTTGGCACGTAGATTTCATTGTCACGCGGACATAGGGCGAAGAAGCTGGTACTTAAAACGACTCCAGCCTTAGGCTGTGTTTCCACTGAAGCGGAGCGAAGCTTAGCGGTGCCGAATTGACCAATCACCATGCTCAAAATCTTCGTTCCGCTTCGCTGTCATTCCGCTGGAATAGCACGATTGGTCAATTCGGGCACCGGTAAGCTCCGCTCCACTCCGCTTTAGTGGAAACACAGCCTTATGATTGTCAAACACAAGCGATCACGAACGTTAATGATTGAGGATGATCTTTGTGTGTGCTATAGCATCGCAACCATGGTGGTACACATCTGATACAACGTGAAAAAGTGGTCTTTAGTTTAATAAATGATAGACGGGTGTGAGTGTGATATTTTACAGTATACCGGCGTTAGTTGCACTATTATCAATGCGCCAAAACAGCCTAGTAAGTCTGTAACGATAAAAAATGGAATAGTCAATAGAGAATTCGAAATGCATCTGACGTAACTTGATTGAGCGTGGCCAATGATATCTATTCATCATTGTTACGTTCGTCGTTCCACTTGTCTTTGGAACTCTATCGTCTTTGGGAAATCAAAGGTCAGCGTATACGAATTCTTTCGCGTTAAGAAAAGTGTGTCATTTGTTATTATGTAATTGACTTTTCATCACTGTTGTTGTACTCTTCTTTAGAGCTAAGTGAACTCTTCAACTAATCCAATTTCCAAAGCTTCTGCTCCCAACTTTGTCACGCTGAAATTCTTAATTCGCCGTGAGCCTATCAAATAAGTTGCACTTTTTGCATATGAGTCTTTGATATCATTATTTCAACTTTTTATCACCAATTGAGCTTCGAGAAAAATCTTGATTTAATCCTTCGATCGTGGATTCTTGGAAATCTATTGTTGTCGCGATCACCGGTGCTCATATAGATGAGCACCGGTGATCGCGACAACAATAGATGTGTTTGTGGGATTAACCTATGTTAATCCCACAGAAATAAGATCTATATAGAGATCTGTGGTTAATCCATTTACTAAACCACCAAATAGTGTTCTCATAGACGTCAATACAAGTAAAGGTAGCAGAATCAGGGTACTGAATGCAACTTATCAGCAACCTCGAAATGCGGGAGTTAAGAAATAATTTTAAAAAATGCCTCAAAGCGAAAAGTATAAGTTAGCTATGGGCATCGAGTACCAAGTCTTGCTCGTTACGTCACGGTTTTCAACAATTAGCGAAGAAAGCCGACTTTCCCCGAAGTACGGTGTCACAACATGGGCACGGCAAGGTCGCCCATTGTTTCTCTCAGCCTCCGACCAATCAGAAACGGACACTCTGCATTCTTCGTGATATTACCAAAATGATTACCTACTACTAATATTTACATACGTTGGGACAGTTCTATTTGGTAGAATAAGTCATGATACTACCGGGCAAAGTGTTGCTACTACAAAGAAGTAAGGCTCATTAATTTAATGCAAAGTCATTTAAATTTATTAGTATTTAATGAACAATGAATGTTAAACTACATCTTACAAGGATCTCAAGTGTTATTTGGCTTTAAATTGTGACAAATAATAATTAATTTATAATTACTCATTAGTTTCATAGACTTATTATCTCCTTTTAATGCATTTTAAAACTTCAGCCCAGCCACACAGTATCCGAATTTCTGATCGGATAAATTCGGACGCCCGCCAGGGGCTTAAAAGGCAAAAACGAAAAGAAGTAATTGTATTGAAGTAATTACCCGCTTACACAGGGGCACATAACCATTGGTGCAATTCGTAAGACATAACTCCGTAATCTCCATCACGTTTTGGAAAGTCCGTAACACAGGAAATATCTCACATCGCATCACCTGAAGATGACATTCAACTTTGTACTGTCGGTAGTTATTGTTATATCACTCAGATACCTATTTCCGTATCATATTATGATTCAAGGAAAAATTTTACTAACTCTATTCAAAAGGCCATACTCGATAGAGACGAGTGTCTTTATAATTTAGATAATCATTTGACAGGTGTACGAAAGTACGATAGGTATAAAATTTTTATCAATTTAAATACAAGATTTCGAATATTTTAAGATCTTTGATACCCTAAAATACGATGATTAACTCAAAAAATACCCTAATGAAGATGGTTCGTTACATAATGATGATACAATTCAAATTAAAATCTTAATCAGTTCATCTCAAATTTTGTAAATTATGCAAAATCGCATTTTTGGTGCTTAATTGTTTTATATTATAGTTTTATGATTATTAAGTAATATTATAATAGAAAACAATCGTAAAGTGATCTTGTGAAATTCATTGATGTAATATATTAAATAGGTGAAAAAGGTTAAGGATGTCATGTAAACATAAAATCAGTTGTAACATTTTATAAGAGCAAAATAAATAAAAGATCTAAAAGTTACGATATGCTGATGGTCATTTCCTCGTAGGAACTAAAAATAAATACTTTTCAAGTTTAGTGAACTTATAAAATAGCTCGTAAACAGCCAAATAAAATAAAAATCTAAAGTTACCTAAAGGTCACGTGCACCTGACATAGTCCAAGATCACAGACCTTGAAAGGCCAACCTCGATGTTCACTGGACTGGTGGCTGACTATCAGAGTCTAGGAGCTAAGCACCTTTGAACATCCTTTGTAACGAAATCGCAGATTGATTATCTAGTCTAATTATATTATTAAGAAATATTCAACATTAATCGCTTAGCTAAATATTAAAATTTAGATTGTAATACGTAGTCCAATAATAAGGATCCAAAGTTTCATAAAAAGCGAAACGTGGGTCAAGATTCTTTTCAGACTAGTTTACATAAAAAGTAAAAACAAATTTCCCCTAACGACGATTTATTTATTTTTATTCAAAAGTATCTAAAAGTTACGACTTCCACCGTGCGTTTTTCGCGTAACTTTCTGCCGCGCACTGTAAAACTCTGGAACGAACTGTCACCAGCAGTATTTCCGGACCTATACGACCTGCAAACCTTCAAGAAAAGAGCGTATTCCCTCAAGGCTGGCAATGCACCTGCAGCTCCTCTGATGTTGCGAGTGTCCATGGGCGACGGTAGTTGCTTACCATCAGGTGACCTCGCTCGTTTGCCCCCTTATTTAATGAAAATATATATATAAAAAAACGACTATACTATCGCAAACAGTGTATGTTTGCGATAGTACAGTCATAACGATAGTATATAAATACGGACATTTCTAGTATCCATACTATAATAATATTGTACTCGTAAATGCGAAATGGTGTCTGTCTGTTACCTCTTTACGCCCAAACCGCTGAACCGATTTTGTTGAAATTTGGTATGAAGATACTTTGAGTCCCGGGAAAGGACATATTATGATACTTTTTATCCCGAATTTTGACGCAACGGAGTTGCGGGCGTCATCTAGGCCGGTATAAATAGTCAGTATTCAAGATGCATCTCGGTCTCAAGAAGCGATTCGGCTCTATGATTGGTCCAAATTTTGACAGCCAACCAATCACAGAGCCTGAACCGTGTTATGAGACCGAGATACATCTTGAGTACTGACTATTTAAACCGGCCAGTGTACTATAAGTATAAGTGTTTGTGTTTGAAGTTTGTAAGTATAACGTAACTTTTACACTCACTTGTGACGCTAATGTACGAAGCCATCACGACTTTCTACGAGTGATTAGTAAAGTACAATAGTGTAAATATTTCCCGGATTCTGAGCCATTAGGTTATACAATAAGTTCATGAGGAAAAGCGACATGCGGGTGTAACAGACAGACACCGCAACGTAATATAAATACATACAGTACACCATCTCCATACTCAGTTAACTGTCAGGACATTTTTTCAAAATGGAGCATCTGTTGCAACTTGCAATGCATGTTATGATAGAGCCCAATTCGGACGTTTGACAGACCTGCACAATTTCGCGGATGCCCATTGGGAATTTGGACAGTGCAGATGATCCGTTAAAACGGCGCACGCACACACAAGTAGGTATGATTTCGGATAACAGATAGTAATATAATTATTAATTAGCAAAAGATGCGGCATCGCGAGGCTTTTGTAGATGCCTATGATGCACAACTCTACCCCATATGCTCCATATCTATAGAGACAGAGACGCACTGATACAGTGTTCTCCGTCCCGCTCACTAGGACTAAAGATACTACTGAGTTTCTTTACTGTAAAAACATACTGTGGCAACGTTGATGTATTATAAAATTAGATACGCATAATAACTCAGTTTTATAATGGTGAAATTGTAGTGTTAACCAAGATTATACAATTTCGAGTTCTCGTAATATCATGCGGAAAGTAGTATATTACCCAAGTTTCAATTTTATGCGAATTTTATTAACATAAGCAACATACATAGCTAGTTGCTTCGTTGTAACGTAACATAGGCTATTTTAATTGTTGTCTGTGTTACTGTAACGTAACATAGGCATTATTTTAATGAATCAATACGCTTGACAAGATTCTGCTTTGATGAATTTTAATTTTTGACTAAACTTTTGACTATTTTCGATCTTATCTTATTCAAGCATTAGATTTATTTACAAAATGTAAATTTTTCTATCCAACATAATATATTATTATATCAATGTCGTATACAAATATTATAGCAACAACATTTCTGTTGCTAATAGATGCGGGTGATACGTTACTTTATTCATGGAATTGCACATTCATCTGTAATAATTTTAACAAAAGGAAAACTTTCAATAAACTAAATGTATTTGTCCCCCTCTAGGCAATTCTCATTTATCGAAAATTTATTTTATTGCAATCTATCTGCTATATAGCTTATCAAAGTAAATAAACAGGGTTTTAATTTTTTTACTAGATGACCCCCGCTACTTTGTTGCGCCGAAACTCGTTTATCGCGCGGGAACCGTACATTTCTCCGCAACAAAAAACTATCCTATGTCCTTTCCCGGAAATCAAAGTATCTTCTTTAGATACTTTTATAACATACACACTTTCGCATTTATAATATTAGTATGGATCTGGATTCTGGAGTACCTATTATTTTGTTTCTCGAATGTACCTTCGCGGTTTCGTCGTTAGTACCGAATATATAAGGCAGTGTATTATTTATACAATAATAAAATAGCAATGTTCTTGGACAACTTAAATCATGGTCAACCTCAAGGCAAGAGGTTTTTTTTATTAAATGCAATAATAACTGATAATATAATCCAGACGTAACACGACATGTCGACATTACTGCCGTCCTAAGCATAAACAACGCAATGGACATTTTTTTACGAAATTGAGTAATTGGTATATTCGAAATCGTTGAAACGAGATCTACCAGGATGAATCACTCGTTTTTAAATATCTTCTATAGTTTTCATTTTATTGTTAGTCATAAACAGCGTATGTGATATTTTCCAAACTTATTACTAGTAATATACATCATAAGCAAACATACGTTTTTTATGACTATCTTACTTAGAATTTCGACGTATGACATACTAAGCATAATCAACGCATGTGTGACAGTTGCGTTGTTTATGTCTAGGAAATGCACAATTGTGATGCTTAAGTTTAGCAAAGATAAGGGAATTACTTACATTTAAGTTGCACATACAGTTCGACAAGGCTTTAAATGAACGTGGCGAGAAAAGGAACTAACGCTGCTATCATACAAAAACGTCATTTTTGACAGTTCTCAGCAGCAGCACCGAACAAAAAAAACTTTAAATAGATCACAGCAATCTCAATTAATTAAATCATATTTTAGTACAACTTTTATTAGGTTAAGAATTGCCATGAAAATAATTGTGATAAATTAAGTACACCTAATAAATTAACCCTTAATCAGGCATAGTACGATTTATCGATCACCTAGGCAATTGGAGTTTCATAGTGATCTTTGTCTTATTTTTAATTCATAAAACCTTTTTTTGATTATACCAATATTTGTATCTTTCGTATGAAGCTAAAAATTTTTTACTAAACAATTCATTTTGGGAAAAAATAATTATTCTCAGTAAGTGGTAATTATATGCCCTATGCCAGTCTGGCGGTGGTAAGATATGGACACTGTTTCCATTATACAAGATAATATGATTTTGAAATAAAAATATAATTTTAAATTATTAGGTTTATTTTTAACAAAAATAACATTCTTCTAGTCGATACCACGTGTGGTAATTACACGCTTACAAAACAGTAATCTTAGGTAAGTATTCAAAATTCTTCAATTCTTGTGAATAGTTCACCACCTCATATGACAGAGAAAGAGATCAAAGTTCAAAGTATGCAGTTTCCAAAGTAAAAATAGGGATTATGGAAACAAATTATAAAACGCCAGAGAGCTCCTTAACAGGCATAGGGCATAATACGACCACTTAATTTTTGTCTTAAGTTATTTTAATATTTTTTAAGAAACAGTTCTTAGGTATACATTGTATAGGTCTAGTATAGGTCAAAATTAAGACCACACCACATTTAAAAATATTTTTAATGCCAGTGCACATGGGGCCTGATTAAGAGTTAGGAAATAATATACCGGTTCATGGATTGCTATGCATCTATTTACAGTTTACAGTTTTCTTTTTCGTTCGGTTACAAAAAATATAAATGCATGTGAGCTGATCTTGTCATTCTTTGCGAGTCATATTGAACGTATGTGCAACTTAAATGTAAGTAATTCCCTTATCTTTGCTACGCATAAGCATCACAATTGTGCATTTCCTAGACATAAACAATGCAACAGTCACACATGTGTTGGTTATACTTAGTAAATTAACATTATTGCAATCCATGTTTACTAGTCATAAACAATTTTCCGTCTTTAAAAAAATTTAAAATAACTAAATATGTAAATATAGCATCGCATATGCAAAGTTAACATTTAAAGGTACCAAACAAAACAAAAATATTTGGAATATTCCTGTTAGTTTCAAAGGGACAATAAAAAAAAGAATAAAACTTTAGGCGCGAATTACTTGAAAGTTGCCGCCATGCAGATGCGTTGTTTTTGATAAGGACGGCAGATTAGCACATTAATATCTTATATATTTTATTGTTAAAGTACATAACCGTTTGCATTTTTTTTTTTTTTTGCAATGTAGCTACGAATTGCTTGGCAGTTGGCACGCGACTATAGTGACTATAAATAGGAAAAAATAAATAAATATTATAAAAATCTAGAAATTTTAATTTCGTTGCGTTACAAAGAAATAATAGTTATGCGAAGTTAGGAATCAAAAATGTATGAGACTTGACTTAAGTTATCGTAATCATGTCCCTTAGCGACGTGTTTTGTCAAATCTCTTAGGGTCATTTCAGACCGCAACGCGACGCGTAGATGCATTTCTGTATTGAATTTACAGCTTTGCATGACGTCTCACACGGTTAAATTCTGTCAAATCCATGAAACGTAGCTGCCGTGATGCATTTCTAAATTTTATATGGAATTGACAGATTTCAAAGTGTCTTGCATGACATTAAAGCCTGTCAATTCAATACAAATTTAGAATTCATGCATCTTACGGCAGTTGCGCGTCGCCTTGCGGTCTGAATTGACCCTAATAATATGATTTTTAGCTTCGCTGTCAACATTGTCGAAAGGAAGTTGTCTAAGCGCTTAGGATCAAAAAGTTCACACACGATCGCGACATGATGTCGGTTTAAATGTAAACCCGATTAAACTTGAATGCAAGTTTAATCGGGTTTATAATAATCACTATCCTACCTGTAAAATGGCACTATTTCGATGACGTACCCAATATTATCGAGCTTCTTAAGCCAACAACACCGGTACGCTCTGTACCGATTATGTACCTTATCTCTATAGTATTAAGATTAGGGCATCGAGACCGGTTTTCCCGAAACCCGAAACGATCACGAGAAAACCCGGGTTTCAAAAATGGAACCCGGGTTTTTCGAGCTTTTCGGGTTTTTTGTTTTTTTGATAATTATTAAAGGTACGGCCTGATTCAAGGTATTTATAACAAATTAACATACAAATTCTTTATTTTTATAACTTATTTATAGGTTTAATTATTTCTATTGGTCATAATTAAACAAAATTTATAGTTTTCCATCAACATTCAGTGATTGTCCACAGTTTTCTTTATTTTGTAATCCAAGGCTTACCTACAAAATAAAAGGGTGAACAGCTTCAAAGGGTTCTAAGTCTGCAGAAAGTACCGTAGGCTTTCGATGATGGGCAAGTCATTGGTTAGTGACAAAATGTTGTAACATAACTTGTAATTTATATGGACCGTTGCTGATAAAATACACCCATCAACAATGTCTTAGGGATATTTGTATTTTTGGAATATTATCTAAAAACCTGTCAGGAATTTTTGAAGACAGTGTATGGAACAATGATAGCTTATTTTTTGGTATTTAATAAAACATATTATTAAACCACCTTTCCGAATTTTATCGTTTCTTAAAACAATCACAGATATCTACAGTCATAAAAAATCAATGATTAGTCAGCAAATGTTTATTTCGTTTTATAAACTGAAATTTATTTCGTTTTATGAACTGAGAATTTCATTCGAATGAAATATTTTTATTGCTGATTGTCAAATTAATAGTAATAATTTATACTGATCGATGTTTGGCATACAGCATTTTTACTAAAAAATATTTTTTGTACCCTGCTGCGGTATGACGACTTACTAAAAACCTTAAGAGATTTTTGTTTGTCGTGATGCTTTTTGTCATTATTTGTTATATTCACAATATAATAAAATATAACGACAATATTAAGACAATACAATCAGTAAGAAGGTTCTAGGAGATCTAGCCAGCCCCTAGAAACTGACAAAACCATGCAGAGGAGTTTTGATCAAGTATGCGCGATGTGAAACCATTGTGTATTCCAGTATTGCAGTCTGGCAAATGCGGCAGATTGCTTTTCATTGATTTAGAGACTGATGTTGGTAACACATAATAGGACGAATGATGGCTTTCCTTAGCCGGTCGTAGATGTGATACTCACTGCGGAATTATTAAAACACGTGATTTTAGTGAACCCAGATGAAATATAATTTATCAGCACCAGCGCCAGTCGAGACAATTTCTTGTGTGTAACACCATGCAACCATGGTTAATCTTCCAAACTCATTAAAAACAACCTTCCGCATTTGCCATGTGGTCTGGTCTGATCAATTATATGGTTATCTGTCATGAATTCTGTCTATTGTGACTAGAACTAATAACTACAAAAAGCCGTGAGGTGTAGTGTAATGTAAGATTTTTCAGTAATGTAAGATTTTCCAGTAGGTTACTTTTGTCTATCATCTACAGACAAAAGTTACCTTAAATTGCAAAGAACATTCGGCTTCATACAAGGCAGACAAAATGCAATGTCAGGTAAAAACTAGGCACAAAAATTTAATTACAGGTGTAAAGTATGGCAACATCAATTAGGACTAAATAATTATAAAGTATTTGACAATCAGCAATAAAAATGTAAAACATTAAATGAAGATTTGTTGGTATACGTTTTATATTTAAGGTTATTCTTCCATTTACTGACTTGGTTGGCCACTGCTGCGACCCCAGACAATGGTATGTAAATAGTATTTTACTGGATAGGTGATGGAAATCGCAGAAAATCATGTGTAACGTATTTTCGCATTGTTAATTTTTGAACTGTTAAAAAACCCGAAAAAACCCGAAAAACCCGGGTACCCGGTTTTCATCAAATAAAAACCCGAAAACCCGGGTTTTGAAAATTGGGTCCGGGTTTCGATGCCCTAATTAAGATCGACAAGTGTTTTCAGTGACCGTACGTGTGTACATAATGTTTAGCACCACGAAGAACTCATGGGAGAAACTCCTTGCGCAATGACACGGCGCACTCGCAATCGATTGTGTGCACTTTCTTCACGTTGACACCCATTACAAGTAAAGAAAAAATTACGAACGGAATGTGTACGTTTTGATGACTTGCAGTCTACTTACAGGCTGCAGTAAATACTGACAATCCATACTTCCATAATTGTATTAAAATATATGCGGAAGTGTGTCTGACACTGTCTGTTGTCTTTTCATGCCCAACCCTAAAGCGATTTTGCTGAATTTTGCTATAGATATACTTTGAATTTTGAGGAAGGACAAAGGATACTTTTTATCCTGGTAAAATGTTTGGTTTCAAAAAGTCGTGATATACTAGTTTAGGTGCAACGAAGTTGCTGTCGTAATTTAGTACAAAATGTATTCCACCACCATTCTAACCACTGCAAATCCCGTATCAGTGCAACAATTATTAACCAACCACGAAAACCCTTTGATAATAATATTATGATCTCAGTTGTGGCCGAGGTATATGCCAAACTTTTTTTGAAACCATTGAAATTGAGTAGAAGGAAGGTAGAAGTAGGATATGACTACACAGCAAAATATATTGTATCCTAATCATAATTTAGGACAAGAAACAACTACTCGTATCAAATACAAAATTATCATCTTTAGCCCATTTCACATCAAACGTAATTATAGTTTTTGACCGACTTCCAAAAAGGAGGAGGTAATACGTTCGGCTGAATGTATCTTTTTTTTTTGTATGTTCCTCGATTACTCAGCTGTTTGTGGTCCGATTTTCAAAATTGTTTTTGTGTTGTATAGGGTTTAACTTGAATTTGGCACCATGTTCATAAAAGTGGTGATCTGATGATGGGATCTTTGAGAAATTGAGGGGACTCCTTGAAATTTGTACGGAAACATATAGTGATTTTGATTTTTTCTGAAGCATTTGAGGTAAATGCTACCAAAACATCAATTTGATTAATCATCATCATCACAACTATAATTATACCATGGTCATCACACTATGACCCAATTATTGGTACTTTTCGTGACATTTTGCATCGAAGCAGCTGTTTTTGACGATGATTTCACTGTTTGTGGACCGATTTTCGAAATTTTCGTGTTGTTGTATAGGATATAATCTTAATTTTGTATAACAATTACAAAAGTGGTGTCGAGCTGATGATGGGATCTAGGAGGCAATCAAGGGAAATCCTTGAAATTTATCAAAACGCTCATAGTGGTTAAAATGTTGTTTCTAGTAAGTTAAACATATATTACGATTACGAGACATTTCATACAAAGGTGTCTCTTGGTCCAAAGGCACTGAACAGAACTCCTGAACCTTTATAGATAAAAGTTTGGAAATAGCAGCATCGCTTAGGTAACTGCAAGCATTTGCCACAATTTTGCTTACAGTAACGTAATGTACTGAATAGTTAACATTCGTATTGGTTATTTACGCATAAAGCCTTATTTTGTAGACAACACTTAAAAGAGTGAAATTATTATTTTTAACAAAAAAATGAAAACCGACTTCCAATGTAAAAACAATCGTAATATGAACTAAAAAGTATTAAATAACTCTTACTCTTTAATAGTGCCTTTTTCAGAATTTGTCTAAATCTCAACTGTTTCTGTACATATTACAGTCTTCATTACTTTGAAATCGGTACCAGTCCCAAAAGTTTCAAATATTCTGACATTACTGAACTTACGATTAAATTAGCTGGTACCGACTTAAAATAATGAAGACTGTAGTATGTACAGCAATAGTTGAGATTTAGACAAATTCTGAAAAAGGCACTATAAAAGAGTAAGAGTTATTTAATACTTTTTAGTTCATATTACGGATTTTTACATTGGAAGTCGGTTTTAATTTTTTTGTTAAAAATAATAATGTAATCATTAATACACATACTTACTAAAGAAGTATAAATTAAGATACATATTATCTACTTATGTTTAAGTAAAACTGACCGCAAAATATATTTTTAAACCGACTCCCGAGATGGCTTTTTTGGTAAAAATAAACCGTTTTCACAATCATAAAAAATAATACGTAAGGAGGTTCAGGTACAACCATAAAGTTAATATACCTCGGAATAGAGAAACAAAGGCCTGAGCAAGCGAGATGTCACTATCAGTAACACTGCGTGGTAGAAAGAGAAGCGTGATTTGAGGTTGCATAGCTTTTTTTTCATCTGTTTGACAGTCTGTCTGCCCCTGGGCCGATAGTTGTCAATTTGGGCTCTCAGAAAAATTGTGATTTTAAGTTAAATAATGAATAATTTTAAGAAATACTGCTCTAGAAACATGGTTAAGTGTTTGTGGAATGATTCTGGATCCACACATCGAAAAAACCCGGACAAATATTCATTTCACAGGTGAATTATTCTACATCGACAGGACCTAGTTTTAAGTTTATTTTTGCCAATTCCCTACGAGTTATTGGTATTTTTACGTCCGTGTTCACTTCTGTATATGTTTAATTATATGGAAAACATAACTTGACTAGCCATGGTGCACAATTTAAAGATATTTTGTGTAAACAATTTTCATCTATTTTACACTAGGGCTGCATCAAGTTATCGATAAGTTGTGTCGATATGAAAATATTTTTAGTTAAGTATACTAATTATCTAGGAATGTTGAAATGATAACATACTCATCCGTAGTTTATAATTAGTTTATATACTATCATGCATAATTTATCATTTTTAAGGTTCCGCACCCAAAAGGTAAAAATTAAGTCCTAGTAGTGGGGTCCCGCAGCCCGCTTTACTACTAAGACTTCGTTGCCTGTCCGTCTGTCCATCCGTCCGTCCGTCTGTCCATCCGTCCGTCCGTCTGTCTGTCTTCAGGCTGTATAACAAGAACCACTATAGTAATAGACTTCTGAAATTTCCACAGATGTAATGTCATTCTACATCCAATACGGCTGCTCATCCAAGATAGGGAAATAGTTGAAAGCACTTCTGCAAGATGGGCATCAAATAAAAGGGCTCAGTAGGCTCATTGAGAGTGAATTGAAAATTAATAGGGTCTAGTGAAGTCGTGTCGTGTCGTGTAGGTACTGATGTCACGTGACGTAACCTGTCGTGTCGAATCGTGTCATGACATGTCGTGTCGTATCGTACCGGATTTTAGAAAATGCCCGGTTGAAACCGGTCACCCTTCATGCGCGAGTCCGACTTACACTTGGCCAATTTTTCAGATTTCCTGCTGACCTGGATACCAGAAATTCATGGCTTAAAATAATTAACCATCCAAACTGGACTCCGAAGAAAAAATCATGCATACGAGTACTTAATTATGCAGCAAGCATTTTGAAGAAAAGTCACATTTTACTTCAACATTACAATTTTATTATATTATATATATGCAGTTTTATTTTATCCCATTTTATAATGCCCGCTGTACACTCTCGCCGAGAGCTCTCGGGCGAGTCTCGTGCGAGAGCCCCTTGCCCGAGTGCGATCATGTTCATTATTGCTTAGTTCAATCGCAGATAAGAACTCAGAGAAGATTGTGGAAAACGACCATTCACCATTCACCATGCATCGAAAGATATCATTGTAATCCAAAGATTTATAATCATATTTAATTTTATTTCTCATATATGATGACTGATAATGACGTTTATTATTGTTATTTTTCTGTTCTACACTGTCCAACAACGGCGGGACTAGTAGTGAAAGACGCGAGAGTGTACAGTAGTGCGCTCGTTTTCCTCGCGAGACCCTTTGTCTCGGGCGCAAAATACCGACAACGGACCGAGAGGGTCCGAGACAGGCGAGACGAGGCGAGCGCACCCATTTACACTCTCGCACCCGGGCCGCCTCGCTGTGTCTCGGCGAGAATGTACAGCCGGCATTATGTTTACAATCTTACAATTATTATTCCATGATCGATATTTTGTCGAATTACAAGATGTTTGTACATCACTGACACGCACACGTAAACATAATTGTATACACAGATGTAAATCAAATTTTGGTTAAGCTTGACAGCTCGGGATTGTTTCTCTATTCCGATAGGTATATTACCTTTATGGGTACAACTTAACTTCTGAGTGTTGTCACTTGTGTTACATTGTCGGCTTAATTGGAACTATACTTTCGTTTTTCATTTGCTTCTCACAACTTTTTAAAATTTAGGTAAGAACAAGTGAGTTAACATTTAACTGAGTTTGACTTAAAACTGAACTCGTCAATACTTAACTAATTTAAAGTTGCTCGTTAAGGGCCTTCCCTACGGAGATTCCGTAATTTATACCGTATTTAGAGCCTTATAAGTTTATATTATGAGTTCATAATTTGAAAGCTACAAAGTTATAATAAAAATACAGCAACAATATAATATAATACAAAAAATGTTACAAACGTCCCACAATAATAAACAAATATTAAGCATACGAGTAGCTTACATAATTTTATCACAAACATGTAACCCATAACATTATCTTGTAAGATACTTGTAACTTTACTATAATTGTAACAATTATTTTAATAACTGCACGTCCAAGACTTATGCGAGAACATAATTGTTTTATAATGATCATAGGCAGAAACGATTAAAAGTAGTTTATCCCGCTTTATTTAATAACATCACAATTCACAATATTTATACTAGAAAGTTAATTTAAATATTCAAAAGAAAAGACAAGAAGATCAAAGTGTTTATTTCTTTTACTAGCTACTTATGTTGCGTTTAAGCAAATCCAGCCTGGTTTTACTTCATTAATAAAAAAAGAAAGAAAGCTAAATTAACCAACTTACAAACAAAGAAGAGATCCTAAGTAGAATTCAAAGTCAAAATTCTGAAAACTACAGAGTGTCCAAAATAATTATAAAATATTTTATAACCTGCACAAAAAGAGAAAACACTATTTTGTATCTTGTGCTAAGTGTCATCGTTTACGACAAAGCCGCTAAGTGGTAGTTTTTACTCTTACCTAACCAGTAACCATTCTCGTCGCCTCTATCGATCATAATTGTATGGAAATTGGAAATACGTGAAGATGTGCCTTCCGCAAACTGGTAACATAATGTGGATTGTTTGGAACTTATTATTTTAAATGGCATACGGCATAGTATTCATTCCGTACATGAGTGTGCTGAAATATTATAATAATTCCAAAATAGTTAAAGTGAAACGTAAGGACACTAATTATATTTGACGTAGCCTATAGTTAGGTGGAATTGAAGACATATTTTGTTTTGTGCTCTCTTGAAATATTTCCACGCCATCTAAAGAGGTGCCCCGTGCCCCACTGGTTGGGAACTCCTATATCCTCCGTGTATGCTTGTTTTTATCCTTCAACTCTTATGCTTATGGAATTCATAATGAAAAGAGTTGGATTCATAATATGGATTACTCACAATAGGCAGTTATAGGGTCAGAGATGATGCAAGCCCTTACTAGAGATCAGGTGCGCGGAAGCACCCCGTTTTCCTGTCCATTGTGGAGAGGCCAGCGTGAGGTCACACCACAAGGTGAGACCTAATGCTCGTTAGTTCCGCTTGTGATGGCGCGCACGTTCTAATATAAATTGCATGTAATTTGTGGACTGCGAATTACGATCTCAGTAATAATTTGACTCGCAAAGATGTCCGCAATTCTTATTAGATTAGAAGACGCCGTAACAAATTTATGAAGAATGTGAACCTAAATTACTATGGTGGTTAGCATAACCTAATTTGAAAAGCTCTTGAAATTCCTGGAAGTTGGTAGAGCAACAATTTGACCGAATTGTGGAGTTGAATTCTGTAGACGTTTCTTACTAAATCATTAGAGGATGACTTAAATCCTAATTAACCTAAAAATAATGAAAACATAATCTGCATACTATTTTTAAGACATTTAAATAGACTTGAAGCAAAGAATCTTCTTGAACTGCATTTAGTTACTATTTATTTATAATTTGTTAATTTGTAGAGTTGCAGCATCTTTAGGCGTTTTACCCCAAATCTTTAGATCTATTTCTTAACTTCAAGTATTGAAAATGATTCATTCGTACCAATTTCTTAAATAATTAAAACATGACTTAACCAACTATTAAAAGATAGAATCGGTAGAGCTCCGTAGGAATTATTTTAACATAAAAAGGCAGTAAATTAATGCAAACATGTTATTTTGAAACGCTTTGCATACTTATGGCCTGTTTCACCGCTTCCTGATAAGGTGCCCGATAGGGTTATTTGACAGATTTTCCATACTCCATCTGTCAAATTAAGTGGTGGATAGCCTTATCAGGAAGCGGTGAAACAGGCCCTTAAACTGTTTTAGTTTACTGATAACAGATGACTAAGCTCTAATTCAGGACATTAAATTTATTATTGCGCTTCCGATATTCCGACTTCTAAATAGACAAAAAGCTGCTTTTAGTAAATATAGCACTCAAAATATGCAGTTTAAATAGTTCCAGGTCCTTCGCCACTTTAGACCATGATGGATTACCATGATTGCAATTAAGATAGCGAATATTATGTATTTAGCAATTATATACGAATATTGGTCAATCATTTAAACGAACGCGGGAAAGCCGCGCATAGTGTTACTTCATTCCAATAACGAATTGAATATGACATTCATTTTACACTATATTTTATACCCAATGCATTGACATCTTGTATTTACCAAATATCCAAAATTCTCATTACATTCTAGATTTGCAGGTAAATAAGGTCACAGGCTATTTCATTAGCCCGATTCGGTCCAACTACAAGCAGACCGACTCCGACTAAAGCCCTTAATGGTCGGTATTTCACAAGATCAGTAACCTCGGAGGCTCTAATCGTGAATCGCAAATCGTATTTATGCTTGCTACAGACGATGAGATAAAACCGTTCAGTTACAACTTACCGTAGTCGTGACACTTGCTTTTTGCTACGGTTGGCCTTTTTGGGATAAAATTGCAGTGTCCGTGATAAATTAGAGCCTAAAAGTTTGGTAGTAACATAAACAATCAAAACAAAACATCCATAATATTTGTAACAGTACATCTAATTTTTTTCTTACTAAACCGCTCGAATTGGCACTTGTACTATTATAGAAGTTGAATCCTATGCAGATGGTAGACCTAAGTAATTTGGTCGTGTTATGTCATACCCAGCCGAAAGATCACAACTTACATTGAAATGACATATTCCGGCCAAATGACGTAGGTCCGTCAACTGCATGGGAATCAATTTCCTCGATGCTACATGAAAGCATCATTTATAGTAATTTAAGTTGAGCAAACTGTGCTGTTATATCATGCGAATATAATATTATATCACAAAAAAGAATTTGCACGTTAAACTTCTGGGACAACTCAGTTCGGAACGCGTGTATATTCAAGGCTTGTCGGGTACCGGAGTTGCTACAATCGCTGCTGATGTGAGCAGTTGGGCACTAATGCAGGATGGTCATTATCATTATCATCAGAAGTACACGTGTATTGTTATGGATGCTTTAATAGAAACTCTAGTTGGCAGAAGAATTTATACAGAGTGATTAAAAGTTTTATTACGTTTCGAGAATTTTTATGCTTTTAAATATAGGCAACGTTTTTATGGCAGAAACTTTCCTACATGAAAAAGCTGTAAATTCCTCGGATCTCTGGAACATGGTCCAAGGTTTTTCCTATTTTGTGTCCTGGATAATTTATTCTGGTACTCAACCCACTAGTTATTTCTTCAGCATTTTGTTTTCCCTGCTCACACTTATGAAATTCTCGGTAACCACTAACTAGTCAGTTGAGCCCCCAGCAAAATAAGGGTAACCAATCCATTAGAAATGGTTCGCCAACAACCAAAACATTGGTGTCGTAGAAAGCCATAGTATTTGAGCGTTTCTCTGAGCTATGTAACTTAAGTAATACTTACGTAGTATGTACATATTATGTAAAATATTTTATGTTTTACCAGCGTGTCGGTGTGACCACAGACTTATATTTATATGCCTATAGCATTTTCGCAATGAGTAAGTTTTCAGTGACGTATAGATATGCCAACCTATTTGTTATGTAATGTGATGAAAAATCATTAACATCATGACTTCAACTTGTGATCCTTTAGCCAAATTGCCAGTCCTAAATATAATATCCATAACAATAAAATTCACGAACAAAAACGTATGTTTGTGTCCACTATAATATTCGTATTAATATAGTATTAATATTATCCAATCACTAATTAATTACGTTATAAGTTAAAATTCTCTTGTATCTAGCAACTAACTTTCAAGGATAATCACTTTATATCACACACCAGCACCAGTCATAGAGACTAAGTTCATTGCCGTCCATAACAAACAACTATCCGACAAAAAAGAGCCATCAACTAAAGACATTTAAGTCATAATACCATCGTAATGTAATACCTACCTTCATAATACCATCATAATACTTTAGACGTCGCGTCGGACATAATACAAACCTCTCGTGGCAAATTACAAAAATCATTATGCCAACTACTCAAAAATGTTACTGACATTCAAGACCATTAAGGTAATGTTGATTGTGATGTATTAATTTATGTTTTATGGTTCCATTTTTTTTTTGTTCAGTTTTTATCGCCAATTACTTCTTGCGATAGCTATTTTATTGTAAAGAATATAACCTCATTAAAACCCAGCGGAGCCATAATGTTTTATTGTAGGTTACTTTTAATTAACAGTCGGTATACAAATTAATTTACGATTGGCCAAGAGTCTAGCCGCCGCACTCAGAGACGTCAATTAAGACTTAATGCTCATTTAACATGAAATGTCCCTCTCAGAGATGACAATTAAAAATCGCTAATTGCAAAGTTTGATGTTCAAGTTTGAGGTTATTCTTGAAATTTTTTCAGTTTTAATTTTTCAAAAGATAAAATTGAGATAAAAATAAAATTTATTTGTTAATAATAAATAGTAATTATATTAGATAATGCCACAGTAAACATAAAACTTCATAACTGTGATAGTACTAAAGCATTTTTGTGCAATACATGCGTAGTTACTTAGTACAACTGTTTTTAGGGTTCCGTACCCAAAGGGTAAAAACGGGATCCTATTACTAAGACTTCGATGTCTGTCCGTCTGTCTGTCACCAGGCTGTAACTCAAGAACCGCTATAGCTAGACTTCTGAAATTTTCACAGACTGTGTATATTTGTTCCCGCTATAACAACAAATACTAAAAATAAAATAAATATTTAAGGGGGGCTCCCATACAACAAACGTAACTTTTTTCTATTTTTTGCTCTTAATCAATAACGGCAATACATAGGCAATTGAAATGTTCACAAAATACTTAATTGTATTTATACTTTCATAATTAATAATAAAATTTAAATAAATAAAATAATTAAGGGGGGCTCCCATACAAAAAATACAATTTTTAGCCTATTTTTGCTCTTTAGTGGTACGGAACCCTTCGTGCACGAGTACAAGTCGTACTTGGCCGATTTTTACATTTTCTTGCTAATAAATAGAAGTATTTTACATGAAGTGTACCTATAGTCACTTCCATACAAACTAGATATACCTACAAAGAAGTATGAACATTGTTACCAAATTATGTCTTACGGTATATTTATACATATACGGTATATTTCAAAGTATGTTTACTATACAAGTTACAATATTATTATGATTTATGAATCTTAATAGCAAACGGTTTTCTTATATTAAAATGGTAGGTAATAGTAACATAAGACAGGTTATTCACACAATCCAAATTGTAAAACATAGAAACTTCAAATGTTGCAATAAATACTTTTAAATACCTAGTACCTATTATAAAAACAATATAAAACATGTTTTTTTTTCTAACACCTTTTATGTTTGTTATATAACTGTAGTAGGGAGGTATGGTGAAAGATAGGAAAGAATAAAATTATTTTAGTAGTATATATTTTATTATTCCTTTGATCGCGGCAAAACGAGACACAATAGCCTTTCAATTGTTATCGCGGCCCACTTGAGCCAAACTGTACGGGAGTTGAAGCGAGCTGCATCAGTTAATTTGATTTCTTGTTATTTTTTTTCTATATTCATTATTCTGCCTAGCAATGCAAACTTTGTAAATTTTTACTTCTTGTCTTCTTGCATTGTTAACTAAAATAAAAGTATGACGTGATAAGAATTGAAACTGGTACAAAACATTATAAGTAGGTAAGTACTTTAGTTTATTTATTTAAAGTATATACTGACCAATGAAATCCTGTTGAAATGTATTAAGTATGTTAAAATATATTATTATGGTAAATTCGCCAACCAAAAACAAAATAAAAATTACTAGATACCTACTACTACTACTTCTCGTCATAGTACGAATGATTTATAGGGGACAGAAATTAATCAGTCAATTAATTTTGTCTCTGAGAGGTATCTCTAATGAAAGCATTAAATTTCAATTTGTTAAATGATGTTCAGCGCTATTTTTTAAATGACCGACTCTGACGGCCGCAGTCACGACTCACGCCCAATAAAAAAAAAATGAAACGAACACGGCTTGACTTTCCAAGACTAGAAAGCCGTGTTCGTTTCATTTTTCAACTACGCATGCGCGGCTTTTTTCGCATTTTGGCAGCTGACTGACACTGACATAATAATTGAGTGTCATGTTCTAAAATATTAACAATTTCTGTCAGGTTTTAGAACATGACACTGACACTAATTTTTAACTTTGCGCATGCGTAATGTGCATCGAAAAACGAAACGAACACGACTACAGTTTGTGAAAAAAGAGTAGACACAGAACAAAAAATTTTCTAAACGTAATCACGCTCAAAAGGTGGTTTTTCTCTTTGTATTTCCATAGAGAAGGCTTATATACACATTAAATATTATTTGCCTTGCACATTAATTTTAACTCGATTGAATAAGGTTTTCGTATATTTTGTTACAATATGATTAAAAAATTGCGTAGAGTGTGTACGGTACTCTTTTTTGACAAGCTATATAAATAAAAATCATATAAAAAAGAAGAAGAAGATCATGCCCCCCGTGTATTATATTTCTCTATGTCCTAGAATTGGCTTCGGCCTTCACTATCATTCATTAAATAGAGAAAACATAGAAATGGCTGTATGGGCAACGCTCCCTTTGCCTGTCCCGACCGGGACAAATTAAAAAAAAATCTCTATGTCATACCCCTTTGACAGCAAAATCCACGATTAGCGACTCAATCGAGTTAAATGGTGCTTCTTCTGTATTTAAATTTAATCGCCATTTTGAGGTGTTAATTTATCATTAACTGACTCTGAGAGGGAATTTTATGTTTAATGAGCATTTAGTGTTGCGGTTTGTATGGGCAGCGGATAATTTTGATTTTTTAAATGATGATTTAATGAACGACTCTGAGTGCGGCCGCTAGGTTACTTTGCGCGTTACCGTAGAGGTTAAATAGCTAGGTGTGCGGCAACAAAAACTTTAAGGTTGTGATCTAAAGCTAGATACATAATGTAAAGCTTTGACCTATTAAAGCTCAGAGTTGCCCTTTGATTGTTTGTTGTTACGTACAAATGGAATTTAGAGTTTAAACTCCAGGCACTAAAGACTATAAATAGTTAGCTAGGTTCATTTTAATAAGGTCTTGCAATGATGCAACCGATGAATCGTGCGCAGGAAGTAAAAGCTGAAGGCGACGCCGAACCGGAAATAGGCATGAAGGCAAAAAATAAAAATATCTTAAAATAAAATATATTAAATGTAAATGTTACCAATGATAATAAATATTATAAGATATTTTGCTTTCAAGGTTCTATGAAGTTTCCCCTTAAGAAGGCGACTAACCCAAAAAATCAAACATCGTCCTTCTCTCTTCACACGCCCGTCTTTCATATGCCAGTTGAAAAAGGACGACGCGGATTCATCGCCAAATAAGTTTTTTCTCAATAACAAAATATTAACTTACTTCAGTGCATGCCACGGTTATGGCAATAGATGAAAAATTCGTGAAAATTAGGTGTATCTTTGTGATTTTTTTTATCGAGAATATTTTAAGATATCGTGTTTTTGCTCTGATTGAATTCTTGAAAATATAATGTAGAACTTATCTTATTTTAGAAAACGGGGCTTATTTTCATGTATAAAAAATAATTATAAAATCGAAAATTTTGGGTTAGCCGAGTAGGCGATGCGGTCAATTCTAGTTCAAAGGCAAAGATTCGGAACTAGTGGAGCAATTTTATCCATGATGTAAACTCTAAAATTTCAGTAAGATATTCGCTATTTATTTTAAGGCGTTTTATTTTATTTATTTATTTATTCTGTTAGTCCCTTCGATCATATTATATACGTGATCGAAGGTTAGTCCTTAAAAACTTTTCCGATCGAACTGTGATACGGTATAATTTATAAAATATATTACCTTGGTGAATCAGGCAAGTTGTTTCTATGGAATCCTACGCCAATGATAAAACAATTATTAATACCTTAAATAAATTAGAAATATTTTTATAAACATAAATTACTTTTGAGTAATAAATCTTAATCAAATATTTAAATTGTTTATATCTCAGTGAGTTCAGCTTCGTAGTCATTGCTCAACCATCATGATTTATTGTAGAATTTGTAGTCCTTTATGTGGACACACCTTTACATCCAATCAAGCCCTATTTATCGAATCTAAAATATTTTAAAGCCTACCCTCATGCCGATTAAAAGATTCACACTGTTTATGCAGATTTTATAATAGTCATAAAATGTATCAAACATTTTATGACTAGGGTGGGTTGCACCAGAGGCGTTGTTGTACTGTTAAGGTTTTCGTCAAATATGGCGTCCATTATTGTCTTTAACTAGAAATTTGACAGTTAATTTGACATTTTGTTATAGTTAAAGTTATAATTGAAGCTATAGTTAAAGTAAGTTGGTGCAACCCACCCTTATAAAATCTGTCCGGCAAGGTACTATTGACTATTCTAACGTCTCGGACAAGGACTAAAAAATAATGTACCTATTTAATATGTATACGAAAACTGAAAAGGATCTGGACCGTCTTTATACAGCGGGAGGAGGAATAGTAAGAATAGTAAGAAAATAAGAAATGTCTCAGATCACATGTGTGAGGTTTTCTTATTTACTGCCCATGGTGCGTAATTATACTATTTTTCTCATCGACGGAGGCGGAAAACGACAACATCGGTAAGCGCGGCGTGAAGAAAGTTGATGCTTTCCGCCCGGAGGTGAGAAAAATATTTTAATTTGTGAAGAACCTGCTCAAAGTTGAAGACAAACGAAAGATTCATATCACGCGTCGCGTTTCTTCCGATTGTTTTTAGACAATAATAACATTTCTCAATAAGTTATGTTTCTTTATAATTTAGTGACCCTGATAAAGAAAAAAGAATCTCAATCTATAAGTAACAATTTTTACAAGCATTTGTAAATTTCGTGTGCCATCGCACATCAGTCAGCTCAAATTTAGTTGGTAAATGATACCGATTAATTCGGGTGGTAATCAATTTCAGAAACTAGAATAAGCACCTGCATTTTTCTTATTTTATTTAAGCTTATTACGTCATGATTCTAATGGCTTTCGATTATTTTAAAAGCTTTTGAATCTAAAATCAGCAGAGATTGATTCGTGCTCCGTACAAGGTAGCAAATAAACTTTCTTATTTTAATTCCCACCTACTCTTAAATTCCAATTGAAGAGAAAAAATATTTGTATTCAAAATACGGTTACATAGATGCACTTTAAATATTATGCACTATTACGACTTTGAACACTAATAAAACACACTTTTTCTTGCACTTTATCCACTATATTAAGATATTATTATTACTTTTTAACAAATTACACGACCGGTTTCGAAATTATTCATCATCAGGTAATTTCGAAACCGGTCGTGTAATTTGTTAAAAAGTAATAATAATATCTTAATATAGTGGATAAAGTGCAAGAAAAAGTGTGTTTTATTAGTGTTCAACATGAATTTCCACCAAGAACCGTCAGTACAATCAATTACATATATTACGACTTTATTAAAACCTCTAACTTCTAATTTTTAGTAAATAAATTGAATTAAAAAAAACTGAACTAAGTTGCGTTTACGAGAAGTCGGCAACTAGACCATTGAGCTCTCCCAAATTTATTGTTATACCGATAAATCGTCTTTGAATTAGGTTTATTTTATTTTAAGTTTAAATACTCATTTTGGATTTTGTGTACTCTCAGGGAAATTGGCTTATAAGCTAATGGAGGAACTACCTTAGGGTCGAGTTTAGTAAAAAGCCCAGATGACATTATCACGAGATTCGCGACTACCATTGACTACATAATATTATATTGCTGATGTTGCTTTTAAATCTGCGGTTTCTTACCTACAATTTGGCATGTACTTGAAAATTAATAATCTGTTCGATCAATCTAACGACTAAATTCGTTTCTGCATTAAGATTTCGCAATAACTATTGGTCCTAGAAACAACACGGGTGACTGTTTATAAGCCACGGTTCGATCTTATTACTTCTATAATAAGGCGCAAAATTTGTACCTGAGGAGAAATAATGCTACTACAGAAATTATAAGCCATGTATCGATCGTATTATAATGGTAATAGGGTTCAAAATGAGTACACGGGGACCGTAAATGTAGCACGTCACGATACGTATTGCCCGCATGAGTTCTATCACGAGCATCTTCGCACGTCGCCTCTCGCTGACGAAAATCATGTTCATTGAAATACTTGGCACATTACGTACAAACATGACACACGTTGGTGGCCGATTTTTTTATGTTGAACTTCATTTCATCATCAAGCTGCTGCTTTTCGTCATTTGTTTTAGTACCGTTGCCTTCTACAACTTTATTGTGATTAAAATCATTTAAATAGTGTGCCATCTACACATTTTTTTTTAATAAAAAATCCAAAGTTTCTTCATACAAATCGCTTCGGAAGTTTGAGCATGAACGTAATATACAGACAAACTGAAAAACAGACACACCTTCGTATTTATAATACTTATAATTAGGATACATAATTAATATACATAATTTTGTTCCCACAACAGCTAATCCATACTAATATTTTAAATGCGAAAGTGCGTAAAATCAATTGTAACCTCTCCACGCTCAAACCACTGAACGGGTTTCTGAAATTTGGTATGGAGATACTATGAATTCCGGGAAAGGACAAGGGTTACTTTTCACACCAGCATGGCACCGGCAATATTCCGCGTGATGATCGAATTTTGACGCAACGGAGTTGCAGACGTCATTCATCTAGTGCAACCTTTCCCAAGGTGGGCGAAAACGCCCCCTTGTGGGCGCTAAAGGTCTAAAGGGGCGGTGTGGGACCCAGAAAAAAATGGAGGCGTTGTGTAGAGGCTTGGGGGGTGATTTATTTCATCTGGATGCGTTTTAAATTGAAACAATGGGCGCACCTAAACATATTTTTTCTCAAAATAAGTTTGGGAACCCCTGATCTAGTGTATAATATTAGTATGTCAACATAATATTATGGTCACAACTCACAACTAATAAACTAACAAGACTGATGAACTAGTTGCCTACAGTAAACATTTGCTATGGTGCTACGCAATCATCTTCGTATCATCTGTTATTCTCATAAGAAGGCGGGGATGGTTGGAACTCGGTACATCATTAGCAAAATGGTTTTACATTACTTGTATTTGACTATTTTGTTATCTAAATGTAGACTAAAAACTGAAATTTTACCGAATCGAAATGATAATTGATAAGTCATAAAACATCCTCGTAGATAGCATAATATAATAGGCTTTAGCTAGTTTTTAGGGTTCCGTACCCAAAGGTAAAAACGGGACCCTATTACTGAGACTTCGATGTCTGTCCGTCTGTCTGTCTGTCTGTCCGTCTGTCTCCAGGCTGTAACTCAAAAACGGTAATAGCTAGAGAGTTGAAATTTTCACAGATTATGTATTTCTGTTGCCGCTATAACAGCAAATACAAAAACAAAATAAATTAAATATTTCCCATACAACAAACGTAATTTTTCAAACATTTTTTGCTCGGTATCAACGATGACAATAAGTAGGCACTTGAAATTTTCACAAAAGCCTTAATTATATGTGTACTTTAATAAATAAAAATAATATTTAAATAAAATAATTATTTAAGGGGGGCTCCCATACAAAAAACACAATTTTTGGCCTATTTTTGCTCTATAACGGCACGGAACCCTTCGTGTGCGAGTCCGACTCGCACTTGGCCGATTTTTATTATTCGTAGGGTATAGCCTATACTGACTTTGTTTACATTTTAGATCAAAAGGAGTAATTAGAACGGAATATATGGATAATACTTGCTTAAATATCGGCGCATATCATTGTGACTGCACTTTGGTAAGCAGTAACTTGTAATGTGAATAGCATCGTGTAGGTTTTAGATATTATCGTCTTTAATGCCGCGCCGTTCCCAAGTTACTAACGAAGCGATGACGAATTTCAAAAGTTATTGTATGACGTTCTCCTATTCAGTTAGTAACCATTAAAATATATTATATACTTATATTGCAATTAGAATTACTGGGGATAAGGTAGGAAGAACTGGAAGTTATACATTACAGCTCATTTCTTGAACCTTGTAAATAAAATCGGTTAAAAAGTGCTAATTTACCTATTTAAAGACCTACCAGCTTACATCTCACATGCATTTTTTCACTTTCTTTATGAAATGTTAACTGCCATGTTAAATCGGAACCAATTAATGACTCATGAGACGTATATTCTGGCAAATGCCAATAAATTGCCAAACCGTGATGATTTCCGCGAGCCACATGATTACATGTGGCTCGCGGAAACTCTACACGCCTCACACTGGTAAATCTACACGCCTGCGAAGAAGCCACAAACTTCTAACTTTCAGAAAAATTTGAATGCCATTTCGTGTTTATAATAATTGCGGTGCAAGCTTGAAGCAAGCGGCGTACGCACGCTTTCTTTGAGTTGTATTTTCTATCCAAAACTGCCACCGACCCGAGTCGTCTAAATAAGCTATTACTTATGGCTGGTTTACACGTATTAAGTAGACAAGTAGTAACTTGTAACTAAATTTTAACTTAATTTGAAGTGCCTGCTCGACATGTGTCAAGTGACAAGCCTCGCCTGCCAACATAATAGAAAATAGTCAAATTTCTAATTTCCTTGTTTAGTACTTAACTAAATTTTAACTTGCTACTTTCTACTAAAGTTTGTGTTTACATGCAATAAATAACTTTAAATTAAGTTAAAATTTAGTTAACTTCTTATCAACTTAATACGTGTAAACCAGCCCTTAGCCAAGCCAAACGGTTAGTTTAGACAAATGAGATCTTATATGTTTGTCGAGGCATGCCCACGTGTAAATATATTATGTAGTAGCCGAAAATCAATACTAGCCCAGGGGCCCAAGCCAAATATCCGTTTAGACACTTGTATGTGGAGGTTGATCGTTGCACACGTGTAAGCGTACCATTACGAGTTCTCGGCTCTCGACAAAGCGACACGACAGATAAGCCTCGCTACGTGAGTCGGCCGCGGCCGCTGGAACCTTGAACGTTCCTTCCCTCGATATAATAATAAACCACTCAGTCCGGTTTAAACCTCAACGAACGCAGCACGATGTCCGAAACGCGAGTGCCGATTGTGTGATTGTGTTTGTGATGTGCACTGTGCCATAGGAGTTTCCAATAGAACATTAAGGTCTGTTTTACCATTAAATAGGTCTGTTTTACCGTCAATTTCGGGGACATCATAAACTTATAGCAAACTACATTGTCAAGCAAAAGTTCCTGCTGATCTTGAACTTGAGAAAGGCTTAAGGTTTTTAAATGTCCTTAGTGCATTCGAATTTCGATCATATGAATAGTGATAGGAGGCCGATGCTTGTTCATAATATATTATATCATCTAATTATGCTTGACAATATTTTCCTAGTTATGATATCATCGTATGATAAATAGATGCGTTCTTGTCCAAATGAAGACTTCTCAACAATAGTTATTGTTGTACCTACAGTTTGTAAAAATTACTCTAAAAATGAATTCTTTATTTTATTTACTAGCTATAGGTTTTTTGATCCCTTATACCTCTATTTCTCCCATAACGTTAGGTATATTATGTACTTCACATGCTTTAAATGTATTTCACATTACGTCCAGAGAAACACGTGTGTTTTTATCTAAATCTTAACTATCTTCTCAAGTTTGACATAATATTGTCTTTGCGCGTGGATTTCGCGCGAAATCTCTATCAAAAAGATCTTTGTTCATAGTTCGCAATTTGGTGGCAATACCTACCCTCTAAATATAAGCAGTTGTGGGTTGATTGTACAGTCCTTTCAAACATAATTATGTTTCCCCTGAAAGGACCTTTATGCCAGCAGCACAAGGACCACTTTTGTAAAAAATTGCAGGCATAATAACTGTGGACCGATTTGAACCCGATGCTAAATTCTGAAATACTGACACAGTCATTCCGTTTCTCAAGACCCTGATTAAGTATTATAATAATTGAGCATTTGCAACCGTGTCTTGTATGTCTCCTGTAGTCTAAGCCACGAGGCGAGTCACAGAATTACATACAACGTTTGACATTTAATATAAAGTTTAGTGGCTAGTCTCGTGGTTTGGACTATAGATATAACAAAAATGCTAGATTACAAATACTTACCAAACACTTAACTGTAGTTATTGTACAATTATCTCCTTATTGAACTCTTTAAATAACTGTCATTATAATAATTTAATCAGCGCCATTTGTTACAAGAGCAAGTCATCATATCAACTTCCGGATTATATAAAATAGTACTATCAGACCAGTTGAATTATAGGTAGATGGCAAACCTACGTAATTTGGTGGTCTATTACTAGACAACTCTGCACTTATTATCTCAGTGATCTTACTGCCGCACTGAGACATGAATATTAATTATTTCTTAACTGTAATTAAACGTAGATTTTGGCATACGCCCCATGCATTAACTTGTGTCAAACTCTCCATTAAATTGAAGTTTAATTATAATTAATTGTCTCTGAATGCGACAGTTAGATGTTAAACTAATAAAATGTAAAAATATTCTAATACACTTACCAAAAATTCCGGAACCTTGCGTTAAAACCTTAAGACAAAGCTCTAATTGTTCGGTAGTTCCAGTTTGGTTACATTCAGCAAACCAGTTTGTATTGCTCCGGATTAAACCACCATTTAACAATCGGCTTAAGAATCCAGCTCACCCAATCTAATACAGACAAAACCAATCAACTAAGGCCGGAAATTCTGAAATTAAACCTTATTCCTGACTTAGTTTAATACAGTAGCTGGCGTATTATCATTGTTATTGCTGGACTAGACTAAAAGTTTATGACTACTGGGTACTGTCTATTGACATATAGACACTAGACAGCATCCATATAGTCTCTATCAAATAAGACATCAAAATGGTATCCTTTGCTTTTACCAATAAAGGCTCAATACAATAGTTTATACTAAAAAGACAACATCATAGCAATATGTTTATATTTCGCCAAAAGTAAAAGGTAAAATACGAGAATTGGTGTAATCCAATGCCGAAACCTGCAGTGATAACGCTTATAGCTACTGTAAGCGACCTGTAAATCAGCACTCACATATTATTGTTATTACTCAAACTGACTCTTCTCACTTATGCAACATTTTATGAGTAGGTACTAAATAAGTGTAAACTAGCACTTAAAAGTTTAAATGACTACGAATATTGAAAAGGCTTTGAAGCATAATACGACATTGTGAGTTGACTCATTGATATCAGGAACACACTTTATAGTACCTACATACTTTTAATGACTTTATGATTACGCTACATATTAGGTAAGTATTCAAATGATTAGTAAAACTAACAATAAATATATTAAGACATCATAATAATATAGTATGCAACGTTTCAGATAGTATTTTCACTTGCAAAAGCCATCAGTATCCCACATTAACAATAATTTTATAGGAACAAAACGTAGCCCATGTATGAATCCAGAGTCCAAACTACTACTATAACAAATATTACGCAAAGCAGAGGGCGCCACTAGCGTATACAGCAAACAATTCAACCAAAATCCAACATATTGCACACAATATCATAATATCAGAACATTGAGAGAATCGTTTTCAAACGCGTCGAACAAAACTTTTTGCTTACTGTTTATGTACAAATTAAGTACTCTAGCATGAAAAAAATTAAAAACCTATAATATTATACTTACTATCAAAAAAAGTGATGTGATTAGAAAATAGTATAATATTTAATATGCCTTAAACATCTTCTACTACTTCTAGCTAATATATAGCTCATTACAGCTATAATAATATTATATTTAGATAATAAGTATTTGGTGCAGTACCCGCACAATAAAACTGTAAAGTGTACCAACTACCAAACTAATTGAGCGCCGAAGCTAAACCTTGGAACAAAGCCCTGACCGCGTCACATTAATTAATTACTAATTATTGCTAAATTTTCATATTTATCTAGTGGAAAACTTGCGCACTCGAATAACATGATTCTGATATTTTATTCTCATATTTAAGTTTTGAGTCAGACTGGATTGTATTAAAAAAACCCTCTAGAAGCACTACACGGTTTTTTACGTCACTCATACAATAGTGACGTAGCATTAAAAAATCCATACTAATATTATAAAAATGCGAAACTGTGTCTGTCTGTCTGTTACCTAGTCATACCTAAATCGCGTCCCGGGAAAGGACATGGAATAGGTACTATTTATTCCAGAAAATTGTACGGTTCCCGCGCGATAATAATATAATTTAGGCGCAACGGAGTTACGGGCGACATCTTGTGAAACGATTAAAATTCTAATAAACCGTCTTAATTAAGCACAGTACCAAATATTTACCTTTTTTTCCTTTACCTTTGGATCCACAGAATATCAGAGACTATGGTATATCCATAGACGTTTTACCTGAGTGGACTCCATTTCAGTGGCTTGAGCATTACACCTCCTGCCTTCCCATGATACTCTTGCTAACTAAGTTTTTTACCTGTTTGTTACATGTTACTTTTTTTTGTTTGTCGTTAATTTTTAGTTAGGCTAGTTACATTTCTATTCATACTGTTTGGTATTTTCATGTTAACTTCATTTTAACTGTGTTATCGTTTTATTTTGTAATGTAGCGTGGTGTGATGCCCAAATTTTTTGAATAAATGTTTATTATTATTATTATTAAATATGCTCGATTATTATTCTCGTAAAACATAAACACAAGATCCATAATACACAATGACCTCGAACTCCTACAGATATTAGATAACAGCAATAAAACGCTAATGAATTAACTATTCAAAGTAATCTACATCTTCGTTCTTGAGATTAATTAGAGACGTGGTACGATTACACACAATACGTTAATTGAGTGAAAACTAAATTGCAGTTCAATTTAAAAACATTCAAAGCAGATTAGAAAACTTAATAACCTTATTATAATAATATTATAATGCCCGCAACCTTGCTTCGCCAAAATTCGCTGAAATAACGAACTGTTAATTTTTTCTATTATAAAAACGTATGTTCAAATTTCATTCCAATAATAAGTTTCATCAATAATAGCTCCCACACCGGTTTCGGTGACGGTGGCCGGTTTCATTGAAACCAGGCCAGCTACGCAGGAGTAATTTTATAGTGCCCAAGTGTGTGCGCAGTACACAAGAGCACTCTCTATTCCTTTTACTCTCATAACCCAGTGGGACGGCAGACCGACACGACTGGCGAGAGATCAGGCGCAGGACCGACTTTTTACATGCCCATCCGACGCATGGATCATCTTACTTGTCAGACAATCAGGTGATCAGCCTGCATTGTCCTAACCAAACATGGAAATAATATGTTTCCAACGCGGGAATCGAACCCACGACCTCCGAGTCAAGAGCCGAGCTCTGAACCACTGTACCACGGAGGCGTCAGGAGGAGGAGGAGGAGTTTCATCAAGAACAGTTCAGGAGTTACAGCATGAAGAGGTTACGAAGAAACGCTTTAGCATTTATTAATATTAATATGGATTTGGCACACTAACGGGTATGGCCATATTATAATTTTAATACTTAGTACTTATGTAACTTTTTTCTTACATACATTTTTCGTACTATTTTAGTATTTACAGTATGAAAAATGTATTTGTGTGTACATTGTGTGTCGTTGATGTCTTTTCTTCCCGCATTCTTTGTTATTATGTTTCTACACAAATTTTGATGGCACCATCTGATATTTCGGGCGTTAGTTAATTTAGCTTAATCTACATACTTACGAGATATTATAATATAATTAGGCGTTAGTTAATTTAGCTTAATCTACATACTTACGAGATATTATAATATAATTAGGCGTTAGTTAATTTAGCTTAATCTACATACTTACGAGATATTATAATCGATGGTGCCATCAAAATTTGTGTAGAAACATAATAACAAAGAATGCGGGAAGAAAAGACATCAACGACACACAATGTACACACAAATACATTTTTCATACTGTAAATACTAATTATGGACGTTTTAGATCACCCGATACGATATCGGTTTCGGACTCGGACACGCTTTCGCAATGTATAATAATAATTAGTATAGATCTGGTACACTAATCTATACTAATATTATAATTGCGAAAGTATCTCTGTCTGTCTGTCTGTCTCGCTTTCACGTCGAAACTACTGAACTGATTGTAATGATATTTTGTACACAGATAGTCTAAAGCCTGACATAAGCTACTTTATTACTGCAAAAAGAGGTGGTAAGGTGGTGTTTATGCGTAAATTTGTTCAAATTAAGTTAGTTCCAAAAATCCATAATAGATGTCGTTTTGCCGTCACCTGCATCGCACAAGCGCTTGCTCAAGCGTGTTTCTATAAGAGGTGATAAGGATCGATGAATTTATTTTAGGTTTTTTTTGAAGTTTTAAGATAATTTTTAGCCGACTTCAAAAAAGGAGGTTATCAATTCGACGCGTATGTATGTAATATTTCTGTGCTGTCTTTCTGTCTGTCTGTCCAGTTTTTGTATATACATATTATGTTAATCTATAGCAGATTGTGAACAAATGTGCCAAATTTCGAAAGTATACTATGTATGTATGTATGTTTTTATCTTTGTGCACGCATATCCCCGGAACTACAAGTCCAATTTTAAGTGATTCTTTTTTGTAATATTAGGTATTATTCAACTTAGGGAATGCTGCAAGTTTCATCAAAATCGGTTCAGTAGTTTTAGCGATAGGGAATTTTAATGCTTAATTACGTACAACTTGAAGTCGGTTTTTCTGAATTTAAGTAATCGTACAGCGGAACCGGCGGAAGCAACTTTGTTGTGGAAGCAGTAATGCAGCCTACTGCCTACATGGAAACGGGAACTACCGCGCGCTATAAGCTGAAGTCCACGCGGACGAAGTCGCGGGCAACAGCTAGTAGTTCATATAATTTCAATAATAAGTATGTAACAATATAAATACAAATATTGTTACATACTTATTATCTAAACGGTTTTTTATTACATTTAATAACACAAAAAAACTTTTTTTAAATTGCATTGTGAGTCGTTGATGTCTTTTCTTCCTGTGTTCTTTGTTGTTGTTTGTACACAATATTTGGATGGCACCATGTGATATTTCGGGCGTAAGTTAATTTGGTTTAATGCACAAACTTACGAGATATTCTATGTGTGTTTTAAATCAACCGATACGATATCGGATGTCCGACCGATTACGATGAACAAATTTTTTTAAATCAATTTACAACACATTTACATTTATATTCTAGCAATCAATTATTTCTGTTTCTTAATTTGGCTGTTACTATAAGAGCGACGACTATTTGTAGTTCTCTGCGTAATACCGCAAATGACATAAGAGCATTCTCCGGTCCAATATCGTATCGTATAGATTAAAACTAACTATTTAATTAGCGAGAGTCCCAGTGGGTATGATGCTCTATCAGATCTGGTTCTCAGCGATTGTTCGCGTTGCATCAACCTCTTCCTATTCATTTGTCAATGACCAAATTGGATAACCGGCCAATTGCAAAAAAGAGTCGTGATTTACCGAAATGACTTCATCTATTTCGCCTGATGTCAAATTAGATTAACGTTTTTAAGTCGATTGTTTACGTGAGTAATGTTTCAATGTAGCTATTGTCGTTTCTAAAGAATTACATCAAAAATTGCAGATTATTTCAATTAAAGTCATAAAAAGACGAGAGTTCCGCAGTCCGCTAGTCCGATGTTTTGCGATAAAAACTCGGGCTGGCAGACGTTAATAATTCGTGTAGTGTGCGAAGGCCCTTATATATATTTTTTTACTAGGAGCGTTCAATAGCAAAGAAAACAAAACTTAAACATACTTAACAATAAATTTAAAAATAAACCAGTGGCATAAACCAGTAAACTGGTATACCAGCTGCTTGACTTTAATAAGGATAGAAAAACCAGATCGTGCCTCTTACAAAACCCTCATGCGTACAACATAAGGTTCACTCTTACAGACTCTAAAGTAAAATAAAACTGAATGGACTATACCGTATAATTATCCAATTCAAGCCACTTATTTTAATATCACTTATACAACATCCTGGTTCTGTTCTCGGAGAAACCATAGCTCGAGGATACTGGTTGCCATGTTTTGTAAGATTTTTTAGGTTTTATTTAGCAACTCGGGAGAACCAAAGAAACATATTATACTAGATTCATCTACAATACCTAAACGAACAAATTTTAAAAGCCTTTATATTAGGTTATTTGATATTATTGTTTGACTCGCATTCGAGATTCGAGAACTTACTTGCACTTACTATGCGGTAAATGTCCGAATCCGAGTCGAACGGCATTGTGAATCAGGCCTAAGATAAAAAATACAACCAATTACCGAAAAAAAACCTTAAAACAAATAGGCACGACCTGAGTAATAACCAGAAGGAAACGTCTAATGGCCTGTTTCACCGCTTCCTGATAAGGTGCCCGATTGGGTTATTTGACAGATTTTCCATACTCCATCTGTCAAATTAAGTGGTGGATAGCCTTATCAGGAAGCGGTGAAACAGGCCCTAAAACTGCAAAACGGAGGTGTCATTTTACACTAGAGCCTGCTAGCGAGCTACTGTTTGCCAATTAGCATTCGAATAATCCGACAGGCTCGTAAATGTAAAGCAGTTGTTTAGAAGGCACGTCACAAGCGACCTTCACGAGCAAACGACAAGCTATTTGAGATTAGACGACATGGATCCGCGGAAAACGTTTTCAATGAGGTAGTTTACAGTTGTGAATGAACCTTGTGATAAGATCTCGTTGTATTTATCGTATATCTTACATCGATATCCATAAACATGTTGCTACAATTTGCCACTAAACTCCGTTTCAGTTTATTCTGTTCTCAATACGAAACATAATATATGTTATAATATGGTGAGCCGGCAAATGTTGTTTTGCCATATAAATTATTTCTAGTATCAATATAAAAACTACATAAAAACCTATTAGTACAGTAAATGAAGGCAAAAATCAGGTGCAACCTCCGATTTCGTTGAACCTCCATCGATTTGGATGAAAATTTAGGATTAAGTACATTTGCCCGTTTTCACCAACAACCCCTAAAATTAGGGGTCCCTTAAGCCAATATTCCAAGTGTTGTTCTTGATGGATTGACAACCCTTAGGTGACGTTTATTTGAAATAAAACAAACTGTATTCGATTCATCCGTCAAACCATTAGGTGGCGTTTATGATTTACGGGATGAATTGACGACCCCGCAAACTTAGGTGACGTAATGTGGCGACGACGACGGTTGCTTTGACAATAAATCTGTTATAAAATGGCCGTTAAATTTTTTTGCAAACCCTGTAAACTACCCTTAGTCTGAAAAATAAGCTTTAAGTTTTTATTGTAAGTTTTTTATCAGCATTAATGAGTTCGATTATTTTTTTCATAGTTGAGATAAATTTTATAAATATATTTCAAACATTTATATTATTTAGTCCAAAATATTCGAACAACGATTTCAAACTACCTTCTGTGCAAAAAATTGACGCAAAGGCTGAATCTGCAAGACTAAAATATTTAATAGTCACACATCTTTATAAAAAAAGCCCCTCTCTTATCGAGTCGACATATTTACCGTTTTGTTTACTTTCTGAATATTATTGAAAAGATTGACGTATATTTAGTAAGGACTGTATGACGCCTGCAATCGCGCTGGAACCGTAAATTTTTCGGGATAAAAAGTAGGTAACCTATGTCCATATATTATATTCCCAAGACTCTAAAGTATTTTCATACTAAATTTCAGAAAAATCGGTTGAACCGTTTCGGTGCTAAGAGGTAACAGATAGACAAAAACACTTTAGCATTTATAATATTAGTATAGATGTACCTATTGACAGGTTTTCCTACAATATTTGCATCCAAAATCACTGCTTCAAAATTGTTTTCAAAAAAATATTTTTGTTTTATCACAATAGCTCTGTTAATTTTTAAGCTATCGGGTTCATTTATAGACCATTTTAAAGGTAATTTAAAGAGCTTTAAGATCAACTTAAACAATACTTTTTGAAGTCCGTGGTTTTAAAAAAAAATTAGGATTAAAAGGTCCCGATTTCATGGTTGCAGTAAAAGTTAGGCTTTAAAAGTCTCTATCTTCGTTGTTTTTCATCCTATAAAAATCAAAAGACAATCAATAGATTTCTTAAAAAGTGGACACCATTTTCGTTATTTATAATTTTTACGAAGGTTCAATATTTTTGAAGTTAAGTTCAAAACAAAATGATATTTAAGAAAATTTGAATTATTTCGATTTTAGTAAATCGTTCTGTTTTTCAAAACTAAGCATTCTAAACCAAGAAAATTTTTTGAGGTCATTTCTTATACTAAAATAAAGAAAAGCCTTTGGGGGTAACCATAAGTTTGAATTATTGTAGAAATGGTAAACGTTTTATTTATCGATTTTTCCAAAAAAATTTGAAAGTGTCATCTTATTTTTATCATAACTTGTTCAATTTTGATGCTTTTAACTTTTTACAATACTTATTAGAAAGGTATTTTTAAGCACGTTAAAAAGTTTTAAAGAAGTATATGTCATAAAATGCATCGGTTTACCGTTATTTAAGTTTGAATGCTTAGACTTAGGTACTTGCCGAAAGAAAATATATATACAATCACCTATACCTCACTTTGGATGAATATAGGAAGGCATTTTATAATAGATATTAGTTTGTTTTTTTATTGGCTTTAATTTTGGTAATTACACATTTTTCGTAAAAACTTATAGTTTCTTAGTTAATTATGAAAAACCGCTTTAAGACAAGTATTTTTCTCACGCAAAAACATGATCTTTGATCTTTAATGACTCCGAAAGTATTGATTTATCCAAAAACTTTAAGTAATAAAATTTGCTTAGAATTTGTGTTTGATTCCTGGGGTTATTTTTATTTTTAAAAATTCACCCCCCGAGAAGGGTTGACATCCACCCCCAGGGCAAAAGCGCAAGTTGGCACTATGTCACTTCTGTTTCTTAGGGTATCCTCCACCTACTTACCAATTTTCATGAAAATCGATGGAGGTTCAACGAAATCGGAGGTGAAAACCTACACTGCCTCCACTATATTCTCAGGTCTAACGATAACAAATGTAAATACACATTAAAATCGGTTGAGCCGTTTTGGAGGATTTCGCGCATAAACACTGTGACACGAGAATTTTATATATTAGATTATTATCAATGACACATTAACCATGCAATCGGGAAATTAATTTGGTCAAGTTTGATTTCTTGTTTGCATTTGCATCAGAATAAATTTGAGAGCAGACTTTATACCTACATCATCATTATTTTTATTTTATGACTTCTGAAGAATATTCGTTTAAAGACAGATACGTGGTGAGTAAAATGATTAGAGCTGGCAATGATTATGTCCTACTTATAATCTAATTACATGTATTTGTGGAAATCGCAAGGCCTACGTTCTCTTATTCAGAACTAATGCATTTTCCGAGATGTGATAGACGGTATAATTTATGACTATAGTACAGACTACCTACATAATGTCTAATTTGCCGCTTGATTTAGAAATCATAGCAAGGTTAATGCACTTATAACATTTACTTTAATGTCTTAAAGATTTGAGTAGGTGTATATAATTATACACTACAGTATTTGTATATCTTTCAGTATTTAAATCGCAGGAGTGGTCTCGTGTACCCTTTTTTTTTTTTTTTTTTTTTTTTTTTCCGGAGGGGGAAATGCATTACGCATACCACCCAGGCGCAGGGGGCGACCCGAGCGGTGATGTGGGACTCCCGTAGCTAATGAGACCACGGTATACCCACTAAAACCCCCCCCCCCCATCTTCCGCCACGCCGCCTTTTGACGGGGCCACAGGAACGATACACACATCTGCGACCCCGCCAGCGGCCCGAAGACTCCACGATGGGCGCACAACACGTGCGCCCTCCTCCTCGGCCCCCACCAGGGCTGTAGCAGACGCCCCCCGAGTCTGCTACTTGGAGGCCATGTGGCAGATCAGATCTGTGGCTCTGCCACCGACCACACCTCGGCCGCAGAGGATAGGGCAAGCGGCGCACCGTAATACCTACTTGCCTCTTCCTCTGCGGCCCCACCTCGGTGCGCATCCGCAGCGGACTTCTCCAGTCCGCTGGGAGCGCCCTCCTCGGGCCAGGCGGCGACACCGGCCGGCCCTGGTTGCCTCTTTGCTTCACCGCGGTTGTCCAAGCCGCGGTTACTAGAGCCCCACCGCCGCGACAAGGCGAGCAACCATCGGGGGGGGTCTCGTGTACCCAGTTTATATTATTTTAGTGCCTTGTAGTATGCATCAAGGTTTTTGGTTGCTGTCATATCTAATAATAATTAATTTACTAATCGTTACTTATTTCAGCCGGCATTATTTAAGACTCAGGTTGTAGCACGACATATTTATACAAAACAAAACTTTATTTATACAAAATTTATGCCATTCACATCCATGTCAACTCTCAGAAGTCAAAATGGCATTTACAACTCCGCAATGGGGTCATTTATTTGACAAATCTTTTTGTATAGACGTGCAATGTCTTATATTATTGTTAGATATAGGATGTTCTTTACTTAATTAATTATTCACATCATCCCATATATTCACAATTATCGAGTATCTCAGGAATGCCTGAGATACTCGATAATTTCAGGCAGTGACTGCATCTATGAAAAGGCTTATCTCGCGAACTACTGGAGCAATTTTTATGTTATTTGGCATGTAGATAAGAAGTAGACCATGTGAAGGATCATAGCTTATCGATTTTAATCATTTTTTCAGTGGGTATATATTTTATACCCGTGCGATGCCGGGGTGGGTCGCTAGTAAAGTATAATTACAAGTGGAGCTATCGCATTAAATATCTGATTGCAGCCTTGGCTCGAATACCGTGTTGTTGTGCTAGGCGCTGGCGCTGGCTGTCAGTCGAGAAGGTTGTGCCGCACTCAATGCAAACCTGTTGAAGCTAATGTCAGAGGCAACCACTCGAAAAATTATATCTCTAATACCTGCTACAGACGACAAAGCTAAACAGAACAGCTAAGTAACGGTTGGTCATGAACATGCAAACAAAAATGTATGAGATGTGACAGTCATCGCAGAGAACATGTTGAGGACTTAGACCGCAGCGCAACGTGAAGATGCATTTCTAAATTTGTACTAAATTAACAGATTTCCTGAGCGTGCGACGTCTTGCAAATCTGGCAAACGCATACAAATTTAGAAATGCATAGCTACGCGTCGCGTTGCGGTCTGAATTGACCCGTTGGCTGCGTTTCGGCAACACCGCTTCCATCGGATCTGCGTTGCCAGGAATGTATTTAAAGCGAAATTGAGTATTCTATTGGTTCTCAAAACACATTCCTCGCAATGCAGCTTATAAAAGCCCTTACTGAGGTTTATTCGAATGAGTGTTAAATTGTTTGTGTATGTGCCGTCTATTGAGACCAAATTGTGCAGTTTCATCGTCATCATGTGTAGGTGACATTAGTATCAATTACACGATACTTAGCCGCAATAGCGGTCAGTATTTTATGTTGAACATTGAAGTTAAGTGTGTTTAATGAGTATCTATTAAATAATCGACTAGAGATACTAGACCCAAAAACTCTATAATCGGACTAAGAAACAATTGTCAACAAACTACTCCACAGGCAAATTATATGGTCTCATATTTGACATAGATGATTTTGTACTGATAAATAAAAAGCAAAAAAATATATATCAATCTACTGCATACTGTTGTAACTAAATTAAAAAATAAAGAACAATTAGTTACCTACAAATTATTTCCAGAACAAGACCAATAGTGAATGTAGCTTTGCAATTAGACTTGGTGATTACATTCGTGCACATCCAAATACCAAATGCAGATCCGGCAAATGCACAACTCAAGGTAGCTATGTCCCGAAACAATCACTGTGGCTGTTAGAATGCAAAACGTAGGAAGATGCTTCTAATATGAAAGGTTACACAGCCTAACTTTCTGTTCAGAAGTTAATAAACGTTAGATTTCTAAATCATAGCTAGAAAGGCTAAATAAAAAATGTTTTATTCAAAATGGGTATCAAGATACACTTTTTAAACGTCTTCACTTTCTAAAAGTCAAATCCATGGCGCCTACCAGTTGCAGTCCTACCACCGGTTCGGGAACGCCCGGCGAGAAGAACCCGCGTAAGAAACTCGCTCGGGGCCGTCAATCAAATGTTTAAAAAATATTATGTAATCATTAATCAATAATCATGAAAACATTAATACTTCAATCTCACAATACAATCTTAACAAAAACAATAACCTGACAAAAACATTAAAAACTTATAGCTTTAGATACAAACGAAGAAAACCAAGCATACCTCATCTTAATAAGAAAGATGTTTGTGTATTGAGCTATAAAGCTCCGGATTTAACCTTGTAACCAGTTGGTTGCGAACACAGATGGTGTCCGGCAACCGGCAAGGTCAAGTCTAACTCGATCGGAACCGTTATGTAACCACACAACACTTTATGTGTTATACTGTTACGTGATAAAAATCAAGACGTAAGTGGATCAAGTAGGTAACTCCCAATTTGAAAAAATTCTTTTTTTTCATTATTTTTTAATGAAAAAACAGGCTTTAGGACCGGGAAAATGATTTTAAATAAAAAAAAAGTGTTTTATGTCTGTATAGTAGCCAGATCGTGAAGTAGGTAACGGAGTAGGTAATTTACAAGGTTTGTTCAAATTATAAGGAAGAAAAAGAGTAAGTGTCCATAAGTTATAAAATGTTAGATAATTCAATTCATCTAAATACTAATTATTTATTGTCTTCAATTTCTGGCGTCCGCGCTATCTATACTATATGTTCCGTTTCGATTTGGTGCACATTATACTTACCCTTACCAAGAGCCTGTGCAAGTGGGCTTATGGGAGGGTTCCATAGTTAAAACTTAAACTAAAATATCTATGGAAATTATAATTTAAACTTTAAAATATATGGTAAACATTAGAAACGGTTACTGTAAGAAGATGCGAGACTACCTATATGACAGACGTTTCTAATAAAAACTAAAATTACTTTTTTGCGTAAATATTGCACCTACTCGTATAATATTATTATTAATCCTTCGATCGTGGATTCTTGGAAATATATTATTATTCTATTGTGTCTCGCTCACCGGTGAGCTTATGGGGCTTGATGGGTTAATTATTATAAATGTATTACCATCGAGGAAATTGATTTCTAGGCAGTTAACAGACCAACGTCATTTCAAATCAAATCAAATCATTTATTTTATCCTCAATCGTTTTTATCTCTTTACAAAGAATGCGCCTGTACTATGCATTCTCAGTATCACCCTAGGGTTGGTTGGTAGAGAATTCCACATGGCATTAAGCCCGCCTTTGTGAATTGCATAAAGAGTATATAAATAAATAAAAAATGCGACCAAACTACGTAGGTCCCCCATCCACGTGTGAATCAACTCCTCTGATAGTACATTGTACCATCGAGGAAGTTGCTATGCAATTGACAGACCAACGTTATTTGGTCGAATATGTCAATTTAATGTTTATTGTGATATGTCGGCTGGGTTTGACGTAACGCAACCAAACTACTTAGGTCCCCGATTTGCATAGGAATCAAGTATCAACTTATCTGATAGTACATACAATATTACGTTGTAAAATATTTGTTACCCACTTCATCAACTCATGTCTTCTTCACCATCATCATGATCAGCCTATTGCCGTCAACTCATGTCTTCAAATTAACTTAATTATTATGAGAAAAGAAATATACTTAAGGTTCCTTTTACACTTGAAGAACCTAAACACTTCCACATAAAAGTTTATGTAACTCACTGTTATGTTGGTCACTTATTTAATTAGCTTTCACTTATTTTTATGTTTATGAACTCCTTAATAAGAGAAGCCATCATCAATATTTATATAGCTATAGTGACCAATGACCACCCAGTATGGATTTTATTACCTCATATGAATCTTTACTGTTTCATATTTACCAAAAAAGTTATAAAAGAAAGTTGTATTCTTCTTTACCTTAACAGCCCTGCGGAAATATGATGCTTACTTAGGTTTGAAAACACGACAAAATTTAAATTCCCGGGCACAGTTTTCACGAAAAACTATCATAAGTGCTTGTCGTGTGTGTTATCGCGTGACTCAAAGTAACTCAATACACAAGAATCACCTAAACTTAAAGGCGTTTTAAGTGTGGATAGGCATAGGTATAAAATACTGTAGGTAAGAAAACAATAATTCAAATGATCATACAATTATATCCGGTTAGAGATCCGGGTAAAAACCAGGGAGTATAAAAAGCATACAAAGGCTCAAGGCGGATAATTTCTTCATTATAATGAGATAAAGACGATGATGTAATATATATCATAGACAATATTATTATATATGTGTGTCAGATCATCTTGCCATAAATCATACTTGTTAAAGTTATCTACCGGTAATATGACATCTCCTTCAGGCCCCGCGCGAGCACCGGTGATCACGAGAACAAAAGAATACAATGGGAATTCCTAGAACCTCCGATCGAAGGATTAATGTGCCGTAACTGCCATAGTAAATAAATCCCTAGAAGTTTCTATCACAAAACTGTTAACAAAAAAAACCTTTATGCATGACATTTAGCTAGGATAAAAATGTACTATACGCTGCTGACATTGCAAAGGTTATTAAAGCACTCATATTATACCTTTAATGAGCCCTACACAGTACACAATAACCAATAAAGTGCAAGGTAAAATCGCTAAGGTTAACGGAAAGATATATCGGAATCAAACAATTATTATATAACTTAAAGTAGGTTACCAGATCACCAGTGTGAACGTAGTGTGTAAAAGTTTTTATTTCAACAATATTTTTGTTTAAACTCGTGCGAAAATTTACTCAGCATTTAAAGGTTACCAAACTTGTTTGAAGGATGTGGTAACAACATAATAAATTAAATTAATATTCATAACAAACAAATATAATATATTGATATTTATTAAAGAAAATACTTTTGTTTAATAAACAACTATATGAATAATTTACATCTACTTGTCTTATAATGTTGAAGTTAAACGCATCTTGTACATAATATTTTACTCCCTGTGGGCAATATAATTTGTCCCAAATTAAATTCACCGCTTTCAAGCTTCCTAATAGCAAGTGAGTGTATAATATATAGTAATACTATGAAGTATCAGAGAAATTAATTCATAGGCAGGCTTAATTTAGTCAGGTCGTCAGTCGGACTTGTCCAGCCGACACACACACTTAAAATAACCCGACCAAAACGTAAAAACACTGCTTATTAATTCTAAAAATAAATATAACAAAACACAAATCAATAAGTAACAAAACTAAAACGCTGGATCTAATTTTAATTCCATTCATCATTCTAGAATCTAGATTCACCGCAAAAAAAAGAAGATTATCACGTTGATGAAAATGATTAATATTATAGGAATTTGATAAACGCTTCGTATCATTAATCATAGAAGATTCTAGGCAGTTGCATCATCAGTCGTAAAGTCAGACGCAAGGTTACTGTCAATACATCCGTCCTTCCGTAAACGAGGCTATAATAGACTCACTACACTACCTGAACATTGAACAAGGGTCAAAATACTTTGAATACAGGTAATGAATACGACTTGTGATGAAATCTAACGATTGCATTCGGAATGTGTTTCTGTGTGCGTATCTGTTGTGTTTTTCAGAAGGAATTGCCCATCAATATCGAGATAGGGTCTTATTTAAGAAGGTTGACCTGCGAAATACCAATAAGGAGTCTAAGGGCCGCGCCACACCGGAATGACAGCGGCGCGGCGAGCACTTTCAGTGTCAGAATATGATTTTAAACTTTATCTTCATTATTGTACAACCATACAGTAATAAAATATATAATTTGTCTATGGTACTACATAGTATCGCTTGAGAAATCGCGGCCGCCGGCAGCTACGGATGGCCGCTAGATTTTCAAGCGATTTTCAAGTTAACGCGGAGGACTCACTGATCACGATCCAGCCTGCACAACAAAATGTGAACACTGAAATGAGTACTTCGCAGGCTCTGAATGCCAAGTAACGTGACATTAAGTAAATTATTCTCACTTTACAGCACTAGCAAATAAACAAACTCCAAGAAATCATTAAAAAATGTGTCTGGAAAAGGTGTGTATAATTTTATCATGTTTTTTGCGGCCCGTACGGGCCTCAACCCCTGATCCATCAGAGATAAAGGCTTAAGAGCTTCCTCGCCAATAACAGTATAATTCAATACCAACAAAAGAACTTACATATCAACATCAGTACAGATATAACGAAGCTATCTAGTTGGTACTCAATGTACTCTAGGAAAGTTGAGTGCTAGCCGTGACTCTGTGCCCTTGCTATCACCGGTAAGGCAGGCGAGGCCGTTCCGGTGCCCGCCGGCCTCAGGCCTCCACATCCTGGTGACGTGCCACACATTATGTAGCCTGCAATTAGCCTGTATGAGCTTAATAGGCGTAGACGTCTACGCCTCTTAAACAGGGTGTAACAAAATAAGTGATAATACTTTAGGGTAGGGGTTCCCAAACTGTGCGGCGCCGCGCCCTGGTGCGCCATGGAAAGGCAAGAGGGGCGCCGTGTGTCGATCGTCCATCATTATTCGAAACCACAAAATATATCATAAAATTAAATTATAATATTTATTCAGTAGTCAGTAAGTAAATCCGGTAGATGGTTAACTATTTGTTTATTACTATTTACCTGCTTAACCTACGAGTAACTATAACCATTAGAGGTAATAATTATTAAAGGTATTATTAGGTTTTATGTATCTTTTTCTAATAGCTTGGTAGAGTAGGGTAGGGAGCCGTGACAAAATATTTTACGTGTAACTGCGCCGCAGGCTTAAAAAGATTGGGAACCCCTGCTTTAGGGTATATAATTATGGGTACCCTAGTATATCGAGTTCGCTGTGAAAGCGCTGAAAGGGTAACTTTTTTTTTTACTTTTGTATGGGAAAACTTATGAGTTACGACCTATGACGCACGGGCGCTTGCCCATACTAATCACTTTTTGATTAGTATGGGCATATCTTTCAGCGATGCTACTTTCACAGTGAAATCTATATTATAAGGATTAAGGAACACGTACAGACCCTAAACTATTAACATTTAGTTTTGTTACACTTTGTATATGCCTAAATGACATGCCATTTGAAGTTTTCTAAGGGCATTTGCTACGGACCGAAAGGAGTCATCGCAAAATTAGCTGCCGGCTTAAATATGAAAAGAGATGAACTCCACGGTGATTGGTGATAATATAATATTATTATGTTTTAACCTTTTTAACGATAACATAAAGTATGTAATTTGAAAATTCGGCATTCGGCTAGAGAAAAATTAGTTACTTAGACGTGGTTCATTACTGTATACTTTATAAGACTGGATATTCTTCGTTAAATGCAGATAAAGAAAAGCTAGATTCTAATAAACGGAACGAATTAATATTCCGATACTATCAAGCAAGGTCTGAATTAATTAAAACGTTGACTTTTATTATATTCACATTTGATAAATTATGTTCTCTTAATAATATTTTAAAATAAAACAAACTTTATAAACAAGAATAATAATTCTTAATCGTTACCAAGAAGCTGTTTCGTATGTGGTTCCGGTGGAAGATATTTCCAGAAATAATAATTAATTGATGAAAAACATTTCGAAGGCGATATTCTTTGATTAATACGTCCGCTTCCATCTCTTTCTTTGATATTTTATTAGGTACTAGCTGTTGCCCGCGACTTCGTCCGCGTTAACATAGTATAATAACAAAGATGGATAGTTTTCCCCTTTTTGTGGTTCCTTATACAAATGGTAAAAATGGGACCCTATTTAAGCAAACGTCAAACGCAAACGTCAATAAACTTTCATGTTTCTAACTCACGAAATGACGGACTTTCATTGAAACTTTCTACCCCAATTTCACCCCCTGGGGGTAGAATTACTAGAAACGCTTAAATACGTATCCATTCATTTTTAATCAGTAGCACAAAAATAAAGTTTCATGTTTCTAACTCAAGAAATGACGGACTTTCATTCAATTTTTCAACCCCGATTTCACCCCCTTCGGGATAACATTTTCAAAATTCCTTTCTTATTGGGTGTCTACTTAATAAAACAACCCTACTCACTAAATTTCGTGGCTGTAACTTTAACAGTTTTTGCTCAGCGATGATGAATCAGTCAGTCAGTCAGGACATGTAATTTTATAAGTATAGATCAAGTGCTTATATTTTAGATTCAAAGATCTCACGTTTTTCGCGTAACTTTCTGCCGCGCACTTTGAAACTCTGGAACGAACTGTCACCAGCAGTATTTATGGACCAATACGACCTACAAACCTTCAAGAAGAGAGCATTATATTACCTCTTAAAAGGCCGGCAACGCACCTGCAGCTCTTCTGATGTTGCGAGTGTCCATGTGCGACGGTAGTTGCTTTCCACCAGTTTGCTCGATTAAACCCCTCTTTTAAAAAAAACTCTTCGTAACATAATGATCTAGTAGAGCTGTATGTAGCTAGTGAATGCCCACGGTCGTTATTTACGTGAGAATCGTGATCTGCCCGTAGATTGTTTGCTCAGTCTCGAAGCCCAATTAACGACAGAGTTATGACAATGTTATCAGCCGCTCCTTGAGCTACATAATTGTAATTAAACTAGACTGCTGTCAACGAGGAGCTAATTATATTAATACTTAACCTTAGGATGTTCTAAACTGAATGGTAAATCGAGGCACATTTTTTTTTAATATCAAAAGTATGTAATTCCGTACTTTGCTATTTTGATTATAGTATGATAAAGGCTCTGCTAAGTGCAGGCACGGTTCAAGCGTGCTAAAGGGCACACCCCCAACCAAAATTGTACTAGTCGAAGTCATAAAATATAAATCATCATTAAAAAGACAAAGTATTTTTAAGAAACAAATAACAATTTTAAGTTTTACACTTCTGTTTTAACTGGACGATGGGAATTCATTAATTAGAATAAATAGAGGTGGCCTGCATAGAGCTGAATCATCTTATAATTGTGGACGTATATAGACCTCCATCAGGGTTATACGATTCTTTTGAGCAAACAATGGAACAAATTTTAACAAAAATTTGTGCATCTAACAAAAAAGTTATTATAAGTGGTGATTTTAACATTAATTTATTAGATTTAAACTCCATTACTGTAAGATTCACATCTTTATTCAAATCATATAACCTTTTTAGTTTGTTTCATGAACCTACAAGATTCTGTGAGACTACTGCTACTTGTATTGATAATATATTTACAAATCTTGTTCCAGATAAAAAAGAAATAATTAATTATTTAAGTTCTGATCACTCTGGACAAATAGCTTCCTTTAATATCAAATGTGATAGTAATGCAAAGAAACATCTTGTGTATAATCCTGTGACCACAAAACGTATTGAGCAATTTAGAAGTAAATTAAAATCAAATATTTGAGTTATTGGATAGGTCACATAGCTCTGATGAAGCTATTAATAAATTATTTAAGGTAATAAGAACTCAATTTAATACAATATTTACTTCTAAAACAGTTAGAAACGGCATTAAAAAAAGTAAATTTATTGAATGGGTAACTAGAGGAATTAAGATAAGCAGGCAAAAATTATATGAATTGTATGATGAAAGGTCTTGCAACAGTAGTGAAGCATTTAAAGTATGTGTTAAAAACTATTCTAAAACCTTCAGAAAAGTTTGTAAAGCAGCTAAGGCTCTATCTATAAAAAATAAAATTAAAAATTCTAAAAATAAAATTAAAACTACATGGAAGGTTATAGCTGATGAGACTGGAAACGTCACCTGTCGTGACACAGATTTTGAACTATTTTTTGATAATAAAAAGATTTCTAATAATCTAGAAGTTGCGACGGTCTTTGAAAAATTCTTTGCTGACATTACGGTCTCAACTACCAAAAATCTAAATTTCTCACCTGAAGCTGCTGAAAAGCTACTCAGAGATAATGTAAAGGAATGTGATGTCAATTTTAAGTTTAGGTAAATTAACCCCAGAGACATTATTGATACATTTAAATTGCTGAATGTCAAAAATACTACTGATCTCTGGGGAATGTCTACAAAAATTATTAAATCGTAATCGTAATTGACATCATAGCTCCTCATCTTGCAATGAACTTCAACGACTGCATAAAGAGTGTTTTTTTTCCTGGCTTAATGAAGCACAGTAAGATTGTACCATTGTTTAAAGCGGGAATTAAATCTGATCCAACAAATTATAAGCCTATATCGATTTTACCAACTCTTAGTAAAATTTTTGAAAAAACAATTTTAAAACAATTATTGGTACATTTTAATTCAAACAATTTATTACATGACAATCAATACGGATTTACTAAGGGTCGATCCACAACGGATTCTGGTATAGGTCTTCTTTGTAGTATATTTCAAGTTTGGGAGGAGTCGTAGGACGGTCAGGTGTCTTTTGCGACCTCTCCAAAGCCTTCGATTGTGTGGATCATGCTACATTGATCAGGAAATTGCGCCACTATAGCATAAAGTACTCAGCTCTTAGCCTCTTGACTTCTTACCTTATAAACAGGACTCAAAGGGTTGAAGTAAACGGTAACAGGTCTAATGGAACCAAAATAGAATTAGGTATCCCACAGGGATCTATTTTAGGCCCATTTCTTTTTCTCATCTATATAAATGACTTACATTACCTTATTAAGGAAAATGATAATGAGATAATACTTTTTGCTGATGACACTTCACTTATTTTTAAAGTGAAGCGACAACAGTCAAATTACGACGAGGTAAACAGTGCTCTCTCAAAAATAGTACATTGGTTTAATGCTAATAACTTACTTTTAAATTCCAGTAAAACTAAATGTGTAAAGTTCACTTTGCCCAATGTTAGGCAAGTCCAAACCAATGTACTATTGAATGATGAGAAGATAAATTTGGTAGACACCACTGTATTCTTAGGTATAACACTTGATAGTAAATTACAGTGGGGTCCTCATATTGTTAATCTTGCAGGTAGGCTCAGTTCTGCGGCATAAAAATCAGAGAAATTTCTGATGAAGACACGGCACGATTAGTTAGTTATTTTCATAGTAGAATGTCATATGGAATCCTTTTATGGGGAAACGCTGCCGACATTAATACAATATTTGTGCTGCAGAAGCGAGCCATACGTTCTATTTATAAAATGTCTTCTTTTGAATCTCTGAGAGATAAATTTAAAGAAATTGGTATTCTAACTGTTGCTTCTCAATACATTTTGGATAATGTAATATATGTTAGAAAAAATATAAGTAAATTTAAAGCTAAAAGTGACATTCACCGTAGGAACACCAGAAATAAGCACAAGCTGGATTTGCCAATGATCAGACTTAGTAAAGTTAGTTAATCTTTCGATTAATAAATTTAAAAAAGTAGTCAAAGAACGTTTGTGTGCCAAAGCCTATTATAAGATCAAGGATTTCATAAACGATGGCACATCTTGGGAGTAGGATGGCTGCTTGCAAGGCTACTTCTACATTAATAGACTTACAATTATGTATGAATATTGACATTGTATAATTTTAAGTTACAATTGTATATTTTATTTTAAAAGATTAATTTTTTTCTCACTTTTTTGTTAAAAAGTGGGACCCCGGCGAGTTCCTTACGCCGGTTCTTCTCGCCGGGATAGTTCCCGAACCGGTGGTAGGCACCAGTGGTATCAACATTCTGAAAGCATTTGCTACAAATCTATTCGGAAATAAAACAATTTTTATTTATTTTATTATTTATAGACGTTATTTCCATTAAAGTGAACATAATAGTCAGCTATGACGTTGAAGAATTCATCTTCGTCTATGGTTGCTTCGTGAGAGGATACGCTATTATTAAGCTCGTTATAATTATTATTACTACGAACATTATAATATTACGTATCTCATAACAGCGCGTAACGTTATTTAGTACTATTACGCAGCAGCGGCGTTAGGGGGGGGCGACGCTGGGTGGCAGCCCAGCCCCCCTAGACAAGCAGCAAGCGATTATCGTAAACGCTAACGCTAATGCCACAAAATTTATAGGATTTGACATTAGTATTCGCTAGCGAAGTGATGACTTATGTCAAATCGCATACATTTGCCGAAAAAATCTCGCCCAGGGTTCGCGTAGTGTTTAATAATATATTCTTTGCCCAGGGCGCTAATAGTGCTAAAACCGGCACTGCTACTACGTGTTCTATCTACACTTATTATGAAGCTACTAGAATTGTTAGTAAATTTTATCAATTTATCATAATATGAATACGTAATGCAAAGGTCAAACTAGTCAATTTAGATACATAATAATATCCACACAAGTTGGCCTCGAATACCTTCGCATATACAATTATTATTTCTTCCTCCTTCCGTGTAAAACTTCCTTCCTTTATAATTTCATCATTCCATAAGTCAAGCGGGGCATTATAAAGTAATAACGAATACTTTCATTTTACATCAGTATATAACGTTATTTACTGATTTTGTTAGTGATTTTCACAAAATAATTGCTGATAACATTGCAGTTTTCCTTTTTTTACCGTAGAAAGAAAATTCAATTGGCCTTTCCTTTCAATACTCCAAACGTTCGTAAAGTAGTTCGTACGTGATCTAGTAATATTTTCCATAATCGTATTTACTCATCGCCTGCCAATTTTGCAAAACAAAGACGACAAACTATAAACATTTTAACCACTACAAAGATCTCATATTTTGTACTTTTTCGCGAATGTAACCTATATTTAAATTATTAATTTACTTGTTTTGTTTCAATATCTAAATAATATTGCTCAATTAATGTCATCAGCAGGGCCGGATTTATAATTTTTAAGAGTATTGGTCATTTTATTTTTCCGGTCCCTATGTACGAAATCTGCCGCCATCCTATTATAGGACGCTGCCGCGGCCGCCGTGGACGGAAGCGAAGCCACGGAAGAAGTTAAAAAAGATTGTAAAAAAAAGACGGGTTGCACTCCGGGAGTGCCGGCAGAAGTGAAAACTTGATTATTAACGTTGTGCATTTTTTTTACTCATTTTTTAAGAAAATGGATTATAAAAAAATCGATTTTTTTAATTAATCAAAACCCTTATAATCAATTCGAGTTCGAGTTCGACATAAAACACTACTCTCAAACCGTCTTACGGTTTTTACAAGATTTTTCGATCAGCACGAGAATCTGACGCGAGTTTCACTGTTTTTACCCATCACACAAAAGTGCTCAACGCCGCTAAAGAAGTTTTCACTTCAAAAATACAATATGATACCTTGTTGTTTTCAGGTTGGATGAGCGATGAGGGGGTGGTTCGATGCGTTCCGGGAGGGCGGGGGGCCGACGTTGTACGCGTACCACAACCGCACCGCCGTCGCCGCCGATGTGCCCGCGCTGGCGTTGCTTGTCGCCGCACTCACCGTCTACGTCGCCTTCCTGGCGATTTTCCCCGGGATCAGAAAAGAGGTGAGTGATGTTAAAAAAAAAGAAAATTCCAAATTCAAATCGTTTATAACCGTTTCAAGGATTTTAACGATTTAAGAGCCAGTGTCTTTTCTACTGAATCCATGTTTTCTACTGAATCCATTCGGATTTCCAAAAACGGAAAACGAATTCGGAAATCACATACGGAAAACGTGTGGGGCCGGCCTTAAGGAAGAGGTCGATCTACTGTTCAGTAATAAAAAGAAAATTCGAATTTAAAATTGTTAAAGTATAACCATTACAAAGAATTTAAATGGTTCTGACGCTGCTGAAAAGAATGGATACTAAATAGTAAATACTTACTAAGAGTGAGTCTTCCGCTAAATTTAAAGCTAGCGCTTAACTTTATAACTTTTCGCCAAATTATTATTCTTATGATTTGAGTTCATAATACAATTTTCCCGAACGCATATTTTTTGTGTATAAGAACCCTTTTTGTTTCAGAGATTTTCAACATTTACAATAGTTACGCTTAGCCTGTTCGTGGGCACAGTTATTCTAGGTAAGCAATGTTTAAGTAAACTGCATCTTCTCTATCTAAACTTCTAAAGCAAGCTTTTAATAAACCAAAAAAAGTGAAGACTTCACACTTTATAAAAAGCCTACCAATTATTATCAGGAACACAAACGTTTCTAGGTTAAAAACAAATTTCAAAATTCGAAAATTATCATATAATGTCAAACTACTTAACACTCAAATTAAATTAAGTTACAACAGGTAGATTAAATTAACTTTGCAAGTATAAAATAACCATACCATTGCTTAAAGTGAACCAAACAATTTGCGTTTCGTAAGAAGCAATTGTTTTTGGGTGACCACCAAGTGAAGAAATCAGTTGCATACTTATAAACCTAGTATTTCGTGAATGATAAAGAGATCGCTATCAGTGGGGGCGACAATGACTACTAAGTACTCAAGTCCAACCATAGAAGTCTATCCAAATGTAAAGATAAAAGTATTTGCGACAGATTCGTCGAAGCAAACATTTAAAACAAGCAACTTAAGGGCCTTCGCTACGGAGATTCCGTAATTTTTAGGCCCGCAACGCACCTGCAGCTCTTCTGATGTTGCGAGTGTCCATGGGCGACGGTAGTTGCTTACCATCAGGTGACCCGTTTGCTCGTTTGCCCCCTTATTTAATAATAAAAAAATACCGTATTTAGAGCCTTATAAACTCATAATTTGAAAGCTACAAAGTTATAATAAAAATACAGCAATAATCTTCAGTATATCAACATTCCTTTCCAAGATTTAAATTTTCTAGTTTTGTTTATTATACTCATGATATTAGCTTCCCAAGTAAAACCAATTTATTAAAATTCAAGCATACATTCAGCACCTCCTTAGTATTTACAAATTACTTTTATTTGGAACACACGCCAATTATAGATCGACAACATAATAAACTACATATTCCACGTTTTAATTTTTTTTAGGTCAATTTATAACTAAGCTAAGTAAAAAATAGGGTTTTGGTGCGATCTCGGCAACGCGGCAAATGTTGTTGTTGCAAATGTGGCTGACTTAAGGCCGTCGCCCGAGCAAACGACCTTGAACATTCAAGGTCGTTTGCTTGGGGGACGGCCTTAAGTCAGTCACATACATTCGTAGCAATTATTTTTATAGTTTTAACCTCATAAGCAATGTATCGAAGGATTTTTTTTGTGTTTGACTCATAATATGCGTCGATTTCAAGTTCAAGTTATTTTATTGGTTAATTTTATTATTATCATCGAATTTTTCACGTGACATGAATATGCAGACTCCATAAAAATGATGCGTTTCTGGATATTATGGAATAGAAAATGCTTTAATCTTTATTTTTACTGCTTAAAATTAAAAACACAGTAGTAGAAAATAGAAATATGCACAAATAGACGGTCTTACTGCTAACAGAGGTTTCTTTCAGACGACCTTTAACTTTAAAATGCAAATAAAATAACAGCATATTTAATGCAAGATAGGTACACAATATAATATATACAAGATATAAATGTTAATATTATGAATGCTAAAGTGTGTCTGTCTGTCTGTTTATTAGTCTGTTGCCTGTTCATGCCCAAACCACTGAACCGATTTGCTGAAATTGAGTATAGACTTTGGATACACATTTAATCCCATGAAAGGACATAGAATTTATCCTGAAAAGTACCCTGTAACTTTTCTTCTATATGTAGTACCTAAGTACTAGAGTAATTAAGTACTACTTATTGAAGAAAATTGTATGTTACATGTACAATTTGGCACTGCGCGTGCGCAATTCTGGCACCAGTGAAAAGTCGCAAAATTTCCGATGCGTCACGTACGGGACCGCGGCACGAATTGAGTAATGTGCCCACACAATACCTTTTAAAGGACACCAGGTTGTTGATCCCGGAATCTAAATACAATTGACGGATCCACTCGATACAGACGAGGAATTCGTAAAATGCCGACGACGTCCTTACGTGTTATGAGCTTGTTAAATATTTCGTAACATGTTTATACGTAAAAACTATAATGTTTAGGTTTATTATACTCTGACTAATCGACGTCACATGTTTGATTTGACCAAATAGTAGTTACCAAATAAGCACAGTGTGCTACTAAAATAGATAATATTATCTACAGTATAATAATTATCACTCTACATTTTTCAAATCGGACCAGTAGTTCCTGAGATTAGCGCGTTCAAGTTAGCCCTTTCAAATAATTTTCCCCGTTTTTCCACATTTTCCTCTATTTCTTCGCTCCTATTCTTAGCGTGATAAAATATAGCATATAGCCTTTCTCGATAAATGGGCTATCTAACACTGAAAGTATCATCAAAATCCGTTGCGTAGTTTTAATGATTAAAGGGAACAAAGGGACACGAGGGAAAAAAGCGACTTCTATATACTTATTATAAAACAAAGTCACTTTTTTCCCTCATGTCCCTTTGTTCCCTTTAATCTTCAAAACTACGCAACGGATTTTGATGATTCTTTCAGTGTTAGATAGCCCATTTATCAAGGAAGGTTATAGGCTATATTTTATCACGCTAAGATTAATAGAAGCGAAGAAATAGAGTAAAATGTGGAAAAAACGGGGGAAATTATTTGAAAGGGCTAACTTGAACGCGCTAATCTCAGGAACTACTGGTCCGATTTGAAAAATTATTTCAGTCTTAGATAGCCCATTTATTGAGGAAGGCTATAGGCTATATTTTATCACGCTAAGACTAATAGGAGAATGTGAAAAAAACGGGGGAAATTATTTGAAAGGGTTTATTTCGCGAACTACTGAAGCAATTTTTATGTTATTTGGCACAGATAAGATGTAGACCACATGAAGGATCGGGATAGGCTATCGATTTTAATCATTTTTTCAGTGGCTATATATTTTATACCCGTGCGACTCCGGGGCGGGTCGCTTGTTGTTTTATAATACGTATAGATATGGATGTATGGATGTCAAGAGTAGTACAAACACCTAAAAAGTTCCACAACTAGTAGTCTCTATAATTCCTGGAGGTATATTATGTTACTCTTTTATTAGAGTATTTCAATGTTTTTTTTTTTTTTTTTTTTTCATTTAACCAGTACCTTATAATTTGTAAGACTAAAAAATTCTACTTTCAAATTCTGATATTCTAAAAAAATTGAGATGGAGGGGAGGAAGGATTTTGTTATTCTGAGTCTGTTACCAGCATGTTGCCTAAACTCTAAAGAAATGCTCGCCTAGGCGGCTGGTGTTGCCTAGAAAATGCGGGCTTACAATGCCATAACAGATCTTTCTATTACAGATTGACAGTCTACCTTCTTCTTTCTAAAAGGTGTATTAATTCTGACTAATAAACATTTACAGTATGTAGACACGGGTCGTCTTGGCACGTGGCAGGCGCGCGGGTCGCTCGCGCCGCCTACCGCGCCTTCTCCGCTGAGCGCATGGACTGCTGGCTCGCCGTGCACGTCGGGCTCGGACATGTCAACATTACCCTCACTGGTATGTCATGTTGTACTTATATAATATTATAGAAATACCCAGGATGCATGAGATATGACCCGGTGAACAACATCTAAGGAGTTCTACGCCACTGTCAAGACTTAATGCTGGCCACATGTTCTCCGTGTTCGATTTCCTAATGGAACGGAATTGCAAACGTTCGTTTATATCACGCGCGACGCGAAAGCGCCCGCTTGCTCTTGAGTCGTACGTGGGGAATTCGTTCCGTTAGGAAAAGAGCGAACGTAAGCGCCAGTTAATGTATTTTTTACTGAAAACACACGTTTTCCGCATTAGTTTTCCGTAGTATGCCGCCGGCCTAACAGTGGTGCAAATAACCATTCCTATGAGTGTCACTTACATTACATTTGTCTGCATGGACCTAGAGCTGCCCTGTGAAGAACCAGCTTTAGTCACCTTTGAAACAATTTTTGCTCGTTCATGATAAAATTCTGAAATATTCTTTGCAAAACATTTAACTTGCTCAAACTTCACATTTCAGCGCTATCCTGGGGCAACTCGTCCACGACGGACCCTGGCATAGACTACAACGAGCAGTTCTTGTGGGAGGAGGCGGGCGCGATGCAGGAGTGGTACCAGGCGGGGCTGCGGCGCGGCCTGCCCTACCCCGTGCTGTCGGTGGCGGAGCACTTCGCCGCTGAGCACGAGGGCTTCGAGTGGGGGGCTAAGTACCGCGCCGCCGGGTATACCACGGGGACTTTGCTGTGGTAAGGTTTTGTCATTTTTTACTGCCGCAATCAGAGTGTATAATTACTTAAATGCAATTAATTTAAATTTTTGACGTAAGCCTCGTACATTATCTATCAAACTCTTCATTAAATTGAAGGTTGATCATAATTAAGTATCTCTGAGTACGGCGGTTAGTAGCTTGCTCCCTTAGTCCTTACTTTATATTCTTCAATACTTTAAAAGCAATGTTTTAGAATTCTCAATATCATAAAGAGTCTTTGATGGGTTTCTGACATCTAAAATTTGACCCTGCACAGGGCAACCAAACAAAGATCAGCAGTGCTAAACATTAGTTTCCGGGTGAAAAGAGATTTTGGAAAAGGCCTAACGCTTTAAAGCCTCTCTTACTCACGCACATTAACCTTGTTTCAACACCGAGCAACGTTTGCGTGTGTGATCGGTATGTGCATTGCTATCTGCATTAGGGATTGTTTAAAATTTCACTCTATCTAGGGACAGGCTTTAGGGCTCCCACACAAAACTGCGAATTTGCATCACATCGCAAATATCTGCGACAAAATTCATAATAAAAATGACATTACGATGCGATGCGAAATCGCAGTTTTGTGTGGGAGCCCTTAGAACTACATTTTCCTGGAGCGGTTTATTAAAAACTGCTTAAGAGCTGCGGACGCTATATTTATCACTATAAATCTTTATATTCCAGGACCGCGCTAGCGCTGTGGCTGTTGATGAATCTCCTCCTGGTGGTGGTACCGCGGTACGGGGCGTACGCGATGACGTCAGTCGGCGTGACGCTCTGCGCGGCCGCCGGCGGCTACTGGGCGTCCCTCCCCCATGTTCCTCTAGTAGTAAGACTCGACGGAGCGATGCTCTACTTCTCGCTCGGCTGGTGCTTCTGGCTAGTCCTGGTAGCAGGTACGTTAGACGCAAACGGCATATCAAGTTAGTACACTGCGCCGCAAACTGCGAAAAAGCGATGTAATAGAGCGAGATGTGACAAAGCACTTTGTCGTGTAATGTACACTATACACGCTACGGTTTACCGGAGTGGTCGCCTGTGCAGGGATCAGTCATAAGTAATAACTCATAAGAATTGATTTTCGATTTTGCTCCGATCGACTGCGCGCGCCTAAAAAACCTGCAAAGCCCCCGTAGACAACTAGCAAAACGCTAACGCTAGCGCTACAAAATGCATGGACTTGACATTAGTATTCGCTAGCGAAGCGATGACTTATGTCAAATCGCATACATTTTGTAGCGTAAGCGTTAGCGTTAGCGCTTTGCCACTTGTCTACAGACCCTGGGTCTATTGCCACACACATTCCGGTCTACCTGCGCAGGCATGAACGTGTGACCTCTGCGGTAAACCGTAGCGCGTATAGCGTACATAATATGCGATTTGCGGCGTCAGTGTACTAACAGCGTAACATTTGCATTCCCGAAGAACAGTTCGACGGCGTTCGTTTTCTGTTTCAGGTTGCATATGCGTAGTTGTAGGTCTTTTAATAGCAATTTTGGACTGGATCTGGCCTCACAGATTCTCGACAGTTCTAGAAGTGGACTACGACACGCCGTACGACCGACACGTCCTCATCGTCGACAGCCGGCAGAGAGCTCGGCCGCAAATGCAGAGCTCTTTACCGTCTAGAATATTAAGGTGATTACAAATTCTCTCTCTGCTTAGAGTGGAGCCATACTTGGCTCTAAGTCCGCTCCACTCTAAGCTCCGTAGCGTTGCGGTGTTTAGCTAGTTCAACGATTTAGATAAATTGCTAATAATCGTACCTCAGAACAGAAAAATAAGGCTAATGCTAACTATACCATGTAATGATGATGCATTGATGTATAACGGCACGAGGAACAAGGGATGAAGTGGGTATTTCAATGGTGCGCTGCGCTGTCACTGGTTCACGCCGCAAGACGCAACCGTGGCATAGAATGCGTCATTCCGATATCACAACGCAACGCACCAGAGCAACATGGCCTCTCTCTTACATGACATCCATATTAATATTATAAATGCGAAAGTGTGTCTGTCTGTCTGTTACCTCTTGACGCCCAAACTCCTGAACCAATTTTGCTGAAACTTGGTAAGGTATCCCCATATCCGAGTCCCGGGAAAGGACAAAGGCTACTTTTTATTCCGGAAAAATGTACGGTTCCCGCGCGATAAACGAGTTTTGACGCAACGAAGATCGGAATTGCAGACATTATCTAGCAATCAATAATATAATCATCTCTTTCAACAAATTTGCTTAGGGCCTGTTTCACCACTTTCTGATAAAGTGCCGAATAGGATATTCACAACTTTTTGACAGATTCTCCATACTTGATCTGTCATGTTAAGTAGTGAATAGCCTATTCGGCACTTATCAGGAAGTGGTGAAACAGGCCCTTAGTGTCTGTAAACATTATCTCCAGGAGGCTATCGTCGAAGACTCGCGACACGAACGGCCAGGTGTCGATGTCGGTGGTGAACGAGAGCGAGCGCGGGCGCGACAACCCCGCCTTCCAGCACGAGCGGAAACCCAACTCGCCCTGGCGGTACCCGCTCTTCCGGCGACAGATTGACAGGTAATACGGACATTCATGTACCATCGAGGAAACTGATTCATAGGCAATTGACAGACCCACGTCAGTTGGTCGGATTATGTCAATTCAATGTTAGTAGTTTGACGTATCGCGATCAAAATAACTACCAACTGCCTATGAACCAACTTCTATGATAGTAGCTTGATTTTCGCTTGAAAGAGCCGTAAGTGTCTAAACACGTAAGTGTCAAGTGGCCAAAAAAACGCGGCCGACGTTCCGCATAATTACGCCTGCAATGTATTTTAAATTACCGATGACACACCATGCCGAAATTACGTCGCGTTATATTGTATGCGTAACGCATTGCTGACGTAATCATGCCGAACTTCGGGCGCGTATTTTCAGCCTAGTGTGTTTAGACACTTAAACCTTGTACACGCTGTCACTTGCATCTAAATGCGTAATTCAGTCTGCATTATTGCCATTTTGTTAAAAGTTTAAATCGAGTTAATTTTAAGCATCTTGGTCAAGTGGCAAAAATGTTAAAACTGACGAGCTTTGTCAATTATTGTAGATATGTGATCTTTGTTGTAATATTACAAAACACTTTAATGTTTCATTTTCAGAGTGGATTCCGCATCCAGTTTAGGTTCAAGCATAAACGGCAATACCTCTGGTATCAAAATGTCGCCCCTGGCGAGGGAGTCGCCCTCCAACTCCGTCGCGATATCACCTCAAAGGTATTTTTCATGTTTTACATGTTAATTATTCACTTAAGAGTTAAAAATTATAACGTCATATATGTATGTAAATCGTCATAAAAATGTAGATATAATAATTCATAAAATATAAATGTAGATATATAAAAATAAATAATTTTATTATAAATATCAACTACCGCTACCGCCATGTTTCGCCGAGTATAGTTTAAATAGTACTCGGCGAAACATGGCGATAGCGGTCATTGACTCCCTGTCAAAAACTTGTCATTTTCTATGCAAAGCCGCGATTGACAACATCTGACACTTCATTGTCAATCGCGGTTTATAATGAAAATGGCAAGTTTTTGACAGGGGTCCAATGGCCACTACCGCCATGTTTTGCCGAGTACAGTATCTTTACACTTGTGCACGCAGCTAGGTGGCGTACTTTAGATAGCTTTGTAAAGGTGAACGCAGATTTGGCCGCACCGCACGCACCGCAGTCGCCGCATTTCGAATTCTTCATATAAAGGATGTAGAAGTTGCGAAGACTGCGGCGCGGGTAGGTATGCGAGCTTGCCTATAACTTCATATAAAGAATTCGAAATGCGGCGACTGCGGTGCGTGCGGTGCGGCCAAATCTGCGTTCACCTTAAATATCATCCACGTAAACATTCTTGCCTGTTCTTGATCTTTCATTACAAAATTTTTTTTATTACAAAGACAAAAAAATTGGTGCGCGAAAAAAAATATACCTTACGTGCAATTTAAAAGTGGATACCTTGTTACATTTTTCAGATATCGGCCGCAGCATCCCGCTACGGAGAGAGTGAAGGACATGTGGTGATTTCAAATTTTCGACGATTTTGAGTGAAAAAAGTCACGGGTGGATATTGGACATTTAACGAAGCCTGTTCTAAAACGATAGTATTATTTGCCTTGACAATTAAGCCTGAACAAGTGATAGTTACCCTAAATTATGATTAGGTAAGGTGCATTTAATGTGTGTGTAAATATGTAAATTATTAGGCTCTAGTAAATTATTATGTATCCAGTGTCATAGGTTTGACAATTTCGGCAAAGTTGGTGCTTGATCACTGCTTGACTAGTCTCCAAAGTTTTTGTCAGCATTAGGACGATATTTGAACATAAAAAATTACCCTTAAGAAGCAACATGGTTGAAATACTACTACGTATAATATTTTGATTACGCAGAATTTAACAGTATTTAAGACGTTTTTAAACTCTCGTCTGGTCTAGCGCCAACTCTGCTGGCAGTATTTACCTCGTACTTTATATGTACCGAGTTAACGGAATTGGATCCAACGACAGTTTTATGATGTAAACAAACGACAAACATACTAAAAGTATCTGCATTCTATGTTTTTTTTGTTAACCGAAAAATTTAACAAATATCTACAAGTTGCATAGATTCATGTTATTTACTTTTGTGACTGTGATAACTTGATTGTTGATTCGCTACAAGATTTTTTGTCCAATGTCGTTGGGATTTTTAGACAGTGTAAATATTGAATACACAGGTGAAATACGGTGCCATGTGTAATGACGTCATTATTTAGTAAATAATGCACATAATATATAACCTCTTTTTAATAAAAATGTTCTACGCTCACATTAACCTATATTGCTGTCTTTAATTGGTATGTGGGAAAGGCCATTTGATAGACAAGGATAGCAACATAGATTAACTTAAGCTCGTAGTATTTTCGTTAAAAGGGTGTATTTTATTAGACGAGGGTTATTTATCTACAAAACTATTTTGGGTAGTTTCTTTATAGAGGAATGCTTTACATTCCTACTTGGATCCCTGTGATCTCATCTGACTAAATGTTACTATCAGGAAATTGATTCATAGGCAGGTGAGGAACCTACGTAATTTGGTCGTGCTATGTCAAGCCCAGAAGAATAAGGGTTGGACCTCATCTGGCAGCACGGAATCACCTTTTTCCGTCGCCCTTTCACTTTCTGTCGCTTAGAACTGCCATTTGCTAGACCGAGACAGAAAGCATAATGCGATAGCCTATCGGTCTAGCAAATGGCAGTTCTAAGCGACAGAAAGAGAAAGGGCGACGGAAAAAGTCGATTCCGTGCTGCCAGATAAGGTCCAACTCTAATAATTACTTGACAATTGACATAAATATAGGTTATAACTTATAACCCAACCGAATATCGTAGTCCGCCATCTGCCTGGATCGATTTCTCTGATGGTTATTTTATTTTAATTTCATTTTCATTCTATTTTCTTTTAATCTTACGCCAATAGTTTATTACTATTAAATCTATGTCATTTACAATTGTTGCGAAAATATATTCGCAATAGTGCAAACCTACCTACATGTAAAAAGTGAGAATTATGTGTAATGTTGTACTTGTAAAGTTATTTATTGTGATTTAAAATATACGAATTCGACATCGACGGTATGTTTTATTTGGTCACAAAATACAAAAGTGTACAAAAATTGGCAGACTCGCAATAAATTATACAAGTGATGTAAAAACTCACGACGTTTGATCTTTGACTAGATGTTCGAGGTTCAGTTGGCAGAGGAACGCGTTCCAATTGACATACCCTCCTTTTATGTATGTATCCATGTCAGCCCATAGCTTACACTGCAAAGTACAGTAAAGTGAAAAAAATAAACATAGATAATACAAATGTATAAATAAACCGCGTAGTTATTTTGTACCTTACAAAATACGCTCATTACTCAAACGTTTTTCTTTAACATCAGAAAATAAATTTAAAATTACCATATCAACATTAGCCCTTTTTATTCTTGTAACATTCTTCATTTAATTATGATTAACCTTCAATTTAAATAAAGAGTTTGACAGATAATGTATATGTATGGCCTTTATAAATTAAGAATGAAAAAATGTATGATGAGGCTGATGTCAAAATAATGTAACTTGTAAGGTAGACTAGCGTTGGTAGACTTTGTACTACTTATTTTAGCCATTTATAATGTAAACTTACATTAGGAATGGCTAAAATAAGTAGTACAAAGTCTACCAACGTTGTATAGCTGTCACTGTGATGAGGAAAACATCTTTTTTTTATAAGTCGATTAAAAGAGTAAGGATGTACCTCTGTATCTTTAAGTGGCGGTGCGTGGCGAACCAAATTCGCTGTGTCCTCGTCAGTGTGAGACGCGGGCTGAGTTTTGAAGTCGAGGAACGACATCAGATCCTCGTACACGATATTACAGTCCTTGTCTTTCTGCAGTCTGAAAAAAATATAGATGCTCTTACCCAACTGCGCATTAAGAAGGGCCTTCGTCATCGTAAATTACATTACCACATCTTAATTCTTAACGTAACGTTGAAATATTTGGACTATTTTCAGTTTTGTGACACAAACAAAAGCAACATCCACACTGGTCTTTTAAATACCGATTAATATACTAACTTCTGTTACAGGAATGTAGAGCCAAGATCTCACATACAGCAATTTTTATTGCTTAAAATTATCTGAAACTACGCTAATATACACGTGTTCGATTCGGACGGTCTATAGTCTAGACCAGCTATCCCCAACCCGCGGCCCGCCGGGACTTTTATCTGTGGCCTGCGTGCTGTTAAGCCATTTTGAAATTCACGCCCACCGACAAGATAATGTAAAGTCGTCGTGAAGGTCGTTTTTTTTCCACTTTGAAATCGTTAATTTTGAAAAACGTTATTTATTCACCCTAAAAATGGTGTTGCGGCCCGCGACACCAAGACCTATTTTGGTCTTGGTGTTGTGTTTGTGGCCCGTATCATAGCCCGTATGAAAAAAAGGTTGGGGACCACTGGTCTAGACTCTAGTATAAACATGGTCGATTCTCTAATATATACGCCTTTATTATATGGCAACATAACATACTCACACTTGCAGCATACAGTCCATTAGATCGGTGCTTAGCGTGAGGCGGTGAGCGCGCAGCAGCTGGCGAAGGCGGTGCGGCGACAGCACGCCTGTACCGACCTCGTCCGCGTGAGCTAATCCTTCCCGCAGACGCTCACGGTCGTCCCACAGACCACGCGTCAGCTCGGAGAATACCAGAGATCTGTATCCAGAAAACAGGTTTAGGTTCTACACAGACGGACTGCATTTCAACTACAATCCAACTGCAAATTGCAGTTGGATTGCAGTTTGAATGCAGTTGACACGACTGCAATAGAACTGCAAGCCAAACGCGCAGTCGGATTGCAGTTCAGTTGCAGTCGGCGTGCAGTCGTGTGAACTGTTTGGTTTGCAGTTCTATTGCAGTCGTGTCAACTGCATTCAAACTGCAATCCAACTGCGATTTGCAGTTGGATTGCAGTTAAAATGCAATCCATCTGTGTAGACCCTTAGGGATCCATTTATCGTAGAGATAAACTACGATAACATGGTGTGCCCCTCCAAATTACTGTTTCAATGTCACATCCTTATGAAAGAGTCTGTATGTAGTAAGTATTCAACCAATCAACCAGTACTCGTAATATTTCACTTAATGTCACTTATTAAGTTATTACCAAGATTTGTTGGTCAACTGATCATAACTAGCCGACCGCGCAAGTATGGAGGGTATATGAAAGGAGCAATATCTTATATGGGGGATATTTGAAAAAGTGTCCAGCTGTACGCAGTAAATAATAGTTGAGAAATCCTCCGAGAGTGGCGCTAGCTGCAGCAAAGGGTATGGAATGAATTATGGAGTGTAGGAATGAATGTAGCCGTTGGTGACAAAATATAAATTTTTACTGGAATATAAATTATTACTAGAATTACTGGGTTAATACCAATATATTTTGAAAAATATAACCTAAAATAGCTGAAATAAAAGTTGCTAAATTATTTAATTGTTGCTACTGTAGCGCCACCTAATTAACATTTTTAAATAAATAAATAAATCAAATAAAATAAAAATAATACAAATAAAAATAAAACGTTTTTATTTCGGTCTGTAGACCTCCTCCTTTTTGGAAGTCAGTTAAAAACTCTACGAAGACTACTCTTGAAGAGACAGGGGAAGTGACTTTATTTTGATCCTAATAATATTACAGAGAAAAATCGTGAAAGAGCCTTTAAAGTAAAATATTTAACCACCTTATCATTTCTCGGCGCGGATTCCTCTCCGCTCCGGGGTCTCCTCTGAAGTGTCGTATCAGCGTGATAAACTCGTGCTCAGTCATCTTTTCACACATTATTTCCCGTAATGCTTGCCTGTAAATTTTACAAAGTCGACTCATACAAACAGAATAGAAGTTTAATCTCTAAAAATATAAAATATTCTTTATAAATAAAAAAGGAATTCCAATTCTGTTAGTCTCGCTAAAACTCGAGAACGGGCTGTACCCGTTTGCCAAATTTTAGTCTTGAAATATTCGTGGAAGTCCAAGGCAGGGTTAAAAAATAGATCCAATACGATGAGAAGAGGGTCATCAAGTAAATAAAAAATCTGTGTGAAATTATTTTTATCTAAGTGCTTACTTGAAACATCTGACAGACATAAGTTCCTTGTTGTGTGGTGCCACCAAGTCCATATATTTGGCTACGAAGTCTTTGTAACCGTTCTCCTTAGAAGCCAGTGTTCGACGAATTTTGTCCATTATCAATACTATGTTGGCCATAGGATACTAGATATACCAAAAAAAGTTAAATTAAGCTTTTGTCGTATCGTACACAAAAACGGTGTTAAGTACGTACTAAAATTGAATGACAGAAAATGTATAGACATGTTATCATCTCCTTTTATATATCCAGGGTCCGATTTAACCCCTTAGGCCCCTTAGACCCCTTTAGGCAAGCCAGAGCGGCAAAAATGAGAGGAAAATTGACTCATTCTTTCAATTTACTCAGTCTTTAACCTAGCCATTAGCAATCCACCACTCAAGTTTAGGAAATTTATGCGCCACCAAACCAGTCGGCGAAAATGATATTTGCCCGAAGCGGCTAAATAGCTCGATCGGGCCTTGTATATAATATTATCCTCTTATTCATTTGAATGGGCAGAATTCCATACACCAAGCTATATCTAGAAACTATATAATCATATCTAATATCAGGTGATTATGCGTATCAGATATTTAAGGTCCTACCTGTTCAAAATTGAGTTCCATATACCGTAGCACGTACTCGTCGGCCGCGATCAGTCGGAAGCGATGTCTGTTGATGAGCAGCTCGTTGCCGACCCACATGTCGCGGTCCGTGTACGACGGCGGCTCCTCAGGTACGAAGAACTCCACATCGGGCAGATACATCTTGTCACGACGGAAGAAATTGCCACCCTGCGTGTGTATCAGATTCAAATTTTGTTAGCGTTCAAAAACAAAAGTATATGGGATCTTACAAGTGACCACTAAGCTTAATCAAATAACAAAATAAATCGGTCGTCTGTAAAGTCGGTTTACTGACGATAGTTGAACGTGACAACGTCATAGCCTTAAGGGCCAACCCACACGTACCACAACCACACGACAACCGCAACCACACGACAAACACACGACGTGGTCGGGCGTATATTTTGTATTGTAACTGAACTGGACCATTCACACGTACCACATTTTGCAGTCGTTGTCGACCACTTGTAAAATACCGACCACATCGCAACCACGTCGCAACCACGTCGCAACCACATCGCAACCACAACGTTGCGTCGATGCAACGACACGCCGCCCTTTATAAGAACGAAAGGAGCGAAACTTTAAGGCCGTCCCCCGAGCAAACGACCTTGGCCATACATTTGCCGCGTTGCCGAGATCGCGCCAAAACCCTATTATTTTTACTAATCTTAGTTCAAAATTGTCCTAAAAAAAATTTAAAACGGCGAATATGTAGTTTATGATATTGTCGATCTATTGGCGTGAGTTTCAAATAAAAGTTATTTGTAAATCCTAAGGAGATGCTGAATGTATGCTTGAATTTTAACAAATTGGTATTACTTTGGAAGCTGATATCATGAGTACAAGAAACAAAAATAGAAAATTTAAAACGACAAAAGGAATGTTGATATACTGAAGATTATTGCTGTATTTTTATTATAACTTTGTAGCTTTCAGATTATGAGTTTATAAGGTTTTAAATACGGTCAATCACGGAATCTCCGGACGGAACGCCCTTAACGAGAAAGAAAGGAAAAATTCCACGCCTTGTTTAAATTTAGAAATTTAAACGAGGCGTGGAAATAATATGGTCCGGGAGCCCTAGAACAATTTTTATTTGATTACCATCAAGGTAATTTTTTGTGAGAGCTTCATATTGATAAAGCGAACAACATTTTTATTTGCGGAAAGTCTTGAGGTTTTTTATATATAGATATTGTGTTTTCATAATTCATTAGAGCTGTAGCAAAAGTTGGTACTGAGTAACGGGTACGGTACGCCATCTAGTACGAAACGTTATTCAAGAATGCGTTTCACGAATTTTTTGTTGCCGTATATTTTTTTATTTAATGTTTTTTTATATAATAATATTATTATTATGTTTTTTTAGGGTTCCGTACCTAAAGGGTAAAAACGGTACCCTATTACTAAGACTTCGATGTCTGTCCGTCTGTTCAGTCTGTCTCCAGGCTGTATCTCAAGATTCGCTATAGCTAGACTTCTGAAATTTTCACAGATTGTGTATATCTGTTGCCGCTATAACAAAAAATACTAAAAACAATATAAAGTAAATTTTTAAGGGGTTCCCATACAACAAACGAGATTTTTTGGCCTTTATGGCTCATAATCCATAATGGCAATATGTATTTTTTGAAAAACTTTATCTTGAACCTTCTCAGTATAAGATAATCATCGCAACCACATCGCAACGTCATTTTGTCGGTACCACAACGCAACCACAAAATGCTGCAGCGACACCATTCACACGTAACCACAGCTCGACGACATTTTGTCGTTGCGATGTCGTGTGGTTGTGGTACGTGTGGGTCGGCCCTAATAGGGCAATAAATTTTTTCGTACAATAGTGAGTAGTAGTTCTACAAACTTTTAACGTAATTTATTTACAAACATAATAAGCAAATCGCTTCCGAATCTCTATGAATAGAAACAAACATTTTCGAGTGTAACCTAAAGTTATTTCGATGTATTTCTTTCAAATGATTGTCTAAAAATATTTATAATGAGTAAAATAAACTATTCGCAATACAAAACGCTACATACATTCGTGAAATCCAGTAAAATCTTCGAACAAAGCACAAGTCATACCTTGACACGTAGGAAATAGAGGACAATTTTGAATATCCGAAATAATACTAATAGCTCACAGATTGTTTATTTATTTTTCATTCAGAGTGTGGTCAGTGTATCAAAGGTCATAACTAATCAAACTTCTTCATACAAAAGTATTCTCTAAATCATCGAAATACGTAATATAATCGAAACAAAGAGCGCGGCCCAGGTGGGCCTTACGGTTGTTGAGAGGATAAATGGAACGCCTTCGAGCGATCAGCGAGGTAACGCATATTGCGTCATGTTTCTTCCTGCGCGCAGCCCATATCGAATTATAAGACGTTATCACGTCAAAAGTTTTTGGAATTATGTCGTCTTAATAATTAAAGCTAGTAAATTGAGGCTAGGTCTCCAAATACAGCGGTACATAAATCACAATACATATTAATAAAAATATTTTGGTAGTCATTTTTGGCACATAAGTTTATTAACAGTTTCAGTGAACAATAATAAATCAAAATATATTTAATGTTAAATTTTTACCGTGAAACCAGAGTTTCGTTCTCCCAATTCGAACACCGCAATAGTATCGTCGCAGAGGTAATACTTGACTATGAAATATCTGCTCGCATCTATAGGGTTGTCGTTTATGAGACGAGCTGCAAATCTTAAAATGTGGGAGTCGAATCCGACGCTGAAAATAAAGAAAATATTAATCCCCGTACTACTGTTTAGATCCACGCTGTCTAACATGCATTATAGTTATAGTATAACGTTTTATTCAGTCTGTCAAGTGGCTGAAACTGTAACACTCCACAAAACAGGGAATCGGGAAACAATAACATTTTGTGGAATAGTTTTAGGAATTAATACAAATAGCGGGTGAAGGGAAAAAAGTCGACCGTTTGGGCGTTTTCACACTGCGACGGTAACGACACGACACGATACCACAGAATAGATAAGGGCCACCGCACATATTATACAATTTCAAGTTGGCCGTCTATCGTACAAACTAAATTGCGTAGTGTCACAATTTAATTAAACAAAATCATTGATCATACCTTGCATTTTAAACTTCGATATTATCCAGATAAATTTTAATGAAAAAATCCAGATAAACTGGTGATAATAATCCATATTTCCATACTAATATTTTTTTTATTATTATGTGATTCGGGGTCGTCACGATGAATTTGTCATATTAAATTGTGACACTACGCAATTTAGTTTGTACGATAGTCGGCCAACTTGAAATTGTATAATATGTGCGGTGGCCCTCTATTCTGTGGTATCCTGTCGTGTCGTTATCGTGCAGTGTGCAAACGCCCTTTGCACGGTCTATCTATCTTACAAGTTACACATAAGCGCTTGCGGATCTAATTCATTACGAATACGAAGGAAGCGCTTTAAACCTACCGGTCCTTATGCAGAAACTTGATGAAGTCGCGATGTGGTGCTTTAGGCTCGACGGTGCGGCAGTTCTCGGCGGAGTCGGCGTAGCTGCCGTAGCCGTTCCACGGCGGCAGCTGACGCGTCGCCGCGGTCGATATACACTCCGTATTCCCGTCCGTAGGCGTCGGCAGTGCATTGAACGAGTCTGGCGATGGATGAATACAAACCGAAATGATCTCAAAGTGAGAGTGTTTGAAAATCTATTGCCACCTGGTGCCGCTATTAGGTCTGGGTCTATTGTGTCAAACACCCTCATTACGACACTTCTATCTGTACCACAGCAATGCATTACTAAAGGTTCCAACAGAATATTAACGTTGAAGAAAAAGGTATAAATCGAGTAATTCAATCAAATTCATTCAACAATCATCAAGTCAACGACCTACAGCACCTATTATGCATGTCGAAACAAAAAGCGTCTAAACCTAACCTGACAAACTTTATAACTTTTTTGTGCCTACATTTTTTTCGTACTTACTTATGTATTTTTGGCTATCAAGCAAAACGTTATATATGTTACGGCTAATAGCCGAAGAGCGGCTACATCTAGTTTTACCCGGCTACAACTAGGTGCAGCCCGCCACATGCGGTTAAACTTAGGTATATCCTACTTATCTTCGGTTACAACTAGATTGAGCCTTTACTAAATCGGCTAAAACTAGGTGCAGCCACACACCGGTGGTTAAACTTAGGTGTATCCTATTTATCATCGGCTTGAACTAGGTTTTCAGTTCAGTTGTTTTGAGATTCTAATTTTGCGTTTCCCGATTGATTCGGTTACATGAAATAAATAAAAGATGTTTTATTTAAGTGATATTTATTATTTGATATGCAAATATCTTTTAACAATTAAAACTGACTTCCAAGGTAAAAACAATAATAACATTAATATGAACTAAAAAGTATTAAATAATTTTTACTATCTAATAGTGCCTTTTTCCGAATTCGGCCAAAGCTCAACTATTTCTGTACTCAATCTTCATTATTTTGAAGTCGGTACCAGATAGCTGAATATTCAGTCCTCTGACAGAATATTTAAAATTTTTGGAACTGGCACCGACTTCAAAATTATGAAGATTGAGTACAGAAATAGTTGAGGTTTAGCCGAATTCGGAAAAGGGCACTATTAGATAGTAAAAATTATTTAATACTTTTTAGTTCATATTAATGTTATTATTGTTTTTACCTTGGAAGTCGGTTTTAATTTTTTGTTAAAAATAATAATAATTTCACTCTTTTTAGTTACACTTGTAGGTAAATCTTCGCGTATATTTTACGTATCTTATTACAATTTGTTAAGAGTCACAACTCACACTCACAAAATAATATAATATTATCAGTGAAGTGAACATATTGTGCTAAGTAATTTAACAATTTTAATACTTCAAGCCCGAAGCGGTCACCGGCGATTGCGATAACAATAGAAAGGCTATTGTGTCTCGTTTTTCCACGATCGAAGGATCTACCAGATAAAAAATTGTACAAACTTGCATAGGATGTAGCGTAGCATAATATTTAATATTATCATAATTATTGACAGCTGTTCTTGTAATCAAGAATTCAAATCGATAGGTACTTAGTGCAACAGGTGTTGTTATACAGTACATAATTATTATTATTAGTATATCCATACCTATGCCTTGTACTATTATCTATTCTGTGCCATGAGACATTGGTGGCCTTAACACGACGTGGTAATGATGATGATGACGATGATAATGATGATGATTATGATGATGAATATGAATTGCATAGTAGTTTATGCTTTCTGTTCTTAAAACAACGCCGAAACTCCCAAACGTGTATCTATAAGGAGTCAGGAGTTCTCTCAGCATCTTCGAAACCATGGTATACCTTGACCCAATATTTGACTTTTTGGTAGCGTATTCTTAGTACACTTTACATAAAACCAAAATCACCATATGTTTTCATATAAATTTCGAGGAGTTCCCTCGATTACTCATGGATCCCATCATCAGGTCACCACTTTTGTGAACATGGTACCAAATTGAAAAAACTAATACAACAAAATAAAAATTTTGAAAATCGGTTCACAAACGGCGGAGTAATCGTTGAACATACAAAAATAAAAAAAAATAAAAAAAATATCCACAGCCGAACATATAACCTCCTCGTTTTTTGGAAGTCGGTTAAAAAAGGCGTTATTATCCATATCCATTATTGTGAGCGTCAAACCCACGACCTGTGTGAATATTGTGAATATTATACCTGCCTATTTTTCTGTAGCGTAGTTGTTTTATTTGAACACTCCCTAGATAAAGTGTTACACTTCCATACTTCCATACTAAAATTATAAATGCGAAAGTGTGTCTGTCTGTCTGTCCGTCTGTTTGTCTGTTTGTCTGTCTGTTACCTCTTCACGCCCAAACCGCTGAACCGATTTTGCTGAAATTTGGCATGGAGATACTTTGAGTCCCCGGAAAGGACATAGGATACTTTTTGTCCCTAAAATGTACGGTTCCCGCGCGATAAACGAGTTTTGGCGCAACGGAGTTGCGGGCATCAACTAGTAAGTAATTAAAACACAAAATATTATAAATCTTCTCTTTACGCGACGCCAATTCCTTCCCCGCATCTATACCGCGCTGCCAACTTGACGAACTCTTTATTGCCTACTTACTGTAGTTTTTACTACAGAGGGACTCTCTACATTAAAAGACGATGTCTCATTTCAGTTCATAATATAATTCAACACAATAATGAGTATAAATCTTGTTTCGGAATGGCATGTAAGCCATGCCATGGCTTGTCTAGGATAAGAATACATATATCTTATCTACCGGGGTGATGATACAAAATCGAATCTATCAGGAAACGCAAGATACGAATCTCAAAATAAAACAAAATTATTCCTTAAGTGAACTGAAAACCTAGTTCTAGCCGATAATAAAAAGAATACACCTAAGTTTAACCACCGGTGTGTGGCTGCACCTAGTTTTAGCTGCTATAATGAAGGCTAAATCTAGTTGTAACCGAAGATAAGTAGGATATACCTAAATTTAACCGCATGTGGCGGGCTGCACCTAGTTGTAGCCGGGTAAAACTAGGTGTAGCCGCACTTCGATATTTTGCCGTAACATATATACACCATGGGATGGCGAACGCTTTCGTATTAATATGCCCTTTTTCTGAAGAATCCTTCAGTTTAGTTATATGTGTGCCATTCAATATTTTTGTGACCCTATGCTTATTTCAAAATTTTCCTAATTTGGTTCTCACTATGCAGAAGAGGACCTATAACCATCATTGTTGATTAGAATTATTTCGATACTATAGTTTTGGGACCAGTGGCGTGCTCTAAATTTTATTGCATTTGGTTCGCCGTTCATTCGTTTGAAAAAAAAATGTGTTCATACCTATCCCATATGTGACTCTATAGTACTCCCTGGTGAAGGGATCGCAGTCGGTGAGAACCACCTTCCGGTTGAACACGTCCAGCACGGCGCCAATACTGAGGTCCTCAGGTGAGTATGACGTCGGCGCCGGCTCTGATGACATCTCGATGCGGGGAGGCAGTTTCTGAAAGATGTTTCAGTCAGAATTTATGCACATCGTTCTAAGAAAACTACATAGCAGCGTGCGTATTGTTGTGTTTGACATATAACGCATTCTACTACGTAAGCAAAAAAATAGAGAGCTTCCCACGGCTCTGATTAAAAAATACTGTATCGCGTCCAGGGAATGTCATACGATTTGAAAAGTAGTAATTAGTAAGATACCTTGTTTATCTACTAAGTCGATTAGGCTGAAAAATCTTGCAATAATACAGTACAAAATATTACAAACGTGAAGGAACATATTTTTTGAGTTTTGATTGTTCAAAACTAAAAAAATACGTTCCTCCACGTTAATTGAGTACAAGGAATCGAATAAACGCTAATACCTTTGGCAGTTTCATTCTTTTCATGAACATCGGTCCCCCCTCCACTCCGGAGTTGGGGGGGAGGAGCTCCTTGATCTCCACGGTGTCGTCCGCCAGGTAGTAGTGGATCTCCAGGCGGTGGACGGTACCGAATTGCGAGTTGCGGTCGTCCCAGTAACCGAAAAACCTGATAACAAAGTAATCAGTCATGACTGATATCATTAGTAAATTAAGTTAAAAATATATTATGATGGGTTTTAACACAATGTAAAGCTTGTAATACCTTATTTGTAACGTGAAAGTGTTTGTCAGTCTGTCGGTCCTCTTCATGCTTTAAAAGCGGCTGAACCGATTCAGATAAAATGTAGTATGAAAATATTTTAATGAGAGTCGAAAAGGACATAACACTCACCTTAAAACGCGCCCATCAAAGTCTAAAAATTGTTTAAAAGGCCACCGTTTCGATGGTTTTTGTAAATCTGGCGTTCGCTGGAATAATATTTAAAAAAAATCTTAATCATTGTTTAGTTGGCAACATACTCAGTTATAAATTTACAATCCTTTCACAAAATATCTAAATTCTTAAATAATTGACTGAACTGACCTCAACAGCATCTGGCCAAGGTATGGGATCAGGCACGTTGATTCCCAACCGATTTAGGAAAACTCGCGTGAAATTGTCACAGTTCACAATCTGCAATAAGAAAATAATTTAAAAACCCCATGCGCAAATCTGGCTTAAAGTTAACCCTATCATCTATCGTACTTCGTTTTTATGTAATGTCAATAATCTTAATCACCCAGGGTTACTTAATCGATTCGTGCGAATAAATCTCAACATTTTACTTCACAAAATTTTCGTAGCCCAGCGCTACGCTGCGTAGCACTCTGCTACGCAGCGTAGCGCTGGGCTACGAAAATTTTGGGTTGGTAGCGTGAAACTAAAAAGCTTAATTTCTATACTGGACTTAGGGCCTGCTTCGCCACTTCCTAATAAGTGCCGGATAGGTTATCCACAACTTATATGACAGATGAAGTATGGAGTATAATAGATAAGTTGTGGATCCTATCCCACACTTATCCCACACTTATCAGGAAGTGGTGAAAAGACCCTTAAACTGTTAATAGTGCCAATAATTGCTAGTTATAACTTTTACCTTATATAATTTATTTTCTTGCCATTATGGTAAGGATACCTTTAAATGTTTTCCATAAAAGGAAACCTCGCGACCGATGTTGAGGTCGAGGACGTCGTAGTAGAGGTCGGTGCTGTTCGGCAGACGAACTCGCTGACGACTTATCAGAGTTCCTGAAATTACGTCATTTTAAGGCGCTCTCAAAGAAATTTAACGATTTCGTAACTTTAATTTCCTCCTTATTTATAACTTATACTTCTTTATACTTTATAACTTTAATTTTCTCCTAAAATCCTTCGATCGCGGATTCTTGGAAATGCTATTTCTTTTACTGTCGCGATCACCGGTGCTCTTATGGGGCTTGAAGGATTAAGGATTCCACAAACCTACGCGACCAAAGCGACTGCGAAGCGGTAGCGTCTACCGCGCGGCGGACGCAGCCCATGTAATCTTATGGCGCTGTGCACACCTGCACGACCGCGACGCGGGATGTTCGCGTCGGCAAGCGGAACGTGCGCGTCAAGTTGTCAGACGCGTGTTTTGAAGTGTGCTTAACTAGACTTTTTTTTTAAACCTTTTTTATATTATTTTCTACAACTCTTTAGTTTATGATTTTTTGATTTGTATACGTTTTGATAGATTGTGTCATGATATTAACGTTTGACGTGTTACGTCAGGTGGATGAAAATTCCGAGCAAAAAAAAATTTGGTTCCAAATTTAAACGTAGCTACTAGATCACTGACGCTCATTATACAAGTACGCTGGACTAATGATACCCTTTGAAACGACAGCTATTTTTTGTGCCTATTTGAAGCGGAATCAGCTCCCCCATTATTCGGGGTAGGAACTAAATCTGACGTAAAAATTAAGAAAATCAAAATCAAAATTGTTTTATTTCTGAATAAATTTAAAATAAATATTTTCAGAATGTCCTACATGATGCCTACCACCGGTTCGGGAACTAACCCGGCGAGAATAACCGGCGTAAGAAACTCGCACGGGGCCCACTTTTTTACCAAAAAAAGCGAGAAAAAATTGTTCTTTTAAAATAAAGTTTACAATTTTGTAACTTAATATTATATACAATATCCACATACATAATTGTAAGTCCTATTAATAATAATGTAGAAGTAGCCTTGCAAGAAGCCATCCTACTCCCAAGGTGTGCCATCGTTTATGAAATCCTTGACCTTATAATAGGCTTTGGCACACAAACGTTCTTTAACTACTTTTTTAAATTTATTAATGGAAAGATTTTGAACGTTTACTGGGATTTTGTTGTAAAGGCGTATACATTGACCTTTAAAAGATTTACTGACTTTACTAAGTCTGATCACCGGCATATATAGCTTGTGCTTATTTCTAGTATTCCTACAGTGAATGTCACTTTTGACTTTAAATTTTGTTATATTTTTTCTAACATATATTACATTATCCAAAATGTATTGAGAGGCAACAGTTAGAATACTAATTTCTTTAAATTTATCTCTCAGAGATTCTAAAGCAGACATTTTATAAATAGAACGTATGGCTCGCTTCTGCAGCACAAATATTGTATTAATGTCGGCAGCGTTTCCCCATAAAAGGATTCCATATGACATCCTACTATGAAAATAACTAAAATATACTAATCGTGCCGTGTCTTCGTCAGAAATTTCCCTTATTTTTCTGACTGCATATGCTGCAGAACTGAGCCTACCTGCAAGATTAACAATATGAGGGCCCCACTGTAATTTACTATCAAGTGTAATACCTAAGAATACAGTGTTGTCAACCAAATTCATCTTCTCATCATTTAATACTACATTGGTTTGGACTTGCCTAACATTAGGCAAAGTAAACTTTATACATTTTGTTTTACTAGAATTTAAAAGTAAGTTATTAACATTAAACCAATGTACTATTTTTGAGAGAGCACTGTTTACCTCGTCGTAGTTCGACTGTTGTCGCTTCACTTTAAAAATAAGTGAAGTGTCATCAGCAAAAAGCACTATCTCATTAATATTATCCTTAACTAGATAAGGTAAGTCATTTGTATAGATGAGAAAAAGAAATGGGCCTAGTATAGATCCCTGTGGGACACCTAATTCTATTTTGGTTCCATTGGACCTTTTACTATTAACCTCAACCCTTTGAGTCCTATTTTTAAGGTAAGAAGTCAAAAGGCTCAGAGCAGAGTCCTTAATTCCGTAGTGGCGCAATTTCCTGATCAATGTAGCATGCTCAACACAATCGAAGGCTTTGGAGAGATCGCAAAACACACCTAAGGCATCCTGCGACTCCTCCCAAGCTTCAAAAATACTGCAAAGAAGTCCTATACCAGCATCCGTTGTGGATCGACCCTTAGTAAATCCGTATTGATTATCATGTAGTAAATTGTTTGAATTAAAATGTGCTAGTAATTGTTTTAAAATAATTTTTTCAAATATTTTACTAAAGGTCGGTAGAATTGATATAGGCCTGAAATTCGTGGGATCCGATTTAGTTCCGGCTTTGAATAAGTTTGAAATTTGCCATATTGGCGCTGATAGCGTAGTGGGAATATTTGGAACTAATACTAGTGATGTACAACTGTCTTTTCTATTATCGATGAAATGTTTCCAGATTCAGATAATGTCGACCATTACGACAAAAATATTGTATTGAATAATACAAACGCTATATATTTGTATTAAAGATTACAGACTTCCTCTCCGTAATTTAGATAGGGGTGATAAATTAACATCGATTTCATACGTAAGTAACGTGAAGTAGCACTACCTATCTATAATCCATTTATTTTTACCAGTTAGCACTAAGTACGAAAAACTAAAAACAAAACTGAATATGAGCTTCTAACAAAAACTTTGTTGTAGCGTATTTTCTAATTTCATTTCTAATATTATCAAAGTAGTGCTAAAGTGTATCGTATTAAAGCTGAACAGAGCTGAATAAGTATTCTGTGTGATTAGACCCTAACTAATCTATACCATATAATGTTATAAAGCGGAAGAGTTTCTTTGTTACAACGCGCTAATCTCAGGAATAGCTGATCCGATTTGAACAATTATTTCAGTGTTAGATAGCCCATTTTATAATATATTTTATCACGCCGAGACTACGAGGGCTGCTATTTATGTATCCGGAATTAAAAAAAGAAACAAACATATATCATTTAATATGGTTTTATTGCTTTTCAAAATATTCGCCGCGATGATCGACACACTTTTGCATACGCTGGAACCAATTTTCATAGCACTTTTTCCATTCTGATTGAGGTATCTCCAAAACATGCATTTTGAACGCAACAACAGCCTCTTCGCGGCTCGAAAAACGTTGACCACGTAATTATAAATAAGTCTTCCCAAAAAGCCATATATTGGATTCAAATCTTTAATTGTGTCTCCTGTAAAATTTGTTTAAGTGTAATTACGACATTGTTGTACCAAATGAGCGAATTATGTGGCTTTACATCAATCTATCATCAGATCTTTTCCCCAAATATATTGGGTCTGCTTCTAGTCTAGCGGATTTACCTGAATATCAGTATTTTACATGAAACAACTGACATTACATCTTCAAAAGCAACACGATACTCATTAAAACTTATCAAGGCGAGCGAAGCGAGCCCTTTTATATCCTACAACCTCAACATTTTGTTTAGTTGAATATTATGACCTCCTAAATTACCTAATCTGCAAGTACTTCAAATAACATCACCTAAACCTCGAAAAAGTCACAGCATTTTAGGAAAACTACCACGAAAAGACGCATTCAAGTCTTCGGTTCTGACCGAGAGCTGACCGGTTACTAGACAGTTTAAACAAAAAATTAAAGTTCCAGAATCTTTAGTATTGTTGATCTTAATAAATGAAATAATAATTTCTTTTATTTAATAAGAAAAAAGATTTTAATCCATATTTTGTTCCTAGAAAATGCAATCGTAACTTTCGTGGAGTTTGTCGCAACTTTCGTGGGGACCGAAATTTCAAATTAGATTATCTCAGTAGTTTATGGACCGATTTACATGTCTTAAAGATCGTATTTATTATTTTTACAGCGCCTTAAAGGTATTTGCATTTGTTTAAACATAACTCTAAAATAAAAAATCCACACGAAAGTTACGCGGAGAATCGATTTTGAAGAATTACTCAGTTACAGTCTGTCAAGAAAGAGTAGACGCTGAAATAAATTTTTCAAACATAATCACGATCAAAATATGGTAGTTTTTGCGCCTTGTATTTTCACAGAGAACGTTTGTACACTTCAAATAGTAACGGCAAGCGGTAGTAGCAATTTTCGGACGCCAACCAGGCTTTTCAATTTTTTTCAACCATAATTCCAGTCTTCCTTCGTCAGACGGAAACCTGTCAATTATTTTAAGAGTATAATAATATGTATTTGATAATAAAAATCGGTTATCGGAGATTTCAATCCAATTATTATAGATATCGATAAGTTTTATCGACAGAAAACTCCAGCACTATTGAATGTTATTGTTTATCAATTATTTTTAACAAAAATTAAAACCGACTTCCAAGGTAAAAACAATAATAACATTAATATGAACTAAAAAGTATTAAATAATTTTTACTATCTAATAGTGCCTTTTTCCGAATTCGGCTAAACTTCAACTATTTCTGTACTCAATCTTCATTATTTTGAAGTCGGTACCAGATAGCTGAATCTTCAGTCCTCTGACAGGATATTTAAAATTTTTGGAACTCGCACCGACTTCAAAATTATGAAGATTGAGTACAGAAATAGTTGAGGTTTAGCCGAATTCGGAAAAAGGCACTATTAGATAGTAAAAATTATTTAATACTTTTTAGTTCATATTAATGTTATTATTGTTTTTACCCTGGAAGTCGGTTTTAATTTTTGTTAAAAATAATAATAATTTCACTCTTTTTAGTTACACTAGTAGGTAAATCTTCGCGTATATTTTACGTATCTTATTACAATTTGTTAAGAGTCACAACTCACACTCACAAAATAATATAATATTATCAGTGAAGTGAACATAATATTGTGCTAAGTAATTTAACAATTTTAATACTTCAAGCCCGAAGCGGTCACCGGCGATTGCGATAACAATAGAAAGGCTATTGTGTCTCGTTTTTCCACGATCGAAGGATCTATCAGATAAAAAATTGTACAAACTTGCATAGGATGTAGCGTAGCATAATATTTAATATTATCATAATTATTGACAGCTGTTCTTGTAATCAAGAATTCAAATCGATAGGTACTTAGTGCACCATCTATCGATTAATAAGTATAACTAATTAAAAAGACACTTAATGACTTTGTTTAAATAATCTTTTTAAAATTACTTTATTTTAATTCTATTTGTCTATTAAAATTTTATAAAGTAGTAAAGTATTCGATCTGTATATAAAGTAGTTAGTAAAGTATTCGATATTCTGTCTTCTGCCGCCACGCGCCGCGCGGCGGCGCGGCGCGGCGACGCCGACCGCCGTGTATTAAAAACAAACAGGTGTTGTTATACTCTCATGAGATCATCTATTATAATCAAATTAGTAGCCTCTTTACCATCAAACATGTTTGTCAGGTAATCCTTGAAAGTAGTTAACATTTTTTAAATTGTATAATGGTTGCATTTCATCAAAACACCACGTTACTTGAAATTTTGTAACAAAATTTGAACAAAAAAAAATACATTAAAATCATAAAATTAAATTACAAAAAAAAATATATTTTAAAGTTGTGCTTTCATTTTTATTAAAAACCCCAGTCAATTGCATGTCAAATAAGATTGTCTTACCTTATTTATTTCACTTGCGTGTGAATCATATGATAGAGTGAATGAATAAGTCTTTTTTTTAACGAATAATGGATACTTTACAACTAAAATCATACTTAAAAAAGATTCATCCAAGTCTAAAAAATAGCGTATACCTATGCCGCGAATCTATTGCCAATGCATATAACGACTCCTACATATCTTATAAGCAATTTGGACCCGGACTCAAAACCAGGATCTCACTGGGTAGCTATTCACATAGACAAACATGGCATCGGTGAATATTTTGATACAATATATGGTCGCTTCCCTACGGGAATGCACAAAATGTTTTTGAATAGAAATGCAAGGAAATGGCGTTATAATACTATCAGGTTGCAAAATGATTGGACTTCTGTGTGTGGAGAGTACTGTTTAATGTACTTGTTATACAAGTTTCATAACAAGTCATTGTCAGAGTTTCAGACTGAATTTGGTAGTGACACACTTAAAAATGATATGTTTTTGAATAAAATGTTTGAATCTTATTTTATGAACTGTGGTATGTAATACGAAATAAATAATAGGCTACTTGACCTATATTCAATTTCATTGAACAAATGCATATTTCTAGTAGAACTTGGCCTAGGAGACCGTATTTCACCCTTATTATCAAATAAAAGCTTATGATTGATAAATAAAGTCGATTTGAAAATATGACTTTATGAAAATAGGAATTGTACTGACGAAAACGCTTTTGCAGTACTTCCGATTTGGATGTGACGTCATCCTCCTACTAATTTAATATCTTTTATTTATCGCGCTCGCTATATGTAAGTTTATTTGTACATAAATAATAAGAATAAGCCTATTATATATTTCCTTAAATAATTCAAATAAAACATCAGTTTTATATATATTATCTCCATTTATTGTAGAAGGGAAATGAAATGGCCAAAACTTTTCTCCAAAAGTTTTCAACATTACAAATGATTTCTAATTTCTTATATAATTATTTTATAATTTTTGGGCACTTTTAGACTCGTACATTTAGCACATTAAAAAAAATTCAATAAAGAGAGTTTAAAATGCAAAGCGTATGACGTCACACTATGGCGGACAGTGTTTTCGGCGCCATTTAAGAGGCACATTTTTCAATAAACATTTTTATGGGTTTCTACTGTGTAAAATATTAAAATATTAGTTTTTTTTGTAAAAATGAATGATTATAAAGCGATTAGCATGAAGAAAAAAATTAGGTCAAGTAGCCTATTTGTTTGAAAGTAAACCAAAGTTTTATTTTAACCTTAGCTTTAATTATATTGTTAAAAAAAGACTCAGTTTGCGCGCCGGGGCCTCCTATGTTTACGAAGTCCATCGAATGATCGGGTGACCTACATAATTAATTATTAAGTACTTTTAATTTGCAATAATTCATTAGTTAATTATCATTAATATTTATTTAAAATCTAAAATACTCAGTTTGCGCACCGCGTTGTCGTATGTTTACGAAGTCCATCGAATGATCGGGTGACCTACATAATAATTAATTATTAGGTACTTTTAATTTGCAATAATTCATCAGTTAATTATCATTCATATTTATTTAAAATCTTGTAAGAAATTAAGGTGACGTAAGCGATAAGCCCAGCCATTACGAACAATAGGACACTGAGGCGAGCATAACAATGCAATAAATAGCGATTGTAATTATGAAGGAACAATGGAGCGTGGTGATAATAGATAATGAGGGTTAAACACAAAAGCTAACTTTGAAACTAGTGCAAATACGCAGAAACGTATCGCATAAATCGAACGGGCGTGCTTCAAAACCCCTATTTTGACACCAAACTCTTTTTTTTTTTAGGCGATGTCGCCGCTCAAACCGACAAAAAGTGATCGAGAAAGTTTGCGAGCCGCGAGCGGGGGGAGGGGTGGACCCAGAATCGTGATCCAGAACCCGCGAAAACACACTACTCTCAAGAGCCTAAGCTGCTGGGTTTTTTTTTAATAGAGAGGCTACTTATGTTGTATTAAATTTGCAAAATCCTGGTGGTAAGTACCCTGTAACAGGCCGCTGTTGTTGACTCTGGGTTCGTTGACCTTGATGGTGCCGTCCTCGAGGTAGAACAGTATGTCCACCTTCCGCAGCACGCGCGGCTCTCGCATCTCGTGCAGGGACTGCTGGTAGAACGCTTGGAAACGCAGGATCTAGTATTTATGTAAAAATATTTAAAGAGAAGTGCAGAAAAACGTTTACTATAGCTATATTTTGAAACAACCCGGCGATCGGTGGAAGTGAAATCCAAAACTATAGGTAATAGGAGATGGTGGAAAATCCTGAAAGTTGTAAGCTCGATGACCCTGTGTATAAAAGTCAAAGGTGGTTTAAATTATAATAATAGAAGTAAGCAATGCTTAATTTTAAATATTGACTATATTATTATTATTGTATTTATTTGTAGATTTATTTTGTAGTTTTACTGTTCTCGCAATCACTTGAGAGACGATACTCTGTAGACTGTTATTACTGAACTACAAAATATTTCTTTGTGACATACATCCTTACTTATGTTTTTTGTACATACAACTAGGGTTCAAGTGAGGACTTGAAACACGAGGAGAGAAAGGAGAGCACTTTATGTGAGGTCACTTAGTAGCACTCACGTGTTTATCGTACAATATCCACGCGGGCAGGTCGGGCGCCTGCCGACGGGCATACAGAGCGGGCTCGCGGCCAACCCCCTCGGACTTGTCCACCAACATGTTCACCTTGTCCACGGACGTGAACACCGGACGCAGACCGAAGTTCTTCCTGCCGATCTGGATTTGAAAAAATATGGGTCACGCAAAACTTTAAGGCCCGTATTTTTGGTCAGTACTCAAGATGCATCTCGGTCTCAAGACACGGTTCAGGCTCTGTGATTGGTTGGCTGTCAAAATTTGGACCAATCACAGAGCCGAACCGCGTCTTGAGACCGGGAAGCATCTTTAGTACTGAGCAAAAATACGGGCCTAAGATCGCTGAGCAAAACTGGACGTGCTCGGTGCGTGTATCAACCAATAATCTGTCACCGTCTTATCGCTATAATCCATACTAATAAATTATAAATGCGAAAGTGTATCTGTCTGTCTGTTACCTCTTCACGCCTAAGCCACTGAACCGATTTTACTGAAATTTGGCATGGAGATACTTTCAGTTCCGGGAAAGGACACAGGATACTTTTTATGCCGGTAAAATGTACGGTTCCCGTTATATAAACGTATTTTGGCGCAACGGAGTTGCGGGCGTCATCTAGTCTCCTAATAAGGCATTATCTTACCGCTCGCACCGGCCCTACTAAATACTCTTTGGTAGGACTAATCACTAAAGCAGAATAGACCAAAACATCAAACCTGTAAGGACCACGACCGTCTCAACTCTTCATTATTCTAACTGTATCTAAATAAAGATAAATATTATAATTTATACTTACTTATACATAGGTACGTAAAATTACACCTACCAAAGGATTGCTGCCGTATCCCGGTAAAAGGGGTAATCTAGGATTTCTTATAGCCATTATTATTTAAATATGCGTATTGTAATTTATAATTAACCAAAGCACAATATAAAAAACGTTTAAATAAATCAAAGTCAAACAGTTGTCTGTTGCCATAGCGACTAGTAAAAGTTTGTTTTTCACCCGAAGGCAAAACAGGCACAAACGTTAAAATATAGTTAAACAGTACTAAATTAAAGGCTGGCCTCACGCAGCCGGAATTTCATAATCGGAAATCATATTCTTACAGATCGCTCTAAGAAATTCATAATCTGAAAAAATCAGAATGTGTGTGGAGCGTACTGATATTGTATGGTCTTTCTGAATTATTAATAATATGAAATACCGATTATGAAATTCCGACTGTGTGAAGCCAGCTTAAAGCAACACTACACTGCAGTAGAGCGACGCGTCACGCGACACTCTACTTTCCATATTATTGACATTTTGCGTCGCGCAGCGCTGCTATCCCGTAGTGCGGATTAGCTGATACGATTTTATGTTATGTAAAGAATATTATGCCACGACGTGTCGCGTTGCTCCGCTGCAGTGTAGGTAGCAACGCGACAAGTCGCGTTTACTAATTTTGTACCTTGTTTGCTAAACGCTTATGGTAATTATTGTTTTATAGGCTCGGCTCACACAATTTATTATTGAATCAATTTTAGGTCTTTTGCGAATCGCGGGACATTTCAATGTATTGGGCATTGGTTTACGACTTGCGAGTTGCAAGGTTGCAAGGAACGTATATATTATAAGTCTATGCAAGGAACAGCGGCAGACAGACGCGGACGTCATGAAAGTTTGAGCTGTTATAATATTATGTCAATATAAAGTAAATAAGGTCAATGGTATTATGGTCACGTTATCTTTGCGTCATAAACACATTAGAACTTAAAAAAACAACTGTCAGCTGCGGTACAAATTTGAATTTTGACATGTCAGCCAAAAAAATAGCAACAAAAACAAAATAAATTATTTTACATTATTTTACTTAAAATAATACAATGATTGATGTTAAAAACAAAGTTAATTCTTTCTTTATATTTAACTCAAACTTAGGACCGAAAGAAGGCGATGTGAGTAATTTTAAACAATATTTATTTCGTAGAGAGAACAACACTGATGACAAAAATCTATCCACAGGAATTAAAAAGGATTCTCTTTTATTACCCAAGCGACACAAGTCCTAACAATAGAAAAACGCAAGTAGGACTATGCGAGGCAGTAGTGAAATTCATGACGTGAGTTGAATAAACTAATAATATGGTGATAAAACAAAAGTTTGCAATACTCATAATAATGCCGCCTCTTTTCAGCACATTTACGCCAGAGCCCTGTGAAGCTCTACAGACTCAAACAAAAAGATACATATTCTATCAGCCTGAAAAAGATTTTTGGTTGGTTCTGGTTAGTACCATTTCAATAATATTTTAGTTTTCATAGACATGACCTTAAATGTGATATAGAAGACTGTTTTATATTTCAGGTTGTGAGAATACCTTATGCCACTAAAGCATTATCAGCAACTGGTGAAAAAAAAGAATTGGTAAGATAGTTAACTAACTTGCATCTTTATAGGTTTTATTTCTGTTTAAAAATTGTCCTGTAATCATGTTGCTTGCATTTTTAATATAATTAGATAACTATAAGCTTTCACTTTCTTTGGCAGGTGGAGCCATCAGTGATGTATGATTTACTGGCATCTGCTTACAAAATGTTCAAAATGTTTTTTGGCCCTCTAAGCGAAATACCTGTTGATGATGTATATGACATATGTGAGCAATTTTTTGGGCCAGTAAGTATACTTTCTTTATTGTGTAAAAAAATGCCACATTATTATTTGAAGTAGTAGATTAAAAGAATATAAGCTTTGTAAGTTTTACTCTCTTTTTTCAGTACATAGCAAACAAAAATGTTTCAAATGAAGTAACAAACATAATACAGGGTATATATTACCTACCTCTGCAGAAAAACTCATTCTTCAACGTGGTGTGTTTTATTGACTTGCTGGAAATTAATTTTCCACAGTTCAAATGTGTTTCATTTGTATACAATGATCAACTCATATGGTATGTATTAGTGTATTACTAATCCTCCTTGTTTTTTTTTTTTAATTACATTGTTTATACAGTTGTTACAGTTATATTAAGATGTTCTTCTGTACAGATACTTTTCTGTAGCAGCCAATAGCAAAATTTTGTGTATATCTGACTATGTAAAAACAGTGTGGATCTTTTTATCGTATGGAGGTATTTTTTCCATATAACAGTAAAAATAAAATTACACTAAATCACAGTCTTAACTAATGATGTTCCAGGAATGGTCTCACAACAGATGATATGCTCACTCTGTATCAGTACCTGGTACAGACTTTACTACCGAAGCTTGTTGAAAAAGAAATACAGGGTGGTGCAGTTACAGCTGCCCAGAGACATGGCCGTTTCATAAGTCCACCCGATGGAATACGGACCAAAGAGGATTTGTTAAAGCTGAACAAAGTTTACCTAACATTAGAGGACCAAACAGAAGCAAAGTATTATTATCTAGTTATATACAGAACTTTAAGTGCAACAGTCACTTTTACAGTTGATGGTAAGTGCAACTTATTATTAATATTTTTATTGGTAAATTTTTGTTCCATTTGGTTTATGTATGAAGGAAAACCAAACCTAAATAGTATTTTTACAAAATAGGTTACCATCATACATAAACAGGGATGTTAAACGATGATAAAGCATAAAATTTAGTTTGTTATTATTTTTAGCAATATTCCACGAAATAAACTTCCACCTTTAAGTAAATGAGTGAGTGCACGCATAGGCATGCGTACAGCACCTCCCTATGCGTGCACTCACTCATTTACTTAAAGGTGAAAGTTTATTTCGCGGAATATTGCTAAAAATAATAACAAGCTAAATTTTAAGCTATGGATTTCCGCAAAGTAACACCTGATTCCATTAACTATTGACGATAAAGCATGCATAGCTACTGCAAAGAGACCCTTAGGCCGTATTTCCACTGATGTGGAGCTGGGTGAAGAGCGGAGGTGTCAGTGATTCCACTAAGCGGAGCGAAGCATACTTTTGGAATTGATTGAATGATAACTGAGGCTCTGCGCGCGAGTCACGCACCGCCCCGCTCCGCACCGCTGTCCTCCGCTCTGCACCCCAATGCTCGTTGTCCTCCGCACCGCATCGCCTCGCTGTATTTTCTTATGAATATCCGCTCAGCTCTGCTCCACTCCGCTCGTGCTGTTAACATGCTGGCGGAGCGGAGATTTCGAGCAGTGATTGGTCAATTTGGGCACTGCTAAGCTCCTCTCCGCCCAGCTCCGCGTCAGTGGAAACACGGCCTAATGTTCCCATTATTATTAATTTTCCCTTTTTCTTTCAGTTGATACAGCTCTCAACATTGATACATTCCGGGCTTTAGATACGTTCATTGGCCCCCAATTATCAACAATAGCATCATCAATAGGAGAAGAATGCACTATTCAAGCTCTACAAAATGCACAGATCAATCATTCAGATCATAAGTTTATATACTTCAATCGGCTTAATTTGGCGTTTAAGACCTCTGTAAGTATGTTGTAGAAGTGATATTATAAGGGCCTGTCACACTGATTATTAAGGGCGAGACCCTTATTAAGGCTCCCGCAGACAGGCGCGATATATCGCGCGATTCCTTGCACACAGCTGCGATTTTATCGACCGTTATTTCTTACGAGAGTGCGCCGCGCCGCGACCAGTGTTGCCAACTCTTCAAAAAATTTCCTCCTAGAATGCGCAGCACGATGTCGCGGCTTTCGCGGCCCGCAGAGCGAACAGTAGTCTTTACACTGGCAGACTAATCGTCACTTAAACCGCCAGTGTAATAAGCGTCTAATAGTTTCTGATCTCCAAAATATCTCGCAAAATGTATCTCGCCCACATAAAATTTTGGTCTTGCCCCGCCACTGTTTCTACTATATAAAGTTACAGAAATTCTAACTTATTTCAGTCCCCGCCTTCGCTGACACCATCCACGGCGATCAAACCCGAAGTACTCAGTATTATAGCCGGCATACACGCAGATAAAAAGAGGTACATACTACAGAATGATATTATTGTATACCTTTCATAAATTTAATCTAAGTAATCTTTCTTTTCTTTTTCTGATCTTTTTTTTTTCAATTTACAGTCTCGGTGATTTCGGCGAAGTTATTATAAAAACTCCCGACGAATACTGGATTACTGGGAAATCTTCAAATGATAGAGAGTTCTATGTTGTTATTTACAAAAAGAATGCTAATCTCAAAGAAATTGCAGGTATGCTATTGATTTTTAGAACAGTTTTGCATATAAGTCCTTGCTAATTAACTTTCATAAATAACATTTTGAATATTGTTTACAGATGAAGTGAAACGAATATGTGAAGCTCAGATGAAAGGAATATTTTTTTATCCCATGTAACAAAACAATATTAATATATTTATTTAATCTTAATATTTAAAATAAATTTTAAATCTATGTTATAAAATATATTTGTTTCTCTGCTATGCTTCTTTTTAAATCAATGTGCTTGGAAGTTATTTAATATTATTGTCTAGGTATGTAAAAAAGAATTTAATCATAATATAAAATATATTATATTCTCGTTTATAATATTCTGTACATAAATATTTTACAATACTATAATTATAATGTGTACTGGCTGGAAGCAAGAAACTAACTTAATTAACATAACACCAGCAGTACATTCTTAACTAGAAATGCCAGACAAAGTTGTAAATTATTAATTTTTTCACTTTTTTGTTATAGGCCACACGCATCTTAAAGATGGCTTGGCCTACACCAAATAGACAAGTAAAAATAATGTACTATCAGAGAAGTTGATTCCTAGGCAGATGGGGGACCTACATAAGGGCACAAGGACCTACACGTGCCGTAGAAACTCACGTATTAATTCAACTTGAATTTCTGCGACGCCGTGTCGTGGTTTTTTACGACGCGCGTCGTGGATTTCCACGACACGGCGCCGTACGACGTCGTGCCGTATTTTTGTGTCCCGGCCCTTACGTCAAACCCAGTCGACACTCGACATGTCACAATTAACATTGAATTGACATGATCCGACCAAATGATTTTGGTCTGTCAACTGCCTAGGAATCAATTTCCTTGATGGTACATATTTCCAGCATTATATTTTGGTTATTTGCAAAAGTACTCTATTGCCACTAGTCAGGTGAAAGCTTAATTTCCTCTCTCCCTGTTACTTTTCTGTACATCTTAAGAACTAAATGTTTATTTTCATATCCCCATGACACTATCACAGATATGAAACACACTACACCTACTCCTATATGTTTTATTATTGAATTGTGTGAATATGCTATTTCAGACCACTTACATATACAACCGGCTAAAATCAAAATTAGTAAAAATAATTTTCCAACATAAAGACCCTCCAAGGGTTTATAATCTGTGCCTTTGTATTTATTACTGATAAAATGAATACTGTGAACGGTTCTTACAAACATATTGACACAATTCGAAATAATAAAACCTACTGGACCTAAGAAATATGTTAACAAATATGATAATAGTAGAAATACAATTGAGAAAAATACCATTAAGTAGTTGTAGCTGTTGAGTTGTTTGCTAGTCATTGTGGCAAAAGTATAACATTCAGTTATACCATTGATGGCCATTATGAATATGGCCAAGCAGTGGCTCTGCAATAATAATACAGGCAATGCCTGAGATACAAATATTTCTCCCCCATATAAATACAATAAAGTGTATGAGTAGCTCTGTCCAAACACAAGGACTACCAATCCTATGGAACATACAGTTTTACAAACATTAGCTAGTACTACACAAGATTCTTTTATTTTGTGCTGGTCCTGCTTATACAGAGGCAAGTCCCTGTTTACCATTTGGGTGAAATAGAAGTAGCTACTGTCCTCAATAGGCCTAAAAATGAACCGTGCAGCTAAGCTTCCCAGATTATTAACAACATCATAAGTTGCTTGCTCTGAAAAAGTCATAACAGGACTCATAGACATAACATATTTCTCTCCCTCTGTCAACAGCTGCTTTACGACTCCTTGCTTCGCAAAACTGAATGTGAGAGTGCTTAACTTCTTGTTAAAAGTATCTACTGAGCCTAAGTATTTTGGCAAAAAATCTTTCAAACTTGTAAAATTAAAGTCTTCCATATTACTGTATAATCTTTGCAAAATTACAGCAGGAACGAGTTTAGTTTTTAATGCTCCCTTTGCATATAATGATTTGTTTTTAACATACCAATGGAAGAAGTAGTAGTATACTAGGACAACTGCCCCGATGCTACCCACTTGTGCAATAGAAAATGCAATCAACGCTAGAGATCTATCATACAAAATTATTGATAGAAATAGTACAGTCCTTACAACAATATGCAGTGTGTCTAAAACAACTTTTAATTTAACAAAGCAAAAAAATTGAGCAACAAGGACCAAGTTGGCTGAACATAACTCAATAATACAGGACAAAGCAACACACCAGCAACCAAATTCATACTGGGCTGCATGTTCTGGGTGATTCAAAGGCAGCCACTGTATCCATATGTACACAAATACAAGTGATAACAAACCACTCAATGGTACAGACAGCCACACTTGGTTTATGATCTGATTCCAGTTTGTAGTATCTTTCTGCCCTAAACACGCTCTGTGGAATGGTTCTCTACTCAAGAACAGAATAGTACTTTCAAGGAGCAAGAGACGTACATTCATAATCCCTATAACTTCATGTCCAACATTTCTGATGACCCATGCGTTGATTACGAATGTTACACACCGGAAAACAATTTGCAACAGTATATTGAATGAGGCATTTTCTAAACTGCTCATCAACAAATTTCGACCCATCTTATATAATATAATTTATAAATATTTTCCTTTGTCAAATCATTTACCTACACATTAACACTTATTCCTTCTGATGCAGATGCTTCTATTTTTCGTTTCACTACGTAAATCTTTTTATTTGAAATACAAATTGCGAACCAATGGTCATCATAAGTGATGGTTATTTTCTTAAACTGCTCATCTGGTCCAAATGCCACTGGATCGACACTGTAATAACAAAATAGCAATTTATGACATACATTATGAATAGCATTAAAATGTTGTCAATACTTTAGCTACGGACCTGTTGGACAAGCTAATAAGATCAGTAATAATAGTCGCAACACGTTCGTCGTTCTCCAATTCGCCTCCTGACTCGAGAACAGCGCCGTCCTCAGTAAGTATCAGATAACCGAGTTGGTCTGGAATTTTTTCCATTATAGCTGAAACTTTGATAACACATACAATTTGGATCTTGGAATAATCCTTTAAATAATTTACAGGGTTTTTTCTTACCAAATAAAAAGGTTTATACTTTATTGAATTGATGAACAAATATTTTCTGTTTTGACAAGAAAGTCAATTTTCGTAGCGCTCAGTCAAGTGTCAAGTGTCAACATTGGTAACTAATTCTTCTTCTTCTGCCTTCAACCGCTTCCGCCGCTCTTTCCGCCTAGCCAGTAGCCAGTAGCCACTGCCGTCTGCCCTGCGTCTTGGTGCTCCCCATGCCATCGCCCATCAGTGTGTTTGCTGCACGCACGTAGACAGCTACGGTCACCACGGGTTGTGCTGCTCGCGAAGCGCTGGACGCTTTGCCATGCCGCGCATCACAGCCTGAACGACCTCATTCGTCGGGCTCTGGTCACTGCCGGCATGCCAGCGATACTGGAGCCCTCCGGTTTGGCGCGCAACGATGGCAAGAGACCCGACGGAATGACCCTGGTCCCCTGGAACGTGGGACGGGACTTTGTGTGGGACGCTACTTGTGTTGACACATTCGCCTCGTCCCATGTTCAGGGCACCTCGAGCTGTGCGGGCGCAGCCGCAAACTAAGCAGGAAACCTCAAGCGGCACAAATATGAGAACCTCAGTGGAGATCTCATATTTGAACCGTTTGGGGTGGAAACCCTAGGCGCATGGGGGCGGGGGGCACACCGCACATAAGCTTTGACAGATATCTAAAGCCGGCTGTACACTCTCGCCGAGACACAGCGAGGCGGCCCGAGTGCGAGAGTGTAAATGGGTGCGCTTGCCTCGTCTCGCCTGTCTCGGACCCTCTCGGTCCGTTGTCGGTATTTTGCGCCCGAGACAAAGGGTCTCGCGAGGAAAACGAGCGCACTACTGTACACTCTCGCGTCTTTCAGTACTAGTCCCGCCGTTGGACAGTGTAGAACAGAAAAATAACAATATTAAACGACATTATGAGTCATTATCTGTGAGAAATAAAATTAAATATGATTATAAATCTTTGGATTACAATGATATCTTTCGATGCATGGTGAATGGTCGTTTTCGTCCATCTTGTCTGAGTTCTTAACTGCGATTGAACTAAGCGAGAATGTACATGATCCCACTCGGGCAAGGGGCTCTCGCACGAGACTCTCTCCCGAGAGTGTACAGGGGGCATAAAGCCGGCTGTACACTCTCGCCGAGACACAGCGAGGCGGCTCGAGTGCGAGAGTGTAAATGGGTGCGCTGGCCTCGTCTCGGACCCTCTCGGTCCGTTGTCGGTATTTTGCGCCCGAGACAAAGGGTCTCGCGAAGAAAACGAGCGCACTACTGTACACTCTCGCGTCTTTCAGTACGTCTAGTCCCGCCATTGGACAGTGTTGAACAGAAAAATAACAATAATAAACGTCATTATTAGTCATTATCTGTGAGAAATAAAATTAAATATGATTATAATATTGAAGCCACCCGAGACCCCAGAGCCGGGAGCTACCTGGCACAGCGGATAGCAATTATTGCCATCCAACGTGGCAATGCTGTCAGCCTGAGCCTACTAGGCACTCTGCCAGATGGGGATGACCTGGGGAAGTTTTTCTTTTTATAGTTTTTAGGGTTCCGTACCCAAAGGGTAAAAACGGGACCCTATTACTGAGACTTCGATGTCTGTCCGTCTGTCTGTCCGTCTGTCTCCAGGCTGTAACTCAAGAACGGTAATAGCTAGAGAGTTGAAATTTTCACAGATTATGTATTTCTGTTGCCGCTATAACAAAAAATACTAAAAATAAAATAAATTAAATATTTAAGGGGGGCTATCATACAACAAACGTCATTTTTCAAACATTTTTGCTCAGTATCAATGTCTCAATGATGAAGGCACATGAAATTTTCACAAAAGCCTTAATTATTTGTGTGCTTTATTAATGACAAATAATATTTAAATAAAATAAAAAATTAAGGGGGCTCCCATACAAAAATCACAATTTTTGGCCTAATTTTGCTCTATATTGGTACGGAACCCTTCGTGCGCGAGTCCGACTCGCACTTGGCCGATTATTATATTTTAAGTTTGTATATATTTGTATATTTTAGTGTATAAATTGTTAAAAGTTTAAGTCTATAATTTATACATTATTAATTATGTATTTAAATAAATTAATTCTTCTTTTTTGCATAGAGTAAATGACTAGTGATTGGACAATACTTTTTAGTATTTTTGTGCTTTGTCAAATAGCCGCGTACTGACTGAGCGAGCAGCCTCGCGAGGCTGCATCACGAGGCAAATCCTCGATCGGTAACGACTCACGGCACGGCCCACGGGCCACGGGTCAAGACGTGCAAGTGCTGCCTTGCCCAAGCGTGCCGCGAGCGGCGAGTCGCGACCCGAGCCGAGTGTTGTTGGTGGTGGCTCGGCCATTCCGCGCAAGTCAGCCTCGGATTAGAAAACTTTATGCCCGCTGTACACTCTCGCCGAGAGCTCTCGGGCGAGAGTCTCGTGCGAGAGCCCCTTGCCCGAGTGCGATCATGTACATTCTCGCTTAGTTCAATCGCAGTTAAGAACTCAGAGAAGATGGACGAAAACGACCATTCACCAGTTACCATGCATCGAAAGATATCATTGTAATCCAAAGATTTATAATCATATTTAATTTTATTTCTCACAGATAATGACTGATAATGTCGTTTATTATTGTTATTTTTCTGTTCTACACTGTCCAACGGCGAAACTAGTACTGAAAGACGCGAGAGTGTACAGTAGTGCGCTCGTTTTCCTCGCGAGACCCTTTGTCTCAGGCGCAATATACCGACAACGGACCGAGAGGGTCCGAGACAGGCGAGACGAGGCCAGTGCACCCATTTACACTCTCGCACTCGGGCCGCCTCGCTGTGTCTCGGCGAGAGTGTACAGCCGGCTTTAGAGACCGATCACCGAGGCCCCCTCGCGTGGCATGCCGCATGAATCTTGACTCATAAGTCATGAGTACTGCGGCAACTGGCCGAGGCTAATTTTCGAGACCATTCGCTTGGTCAGTATATACCACGGAATATACGCTGTTAATGACTAATACTGTCCAATCACTAGTTTTGTGCACTACAACTTACAAGATGCTAAAAGTGAATAATAATTCTTCTACTGCTAAGTACTGACCATAAAGTTAATATACCTATCGGAATACGGTTTTGCTCGATAGTTTTACTCCAAATCGAGTAATAATTATTACTGTGTGGACCGCAAAACTGACAGCTCGAAGGCTCGCATCGAGCCAGCTTGACGGAATTAAATGTATCGATTTAGAGGAAAAAAACTCCAAGTTCCAACTATCGAGTTATGCTGAATGTGTGGACGAAAGTCCGAGCCGCAGGTTTTGCTTGACGTTTTTGCTCGATCGAGCAATAACGTCTTTTTTATGCTAAGCACTCACATGTGTGATGTGAGTACTTAGCATAAAAAAGAGGCTGTATCTATATGCATTTTATGCAAGTACATTACATGATTTGTAAAAAAAAATTGTATTATTTTGACAGATGTGAGATGTCAGAAAACGTCATAAAATTTGTTTTTCGCCATACAAATATTTTCCCAAGGCGTACTGTGTTAATTTTGGTGAAATTAATAAAAATTCTGGTGATTCAATAATTAGTTATCTATTTATTTAAGTTGCTATACAATACCTGTAAGTCCAAGATCAATTTTTTTACATAATATTTAACTTAGTGTGAAAATTGCTACAATAGTCAATAGTGTCGCCATTTGGAGACGACTTACGAACTTTCATCAAATTGTATTATCCTCTATTATTTACAGTTTCACTCCTTTTAGTGCAAAAGTACATTTCAATACATTTAAACTTACATCCGATACGATATAAATTCGTGTATCTAAACAATTATACTAGCGACTAAAAACATTTGCCTCAGCTTACATCATACCTACATGTTGTATATTATTTCATGGTTAATTAATGTATGTTTTCGTACACGTATTATTGTTATTTTAGTCACCTACCCAGTCACCTACCATGTAAAAGACTTCAATGTGTTTTATATACCTACCTCTTATAAGGAAATATTAGGAAAACTATTAAGTTTGAGAAAGTAGTGCATTATACTTTTATATATCTTAGTGTGGATGATATCAAATACGTCAGCAAAGGAGAAAAACATTTACTCTAAGTTTACAAGACCAATCATTTTCCTTGATTTTCTAAAATTTTATGTCTATGAAGCATGAAGCAGATAATAAGTCACCTCAAATTGTCTTCACTAAAACCTCAAAGATTTACTAAATTGTGATGTGAAAAATGCAAATTTAGCCAGTATAAAATATCTAATCTTTATTTTAAACACTGAACATTTGACTCTTGTTTTTAGGCAACCATGTTAACATTTCGCCCCAAATTGGGGAGTGAACAAGGCAAGGAGTGGCGCTGCTGCTTCTGTTTACATGTCCGCACTGGGTGTATACTGTTGGGATCATGGCACCTTGTAAGTATTGCATTAAAGAAAACTCTTTGCATATGCTATTGAAGATGATATCATAATCTTATATATAAAATTCTCGTGTCACAATGTTAGTCCACAAACTCCTCCGAAACCGCTTTACTGATTTTTACGAAATTTTATATGCATATTCAGTAGGTCTGAGAATCGGCTACTGGGTACTTTATATATTGATAAGTGCATGTGTTGAATAAATAATAGTAAATTATTACAACCTGAGACTGACGGTGGCCATTGTTTGTGCGACGAGATAGCAATCGACGTTGCTATGGCGACATACTTAGTCACTTCAATAAAATAATATGGGCAAATACTTTATATTATGTCAAAGCAACGTTTGCCGGGACAGCTAGTATTACTATAGTATTCTCCAATCAAATTACTACTCTTCAAATGCGTGGCGTGGCGCCTGTAATATAAAATGTTCATTTGCTATATTATCAATGCCTTTGCAAATATGGCATTCTCATAACTTATTCAGCCTAGTTCAGAAGAATGACCAACTCAATGACTGGCATTAAGTTTATTTGGGTTTCCTTGTTACATCCACCATACAATTGTCTTAGATGAAATGTTAAATGTACTTACAGACAGACACTAGACAGACTCGTCACTATGTGTCTATACCTAAACCGGAATACAAACATATTAATTATAATGAATAATTATTCTTTATTGATTACTGTTTATACAATATTTTATTTAAATATATGGAATGTATGGAAAAAAAGTATGGAAGTTACAACAGCGTTATACAGGCCTAATGTCAAAAAAAAATATTATTAGTAGAAAAAATCTTATGCGGCCTCTATAAACCCTGTGTAACTTTTTATTAGTAAGAGGGATAATATTTTAATTTGATTTGGTATATCATGTATACTGTATAGCCTACGAATAATTAAAACTAAGAAAGAGTAACTGTGTCAAAAATGTTGTCCGCGAGTCTACAAAATTAACCCATGTGCATACTTTATGCATGTATTCGGTACACAATTTTGTGTTTTTATACAAGTGGCAATTATTGTCAAAGGCTTTATTTTTAAGAATGTTAGTGTTTCGTAGCTATTGTCATATTTTAGTGTGCCAAAAAGAACCAAATTCAAAACAGCTGAAGTAGAGTTACATTTCCTTAGTTTTTATTATTCGTAGTGTATAGCACTTACCCATATCCTCACTAAAATATACATCGTGTTCTAATCTTCTATTGAATCAGCCAAGTATCAATATTATTTTTTATCGCAATATGGATAAACAAGAAAGGGAATGTGGTGCAGTGCAAGGCCCTTGCCAGAGTACGGCGAGGCGCGGGCAGTGGAGACCGCGGCAGATGCAACCTGCCCCTCCGCCTAGGAAATGCAATCTTGGACCAAGATTGACTATTCAAGATCTTGGCGTCTTTTTTCTAAATCAAGATTGGTCAGTTCGAGATCTTGTTGAGATTCGGGTCGAGATCTTGGTCGCGAATCAAGATTTTCGAGATTGAGCAGAATAATTGAAAAAAAAATGCGTTTTTTGCTGCAAATTGATAGTAACCAACTTATTTTAATATTATGTAATATATTATTTATAGTAATGTTTCAAAGAATTTGTTTTTGTGAAAATTGGGTATTGTTATATAAACTAAACATATAACAAACTCAGTTTTTACAAATTTAAGTTTTTTGAAACAAAAAAATATGACAAGTTAAGGCACAGCGCAGACGACAGACTATCTGTAACGCACTTTTTAGTCCGTGGAAATAGAACTTTTGATTCGCGAGCCGTCAAACTCTTCTAAGACGTTTATTCTGTCTACTGTAATATATTTACCCTAATCCAGTGATCCCCAACCATTTTTCATGTGGGCCACAAACATGTACTCTTGATGTCGCGGGCCGCTAAAAATTTTTAGGGTTAAATAATAACATTCTTCAAAATTAACGATTTAAAAGTGGAAAAAGTATAACGACTATCACGTAGACTACGTTATTTTGCCGATGGGCGTGAATTTCACGCGGGCCACAAATAAAGTCCCGGCGCGGCGAGCCGCATGCGGGATAGCGGCCCTAAACTGTGGTTCGCGCTTTGCCGCGCAGGTATGAACAATCTGTAAATCTCGAAATCTTGTTACAATCTTGGACTAATTTGTCAAGATCGCGAACAGGATTTCGAAATTCAGGATTGATGGCTTTCAAGATTGAATCTTGGAAAATCACTTAAGATGTTGGTTGCAAGATCAAGATTGTATTCCCTACCTCCGCCCCTCCTCGCCCCCAGCTTACCGTCTCTTCCGGGCTTGTGATTGTTATAACAATACTATACACTTTGGTCTTGATGTTCTAGTTCTATATTCTAGTATATTGCAATATATTACAATGTATAATTATCATATTTAAAAATTATCAATAGCACATAATATTATATACTATGTCTTTCTTCACTTCAGTATAATAGCTATTAAAGATACAATGTATAAATATAATATTTTGTATATATTTATTAAAACAGGACTGTTGACTTGTGTGGTCTGTCGACTGTCACTCACCTGACAGTCTGGATACCATAAAAATCACGGACTGCAAACCGCGGTCATTACCTGAGTGGATACCAATTCAGTTTTTAATCATTACACTCCCTGCCTTACTATGTTGGACTTTGAAATTCTACTACGCCTTTATTAAATATGCATATTATTTTTGTCCTATTCTTTGTTTGTAACATATTTTATTGTAGATTGTTCTGTAGCATTTGACAAAATTATATTTTGTAACCTCGTTTAAATGTAATGAGTAATGACTAGTGTTCTATTTCTTGTGTCTCTTAGTTGTATTATTCTTGTGGTGTAATGGTTAAACAAGGTGAATAATTGTTTATTTATTTATTTACTTGAGATCATAAAATGTCACATTAGTACAACAATATACAAACCTTGGAACAAGCCTGCACCCTTTCAAGTGTAAATTAAAGGTCTGCCCACTAGGGCCTAGGGCCTAGGCCATGGATGGTTTTTGCTTATTTTTAACAAGTATAGGTTCAGAATTTTCGATTCTTATGCTAAAAAAGTTTGTCTTTCAAGGAAGTTTTTTTGCATACTGAGTAGTATGCAACAAAGCTTACTATAACATATACTCTCCCAAAAAGCTCTAGGTGTTATTTATATTTAATAATGATTGTTAAATGGGATCTTTATATTACATTAACTTATCAACCCCCATAAGGACACCGGCGACCGCGACAATAGAATAACAATAGATTTCCAAGAATCCGCGATCGAAGGATTAATTATGTTTTAAAACATAATATTTACAGAAGACTAGCTGTCCCGGTGAACTTCGTGTCACTTTAAAACCTTCCCTGGACTTATACGAATATTTTAAGACTAAAATGAGCCCAATCCGTTAAGCCGTTTTCGAGTTTTAGCGCGACTAACACATTTGTAAATCCATTTTTATATATATGTTACGCTCAAAGACCGAAATCGCTCAGTGAGCGAAAAAATAGCTCACAACGCGTTGTGGTCACAGTGAAACAGCCACGACGCGAAATTCACGTCGTGGCCCTAATGAAAACGGCCACGACACGTTCTGGCAATCACAAAAAGACCATGACGCGAAATTCGTGTCGTGGCTGATATGCTATTATCGTTTTTCTTGATTTGTTCTTGATTGATTAATCGTCCAAACTGGTATGGAAGATTATAATATTTTATAGTTATATGGAACTATGGATATTTTATAAATAATAATGATAAACACGTTATGCAGTGATTTTGTAAAAGAAAAAATATTTTGTGGTACGCGTGGTAATTCAAATATTATAATCTTCCATACCAGTATGGACGATTAATCAGTCAAGAACAAATCATAAAAAACGAATGGCATATCAGCCACGACACGTATTTCGCGTCATGGTCTTTTTGTGATTGCCAGAACGCGTCGTAGCCGTTTTCATTAGGGCCACGACGCGAATTTCGCGTCGTGGCTGTTTCACTATGACCACAACGCGTTGTGAGCTATTTTTTCGCTCACTGAGCGATTTCGGTCTTTGAGCGTAACATATATACTAGACTAGATGATGCCCGCAACTTCGTTGCGCCAAAATTCGTTTATCGCGCGGGAACTGTACATTTTTCCGGGATAAAAACTATCCTATGTTCTTTCTCGGGACTCAAAAAATCTCCATGCCAAATTTCAGCAAAATCGGTTCAGCGGTTCGAGCGTGAAGAGGTAACAGACAGACAGACAGACACACAGACAGACACACTTTCGCATTTATAATATTAGTATGGATACAATTAATTTCACAAATGAAATGTATTGTTTACAGATACTGCATTTGGTGGCGTTAGGTTTTCTGGCGGCGATTGTACGTGATCCAAATCTGCTGGATGAGTTGGAGCGTGACTCCATAAGAGATTGGCGTCCGATGTACGGAGATGCTATGCCCACACCCCTGTCCAACGTGGAAGCCCGTCCGACCGCGCACCAGCAATATGGACAACTGCCGAGAGATCACAGCTTAATATACCGTAAGTCTTGGTCTAACTCAGCGGTCGGCAACCTTTCCACAAGGTGGCAAAACAAACTAAAGGTGGGCCGCAGACCTCATACTCGTATTAACCCTAGAAGCTCATTATACCTACACATATTGAAAGGAAATAAGTTTTTCTTAAAAATGGCACAAACAGCTACGTACGTACGTAACTACTGGCAGTAGTAACATTGTTTTTGATACACATAACTAATTATTCACAAAACATTCACGGGCCGCAAGCAAGACGTGTTGCCGACCGCTGGTCTAACTAAATTGGTTCTGTTGCCCTTATTAACCCATCAATCCCCAAGTGGTACCCGGCTGTCCCAATGACATTTGAAAATCTATTGTGTCTGCGATTCCCACGATCGAGGTATTAATAGGGATGTTTATGCAGCATTTAATTATTCAAGGTGTTCTCTCTGTTGCCATGTGACTTTACAAGTGTGCCAGAGAGACAAGTAGACCTGCCGGGCTAGCACGGCCACCCCTAGAAATGCGAAAGTATGGACAAACTGTGGACATAAACTTAGGGTGCCGTTCCGATCTTTACCGCGGCTAATCGCGACCGACAAAAATCAATTAAAATGCCACTTTATGACAGACTATAGTCTATGTCATAAAGTAGGATGTTATTTTAATTTTTAGGACCATAGTCTGTCATAAAGTGGCATTTTAATTAAATTTTTCGGAACGAAAAAAGATCGGAACAGCACCTTAAGTTTATCTCCACAGTTTGTGACTATAGTACAACGAATAACAAAACTACAGGAAATGTAACTCCCATACTTCAACCGTTTTAAATTTGGCTCCTTTTCGAACACTAAAATATGACAATTCAGATTCTCGCCAAGGTCGTTTCCCAGGTAACGTATCATAATATTGCGCACTGGACGACAGCCTGCGCGGTTATTATCAATGTCACAGTTATGAAACAAAGCGGATGGCATTATGCAGTATACACCAAACATATCTACTATCACGAAGAAAGGAGTACATAATTATTATTTTAAAATCAAACATTTTACTCTGATCCTTAAATCGTCGATAATATTAATGTATAATAATTTTGAACAAACTGTGTACGACTCGGACGAATTTAAAACTATCCAGAGCACCTAGACAAGACGTTTTCAGATTACAAAAATATATGTGCTAAATTATTACAGAACTAGCTGTTGCCCGCGACTTCGTCCGCGTGGACTTCAGTTTATAGCGCGCGGTGTCAACAAAATTGGTGTCAAATTTAAAAGCTTTTTAAAACCTTGGTGCCCCTTAAATCAAAATATTTAAAAACAGCTGTGCAGTGCGCACATAATATTTCATTTTTTTATATTATACCTAAAGCTTATTTAGCCCCCCATTACACAACTTTAGCTTTACCTATAAACTATTTAGCATTGGTAGGTTTAAGGTTTCGTCACTCATCACTGCGTAGATAAAGTACTGAGTACTGACTACTAAGTAGAGTAGTGAGTTATTCATTATTTATAGACGTGCATAACAATCGCAACAATCGAAAAACGGCACTTAACTTGGTACCACCTCTTATAGAAAGATGCACGAGCAAGCGATATCGCGATGTAGGAGGCGCACGGCGCCATCTATTGTGATTTTTTGGTTCTAACTTAATTTGAACAAATTTACGCATTTTCACCCCCTTACAACCCCTTTTTCCGGTTAAAAAGTAGCCTATGTCCTTTCTCAGGCTTTAGACTATCTGTGTACAAAATTTCATTACAATCGGTTCAGTAGTTTTGGCGTGAAAGCGAGACAGGCAGACAGACAGAGACACTTTCGCATTTAAAATATTAGCAAAGATTATTACAGAATTGAAATAAAAAACTTACGGTACAAATGCAGATTTTCGTAATCTCTTTAGTTTTCGGTCATTACTCATTACTCATACAAAATATATCATGACTAGGGCCCGGAAAAATATGTACTAAAAAATCCAAAATATGTACATAAAATATGGACTAAAAAATCGAAAAAATGGAAAAATATGGAGTATTAAATAGAAAATATATGGAAAAAATATGGAGTATAAAATTCCAAAAATTAAACGTTGTTTTAGTGTTATAGGCAAGAAAAGAGTCACTCGTGACAGTTAACAAAGAGATAGAGGCCAGAAATATGCTATGCTGGCTTTGCCTTTGCATATTTGGTAGGCCAGAAATATGCTATACTGGCTTTGCCTATGCATAAATGGTTTGGCAATAAACATATTATGTGACAGTATTAACTGTACAACTTGCATGACATGCTGATCATAATAATATTGTAACCATGACAGCACGTAACGCACGTCATGCTGCATGATTTGACGTGGGAGAGCCGTGCTTCGGCACGAATGAGCCGGCTCGACTGGAGAAATACCACGGACTCACAGAAAACCGGCGTGAAATAGCGCTTGCGCTGTGCTTCGCCGAGTGATTGAGTTTACTGAAGGCCCAATCCCCTACCATTTTCCTTTCCCTGCCCTTCCCTCTTAAAAGGCCGGCAACGCACCTGCAGCTCTTCTGATGCTGCGAGTATCCGTGGACGACGGAAGTTGCTTTCCATCAGGTGACCCGTTTGCTCGTTTGCCCCCTTATTTCATTTAAAAAAATGATCGTCTTGGGTTCGCTTAATATTGGATAAATGATCCCTGCACGTCACAACTCACAATTGACGATATTTTTTTACTTCAGTTTTTGTTTAGCCATGTCAGTAACATGACCTTCAGCATAGCTGAAACTTTATTTTCTATTTCTTCAATAATCTTCTTTGAAACAGAATACCGAAAAAATATAATAAATAATAATATAAAACGCGAGAGGAACGAAATACGCAGCCGCATGGTGGCGGGAACGTATTTTTTTTTGTATTTTAGTGAAAATATGGACGATTGTGACATTTTCTTGCAAAATATGAACTTATCTTTGTAAAACCCTAAAATATGGAAAAATATGGAAAATAAAACTTGGGATTTCACAGTCTAAATATGATAATTCGTGTAAAAACACATTCCCTTATCATGACTATTAAAGTGTATGCTACATAAACGAGTAATCTGGCTCGGCATCCAATTCAGTTCGTTTCTTACTAAACGAAGTACGAACGGCATTATAAAAATAAGATACTCCATACTGATGTCAGTCAGACCCCCGGTTATGAATTATGATTAAATTGTTACATCTTGCATAACACTGTCCATGGCGACTTTGTAAAAATTTTGTAATTATATTATTTTTTGATTATTGCATTTTTACAATAATATGTAAACTTAATAAGACAAACACAAAGAGACCAGCTTAATTTTACGCAAATACCCTGGCATCCAACTTAAATAAACCATCTTTTTGGGCATGTTTTTGGGTCGGAAAAAATACAAGAACTTTACCTAAGCATAATTTAAAAAAAATCACTTACTGATGAAACTTGAAAGGTTATTCCTGTATTAAAAGTCGTACCTGTATGACTTCTACACTATTTCACAGGGCATTTAGGCATTTTAACAACGAAAATTTTGTAAAAAGTTACGTAAAAAGAAAGTAAACCAAAAGTAAACAAATTGTAAAATGAGTTTGACAATAATTATCATGTCAACCTGGTTGAACGTCACTCGAGTATATATACACGAAAAATGTGTACCGAACACATGCATAAATGTGCATGTATTCGGGTCACATTTTGTAGCCATTTGGTGCACTTTTTTTGACGGAGTTACTCTTCCTGTAGTTTAAAGTTCACTGCTATAGTATGTCATAAAGTGGCATTTTAATTGAATTTTTCGAAACGAAAAAAGATCGGAACAACACCTTAAGTTTATCTCCACAGTTTATCCATACTTTCGTATTTCTACTGGTCCGTATGCTAGCCCGGTATATTTCTTTCATAAATATTTTTATAACTAAGAAGGTAATTTACATGAGAAATACTTTAAATTATCCAGACATTTTTATCCATAAAACTAGCTAAAATTGATTAAATTTTATATCAGTAAAAACAATTTATTCACGTCTCTTATCACAATATCCTCTAATGACTAAAACAAAACGAATTTGTTATTCACTCTGAGTGTGTCGAGGTCAAAGATAATGTTTTAATATAAAAAAATATTGTTATTTGTTTGCATATACTGATAATGTCATTAGCATGTTGCTTTTGACTTTTCTCAAAAAGATATTTCTTTATTGTATGGGAACCATGCTTTTTTTGACGGCCTCTGTGGCTCAGTGGTGAGCGCATTGGTAGCTCAAGCCGGGGTTTGCGGGTTCGAATCCCGCCGACGCGACGGAACAAAAAGTTTTCAATGTTCCCGGGTCTGGATTTGTATTAAATATGTGTATGATATAATAAAAATCTTAAATATATAAAGTATAGTAACAAAGTACATATTAAATATTATATTATATCCGTTGTCTGGTACCTGTAACACAAGTCCTTTAGGTACTTAGCACGGGGCCAGACTGATGTGGTATGAAGCGTCCATTATTATTATTATTATTTTTACTTCTAACGTAAATCCATATGAAATTTCTTCAAAATCGATTCTAGTATTTTGTTCGATTATTGCTAATTAACTTTGTTATGTTGTCCCTTTCAATTTTGTTGATAAATAGTAGCCTCCTCCATGATCTACTCTATATCTGCACCACATCTAAATGGGCTTGGTCGCTCCCGCGTAAAGCCTTCATCAAGGGAAATAGGAGTTTTTTTCATAATACCTAAAAGATAATATGAAATAAAACATAATAAAAATTAAACTATGTGAAGTGAATTACTGTATACAGTATACTGTACATTGTAGCCTATGTGTTATTCTGATGTATAAGCTATATTATTATTGTAAAGTTTCATTAAAATCCATTCAGTAGTTTTTGAGTGAAAGAGTAACAAACATCCATATAATATACATCCATACATCCACAAATCCATATTCCATACATACAAACTTTCGCCTTTATAATATTACATAGTAGGATTTGTATAGAATTTAGTTAAATGTTGTATTTTAATTTTTGCTGTATGCAAAATTATGTATTTGTTGTATTATAGATGATGTGGACATGGGAGCTCTGGTAACGGTGTGCACGCTGGCCATCACTCTCATGTTGATCTACGGAGCTGCTCGGGGGAAGCCCGCACATCTGCTGCCCTTCTTCTGTCTCCAGATATTCGACTTTGCTATCACTGTGTAAGTACCAAGTTATAATAAGATGAAGGTAAAGAAAGCAAACCGTAAAAAAAGCCGGCCAAGTGCGAGTTGGACTATCGCATTAGGTTGTGTCTAGCTGGAAGGTTTTAACTACCCAATTTTTAATTAGCATCAGCTAATGGCATTGTTGAGGTCATTATAACCAATCCATTGATAAGAGATTCATGAAATCGAAATTAGGATATTTTGTATTTAAATAGCGGCGCGACATACAATTGCTTCAAGTGATCTGGATCTCGCAAACATTGTGTAACCTAACCGCCCTGTCGCGCAGACACACAGGGCACCCGCTACCATAATATGTGCATTGTGCAATGTGTGCAACGCACACGGGCGCCATCCTCTAGGGGCGCCAAATCGCCAACTTTAGGGGCGCCAAAACCAAGGACCCAAAAAATTTGCCTAAAGGGGCGCCAAAATCGTTTTTTTGCACACAGGCGCCAGTAGCCCTTACGGGGGCCCTGCGGACACATATAAATGAAGCGATTGTGCTACACACTTGACTTTATGAAAATGTAACATGTCATACTTACTGTAAAATTGTTGATAATAATATGTAGTAGAGGAGGTCGCGCTCAGTTTAAAAAGTCATTTTATACCGAGCGAAAATCGTTACAATAATAGTATTCCACTAATACATAACAGCCTTGATCGTCAGCCACTTCATAATGGGTGGAATAAAAATTGAGAGTATCTCAAAGTTGTTGTTGGGAATCGTATTGAATTGACAAATCCCAATTCGCACCCAAAAAAGGTTCATATCTAGATTATACACGTTTAGGTGCGGTAGGTTTTGTTTTAGTTTTAGTATATAACAACAGATGGCGCTTTTAAAGTAAAATGTATATAATTCTTCACAAATATTGACTATCGAATTAATTACTTAAAATTGCTATGTGAGATAATTTTATGGTTAATTCAAACTAAAATCGCCGCCGACGCCGTCAGCTGAATGTTTGCTGGTAGAAATGTCGTCTACGCGACGCCCTAGGATACATTGAGCGCGAAGTAGGGCTATATTGGTCATAACTTATATCGTTGGCTGACGCGGTTTTTCCACCGTCGTATTAGCGACTGACGGTTTTCTTTATTATTTACAAAGTAGAAACATTCACCTGTATAAATTTTGTACGTTATAAAATGACATTATATTCAAAAAATTTTTACACGTTCAGTAACCCGACTGACGTTGAATCCCCCGTCTGCAATACGGCTGACGGTGATTTTATGGTTAAACATGACCTCAATAATCATCCATCAAAGTTTCATTGGGTATAAAATAACTTTTCGCAACTATTTTTTTTTTACAACTTTGAAATACTCTCAGTTAACATTCCACCACGGGTGCGGCGACTGACGCTGATTATATTGATTGATAAATATTAAGCTACCGCTGGACAAAAATTTGGTCGGTATGAAATGACGTAGCAAACGCTAGCACTACCTCCCCTACTAATAGCATTGATATTGCCTATAGCAGTGTTTCCCAAACTTGATGGGACCGCGACCCATCTACAAGAAAGTTGAAAGTTCGCGGCCCACCTTGTGTCATGAACACAAAAAAGAAGCGGTATGTTGCTGCCGCAGCAGGGCCCCCGCTACCATGTGCAATGAGTGCATTGCACACGGGCGCCATCCTCTAAGGGCGCCAAATCGCCATCTTTATGGGCGCCAAAAACAAGGACCCAAAAAATTTGCCAAAAAGGGCGCCAAAATCCTTTTTTTTGCACACAGGCGCCAGTAGCCCTTACGGGGGCCCTGTGCCGCAGCATTTACCGCCATATCATCATCGTCAGCCTCCTGACGTTCACTGCTGGACATAGATCTTTTCTAAAGCTCGTCACCACACCCATTTCAAACGTACGTAAGTACGACAATCGTATAGTATAATATAATACAATAGTTTCAGGGCCCACCCAAAATCTAGCTGCGACCCACCAGTGGGTCGCGACCCACACTTTGGGAAATACTGGCCTATAGTATATAGTTATGTACCATAGACTATAGACAAGACCAAAAAGTAAATCCACAGACTACGTATTTACCCTTTGGTTTTGCAGTACTCTATACTTATTTGTCTATGTTCCGTGAAGGTTGACGGCCATGGGCTACATGTGCTACCTGCGCTCGATGCACAGCCTGGTGCGGGAGGCGCCGCGCGTGCCGTGGCGCGACCAGCTGTTAGCGTTGCCGCCCCCCGCGCTCGCCTTCGTCGTGTTGTGTGCTTTCGTGCTGGCCGTCGTCGTAAAGGTAACATCTCCACCGTCAGGGCTTGTCGGTTGTCCACACCTCCACGTTACGACGTCGTCAACGTGGAACGCTGCGATGACGTGGCACGGTACGTTGACGTGACGTGTAAATTTACGTCAACGTAACGTAAAAATGCACGTCGTTTTTCTTCTCTTTCTCCGTTTTTAACAATAGCAAAAGCAGAATACGTATTGTGCGAAGTACTGAAGAATGTAGCAGTTTTATAAGGCATCGCGACGTATAATGTTGCTATATCGTGATGTGCATTTTAATGGAACGAGCGAATGTTGGTTCTCAAAGACAGACAGACAGACACACTTTCGCATTTATAATATTAGTATGGATTTCCGCTGTTTAATAAAACGTATTTCCTTGCAGCTATACTGGATCGGCGTCGTGTGGCGTTGCTACAAGTACCTGACGATGCGCACGCACGCGCTCGCGCAGCTCACGCCGTTCGTGATAACCCCCGCCCCCGGGCCGCTCGCCCCGCCCGCCGCCCCGCCCGCGCCCTACACCAGCCTGCTGCCCGATTACGAGGAAGCGGTCAAGCAGACCCCGCCCCCCTCCTACCGTGCCGCCGTCGCACAGGTACAGCTGTTGTTTTTTTTTATGAAATCAGGAGGCAAAGCTCGTTTTGTTGTGTACATTATGCGTCGTAACGCAGCTTTTTGACGTGACAACGTCTTATAATTCGATATGGGCTGCGCGTACGAAAAAACATGACGCAATATGCGGCGTTACCTCGCTCTGAGGCGTTCCATTTAAGGCTATGACGTTGTCACGTTCAACTATCGTCAGTAAACCGACTTTACAGACAACCGAGTTCGAGTCGAATTCGAGTTCGACACAAAACACTATTTTTTTATGAAATCAAGAGGCAAAGCTCGTTTTGTTGTGTGCATTATACGTCGTAATGCAGCTTTTTTTAAAGGTTAGCCCTTAGAACATTCTTGGGCATAAGAGATCGGTCGGTACCGCAACTTCAAAAAGCTGCAGCGACACCATTCACACGTAACCACTGCTTGACGGCATTTCGTCGTTGCGACGTCAGACGTGGTGTGGTTGTTTTACGATGCGTCCACATTTGTATCATTTGCGCGATCAGATCTCCGATCAGATCTCCGTCGCGTATCATCGAAGCGTATCAAAATGATACGCGTGTCATAATACGCCCCGATCGCTATTGACCGCGTATCTGATACGTGTCGTATCAAATACGCGCATGATCGGCAGAATGATCTAATAGGCGTCCACACTATGATACGCATACTTGATACGGCGCGATGATCGCGACGGAGATCTGATCGCGCAAATGATACAAATGTGGACACACCTTAACGTGTGGGTTGGCCTTAAGATCGCTCCCCGATATCTAACAAGAATGTACTAAAGCTATCGCCTATTAGTATCGTGCCACTGTCTGGTCGTAACCTACTATAGTCGAGGCATTTTAATAGGCCACATTTGACAGTTCATCAAAATTGCACAACGTAACCTTGTAGCGACGTGCATAAAAAATAAATATTTTCGTTTTGTTATAACTGCACAATTGATTAAATTTTTTCAATTATGATTACATATTCATTGTAAATATGACCGATACGAATTATTTAACGATTTGCTTTTACTGATAAACAATTCTAAACGTAATAAACAAATTCTGATCTTAATAATTGCACGTCGTTACAATGTTACGTCAGCTGACCTTTTTTCTTTCTAAACTCTAGGGATGTTAGGTACTCTAAAAATCGAAAGCAAATAAATAGTATCGATGCATTGATTACTTGTAACGAAATGTCCCCATAAATTAATAACCACGTTGTGAAAAGTAACACGTGTTTATGTGAAATGAATAATGATAATACTAAATTTAACATTTTTTATAATTATGTACTTGTCTTATTTTGCTCCTTGAATTAAAGTAATAATGGGACAGGAATTTGTTTTTGGTTTTACAAATAACGATTTGTCAATGTTTTTACGCAGCTTACCTCACTATGGAAATTAATCTGACAGATGTCAAATGTGGCCTATTAAAATGACCCGACTGTAATAACGACCCTTTCGATCACTGTTCTACCAATACCTAAAAAAACAAGCGCAAAGACCTGAAACTGTTACATTGCTAATTCCTCCCGATTTCGAGCTATTTTAAAATTGCACGAGGAATGTATTGCTTGGTACTTAATTTTTTCATGTTTGTTATAAATTATGATTTGCTTTTTTATTTTGTGTATTTTTATGGAGGCACTTCACATGGCTATTTGTATTTGCTATTGGCTATTTGTTGCATTTGGAAAAATTATTTACGTATACACAAACATGCAAATAAGGGCAAATACGGCCTTCCACACATGGACATCAAATACCAAACTTTTACTTGATTTTGTTTACAGTGCGACAAGGCTTTAAATGAACGTGGGTGGTGGCGCTACTCGTAAAGGAGAACTGTCAAAAATGACGTTTTTGTATGATACTCGTAGCAGCGTTAGTTCCTTTTTTCGCCACGTTCATTTAAAACCTTGTCGAGCTGTACTATACATAGTATGTCTTTTAGTCTGTGGCTACTAGCTAGTGGCTACTGGCTGTACGTTATTTGACTCTTTTGATGTACGTCAAAAACCGACATCTGAGTGATTTTTCTTTTAGTTTTTGTAGTTTTTATTGAAAGTTATTTAGTTTTATTTATAGAGAAAAAAAGTTTTTTGAGTGTGGTCGAGAAAGTTTATGCACCTAATTGAAGTTTATTCAATATTTTTTTTTAGATCCCGGCTGCTCCAGAGCAAGCAACTCCCGCCCCGCCCGCCAATACCGTCGTTATTCTGCCGCAAGCCAGGGCCGACGCTCAGGTTTAACGTGTATGGAGTTTATTCGGCTTCTTCGCAACTAAATCTCTTGTGATCGGTTTCTGAAATATTTTGACAGGAGTTTATCTATTCCACAGGATCGTTTAATGCACTGACCTCCATTATACAAGTACGCTGGACCTATGACACCCTTTGAGATGACAGCTGTTTTTTATGCCCATTTGAAGCGGAATCAGTGAACCAATGCGGGGGAAGAGAGAAGATGGCGACTTTTATTAATTGGCGCTGATAGCAGTAGTGGGAGTACTTGGAACTAATACTAATTTCTACCACCGTAGTGATTATATTCTCTTTGTTTCTACAACCATTAGCGATTTAGCGGCCATTTGCAAGTTACGTCAGATTTAGTTCTCTTCCCCCGCATTGGGGGCGCTGATTCCGCTTCAAATATGTACAAAAAACAGCTGGGTATCTTATGTCCAGCGTACTTGTATAATGGAGGTCAGTGGTTTAATGGTTAATGTATTGACGTGAGATTATCGAAGTGCTAGTGAACAGACTAACTGCGGTCAAATATCAGAAACCGACCATAAACAAAAACTATATATTCCATTCCATATGTCATTGGTGTTAGCAAATTCCATTTCATTGTGTATGGTAAACGATAAATGTTGTTGATCCAGATATTAATGATCGAGAGGAAACATATTAATGCATATTACATAGGCGTAATGTAAAATTTCGTTGCATTGATATGTTTTAAAATTTGCCACAAATATGTTATTTTGCTTTTTAATTGCTTCTTTAAAAATTAACTGTTTTTATTATAATATGCATGGACGTATAAAAAAAGGCGGACGGAGTCCCACCATACACAAAACTGTGTCGTTCAGAGTCGGGCAGCTGGCTGTATGTACACGGTCCGCACGCACACATTCTTGCGCTAGTCCATACCATTTGACAGGCGTCAGAATGTGTGCGTGGCCGACTCTGAAGAAAAGTGAAGACACAGTTTTGTATATAAGAAGACTCCGTCCGCCTTTTTTTCTACGTTCATGATAATATGATGGAATTTGTTCACATTTTCTGTTGGAATGGCATTAGATTCGTTCGTCAATGTTTGACGTTTGTTCTTTATTTAAATTATTTAGAAGAATATTTTCTCATGCCTAAATGGTTTTTAACAATCGTGGTTAAATGGATAAGTAGAAAATGTGTTATGAATATAAAATACTGTGAGCTTTCCATTTTATTCTTATTTAATGCTTTTAAAATAAATTAAAGAAAAGGTAAAAATATAAAATTTTAAACTAGACCATGTATATTATTATTATATGAAGATCTATGTTAGAGTTATAAATATATCTTTAAAAGCAATGCAATTTTATCTTGAGAGAATCTGCTTCAACTAGTGTTATTCAACTCATTGCCAAATGAATTAAATATTTAAATAACTTATATTGTTTTTGCTAGAACTAAAGACGCACATTATACTGCATTATTTTGCAGCTACTTATTTGAGAACTGTGTGAGAAAAAAACAAACTAGATGCTTGCATTTGGCCAAAAAAACACTATTTCTTTAGAATTTAGATTATTATAATTATTGATACTCTTGGAGCATAAGGCATTATTAAATAAACATTATTTATTATTTCTTTTGTTACGCATTTCTTCTGCATTAAGACAAAAGCTGTAGTAACCTTTTAAAAATGTTGTACTTAAGCATTTTTTTCGAATTACTATTTTAATGAAATTCTAAAAAATATTTTTGCGACATCGAGAGTATGTAATGTAACTGATAATTAGAATGTGCCATGATTTATCTGAACTCAATTATTTATCACATTCCACTATTTAAAGAATGTAATGTTATAATATCGACAGCTTATATTTTTTATAGTACAGTATTTCACCTTACTAAAATTGTTTTTTTAAGTACGTAAACACATAGTAGGTACAGACTTTATATTTATACATTGATAATGATGTCCATTCCTAGGTTATAATTATGCTGATAAGAAGCAAGACAGGAACCAAACATTATATTGCTTTGAAGCCTGTATGTAACTTGTAAGGCACATACAGTGTAGATCTTTGTGAGAAATAAACTTACAAAAAGGTCAAAATTATTTAAAACATCTTTTAGTTGGTAATGGTAAATGCTTTTAAAACATTTTAAAGCTCGTCGCACAACTTAGTAATTTGCAGATTTTTTATACGGCTTACTACAAACAAAAATGAAAATAATAATAAAAATAATACAGTAGATTTTGAAAACCTGTTTTTGTATACTTTATTTTTATTGAAGAACCTTTTGTTGGCAACCTACCTACACACCCACTAACATAGATGTAATGAAATATCAAATAAGATATGTCCAACAGCTGTCCATGGAATATCAAGTCAATTTTAAAATTAGGTGTGCTGTACCTTCTACGTATAGTTAAATATGGGGAAGATATTTAAAGTGTATCTTATATCAATCATTATATTTAAATAATATGTAGTAAGACGAAGCATTGTCAAATAATATACTTATTGATGTTGTATAACTTCTGGATGGCCTACATAAAAACTTATATTTTGAACTACTTATTGCTGGTTCATAATGGTTTTCTTTTGTTCTGTATTAAATTATAATGTGTATTAGATATAAGGATGGATTAATGATTATAATAATTACCCTACTGATTTGAGGAATTTACTTCTAAATTCGAGATACCAAGCTAGTTTAGCTTGGTAAAAACTATAAACTTTATTTTGTTATCCCAAAACTTGTCTCAAAATTCACAGAGCCTCTAAATTTTAAAGTTACAGTGTCATGTGTGAATTTTAAGACAGTGTGGACAATAAAATACAAGTAAGTATTTCTAAGTTGCTGGCTAGGTAAAATGCAGATATATTATAGAAGATTCTCACTTATTTTGACTAACGTGACTAAAGCGTTATCGATATTATATTTTGGTTATGCACATAGTTGTGGTAAATTAACCTGGGTAACTTAATAAAATCAAATAAATGTAAACTTGTTTTTTATTTGAAACAAATATTACCTACTACCTACTCTACATTTGGTATATTACTGAGGTTCATATGAATACTTACAACCTAACTTATAAAATTAAATTTGAACAGCGGATTACTATACATGATCTACTTTTTTTATGAAATAAAATAAGGGTGGCAAACGAGCAAACGGGTAACCTGATGGAAAGCAACTTCCGTCGCCCATGGACACTCGCAACATCAGAAGAGCTGCAGGTGCGTTGCCGGCCTTTTAAGGGGTAATAAGGGAGGGTAGGCAAGGAAATAGAGGAGGGGATTGGGTCTCCGGTAAACTCACTCGGCGAAACACAGCGCAAGCGCTGTTTCACGCCGATTTTCTGTGAGCCCGTGGTATTTCTCCGGTTGAGCCGGCCTATTCGTGCCGAAGCATGGCTCTCCCACGCGTCATAAAACTTGTATTTGTCTGGCTCATTGGAGAATTCACATGTCAGCAGTCAGACAACGATACCTACCTACCTTTAATAATATAATATACGCTGCCTAAATTCCTTTATCAGTAAGGGCATCCATGCGTTGTCTGACACGTGAATTGTCCAATGAGCCAGACAAAGACAAGTTCTATGTCGTGGGAGAGCCATGGGCCGGCTCGACCGGACTGGACAAATTTCTCTATGGTAAGGAGGATATTTTAAGTATTTGTTAACTGTTAAGTTTATTGGTATGACGCAATCCATGGCCTAAAGTGCTTAAAATTCTAGCAATGTGCCCACTAAGCTAGTAAGTTAGTAGGCAATGGGAAAACGAGCTAGTATTTTTTGTTTTAAAAGTCAGTGCCTTGTATTTTTCATTTCTACATATTATATAGGATGGAACAAAAATAAGTGATAATACTTTAGGGTGTGTACGTGTTCCTTGTAGAGAGTTCACTGTGAAAGTGCAGCGCTGAAAGACCAATTTTTTTTTTCACTTTTGTATGGGGAAACTCGTGACGCTCGGGCCCTTGCCCATACAAAAGTGAAAAAAAATCGTCATTTAGAGCTGCTAATTTCACAGTGAACTCTCTACAAGGAAGACGTACACACCTTAAAGTATTATCACTTATTTAATATTTTTGTTACACACTGTATAGGTACTTTAAGTTTACAGGCAAAAAGCCTTCCAAACATTTAGCAGTAGGGTAGCACTCGCCAGTGAAGAGACCTTCACAGCGAAGTGCGACGTGCAACCATAAAGGTCAAAGTGATGAACACAATTTACAAACAATGGTGTGACATGCGCGGCGGCCGGCGCGCGCCGCTCTATTTATATCGACTCCACCTCCCCGCGACTCCTCGCACTCACGCAAGCGTACTGCACCTGAACTCCGAAAGTGAAAATTGCACATCATGGTATCGCTCCGGCGTAGCGGGCGCTAAACACCGCAGTGAGGCCGCTATGGCCGCCTCGCCCCCCGCACGCTCGTGACGCGAGACGAGATGGCGTCCACCATGCAGCTGGAGTTCACGCAGGCGATGACGGACTTCAAGACGATGTTCCCGGACATGGACGACGACGTCATCGAGGCGGTGCTCCGCGCGAACCAGGGTGCTGTGGATGCGACCATCGACCAGCTGCTGGCGATGAGCACCGACAACCAGAACGAGAGGTTGCGGCTGGAGATGGAGCGCGTGGAGGCGAGCTCACCGCGCCGCCCCCGCTCCGCCTCAAGAGCTCCAAGCGCCGACGACACCGCCGCGCTCGTGTAAGTTCACCGCTACTTGTTCATGGTAGTGCAAGTGTGGTATGGAAGAGTACCGTCTGTCCAGTCTGATTACTACAGTCTGATATTGTTTGACAATTTTTTCATTTCACTATTGCATTAGATATGTAGGTATGTAAATAATTAGTTCCCATTTGAATAATGATCTAGATTCAATTTACCTTATTATCAATCCTGAATCCATCTCTAGGCTTAAATAAGCATTATAACTTTTAAAAGCTGGTTGTATTGCAAGTTAGATATCAATATGGTATCTGGAGATCATGGTTATGAGTGTTATGACTTATGGCTAAATACGATTTGCCATCTTCTTGTAAAAGAAGACGAGAAAATAATATGTACGGTTCCACGGTTAAAATAATAATAGATTTTATCGTATCAATGAAGCTTGCAGGTTTCGATTTTTGTAGTCTGTAGAGGAAACGTAAACACACAATACCAAGACGCATTGCGACATATTAGGGCATCATACATGCTTTGCTTTCTGAGTTTGACTCCTGCCTGACTATAAAAAACGATGAAAACCGTACTTACATAAGTACAATAACACACGTACCGTATATTGCCAAATTGATAACATGCTAACACTAGGTAGAGTACTTAATAATAATTAGAACCTAGAAAATGCCTTGATGTAACCCTAAACAAAAAGTAATGACAGTTAATCCAAATTTACGCAACATAGACACTAAACTGTGTATAATATCTTGAAATAGTTGTTTTCAGAGATGTGGAGGATGAATCAGTTCCTTTGGCGGTGAGAAGAAAATGGGTGCCTCGCATGTTGGGGCCTCTTCCTCCGATGTTCCTGCGGATACCGCCCGGCACCGACGCCAGAATCGACCTCAGTCTGGACATGGATGATGAGAGGATCGTGGCCTTCCTCCAAAACGAGGAGTTCATGGCCGAACTGCGGTGGAACCAGGAGTTCATAGCGGCCCTCGACAGCGAGCAGGGACACAAGACCAAATGCCACGACGACGACGCCGCTTTCAAGGAGCGATTGAAGAATATGGGAAAATGTGAGAACCTACATAAGACTTTTTTATTTATAAAATAAGGGAGCAAACGGGTCACCTGATGGAAAACAAGTACCGTCGCCCATGGACACTCGCAACATTAGAAGAGTTGGCGGCCTTTTAAAGGAAATACGCTCTCTTCTAGAAGGTTTGCAGGTCGTATATCTTCCGTGAAAGATAGAGGATTTGGAATGATTGTAAAGTCGAATGTTTTGATAAACAATGCAATTTCTCTCAGCTAATAAGAGTTTGGTACCAATCGGGCACTTAATAAGGTATTAGGTACCGACATATTAGGTTCTTCTCCAAAAAATCGTTACCTACATTAAAAATATGTATGTTACATTCAAATTTATTTATTTGCATGTAATATTCACCAATTTAATAAAAGGTCTGGTTTAGCGATCTAATTAAACGGACCTAGGTATATCTAATTATTATGCCAAGCGAATGCGAAATTTTAACTAAGATTATACAAGAACGCTGCTGTCTATTTACCCGTGTAAGATCATTATAACATGCAGTTGGATCAGCGCCAAGTGCACGCTACATTTTTCTTAGGTTTAATCAAGATCTTACAACACTAGTGTCTAGTAGTGTTTTAGTGGCTTTTAGGTGCTTTTAGGAAGACATTTTGAAGGTATCCTAAAAGCTTAAAATTGGCAGATAAACGTATCATCAATACACATCTATTAGATCTACTTAGTAGGTAGGTAGGTAGGTAGGTATAGAGAAAAATAATTATTTCCTTAGGGCTTAAACCGATTACATTATCTAGGCGAGTCATTGCAACACGCATGCTACTTATTTGTGTTTTAGACCCCCAGTCTATAACTCTACCTATGTAGCATTACATATTAATAAAGCGTAAACCAACGGGGCACCTTCGTGTGAAACAGCTTTGCTGTACCAACTACCATCAATAGCAAAAAACATAAAAGGTGTGTTTTATGCTTCTTTCTTACTTTCATTTTACTTTTACTCACAAAACTAACAATTGACACATTAAAATAAGTATACCACAGTCAATATCGGAAGCCCTACTAAGTAGGTTTAGTTATGTGTTAGAAAACTTTCTCAAAGAACTATAAAGAAGCTAATTTAGGGCCTCCCTACGAATAATATTTAAATTAAGGCCTCCGCTAACTGAGGCACTAGGCACTAGGCAGAACATTTAGGGCCTGTTTCACCACTACCTGATAAGTGCCGGATAGGCTATCCACAACTTATCTGTTAGATGCTCCATAATCAGCTGTCAAGTTACGTTGTAGGTAGCCTATCCGACACTTATCTAGAAGTGGTGAAACAGCCCCTTAGCATCGCAATTAGCATTCACAGGATTTTGATACAAACTACAATAATTTCAGTATCCCGAAAGAAGTTCGCGCAGCTGTCACGAATGTTCTCCCGCGGGGGGCTAAAGAGGAGCGGCAACGCCCGCACCCCCGCCCGCGGTCCCCCCGACAGCCTGCTGCTGCAGGAGGAGCACAGCGACGACGAGGACCGTCAGCCGCACCACATAAAGATATAACAGACGGTCCTCGCGCTGAGGTGAAACATGGCCTTAGAGCCAGTCCACACGGCGCGTTGCGTCAGCGTTGCGTCGACACAGCGCTGCCGTTGCGTTGTTTTACATACACATAACCAAGGTGTTCACAACTTCACACGGCGCGCTGCGTCGTCGCAACGCACGCATGACGGACAGCGGCCCCCGAGACGAAGCGGGAGGGGGTGTTGACATTAGGACTACTTCGTAATAACGCTGCGATGGCGCAGAGCCCGTGTGGCCGGCTATGCATCAAATGGCAGCGCTGCGTCGACGCAACGCTGACGCAACGGACCGTGTGGACTGGCTCAGTGTACTGTAGGGCAATTCACGACTTCCGTTCGACTCGGATTCGAAAACTTTACCATGTCATTGATCAATGGCACGGCTAGCGTTTATTGTATGTTGGGTTATGACTTATGAAGTTTCTGAATCCGAGCCGAATTGCGCTTTGTGACACGACCCTCGTCAATTGATAGGGGCACAGTATGTAGTGTGTGGATGGTACAAAAACATGCTAATTGATCTTCCTAATTCCAATATGAAATGAAATACCTTACCTAGTTAGTAGATTTATGATTTTTTAATGCCGCAGCGCTTTTCCTCGGTAAGGTTAACCTAACATAACACTTACTTAACTTTCCTACTCGAATGTCTGTTGAGTGTTGAACCGTAGATAAAATATGTAGAGCAGCTTAAATAGGCACCTCACGGCATATTTCTCTCAAGCGAATAAAGTACGTAGAAAATTTTGCGGACATTTCATGTTACTTAAATTACACGAAAATTGTTAATCATCATGATTCATGACACGAACATTGAACACGTAAAATGAAAGTTTTACATAATATGCATTAATTTTCCAAAATAAACTAGCTACTTTCCTGCTAAATGGTGTGTTGCCAATTATACTGGCAATTGGCATGCTAACGAGCGTTTAATGAAATAACAGCAAATTGGGAACATAGCGAGCTTAGAATATTATTAATATGCTAAGGATAAGAAATAAATAAATAATATAAGTAACATGCGTGCGTAGGGTTAATTAAAATTCTCGAAATTCTGCCCTAAATTAGGCACGAAAAAAATTACTGGCTTTTTAAGAAGTTTTATCATTTATATCCATTTTATACTTTCCATCCCTATCATTGAATGTAAATATTATAGAAGTCATTAAAGGCATGTTTTTGTACGCACCTTGGTTTGGCAAAAGACTGGGAACATTTTGATAAGATTGTTGTTCTTGATGTTAAGATGGTTTGTACATTATCAACGTTTTCGCGGATAACGCGTCGATGAACGCGCGAATAGAGTATGAACATTATATAATCCCACTTACTAATAAAGATATTCCAGAGCGTAAAACTATTCGAGGTGCAATATTATCTGTGTCTATCAAGAGTCATTTCCAACGTGCCAGACCAAGACAAGTAATATTTTTATTAGTAAGGAGGCATGAGTAAAGTGAAATAAAATAAGTCGTTCTAGATAATTTAAGTAAGGTATAATTGATTGAGTAATTTTTATAATTATTAGATTGTTAATTTCTGTGCATTTTGTTAGTTTTATTTATTTAATAAAATATTTTTTGTTTCACTGGATCTAATTGATTTCATTCTTTCAATACTTTGAGAGGTGAAGCTAAAATGATGCTTATAAAATTTATAAGCATCACTTTAGCTTCACCTTAGAAATTTCATTAGAACATCATTTAATGATGTTCTAATGAAATTTCTCCATTCTAAGGTATGCTTCCAGAAAACTTGAAGCTTTAAAAAAACGCAATAACTTATAGTGTAACAATTCTACAAGTTGTAGTGGTTATAGCTACTAGCGTTTTGGCTAACATGTTACTTGAAGTTTATCGTAGGTACATAATGTAGAGAGCTAGAGCTCTATTATGTACCTACGATAAACTGGAGTGGCAAATTGATGGAGCCCTATCAGTAAAATCATCACGTTTATAATAATAAAACAATGGGGCCCGTGGCATTTTGCACGTTGTATGTTGTACTATTAGAATAGTATGTTGGATCGTCCTAACAATATGAGATTGATTCGATCCCCACACTGGGCCGGCACGAACCGTCCGTCACATAAAGGCGTTTCATATATCTTGGCAGTACTATTACTGTCAAAGCTGCCATAGATAATTCCGGCTTCAGTTAGTCAGGGCCCTAATAGTTCCGTGATATGAATGTTGACCTCAGCTTACGGTATACGAGTACCTTTACCCTAGTCCGACGCAAAAAGAAGGTGTTTTATTTTTGACTTTGCCTGTTTGTACGTCGCGTCTGTCTGTCTATTCGTAACATCGCAGTTCATGGACCAGACTAAATAATATAACTATAGGTCTGAGAATAAAAAACAATGAAAATGTTTTATTCCCATTACCCCGGTATTGCTAGAGTCAATTTATTTTCTCACTTTTTGCCATCAGATTCTGGTACACAGCGTAGTTCCTGCTCGACAGCGAAGGGCATTGTTAAGGAAAATCGAAACTGAAGCATGTTTTAAGAAAATTAAATTAGGTAAGTATAGCATAGTTAATTCTAAGTAAGTATTTGAGAATTTGACGTCACTCCCAGTTGCATTAGCTGTATATTTTGCGTTTTTATCGGACAATTAATATCCGACACATTGTCATCACTACAATTTTGTATCGCCAGAATTAACAATAAAAAAGTTTTAATATACTTAATCTCAGGAGGACCTGAAGAAGATCTCGGGAAGAATCGCACGTAGAGCAACAGAAAATATTTCCATTTACCTCCTCAAGCGAATTAATTTAGCTTGTATAAAATAAAGTTGTGTAAAACAACAATAATATTGTTGTTTTACACAACTTTAGACGCTCATATTATGAGCGTCTACTCCCCGTTATGTGCAGATAATGGCACGGCTGAGTGGCCGGAGGTAGTTATGCATGCAAATAAGTGCGTCGGAAAGCTATTTTTCTCCACTTCCATGAGATGTATACTGATTAACCATCGTCCGTCCTCATATTGTATATTAATAAGTTTAATGTTATATTCACACGCGAAGGAAATTTTTTCTTGTAAGCTGATTGTGATTAGAATATCTTCAACATCTTACCATAGTTTATGATACATTCTGTAAATTACATTTCGCTGTTAGTAGCTCTTACATTATGTCTTACGCTACGTTCGTCTAACTAAAAAAATCAATATTAACTATTTATTAAATCCATATTAAGCATATACCTAAGATTTGATAACATCTCTTATAGTGCGACTGCACCTTTGGCTCTACGAAAACTTTAATAACTTTTATACAGTACTTAAACCTAAAGTACCTTGGTGCTACATAAAACTTTTTTTCTGCAGTATAAAATTAAAATCTAGGCTTTATAAGATTTGATATTTTTTTCTGCAGTAGGTACTAAGCTAGAATCTAGACTCTACATAAAATTTATGAACTTTTTCTAGAGTATGAAGTTAAAAACTTAGCTCTACATAACATTTGATAAATTTTTCTGCAGTACGGAGATACAGTCGTGGCTCTACATAAGATTTATTAACTTTTTCTACAGTTGGAAGTTAAAAGATTAGCTCTACGAGTATAACATAACATTTGATAAATTTGTCTGCGGTTACGAAGATAGAATTTTGGCTCTAGTTCTACATAAGATTAATATTATTTTCTAGAGTCTGAAGTTAGTATTTTGATTCTTGGTTTAACATAAGACTTAATCGTATTCTTTGTCTAGTTCTCTATCTCTACGTAACATTTGATTATATTTTTAATTGCAAAAATGTTGATGCTTAGATGCAGGCTCTTTATAATAGTTCAGAGACTTTCCCATCGCAGACCACATTTACATAATTTCCTTTCTCGCAAATTAAGAGGAAACAAACAAAATGTCGCCAATTTCAGCCGCTGCTTATGGATTTAGCCAAGCATTCCAAGCTCGTCAGTGGAAAAACCGAGTTCTCAACGCCATTTAGTGCATCTATCCGTCGTCACGTGTGTTACGAGTAGGTATCCGTGTAATGGAGCGTGCTCGTCGATTGATGCGTATAAAACTCTTCAATGGCGTCAGCCGCGCGGAACGGGAAAGTTGCACCAATACTCACAACTGCACACGACAATATTATTTACAACTATCAATATGGGCTCGTTTTATATAGTCATCAACATACCAATAACTAATACAACGCTGTGGGATTCGAGAATTAGTCTTTGGACTTTGCTCTACCTCCCTATGGCCTTTTTAAAGACTGCTGCACTCAACTGTACACCACTCAACAGTTATGTTAATATTATATAATTATTATTATATCTAATTGAGATAGTAGAGAGAAAGATAATACTCGTATGTAGAAAATATAAAAAACAATCGCTAATTACAACCGCTTTGCTCTCGAGTCTCTGTATATTTTCTCCGTCGATAATGTAGAGCAAGGAATATTTTAATATAAACTGTATAGGATAATGAGCGTAGGTTCCATCTTCAGGTAAGTTTAATACATCTACTAACTAGAAGATATACCTGGAACTAGTAACTAATTATGAATTGTAAATAGATTTTCAAAAGTCTATTCCAGTCTCTAGTCTCTACATACAGTAGATAGCTTTAATCAGCAAGATGTGTTATCTAGTGGTATAATTCAGCAGTAGTTATATATAATCCATTATTTATGGTAGTCATTAATGGACCAAACGCAATAAAAACTGGAAGAAAATAAAAATCCTGGCCATTATATTAAAAATACATTACTTGCCCGGTAGGTACTTAACTGAGCAGGTGCCTTTGGAAAAACTTGCGCTATGCGACTCAAGGATACATAAATTGTATTATAATGTCCCGGGGTTCGATAATACAGAGTAATTTTAAGGACATTTTATTTTCAGGGTTCAGTGCAAGATGGAATAAACTAGAGTACTAGACACTAATTTCGAATTGATGATTTCGTTACGTAAAAAATTGCAGCCAGAAAATTGCAATGATTAATTATATTAACAAAAACGGTCATTTTCATTAGGGATTTTTACATTTTCATGTTCAGAGTGCGAAGCCGGGTGTCCCGTGTCAGTCTCAGAGTCTGTTGGTGAGTGCTGAATGCTGCTGGCGAGCTACAAATACAATCTAGTTGTTCTTCTAAAAAAGAAATAACTCTACTTACTGACCGTGTTTTCTTTGGCTGATTTTCCAGCATAGATACTTTTACTATTTATCGTGCTGCAAAACGCTTATATTCACTGGCATGTATATGGTTTAATTATTTCTCATAATGAGTTATTACACAGTCCAGGCTAGTCTGTGTCATAACTCTGTGATGCTAGACTGTCTAGCCGTTTATTATCAAAATATCATGAAAGCCAGCTCACTCGATTTCAGGGTTGGCAAATGCTCCAGTATAAGAGCTTGTATTGAATATGGGCCCGAGAAGATACAGGTATGGAAGAGGCAGCCCTAGCCGACTCTACCTTCACATTGGAGATGCGCGGGCGCATCGAGCACGTGCATCTTTCACGCATGACGGACACAAAGAAATTCGTATTTCTTTTAGTGTGTCCTCAACCTTCGCGGGTCGCGCACGTCTGTGAACACGTTATGCAAATATGAACATTACTGTGGATTATATTCAACGACAATAGAGTGTTTGTTGTCTGGACATTTCGGAGCGCTGAAGCTGCTTTTTCGTAAGTTCTTTATTAAAATTTCGTTTTAATTTAATAGTAAATAATATTTTCTGTACATATTAATTTAAGTGGGTATTATTTAAAATAATTTAGCGACTAAAATAGTAGAGAGTAGAGACTATACTCGTATCTGAAAGTGTCGGATGTACACATATCGTGTAGAGATAGGTAGTAAAGTGTAAACTTTTAGTAGAGGCTTTTCATTGCTATGAAAGGACAGAAAAGATTGTGGTACTTTTCTTTATTAAACTTATTCACAATCAAGTGAAATACCTAATAATAAAAAAAATAGTATTAGATTGAGCGAGACTTGCTCATTCCTGAATCCTGATGCTATTGAGACTCAAGCCTTATGGGTTAGGTAAGCCTACTTCTTGCAATTATTACTCTACCAAACTATTAGAATATAATATTGTATATTTTAGATATGCAACTAATTAAAAACTATTAATTAAAATACATCATATATTAATAAAGTATATCGATCGATAGCCAAAGATCAAGCAGAACTTTGAAGTTTTGAAGATTTTCTTTTCAAAGTTTCAAGCAGCTTTATTAGATCAAAATAAAGCTGCTTGAAAATTTAAAAGAGAATCTTCAAGTCTACTGTTACTGTACTTACATACATCCTTAGCGTAGGTATTGAGGTCTAGGTACTTATTAATTATTATAGCTTTTTTGCTCCACTGGAAGAGCACTTAATTATTATAACAAGACGTGTGTACTAACTACCAAGTTAAACCTAAAAGTGCTAAAGCCGTATTGGTAAATATTTTTAAAACTAAAAAATCAAAAACTCTAATCTTCTAATCCGGATCATATTAATGGGTATTAGATCACTATCGTGTTTTCAACAAAATTTTGTAATACAAACGGTTCTTGCTACTTGCTAGGTCAATGCACCAGCAGTACTGACAACATCCATAAAAATATGATAATAAGAGTTTTTACTCGATTAAATAACAAGTGCGTGTCGGGCCACGCGCAATATAGGGTTCCGTAGTACCGCTAGTTTTTGATAATTTTTGTATGGTCAATGAATGTAAATTTATAACGTGTTTTACACCACTTACAACATCATCTCAGTTAGTACGTTCAAAGGAATTTGAACGAAAAGTTCCTTTATACTTCGCCGAATTCATTTTTTTTGATCGACTATAACTCAAGAAGTTATGAAGTCTTCTTAAAGTTTTCCTTTCAAAATCAACATATTTCCTACTCCCGCGAATGTTTTCACATTTCCAGAAGCAACCGTTTACCTGGTAGAGGGGGGGGGGGGGGGGGGGGGCATTGGACTCAAACGATATTTTCCACTTTAAAACTTAATGTTTCACAAACGGGGATCCGTAATATGATCTATGAATACTCATAATATTTTTAAAAAACCTATCCAACGACGGTGGACTCGAAAAAAAATTCATTCCCGCTTGATGTATAGGGAAGGTACCATAAAAAATATATTTTTTCAAGATTTCATGTACCATTTTGTCAGTATCATTAATATGTGCATTCTTGCCAAAGCTTTGTAGGTCCTATACTCTATAGTCTCTGAACAAAACCGTGGACAGACAGCTATGGACGGACGAACAGACAGACGGGTTCCTTGTTAACTACGGAATCCTATAACACCTTGCAGAGACGGTTTCAACATTTCCATTGAGACGTTATTTATTGAGAAGAAATAATTACGTACTTAATAAATTAAAACTGGAATCGAACTGTTTATAGATAGTAGCACAGATGATTAAAATGCAGGTTTGCGATTGGGATCATAAAATATAGTATATTTTTTGTCCATCTGTGGCATATACTTACTTATATAATTTAACGGTAAATTGGTAATAAGAGGCATGGATTAAAACCGGACAGCTTTTGACCGTCTTAATTTGGCACACTTCTCTGCCAAAGTTTTTAATGCAATCACCTACCAAAGTTTTTAATGCAATTAGACAAAACGAATAACTATAAAATCTTTCCGCCTGGATTTTATAAAAAGGCACTTTACAGAGGCTAAAAAACTCTTCCACTATCAGCTAATATTATTAGTGGTAGAGTTAGGTATATAAAGTCTCAGAGCCTGAAATAATTCTACACTGCATGACTGCAGACGATTTAAACAAGAAAAAAATTTCTTGTGTTTACACAAGAAGTTTTTTTCTTGTTTAATAAATAGATTGTGTTATTTATAACACAACCTATTTCTGTAGTGGAAAATAATCTTTTTATGAAAAGAGGTTTTCCTTGTTTCCCTACTATTATGCTGTACAAATTAATTAGTAATTTTTTGGACTGTTGACCGCCAAATAGGGCCGTTGAGGCCTAAGAATCCTGGGCTGCTCCTCTAGGTATAAAATCCCCAGTTTTTTTTTTAAATAAAATAAGGAGGCAAACGAGCAAACGGGTCACCTGATGAAAAGCAACTTCCGTCGCCCATGGACACTCGCAACATCAGAAGAGCTGCAGGTGCATTGTCAGCCTTTTAAGAGGGAATACGCTCTCTTCTTGAAGTTTTGCAGGTAGTATATGTCCGGAAAAACTGCTGGTGACAGTTCGTTCCAGAGTTTTACAGTGCGCGGCAGAAAGTATTACAGTGCACGGCAGAAAGTAGAGTATAGCAGCCCCAGATTTATAGAAATAAGTAGACCGTTCAGGCAAGGAGCGGCAGCGTCCATAGAGGTCCTAGCCCCAAAGATTACGTCCATGGGTTGGTAATACTAATATACAGGTGTCCCAAAACGCAACGATAATCTGGTACCGGATGAATGGCCAAGTTACACCAGTTCCGGGAAAAATAAAATAAAAATTCCGTATCACTCAGTTTAGCGACAATAGACAATTTTGTAACAAAGTCGAAATTCGACACTCTTGGTCGCATTTTCAAGTCCTGTAATCACCAAAGTCACAATTTCGCTGTAACTTTTTTAATTTTGAGATCTTCATTAACGATGCTATTAATCGCAACTACGAATTAATGCAAAAAACATTGTTATTTCAATAAAATAAGTTAAGTTTCAATGAGTCATGGTTCACAAAAATATTGTTAGTTAACTTTGACACTTCATTTTGAAAAAAAAATGTACTACACTACCCTTGGCAAGTTATTTCAAAAGTTGGCGCATTTAATCAAGATTTAAAAATGGTGAAACACTAGCCACTTTTCTTGCCATTAAAATTTTTATTTCTCATTTTTTCCAAGTTGAGCTCATTTTGAACAACTCAAGATTAGGAATTTTTGTTACTAAAATTTGTTATTTTTGTTTCTAATCTAAAATAAAATTACTATTTTTAGTAAAGAGGTAATTCAGTTAGTTAATAACCAATCTTATTGTAAAAAACATAATAATAATTAATAAAACAATGAAAGAACCGTCGTACATTTTTTTATTTAATTATTCTCCTTAAACTACAGCAAATGTTCGAATTGTTTGCCTCCGGCACGAATACAGGCTCTGCAACGCATTACAAAAGACCAAATCGAACATTTACTGTAGTTTAAGGAGAATAATTAGTAAATAAAAAATTAACGACGGTTCTTTCATTGTTTCATTAATTATTATTATGTTTTTTACAATAAGATTGGTTATTAACTGACTGAATTACCTCTTTACTAAAAATAGTAATTTTATTTCAGATTAAAAACAAAAAATAACAAATTTTAGTAACAAAAATTCCTAATCTTGAGTTGTTCAAAATGAGCTCAATTTGGGAAAAATGAGAAATAAAAATTTTAATGGCAAGAAAAGTGGCTAGTGTTGCACCATTTTGAAATCTTGATTAAATGCGCCAACTTTTGAAATAACTTGCCAAGGGTAGTGTAGTACATTTTTTTTCAAAATGAAGTGTCAAAGTTAACTAACAATATTTTTGTGAACCATGACTCAATCAAACTTACCTTATTTTATTAAATTAACAATGTTTTTTGCATTAATTCGTAGTTGCGATTAATAGCATCGTTAATGAAGATCTCAAAATTTAAAAAATTACAGCGAAATTGTGACATTGGTGATCACAGGACTTGAAAATGCGACCAAGGGTGTCGAATTTCGACTTTTTTACAAAATTGTCTATTATCGCTAGACTGAGTGATATGGAATTTTTATTTTATTTTTCCCGGAACTGGTGTAATTTGGCCATTCATCCGGTCCCAGATTATCGTTGAGTTTTGGGACATCCTGTAGATATATTCTGTGCCGAGGGGCGAGGAAATTAAAGCGCCTGCTCTCATAAAAAATAAAAATTCGTCACTGTAAAGGAGTAAAAACTAAGAATTGTAGCTTAAACGTAAACAATATTTTGTTCCAGTTACCGTAACTGTTAAGTACATGTCACGGTAGTAACTAGTAACAGATTAGTGTAATAAAAAGATGACCAAACACTTTCGTATTCGTATCACCGCTATTAGCCGTCATCGGATGTAACAACCTTTTACTTCTGTATAGGAATGATTAGACAACCCACTTACATACACTAACAGGAGAAAACTAGTCGGATTTAGCACTAAATAACGACAATTGGCCAAGGTAAATAAAAAAGACATGTGCAAAATTTCAGCGACTCTACAATAATAATTATTAGATCAGTAAATAAACGCTTTTGTTTTATTTGTGGAAATGTTATGCAAAAGAAAAATATATATTTTGTAAATGATGTAATTTTCATTAGCATCTACAGTGTATTTATTGGACAAAACCGGCCAAGTGCGTCTCGAGCCACGCGCAATATAGGGTTCCGTAGTACCGCAAGTTTTTGATAATTTTTATGGTCAATCAACGTACATTTAAAGCGTGTTTTACACTACCAAGAACATCATCTCAGTAACTTTCAAAGGAATTTGAACGAAAAGGTCCTTAATACTTCGCCACAGTATAGCAATATATCCCTAACTTCGCCGAATACACACCGCCGCCGGATACTGGGCTGGGCTGGTAGAACACTGGACTCTAACGATTTTTTCCACTTTAAAACTTAATATTTCACAAACGGATCCCTAAATCGGAAAATGATCTATGAATACTCGCAATATTTTGAAAAAACTTATTTAACGACACGCCACACGATGGAGTGGGCGCGAAAAATAAAATTCATCCCCGCTTGATGCATAAAAAAAATATTTTTTTACGATTTTATGTACCATTTTGTTGCCATCACTAATATGTGTATTCATGCCAAATTACAGCTTTGTAGGTCCTATAGTCTCTGAGTAAAACCGCGGACAGACAGACAGACAGACGGACAGACGGACGGACAGACCGAAACTATAAGGGTTCCTTGTTGACTACGGAACCCTAAAAAGCAGTCCATAGGTACGTACCATACGCTCTACGAGTAGGTAGGTAGTAGATAGAGATAAACTACGATAACATGGCGCGCCCCACCAAATTACTGTTTCAATGTGTGTAGTCACATCCTTATGAAAGAGTTTGTATGTAGTAAGTATTCAACCAATCACTGTACTTGTTATATTTCACTTAATGTCACTTATTAGTAATTACTAATTAGTTATTACCAAGATTAATTATTGTTGGTCAATATAATCATAGCTAGCCGACCGCGCAGGCGCAAGACAACGCATGACTTACCAAACGTTTTGACAACGTACTTCAAACGTTTTGAATTTCGCCATGTTATCGTAGTTTATCTCTATAAGTTGTAACGTGGTAGGTGTAGAATGTAGAAATATAAAATATAACTTAAAAACATGCAACAGTAAAAACAACAAAAAGCATTACTGGAAAATACATAATATTCAACTTTGTTAGACGGCAAATTATGCAATAGGAATTTAAAATCCCTCACAAACCCGAGTTGATTGGTATTAAGGCCGTCCCCCGAGCAAACGACCTTGGCCATACATTTCCCGCGTTGCCGAGATCGCGCCAAAACCCATTTTTACTTATCTTAGTTCAAAATTGTCCTAAAAAAAATTTGAAACGGCGAATATGTAGTTTATGATATTGTCGATCTATTGGCGTGAGTTTCAAATAAAAGTAATTTGTAAATCCTAAGGAGATGCTGAATGTATGCTTGAATTTTAACAAATTGGTATTACTTTGGAAGCTGATATCATGAGTATAAGAAACAAAAATAGAACATTTAAAACGACAAAAGGAATGTTGATATACTGAAGATTATTGCTGTATTTTTATTATAACTTTGTAGCTTTCAGATTATGAGTTTATAAGGTTTTAAATACGGTCAATTACGGAATCTCCGGAGTCCGGACGGAACGCCCTTAATAGACATAAAATTGCGAGAAGTAAGCCCTATCTGAGCTCTATCTGCCCACCACAGTCATAACGTCCAACAATATTTATTGTGATACGAACAATTTTACGACGCCATTTGTATGATAGTTCACGGGATCATTTGAAATCTCTTCCTGGGTCATAAATTTAAACGGCGATCTCGGTAATGATCCCTTAAACGGCCGACAAGCCACAAATTACGGTTTGTCGATACATCATGCATTTACCACGACGTAATATATCTCTTGTACTTCAAACATTGCTGATAAATTATGAGATTTAAATAATAATAAAATTATTTGATGCAAAACAAAAGCTTTAGAAGTGCCCACATGTGACACGACACACTTGCCTAAATTATTTTTAGAACCAATTTTAGGAATTGCTCTAACGTGCAGTGTGTCAGTTTAAAGATGTAAGTTAATTATTTGAAGGCCCTATTTCACCACTTTCTGATAAAGTGCAGAATAGGCTACCTATTCACAACTTTTTTGACAGATTCTCCATACCTACTTTATGTGTCAAGTTAATTGGTGGATAGCCTATTCGTCACTTATCAGAAAGTGGTGAAACAGGCCCTAAAAAAGTTTATTTTTTCTTGTCCGTCTAATTATATTAATTCATGTGACAACACAATTTTTTCTTGCCTCACTAATTTTACTTACTGTATCAGTAAAGACACCTACATCTTTCAGAGTTCGTAAGTTTCGTCTCTCATGACATGGCATGATGGGCACGACAATTTATGTAACAGTATTTCTTTGTGCGACGCAGGAAATAGGAACGTAACCCTACCGTTTGCTTAGCGGGCGAAACGCAAAGCTGTGAGAAATATTATATTCGCATATCCAATAGGAAGACACCAACATGGGAGATGAACCTGCAAGCATCATTTAGGTATAGTCTGTGCGCAACTAGTTGGCCGCTCTGTCCATACACACTTATACCGGCAGAGCGGCCAAAAAGTTGCGCACGGACTATAGAGCTTCCAGACTCTAAGGACCTCGAACTTGGCCGATTACAGAGTGACACAGACACCATTATTATATCATACTAGCGAACCGCCCCGGCGTCGCACGGGTATAAAATATATAGCCACTGAAAAATGATAAAAATCGGTAGCCTATGATCCTTCACGTGGTCTACTTCTTATCTATGCCAAATAACATAAAAATTGCTCCAGTAGTTCGCGAGATATAAGCCCTTTCAAATAATTTCCCCCGTTTTTTCCATATTCTCCTATTGGCTATTAGTATTAGCATGATAAAATATAGCCTTCCTCAATAAATATGCTGTCTAACACTGAAAGAATTTTTCAAATCGGACTGAGTTTAGCGCGTTCAAGTTAGCTCTTTCAAATAATGTTGCCCGTTTCTTCCACATTTTCCTCTATTTCTTCGCTCCTATTAGTCTTAGCGTGATAAAATATAGCCTATAGCCTTCCTCGATAAATGGGCTATCTAACACTGAAAGAATCATCAAAATCCGTTGCGTAGTTTTAAAGATTAAAGGGAACAAAGGGACATGAGGGAAAAAAGCGACTTTGTTTTATAATATGTATAGAAGATGCAGGGTTAACTTCAACAAGTTAACCTTGCATATAATAATGGTACTAGCTATATGACCGAGCTTCGCTCGGTATTCAAAAAATTAAAAAAACACACATAAATTGACATTTTATGAAAATGATTCCTAGCTAGATCGATTTATCGCCCCCGAAAACCCCTATATACTAATATTATATATAATATATATACAAGAATTACTCGTTTAAAGATATAAGATATATGCATGGTTATACCTAAGGCTTAACAGGCGCTTGGTGGAAGAAACTTACAAAACATTATTTTGAATCTTAATTGTTTGCCTAATTTGCTCAGAAGTCAGAACGCACTTAACAAGGCTATTGTCGCTTCGTCTATCATGGATATTATATATCCTATCCCTGAAGGTTATGAGCTATAGCTGGTCAAGGTAGTGGAGCAGGTATAGCGTACTTAATCATCGGCAGTATCAGATGGAGCGGAATGTATAGAGCTCGCAGTCGCAGTCAGTCGGCGCTCGCCAATCAGTTCAACCGAGTTTCACCCAGAATATTCACGCTGTTACTTTTACAACGCGCCGCCGCACATGACAACGCTCTGTTTCCTTAGGTCTTATTGTCTCACCTATCACGTTGCCTAATAGAAAACTTTGACTTTCCACGCCGCGCCAATACGCATTAACACTCAACAATTACCAATAAATATCAACGCTACCACTTTCACAAATACCAAATGCAAGATTTCTTGCTGATTGTCTCTACTCGACAAGCCTATGTTTAGCGAAGCTAAGCAATTAGTATCGCTAAAACAAATGCAAAAAACATGAAAGGAATAAATGTTACCTAACTATCACAAAAACCATTAAACAAACAATGCATTTAAGGCAGCATTCGCCGTGGTCTCTACGGAGCCTATCTAGGTAAAGGACATATAAGGCGACTCTAATAGCATGTTCGGAGGGAATTTCTCGCGAATGGACTCAGATTAGATCATGCCTATAGACGTTTCGGGCCAAAAGAGCCAAGTCGCATGAATACGTTAAGATCTGGCGCTGGCGAGCGAAAGATCTGTCTGCCTTTATTGGCCTGCGCCTATTTAATTTCTTGCATCCACATCTGCGACTTGTTTCTTTTATTTAAATTGTCTCAGTGTGTATATGGAAAGTAATTGTTGCTACTTACTACTTACTGGGCAGTGCGCGACCGATTATGTGGTTAAATAAGATTTCGCTTCGAGCCATACACAGAAAGGTGGGCGGTTCTCGGGAGCGAATAAAACTTGGAAAACGAAAGGAGAAACCGTCATAAAATAATAGTGGTTTTAAGTATATTATGATAGGAATATGCAATAAAATTAAAAGTGAAATCTATAATGACCCTAAACGTGCAAAAAATTGTAGCACACACCGCGAGCTACTTAAAATTCTATACTTACTTATCATGTTACATGAACGAAATTTGACTTTTACCGTCATTCAGTAGGTAATTATCGTTGGTGTCTATCGCGAGAGCGACTGCCGGCGTGCCTCGGGAACTGCGGACCGTTAGCTTAGCACCAAATCTGTCTACAATAAGCGCCATGTACGTAGTTTGATTCGGATAAGCGGTTTAAAGTCACGATCTCATTCGCGAAGTTGCGCCAATCCCGACTAGAATTAGGAGCTTCCTTGTACGGCAACCGATGCATAATAAGTATACTTATACTTTATCGCAGCCTGCGCCCGCGCAGTATTTTATCGCTGTTTAATACCTTGATATATTACGATATCTTTAGGTCTTATCTAAAACTACCAATTGCCATAAGCAACGTACAATATATTTTATACCCCCTTAAACCCTTGCTTTGCAACCACGAACTCCGTCTCTATGTAGGATAAAAATATAATATTTATTTTGTTATGTTATATTAGTGAAACTAGTGGATATACTTAATAATTATAGATAGGTATTTTATTATAACCACGAAAACTTTCGAATGATTTCCTACACATTATTGCCATAATAATACATGATTATTAATTATATAATATTAAGTAAGTATAGAGGTATTCGGGGTAAACGCACGCAATTTTTTTCCAAAGCTTATAAAATTGATATAGGTACTTAGGTGTATTTATTAATACTGCATACGCCTTCTATTACACGTATTTCACCGTACGAGTAGTAAATGTAGAGTTTGAGAACATTTTTAACCGACTTCCAAAAAACGAGGAGGTTATATGTTCGGCTGTGGATATATATATACATATATATTTTTTGTATGTTCAACGATTACTCCGCCGTTTGTGAACCGATTTTCGAAATTTTTGTCTTGTTGTATTAGGTTTCATTCCAATTTGGTACCATGTTCACAAAAGTGGTGACCTGATGATGAGTAATCGAGGGAACTCCTCGAAATTTATATGGAAACATATGGTGATTTTGGTTTTATGAGAAGCATCCTAAGCATATGCTGCCAAAACGCAAGATTTTGCACCGAAGTATACTATGGTTCCGAAGATACTAAGAGAACTCCGGATTCCTTATAGATACTAGTTTGGGAGTTTAGGCGCTGTTTTAAGAACTGAAAGCATATTATGCTACTATGCAAATTGCATTCATCATCATCATCATCATTACCAAGTCAGGGTCACCAATGTCACCAAATTCAACCTTATCTCCAGAGCATAAGGCACACATTTGATATTACTTCTGAGAAATTACAGTTGCTTCGATCATGTAACATTCTGTCTCACTTCGCCGAGATATTCTGTAAAACAACCTAATTTCAACCTATTGCATTGCGTTTAGCGTTCATAGTACAATAACTGTCATCTGCCGGGTACCGTACTATACAGTGCGAGGCGTGTGCGACAAGACGAGCGAGAACCCTATTGAAACTAGTCCGGTGACCGGCTACATTAGCACGTCACACGTGTTCACTTCGATTTTTTTAAAATGTATTGTTTAAAATTATCTGCAGGCTGCAGCTGATATTATATTTTGTAAGTGTGACTGTAATAAGATACCTACGTAGAATAATATTATACAGGTGTATTATTCTACGTATAGTACGCGATGGCTTACTAGGTAACTAAAAAGAGTGAAATTATTATTTTTAACAAAAATTAAAGCCGACTTCAAATTGATTTTTTCTGAAGCATTCGAGGTAAATGCTACCAAAAAGTAAGACTTTATACCCTGGATCCGAAGGTACCGAACATAACTTTTGAATGCTTATAGGTAGAGGTTCGGGGATTTCGGCATTGTTTAAACAACTGAAAGCATAAGCCAACACTTCAATTTGATTGATTATCATCATCACAACCATAATTATACCATGGGTCATCACACTATGACCCAATTATTGGTACTTTTCGTGATATTTTGCATCGAAGCAGATGTTTTTTTATGATGATTTTGCTGTTTGTGGACCGATTTTCAAAATTCTCGTGTTATTGCATATAATCTAAATTTTGTAGAACAATTACGAAAGTGGTGAGCTGATGATGGGATCTATGAGCAATCGAGGGAAATCCTTAAAATTTATCAAAACACTCATAGTGGTTAAAATGATGTTTCTAGTAAGTTAAACATATGTTAATAATAAGAGAAATTTCATACGAGGGTGTATCTTGGTCCAAAGGCACTGAACAGAACTCCGAAACCTTAGAAGATAAAAATTTGGATAACTGCAAGCATTTACCACAATTTCGCTTACAGTAACATAATGTGAATAGCTAACATTCGTATTGGTTATTTACGCATAAAGCCTTATTTTGTAGATAACTTAAAGGAGTGAAATTATTATTTTTAAGAAAAAAATTAAAACCGACTTCCAAGGTAAAAACAATAGTAATATGAACTAAAAAGTATTAAATAACTCTTACTCTTTAAAAGTGCCTTTTTCAGAATTCGTCTAAATCTCAACTATTTCTGTACATACTACAGTCTTCATTACTTTGAAGTCGGTACCAGTCCCAAAAGTTTCAGATATTTAGACTTTACTGAACTCACGATTAAATTACCGACCTCAAAATAATGAAGACTGTAGTATGTACAGAAATAGTTGAGATTTAGACGAATTCTGAAGAAGGCACTATTAAAGAGTAAGAGTTATTTACCTAATACTTTTTAGTTCATTTTACTATTGTTTTTACCTTGGAAGTCGGTTTTAATTTTTTTCTTAAAAATAATCCAACACTCAAATGCATTAGTAGCAAATTGCCTAATAAAAAATCATTAAAAACAAATGAAAACACTACTATGTATTGCAGTAAGCAGTTGCTAAAATTTCTCAGAGAAAATAAAATTTCCATATTAATCGAGGTCCTTTAAGATAGGGATATAAGAACTTTACAGGCTTTTTTTTATCTTTACAACAAAATACTATATTTATACTACAAAATTAATGTTATGTGCAACGAACATATAGCCATGGACCATAGCACATTACAGCATAGGCATTGCAGGACTAATTTAAGTACGACCATAAAAGGAATTTAACAGAAACGACAAACGAAGTCGTTGCCGAGTACACATCGGCCTTTAGGGATGAGAAATGAGAATTAATACGTTCGTTGCCCCATGGCGGGCGTGTTATGTGACTGGCATGTTACATGTATGACTATTTTTGTACTGACAACAATTTCATAGCACATTGAGACTCCACGCTCAATATAACTCGTCCGGCAAAAACCCTCCGGCCTACGCTAATGTAATCAATGAGCACCATTAAAAAGGTTACTTATAGAACGTAATAAATTTATATCTACCCGTAATGACTGTGATAAATAATTAATTAACTAATTGCCCCAGGGCTTAGGCGCATCAATTGAATATTATTATTTTCAACTTGTTATAATATTATGAACTTAAGTTGTTGAATATTATGTTATTATATATATATATATATATATATATATATATATATATATATATATATATATATATATACATAATAACATAATATTCAACAACTTAAGTTATAATGTATATAATATTATGTTATATATGTTAAATAGTCTAAACAGGGTGGGTAGGCATTCTTTGCATCCTACGAATACCTACTCTAGGTATTCGTAGGATGCAATATATTATATACTTTAATGCTCTTTTTTATTGGTCTGAGTGCTAGCCATGAAATATTATGTAAAATTCGAACGTGCCATTGCATTTCCACTTCCAGGAACAGGCATGCGAAACAAAATTACTCGGCCGTTTTATTCTTCGGAGCCGGGACCATAAATAAAACAAAACAAGAAAGAATACAAAATCAGCAAAGTTAAGGGTGCCCGGGCCGCGCGACCGCTAACCGGTTTGGTGGATTCTTTGTTCGGCTATCTCAGGGCCGCGGCTCGCTCGCCCGCATAACTGCAACTGATGACATACTCGTCAATTTCAGAGCCGAGACGACGAGTGCGAATGTGCGCAGCAGGTGCAGCGCGGAGGGCGGCGCGCTGACGGCCGGCGGGCAGGCATGGCCCGGCTGCGCGCGCTGCTGCTGGCCGCGCTGCTCGCCGCCCTCGCCCGCGCCCACGCCGCCCGCTTCGGCGACCGCCTCGCGCCGCGCGTGCCCGCGCCCTACTCGCCGCGCAGCGCGCCCGACCGCGCCGCAGCCGCCGACGACGACGTCTACCCAGACTACGTCGAGCGCTACGACCCGCGCGAGAATGCGCGCCCGCCCCGCGACCCCGACCCGCCCAAGCGGCCCACGCGGACCGAGGCCCACCGCCTCGAGATGAGCACCGAGTACTTCGTGATCCCGGCGCGGCCGTCCCTGCGCCCCGCGCCCGCCCCGGGCCCGCGCGCCTCCCTGCCCCCGACGCCGCCGCCGCCGGGCAACGCCACCACGGTCCCGCAGATCGTCACCCCGCCGAGGATCGGCCTACTGCGGCCCGAGTCCTGGGCGGTCCCGATCCTGGCCCTGTCGTGCGTCAGCATGGCGATCATCGGCGGTTTCGAGGTGTTCGTGGTGTGGGGCGCGAGCCGGCGGGCGCCCAGCCAGCGGCACCTGCTGCTTGGGCAGACGCTGCTGTTCGGGCTGTTCGCGTGCGCGGCGGTGGCGGCGCTGCTGGCGGCCGCGCCCTCCGCGTTCACGTGCAGCGCCGTGCGGTTCGGCACGGGCGTGGCGTACGTGGTGGTGTTCGCGTCGCTGCTCGTCAAGTGCGTGTTCCTGCTGAGCCTGAACGGGGGCGTGTACCTGCCGGCGGCGTACCAGGGCCTGCTGCTGTTCTTCGCCGTGATGATCCAGGTGGCCATCGGTGCGCAGTGGCTGGGCGGGTCGCCGCCGCGCGTGGCCCCGGGCGCGGTGCGCTGTGACTGCCCGCTGGCGGCGCTGCTGCTGTCGCTGTGCTACGCGGCGCTGCTGGTGGTGGTGGTGTGCGGGGTGGCGCTGCGGTCGCGCGGCATCCGCGACAACTACCGGGAGTCGACGCACATCGCCGGCGCGGGCGGGGCGAGCGCGGCGGTGTGGGTGTGCTGGGTGGCGGCCGCGATGGGCGCGCCGGAGCAGCACCGCGAGGCGTGCGTGGCGGCCGGGCTGCTGGGCACGTGCGCCGTGGTGTTCGCGCTCATGTTCGCGCCGAAGGGGCGGCGGCTGGCGGCGCTGGGGCGCGAGGGGCGCTGGGACGCGGACCGCGAGGAGGGGCTGAGCTCGCTGGGCGCCGGCGGGTCGGGCTACTCGCCCTCGTTCTTCCACTTCAAGCCGGTCAAGTACGGTATCGTGTCGGCGGCGGCGGCGGCGCCGGCCCCGGCCCCCGTCCTGGAAACGAAGGACGCCTCCGCCCGGCCAGCCGGTTAGTTAAGTATCTAAAATGCGCTATCGTGTGAGAATTAGCGCTTGCGTGCACCGCAACTGATCGCAGTCCGCCTGTTCGCAGATCCGTATGGGGTCGTATTCACGGGCTCGCAACTGCACGCTCGCACCCCGCGCCCACCGCACCACTACCCTATGCACCCTCTAACGCACTACCAATTCAGCTATCCACCCTCTTATTACTATGTTCCGCCAGGTAAATACGCACTTCTTCTAACTTCATCTACATCATACACTATAGTACTATCGAGGAAATTGATTCCTAGGCAGTTAACGGACCTTCGACATTTGGTCGGCTTATGTCAATTTATTTATTTATTTATTTATTCTTTATGTACATTTTTTAAAACTAGCTTAATATACACAATACATTAATAGAGTACATCGGTGTGCTTATCTCTAGAAGAGATCTCTGCCAGCAGACCTACCACAAGACATTGAGAAATGTAGAGACGTTACAGATAGTACACAAGAGAATAATTAAAACTTAATGAAACTAAACATGCACTAAAAATAAGTTACTTACATAAAATAGCATCATACATACAATTAATATTTACAAAGATATTATAACTATTGATGTATAATAATATAAAATATTACATATTATACGACTAAACTATATTTTAATATAAATAAATATATAACATTAATAAATAAACCTACATAGACTAATTATATATTATTTATGTTCATAGATGACATAAAGTGACTCTTCAATCTTGTTTTGAAGATGCCCACTGTTGGACTCTGCTGAATATCTTCAGGCAGAGCATTCCATAACTGGACAGCTCTAACTGTAAATGAGTGTTCATAAAAAATTGTGTTAGCCGTGATCGGTAAACGCGAGCAAATTACTTCGGTCTGCCATCTGCCTTGGCATCAACTTCTCTAATAACCTAAGGTTTTCTTGGGTTCATCAATCATAGTTTCTATTAAATATTTTGTAAATAACCAGTCATTAAATTTAATTGTAAATATGTATAAATTACGATTGTCAAACTAGTGATACAACAATCGATTTGCGTTATGTCGGCACTACATATAGGCAAACGCGTTGGCCCAATGTGTAGAACGGGCGACTCGCGCGTTGGAGTGGATCGAATCGAGGATTTCGGGGACATAGGGACCGACTTTTGTTTTTAAAATTTTTCTTTGTGCCAATGGATAGAGCTAATTAATGTTAACAAAAGTTATTCTTTGCAATTTTTTCTTAGGCTTATTATTTAGGTAGAAAAAAACATATTTTTAAATTTTTTGTATGGAAAAACATATATAATCCCAAATTTTTCCCAAAGTCCTGATAGATCCCGCGTTCTAACCTTTTTTTTCTTATATTTTGGCTACATTGCTAGTATTATGTACCATAAATATGTGCTTAAAGTTGCAACTTTGCCAGAAATAGAGATAAGAAAATTACAAAAAAATGGATCTATCAGTCCCGCGTTCAAACCTTTTTTTTTCTTATATTTTGGCTACATTGCTAGTATTATGTACCATAAATATGTGCTTAAAGTTGCAACTTTGCCAGAAATAGAGGTAAGAAAATGACAAAAAAAAAATTAGTAACTATTGACTTTTCTAGTTTCTAAAACTATTGTAGGAACTTTACACGCATAAAAATAATTATTCTAGTAAAATAATGCTTATAATTACTTAAAATATATTTTTTTAAAGAAACTCTATTCAATGTCAATATTATATAAGATCGAACATTAACTTGTAATTAATGCGTTTGATAATAGTAAATAATCATTTGTAATGTGTATTTTCTAACAATCGCTTAATGACAATGAACCGAACTACATTCAAAATAAAGAGCTCAAGTAATTGCATAAGTGCTTATGCTATATACCCTTATTAGCCAATCATTAATATAGTCATTAGTGTGGCATCGAATATATCTTTGTTAGGTCTGGAAAATAATAAAATCTCGTATTGTTTTGCTAATAGCATTGTGTTTTAAAAATTTGCGAAGGAATTAAAAAAAATCCAATATTTAATACTTAATTTTTTTTTATTAAGTATCGAAGAAAACATTTGAAAATAGCATCAGTATGGTTTTTTAACAATAAAGATTACAAATAATAATATTTTATCCATTTTAGCATCACGTACATATTCCCTATTTATAATAATAAAATTGAAAAATAAAAAGTAGTGAGTACATAAAAATTACTATACTATACATTTTTTTTTCTAAATATGTACATATAACCTTTAACGTGAGTAAGATTTTTAAAAAACTCTTTAAAAAGCTTACTCACTATCAGAATCGTTATCCTGTAATTTGTTAACGTCAATAAACTCTATCTCAGAGTCAGTCGGCAAATTCAACAGAAGCTCTTTAGCCCGTGAAGAGAGAGCTATTTTGTTGAGCTTTGATAGTCTTGGTCTAAGACTTGTGATCTTTGGATCTGACGATGTCAAAAGATTATGTAAAATATCCTCATTTGTGGCTTTTCTACTTAATTTTCTGGAATAGCTCTCTCTGAATTTGCGAAAATCTTTGTTACGAGCTTCTGCTGCTTCTTCTGACAGATTGCCGATAGGTATAGTACCAAAATGCTGAATAATATCACTGCCATGTATTAGCAATTTGTGCATACTAGAAGGCATATAATACCAGGGATATAAATTTATGTAGAGTTCTGCAGTCTCTCTACAGAATAAAGAGAATTTAGCAAGGTTGACGCACTCTCCAGATGCTATAGTCTGGAGTATTACATGTAACCTTTCTATTAATTCTTTGCATATACCAGTAATACGGGCTGCAGTGTCTGCATCCCTGAAAAATCTTCGGGCAGTATTGCCATCATTAGTGGTTCCCTCTCCTTGTTTCACCTGGTCTATTAGTAAGCCGCAATCTTTTCTAAACGCTCGCTGTATTTCGGACTTTCTTAACTTAATTTTTTGTTGATTTACACCCCTGCCACTCCATTTTTTAAAATCCATACGATATGCTGCATAAGAAAAATGGGACATTACTAATAATGAAAATGTATATTTTGTAAAAGATCAATAACTCGCAGCTGTAAAAGTAATTATTAGCTAAGGTATGATAAATAAGAATAATTATTGTTACCTATGTGAAGAAGGCACTCCATACACCTGATCCAGCAGTGTAAAGATGACAGTCCGTACTGGTGAATTTCTTCATTCTTGTGTTTTTGGTCAAGCAGTTCAATATTGTTCATTTCCGATGGCTTTGCTTTGCAAATATCGCAAACGGCTGTCGACGTATCTGATAAATATGAAGTTATTTTTCCGTCGATCATCGTCAAAAGTAACTGGTGAGACACTTCAATTTGATTCAGTCTTGATGGCTGAAGCGCTTTTATTTCTTCTGTTATTCTGTTTTTAATTGACATAACAGTGGACTGGGTTTCTTTCGTAAATTGGAACATTAGCGGACGACAGTAAAACGAGGATGATGGTCTTTCGTTTTCCCAAACTATAGTTCCATCCGATTGTTGAAGCCTAACTGGCACTAGACTGGCCATAAAAATACTGGAGTCTTCAAATTCTTTGTTTACTTTTTGCTTGTACACACTTTGACCGGAAGCTCCGTCAAAACCCCATTTACTTACAAGCTCTAAATTTGTTGTTGCGTCCAAATCCATAGAGATTGCATCCAAAAGTCTTGATACAGTCAAGTTGAGTAAAGCTTGCAGTTTAATTGAAGCCCCATCCTCAGTAATACTTATATCCTTTTTATCTGGATAACAATTCAATTTAGCTTGTTGCAATTTGTAATAGGATGGATATAACTCTGAACCATTTTCACTCGCAGACTCTCTTAAATTTATATATTGCCACTTTGATAACTTTAGCGAAACTAATAAAGCTAGTGCCTTATCAGGTGAATACGTATCACTCTTAACCTTCTCGTTGCTTAAGCATGCCTTGATTTTATTTAAATCTTCTGGGTGATTGAGTAAATGGTTCATTATTTTTGAAATTTCTTCGTTTCCACTGCTTTTTAAATTCCTTGTTGATATGGCAGACATTTCTTCCGGAGAAAATGAAAGATTTTTATTTATTTCGTCTAAACGTCTCCGTTTTTGTCGATCACTTAAATCTTCAAAAGGTTTCCTCGGAGTAAAGGTAGATGTGGAAGCGTCCGAAGTGGAAAGTGCTGGTGGTATATTCTCAGTATTATCATAAGCCTCGAGTTCTATTGGTTCAGTATTGACAACATCAAAATTGATTTCTTGGGGCCAATTTATTGACGATTCTAACCAATCACCATTTTTTTAAATAAATTTAGCTAATACTCGGCTGCATTTTTCCCATCTGGCACATACATTAGAACAAAAACGCGTACAGAACTTTCTAAGCACAGCACTATTTTCTTCAGTCACATTTATTTTCGATTGTAGAAAATCAAATAGTTTTTTACTATCTGACAAACTTTTCAATTGGTCTCTTATGGCCTGTTTCACCGCTTCCTGATAAGGTGCCCGATAGGGTTATTTGACAGATTTTCCATACTCCATCTGTCAAATTAAGTGGTGGATAGCCTTATCAGGAAGCGGTGAAACAGGCCCTTAATACCATAAATAAATCTATATTATTCACAAGACCGTCCATTATACAAAAATAAAGAATATTAAACACTGTGAAATGATGTATGTAGTAGCACGTTAGCAATAACTAATTTTGAAATATCTATTACGTTCCTTTTATAATTTTCCAGACCTAACGATAATATTATTATGTTCCATGCCACCCTAATTAACTGATTGCTGGAAAAAAATATTGGCTAATGAGGGTATAGTATAAGCACTTATGCAATTACTTAAGCTGTTTATTTTGAACGATTGTTAGAAAATACACATTACAAAGGATTATTATTTACTATTGTCAAACGGATTAGTTACGAGTTAATGTTCGATCTATTCACATGAAATCGAGATTTTTTTGTTTTCTTTTTTCTAATTTTTAGTAATTATAAGTATTGTTTTACTAGCATAATAATTATTTTGCATTAAATATTCCTAGAATAGTTTTGGGAACTAGAAAAGTCATTAGTTACTAATAAAATCTTTTGTAATTTTCTTACCTCTATTTCTGGCAAAGTTGCAACTTTAAGCACACATTTATGGTACATAATACTAGCAATGTAGCCAAAATATAAGAAAAAAATGGTTTGAACGCGGGATCTATCAGGACTTGGCAAAAATTTGGGATTATATATGTTTTTCCATACAAGAAATTTAAAAATATGTTTTTTTCTACCTAAATAATAAGCCTGAGAAAAAATTGCAAAGAATAACTTTTGTTAACATTAATTAGCTCTATCCATTGGCACAAAGAAAAATTTTAAAAACAAAAGTCGGTCCCTATGTCCCCGAAATCCTCGATTCGATCCACTGTGTGGCGGTAGGTATTTAGACGTTGGCCGACGCGTTTTGTCGGCACTACATATAGGCGAACGCGTTGGCCAACGCGTCGGCCAACGCGTTCGCCTATATGTAGTGCCGACATAAAGAAATGCAGGCTTCTTCTATATCTATACTTATTATAAAACAAAGTCACTTTTTTTACCTCATGTTCAAAGAGACATGAGGTAAAAAAAGTGACTTTGTTTTCCCTTTAATCTTTAAAACTACGCAACGGATTTTGATGATTCTTTCAGTGTTAGACAGCCCGTTTATCGAGGAAGGTTATAGGATATATTTTATCACGCTAAGACTAATAGGAGCGAAGAAATAGAGGGAAATGTGGAAAAACGGGGGATTATTTGAAAGGGCTAACTTGAATGCGCTAATCTCAGGAACTACTGGTCCGATTTGAAAAATTCTTTCAGTGTTAGATAGCCCATTTATTGAGAAAGGCATACATTTTTTTTAGTGGCTATATATTTTATACCCGTGCGACGCCGGGGCGGGTCGCTAGTAAATAATATGGCCGACTACGAGCTTGTTGACTAACCTAACCTGACATTGCAGGCATGATGGTGCGTCCGGAGGAGGGCGTGTACACGAGCGTGGAGCCCACCTTCAGCAGTAACCCCAACGTGTTCTTCCGCACCGAACCCATGCACGTCGGCATGATGTACTAGCCCTGGCAAACCAGCGTTCCGCCACGAACAGTGAGATTTGACAGTGCAACTGCTAACGACTTACGGCGGTTCTACACAGCCGCGATGCCATGCCGTAAAAACCATACCATGGCGCAAGTGTAGATCCCCAATTACAACTACATATTTATTGTTGGACCATCTTTCAAAATTGGAACATACAAGATAGGATAGTGAAATAACTTTTAAAAACGTTCTTCACATCTGAGGGCCACAATAATTTTATTAGACGTTCAAAGTTATGATTGAAACAAAAAGTGTTTCTACTGGTAAAAAATACTACAAGTAATGTGAAATTAGTGAAATTACGAGAACCCAAACTACTGAAAATTATCTTTCATAATCAAGATATTTTTAAGGTTTCGACTGACTAATTTTAAATGATGTCATGTTATTAACAACTTGTGTGATGAAATTACATAAAGTGACCCACCCTGATGTGTTTGTCATAAAATGAAACTAGTGATAAATATTTTGTAAATAAAGCTATAATTATATTTTCATTGTTTTATTTTACTTAACGATAAATTCACAATAAAAAATGTTACTTCTAATAAATTAACAATATAGACAGCACTCCTTCACTCACACTCAGTCAGTTTGGTTCACTTGGTGCCGGTGGAGAGCAGCGCCAGGAGTCCAGAGGCCGCAGACAGAGATACAATGTAGTTACTGTCATGTTGCTGTTAAGGAAAATATTAATATTGCTGCAAAAATTAACTCAAAAATAATGAACTTTAAAAATTTAATATGAAATTGTTTACTTCAACAATTCCCAGCCTAGTCAAAATTCCAGCATAAAAAGAAAATACAATTTTCATGAACACTGCGACGGCCTGGCCACGGGACATTCGCCGATGCGAATATTCGCGCGGTGCGAATGGCGAAGCGTCTTGCGACTGAAATAAACGCATAGCAATCTACTTATCAAGCGGCGACCGGCGAAATGTACAGAGCGGTTCGCGCCGGCGGCGTCTTGCGGCGCAGCGGGCGAACAAAACAAAAGTATGAATCAGTACGGCGCGAGCCACGGGGTCGGGCGGAAGTCGCGGCGATCAAACGAGTTGAGTCGTTTTCTCCGCGAAAAATGAACACAGAGACTTTTATTGCTGAAGTACTAGCTAGACTAGCTATTTGGAGCTAGCCAGCTATTTCATAAGAATATAATCGAAGGTTTCAATACTCATTCTGGTATACTCAAAAAAAATTTCTGGATATTATATTCTGTACTTCTCATGCTTCTTGTGGAATTCTCCATGTATACCTCAATTCTTATTCAAATTACGTACTCCACAATCTCTTCCAAATATTAGGTCTTGAACCAAAAAAACTATTACTGTCTAAGCAATCTTGAAATAATTTCGATAAAGACATTTTGCTGTCGGACTTCCCTGGTCGCGGCGGCGAACGTGACTCCCCGTGGCCTGCAAACGGCGCCGCGGGAATGGTCGCCTCGCCCACCGCGTTCGCACCGCCGATCCCCGTGGCCAGGCCATGACACTTTATAAAAAGTATAATATGCCTTAATGTTGCCAACTTTTTGTTTGTGTTTTTACTGTGGCTTTAAATAAATATTGTGTACTATTAGATAAAAGTAGTTAACTTTCATTAGTCTGACTGTCCAGAGCCTTCTTTTAAAAAATATTTGTTTCATTTATAGTAACCGAGGTAAGTTTTGTATAAAGGATACACAGTTGGTGTGAAGGTCCGGAGCAGGTAGAAGCTGCTTAAGATGACAATAGTCAGGAACAGAGCATTGTTGTAGAAGATCGAGAAGGTTGTTGCTTCATAGTCTGCCACCTCATTCTTCTTCCACAGAATCCTGAAATTGAAAAAAAAAATTAAGATAAGAAATGGATTATATTTTATTTCTTTATAATGTTAAAAGTATAGATTCTTAGTCATTACTAGGCTGAATATCAAGTGAAGGTAACTTAACATTGTGAAAGTATTTTATTTTCAAGCTATGTGCACCTATTGCAATTAAATAAAACAATTATGCAGCTTCAATACTAAATGTAATTATTTAAAGTGTTTATCTTTATTCCGCTTTCACTATGATTATGAAAGTTAGACTAAATTAAGACAATATAAATGTATCTGTAATGAAGCCAAAAAGTGATAAACAAAACAAGGTTACCTTTCATCTTTCTCTTTTCTGCTCATTTTCTTTTCGTCGGCTAGTTTCCTGCTCATCTCCCTAGCGACGGCATCCTCCCGACGCACGGCGACGCGGTGCTTCAGCTGGAACTTGGTGTTACGGTATGCGAGAGCCAGGAGCCATGTACTGACAGCGGTCACTAGTACGAACCAGGCCAGAGACGTACTAATCTCTAAAGCATGAACCCTCCAGAATAGCCCTGAAATAAGGATGTTTCTGTATAAAATGTTCATCATAACATTGATCATATTACTTGACAGCAAACAAAATATACTTACAGATTGGAATCGCCGATACGATGAAAGCATTTCCATAAAATAAGGCTGAAGATTTTGTGGAGACGTTCCGACTAAAATCTTGCAGCAGCAACTCCTCTTCCTTTGTGAAAGCTTTGATGTTTGCTTTACCAATCATTTTGAAATGTATGATTTCACTCACAAACACAAATTACCAACAGTTAATTCACTAATTTCAAGCTCTTCAATCCATAAATGAAGCCACGACTCGGTTTCCAATAGCTAAAATTTGTCCAATTTCGATGACGTTTTGGCTACCTGTCATTTGCACAAGACGACGTGGTAAAAATGTTGCCACTTTCGTCAGTCATAAACAAAATAAAAATACAAAGCTACAAAAAAAAATTGCATCTTTTTAAATTTTTTATCTGTAGACATCAATGTCACTTCTGACATATATGTCAATGTCAAATTCCGAATTTTCAAAAGTCAAAACATGCAATTTTCAAATTAGCGGCGGTTATTTGTATTGTGATTTGTGAGTGGTGTTTGTGTTATTATTTAAATTTACCCAAAATCTGATGGGTAAAAGCTGATTTAAAGTTTTTGAAAATGAGCCACTTCGAGTTTTCGATTCCTTTAAATAAAGATGAGCTTCTGGAGTCCCACGCTGGACAGTACCATGTTGAAGATGTTGTTCAGCCCCGTATGCTGCTATCGAAAATTCAAGGTATGTTAAGCCAAATATTATTTATTAAACCTTCAATGAAGCTTTGTATATTGTCATTAATACTTATACTCTACATTTAGATGCAGGTCGCGCCTACAATAGTGACGGTGTCGACTACATATTAGACCACTTCGACACCTATTTTTCTATCATTGTTCATGGGACGAAGCTGGAATGGAATGCAATAAATAAAGGTAATCAAACTACAAAATCTTATTACATGTTCTAATGTATTTTCTAACAATGGACACTAGTAATACAATATGTAACATTATAGTTTTTGCCTTGGTTTTTGCTTTAAGTATTAATAATTTTAATTGTTATTCCAGGCTTTGATCATTTAACAAGGACAATTAAAAATCTTTGTACACACCTGGAGCCCATACTAAAAGAGCAAATAATTGACGCTGATGTCCGAATTAAGAACCTAAATATTGTTAAAATGGTTCTTTACTTGTTTACACAAATAATGAAAACCAAAGATGCAAAACTGGCCGCTGAGGTAAGGGTAGGGCGTTACACAAAGCTTATGTCAATCTGTAATACATCTTTACCAGTAATATTTTTTTTAGAATTCTACTAAGCTAACTCTGGGCAAGAAAGGAAAGAGAGCAGCTGAAGAAGACGAGTTTTGTGGTTGGACAGAATCAGACAAGCAAGGGGCACTGATAGCACTACATTTGCTGCTACAACAGCCATTGTCGCAGCTCTGGGACCCACCATTGGCTGAGGACAATTTTGTGACGTAAGCTATGTACAATTCTTAACTCTTGGTTGGTCACATGGTGTCTTTAAAAGCCCCGAGTTTGTGAAAACGGGAAAAAACTATATTTAAATAAATCATAGCAATGCCCTTTAGGTAGCTTCCTATAAGGAATTATGTTTCAAATTGCCACTTGCCTGAGCATGTGTTGTGTGTTGCAGATGTGTTTATACATACTGGGGTCATTAAAGACCCCAGATGACCAGCGGCATTATCGTAAAAGCGCGACCAACCAAGTTTTAAGTGGCAGAAATTGGCAAATATAAAAATTTAAAAAGAGGAGTTCTTTCATAATGTTTGTTTTATTTTTAGGATGGTTTCTGAACCTTGTTACAAAGCTTTAGAGGAACAGATAATTAAAACTAAAACAGTCAGAGAAACTGTATTCCAAATCCTTGGTGTGCTCATAAAGAAATATAACCATGGTACCTCCTGTCTCATTAAATTAGTTCAGGTACTTGTTTAAAGTCATTTCTTGTCTGCTTGCCCTTGTGTTAATTTGTATGCCTGCAGTGACATGGTCCCATGTAAGGGTCTATACAGACGGACCACATTTCAACTGCAATCCTACTGCAAATTGCAGTTCAAGTGCAGTTTGAATGCAGTTGACACAACTGCATTACGACTGCAATAGAACTGCAAACCAAACGCGCAGTTGGATTGTAGTTCAGTTGCAGTCAACGTGCAGTTGTGTGAACTGTTTGGTTTGCAGTTCTATTGCAGTTGTGTCAACTGCATTCAAACTGCACTTGAACTGCAATTTGCAGTAGGATTGCAGTTGAAATGTGGTCCATCTGTGTAGACCCTTAGACAGCACAATGCACGTGTAAATATGTGAGTGCAATATAAATGTGTTTCTCACCAAATGCCAATTTGGTTACAGATTCTGTAAGTAGAATAAGCATATTTACAATAAAAAACAATAGTTCATCAAATGTATCTATTTCTTATTTTATATTTTAGGTTCTTCAAATAGTTGAACATTCTGTGTTACCCATTTGTGCTGGAGTTGTTCAACTGACCAGAGACTTTAACCTTGGAACGTTTGGCCCACAAATGGTATGTTCCATTTTCACATATTAACATTTTTATGTATGAACTGTAAATCAACTTTTTGGTACCAATTTTTGTCTGTTTTCATGGTGCAGGTTCGTGAAATTGCTGAAGCTTTGGCTTCATCAGAAGAAGACAATGCTGGTGGAGGGACAGAGCAAGGTGCTGCAAAAAATTGTGGTGCATTTCTTCTGGAACTCACAAAAGAACTACCAAAGGAGATGGCAAATGCTATAGCCACATTACAACCATATCTAGAAAGTGATGAGGTAATGCTTCCTAGTAATACTTATGTAACAACAGCACTTTGTTGCATCAAAAAGAAGTTTATCTAGAACCATCAGACCATGCTAAATTTAATGAAAATCTGTTGTGTTTGTTGTGAAACACAAAGTAACACTCCCAGAAACTTTTATTTTTAATATAAGTTTTATGAGTAGAGATAAACTACGATAACATGGCGCGCCCCTCCAAATTACTGTTTCAATGTGTGTAGTCACATCCTTATGAAAGAATTTGTATGTAGTAAGTATTCAACCAATCAACCAGTACTCGTAATATGTCACTTATAACCAATATTTGTTGGTCACTTATCAAGTTATCAGTTATCACTAATCAGTAATCATAACTAGCCGACCGCGCAAGACAACGCACTTCAAACGTTTTGACAAAGCACTTCAAACGTTTTGACAACGCACTTCAAACGTTTTGAATTTTGGAGGGACGCGCCATGTTATCGTAGTTTATCTCTATATAGTAATATCAGTAAAGTGTAAACAAGTGTAATGGCCTGTTTCACCGCTTCCTGATAAGGTGCCCGATAGGGTTATTTGACAGATTTTCCATACTCCATCTGTCAAATTAAGTGGTGGATAGCCTTATCAGGAAGCGGTGAAACAGGCCCTTAGTGTCATAATATTGTAGAAGTCTCTTTCATTTTTAGTCATACACACTTCGCAATAGTATCCTGGGTATGATGTGTGAGATTTTGAGCGTGGAACTACGCGGCGAGGGTCTGTCGGACGCGCAGCGCATACAGCGGGACGACTTCCTAGACGACCTGTATGAACACATACATGACCTATCCGCTTATGTTCGACACAAGGTACTGTTGAAAAGTATTTACTGGCTTTGCCTCTTGTGGCCGCAATACTCTTTAAGGGCCACGAAGTTTTTTTACGCTCGTATGTATCGAAACAAACGCAAGGAAGCCGTCACGTTTTAAATTTTATATAATATGAAAAAACGCGCAAAAGAAGAGCGCATCAAAAACGCGCGTCGTCAGTGCGCAAAAAATACGTCGTGTGGAAGGGCCCTAAGGTTTCTGAGGGTTTATGACAGAGGTTTATCTATTCAACAGCATTGTTGATTGGTTTATTTTTGTTAAAATGTGTATCGAGAAAATATTGTCGTCCTTTTTGTCTTACAGTAATAGCATATACTACTTTCTCTTTCAATCATCTTACGCTTTCGATGCATATTTTACGTAATCAATGCATTAAACACGTCCGACTGTCACCGCGTCCTATGGCACACTGCTCTCAGATGAGTGAGCTCACTCATTTCGAGGGTGACACATTTTCGCGCTGACGGTTGTATGGAATGCCTTTTCTAAGGTTATAAATTCTATGGTAAATTCCTGTCAGACAAAACTCAAAACCGGTCATAAAATTGTTGACAAGAATGTAAGGCGAAAGCGCAATATTTGATTTATAGATCTCTCTATGGTTCAAACGCTCAGTCCTGTCTCTAGCGGTTATCGGCATCTCGTCTACCATTGTATTCTAATTTTACAGATGTAGCGATATCTATCGCATCGTTTATATGACATAATTGTCAAAAAGTTTCTAAATTCAAATGACCGCGAGTTTCGTGGTAGAGCAAGCAGGAGGAAGCGTGACCCCGCCATGTATCACGAACCTTTTTTTCTTACGAAATATTTTCCGGAGAAATTATGAAGCTACTTATAAGTAATATTATAATATCATTTATTTTAAATTACTTATTTTGCTATTTTTTAAAAATTGTTATTTATTAAATCATGCTATAAGCAACTCATGTTTTAGAGTAAAAATAATATATTATTATTATATTATATTCTATGTCAGCTTCTTATTTGGTGACTGCAGAATGTCGCTTCTTTAAACTAAGTTTATACATGAATCAATATAGATATTGATTCACGGAAGGTAGACCTTAAACAATGGTTGTCAACATTGTATACAAAATAGAAATAAAATAGAACGATACGAGCATGAGCTATTCAATATTATAAACTAACGGACACAGATTACTACTATATAATATTGTAGACTAACAGATGAGGTATGACACTTACATAGAAATATAAGACATTTACCCCACGACGAAGCATAATTTACATTTTACAATGGTTATTTTTGTAGGGGCCATTTTATATTTTTAAAATGATGGAGACCTAAACATACATAATATAAAACATTGTTTTTTTATTTTGTGTGGAGTATGAAAGGGGCTGAGTTATCAGTTATCACTTAATAGGTTCATTGGGAAACTAATATATTTCTATTATTACTATTATTTTATAATTATCCAGCTAATGATTTGAATAAATACTAGGTTTCATCTACTCCTAGTTTCTAATTTATAAATAACTAAAAGTATACAGTGAAATAAAAAGTCAACGAAGACGTTTTTTGTGACACAACAAGATTTTGCTACTCGATAAGAAAAACACATTTTGTATTAATTAATTGTAATTAAGTAGATAATATCAAAATGTAAGTAAGTATATGAAATCGGTGAAAAGGCTGCTCCTGCGCGATTACCTTTGCCTGTTTAGAGGATAATATATAAAACTGACCTTAATTCGAGAGGGGAAGAGAAAATACCTAATGAAGTAGAGCTTTTTATATTTTATTGATATACTTATGAAAGAAATTTCGAAGCAATGTGAAAAACGTGACGTTTTTTGTTTACACTAAGTATCTTGTTTTATTTGCAAAATATCACCATCTCGTTTAAGTACTCCTTTGAAGTTCATGAAAATAATTATTATTATGGCCTACGCGTATTCGGTATTCGTGAAATCTTCTGCCAACTTGAATCTTGATCTGTAGAATGTTCTAGAACAAAACATAGGAACAGTCGAATAAAGATTTCGTAAGAACTCAATTATTCGGCTTTTACATAATATATTTTTTTCTTTATGCCTTTGGCTACCTAATTTCATTGAAGTTTTAAATATAATATATAAAAAATAAAGTGTCATAATGAATTTTCACTTCTTACATATTATTGCATACATTCATTTTTTTGGCTATAATTATAGGGATATTTTTAAATGAAAACCACAATACGTTTACCTATTTTATTCTACCTAAATGAATAGGAACGTTTTTTGGCTTATCATGGCATATTAGTACCAAGTACCTACTAACCTGCAAATTAGTACCGACCACGTTTATAATAGCTTAGACAAAGATGAAAGATGAAATGGAATCGTTAAGCTTTTACTGAAGAATCAATTTATTTTATAAAACATTTTGTGTATTATAATATAAGTATTAATTATTTTGTGTAATGCATTTTGTGTATTATAATGAAGTAATTTCTATAGCGACCATAAGTAGATAAAAAAGGTGACCAAAAATTATGTACCCCTGTCGTGAAAGGTAAGTTAAAGATACTTGTGACAAAACAGGAGTAACTTAAATTTTTGGATTTATGTAAATGACAGCTGGTGAAAAATATAACTTTTTATTTTCTTGATATTTTTGCGTAGTTTTCGTAAAAAAATAATGATTCACTTTTATCTGATGATATTATTTGCAAACTGTTTATTTAACACACAAAACTATAAGAAACCTAATATTTATAAAAAAAATTGAAAACCGATTTTTTCACAAACATATCAATTCTTATCATAATTGTGATAAAAATAACATGAATTTGCTGACAACATCGTAATTAAGGAAATCCAACTTCAAAAATTCCTAATTTCTCAGTTACGACACTACGTATTTGGATGAGGTATTATGAAACTTCTGTCGCTTCGTTTTCTGTCGCGATTTGATAGAAAACGATAAATTACGTCAAGGTTTTTTGAAACATGGTAGCGGTAGGGTGAATAAACGCTAGAGACAAGATAGGCTGAGAGCACTATAGTGGGGTGAAGGGTGAGTCAGTAATAAGGTATATACACCAGTATAAAATAAATTAATGAACACAGTATTAATTTAATTTAGGCTGAAAATGTATTATTTAAGGCAGGGGTTCCCAAACTGTGCGCCGCGGCGCCCTGGGGCCGTACCACAAAACTGTTTTGAGACTCAAACAATCGTACGAGAATGCTGCGTCCTACTCTAACAAACGTGAAATGACATTGTTAGAGCAGAAAGTGGCATTCTCGTCCGATTAATTGTTTGAGTCTCAAAACAGTTTCGTAGTAGGCCTACTGGTGCGCCGTGGAAAGGCAAGAGGGGCGCCGTAAGTCGATCCTCCATCATTATCCATAACCACAAATATTATAAAATAAAATTATAATATGAATTATACAAAGCAGGCAAATATTTAAAATTTATTATTATTTACTTGCTTAACCTAACTATAATTAATTATTAAAGGTCTTTATTAATGTAGGTACCTATATTTTTGTAATAGCTAGGTAGAGTAGGGCGCCGTGACAAAATATTGACTTGTAAGTGCGCCGCAGGCTGAAAAAGATTGGGAACCCCTGATTTAAGGCTTCAAAATAATGCTTTAAACAAAATGCCATTAAAACCCTCTTTCAACCTACAAAATAAATATATTTCACTAGCCAATTAAACTTTATTGTAACAGAATGCAAATAGACAATAGCGTCTAGTAACATAATAAATTTGACCTAGGTATTGCAATTTTGGGGTCGGCTGCAGCGTGAAAACTGCGTGCCGGTGACTCGGCAGCGCGCCGTGATGGAGCGCGCGACCGGCAGACTGAAAGACAAGGCGGCGCTTGTCAGGAAAGCCGCTATACAACTATTGAAAGTACGTTTTAAAACAAGCTGTATATCATATTCTGTAAAACTACTGTACTGTATGTATTATAATATTCTAGACATAATATTATGAAAGACAAATATACCTAACAAGTAGTGTCCGACCGAAGCTTCGGCTTCGGCTTCGGCCGCATTCGGCCAAAAAAAACACCTTCGGCGAAGCCTTCGGCTTCGGCCTAAAACCCAGCCGAAGCCGAAGCTTTGCCGAAGGTCCGAGCAACCGTCGAAATTGAACGAACTGTAAACAGTTACGAAAGACTGAGTGAGTCGTGAGAGAGTGACTGATGAAATGATACACGCGAGGACTAAAGATATAATATTATATTATTGAAAGAAACACAAAATAACATAGATACACGGACGTAGGTAGCTACAATGTATTTTATATGTCACAGGGCGAATATTTTCCTGACAAGTGTCAACTAAAAAACATTATCTTCTTAATTACTAAGAAGGTCGCCTGGTCGCGCTCAACTTCCAACACCCTCCTCTTGAGCGCGAACCCTTGGCAGTGGCACACAGTCTGGAGTCAGGAAGAGGTTGGTCTTGTGCACCGGCAGACAGTTTTTCTGTGTGCACACTCCTATGTGTTCGACCAGCCTCTTCAAACTTGTCAATAGAAAATCTGACATATTTTTCAATATCATAATGTCCGGGATTTACTTCTCTCTGTTTTAATACTGCTGCAGCTGCGCTCTTCTTACGCATAATTCTTTTCTCAGTATTCCATCCAAAATAATTATTAACATTGTACATACGTTCTTATTTACATTATTTCCATTTTTATTCTGCTTTATGTTCCTTGCATCTGAACCCGTAAAGCTTGCTCTACTGAGCGCTACTTTTCTATTCCTTTTGTTTTTATACTCATCATCCACATACATATTTACATTCTTCTTTAAATGATGTACTTTCTTTTCTTGTCCTTTAACCTTCATTATTCTTTTTCTTTTACTATCTACATCTTTATAACAATCGGAATCGGCAGAGCATGTGCTGTACTCTTGTTTTCCCTTCTTTAATCTAGTCTGCTTTCTAATATTTACAGTATTTTTTCTAACTCTAGCTATGTCTATATATTTTTCTCTAATATCTACAGTATTTACATTTAGCGCATGGTCTTCAACGTTATTCTTACGAATTTCAGAATATTTACTTGTATTTCCAGATCTGACTTTGGTAGTGGATGATGTTTCTTCGCTTCTATAGGCCATCAATCTATATTGATTGCCTACTAATTTTGCATTAGCAACCACGTTTCCGTCAATGGTCTTTATGACACAACCATTTTTGTCAAAATCAACCTCGTGTCCTTTAGAAATTATTCTACTTACAGACAGTAAGTTTGTACGTAAATCAGGTACATACAAAACGTTTTCGACCCGAATATTCTGAATACCTCCAGTAACTTGATTACGTACTCTGAAAGTTGCCGTTCCGCAGCTTTGTACACGAAGACTTTTATTGTTAGCAGCCTTGACCATATTAACATCTGGTGTTCGTTCGTTTCGAAGCCAGTGGCGATGCATTGTCATATGTGCCGATGCTCCGGAATCCACGTACCATTTATTGCTGTCATCTTCACCTTTCTCGTCTCGATCCGTGACTGTGTATTTTTCTTTCTTTTTTCTAAACCAACAATCCTTACTTACGTGGCCATGTTTATTGCAATTGTAGCAGCGGGGCCCTTTTGGTTTATACTGGCTAGAATTATTATTATGGGGTTGAGATCTATACTTGTTTAATTTCGTCTGTAAAGCGATAGTTGCATCTGATTTAATCTCCTGCAGTAATTTGGTTTTAATCAGATCGGCACTAATTCTTATACCGGAGCTCTCCAGACCCATAATCATCGGCTTGTAGTTCTCTGGCAAACCGGCTAGCATAAGTGTTCCAAGCCACTCGTCATCTACTTTAAAGCCTATTCCTCGCAGTTTGTGAGCGGCTGTCATTATTTTGCTTATATACTCCTCTACGTTTGTACTTGTTTCTACGGTTGTGTTTATCAGATCTTTCAATAATCCTACTTTACGGAGCAGGCCTGAGTCCTCAAACGATTTAGATAAACTTTCCCATACCATCTTAGCCGTCGTTGCGTCCTGGACATGTACGTAGAGTTGCGGGTCAATGGAGAGTATTATCTTGGACTTAGCTTTCACATCCTTTTTAGGATCCTCGGAGTCCCCGGAGATACACTCCCATAGTTCCTCGTGCATGAGGTACGCCTCCATCGCGAACTTCCAGGTCGAGTAATTGTCTCGCCCCATCAACTTCGGAATAGAAAATGCGTTTGAAGCCATTTCTATTTATTATAAGCTCAAAAAGCTGAAAATGGAGTGGATGAAAAAAAACGGCAACGATGACGCGGTATGATGTGACTTTTTTTTCGGAATTTTGAAAATAATTTTTACACAATTTTTACATAAACGTGCGGCCCATAACCTGATGAAATGATACACGCGAGGACTAAAGATATAATATTATATTATTGAAAGAAACACAAAATAACATAGATACACGGACGTAGGTAGCTACAATGTATTTTATATGTCACAGGGCGAATATTTTCCTGACAAGTGTCAACTAAAAAACATTATCTTCTTAATTACTAAGAAGGTCGCCTGGTCGCGCTCAACTTCCAACAGGAGGTTAAATCGGATGCTACTACCGCTTTTTATTCAAAATTTAACAAGTTTAAAACTCAATCCCATAATAATTCTAGCCAGTCAAACAAACCAAAAGGGCCCCGGTGCTTCAATTGTAACAAATATGGCCATGTCAGCAAGAACTGTTGGTTTAAGAATAAGAAAGAGAGCAATAACACTGAGAAGGAAACTTTTGTTGCCCTTTCAGCCTTGTCTAGCAACGATAGTACAATCTGGTATGTGGACTCTGGAGCATCGGCGCACATGACGATGAATCGCCACTGGCTCGAAGACGAGAAGGTCCCGCCTGTTGACAAAGTAAGAGTCGCTGATAATAATAGTCTGCAAGTGCAGAGTTGTGGCACAGTCACCATACAAGTGCCAAATGAAGTAACTGGCGCTCTTAACAGTATTCAGGTAAAAAATGTACTATATATACCAGACTTATCAACAAATTTGCTGTCGGTAAGCGAGATTATTAGAAAAGGAAATGAAGTAAATTTCAATTATAATGGATGCACGATAATGAATAAGCGAGGAGATAAAATCGCCAATGCAATGATTGAGAATGGAAAGTATAAGCTATTGACATATTGTCATAGTGGCAAAGCGTTCTCGGCTACTACCGAAGATAGGAAAAAGGGTGAATATCAATGTAATGAGAATTATAAGATGGAAGATTGTAGTCTTCATGTAAATAGTGTAAATAAGTCAAAGAAATATGTAGAGGTGACAGATATTAGAAAACAGAAGAGAATAAATAATCTAGAGAACACAGGCACATGCAAAAATGTAAAGAGTAAAAGAAAGAAAATGTATTATGTAAATAGGAATGTAAATATGTACACTGTGGATTATGAGTATAGTAATAAAAGAAAGAGAAAAGAAGAGCTCTGTGGAGCAAGCCTTACAGGTTCTGATTTCATGAATATAAGGCAGAATACAAATAGAGCAAAAAGACATGTAAATAAAGACGATAGGAGGAGGTTCTGACGCTTATCGTGCCCGCAGTAAGCATACTGACGTCAGGTACGAGACTTCGTTAAAGAAAAGGTTGCGGCCGGGCTAATACGAATCAAGTACGTGCCAATCGAGGACATGGTGGCTTACGCGCTGACAAAGGGCCTCCACCGCTGCAAGCTGCAAGCCCTCGCTGCTGCCATGGGTTTACGTTCAAGGGGGGATGTTGGAGTGTGAACGAAAACTATTTAGAATTCATATTTGGACTTAGAAGAAAACATTTTACTTGTCAAGAAAAATATTCGCCGTGTGACATAAGAATATTTTACCTAGCTACGTCCGTGTACAATATATTTTGTGTTTCTTTCAATAATATAATATAATATCTTTAGTCCTCGCGTGTATCATTTCATCAGTGACGGACCGGTCGTGTATGCAGAGGCCGCTGGGAGTCACCATCAAATACAATAAACAAACACTAACTTCTTAATAAATCATTTATTAAGAACTAGCTGTTGCCCGCGACTTCGTCCGCGTAGACTTCAGTTTATAGCGCGCGGTGTCAACGAAATTGATGTCAAATTTAAAAGCTTTTTAAAACCGTGGTACCCCTTAAATCAAAATACCCAAAAACAGCTGTGCAGTGCGCACATAATATTTCATTTTTGAAAAATAAAACCTAAAGCTTATTTAGTCCACCATTACACAACTGTAGCTTTACCCATAAACTATTTAGCATTGGTAGGTTTAAGGTTTCGTCACTCATCACTTCGACCTTCGTAGATAAAGTACTGAGTACTGAGTTATTCATTATCGACGTGTATAACAATCGAAAGAATCGAAAAACATACCTTAACATGGTACCACCTCTTATATAAAGATGCATGAGCAAGCGATAACGCGATGTAGGAGACGAACGGCGCCATCTATTATGAATTTTTGGAACTAACTTAATTTGAAGAAATTTTCGCGTTTTCACCCCCTTACAACCCCTTTTTCCAGTTAAAAAGTAGCCTATGTCCTTTCTCAGGCTTTAGACTATCCGTGTACAAAATTTCATTACAATCGGTTTAGTAGTTTTGGCGTGAAAGCGAGACAGACAGACAGACAGAGATACTTTCGCATTTATAATATTAGTATAGATTATTTATTAAGAAGTTAGTGTTTGTTTATTTTATTTATTACTCTAGTTTCGGTCTAGTCGAGTAACTCAAAGACTGATCATTGATTGGTTTCAGGTCTTATTATTGTTATTTGTGAAATAATAAAGAAATTATATATTTTTTTACAATAGTTCAGTCAATAAAGTAGTTGGGCCATTCCGCTACAGACGGCCCTTAACGAGAATTTTTAAAATGCGGCATTAGTTACATTTTTCAATTGAAATATACGTAAGAAGATGTGTATTTACTAACAAAACAACTTTTATCGGTAAAAAATGGAATTCGAGTAATTTAGAGCGTTTTTAAGCAATATCATCTAAGGGACGCGATGTTTTTTCCCATATTTTTAAATTAAAATAGCATATATTTTAAATTAATGTTTAGTTGTAGTATAGTTGTACAGTAATACGTCGAAATCTTTTGTATAAATTACACTATTCAATCGTTTTTAGTGATTTAGACGATTAATTTTGTCAGGCCAATAAACAACTGAAAATTAAAAAAAAACTACAATTTGGTACAGTTTTATTACAAACTTACTAGTATAATTATATATTCCATATTGAAAATTTTAAAATTTGATAGAGAATTACGATTTAATTCACCTTTAAGAGATTTGAGAATTTTGATGTTGCGCCCGCGAACGTAGAAATGGTTAATAATTTCTAGTACTTATTACTATATTTACTTTTATCTAGTAATATAGTTTCTTTGTTTTATGCTATTTTTAAATATAGGCAAGTTATTTTGTAAAAGTTTCGCAATAGCCAGTATTCACATATGAAGATAAATAATTTGACACTGTCCTTGCACTTATTCCACTTTATTTTAGTAGATTTATTACAAATTTAATAAATACACGACCGGTTTCGAAAAAATCATCATCAGGTGTACTTTCGAAACCGGTCGTGTATTTATTAAATTTGTAATAAATCTACTAAAATAAAGTGGAATAAGTGCAAGGACAGTGTCAAATTATTTATCTGAACATGAATTTCCACCAAGAAGTGACAGTACATACAATATCGTATTCACATATGAACTCATCACAGTTCTTAATGGAGGGTCAAATTGGTTGCACCCGCGATGGCACTTCGGCCTGTTTTGTGGCCCTTCATACATTTGATGAAGGTTTTCATTTATACACTAGCTGTTGCCCACGGCTTCGTCCGCGTTAGCATAGTAGATCACATCCCAAGTATTATTTATTTTACAAAAATATTCAATGTACAGAATTGACTTTCCTACGATTTTATTATATTATAAAGATGTTCCGCGCAGCTTCGCTTGCGTAATTTAGGAATTTTACGCAACCGTACATTTTTCCGCAAAAAATAGCCTATGTCTCTTCACGTGGTCTATTCTTCATGTTTGCCAAATAACATAAAAATTGCTCCAGTAGTTCTTAGATAATAAGCAATTTCATATAATTTCCCCCGTTTTTTCCACATTTTTCTCTATTTCTTCGCTCTAATTAGTTTTAGCGTAATAAAATATGCCCTATAGCCTTCCTCGATAAATAGGCTATCTAACAATGAAAGAATTTTTCAAATCGGACCAGTAGTTCCTGAGATTAGCGTGTTCGAATAAGCCCTTTCATATAATTTAACCCTTTTTTCCACATTTACCTCTATTTCTTTGCTCCTATTAGTCTTAGCGTAATAAAATATAGCCTATAGCCTTTATCAATAAATGGGCTATCTAACCCTGAAAGAATTTTTCAAATCGGACCAGTAGTTCCTGAGATTAGCGCGTTCAAATAAGCCCTTTCATATAATTTCCCCCGTTTTTTCCACATTTTCCTCAATTTCTTCGCTCCTATTAGTCATAGCGTAATAAAATATAACCTATAGCCTTTCTCGATCAATGGGCTATCTAACACAGAAAGAATTTTTCAAATCGGACCAGCAGTTCCTGAGATTAGCGCGTTCAAATAAGCCCTTTCAAATAATTTCCCCCCGTTTTTTCCACATTTTCCTCTATTTCTTCGCTCCTATTAGTCGCGTGATAAAATATAGCCTATAGCCTTCCTCGATAAATGGCCTATCCAACAGTAAAAGAATTTTTCAAATCGGGCCAGTAGTTCCTGAGATTAGCGCGTTCAAACAAACAAACAAACTCTTCCCAATTATAATATTAGTATAGATCATTGTTAAGGTCAAAATGTATCCCTTCAAGGGATATTTTATTAATAAATATGCTTCATTTTGCCTGTAGGAAGCTTTAAGTGTGTTAAACTGTTGCACCTCGCTAATGGAATCGCCCAGTTGTAGAATGCGCGTGAGCGGGACCTAAGACATTTCTGCTGGAACTTATTCAGGATGCTTAGGGATAAAACATACTAAAAGTCCTGGAGTCTAGGAGGTGAACCGGAGTGAGGGGAGAGTACCAAGTCTAAATTTTTGGTTTTTGCTAATAACTAAAAAACGATGCGTTGTAGCAAAAAACATTCTACGATGAAAAATAACTTATTAAATTCTCTATAATTTGGATTCTATACACTTTTTTCGAATTCTCATCCGTTTTCGAACTACACATTTGAGTCATTCCTTAAACGTAATTAATTATTTGTAGCCCACAAATTATTAAGTAATAAATAAATCACGAAATCACAAACTTTTATTACCATCTCTAAATCAACTTCTCTATGAGACAGTCAATATAGAGGTAAACCTTCAATATTGAAGTTTTGAAATACATACTTAATTTTAATATTAAGTGTAGTTTGTAGACAATATTGAACATAACTGTATTTATAAAAGATAAAACCGACTTCAAAATTATACGTAATTGAGAATCAAAACTCCGTATCTCCAAAACTACTGAACCGATTTTGTTGAAACTTGCACTGTTCCCTAAGTTGAACAGTACCTAGTACAACAAAAAAGAATTACTGAAATCGGAATGGTAGTTCCAGAGATATGCGAACACAAACATAAAAACATACATATATACATACACTAATTGTAATTTGGCACATTTGTTCAGACGCTGATACAGATTACAGACTAACATAATATACGAAAATTGGGCAGTTCTGGAAATATAACATACATACGCGTCAAATTGATAACCTCCTTTTTTGAAGTCGGTTAAAAATTAATTACTGAGAGTCGAGCGATTAAGATTATAAACCTTCGGCTTCGGCTTTGGCCGAAAGTTGTAGCGATTGCCGATTAATCGGCTTCGGCTTCGGCTTCAGCCAAACTAATAAAAATTAAAGGTAACAAGTAATCTGGATTTTAACCAATAGCAATTTTAACTTTTAATACATCATCAATTCATCACTCCACAGTATTTAATATTAAATTGTCTTTAATTTCAGATATTTATAGAGTGTAACCCATTCTCTGCTCAACTGAAATTAGAATTACTAGAGGAACAGCTCGTAACAGAACAGAAGATTCTAGAAGAACTCAATAAGAAAGTGAATCCGAGTCCCGATCTGGACCTAGTTAAGAAGTGGGAGAAAATTGAAGCCAATGTTGTTAAAACAATTAAGGAGAAAATTGATACATTGACTCAGGACGAACCTGACCTCTCCCAAGCATCCTTGGAAAATATGTATAGCTCCATTCGGAGACACTTAAATGAAAAAGATTATTATAAAGCTTATTTGATAATAAAACATACGGAGCGCATGTATCCAGACGCAAAGTTACTCAGATGTGATATGGAAAAGAGCGATCAGGTATGTTCTTATATCTAACCCATCAAGCGACAACAATAGAATACATCGAAGGATTAAGATTAGTTTGTACTGAATAATACGAGTAGTAACAAAGTAATAAATAAATCTTTTATTCACAGACTATAAAATAGTGTACTGTAATGTTAAACCATTTGTATTTTTAGATCGATTATTTCGTTGCCTTGATGCGCAACGTGTATGTTATACCCGAGAGACGACAATCCATAACGCAGCAATGCGAAAACGAATTGGCAATATACAAAAGGATTGAAGAGAAGGAGAATATTGTGGCTTTCCTAGAGGAATCCGTTCACTTTAGCCGCATGATTTCCGAAGCAGTGCCTTTGATAAATGCGCTGCTTATGTCGAAACAAGCAGGAGACGTAAGCGAGGCAATAGACTTCTTCACAACGGCGCACCAGTTCAATATTGAGTCGGCGAAAGTGGGTGTGGCCAATATGCTGCTTCTTGTTTGGTCTCCAGATCAAGTGAGTCTCAATACTGTCAATAAAATGTTATATTGTTCAAACTGTCTACTGTCTAGACCCCCCCCCCCCCCCCCCACCCCCCCCCCCAATGTTATTTTTTAACCCTAAGAAAATTTTGTTGCGGCCCGCGACATTAAGAACAGAACATGTGTGGCCCGCATGAAAAAAAGGTTGGGGACCACTGGTCTACACAGTAGACAGTTTGAACAATATAAAATAACAGACAAAAAGTGATATTAGGCTAGGTTAGGGATAAATACATGGTGCTGTAATTGTGTTCAAAAAGATAAAAAGGATGTTACTAATTATTGACGAGATTTCATCGGCCGCAAAGACGCCAGATCCCACTGGCCAGTAAACAGTGACTAGTAAAAGAATATCCCATAATATTATACCAATATCATAGCAATCAGTGTGCCTTATTTTTAAATTGGTAGTGTTGTTAGTGAATGTTAATGATTTTGTAACAAAAGGCCATAAACATCTAAATCCCTTTATATCACTATAGGACAAGCGTGAGGCCGTCGAGCGAGCGTACCGCGAGATGTATCTGGAGAGCGACAGTAAGGCGGAGCGCGGGCGCGCGTTCACCGTGGCCAAGCGGCTGGTGGCGTTGCTGACGCACGTCGACCGCGGCGCCGCACTCGCGCTTGACCATCTCGTGGACAAGTGGCTGAATCGCGGGGACATCACGCCGGCACTTATACAGGTATTATGTGATAGGTATTAGGTGCTAAAGTTAAAACGGCGAATCGTTGCAAAAATGTTAAGGGGCTGGATGCCATCTAAATTCTCATACATGCGTAATACCAAAATCATTCACCAAAATCAAAAAATATTTTTTGTGTTTAAATATTTTGTAGTAAATTTTTGTGCAGGAACCTAGGTAATTACTATTTTAAGCTAAAATAAAGACATCCGCGATCCGTTTTGATCCAAAAATACTATGAAAAAATACCTACCAATTATAATAGGGTCATAATGTGAAGGTGTATGGTGGAATGGTGGTGATGGTGATGATGATGATTAATGTAATTAGCTTAGTAGTATATGCTTTCAGTTCTTAAAACAACGCCGAAACCCCCAAACATGCATCTATAAGGAGTAAGGAGTTCTGTTCACCACCTTCGAACCATGGTATATCCTGGTGCAAAATCTTACTTTTTGGTAACATATGCCTGGAATACTTCATATGAAACCAAAAAAAACATGTTTCCATTTGAATTTTGAGGAGTTCCCTCGATTACTCATGGATCCCATCATCAGGTCACCACTTTTGTGAAAATGGGACCAAATTAGAGTGAAACCTAATACAACAAAACAAAAATTTTGAAAATCGGTTCACAAACGGCGGAGTAATCGTTGAACATACATAAAAAAAAAATCCACAGCCGAACATATAACCTCCTCGTTTTTTTGGAAGTCGGTTAAAAAGACGGTTGGAGAGTAGTGTTTTATGTCGAACTCGAACTCGACTCGAACTCGGTCGTCTGTAAAGTCGGTTTACTGACTATAATTGAACGTGACAACGTCATAGCCTTAAATGGAACGCCTCAGAGCGAGGTAACGCCGCATATTGCGTCATGTTTTTTCGTGCGCGCAGCCCATATCGAATTATAAGGCTGCGTTCCACTGAAGCGGAGCGGAGCTTAGCGGTGCCGAATTGACAAATCACCATGCTCGAAATCTTCGCTGTCATTCCGCTGGAATAGCACGATTGGTCAATTCGGGCACCGCTAAGCTCCGCTCCGCTTCAGTCAAAACGCAGCCTAAGACGTTGTCACGTCAAAAATAACTCAAACATGTTAAATATTTTCGTATGAGAAAATGACTTTGGTATTACGTATGTATGAGAATTTCGATGGCACCCGCCGGCCTCTTAACATAAAAATGTCAAAAATTTGTATTGAACTCTGTGCCTCGTTATTTCAATGATTATAACTAAGTCCAGTTGTATTGGTTCTCTATGGTCACTATCACTCGCTTACAAACGTTGCTGTCTCGCCGCGCCCGTTCGCGTTCAACTCTCCCACTAATAAGTCATATGTGTGTTTTAGGTATTTTGGGAGATGTACTTGAAGAAAATCGACGGGACTACAGACATGGAAAGCCACGCTGCCATGTCATTGCTGGTGATGATAGCGAGAGCTAAGCCGTCCATGGCGCTGGCTAATCTAGAAGTGATTCAAACGCACGGACTGACTGGGGACTACAACTCTAGAAACTTGAGCGCTCAACTACTTCTCTCCATTGCGAAGAAGAATCAGCGCTATCCTGCTGATCACGCGATATTTACCGCGCTATATGATAGCATTATGGACACTTTTACTACGATGAACCAGTTCGTATCTTTTGCTGGAAATTCTATCGATGTTATTTACGCGATATGCGATACACCTGATGTTCTTTGTACGAAACTCTTGAGCGATATGTATAAGAAGATTCAGGAAACGATGGTTAAGGACGCAGAAAATGAAGAGGATATCAGCATGCCAACTGAGCTGCTCACGAGGTTTATATTCGTACTTGGACATATTGCTCTCCAACAACTCATATATTTGGACATCTCTGTGTACAGCGAATTGAGAAGACGCAATCAGGTAAGTGTATAAATTTTTTAAACATGGTTTAAATTTTACAACATGATTTGTAATTTCTTATTTAATTCTTTTATAATTTTTGGGCACTTTTAAACGTACATGTAGCTCATAAAAAAATGTTCAATAAAGAGAGTTTAAAATACAAAGCGTATGACGTCACACTATGGCGGACAGTGTTTTCGGCGCCATTTATGAGGCATATTTTTCAATAAACATTTTTATGGGTTTCTACTGTGTAAAATATTAAAATATTAGTTCTTTTTTGTGAAAATAAATGATCAAGAAGCGATTAGCATGAAGAAAAAAAGTAGGTCAAGTAGCCTGTTACGCTCGTGTGAATGAAGTAGGAATTTTCTATGAAACTGAACGCAATTTCTGCCAGCCGAAATTCTGCGAGTCACAACTCACAAATTACGCTCGTTTGGCTTCACCCTTACTGTTACAAAGTTATCTTTATATTGTATCGAAATGTCCAAACCATTACTAAAATCTCAAACATTAGGTGCGTGAAGAACGCAAAGAGGAGGAAAAGCGCAAGAAGAAAGCGGGTGCGTTCGCGACGCCGGCGCGGCGGGGGCGCGTCGACGACTTGCGGCGCCAGACGCTCATGAACGCCAGCACCGCGAGCGCGTCGTCGCGTGCGCAGCGCTCCGCCAGCGTCATGTCTAGTAAGGGACCTTCGGTAAGTTTACCAGCACTGTTGCCAATAACTAATAACTAAAAGAAATAAAATGAATGGGCTAGCGAGTACCAGTAACAAATAGAAAGGAGGATAATTAAAATTGCGTGAAAGTTTGGCTATAAATGTGTTTATACTATATAAATGTGTTTATATAATATATTATAGTGTCTTCATTTGATAGAAACAGTTTCTATCAAATGAACCTAATTTTCTCATTCTAACAGTAATTACTGTTAGAATGAGAAAATTAGGTTTTTATTTCTTTTAGCCGAATATGTAGATCATGCTATATTTGAACCCTAACGTATTTTTTTGTATTTCACGTTTTAAGGTGGACAATATTGTTACGTGCTAGGGTTCGAGGATTCGGAAAGGCCTGCTGACTCACTTGAAGACTTTATTCACAAACACTAGCTCACACAAATCACTAAGTTCAAACACTAAGCACTAGATCCAAATCACTGAGCACTATCACTGTCCTAGGTCGAAGCCAAGTCGTAGGTTCACTGGTTCACTCACTATTGATCACTTGTTTTCACTTCGAAGTCGCCTTGAAGATCGCTCGTATCGAACTGAACTGCCGGGTCCTCTACCTGCGGCTATTTATATGGGTCGAGACGAGTTCCGGACTGTACGAGAACAATCTAGATCGTACCCAATTCGTGTAAACAAGCGTGGGATGTTTCTAGAGAATACGCGTAGGTACAGCTAGCGCCATCTAGTATCGAGTAGGGGATTTAGGTTGTGTTCGCCTGATCAGTTTCGCTGGTTTGCCGCTAGATGGCTCTGTGTGTCCGTAACAATATGCTTTTATCATATTTATTATTTTAGTTGTCATTTAGTATAGGAAAATCATGATAAGGAAATATGCAAACCAACAGCAAAATTTTGCAGGTGTTTTGTTTTTCTTAAAAAACAGGCCATGTTATGTATTTAGGTACTTATATTCTGTGTTAGGCGAACACGACGATGACGGAGGAGGAGGCGGGGCTAGAGGGGGCGGTGGCGGACGACGCGGACGCCGAGTACGTGCGCGGCGTGTGCGAGCGAGACATCGTGGGTGCGGGCGCGGCGCTCGCGCGATACCTGCCGCTACTGCGCCACGTGCTCGCTCGCCCCGGCTGCCCGCCAGTGCTGCAGGCCGCCGCTGCGCTTACCTACACCAGGTAAGAGCCAGTCCACTACTAAAGTTAGCTGTATACCATACTACCATTGGTAAATAAAGCTTTTAGCTGTTCAAGCAAGTGGTTAGAAAGGTATAAATTGAAAATACTACTTAAATTATCATTTCAATAACTGTATTTAAAATAACTATTACAGCAGTTACAAATATGCGTACAACAAAAGAAAAATATTTCGTAATACAATTATAGGAAAAGCCCGAAAAGGATGATTTACGTAGGATTATATGAATGGTTGTTATTTTCAACAGATTCATGTTGGTTTCGAGTTCGGTATGCGAGGACGGGCTGCAGCTGATGGTTACCGTTTTGAAGAGATCCAGCAATGTATCGTTACGGACAAACCTCACCATAGCGTTTGCTGACTTGACTCTACGCTTTCCTAATCTCACGCAACCTTGGACCCATCACATATATCACATGTTAGTATGTTCTTTAGTGTGCTTCCTTTTTAATGTGTCTCTTTAATTATGTTTTTTGTAAAAGTAAAATTATAAAAACACAATCTTATGTTTTGATGGGGCTATGTAACTTCTAGTAAGTTTCAACAAACGCACACTTTTTGTGCGTTTGGTGAAACAAAAAAAAATTGTTTACTTTTGTGTAATTATTATTATATAGTTTCCAATTATGAAGTACCATCGAGGAAGTTGATTCCTATGCAATTGACAGACCAACATTATTTGGTCGAATATGTCAATTCAATGTTAATTGTGATCTGTCGGCTGGGTTTGACGTAACGGAACCAAACTACTTAGGTCCCCGATTTGCATAGGAATCAACTTCTCTGATAGTACCTATAATTTTTTACGTTATTCTTTTTTGTCTTTTCCAGACTAAGCGACGAATCCCTCGAAGTGCGGCAGTGTGCTGTCAAAATGCTGTCGTTCCTCGTTCTCCACGAGATGGTGCGTGTGAAGGGTCAGATAGCCGACATGGCGCTGTGCTGCGCCGACGGCGACGCGCGGGTCGCGGCCATGACGCGACAGTTCTTCAAACAGCTGGCGCATAAAGGCAACGCCTTGTATAATGTGATGCCGGACATCATATCGCGGCTCAGCGACCCCGAGTTGGCGGTGCCGGAGGAACGATATCGGTTGATTATGAAGTGAGTATGTTTTTGTCATATTGTATCTAACGCGCTCCGAGAAATAAAAAAAATGTTGCGGAAAGCGTCGTATTTGCTGATAATAATCGGTCCTGGTGGGTTATTATGACCTCTTATTTCCAGCCAGTTTACGCCCAAAATGTACCGTTTTCGGGCGTAAACTGACTGGCAATAAGAGGTCATAATAACCCACCTGCATTCGCCTGATGACTTGGAGCTCGCCGAGTAAAAGTGTTGTAATGTAAATATTACGTGGCCGGCCAGGCTGGTAAGCTACAGGCATACCAGCCGGGCGGGCCAACGTTAGCGCAAGAGCGAGAGAAATGGAAGATCCTAGGACAGACCTTTGTCCAGCAGTGGAACAGCAGAGGCTAAATTAAAAAATGTAAATATTGTCACTATTACAATAGTATGTTTAGCTTATGCATCTATTGCTAGTGTCCCGACCGTAGTTTAGTTACACTGAACCTAAACTTTTGTCACCAGGCAATGATATTCTACTTATACAGATCTGTTACGTTCATACTATTTTCCGGCGTAAATCTCTTCCGAACAACATTGACAAATTTGATAGATAAGTGAAACAAAAGATACGAAATGCCATTTACATAAAAGAGACACTAAATAAAAGATGACCCAATTGGGTCGTATTTGAAGCTTCACAACGCGCGCGGTAGTGACATATCTGCTTTGAGTTTTTATATAATATATCATTGTCACCAGGTATATAACATCACTAATACAAAAGGACAGACAAATGGAGGCGTTGGTTGAGAAGCTGTGCCAAAGATTCAAGTTAGCTACAGAAGAGCGGCAGTGGCGCGATCTAGCGTACTGTCTGTCTCTCTTCACGTACAACGAGCGCTCGCTTCGGAAACTCATTGAGAACCTCGACGCCTACAAAGACAAGCTACACTGCAAAGGAGTCATGGACTGCTTCTCTACGTTAATGAATAATACATCCAAAATGGCGCGGAACGAGATCAAGGTATGTATAATAAGCCCGGCTACTATAATAATATTGGAGTGTTTGAGCCGCGCGGCTATTAATATTATAACATATTATGGTGCTAAAATCACTACAATTTTTACTTTGCATAATAAGTCAAATGACTGATTTAATTAAAATACGAAAATTTAGCTTCGCCGTTGAATAAAAACAACGAAGAAGTATTATAAAAAAACATACGTAATTACTTAGCTCAAACAAACATGAACGCATGTTTTCAGACGCTCGTCACGGAGTTAGGCGATAAGATAGAAGAGTGCTTCGCGGTTCACGACAAGGAGGCGGATCGTGAGGAGTCTGGGCAGGCAAGCGAGCCAGCCGCCACGCCGCGCCGCCGCCCCGCCCAACGCGCGCCGCGACGACAACAGCGACGATCCTCGTCTAGTCCGGATGAAGTAAGGGGCCTTTTGCCCATACTTAATATTATAAATGCGAAAGTGTGTCTGTCTGTTACCTGAAGAGGTAACAGACAGAAGGCGTGAAGACGCCCAAACCGCTCAACCGCTTTTGCTAAAATTTGGCATGGAGAGGTTCGAGTTCCGGGAAAGGACATAGGTTACTTTTTATCCTGGAAAAATGTACGGTTCCCGCGCGATAAATTAATTTTGGCGCAGCGGAGTAGCGGGAGTCATCTAGTTATAAAGGTTACGCATATCGCGGGCGTCATCTAGTTATAAACGTTACGCATATCGCGGGCATCCTAGGCTGCGTCTCCACCAGAGATGTGTTGCGAGGAATGTGTTTTTAAGATCCAATAGCATCGCCGCGCTGAACGATGTCATGGCAAGCTCACGTCAATGAAGCGGTTCTATTGGTTCTCAAAAACACATTGTTCGCAACACGTCTGGTGGAAACGCAGCCTTATGCTAAGTACTGACATACGGTTTTGTTCGATAGTTTTACTCCAAATCTAACATTAAGGCTGCGTTTCCACTGAAGCGGAGCGGAGCTTAGCGGTGCCGAATTGACCAATCACCATGCTCGAAATCTTCGCTCGATGGGATTAAATATTATGTCAAATGTGTCATGTCCTACGATTCGGAGTAAAACTATCGGGCAAAATCGTATGTGAGTACTTAGCATTAGGCAGGATTTATATGCGCCCGCCCGAGCGCGCGGTTTGGCGGCTACACAGCGAGATGATAAACAAATACATAGTATGCACGTGACAGCGCGATCGCACTGCTATTTAAATAAATCGTTTGCTTGTGATCTCGCGGATTAGCGGCCGAAACGCGCGCTCGCGCCGCATATAAATCCAACCTTAATTATTCTAAAAAGATGTCAACAGTCGTAATTTTTATTGAGAACCATAATAATAACTCCCACACCAGTTTCGGTGACAGTGGCCGGTTTCGTTGAAAGCAGGCCAGCTACGCAGGAGTAATTTTATAGAGCCCAAGTGTGTGCGCAGTGCATAAGAGCCCTCTCTATTCCTTTACTCTCATAACCCAGTGGGACGGAAGACCGACACGACCGGCGAGAGATCAGGCGTAGGATCGACTTTTTACATGCCCATCCGACGCATGGATCATCTTTCTAGTCAGACAATCAGGTGATGAGGCCTGCATTGTCGTAGCCAAACTTGGAAATAACATGTTTCCAACGCGGGATCGAACCCACGACCTCCGAGTCAAGACTCAAGAGCCGCGCTCTATATCACTAGACCATGGAGGCGATAATTGATTGAGAACCTTACTGGTATAATATACCACACCCTATTTTATCCAAATACGTTTGAAAGTTAAATGCAGTAAAATATTTGAATTTTGTAAGTGTAATGATGGAAATTGATAGAAAGAAACAATATTTTCAAAATTTCTCGGTATTATGTTACTGTTAATCAGATAATTATTAACTTGTAATTTGTATTATGTCCTATTTTCAGAATGAACCTCCAAATAAAGAGTTCACACCCCAGACAGCAAGGAAGTCTAAACGAAAAGTTGTACAAAACTATAAGGGCGATGACAACGATTCAGGAGAGTCAGGTACTTTATTATAATTTCCAATTACATGGCACAATGTCCTTTACCTTACCTATAGTAAAATCTTTACATTCTTAAACAAAAAAAAATAATCAGCCAAGTGCGAGTCGAACTCGCGCACGATGGGTTCCGTACCGTTATAGAGCAAAAATAGGCCAAAATTTGTGTTTTTTGTATGGGGGAGCCCCCCTTAATTTTTTATTTTATTTATTATTAAATACAATAATCTACCTTGTGAAAAATTCAAGTGCCTACATGTTGCCATTATATTATTGATATAGAGCAAAAAAATGGCGAAAAAATCACGTTTGTTGTATGGGAGCCCCCCTTAAATATTTATTTTGTTTTTTTTAGTATTTGTTGTTATAGCGGCAACAGAAATACATAACCTGTGAAAATTTCAACTCTCTAGCTATTACCGTTCTTGAGTTACAGCCTGGCCATAGACGGACAGACATCGAAGTCTCCCGTTTTTACCCTTTGAGTACGGAACCCTAAAAATATAATATTACATGCTGATTTTAAACTACGAAATCTTTATCTAATTGGAAAAATAATTTGATAGATAAAGAAAACCGTGCTCGGTGCTTACTTGCCAACTCTATGCTTGCCGATAAACTTGAGCATGACGATATAATATCATATAGCACATTGGAAAAATAATGTAGGACATTTTTATTTTCCAGATGATGAAGAATTTCAGAAAAAACAAGAAGTATTCAAGAAACCCACAAGAAAAGCTACCCGTAGAATTATGAAGTAATTAATAAAACAGTTTATAAGTCAGAGGTTTTCAAATCCTATTTCCTTTATTTCTACAATTCTGGGGAACGTAAATATGTATTGTTTTTTTTTTTTTAACATTAATGTAACTTATTTTTAAACTGTATTCTACTCCATCCTAAAGTTTAATTCGCCGCATCTGGGACCGCGGCAAATATTTAATGATGTTGGAAATACATATTATACCAAACTGGATAAACTAGTTATGTAATTACATATTGTGATCGAAGGTAATTATACATATATTTAAATAGGTGAGTTCTGGCAATAGAAAAAAACAGGAAAAGATAAGTATTGGTTTTGTTTTCCTTGACAGTTATTAAAACACATTAAATAGGTACGCTGGTTTCAATGCTACAACCGGCTTCTGCAATTTACGATTTGTTTTATGTCAAAGACATTTGGCATTCCAAATAATATTAGAGGCTGACATCAACTCGTTAAAAACCTCCAAAAAAAGATTAAGGAATATATTTTAAAAATTACAGCTTTGTGCAATGGATTTTTCAATGTATACTTGTACAAAGTATATTTTTATTTTGTATAATATATTATTGTTGTGTTCCATTTCTAAGTGCGACTTTGAAAACGCAAGAAAGATAAGTAAGGAGTACCGCACGGGCGTCTATCCTCGTTCTCTTGTACAAAGGTTTTCTGTACCTGACTCCAAAGTGTCTTGGAATACTGAGTATGAAGAATATGACCCGCCGTCGTATACTGATCCAAAGTTAAATGGAAAGCCTTATGCTGACCCAGAAATAGGTAAGTTATTCATATTTTATAAAGGTCAAATTAATCCTGATTGAGCGTTACAGAATCTTTTTATTAAAATGATTACATTTCAACTCTTGAAATTGTTTTCAAATGTTTACAGGCATGTCTAATTTTACACCCAAGTGGAACAATATTGATAGCAACATTAACAGAATAAGTTACACTAGTCAATATGAGATAGTGAACAATTTCCCTCGTAATCCTATTGGACGCACGGGACTGCGAGGTAGAGGCGTTTTAGGGAGATGGGGTCCCAACCATGCAGCAGATTGTATTGTAACAAGATGGAAGAAAATGGACAACAGCTCTTATAGCAATGAAAAGTAATTGATAAATATGCTACATAATATTATTTAAACTGAACTTTACATTTAAATTAAAGCTAAATAGTCCTTAAAAGTGTGGCAGGTAGTAAAACATTTATATTTAAACTTTTTTTTCAGGTTAATATTACAGTTTGTAGCAATCAAACGTAGCGACACTGGCGAATGGGCGTTACCAGGAGGTATGGTTGATCCTGGTGAGACGTTTTCCGCGACTGCTTTCAGGGAATTTGTAGAAGAATCATTGAATTACTTAAAAATCTCAAAAAGTGAGCATACTACTATTGTAATTTTTATGTAGGTTTTATGTATGATATTAATAATAATTAATAACTATTTTAGGTGAAAGAGAGAATTGGCTGAATAAGTTGAAAGACTTCTTTAGTGCTGGCATTCAAATATACTCTGGATATATTGATAGCCCTAGAAATACCGACAACGCATGGATAGAAAGTACTGCATTCAACTTTCATGACGAAACTGGCTTTACTATGGAGGCTCTCCAACTCCAAGCTGGTGATGATGCTGCAGGGGTTAAATGGATGGATGTTACACCAGAATTAAATTTGTATCCTGCTCACAAAGATTTTGTAAATGCAATTCTATCGCTTCGCCTGAAATAAACATGCTCTATTACATAAGTTGAATCTTAACTAGTTTATAAGCCGTAATTATATATTTTTGTAGGCTTTGTTATTTATAATTACTAGTCGCCATAAACTAAGCTAGTCTAGACTTCATCCTAGATCATTGAGGTACTTATAGAGCTCGACTGTCGACAAGGCTTTAAATGAACGTGGCGAAAAAAGGAACTAACGCTGTTACGCTGCCATCATACAAAGTCGCCTTTTTCGATATGTTTTCGATTTGGTTTTCGACAGTAATTCTCCTTTACCAGCAGCGCCCCGTCCACGTTCATATAAAGCCAGTTGATAATGTTACTCTTTCTAAAAAATAGAAGTAAAAAAACCGGCCAAGTGCGAGTTGGACTCGCCCATGAAGGGTTCCGCAGCAGCAATAAGAATTATTTCTGTGAAATTTGTGTGTTTATCATTTATGACGTAAAAAAAAATTACTGGCTAGATATCGTTCAAACCAATTTTCGTTGACAGTTTATATTAATGTACATCATATATTTTTTTTTAATTATCATGCCCCTACTTAAGAAGTTAGAGGGGGGGGGGGACACATTTTGCCACTTTGGAAGAGTCTCTCTCGCAAACTATTCAGGTTAGAAAAAAATGATATTAGAAACCTCAATATGATTTTTGAAGACCTATCCATAGATACCCCCACACGTATAGGCCAGGTGAAAAAAAATTTTTTTTGTTTCAGTTGGACCTAAAATTTTTAATAATTTTTCCATTTTTGTATCAAAAATGGAAAAATTATTAAATTGCGGTTCACAGACTACATTTACTTACCAAGTTTCAATAGTATAGCTCTTATAGCTTCGGAGAAAAGTGGCTGTGACATACGGACGGACAGACAGACAGACATGACGAATCTATAAGGGTTCCGTTTTTTGCCATTTTGGCTACGGAACCCTAAAAACCAAAAAAAAAACATACGTTTCATTCTGGTACCGAGGTAAATCAAGCTAGCTAGCTGAGCTACTCCTATTTTGTTTAAATTCCCAAAAATTAAACTAATAAATGAGGGCAGTCACTAGAAAATTCTTCAAATTAGGGGTAGGTAGGTCAAAAAAATTAATGCAAGCACCTCATCATACTTTATCCTGGTACTTCATAGTTTGAAACAAATGAGCTTCCTCTATTAATTTTTCAATTCACAAGTACGAGTACGGTATTAAAACAAAATATTGGGGGTAGTTACAAGAAAAATATTAGATTTAGTGGGTAGGTCGAAAAAATTGAAAGCAAACACCTCTTCATACGTTATACGCTCCTGGTACTGGGTACAATACAGAATACTTCATAGTGGGTAGGCCGTAGGTCGAAAAAGATTAACGCAAACACCTCTTCATACGTATGCTTCATACCTTATGCGCTCCTGGTACTTCATAGTGGGATGGATAGATGATAGAGTATAGACGAGTGTCTTGTCAGTTGTCACCATAATATTTTGTCTATGGTTGTCACTGATGTCATTGTTCGAAGAAGAAGAAGGCATACTGTTTTTGTTTTGGTTTGTGGAGTAGGGAAATAAAATATCACTTTCTTGATTTTATTATAATAGCAAAATTTATGTAATTTAAGTATCTAATTTCTAACTTTAAATGTATACTTCATAACAATTTTTTCTTCAAGTTTATTAGTAGGTACCTATACTTAAAGTGTTTATTTTATTTATTTGACACACCACAAGGAAATAAGAAGAAATAAGTTTTAAAATAAGAACACACACAATGATGCATATAAAGTGTCGTTCGGGCTTATACCCTCGTTCCCTCGTGCAAAGATTTGCTGTACCAGACTCTAAAGTATCTTGGAGTACTGAGTATAAAGAGTATGATCCACCATCACATACGGATCCAGTAATAGATGGCAAACCGTGGGCTGACCCAGAGATCGGTAAGTAATGCTATCTTGGTATGACTTTATATTGTAGTTATGTATTTTTCTATGACATTACTTTATAATTAAAAAAAATTAAGGCAGGTCTGATTTTACACCGAAGTGGAACAACATTGATGGAAAAGTCAACAGAAAAAGTTACATGGGACCATACAAAATAGTAAACAGCTATCCACTAAATCCAATTGGACGCACAGGATTACAAGGGAGAGGAGTTTTAGGAAGATGGGGCCCGAACCATGCAGCCGACCCCATTGTTACAAGATGGAAGAAAAATGAAAATAGTGCTAATCACAATGATAAGTATGTATTTCACTAATACTAATATACAACAGAAAACGGATTATATTTCTGCTACAATTAATATTATTTCTAACTATGAAACAGATCAATACTACAATTTGTGGCAATCAAACGTCGTGATACAGGAGACTGGGCATTACCAGGAGGCATGGTTGATCCAGGTGAGAAAGTTTCGGCTACTGCCATCAGGGAGTTTGAGGAGGAAGCTATGAATGCTCTTGAAACTTCTGAAAGTAAGCAACTTGTGTTACTTACCTATATCATATTCTATAATCAATTGAAGTATAAAAAACTATGCCCCTTTCATAAATTCAGTAATTTTACATTAAAACATGTTTTTAGGTGAGAAAGAAATTTGGAGAATCAAATTTAAAGAATTTTTCAGTACTGGCATTGAAATATACTCCGGTTATGTTGATGATCCTAGAAATACAGACAATGCTTGGATGGAGACAACAGCATACAATTATCATGATGAAACCGGTTCTGTTGTCGGTTCCCTCCAACTGAAAGCTGGTGATGACGCTGTGGGTGTTAAATGGGTGGACATTACACCAGAATTGAATTTGTATGCAAGTCACAAAGACATGGTCAATGCAGTCTTAGCTCTTCGGTGCAAATAAATTTTTCAATGTTTGAAAGAATGTTTAACTACATCTGTATACCTGCCATACAAATAAGGGTAAAAAACAAAGGGACCCCTGTAGTTTCTTAATTTTTTAATTATGAAACACTGAACAAATATGGCTACTCACTTTGGAATCACTGATGTAGTGTACCGTGTACACTATTTGAAGGCTGGAATACTGTAGCTTCAGTTTTTATAGTGACATAATATATTAAAATGAGAAGAAGGTTATAAGCTCGGGTGATAGTTTCCAAACAAATATAATTAAAGTATAAGCTTTTATTGACTTCTAAAATGTAAATAACCGTAAACTAAATACATCTTATATATAAAATTCTCGTGTCACAATGTTAGTCCACGAACTCCTCCTAAACAGCTTTACTGATTTTTACCAAATTTTATATGCATATTCAGTAGGTCTGAGAATCGGCTACTGGGTACTTTATATATTGATAAGTGCATTTGTTGAATAAATAATAGTAACTTATTACAACTCAAGACTGACGGCGACCATTGTTTGTGCGACGGGATAGCGATAGACGTTGCTATGGTAACATACTTATTTAGTCACTTCAATAAAATAATATGGGCGAAATACTGTGTGCGTCCCCCCAGAAAGCCCAATCGAGCTAGGTGTATTTTCAATATATCAGAATTTAGAGCAAAAATGGAGCACCTCTACAGTCAAGTAAATAAATTGGAGCATTCATACGAACGACGCTGCGAGCTAAAAACCGTGGGCTTGCTGGCGTCCTGTCCCGTCAGCACGCCCAAGCTAGATCTCGGGAACCGTTTAGAGTACTATCGTGTATTGTGATTCAAATTTTCGAGCAAAATTGGAGCACTCTGCTCCCGTGAAATCAACTTCGAAACTAGAATGTGAAAGGAGTTAGACGTGATTAACCGGTGGGCTTGCTGGCGTCCTGTCCCGTCAGCAAGCCCACGCAGATCTCTGAAACGGTAATGATTTGGATTATGATTAAAGACTCTACAATAGAGCCCTATTTAGAGCACTCTGCTCCAAAAAAAATATTAATGTAGCTTTAATAGCTCTCGAGTTACAGGCCTTTGAAAACGGGCTTGCTGCCGTCGCGTCCCGTCAGCAAGCCCATTTGGAGCGTGGAAACTACTGAACGGAGAGTCGTCAAAAATATCTCAAATCGTAGCTTAGAATGAGAGAACTATGCTCCAAATAGATCAAAATCCTAGGTTCTACGGTTTTCGCGCTATCAGCGAAAAACACTTCAGCCGCCAAAATTTTTCGATTTTCACAACCGCGCGACGATGCCGTTCCGTGCAACAACATTTGCTTGTTGATAGCGCGAAAACCGTAGAACCTAGGATTTTGATCTATTTGGAGCATAGTTCTCTCATTCTAAGCTACGATTTGAGATATTTTTGACGACTCTCCGTTCAGTAGTTTCCACGCTCCAAATGGGCTTGCTGACGGGACGCGACGGCAGCAAGCCCGTTTTCAAAGGCCTGTAACTCGAGAACTATTGAAGCTACATTAATATTTTTTTTGGAGCAGAGTGCTCTAAATAGGGCTCTATTGTAGAGTCTTTAATCATAATCCAAATCATTACCGTTTCAGAGATCTGCGTGGGCTTGCTGACGGGACAGGACGCCAGCAAGCCCACCGGTTAATCACGTCTAACTCCTTTCACATTCTAGTTTCGAAGTTGATTTCACGGGAGCAGAGTGCTCCAATTTTGCTCGAAAATTTGAATCACAATATAGGGTTGTTGAGGAAGTGATTATGAGGAAGAGGAGGAGGAAGAGGAATTGTCACGCGCAAATTTAGAGGATGCGGATGAGGAAGAGGCTATTTTATGAGGAAGAGGATGCAGATGAGGAAAAAGGATGAGGAATAGGAAATTATAAATCCTAGCGGACCCAACCCAAAAGAATTTGTCCTGTCTGTACATAACAATACACAAAAAATTATTAAAAGGCCATTTTCCAGTGGACCAACCTATAAATCTAAAGTCTAAACCATTCTCGAAACACACAATATAGAATCATCAAAATCGGTCCAGCAGTTAAGGAGGAGTTCGTGTGCCTAGTGTGAATTTTTTGTGTTTCACATTCGATCGTGAACGCGTTTGGCGTTTACTAAGATTTTGTATGGGATTTGTACAGCGCCACCTGCTCACGGGAGTGAGCCCAGCCCAGTGAGTAATCCCATACAAAATCTTAGTAAACGCCAAACGCGTTCACGATCGAATGTGAAACAAAAAACTCTAAGCACACAGTAACATACACAACACACGCATACAAAAAAAAGATGAGCGAATAATACAATTCTCGCGCTCTGACGTGTGCGTTACCATGATTGGATACGCGACGCACATGCGCAGTGAAATTCCTCATAAATTCCTCTTAAATTTTGAGGAAGCGATAGCGGAAGAGGATATTTTTATTTATGGAGATGCGGTAACGGTTGAGGAACCCAAAATATTGCGGAACTTCCTCATTATGAGGAAGCGGAAGAGGAATCCTCAGCAACCCTATCACAATATACGATAGTACTCTCAACGGTTCCCGAGATCTAGCTTGGACGTGCTGACGGGACAGGACGCCAGCAAGCCCACGATTTTTAGCTCGCAGCGTCGTTCGTATTATTTACTTGACTGTAAAGGTGCTCTATTTTTGCTCTAAATCCTGATATATTGAAAATACACCTAGCTCGATTGGGCTTTCTGGGGGGACGCACACCGAAATACTTTATATTTCAAAGCAACGTTTTGCAAAGCAACGTTTGCCGGGACAGCTAGTATTTACATAATATTATAATTTTAACCTAATGTAGCATATGCAGTATGATGATTTTATTGCACTTTACAATTTTCTTATCAAATCTTTTTAGACCTTCTTTTTTCAGGATTATTATTTTTATAAGCATTCAAATTATAATAGAAATGTATGTTGTATTTAATTGAAGCTTATTGGATAGCATAATAAGTTCTGTTGGACCACATTATGGAGTACCTTAACTAAGTACAAGCTTAAATGTATTGGTGTAGACTGTAGATAGAACCAATATATATTTTTAAACATAATTCATGCATATGAATAATAGTGTGACAACTTAATAGTTAAAACTTTTTAAAAATACAACACAAAAATTGATAAAATAAATTATCCACTTCAACCATAAATATTATTTTAATAAACGAGTTGTTTGAGTAAAACATTGGTCCCGTTTTGTGTTATGATGTAATCATATTTATTTATTGCTTTGATGTCCCGCAGAGTGTTTGGCAATCGTCGATTTACTTACATAAAATTTATCATTATACAATAATATCAATTTATAGTACTTAATTACCATAAAAACAATGATTGTCAAGCACTCTTAGCAGGCCGCTCAAATTGTACTACATTGTTGAGACTTGAGTGAGGCCATATAATATATGGAAAGCCCAAATGTTGCTGAAGATTTACAGAAAATCACAAGTATCTACTGGAGAATCAGTAGACATCGTGTATTTTTTCCATAAATGAAAACTCATGGTTAGAAGTTGGGACTTCAAATATAATTTTATTTTCCCTATAAATCTAACTATAAATGCAAGCACCTATGTCCATAGCTTTTCAATACGAGGTATAAGCTAAGTTTGCTATGGCATATTGTATCTAAAAGCATAAAATATTATGTAATCCTTATAAAACAAAAAGGAATGACGGCACCTAAAAATGCAGTAACTACACAATATAATGACTTAAGGGGATTATTTTTAAGTCTTATAAATACCAAATTCGAAACTACCCTACATAGCGTAAAGTATCAAAACTTTTAAAACTTTACAAAACTAGACAAGTTTGTGATAATTTAAGTAGCTTTATACTTTGTACTGCGTGTACTTACTAGTCATAAGCGCGATAGCCATACTTACAATAGTTCCTTAGCACTCTTCTTTCATCTTATCTTGGAACATGTACTTACTTTGTTTGTAAATGGCACTTTGTGGTTTACAAATCTTAAAATTTCAACCCCCTTACTAATAAAAGTTACACAATAAAGATATACAACAATTTTATGAGAAGGGGGGTTGTACACATTTCTGCGCAGTCCTGTACCTTAGAATTATTATGAGCACAAACTTGGTTACTGACTTTCTAATTTATATGCTACTATTTATGTTATTTAATACTAAGTCCTTAATTACTAATTAGTAAAACAGAAGTCATTACAATAATTATTATCATAAGAATATAGTTTGATGTATTTCAAACAGCTACAGTCAGTTTATAGGTACTATCAGAGAAGTTGATTCCTAGGCAGACTACGTAGTTGGTTGCGTTACGTCAAACCCAGCCGACAGATCACAATCATTGAATTGAAATGATCCGACCAATTAATGACGTTGGTCTGTCAACTGCATAGGAATCAATTTCCTCCATGGTACATTAGATACTTTACTACTAGAACTTCAGTTAGCAACTCTCGATAACTATAGTTACGTTATAAAAATAGCTCACTTAAACTTTATGAATGATGAATGATATTTACTAATTTGAAATAGTTGAAATAAATATTACAATAAGCCATTATATATATGGTAGTGTAATTATGTAATTTGATGAAAATGACTACACATAAACTTTTGACTAGATATAAAAATTAAAAACTACCAAATGGTTATAAGCCAAACCAAGTCCATTTTCATAATATTGAAAGAACATCTCGTGCATCAAAAAAAAGAGAACCGCTCTGGTTCTTAGTATATTATGGTCTCAATAGAAATTACATATAATTTTGTAAAAATCACCACAATATGATCGAAATTAAAAATATTCGAGAACTTATAGTCAAAACCCTAAAGTCGCGGCACAGTTCTTTCGAAATACATATTGTGTCGTCGTATATAAAGGTTCGCCCATCTCAGGATTTTTACAATACCATAATATTATTATTTATCGGGTTATCTGTACATTGTATCACAGCACCTTAGATATTTGACAGTCGTTAGGAGTTCATAGTGGCGGTGAGCGAGTTGTAGGCGCGGTAGAAGTTAACGTCGTTCATGAGCCGCTGTATGTTCTGTGTGAATGTCGGAAGGTCCTACAATTAAAAAGAAACAAAAAATTCGTTTGTATAAATATTAATCCCAGGAAATTTTGCTTCAACGTGGGTAAATAATAGTCATTGCATGCTGAAGCATTTAAAAGATTTAGATAAAGCCTAGGTTCCGAAAAATAAAATAAAATCCACTATCGACTATAGTGTCTAGCGCTAACTGGTAAAAAATACTAACTTGATAGTCGATAGCGATGTCTATAATGATGACTATTTATTTAATATGACTACTGGTGTGGGCCCAAATAAAAAATTATGTTGGTGCCAATAACTCCACGTTCAAAATGAGTGACGTAAAAAAAATATTATATGACGCAATAGCATTAATAGCTCTGAATAAGGAATTATTCACAGATTAATAGACGCTAATCGTTGGAAGAAGTGCTGCGACCACGTGATACGAGAAGAAAATACCATGTGGAATTTGGATGACGTCATGGAACACGCAGAACAAAATTCTTCTATACATATTATAAAACAAAGTCGCTTTTTTTTCCTCATGTCCCTTTGTTCCCCTTAATATTTAAAACTACGCAACGGATTTTGATGATTCTTTCAGTGTTAGATAGTCCATTTATCGAGGAAGGTTATAGACTATATTTTATCACGCTAAGACTAATAGGAGCGAACAAATAGAGGAAAATGTGGAAAAAACGGGGAAAATTATTTGAATGGGCTAAATTGAACGCGCTAATCTCAGGAACTACTGGTCCGATTTGAAAAATTCTTTTAGTGTTAGATAGCCCATTCATTGAGGAAGGCTATAGGTATAGGCTATATTTTATCACGCTAAAATTAATAGGAGAATGTGAAAAAAACGGGGGAAATTATTTGAAAGGACTTATCTCGCGAACTAGTGGAGCAATTTTTATGTTATTTGGCACAGATAAAAAGTAGACCACATGAAGGATCATAGGCTATCAATTTTAATCATTTTTTCTGTAGCAATATATTTTATACCCGTGCGACGTCGGGGCGGGTCGCTAGTTCATAATAAATGTAACTGAAGAATCTAGCGATACATGATTAGTGATTTAAATAATTTTAAGACATTTTTGTTCCATTAAAAAAATAATTAAATATTAAAAAAAAAATACTTTTACTCCACTGTGAATACACCCTTATCCTATAGTTGAACAGATGAATCATTATTTTCTTAACGCGAACGAACTATAGTCCTTACCGTGTCCGCCGGAAATTCCGGGAGATGCTGTATATGTTCTGGCGCTAAGCCGGGCAGCTCCCGCAGGAAGTGCGGCAGGAAGGCGAGGCGGAACGCGGCGAAGTCGACGGCGGCCATCGCGTGCGTCGCCGCCAACGCCTCGTCCCGCAACAGCGCGCGCGCCCCGCCCTCGCCCAGCCCGCCCACTATCACCGTGAGGAAACCCGCCAGGAACTCACTGCGGAATAGCGCCTGGAACACATTTTTAACAGACTTCAAAAAAAGGAGGTTATCAATTCGACGCGTATGTATGTAATACTAGATGACGCCCGCAACTTCGTTGCGACCAAATTCGTTTATCGCGCGGGAACCGTACATTTTTCCGGGATAAAAACTATCCTATGTCCTTTCTCGGGACTCAAAGTATCTCCATGCCAAATTTCAGCAAAATCAGTTCAGCGGTTCAAGCGTGAAGAGGTAACAGACAGACAGACACACTTTCGCATTTATAATATTAGTATGGATTTCCAGAACTGCCCAGTGTTTGTATATGTTAATCTATGACAGCTTCTGAACAAATGTGCCAAATTTCAAAAGTGTATGTATGTATGTTTTATGTTTTTATGTTTGTGCACGCAATATGCGTGCGCAATATGCATGCATCTCCGGAACCACAAGTCCGATTTTAGTGATTCTTTTTTTATTGTACTAGGTATTGTTCAACTTAGGGAATTTTTTTGAGATAGGGAATTTGAATTCTTAATTACGTACAAAAACTTGAAGTCGGTTTTATCTTTTTAAAATACTATTATGAATAACATCTTTTTGATCATATATTTTATGCTAAAATGTAACAATTGACAACATTTGTTAGTAAATGTTTTTATGCTCACAAACATTTTCTAACGGCGGTGTGGGAACACCATTAGATTGAGTTTCTAACGTAAAAGATGCGTGAAATGTGATTTTGTAAATCAATTATAGAATCTCTTCATTTGCCTGACCTCGCTTAGCGCAGAGAATAGAGATTCCTTTTTTCACACAAATATTTACTAGAATCCAATATGAAACAAGCTAGTCTACTCTAAAGTGATCGTCCCTAACCAACTGGTTAGAGTTTAGAGTCTAAACTCTCTGGAATCAAAGGTCTAAACTTAGACCTTTGATTCGAGAGATAAAGAGTGGAACTCCGACCCGGGCATATCACGACTGCGAGAACGCCGTATAGTCTTGGTCAACCTAGCGGACATTTAAAACAACCTTTTTCAGGCACTTCAGTATTAAAAGAGTGATTACATCGCTCAGAGAAAACATCATGTAAAAGCTTCTAAAGGCGATTGTAGCATCGAGAAAATAGATTCCTAGGCAGTTGACGGACCTACGTCATTTGGTCGACTTATGTCAAATCAATGTTAGCTGTGATCGGTCTAATGTATAAAGTATAATTTACACAGAGCCAGTACTGGCTGCCAATAAGACTGGCAGCCAGTATTGGCTTGGCATATGCCGCGTGAGAACAGTTTTTCAAGCCAGGCCAAACTGTTCACACGCGGCATAATATGCCAAGCCAATACTGGCTGCCAGTCTTATTGGCAGCCAGTGCTGGCTCTGTGTAAATTATGCTTAATGGTTTGACTTAATGTGACCAAATTACTTCTCTGCTATTACCTTGTGATAGAGCTTCCACTTGGTGTTAAGCTGGTGGAGCGCGTGCAGCACGAGACGCAGCAGGTCGATGTCGGGCGCGGTGAGAGCGCGGCCGAGCGCCGCCAGCGCGCCGCGCAGCTCCGACACGCGCCGCGCGCCCTCGCCCGTCTCGCACTTGTGCGGGAAGAAGTACCGCCAACGGTGGATCAGGACGCTGAGAACAATTGCACGAGAAGTTACATAACCCCACGTTCCATTTATGCTTAGCACAAACCTACGCGACCACGCGACTGCGAAGCGGCAGCGTCAATACAAAACACACATTTGACAATACGGTGTCTTACAGCATTTTTAGTAAGACTTGATTTTACACTAAGAACGCGTTCATTATTATTATTACTTATTAGCAACCACCGCGAGCCCTCCCTAGCGCCTTTAAGGCATTTAACACTTATGAAATTAAAATTTAATTATTTGGCCAACATTCGGTTTTACCCAACAAACTGGGCCTGTAGACAAGTGGCTAAGCGCTAACGCTAACGCTACAAAATGTATGCGATTTGACATAAGTCATCGCTTCGCTAGCGAATACTAATGTCAAATCCATACATTTTGTAGCGCTAGCGTTAGCGTTTTGCCAGTTGTCTACGAGGGCCGGGCAGCTAAAGGTAATGGTATACCTGGCGAGCAAGCGATGTGCGGCGCGCTGCAGCGGCGCGGCGGCGGGTGCGGCGGCGCGGGGCAGCACGGCGTGGTGCAGCAGCTGCAGCACGGGGCGCACGCGCACGCCGCCGCCGCCCGCCTCCACGCCCAGCCGCACGCACTCCACCAGCCGCTCCGCGCACGCCCAACCCTCGCCGTCCACGCCCTCCCTGAGTACGTTACACGAGTTACATTATAACTTGTAAATCAGTTACTTAATGCGAAATACTCACACGTAATATTTGCGTCGTAAGTTGGGTAGGGGGAGTGTTTAATTGTAAATAACTTGTAAAAAAATATGTTCAATAAAATATTTTGTATTTAAATATGAGACCAGTTGCTTCTAATAAAATATATCACCTTAAGGCAAAGACAGCTGCCAATTCGACATCTTTGTGCAGTTTTCTAGACGTATGTATTTCATTGATTGGCACAAAAAAAATATATGTGATTTTTTATTATATTGGGAAAAGCTTGTCTAATTTAAATAATAAAATAATGTACTCCTACTGGATGAAAAAAAATACTAAAGTCACATCTTTCAGGAACTTTAAACAGTTCTAAATAAAGTAATAATACAATCTATGCTTTAAAAATTTGTTTATTTGATATCTTTTACAAAAATCCAAAGATTGCCAGATTTAATTTTCGGTTCTGACATCTAGATTTCCCATAATATTAATTTTTTCCTCTAACAAACGAAAAATGTATCCACGCTACCGAGTGAACACTTCACATCTCTGTCTCTCTGGCATGAAAATCGACAGTGGTGCGAGAGTGATGCGAGATCAAGGTCATTGGCAGTTGTCCGCGTCTTGACATACACTCGTTATCAATAGCGACTAGTAGCATTGGTATTAGTTTCAAAAAAAAGACGGGTTGCACTCCGGGAGTGCTGGCAGAAGTGAAAACTTGATTATTAACGTTGTGCATTATTATTATTTTTACCCATTTTTTATGAAAATCGATTTTTAAAAAATCTATTATTTTAATTAATCGAAACCCTTACAATCGATTAACAAATATCGACAATCGAAAAAAAACTATCGATTGTTCGATTAATCGATTTCGATGTTACAACACTACACTCCAACCGTCTTACGGTTTTTCGATCAGCACGAGAATCTGACGCGAGTTTTACAGTTTTTACCCATCCCACAAAAGTGCTCAACGCCGCTAAAGAAGTTTTCACTTCAATTACCTTTGAGCAACTTCCAAGAAGACATCTATGGCAGTGTACGTGAAGTTGCCGAGTTGCGGCAGTAGCGCAGTGAACAGCGCGAGGAAGAAGTCCGTGATCTCGGCCTCGGCGGACGCGTACGCCGGCTCGCACAACATGCGCAGCGCCGTCTCCGCCGCAGCCTGGATACCCTCCGCTATTATCTAAAAATAAGTATTGCGTTAGGATCTAAAGTTCAAGGTAATCGAGCCACAAAAATTCATGTAAAATGTGTATGAAATTTTGTGCAGCATTATTTTGTTTATGGTATTATAGATTATAGAGTCTAGACTCTAGAGTCTGCGGCCCGCGTGTGGCCCGCGCAAAGTCAACCCCTTTTAAATATCACGGTTACCGGCAAATATTTTTTTTTTTTTTTTTTTTTATTTATTTATTTAGGTAACAAACAGTCTTTAACCAATATTTATAAATAAAAGTTTTAACTACAACTAGACCTAAAGTACCATAACATTAATACTAAATATTAACATTCAAAAAATACAACTAATACATTATAATTTTATATACATATAATATAATATATAAGTACTACTTTACATATAAATATATCCTAGAACCTATACACAAATACAATGATAAACTTATTTTATGAACCAAATATTACCTCGTTTAATTCTTTTTTGTATTGTCTTAAATTTTTTGAAAAAATATCAACAGAATTATTCAGATCACTATAATTGTAGCAGGAACATGCTCGCCTGAAGAAGGTATTTCTCGCGTAGTTTGTATGATAGGGCGGGACGTAAAACGTGTCCCTAATACGTGAAGATGGTCGCGGAACTTTTAGATAAATTTTGCTTAATAGATTTGAGGAATTAATGGAACTATGTAGAATTTTGAAAAGAAACACACTATCTAGATATTTACGCCTTAAGTCTAATCGTTGAGTATTATGTCTTGCAGCACTCTCAAGATAGTCAGTAGACCGTGAGCCAGACCTAAAATCTAGTGTTTTCAAAAATTTAAACTGGACCCTTTCAATACGTTTGATGTTAAAAGCATAACTCGGATTCCAAACAATACTCGCGAACTCAAGAACATTTCTAACATAAGCATTATACAGCAGCTTAAACGTTTCTACGCGTTTAAAAGGTTGACCTATACGAATAATTGTTCCCAGTTGTTTGTAAGCTTTAGCTACAATCCCATCGATATGCTCATTAAAATTTAGCTTCGAATCCAGGGTCACTCCCAGATCACGTATTGAAGACACACGACCAAGGGCCTGACCACTAATCCTGTAGTTAAAAATGATTGGGTTTCTCTTCCGCGTGAAAGTTATAACATGACATTTGTCGGTATTTAAATATAATTGGTTAGCTTCACAATAAGAGTCGAGACTATTCAGATCGTTTTGTAATTCAATACAGTCATTATTCGTCTTGATAATTTTATAGATTTTTGTGTCATCTGCGTAGAGAAGGTGATGAGAATTCCTAAAACATTTTCGAATATCATTTACGTACAGGATGAACAGAAAAGGTCCCAGAATAGACCCCTGTGGAATGCCCGACATGTTCACTAGAAACGTAGATTGAAATCCCTTTAGCGCGACTGCCTGACTACGATTGGATACATAAGACTCCACCCATCTCAGCAGATCGCCGTGAACACCGAGCTCCAAAAGTTTTTTGATGAGAACTGAATGATTTATTTTATCAAATGCCTTCGAGAAATCGAATCAAAATAGTGCAAAATCGTCGTGAAAATTTTTCCTCTTTTAAATTGCTTATTTTGAAGAACGAACGTAAAATATTTTTACCTTAAAAAATTTTTGGTTCCAGCCCGCGACACCAAAACCAATACGTGTTTGTGGCCCGCATATATTTTTTATAATTTCCAGCGATGTTGCCATACCTTTTTGGCGTGCGTGGGTGCGTGCGCGAACGCGTGTAGTAACGCGGTGAGAGGGGGCAGCGCGACGGCGGGCCCCGCTGTAGCGAGTGTAGTGGACCAGGCCGCGAGTAACGCGCGCGCCGCCTCCCCACCCCCCGCGCTAGTCGCCCCACCCCCTGCAGTGCCGGCCCCGCCCCCCGCGCCCCGTGACAGCGCCGCTGTTAGTAGCGCCTCGCGGACCACTCCGGCAGTCTGTGGAGTACGCAATGGAAAACGTGACAAAGTGTAAAGCCGGCTGTACACTCTCGCCGAGACACAGCGAGGCGGCCCGAGTGCGAGAGTGTAAATGGGTGCGCTCGCCTCGTCTCGCCTGTCTCGGACGCTCTCGGTCCGTTGTCGGTATTTTGCGCCCGAGACAAAGGGTCTCGCGAGGAAAACGAGCGCACTACTGTACACTTTCGCGTCTTTCAGTACTATTCCCGCCGTTGGACAGTGTAGAACAGAAAAATAACAATATTAAACGACATTATGAGTCATTATCTGTGAGAAATAAAATTAAATATGACTATAAATCTTTGGATTACAATGATATCTTTCGATGCATGGTGAATGGTGAATCGTCGTTTTCCTCCATCTTGTCTGAGTTCTTTACTGCGATTGAACTAAGCGAGAATGTACATGATCCCACTCGGGCAAGGGGCTCTCGCACGAGACTCTCGCCCGAGAGCTCTCGGCGAGAGTGTACAGCGGGCATAACAAGTTTTGTGATTTGGCAAGCGCTCCCGCTTCATGAATTTTTCCATACAAAGGTGAAAAAAAATATACTTTTTCAACGTTGCTATTTTCACAGCGAACTCTGTGTAGGCATACCCATACACACCCTACAGTATTATCACTTAGTTTTGTTACACCTTGTATAAGACAGAATTTCACTTCAAGGTTACAAAACGTAGGCCGGTATAAATAGTCAGTACTCAAGATGCATCTCGGTCTCAAGAAACGGTTCAGGCTCTGTGATTGGTTGGCTGTCAAAATTTGGACCAATCACAGAGCCGAACCATGTCTTGAGACCGAGATGCATCTTGAGTACTGACTATTTATACCGGCCTTAAAGTTCTGAAATATAACCTAGTATCCTGCAGTTCTCGTAGCGTATTGAATCCGACGCCATATTGATCTGATGTGGTAAGTGTGACGTACTAGTTTTACGTAAAAACAATAACAAAGTTTTAACGTCAAATACATCAATGCACTGGCCAGTACAATAAATTTTTATGCAGGAATCAGGATCAATCTGTCTGACAACTTAAAAATTACTAGGCAATGCACATAGTAAATGCACTCAAACATTTTATTTCCCAATAAACCATAACAAAAACTTAACAAACAAAAAACACATTCACCTTTGGTTCTAGATAGTGCAGCGAGCGTTGCGCATGCGCGTACAGGTCGGCCAGCATGAGCACGGGGTCGGCGGGGAACTTGACGTTCTTGCACAGGCTGAGCAGCAGGTGCGCCGCCGCGTGACACAGCAGCGGGGGCTCCTTGCATGTTAGATACACACGTCAATACATTGCGTGTTTAGCAAAGGGGTAAGGTATCTAGACGAGACGATCTCTGTGGCTCAGTGGGTAGACTGTCGGTAGTTCAAGCCGGGGGTCGCGGGTTCGAATCACGCCGACGGAACAAAAAGTTTTCAAAGTTCCTGGGTCATGGATGTGTATTAAATATGTGTATCATATAATAAAAATCTTAAATATATGTATAGTATGTAGTATAAAAGTATTAAATATATTTCCGTTGTCTGGTACCCGTAACACAAGTCCTACAGGTACTTACCACGGGGCCAGACTGACGTGGTGTGAAGCGTCCATAGATATTATTATTATTATCTAAGACGGGCCATAGACAGACATAGAGCCGAAACCGACTGCAAAATGCGGTCGCCGCATCGTTGCAGTTTTCATACTAAATTCATATTCGCAATACACGGACCGCTCGAGCAGTTCTTGAGCGGTCGGTGCAAATTCCAACGCGACCGCACTAGAGCAGTCGGTCCCGACAGCAACTTGCGGTCCGTCTACCTCTATGGCTCTATATTATCAAAGTAAATTTAAAAGTTTGAAGTCTAATAAAACCAAACTTTATAATTATTGCCCTTGTAGTAATGGAAATTAAAAAGGAAATTACTGTGAAATTGAGTGTTTTATACTTTAAGTTTTGCAACTACATTTTAACCCTTCAATTTACGTGCGGCCAGATCCGGCCGCGCTATCTAAACGCAGCTATTTTTGTCTATACCCACGCGGCCACATCCGACCGCGCTCTTTCATTCGATTGAGATACGTATTTCGTCGACTTAGAGACTACTTTTGTATGAAGAAGTTTGGTTAGTTATGATCTATGGTAAATTTGACACATTCTGAATGCAAAATATTATACAATCTGTGGTCGACGAGTATTTTTCAGTCATTAGAAAATCGTGAATTTTTTCGTGTGTGTTCTGACATTTTGTGTGTTTTTTGTGAAATTATTGATGGATTTAACGAATGTAAGTAGTAAAATAAGTTACTTTAGTAATAAGCATTAGTTTTAGATAATCATTTGTAAGAAATACTTCGTAAAAATTTGTGAAAGTTCAGAAAAAAGTTGTGTGTGTTATAAGTATTTTGAACGTAATTTGCTTCATATATTGGTAAATTAATTACGTAAAACGCTAAAAGAAGTTATAACAAAAGGTCTACAAGATTTTGAATTACGATAGTATTTCTTACAATTCTAAAACAAAGAGTTCAAAGTCCGCAGGTAACGGCCATATTCTGCCGGCCACGGCCATTTTGAACTTTATTTGTAAAGCCCTAATGACGAAGTTTGCTTGTGGGTAATACGAAACCCATTTTTTTGGGTTAGATTTATGACCTGTTTTTATAAACATCTCGAGTAGTAATGATAAACAATTTATGTAAGAGTTAAAAATCAGGGTTCCCTCGAGTAGAATAAAACAAAATATTAACTTATTTCATGTGAAACAGTCAGAAAAAATATATTTCAAAATATATACTTCTGAAAAGAATATTATATCAGACTAAATACTATATTATAATGGCTTGATAGATAGAAAATTTATTAGATATTGTAAAATGCTTTACAAAAACATGAAATATAGTAAGGTTGTAAAGTTATTATATTATTTGTACAAATAGGGTAGGCCGGGCGCCATGTTTTTTATAAATAGGTCTGCCTAGAATCTAGGCAGCCATTTTTTTTTTAGACTGAGGGGTTAATGTTTTGTGTGTTAAACAAGTTAAACATACAATCATAAACACTTTGTATACTCTGGTCAGATTTATTACACAAAGAAAATATATATAACGCACATTAATGCTACGAACTTTGCCGTATTTTCATATGTACGTAATACGCATAAGAAAATACGATGTGATATTTATTTGCTGAACGTAAATTATAAGATTTAATTAAATTTGAACATAGTATGAGGCCGCGTGTCCACTGACACGGAGCGGAGCTTAGCGGTGCCGAATTGACCAATCACCATGCTCGAAATCTTCGCTCCGCTTCGCTGTCATTCAGCTGGAACAGCACGATTGGTCAATTCGGGCACCGCTAAGCTCCGCTCCGCTTCAGTGGAAACACACCCTTAGTACCGATAGGTTTCTAGTCTTCTACATAGCGCGGGCAAACTATATATTACTTACAGGAACTTCGTGTGGAACTAGAAAAGGCACGGCAGAGTTGACCAGACTCTCCATAGTGGACATCGGAACTTTACACTCGCCCGCGTAGCAGCACCATGCACCCATACATGCGAACATCTCCGCGTGCCTGCAATTACATCATAATTACAATAAATACAAAAGGACTTTTGACAGTACCTAGCTAGATTGATAGATTTCGTTGATTGAATGAATTAATTTGTTTGCATTTCATTTCCAAGCAATAGAGTTAAGTGTTAGTAGGATATTGTTATAATTTTTATCGAATCAAATTGCATTCTATCCATTAGAAAGGGGGTCACCCCTTACGAATATAGATTATACAATGTTTTGTCATCTGTAACATTGGAAAAATCGTTTAGTAGTGTATCCATTGTGTAAATATTTTTATTACTTATTAGCTGCGCGTCCACCGTGTCGAAATCAGAGTGTACGGTGTGAACGGAGCATCGTAATTTATAATTTGTCGCAGGCGCAGAAATGACGTTCTAGAATCTATAGTGCATGCAGTACAACCATAGAAATCAATACAAAGCAACAAATCCGTCCATCGTATTCCAATCCGGTGGACGCGCACCTTAAGGGGGGGGGGGGGGGTTAACGTACAGCATAACGTGAGCGTGTGCGAGGGCGGGCTGTGCGTGCGCGCGGTGCGGACGCGTGAGGGCGGCACCGGCGAGCGCGCCCGCACACCGCTCCACCAGCGCCGCGCCCGCACAGCAACGACGACTCTCGTTCTCTGTAAGGACGTTTGTTACTTACACATATTATCAAAATATGTAATTCGAATACAAAATCGTTATTTGACAAAGAAAACTTTTACACGGCCGCATATTCTCTGATCAGAAAAATTCGAACGCCCGCCGAAACGCACTCTGCTCATATGTTTTGTTGTGGACTCCGCATACTATTAGGGCCAACCCACACGTACCACAACCACACCACGTGGTCGGGCGTATATTTCGTATTGTAAATGAACTGGACTATTCACACGTACCACATTTTGCAGTCTTTGTCGACCACTTGTGTGATACCAACCACATCGCAACCACAGTACGCGCACACCGCCCGCGCTCCTCCCCCCCTCCGTTTCATTGACTTTCGTACGTAACCACATCGCAACCACGTCGGCATTTTGTCGGTACCACAACGCAACTACAAAAAGCTGCAGCGACACCATTCACACATAACTACTGCTCAACTGATTACAGAACCCTAAAACGGAACCCTAACCAGCTGACTTTTTGTATATTGGTAGGTTAATAGTTATATAATTTAAGAATAAAACAATCCATATTTTAGGACCATCAAGTCAAAGTATGAAATCCTTTCTATTTTTTATTTCGAAAATAAAAATGTTGTTTGTCTTATCAAAATGTAGCTACTCACAAAAAATTAGCTTGTTAGTAATCACAAAAAAAAATTGTTCTAGGGCTCCCGTACTATAAATAAACTCCGTTGAACCGTAATTCATTTATCGCGCAGCAACCATACATTTTTCTGGGATAAAAACTATCCTATGTTCTTTCCTGGTACTTTATGTATCTGCATAGCAAATTTCATCAAAAGCGTAAAAACTTTACAGACTCACTTTCGCGTTTATGATTATAGATCAAAATTAAATGAAGACAAATAGTAAAAACTAAAGAGGTACCAATAGGTACCTTATAAAGTAGATATTATAATATCAACTTAATAACATTTCTTTTCTATTGCTTCAAACCCTCAAATATATGACTGTTATATGACGCGTGCCAAATTATTCTACCTTTAAAGCTAGACTAGCACTACGCTACACTAACCGGTGGTATTAGTGCCCGTTGTGTCGAGCAACGCTGGCGCCAGTCGGCCGAGTAGCCGCGTGAGGGTGGCCAGGTCGAGTAGCGCGGCCAACAGTCGCTCCATGTCGCCGCCCTCCACCCCCGCGCCCGCCCCTCGCGCCGCCGCGCGAGCGTGCACGCCCGCCAGGCACTGCCATTGGTCCATCTGTACACACCATCACTGATTATTATAGTTTGGCGGTATACACAATTAGCGCCACATTCCCGTGTGTCGGTATTCACAATTCGCTTAACATTCCTGCATCGCGCTATCGAAGTTTTCTAAGCGCGTCGGTATATATACGACAGCTGAAATGTATCACGTGGGCTTCGGCCTGATCGGGCATACCACCTCGCTCGGTCGGAAGATCTTCCTTTGGCCTCCACACATTATCCCCACTGCCCACACCTGTATCACGATATCGAATTTTCTAAGTGCGTCGGTATACTGCAGGGTGTAACAAATTACAAAACTAAGTGATAATAATTAAGAGTTAAGGATGTGTACGTGTTCCTTGTAGAGAGTTCACTGTGAAAGTAGCAGCGCTGAAAGACAATTTTTTTACACTTTTGTATGGGCGCATGCTCCAGCGTCACGACTTCCCTACAAAAAAGGAAAAAAAATGGTTTTTCGGCGCTGCTACTTTCACAGTAAACTCTCTACAAGGAACACGTATACACCCTAAAGTATTAATATCACTTAGTTTTGTTACACTACACCCTGTATATACGACAGCTGAAATGTATCACGTGGGCTTCGGCCTGAACGAGCATAACACATCGCTCGGTCGGAAGATCCTTTGCGGCCTCCACGCATATTCCCACTAGTTTATATTTATTTGTTTATTTAAAAGATGACACCAAAAGTTTTAGACATTACAGTTACAAATAAGACAAGATCCCGATACATGCACTTTTCTGGTGTATTTTAATCAACTTTTATCGTGTGTTTTTACTTCTAGTTAAATCTGATTCTAGAATTGTGTAGAAGTGAAAACATTTTGATTTGATCTAGCGCTGGGCGATCCAATAATGTTGTCTATGGTCATTTAAAGCCATTCTACTCGTAAAGTAACAATGCGAATACTTACGACCGCAGTGAAAACTTCTAAAGGCGCTATGTCTGCTACACGAGCGATGCACTCTATACAGTGCTTAAGGAATGTCTGCCATTCAGTCTCACCCTGGAACAAAGCAATTATTTTTCAGTTTATTAGTAGCAATTTTTATTTTACACAACGTAAAAAATGCAATAATTACTATATTTTGTATAATAATTATTCTTCTCACGCAGCTTCTAAGTATTCAAAGTCCGCTGTATTTGTGTGTCATGTGACATTATCAATATTATATCAGACAAAGTTAAGGCCGCATACAACGAGGATTAGTGAAATTTCGTGTTTTTATTTTCACTAGAACTTTGACCACAAGTAATTTTAAGCATTCAAACATTTTTTGTAAGTTAGTTACGTTCCTTACCAAGGTTAGGGTCAGCTTAAAATTTTGATTTAAATCCATTTACCACTAAAAAAATGTGCGTTAAAAATAATCCTTTCAAAATTTTATTTGTTCTAGAATTCAGCGAAAACAAATACAGGAATAAATATTTTTACGCCAAAATGTTTCAATCATGATTCCGCTTCGTTTTTGATAAAATATACCAATTATAAAGATAAATCGCTTTGTTTACAAATTTGAACAACCTGTTGGTATGTGAGAGCAACGCCTGATCATGAATATTTGGTACAAAAAATCCACAGGCACTTAATGGAAAATAAATAAATGACATCAGTCAAATCTGTGTGTCAGAGGCTGATTGTCTATCATAGAAAACCTAAAGTATGTTCACAAATATATCCCAATATACTGGCAGCTCTTTACGTCTTGAATCGCCGTGGTCCCTTACCGTTGATTCTTTTCAAATATTTGCCAGTGAATTATCGAATACGTATTTCTTGTAATGTAATTATAATACGTCATACTTATCTAATACTAGTGGAATACCAGTACAAAATAGCGCCGTAAATTGACGTCTTGGGCAGTGGTCAGTAGACTGGATTTTATTCCGGAACCTAGTCAACATTTTGGTTTACAAATACTTCAATATTGCTTTGTAACCTAAATTATTTGGCGAGTGACTACCTAATACGATGCTATTCGATAATTTATATTCACCAAACGATCATTTTTACGGTTTTGGTAGGTTTGAAAGTCAAAAAATGTAAACATTACAGCTAGTCAGAAAACAATGTACAGATTACCGCAACACAGAGACAGATTTTTACGGATACATGTCAAATCATTGTAAAATGATATATGATATGTCCAATCTATAGCAATAGAAAGAATTATTACATCTTAGCACTGGAGTAATAAAATCTGCACAAAAAATCGTAAAAATAATATTATCATGCGGATAGATCTAGATATTTTGTAGATACCTACACCATGATTTTGGTGCACCTCGGGAGGAAATAACTAAGGGTTCTACATTATTTAAGAAAAAATAATGTGATCAAAATGAAATGCCCTAAAACCTTATTTGATTTTATCAAAAAAATATATTTTATGAACAAAAATCGCGACGGCATTTAAAAGTACTAAACCATGATTTTGGTGCTCCTCGGGAGGAAATAACTAAGGATTCTAAATTCTTTAAGAAAAAAATAATGTGATCGAAATGAAATGCCCTAAAACCTTATTTGATTTTATCAAAAAAAAAATATTTATGAATAAAAATCGCGACGGCATTTAAAAGTAAAAACTAAAGAGATTGCATTTATGCAATTTTATTAATTCTTTACTCACGACAATTTGATGCAATGTTCAGGAACCGTAATTTTTTTCAGGACCAAAAAGTATCCTTCGTCCGTTCTTCACCAAATTTCTTAAAAAATGGTTCGGCATGAAAAGGTAACAGACAGACTATTATAATATTAGTATAGAATATTATTAAAGTTTAAATTTAATAAGATACACATTTCGTAAATATTTCAAACACCTACCCGCTACCGGTTGTCATTATTAATGTCGAGCAGAAAAGGCTTAAAAATTGCATTTTTGTTTTGAATATTTCAGACCTCTTAATTATTCATTTAAATATTTTGTTTCTATTTTTTGTTGTTACATGGTGATTGATGACAGCAAAAATAATAAAATATTCTTGAAAATTTAAGTTCTCTAGCTACCGAGTTTACTACATACACCCTGGAGACAGACAGACGGATATCTCTTTTGGGAACAGATTCCTAAAAATTTAAAATGACAAAGAAAATAGGAATATGATCTGCATAAGTATAATGAATATAATATTATTATTATTGTAATGAAAACAAAAACGTTACCTTTACTGCAAGTAGAGTTATCGTTTTTGAACTGGTATATTGATTCCAGGTGATATTAGTGATCATCATGGGGCTACACTCTACATCTTATTTATTAAAGCTATTGCAATAAACCCAAGCACAAGATTCTCATTGAGGTCATAAAATAAGCTCAATATTTCCCAGCAGTAAGCGAGCTGTTTTATTCTAGTTAAGAACTTTTGAATCTACTTTACCGAGTTTTAAATCTACTTCGGTATTTATACTTTGGGATGTGTATGTGTCCCTTATATAAAGTTCACTGTGAAAGTAGGAGCGTTAAAAGAGTTGCTTTTGAATTCCAATGTTTCTATGGAAAATACGCCAATATCATGAACATTTGCGATGAATTATGTATGGGTAATACTTTATTTTGTTATACATTGTAATTTGTATTGTATTATTATGAGGAAATACTTTTTTATGTTCGTGAGTACAGAACAAACATCATATTTAAATATATATATATATAAATACATCATTTTATTATAATACAAAATTCATTAAAGATTTCGTTTATCAAGTTATGCATAAGTTATGAACATGGCCTCTCTGTTAATCATTACTCTGTATGTCGAGTTTACCACGTGATCACATTATTTCTGAAAATACTAAAATCGACTACGGCTTGATATGTAAATATGTACCTTTCGAGCGCCATCTATTGAGCTAGTTTGTCTCAAATTCTAAAATGTCAGTCGCCTATGATCCCGCCTTAAGGACAATCTGCATAGTTATTCACCGTATTAATGTAGTAGCCTGATATCCATACTAATATTATAAAAGTGAAAGTGTGTGTGTGTGTCTGTCTGTCTGTCTGTCTGTTACCTCTTCACGCCCAAACCGCTGAACCAATTTTGCAAAATTTTTGGTATGGAGATACTTTGAGACCCGGGAAAGGACATAGGATAGTTTTTATCCCGGAAAAATGTACGGTTCCCGGGCGATATATGAATTTTGGCGCAACGTAGTTGCGGGCGTCATCTCGTAAATAATAATAATGTTTATTAAGGACGTTAATGTTTGAATATTTGTTATGTGGTCATTAGTGATGTAAATGTGTGTGTATATTCAAAGAAGTTAATTCCTAGACAGATGGCGGACGTCTACATAATCTAGTCGCGTTACGTTAAATCCAGCCGTCAGATCAGGTCTAATATTGAATTTACATTTAAACTGAACCAAATGACGTAGGTTCGTCAACTGCCTAGGAAATAGCAATCAATTTTTTCGATACTTACATCGTCGTCACATGTGTCGTTATCCAAATGCTGGAGCTGTGCCTTATTGTGCTGGAACTGTATCTTATTGAGGACACCAACCACGAGCGCCTGCAGGGCCTCCCAGTACCTAAAGCACAAATTTTATATGAAGGTGAAAACGCACAAAAATAAAGTTCGAAGGGCCAACCAATGCACAAAACTGCATATCAAATGTCAAAATTGGATGTAAATCTGTGCTTCGTTATTTTTATTACAGCATAGGTGTCATTACACTGCAGTGAATGGACGCGACAAGTCTGGGCTAAATATTATTTTGTACAAAACTAGCGACCCGCCCCAGCGTCGCACGGGTATAAAATATGTGTGCGTCCCCCCAGAAAGCCCAATCGAGCTAGGTGTATTTTCAATATATCAGAATTTAGAGCAAAAATGGAGCACCTCTACAGTCAAGTAAATAAATTGGAGCATTAATACGAACGACGCTGCGAGCTAAAAACCGTGGGCTTGCTGGCGTCCTGTCCCGTCAGCACGCCCAAGCTAGATCTCGGGAACCGTTGACAGTACTATCGTGTATTATGGTTCAAATTTTAGAGCAAAATTGGAGCACTCTGCTCCCGTGAAATCAACTTCGAAACTAGAATGTGAAAGGAGTTAGACGTGATTAACCGGTGGGCTTGCTGGCGTCCTGTCCCGTCAGCAAGCCCACGCAGATCTCTGAAACGGTAATGATTTGGATTATGATTAAAAACTCTACAATAGAGCCCTATTTAGAGCACTCTGCTCCAAAAAAAATATTAATGTAGCTTCAATAGTTCTCGAGTTACAGGCTTTGAAAACGGGCTTGCTGACGTCGCGTCCCGTCAGCAAGCCCATTTGGAGCGTGGAAACTACTGAACGGAGAGTCATCAAAAATATCTCAAATCGTAGCTTAGAATGAGAGAACTATGCTCCAAATAGATCAAAATCCTAGGTTCTACGGTTTGAGATATTTTTGACGACTCTCCGTTCAGTAGTTTCCACGCTCCAAATGGGCTTGCTGACGGGACGCGACGGCAGCAAGCCCGTTTTCAAAGGCCTGTAACTCGAGAACTATTGAAGCTACATTAATATTTTTTTGGAGCAGAGTGCTCTAAATAGGGCTCTATTGTAGAGTTTTTAATCATAATCCAAATCATTACCGTTTCAGAGATCTGCGTGGGCTTGCTGACGGGACAGGACGCCAGCAAGCCCACCGGTTAATCACGTCTAACTCCTTTCACATTCTAGTTTCGAAGTTGATTTCACGGGAGCAGAATGCTCCAATTTTGCTCTAAAATTTGAACCACAATACACGATTGTACTATCAACGGTTCCCGAGATCTAGCTTGGGCGTGCTGACGGGACAGGACGCCAGCAAGCCCACGGTTTTTAGCTCGCAGCGTCGTTCGTATTAATGCTCCAATTTATTTACTTGACTGTAGAAGTGCTCCATTTTTGCTCTAAATTCTGATATATTGAAAATACACCTAGCTCGATTGGGCTTTCTGGGGGGACGCACACATAAAATATATAGCGGCTATATATTTTATACCCGTGCGACACCGGGATGATTTTTCAGTGGCCATATTATAGCCACTAAAAAAATTATTAAAATCGATAGCCTATGATCCTTCACGTGGTCCACTTCTTATATGTGCCAAATAACATAAAAATTGCTTCAGTAGTTCGCGAGATAAGCCCTAGTTCAAATAATTTCCCCCGTTTTTTCCACCTTCTCCTATTATTCTTAGCGTGATAAAATATAGCCTATAGCCTTCCTCAATAAATGGGCTATCTAACACTGAAAGAATTTTTCAAATCGGACCAGTAGTTCCTGAGATTAGCGCGTTTAAGTTAGCCCTTTCGAATAATTTTATTCGTTTTTTCCACATTTTCCTTTATTTCTTCGCTCCTATTAGTCTTAGCGTGATAAAATAGCTAAAGCTATAGGCTATCCTATAGCCTTCCTCGATAAATGGGCTATCTAACACTGAAATAATCATCAAAATCCGTTGCGTAGTTTTAAAGATTAAAGGGAACAAAGGGACATGAGGGAAAAAAAAAGCGACTTTGTTTATGTATAGATGGTACAGGCTGAACTGCACTAATTTTAAATTATACAAACACTATAAAAATCCATACTAATGATATAAATGCGAAAGTGTGTCTGTCTGTCTGTCACCTCTTCACGCTCAAACCGCTGAACCGATTTTGGCATGAAGATACTTTGAGGTCCGGAAAAGGACATAGGATAATTTTTATCCCGGAAAAATGTACGGTTCCCGCGCGATAAACGAATTTTTGCGCAACGGAGTTGCGGGCGTCATCTAGTCATATATATAAAATTCTCGTGTCACAATGTTAGTCCGCGAACTCCTCCGAAATGGCTTTACTGATTTTTACCGAATTTTATATGCATATTCAGTAGGTCTGAGAATCGGCTACTGGGTACTTTATATATTGATAAGTGCATTTGTTGAATAAATAATAGTAAATTATTACAACCTGAGACTGACGGCGACCATTGTTTATGCGACGCGATAGCGATCGACGTTGCCATGGCGACATACTTATTTAGTCACTTCAATAAAATAATATGGGCGAAATACTTCATATTATGGCAAAGCAACGTTTGCCGGGACAGCTAGTAGTAGTATGTAATATAAAAATATTTACTTCACTGTGTCTTCAGGTTTGAGGACATCAATAAACTGTATCCAAATCTCCAAACAGCTCACAAAAGTGGAACACGTGGGTACCTGGAAATTTATGATTTAACTAAAAAACAAAAATAAAAGCCCACTTCTGCTAGGCTGGATTTAAGTTAATTATGGATTGTGTCGGTCTCGTTGTTATTCGTATTGATGAAGGACAAAGACCGTGTTTCCACCTGCAAGACAACTGTCGCGAGAAGTGTCTTACAGTCTGTCTGACAGCAGCTTGCAAGTGTAAGCCCCGTAGCAAGTGCTGACGCGACAATTAGTCAAGCGCTTCCTGCGAGTAGTTGCGACAGCATGTCATGTCTATTGTCTAAATATGTGTGCGAACTGCGAGGACTCGCGACAGATCTCGCTGCGGGTCACCGCAGATATACGGTCTAGTTTTGTGTAGCATTTATCCACGAGCTTCTCGCACGACATTTATTGCAGTAATAAATTGCAGGAATTAGTATGAAATGTACACAATATTGCAAGAAACTCACGCAAGACTTCCGCGAGTTTGCTTGCAGGTGGAAACACGGCCAAAGAATGATATTTTTAAGACCCGATTAGCACTACGCAGATTGGTGCTAAAATAAACTTATACTTATCGCAATTAATAAATTTTTAACTAAGCTAGTTAAAAATCTATTAATTGCAATTTAAGACAACTTAATTATCCTAATTACTTTTCTAAATATGTAACTAACCTGGAATGTAAACCGGAATAAATAGGACAAAAAGTCCAATGAATCAAATTCTGGCTCCGCCTCCAGCCTCTTGAAGTGCAGGGAGATAAACAGTTTCAGGAATTCTGCCAACTTGTCAAGGTAGCTGAAAAATTTAAGGTATTATGGAGGCACTTCACATGGCTATTTGTATTTGCGTATTTGATGTATTCGCCAAACAATCACCGTGTGTAGACGGTATGTTTGCCAAAGTATTGGCCTTATTTGCTTATTTGACAAATCGCCCATGGACACTCGCAACATTCGAATAGCTGCAGGTGCGTTGCCGTCCTTTAAAAAAGGAATACACTGTCTTCTTGAAGGTTTTCAGGTCGTATTGGTCCAGAAATACTGGTGGTGACAGTGACACTAAGAGCCTGTCCACATGGGCGTTGCGTCAGAGTTACGTCGACGCAGCGCTGCCGTTTGACGCATAGCCGGGCGCTGCGTCATCGCAGCATTATTACGAAGCAGTCTAAGGCTGCGTTTCCACTGAAGCGGAGCGGAGCTTAGCGGTGCCCGAATTGACCAATCGTGACAGCGAAGCGGAGCGAAGCAGAGCGAAGATTTCGAGCATGGTGATTGGTAAATTCGGCACCGCTAAGCTGCTGCTGCTGCTGTCCGTCATGTGTGCGTTGCGCGCTGCTGTCACGACGCAGCGCGCTGTATGAATACCTTGCTTATTTGTATGTAAAACAACACAACGGCATGTCGATGCGCCATGTGGCGATGCGCTCTTACTCAATAGGCGTGCGTTGCATGTGATGTGGGGTGGCGAGATGGCGCAGCAGGCGGAGCGCGCAGTGATGCAGCCGCAGCGCGGTCGCCGCGGACGACGGCGGCGCGTACCGCCGGTACAGCAGCTCGCACACACCGCCCAGACCCGCCAGGGCCGCCTCCGCACTCTGAAATATTATTTCCAATCTATTTGTAGTAATCTATTATACTTAATGTATTATAGCGTACCTTCAAAGAAATTGATTCATAGGCTGTTGACAGACCTACGTCATTTGGTTGAGTTATGTGATATGTCAATTCAATATAGTGATATGTGAATTGTGATATGTCGGCTTGGTTTGACTTAACGCCACCAACTTAGGTCGGCCAACTGCCTATGAATCAACTCCTCTAATAGTACAACATTAAGGCCGTGTTCACACCAAACTGACCATACGCCGCTGAACGTGAGCGAGCGTTACGCAGTTTATTGCATTTCCAGACATATTCACTTTTTCGTTCACACCTAACGGGCAATACGCCATTACGCTAGGCGTAGGCGCGGACATTCGATACCGTATATTTTCACGTTCACACTGGGGCTCACATTGAGCCTGCTCACATTCAGCGGCGTATAGTCAGTTTGGTCTGAACACGGCCTAAATCCTTTCACAGGTAGTAGTAGGTACACAAATTATTTATTTTTAGCCAAAGCACGCGACCTGGCATACTTACATTAAAGACATTTTGTGTGATATGTAAATGACAACAGGAGTTTTGTGCCTTATCTCGAAGTTTTGACTGCAGTTTTAGGATTTAGTATGGAAACAATAGTAACTTTTTTTGAGTGAGCAGTGAGCAGTCATTTTAATATTTATGAAAAGTTGTAAATATAAAACATATATATTTTTGAGAATATGTCGTAAGAGCAAAAACATTATCATATATATAAAATTCTCGTGTCACAATGTTTGTTCCCGTACTCCTCCGAAACGGCTTGACCGATTCTCATGAAATTTTGTGAGCATATTGAGAATCGGCCAACATCTATTTTTCATACCAAAAATTATTTATATGGCAAAACAACATTTACCGGGTCAGCTAGTATTATTTAAAATATAATAGATAAACCATTATTTCTGTTTCAAAATGATTCAAAAAACAAACATCATATTATTTCATAATTGCTGACCTGTGATTGTGTAGCAACACTGCCCCAGTAAAACACAGTAGTCACTAGAGAGGGTGGCACATGCGATGAAAGTGGTAGCCACGAGAATAAATGCTGCAGCGTGTTGAGACATTTCACAACTATTTCCATATTTAATGTTCTGCAATAGGGAAGGGTTTAAAATATTAAATTATTGGAACTTAAAGATAAATTCTCATTTTTAATTAACTAATTACTAATGAACTAAAAGAGAATCGATTTTTAGCAGACCAATATTATTTTGTCATATAATATCAATGATTAAGCTAAAAACAAATTATCGGACTCATAAGTCTCGGCTGATGGATGAGGCTTAACAATGTGCATGGTTCATCTGCGGACGTCAAAGACCTAACTTATATTATGTCAATGGCAGACGCATCCGCGACTCATGTCAGACAATGTGCACAGTTAAAGGTACAATCGTATCAGTCGTAATCGCGACAGTCGTAAGCCGCGTGCGGCCGACGACTGTCGTCGGCCGCTCGCGACAATACTCATTGTATGAAAATGTATGGCACCGCTTCCGAGGCCCGCGATAGACGCGCGCGGCGGACGACTGTCGTAAGCCGCGCGCTGCCGTGTCTTGACGGCCGCGCGGGGCCTACGACTATCGTCGGCCGCGCGCGTCTGTCGTATTCCCCGCGCGTCTTTCGTAGGCCCCGCGCGACCGTGTCAAAGTTATATGACACGGTCGCGCGCGGCTTACGACAGTCGTCGGCCACGCGCGTCTGTCGCGGGCCTCGGAAGCGGTGCCATACATTTTCATACAGTGACTATTGTCGCGAGCGGCCGACGACAGTCGTCAGCCGCGCGCGGTTTACGACTGTCGCGATGCACGGAATTGTACCTTTAGTGTATTTTGTATTAATCAGATAGAAACAAGCCGCATCCGATGAAAACGTCCGAGGACGTTCGTCCGATAATTTGTTCCCAGCTTTATAGTTATACTAGCTGTTGCCCGCGACTTCGTCCGCGTGGACTTTAGTTTATAGTTTTTCCCGTACATCGATTGAATAGTTAACGCGCAAATCATAAAAGTATATTGTGTGGGACAATATACTTTTATGATATGATAGATATTCCGCGCGGCTTAGGAATGTCAAGGAAACCGTACATTTTTCCCCAAAAAAGAAACCTGGGTCCTTTCACGTGGTCTATTCTTCATGTGTGCCAAATTACATAAAAATTGCTCCAGTAGTTTCTTAAGATCTCCGTTTTTTCCACATTTTTTTTTCGCTTCTATTAGTTGTGGCGTAATAAAATATAGCATATAGCCTTTGTCAACAAATGGGCTATCTAACACTGAAAGAATTTTTCAAATCCGACCGAGTTCCTGAGATTAGCGCGTTCAACAAATAAGCCCTTTCAAATAATTTAGCCCGTTTTTTCAACATTTTCCTCTATTTCTTCGCTTCTATTAGTCTTAGCGTGATAAAATATAGCCTATAGCCTTCCTCGACAAATGGGCTATCTAACATTGAAAGAATTTTTCTAATTGGACCAGCAGTTCCTAAGATTAGCGCGTTCAAATAAGTCCTTTCTAATAATTTCCTCCCGTTTTTTCCACATTTTCCACTATTTCTTCGCTCCTATTGGTCGTAGCGTAATAAAATATAGCCTATACGAGGGCTGCTATTTATGTATCCGGAATTTAAAAAAAAACAACCATATATCATTTAATATGGTTTTATTGCTTTTCAAAATATTCGCCGCGATGATCGACACACTTTTGCATACGCTGGAACCAATTTTCATAGCACTTTTTCCATTCTGATTGAGGTATCTCCAAAACGTGCATTTTGAACGCATCAACAGCCTCTTCGTGGCTCGAAAAACGTTGACCACGTAATTTGTTCTTCGCGTATGGAAATAAAAAGAAATCGTTAGGTGCCAAATCAGGGCTGTACGGCGGATGACCAGTCAATTCGATCTTTTGACCCTCCAAAAACTGAGTTGTTTCAGCTGAGGTGTGACAGCTAGCATTGTCGTGATGTAATATGATTCTGCGTTGTCGGTTGTCCTTTCTTATTTCTTCAAAGACTTCTGGTAAATAAATGGTCGTATACCATTCAGAATTAACCGTTTTACGATTCTCTAATGGCACTGTAGCCACATGTCCATTAATTCCAAAAAAACAGGCGACCATTTGCTTCAAAGTACTTTTTGCACGAGTAACTTTTGTTGGTTTCGGCTCATCTTGGAACACCCACACCGTTGACTGTTGTTTAGTTTCGGGGTCATATGCATAGATCCAAGATTCATCACCTGTGTAGATATTATAAACGGCTTTTGACGTACTACGGTTGTATTTTTTTATCATTTTTTTGCACCAATCGACACGAGCCCGTTTTTGATCGATTGTCAAGTTGTGCGGAATCCAACGCGAACATATTTTTTTTACCGATATGTAACATGACGATCACGCATTATTAGTTCCCGCACAGCATCTTTATTTTGTGGGACAACAGCTGTTTTTGGGCGACCTTCTTTATTTTCATCCGTGAGCATAGACCGCCCACGATTAAACTCACTGTACCAGTGATAAACAGTGGTTTTTGATGGTGCTTCATCTCCAAAAGTTACGGTGAGTTGAATAATGCACTGTTGTTGATTTAGCCCACGCCGAAAATCGTAGTAAATCATTGCACGAAAATGTTCACGCGTTAAATCCATGGCAAATGAAGACACGCAATTTTCAAAATGACGCCACAATGGAAAAATAATTGACAGTCACATGAAACAAATTGTATTCTTCAATCAAAGAGTTCTATTTTCAAATGTTGTAATTACTTTCTAAATATTGTTCTTGTAAGTGGCCAGTTCTGGATACATAAATAGCAGCCCTCGTAGCCTTTCTCAATAAATGAACTGTCTAACACTGAAAGAATTTTTCAAATCGGACCAGTAGTTCCTGAGATTAGCGCGTTCAAATAAGCCCGTTCAAATATATTCCCGTTCCGTTTTTTTCCACATTTTCCTCTATTTCTTAGCTTCTATTAGTTTTAGCGTGATAAAATATAGCCTATAGCCTTCCTCTACAAAGGGGCTATCTAACACTGAAAGATTTTTTTTTAAATCGGATCAGTAGTTCCTGAGATTAGCGCGTTCAAACAAACAAACAAACTCTTCCGCTTTATAATATTAGTATAGATTAGCGAGGTATGACATAAGGTGACCAAATTACATAGTTCTACATCTGCCTATGAATTAATTTCTCTGTTAATACTTATTACAACTATAATAATTAATAATATTTGATTTTATTAGACTTACTTTTCTGGATTATGAATATCATGTGTGTTGGAGAGCAAATCTGGCAAAACTGATGTCTGTGGCATCCCACTAGTAGGTGATGGAGGTGGATTTGATTGCCCTTCTTTTTGTGCATTGTTTTCCAATATGGCTACCAATAAAAAAACAAAAACAATTAATATTCAATGTACACTTTAAAAAGTTTATGGCATAGGTACATTTTAATCCCTCAAGCCCCGTAAGGCCCATATGGGCCGCGACAGCAAAATATTTCCTGGAATTGGTGCTCAAAGGATTAATAAGCTTTAGGGTGCGTTTCCACTGACACGGAGCGGAGCTTAGCGGTGCCTGAATTGACCAATCGTGCTATTCCAGAAGAATGACAGCAAAGCGGAGCGATGATTTCTAGCATGGTGATTGGTCAATTTGGCACCGATAAGCTCCGCTCCGCGTCAGTGGAAACGCGGCCTTAGGCTGCTTTTCTGAACTTACCACTAAGTGCTTGAAGCATTTGTGGCATTCCTTTCAACATCAGGCGCTCCAAAGTAGTTTTCCTGTCAGAAGGCAGCAGGACTCCGGTATCTCTCCCTGCTCCCAGCTCCTCACTTGCAGCTTGTGCCAAAACAAGCCCCACTATACAACTGTGACCCTCACATCGCAACAACTAAAATTATAAAACAATTTAATGAATAATGTGCACATATTAGGAAAACATTGATTTGTTATATATTACAAGGAAATACCTCAATAATGTTGTCGAAAAAATCTGGATATAAATGTGGCCAATCATATCTCGCTATGGACACCAGAAGAGAGGCTAATTTGTTTCTTATAAAGTAAACCATCACTTTGTGTTTTGTCATCAATTCATTCATCAACGTGAGTCTAATTTCTGTTCTTTCATTTTCCGGCATTATAATCCATTGTCTATTTATTATTTTCTAAAAAGTGAAGACAAAATTTATGGAAAAAAGTTGATATTATTGTTATATGTATTTAAAAAACTGTAAGTTAAATAATATTTGCTGAAATATACCTCCAGGGTAGTCAGTATGTACACCAACACATATTGGTTATGTGATTTCTGTAAAAATATTAAGCAATGCTTCCACGAATCTCTTGCGTTAGAAAAATTTTCTAACATATTTTCAATTTCTCTCTTGCGAAAGTTGTTTGTTGTAGGTGCAAAAAACTCAGACATTAACATCTCTAAAGAGCCAAGGGCCTCGTCGATTTCGGAGGCAGCCTAAAATCAACATACATATTTTGTTATTACGATGAAATAGGTCTCAAATATCTTTATAGGTTGACAAATTTAATAGCTTTATTGCTAGGAAAATTTATCAAGAAATGGATTAAAATTATAACTTACCATTGTATAGGTACTATTAAAAACTTATTTACATAAATTATGAATTATTTACAATTACTGTATTTAATGAAATGTCAAACATCTTATGTTATAATAATTGTTATCACTCAGCTGAATTATTTAACTACTTCGTGAATATCATTGTGATATCATTTCAAAAATTTATTTTCAAAGAAAAATTGGATTTTAAATTTCGCCTTTTACTGTCATCCACCTGTCATCTTAATCATCTTTGATCTGTCATAAATGACATTTTTTTTTTCTTGTTATGGCGCTCGGCTTGAAAAAGTTGTTGTGGTCGCCTGTTTTTTTGGAATTAATGGACATGTGGCTACAGTGCCATTAGAGAATCGTAAAACGGTTAATTCTGAATGGTATGTTTCTATTATTTCTATTATTCTGAATGGTATGTTTCTATTCTAATTGTATGAGATTACTCACTGGGCTGGGCTCACTCCCGTGAGCATACAAAATCTAATAGTCCGCGCGGAACTAGTTGGCCGCGCCTGAGGTATATGAGCGTTGGGACGGAGAGGCTTCGCACAAGAGATTGCAATAGCAAGATGAGTCCGCCGATAAAATGACAATCTAAGGAAATAATACTTATTTAAAGTGCATACGTTTTTTTAAAAAACGGAAAGCCGATGTCAATAGTTTAGAACAGTGGACCCCAACCAATGATATAATAAATAATAACTCAAAGCAGATATGTTACTACCGCGCGAATTGTGAAGCTTCAAATACAGGTCAATTGTCCGCTCCTTTATTTAGTCTGCATCGAACCATCGAACGCACTTCACGAACGTACCGCGTCTTGTCAAGTACCAAAATAAATTGAAAAAGCCGTCGTGTGTATTTAGAAATTGTACGAACTATGGCTCCAAAGTAAACAAAACACATGGAATCTCTTACCACTTATAAGAATGCAATAAATACCTCGATTGATTACATTTTCAATTATTTTTTCGAACAATCTGAAAAAATCGAATTTCCGCCATGGTTCAGGCAAAGAAAGTGACAGCGATATGGTTTTGACGCAAGAACGATAAGGATGGTTGCGCTGCTGCAGCCATAGAGTAGTTAGTGCAGACTCGCCACATGACTGTTAGATGGTGACTTAAATGCCTACAATTGCAGTTTATTTGTATTCTATTTTTATACGCTATGCGATGTCTTATGCAACTGTACTGTACTGTAAAATGAATGAGGAGTACATTTTGCTACCAATGATGAAGCAAAACAATTGAAGTATCGCATTTTAAAATCATTTTTGAATTCCAATGTTTTTGACTCGCTCTTAGGGGGGTATTACATTATCATTTATATTGGATCATTTACAGGATCATATTATATAGGATCCAATAAAAATTATCATTTGATCATATCTGCATATTACATTATCATATAACATTAATCCTATTATACGTCATATGTTGTTTCAATAGCTAATGGGGAGCGCTAACGCTGACAGGTATTGACATCAGTGTTACTAGATCTCAGAGAATTCGATTTGTCAAAAGACATCGTCATTTTTAATATGGCTTGTTTTTTGTTATTTCAGCAAAATTATTCAAGTATATAATTAGAAAAAGAATTACATTACATTATTTGAAACATACTAACGAACAAGAAATTAAAAACTCTTTTTTTATATTAAATAACTGGCAACACCAATTTCTATGACCGTATTGGATCCAATCTCTCAGCAAATGTTAAAAATCTATGATCAAGGAAGAAATGAATCATTTATCTATAATACATGATCCAATATAAATGACCCAATGATCTAGGATCCAATATAAATGATAATCTAATACCCCCCTTAGAACATTCAAAATAACAGACCCCTATTTTTAATCATAGAGCTCATCTCATACTAATATTATAAATGCGAAAGTGTGTCTGTCTGTCTGTCTGTCTGTTACCTCTCCACACCCAAACCGCTAAACCGATTTTGCTGAAATTTGGCATGGAGATACCTTGAGTCCCGGGAAAGGACACATTATAGTTTTTATCCTGGAAAAATGTACGGTTCCCGCGCGATAAACAAATTTTGGTGCAACGGAGTTGCGGGCTTCATCTAGTAATTGATAAATACACAAATATTCGTCTCCATTTGGCACATAAAAATAATCCGGAAATACAAAAAATTTCAAAGAGACAGAAAAGAAATAAATTAAATCTTTTTGAAGGTACATAAAATATGTATTTTATGTAGTAAAAAATGATTAAAATCGATAGCCTCGATCCTTCACGTGGTCTACTTCTTACCTGAACCTGTGCCAAATAACATAAAAATTGCTCCAGCAGTTCGCGAGATAAGCCCTTTCAAATAATTTCCCTCATTTTTTCACATTCTCCTATTAGTCTTAGCATGATAAAATATTGCCTATAGCCTTCCTCAATAAAGGGGCTATAATATCTAACACTGAGAGAATTTTTCAAATCGGACCAGTAGGTAGTTAGCGCGTTCAAGTTAGCCCTTTCAAATAATTTTCGACGTTTTTTCCTCATTTTCCTCTATTTCTTCGCTCCTATTAGTCCTAGCGTAATAAAATATAGCCTATAGCCTTCCTCGATAAATAGGCTTTCTAATACTGAAAGAATCATTAAAATCCTTTGCGTAGTTTTAAAGACTAAAGGGAGCAAAGGGATATGAGGGAAAAAAGCGACCTTATTTTATAATAATATGTATAGATATCGATATTTATTATTACTTAAATATTTTGGTGTTAAAATTTTCAATTAATGTAAAAGTAACTCTTACATATGTTCTTTCATTTCTTACCTTATTTTAAAGCTGGCAACGCACCTGCAGCTCTTCTGATGTTGCGAGTGTCCATGGGCGATGGTAGTTGCTTACCATCAGGTGACCCGTTTGCTCGTTTGCCCTCTTATTTAATTTAAAAAAACCTACTAATTAATATAATATACATATTTAGCCCGGGCATACGACCGATCCTAAAGTAATGACTCTAAAAAAATATTATGTAAATACAAAGAAACAAAAATTTACACGTTATATACCACAAGTACTAATATTTTTAAAAATATTCAATGTGTACTTTTGTTTTCCTACGACTTTATTATAATATGTATAGAATATAGCACAAAGTTTAATAAAAAATAATCTAACAAACAATTAGTTTTATTCAATGTCTCTTCTGTTCAACAATAACAATATTCTCTTATTCTTTGTCGCGCATGCGCGCCGATGCGCCTGTCAAGTGCAATTCAAAACCATCTCAAAACATATAGTTATTCTATTCTATACCATTCATTACGTATTATCTGTCGCATTCATTGTTGTAACTATGGTAACCTTTAGATATGACAGAGGTAAGTACGTATTTGAATTTGAAAATTGTTTGGAAGCAATTTAAGCTGGAAGATAGTATGAACGTAACAGATCTGTATTTAGTAGAATATCATTGACCCCAACCTTTTTTTCATGCGGGCCACAAACATGTTTTGGTCTTGGTGTCGCGACTCGACGAAAAATTTTTTAGGGTTAAAAAATAACTTTCTTCAAAATTAAAGATTTAATATTATATTTCATAATATTATTAATTATATTTAGACGCCTATTTGGCAAACATCGCTTGTCAAATGGCAGAATAATGATCAAAAACATCAGTCTTGAGCTAAAGGACTATGAAAAGTACAAATAATAAGGTCATAAATAGTCATGTTGAGTGTTTTCACACGACACACGACCCGACACGACAAAATGCGGTGACGATTCCGTGGGCCATACATTTCTATGTACCGTTTTCACACGGAACGACACCGCACAGCACGACACACGATTTTGAGACGACAATCCGCTATGTCGTCACGTTTTTTAGCACAGATAAAAAAATTACAAAGATATTATGAAAGTTGTCTGTGGTTCATTGATTCAGTTTGAATTTTGAACCAGGCCACTAAAATTACTGCCAAATAATACAATATGCCCCGCGTACCACTTGACGTTAGAAAGGATCATCGAACTATCTTTTATGACCGCTGTACACTCTCGCCGAGAGCTCTCGGGCGAGAGTCTCGTGCGAGAGCCCCTTGCCCGAGTGCGATCATGTACATTCTCGCTTAGTTCAATCGCAGTTAAGAACTCAGACAAGATGGACGAAAACGACCATTCACCATTCACCATGCATCGAAAGATATCATTGTAATCCAAAGATTTTTAATCATATTTAATTTTATTTCTCACAGATAATGACTGATAATGTCGTTTATTATTGTTATTTTACTGTTCTACACTGTCCAATGGCGGGACTAGTACTGAAAGACGCGAGAGTGTACAGTAGTGCGCTCGTTTTCCTCGCGAGACCCTTTGTCTCGGGCGCAAAATACCGACAACGGACCGAGAGGGTCCGAGACAGGCGAGACGAGGCGAGCGCACCCATTTACACTCTCGCACTCGGGCCGCCTCGCTGTGTCTCGGCGAGAGTGTACAGCCGGCTTTAAAATTATATTGTACAAAACCCAACCATAGATGACATAATATTTTTAAGTACTAATGGCTGGTTTACACGTACTAAGTTGATAAGTAGTTAACTTAATTTTAAATTTGTAAATTGTAAACACAAAATTTAGTAGCCAATAGCAAGTTAAAATTTAGTTAAGTAAGTATAGGGTCATAAGTTAAAATTTAGTTGACCATTTATCTACTTATCACGTGTAAGCCAGCCATAAGTGAATGCGGTGTCGTCGCAGAAATCGTCGCTCGTGTGAAAACGTTCTTAGGCTGTTTATAAACGTATAAACTTCCGAAACCGCAATCTGCATTCGCGCATGGGCAACCGGCAATGGGGTCAGGAGACCCCGACTGGGAGTCGGGAACTCAAAGTTGAGAGTCGGGACTCGGACTTCGGGACGGGAGTCGGGAGTCGGGACTCGGGAACTCGGGACTCGGGAAGTCGGGACTCGGGACTCGGGAGTCGGGCGGGGGCCGGGAAGTGGGGACTCGAGTCGGCCGTAGCTGGTGGCATAGTTTAAAATTAAATTTTAAAAGTATTAATGTCAAAACACTCGCTCTATCATCTATGGTTATAGGAGTAAAAGTTGGTTTTAGGTTCTGTGCTATGGTTTATCTATCTATTGCCAAAAGTCGTAAACATAAAAACATTCTTGTTTTCGATATTTTTAAGAAATTCTAACTCAACATGGAACAAGAAAATAAACCTGGTGAAACTGTAACAAAACCTACCGAAGATGGTGCAAATAATACGAGCACGGAGCAAGAAACAAGTACTGTTACTACTCCAGTGGATCAGAATAATGAGGCTGAAGCTTCTTCGGAATTATCCAATGCAAAGGATATTCAGAAACCCTCACCAAAGAAACCGAAGAAAAGGAAACCTAAAGTGCCTCGAGACGTTACTGCACCTCGCCAACCATTAACAGGTATGTACCTACAGCTATTTACCTTGATACAAGTTACCTGTCTATTATTCCTAAAGGAATAGAAAATTACGGTTACTAGTCTGGTACAACATATTTAGTTTAAAGCAGGGATGTTACGAATATTCGTATCCGCAAAGATTTGGACCAGGGATGTCGTGAATATTCGCATCCGCATCCGCAATCCGCATAGATTTTGACATCTGCATTCGCAATAAATCAATGTCATACAAAGAAACAGTGCTTGCGCTGTGTTTCGCCGAGTGAGTGAGTTTACCGGAGGCCTAATCCCCTACCCATTGCACTTCCCTACCCTCCCCTATTTCCTTCCCTACCCTCCCCTATTACCCTATTCCCTCTTAAAAGGCCGGCAACGCACCTGCAGCTCTTCTGATGCTGCGAGTGTCCATGAGCGACGGAAGTTGCTTTCCATCAGGTGACTCGTTTGCTCGTTTGCCCTCTTATTTAATTTTAAAAAATACGAATTACGAGTTGCGACAAGAAAGAAAATGGGCAGAGTCTACGAATGGCGCGTGCCGTTCGTGCGTGACAATGACCAATGGAAGCAAAAAAAATCAGCCAAGTGCGAGTCGAACTCGCCCACTAGGGATTCCATACCATTATAATGCGAAAGTAGGAAAAAATGTGTTTTTGTTTGAGATAAATATTTAGTTTATTTTAATTTTATTATTAACTAGCTGTAATTGCCAGCGACTTTGTCTGCTTTAAGTTTTAACATAGTATAGTAACAAAGATTAATAGTTTTCCCCTTTGTATTCCTAATATAAAGGGTAAAAACGGGACCCTATTGCAATGACTTCGCTGTTTGTCTCCAGGCTTGTATCTCCAGAACTCCGCTAGATAAATAGTTGTAAATTTTACAAATTATGTATTTCTGTTGCTGCTATAACAACAAATACTGAAAACAAAATAAAGCAAATATCTAAGAGGTGCTCTCATACAACAAACACTACTTTGGCCTTTTTTGCTGGACATAAATAATGGCAACAGGTAGGCACTTGACAATATGACCACAAAATACTCAATTATTTGTTCATCTTAATTTATTTGTTCCATTAGGTAGGTACAGATAGGTTCAAACTAATACATTTACATCCTCCATCCCATCCCTTATTTTAAACCCATGGGGGTTGAGTTTATTGTTAGGTGATGTAAAATGTATTATTAGGTAAAATAGTCTGCACTAACCATAGATTTGGATTAATTATTATTAATTTGACTATTGGCAATAAAAATATAGAGGTTCTTTTTCTCATTAGAATGCAATTTTCAGTTTTATAAAACAAAGTATAAAGATTTGTTGGTAAACAACATTTCTATGGCCATTGAAAAATCAATGTTTTTTTCTTAGAGGCAAGATAACAAAAAATTAAAACCGACTTCCAAGGTAAAAACAATAATAACATTAATATGAACTAAAAAGTATTAAATAATTTTTACTATCTAATAGTGCCTTTTTCCGAGTTCGGCTAAACCTCAACTATTTCTGTACTCAATCTTCATTATTTTGAAGTCGGTACCAGATAGCTGAATCTTCAGTCCTCTGACAGAATATTTGAAACTTTTGGAACTGGCACCGACTTCAAAATTATGAAGATTGAGTACAGAAATAGTTGAGGTTTAGCCGAATTCGGAAAAAGGCACTATTAGATAGTAAAAATTATTTAATACTTTTTAGTTCATATTAATGTTATTATTGTTTTTACCTTGGAAGTCGGTTTTAATTTTTTGTTAAAAATAATAATAATTTCACTCTTTTTAGTTACACTAGTATGTAAACCTTCGCGTATATTTTACGTATTTTATTACAATTTGTTAAGTGTTGAGATTTGTAAACTTTATATTTTCTTAGAAAATTTAGTTCCGCAATTCAACAACAGATGTCGTTGTTAAGCATCTGCATCGCGGTATCGCTTACTCGACAGCATTTGATATAACTAATTCGCTACAATAATTTTTTTCTTCTCGCTCACACTCACTGGTTGTCTTAATTGATATTACGCCAGAAGGATTAACGTCCCAGGGTAACCCTACAGAACCATAAGACCAGTTTTAGGCGTATGACGTCTTTTCTTTACATTAAGAGGTACAACTCACACTCACAAAATAATATATTATCAGTGAAGTGAACAGTAGTTAGTAAAGTATTCGATCTGTATAATATAAAGTGGTAAAATATTCGATCTGTCGTCTGCCGCCACGCGCCGCCCGCGCGACACCGTCGCACAGTGGAAAATTTGGGTCCTTATCGGCTCAAAAATCTGTAACTTCAAGGTTTTTCATCGTATTGTATTGAGATTTGGCACATGTATACAGTGATATACAAAGATTTTAAAAATAATCAATTTTTGTATTTTTTTTTCATTGTATACATATTTATTTTAGGTTAAAAAAAAAGAAAAGATAAAAAAGTAATACGAGTAGTTTATTTTTTATAAATAAGTACTAATATGAGTAAAATTATACTTATCACACAAGCATAATAAAATACATAAAATTATAAAATCGTATAGTATCTATCTATGCCTCACACCAAACTAATTTATCTTAGATTAGACAAATCTTATAATATTATTGGTTTTATTCTAGGTTTTAGTTACTTATAATGTTATATCTAATTGTTATTATCCTCGCTATTCCTAACTAAAATTACTTCCGGTGTAAATGTAGGATCACCTTCAGGTACCACCTTCAAAAGACTTAGTGCCTCTTCATCAAGATCCTTCACATTTCTCACATAAGGTTTTCTTAAACTTGAAACGTATGGATCTGAAGTATATAGAAGCGTTTTAAATACGTCTTCATTTGTAGCTATACGGGAACATTTTCTGGCATGGTGCAGGCGCATATTTCTGTAGTCTTTATTGCGCGACTCTAGTGCATCTTCCGACAGTTGCCCAATAGGAAGAACAGAAAAATGTTTGATCACGCTTTCTCCGTGTATAAGTAATTTGTGCACGGAGGATGGCATGTAGTACAAATCATAGTTACTAACATAAATTCGCGCAGTTTCTAAGGCATAAACTCCAAATTTTTCGGGATCGATCATCATTCCAGAAGATAGAGCTTGTAAAATAATATACAAGCGTTTAATCAATGTTTCATCAACACCTGTTATGTTCGCCGAGCAAGTGTAATTGTAAAAGAACCTTCGTGCTATATTTCCATCACTTGAGTTTCCACTTAATTGACGAGGTTTGTCGATAATTAATCCTAGCTCTTCCCTGAAACGTTTTTGAACAAATTCCTTCTTTTCTTTCTTCAATTTCTTTTTTTCTTCTGTTGTAGCAGACCAAGTCTTAAAGTCAAGATTGTAGCAAATGTGTAATACCATTTCCATGCAGCGAATCCTGGCATGCAATGTGGATAATCCATATTGGTAAGCACTTTCATTTTCAGGTCTAGCAATCACTTTTAATAGGTCATTCATAAGTCGAGGAGTAGCCCCACATATCGTGCACGTAGAACCCGATGGAGTTTCTGTTAGGACCTGAGCCACCTTACCATCAATCATTGTTAGAAAAAGTTCGTGCTTCACATTTACTGCAACACCATCTTTGTTTATTAATGACGGGCGTAGAGATTCAACTTGTCTGGTAATTTCGTCTACAACTGCCTTAGTTTTTTCAGGAGTTTCTTTACAAAATTCAATAGAAATGGGTCTACAATAACGAACAGATGAAGGTACTGGATTTTGCCAAATAATGGCTTGTGGTTGTGAGAGGTCATCAATTAATCTAATGGGAACTAATGAAGTGACGAACAGATTGGCATCTGAAATAGTTTCCGATTCTTCTGGCAGTTTCTGCTTGTATTGACTTTGGCCAGATGAACCATCACATCCCCATTTACAGTAAAGGATTAAATTTCTGTGTTGTTCTAGGAAAACTGGATTAATTTTTAAAATTCTGGCAACTGTGTGGTCCAGTAAGTCTTGTATATTAATCACTTTAGCATAAGTATTTGTGATTTCGATTGTAGAAGATGGTGGATAGCAAGTTTGTTTTATTTCTTGTATTTTGTAATATGGGGGAAACATTGTACACTTTCTTTCGTTGGTTAAATTTCTTAGGTACATATATTGTGCTTTAGTTAGATCTAAATCAATAAAAGCACTCAATGCTTCTGTATCAGATAAAATCTTCATTTGGTTTGACTCTTTCCACATAGTCGAGAAAACTTTTTTCTTTTCGCTCTCAGAGTTTCTTAGCTCTTCAACAAGATGAGCCTCTGCATACTCACCTAAGGCCCGCGGTCCTTGCAAAAATGCGTTACAAATGTGCTCAAACCCATATTCTTCTAGTAAAAGAGTGTTTTTCCTTTTCTTTGTTGATTCTGAGGAGTCTCCATAAACAATGCACGGTCTTCCTCATTTACCAGAAGTTGATGGCAGTGAATGTGCTTCAGACTCCGGAAACTATACTGAATATCCTGACTCCAGCCAGCTTGTATTATTTCGAATAAATTCGTCCTTTTTCCGTGATGCTTGAGCCCAGCGCTTATTGAAAGAAGGCAGAATATTTCTTTGAATGTCACCAATTACAAAACACAAGATGTTTTCAGAAACATTTAATGTTTGCTGTAGAACTATGGACAACGATTCCAAGGTTCTGCCACGCTCGATATAGGGAATGATGAAATCGCCCTTAGTACAGTTGAAAGTTGACATTTTAATGGAAATAACCAATTTAAATAAGTGTCACTCAATATGAAATACACGCTGAAGTGTGCAATTTGAAGATATTTGCTTCCCCTTATATACTGGTTTTTTAGATATGAAATACGTACTAATATGAATGTTATGCATATTTACTCATGCACGACGAGTGCAAAATAGATGTTAAGCTATTGCTATCAAAATATTGTGGTTAATATAGTTTTTGTAAACTATGTCAGCAGTAACCGCAAAAGATACCGAATTATCTACTCCGACCGCTATCACATTTTTTCCCATAACTGCCAGGACCGCAAACTTCCGCAGCAGATTTTTTTAATTTTTCATTTATAAATAGTTAGGCTATCAAATAACACATAAAGTTGCGCGTCGGGAGCCGTCGGTAAATGTGAAAACCTTCGACGAAAAAAAAAGAAAAGTGAAAAATAGGGTATGTCAATTTTTAAGTACTTTCTCAAAAATAAAAAGCATATTAAAAAAAGTTAATAGCTCATTATTAAGAACATAAAATATCCTTTTTAAAAATGTATAAAACCGCATGCATGTGCTAAATACTTTTTTCACAATATTCATTTGAATTACGTGTATGCAAACATTTGAATGAGCCATCCGCTACTTCAACTTACTTCAACCTATGAAAAAAAAATATTTATGCAGTTTTAGAACAAAAAAATGTCTGATTAGGATTATTTGGTTATTAGAGTATCGAATGCAATAAATATTTCATCCAAATTGTGATATTTTTAAAATCCATTTATGATATGCTCTAGTTGTACCATTTTCCATAGTGCACAGTGGAAAATTTGGGTCCTTATCGGCTCAAAAATCTGTAACTTCAAGGTTTTTCATCGTATTGTATTGAGATTTGGCACATGTATACAGTGATATACAAAGATTTTAAAAATAATCAATTTTTGTATTTTTTTTTCATTGTATACATATTTATTTTAGGTTAAAAAAAAAGAAAAGATAAAAAAGTAATACGAGTAGTTTATTTTTTATAAATAAGTACTAATATGAGTAAAATTATACTTATCACACAAGCATAATAAAATACATAAAATTATAAAATCGTATAGTATCTATCTATGCCTCACACCAAACTAATTTATCTTAGATTAGACAAATCTTATAATATTATTGGTTTTATTCTAGGTTTTAGTTACTTATAATGTTATATCTAATTGTTATTATCCTCGCTATTCCTAACTAAAATTACTTCCGGTGTAAATGTAGGATCACCTTCAGGTACCACCTTCAAAAGACTTAGTGCCTCTTCATCAAGATCCTTCACATTTCTCACATAAGGTTTTCTTAAACTTGAAACGTATGGATCTGAAGTATATAGAAGCGTTTTAAATACGTCTTCATTTGTAGCTATACGGGAACATTTTCTGGCATGGTGCAGGCGCATATTTCTGTAGTCTTTATTGCGCGACTCTAGTGCATCTTCCGACAGTTGCCCAATAGGAAGAACAGAAAAATGTTTGATCACGCTTTCTCCGTGTATAAGTAATTTGTGCACGGAGGATGGCATGTAGTACAAATCATAGTTACTAACATAAATTCGCGCAGTTTCTAAGGCATAAACTCCAAATTTTTCGGGATCGATCATCATTCCAGAAGATAGAGCTTGTAAAATAATATACAAGCGTTTAATCAATGTTTCATCAACACCTGTTATGTTCGCCGAGCAAGTGTAATTGTAAAAGAACCTTCGTGCTATATTTCCATCACTTGAGTTTCCACTTAATTGACGAGGTTTGTCGATAATTAATCCTAGCTCTTCCCTGAAACGTTTTTGAACAAATTCCTTCTTTTCTTTCTTCAATTTCTTTTTTTCTTCTGTTGTAGCAGACCAAGTCTTAAAGTCAAGATTGTAGCAAATGTGTAATACCATTTCCATGCAGCGAATCCTGGCATGCAATGTGGATAATCCATATTGGTAAGCACTTTCATTTTCAGGTCTAGCAATCACTTTTAATAGGTCATTCATAAGTCGAGGAGTAGCCCCACATATCGTGCACGTAGAACCCGATGGAGTTTCTGTTAGGACCTGAGCCACCTTACCATCAATCATTGTTAGAAAAAGTTCGTGCTTCACATTTACTGCAACACCATCTTTGTTTATTAATGACGGGCGTAGAGATTCAACTTGTCTGGTAATTTCGTCTACAACTGCCTTAGTTTTTTCAGGAGTTTCTTTACAAAATTCAATAGAAATGGGTCTACAATAACGAACAGATGAAGGTACTGGATTTTGCCAAATAATGGCTTGTGGTTGTGAGAGGTCATCAATTAATCTAATGGGAACTAATGAAGTGACGAACAGATTGGCATCTGAAATAGTTTCCGATTCTTCTGGCAGTTTCTGCTTGTATTGACTTTGGCCAGATGAACCATCACATCCCCATTTACAGTAAAGGATTAAATTTCTGTGTTGTTCTAGGAAAACTGGATTAATTTTTAAAATTCTGGCAACTGTGTGGTCCAGTAAGTCTTGTATATTAATCACTTTAGCATAAGTATTTGTGATTTCGATTGTAGAAGATGGTGGATAGCAAGTTTGTTTTATTTCTTGTATTTTGTAATATGGGGGAAACATTGTACACTTTCTTTCGTTGGTTAAATTTCTTAGGTACATATATTGTGCTTTAGTTAGATCCAAATCAATAAAAGCACTCAATGCTTCTGTATCAGATAAAATCTTCATTTGGTTTGACTCTTTCCACATAGTCGAGAAAACTTTTTTCTTTTCGCTCTCAGAGTTTCTTAGCTCTTCAACAAGATGAGCCTCTGCATACTCACCTAAGGCCCGCGGTCCTTGCAAAAATGCGTTACAAATGTGCTCAAACCCATATTCTTCTAGTAAAAGAGTGTTTTTCCTTTTCTTTGTTGATTCTGAGGAGTCTCCATAAACAATGCACGGTCTTCCTCATTTACCAGAAGTTGATGGCAGTGAATGTGCTTCAGACTCCGGAAACTATACTGAATATCCTGACTCCAGCCAGCTTGTATTATTTCGAATAAATTCGTCCTTTTTCCGTGATGCTTGAGCCCAGCGCTTATTGAAAGAAGGCAGAATATTTCTTTGAATGTCACCAATTACAAAACACAAGATGTTTTCAGAAACATTTAATGTTTGCTGTAGAACTATGGACAACGATTCCAAGGTTCTGCCACGCTCGATATAGGGAATGATGAAATCGCCCTTAGTACAGTTGAAAGTTGACATTTTAATGGAAATAACCAATTTAAATAAGTGTCACTCAATATGAAATACACGCTGAAGTGTGCAATTTGAAGATATTTGCTTCCCCTTATATACTGGTTTTTTAGATATGAAATACGTACTAATATGAATGTTATGCATATTTACTCATGCACGACGAGTGCAAAATAGATGTTAAGCTATTGCTATCAAAATATTGTGGTTAATATAGTTTTTGTAAACTATGTCAGCAGTAACCGCAAAAGATACCGAATTATCTACTCCGACCGCTATCACATTTTTTCCCATAACTGCCAGGACCGCAAACTTCCGCAGCAGATTTTTTTAATTTTTCATTTATAAATAGTTAGGCTATCAAATAACACATAAAGTTGCGCGTCGGGAGCCGTCGGTAAATGTGAAAACCTTCGACGAAAAAAAAAGAAAAGTGAAAAATAGGGTATGTCAATTTTTAAGTACTTACTCAAAAATAAAAAGCATATTAAAAAAAGTTAATAGCTCATTATTAAGAACATAAAATATCCTTTTTAAAAATGTATAAAACCGCATGCATGTGCTAAATACTTTTTTCACAATATTCATTTGAATTACGTGTATGCAAACATTTGAATGAGCCATCCGCTACTTCAACTTACTTCAACCTATGAAAAAAAAATATTTATGCAGTTTTAGAACAAAAAAATGTCTGATTAGGATTATTTGGTTACTAGAGTATCGAATGCAATAAATATTTCATCCAAATTGTGATATTTTTAAAATCCATTTATGATATGCTCTAGTTGTACCATTTTCCATAGTGCGTCGCCTCTGCAGCGCTGACCGCCGTGTATTAAACAAACAGGTGTTGTTATGTAAGACATAATTATTATTATTAGTATATCCATACCTATGCCTTGTACTACTATCTATTCTGTGCCATGAGACATTGGTGACCTTAACACGACGTGGTAATGATGATGATGACGATGATGATGATAATGATTATAATGATGAATATTAATTGCATAGTAGCATATGCTTTCTGTTCTTAAAACAACGCCGAAACTCCCAAACGTGTATCTTTAAGGAGTCAGGAGTTCTCTCAGCATCTTCGAAACTATGGTATACCTTGACCCAATATTTGACTTTTTGGTAGCATATTCCTAGTACACTTCACATAAAACCAAAATCACCATATGTTTCCATATAAATTTCGAGGAGTTCCCTCGATTACTCATGGATCCCATCATCAGGTCACCACTTTTATGAACATGGTACCAAATTGGAGTGAAACCTAATACAACAAAACAAAATTTTCGAAAATCGGTTCACAAACGGCGGAGTAATCGTTGAACATACAAAAATAAAAAAAAATCCACAGCCGAACATATAACCTCCTCGTTTTTTGGAAGTCGGTTAAAAATCCAGAATTTTTTTTCTGTTTTATAAAAGACCATAAAATAAGCTATCATTAATCTACTGTCTTAAAAAATTCCTGATATTTCAGAAAATACAAATATCCTTAGGTCTTATTGATGTCGTGTATTTGAAAATCTACCACTTTTAGAAGCTCATAGCTAGGCAACGATTGGATATAGATACAAAGTGTAAAGGACAAAGTTGTAGAGAATTTTATTAACTTTTCTTATGTAGTACAATAAAATTACGTACGAAGCACCGTTTCCGTAAATTAGTCAAAAAACCAAAAATTGGGTCCTTCTTTGCCCCCCCTTCCTTCCGGCGCACCCCGGAGGGGTCAGGACTTTTAGTATGTTTATCTCCTAACTAGTCCAAACAAAGTTCCGTAGTCATAATTTCTGTTTTCGACTTTTCCAACCACATCCCCTTTTTGAGCATTCATTTACTAGGCTAAAATAAATCATTACGTGTTTGTTCGTGCTGTGGATTACTCATCGCAGTACGATAATCGTATAGTGTTTACACAGATATTTTGAGTGCATATTATAGTGTGAAAAATAAGCTCAGCTGCTTAAATTAAAATTGCCAGGTTACAGGTAACTGCAATTATGTTACACCGGTATTATGCATAATATAGTAGAATGTTTTTTTTTTATTGCAGGCAAAGGTTATCGTTTTATTACAATATTCGTTCTGTTTCCAGCTTGGTTCCAGTTATTAATAGTATTGAGGACAATGTCACCACCCACACAACGTAATACAATATACTTAATATATTATATGGAATAATTTTTAAACAAATTAAGATGACCATGTTAAGGCTGACTATTAAAAGATACTCTAGCAAAGGGCGAAACACCACATCTCTAAAAAATCGGCCAAGTGCGAGTCGAACTCGCGCACGAAGGTTTCCGTACCATTATAGAGCGAAAGTAGGCGTTTCTTGTATGGTAATAAAATAAAATTAATATTTAGGGGTTGCCCTTAAATATTAATTTTATTTTGTTTTTAGTAAGTAAGTGTATTTGTTGTTATAGCGGCAACATCTCACATTCTGTGAAAATTTCAGAAGTCTAGCTATAGCGGTTCTTGAGACACAGCATGGCGACAGACAGACGGGCAGACATCGAAGTCTCAGTAATAGGGTCCCGTTTTTACCCTTTGGGTGCAGAACCCTAAAAACCATTAACACATCGTTGGTATCGCAGACACAATAGATTTTCAATTGTTAGGCGGCAGCCGGCTATCGCTTGAGGATTGATGGGATAAAAAGTCGATGCACCCAGAAGAATTTCTTCATTTATGTACTAGTAGCGACCCGCCCCGGCGTCGCACGGGTATAAAATATATTATAGCCACTGAAAAATGATTAAAATCGTTAGCCTATGATCCTTCACCTGGGTTTCTTCTTATCTGTGCCAAATAACATAAAAAATGCTCCAGTTATAGTCCAGTAGTTGGCGAGATAAGCCCTTTCAAATAATTTCCCCCGTTTTTTTCTACATTCTCTTATTAGTCTTAGCGTGATAAAATATAGCCTATAGCCTTCCTCAATAAATGGGTTATCTAACACTGAATTTTCCAAATCGGACCAGTCGTTTCTGAGATTAGCGCGTTCAAGTTAGCCCTTTCAAATAATTTTCCCCGTTTTTTCCACATTTTCCTCTATTTCTTCGCTCCTATTAGTCTAAGTGTGATAAAATATAGCCTATACTGCCTATAGCCTTCCTCGATAAACGGGCTATCTAACACTGAAAGAATCATCAAAATCTGTTGCGTAGTTTTAAAGATTAAAGGGAACAAAGGGACATGAGGGAAAAAAGCGACTTAATTGTTTTATATATTATGTATAGTTAGAAGATAGATATATCCGCATCCGCATTTCCGGATGAGAGGCTCTTAAAATCCGCATCCACATTCGCATCCGTGGACGTAAACAAATCGAGATCCGCAACATCCCTGGTTTAAAGTCAAGCTAGTTGAGATAAGATCCTCTTGCAGGTTATGTCAGATATCTCAACGAAAGGAGAGATGTATTACGTGCTGAGCAACCAGAACTGGGCTTTGCAGAATTGACAAGGCAGCTGGCTAGCGAGTGGAGTAAACTTCCCGCTGAATCAAAACAACACTATTTAGATGCAGCAGACCAAGACAAAGAAAGGTAAGTGCTATAATATGTTTGAAACAAAGAAAATATTATATTGTTGTCACAGTATAGTTTGATTGAACGGCTATTTTAACCATTCGGCTGCGACATATAGATAACAATGTATTGAATAAAAACACAAACACATAAAGTGGCTGAATATTATTCGATTAAAATAAAGAGAGAATTTATGAGCTTACTCCTGCAGGTCGCAAAACTGTAAGTTTCAAACCTACCTTTTGACTAAAAATATTGGTTGCCAGTATAAATTTGCTAAAAATGTTGAAGCTTTATCTTTAATCAAATATATAAAATAGAAAATTGAGATGTAATACCACAAAATTTTGAACTATCCTTAATTTTGTATGTGTACCCAATTGGGTACAGCGGCGGTAAATGGGTTAAACTTTAAAGCAAGACTAGAAAATTTTATAGAAATGCTGTTCAAGTTTTGGACTTGTCTTGTGGTTTTGAGCATAATAGTATGATGTAAAAAGTTCTTGTAAGTTATATCTGGGAGCACTAATATTTCTGCACTCTTATTTCTTCAAAATAGATCCCTTATTTTAAAGGCATTCCTATTAACTTTCTAAATAAATTGGCAGGTACATCAAAGAATGGGCAGAATACAAGAAAACTGATGCATACAAAGAGTTCAGAAGACAACAATTGGAACAAAAGGATACCGGCAGTGTTGCCAAAAAAATCAAAACAACTACTAGTAATGACGCTACCAACCAGACAACAGGTATAATTACAATATATTAAAAATGAAATAGAAGCTAGTTTTATAATTTAAAACATTTATATTCTATAATATAAAAATGAATCGCAAAATGTGTTGGTAAGCGCATAGCTCAACAACGCCTGGACCAATTTGGCCAAATCTTTTTTTTAAATGTTCGTTGAAGTTCAAGGATGGTTTTTACGGCGAGAAAAATTAGAATTATTGCTGGAAAAACCCTAAAAATAGCCATTTTCTTTTTCCCATACAAACGATTTGTAACTAAAACGTAGTCAATTTGAGCTTTATTGCTATGGTATAAAGTTCATATTAAATTACAAGCACTCACTTTCGTCTAAGCAATGTAGGTGTGTTCCTAACGTCAAAGATCATATCTATCAAAACAATGTGCGTGTGTGCGTTGGAGCACAGAATACATAGTTGGAGGAGTTTGCAGGAGTTGACTGGCTGCATTAACTTTCCTCAAAGTTTTTGTCAGTTAACTCGATCAAAAGATGAACTTATTCAGAAGGTGTTTCCAGATGTTTCTCAAAATTACAGAAACCATGATTGGTTGAGCGAACGAGCTATACTGGCTGCAAAAAACATAGATGTAAATGAATTAAATTTCAACATTCAAGAACAAATTACAGGCCAATTGAGGATATATAAATCAGTTGATTCAGCTACTAATCAAGATGATGTAGTCAACTATCCACCGGAATTTTTAAACTCGCTGGATTTGCCAGGATTGCCACCTCACAATCTTCAATTAAAGGTTGGATCGGTGGTTATAATGTTGCGAAATATCAACTAAACCGCGTCTTTGCAACGGTACACGGTTAGCGATAAAAAAATTACTAAACAATGTGATAGAAGCAACTATACTCAAAGGAAAGTATAAAGGAGAAGATGTTCTCATACCGCGCATCCCAATGATTCCGACTGATGTGCCATTTGAGTTTAAACGACTACAGTTTCCAGTGCGGCTTGCTTTTGCTATGACTATAAACAAGTCCCAGGGGCAATCATTAAGTGTTTGTGGTATTAATCTAGAAAACCCATGTTTCTCACATGGTCAATTGTATGTTGCCTGTTCCCGTGTTGGAAAACCATCAGATTTGTTTATCTATGCGCCAGGTAATCAAACAAAAAATATCGTATACCACAAAGCACTACAATGATAATAATAATAATTATGATTCACATGATTAACAATAAAGCGATTACTTACTTTTAAATCCTTATATATGTTTTATTTAATTATTTTTTATTCACAACGCCCTATCACCAGGGTGACGGTTCTGTTCAGGAGAATTTTTTAAAATACGTAGGCACAAAAACTGCCACATTACAAATCTTTTTGACAGGACGAAGTCTGTCGGGTCAGCTAGTTTAACATATAAATAAATTCTTGAATACAACACATTATTATAAATTATGCTTACTTTGGTTGTATCAGTTTCAGCACCGGGTCCAGTGGTGGAACAGAATATGGTAACTAACAACCCTCCGGCTTCCAACGCAGTGAGGCAACCAACACCACCTCGACCACGACCCTGTATTACCCCAGCTTCTGTGAGTGTTAACTTCTTACATTACTGCTACCTGACATCTCTTACCTGCTTTGTTTTCTCTACCTATTTCCAAGCTAATGGTACGTTTCTACGCTTGCCGAACCTTGGCAAGCGTCCACAAGCATAAGCATGGAAAGAGAGTATCTGGCTTGGCTTGCGTGAGTTTTCGGACGCTTGTATACCGGAGTAGTGTCGGTTTTTGGACACAGATCAAATGGCATTTGCGGCAAACGTTTGCGACGCGTTCACATGTTGGCGCGCGCTTAGTAGCCACTGTGATCTCGCGACGAACGCACGTCTAGTTCTGACTCAATAATCGGCCAAGTGCGAGTCGGACTCGCGCACGAAGGGTTCCGTACCGTTATGGAGCAAAATTAGGCCAAAAATTGTGTTTTTTTGTATGGGAGGCCCCCTAATTTTTTTATTTTATTTTAATATTATGTATTACTAATTATTAAATTACAAATATAATTAAGGATTTTGTGAAAATTTCATGTCCCTACCTGTTGCCATTATTGATAGCGAGCAAAAAAAGCCAAAAAAAAAAACATGTTTGTTGTATGGGAGCCCCCATTAAATATCAATTTAATTTGTTTTTAGTATTTGTTGTTGTAGCGACAATAGAAATACACAATCTGTGAAAATTTCAGAAGTCTAGCTATAGCCGTTCTTGAGATACAGCCTGGAAACAGATAGACAGACGGATGGACAGACAGACAGACATCGAAGTCTTAGTAATAGGGTTCCGTTTTTACCCTTTGGGTACGGATTACGGAACCCTAAAAATGAGTAGCTGGTCGAACGAAGAGTTTATCCTTTTTGGAATATTACCAAACCGAAAAATGTATCTGGAATCCCAAAGATGTTAATAGCCGACACAAGTTCGGTGTCCGCCATGCTTGGATGTACGTAATACACTGACGCATTCACAAGCGTGGAAACGACTTCCAAATGCAAAGCGAGATTTGTGGACACTTGCCTTGTAGACGCTTGCCGAGGCTCGGCAAGCATGGAAATGTAGCATAAGATTTAAAATATTGTACTGTCAGAGCAGTTGATTCCTAGGCAGATGAGAGACCTACATAGTTTGGTCGTGTAACATTAAACCCAGGCAACAGATCACAATTAATGTTGAATTGACACTATCTGTCCAAATGATGTTGGCCTAGGAATCAATTTCCTCGATGGTATATATTTACGGCTAATAGCCGAAGTGCGGCTACACCTAAATTTAGCCGGCTACAACTAGGTGCAGCCTGCCACATGCGGTTAAACCTAGGTATATCCTACTTATCTTCGGTTACAACTAGATTAAAGCGGCTAAAACTAGGTGCAGCCACACACCGCGAATGCGCCCTCCTGCCAACTCGTTCCTTCCTATTGGAGATGTACAGGTGCCCATTGGTGCGGAGTTGAAGTACCTGGGTCTGGTGTTGGACTCTAGGTGGTCCTTCACCACTCACCTCCGCCGATTGGTGCCCCGATTGAAGAAGACGGCCGTGGCCCTCGGACGCCTCCTGCCCAACTTAGGGGGTCCTGGGTCAACTTGTCGGCGGCTCTATACAGGGGTCCTTCAGTCCATGGCCCTGTATGGAGCTCCTGTCTGGGCGGACAACCTTAACACCCAGAGCAGAGCGTTACTGAGAAGTCCTCAGCGACTGATGGCGCTACGAATCATACGCGGATATCGCACAATATCCTGCGAAGCAGCGGTAATCCTCGCCAGAACCCCGCCTTGGGACCTGGAAGCGCGGGTTCTGAGCGAAATCTATTATCGCACGGCGGAAGTCAAAGAGAGGGGGGACCGTGTATCCACTGAACTGACCGCTCGGTGGAGGCGTCAGGCGCGCATAATTATAATGCGCACCTGGGAGGACCGGATGGCAACACCAACGGCTGGACGCGCAGTGGTGGCAGCGTTTCGCCCGCACCTGCAGACGTGGGTAACGCACTGCAAAGGCGTCCTCACCTTCCGTATGGTGCAGATGTTGACCGGGCACGGGTGCTTTGGCCATTACCTGCACCGTACGGCTAGGAGAGAACCGACGACGCAGTGCCACCACTGCGATCACGGAGATGACACAGCGCAGCACACGCTCGAGGACTGTCCGGCATGGGCAGAACAACGAGCGGTGCTCTGCGCTACTATCGGACTTGACCTAAGCCTCCCGGCCATAGTGACGGCTATGGTTCGGTCGAGTGAAGGATTCGACGCAATAGCCAACTTCTGCGAGGCCGTCATCTCGCAGAAAGAGGCTGCCGAACGGGAGAGAGAAGCGGACGTGGCCGCGGATCCCGTTCGAAGACGGCGCGGAGGGCGCAGGCGCGCCATACATGAGCGCCAGCTCCCGCCGTAATCAGGGCTCGGGCAGCGGATTGGGGAATCCGCTGCCCATTGCACGAGCCCTACCCGGTAGAAGAGCGCCCGGTGCCTCGGGCTGCTCTCCCGAAGGCTCAACAGCTCTACAGCTGCTGCGATGGAGTCTGCCAGACAGATGCCGCTAACTGGGCTGCCGCAGATATCGCCCCCGTCGGCGGGTCCGGTGGCCCAGCAGCGTAGCGGAGGAAGGAGGCACCGGTGGGTTTTAGTGGGTAGCCCCGGGTGCTCCTCCTTACCGCAGCACCTGGGGAGTCCCACATACCCCGGCGACCACTCCCCCGGGTCGCTGGGGATGCGTAAAGCATTTCCCACCGATAAAAAAAAAAAAAAAAAAAAAAAAAAAAAAAAAAAGGTGCAGCCACACACCGGTGGTTAAACATAGATGTATCCTATTTATCATCGGCTAGAACTAGGTTTTCAGTTCAGTCGTTTTGAGATTCTAATTTTGCGTATCCCGATCGATTCAATTACATGGAATAAAATATACAAGACAGGGATGTTTAAGTGACATTTATTATTTGACAGGCAAATATCTTTTAACAAAAAAGACGTTATTACAAGTAATTAAAACACAAAATATTATAAATCTTCTCTTTATAAACATACCGAACTAGACATCTTTGGCGCAAAGATAAAAAAATAAACATAAAAAATAAAGCTTTACTTCTTAACTATGAAAAAATCAACTAAGGGCCTGTTTCACCGCTTCCCGATAAAGCTCCCATTATCTATTTACCACATAAAAATATCTGCCATATAAATCCACTTGATGTATTTTTTTGGTTCCACCACGTACGTCTCTGTTAAATTACGCGCCAGATAATTAACTCTAACCTTATTTGACAGTCGGAGTGGCAACGTCGCAATTTCCGTCGTACGTTCCATTTTATTCCAACCTTATATTGAAAAGTACAATAGTTTCATAATTTCACATAAATATATTAGAAAAAAACAGCAACAAAAATAGAGTTGACGTATGTATTGATGGATTTACTAAAGTTTTACATAAGATTTGTTTTAAAAGAGTCAAAAGATTTTGATTCAACAACACACATATTTAATATGCAAGGAATATGAAATACGTAAAACGAATCGTAGGTCAATCAAGACATTTGAAAATATTTCAGTGTTCTATGTTCTTCTAAGTAGTTTCTTGAATAATTTACCTAATATTTTGTGATTTGTATTATAGAATGTAGACTAAAAAATGTTTATATACGAGACGCTATATTAGACAACGGAAAGAATCGCGAGAGAAGTGTAAATTTTCCCATGGGGATTGAGGATACTATACTACTATAATAAAAACACGATTTCGTTGGAAACCTTGTTTCTTTGGTCTGAGTTGGAAACAGACAGTTAAGACAATCAAAGAAGCCTCAAGGAAGTTCTATTGAACTAGTGATACATGTCTAAAGATTGAGGTTAAGTCGAATAAAGGAAATGATAAGGAAACGACTAAGAAGATGGATTTGTGTCTCCAATCTCTCCAGCATGCTGTGCTCTGTCTCATGCATGATGCAGTTCAGTCTTTAGTTGTAGATTAGACAGCTGTTGATACCTATGTTTGAATAAACTCTCTGTAATTTATCATTGGGATCAGATAATACATCTGATCCCAATGACAGCTAGTGATACAGTGAATGGTAAATATTTTCATTAGATAAAATCCTTAATAAAAAAACATAATGTAAATTTATAAGTACATATGTTGTTTGTTTCCAGATTCCAGAATAGATATTATTGTGGCTAGTACTTCTTGCCAAGATGATATAGTTGTTGTGGAGCTTTCACCCAAGCGGCAGCCGGCTGTTGCATAACAAATGAAAATCTATTATGTCTGTGATACCCACGATTGAGGTGCTACTGATCAAAAAACATCCTGCTCTGTGTAAGTTTTCCTGATACTGAATAAATATTTAATCCTTCAAGCCCCATAAGGACACCGGTGACCGCGACAACAATAGAATACAATAGCATTTCCAAGAGTCCACAGTGGACTTTTAGAACATTTACATTTACTCAGTATTATTAAAATCTCAAACATCATAATCTGTGAAATTAGTAATGACTCATAAGTCATAACTCATAACCCAGAGGTAACAAGTTCAACCACCCAGTGTACTTAACATTTTTGTGACATAATTATTATTGTATCTGATCTGACTTAAAAGTTGATCACCTACCAGTCTTATACCAGTATTTGTGTTCAGTGCAGCTGGTTGATGTTGATCTTGGGCAGATTTGCCTCCCTAGCTGAAGTTTGCAGGATATCATTATTTAAGTATTTGTTATGAAATACTTGCATATTAAAAATATGTATTTCCTTACAGGTAAACCCGAAGCAAAAAGATCTTTTGATAAATTAGCCGAAGAAAAGTTCGAATTTGTAAAGCTACAAAAAACCCTTCTTGAGGAAGAACTCCAGGAATTTTTTTTAAGAAACAGCTGATGTTGAAGATGGAAATGCGTTATAAAAAAGAGTAGATAACTTGAAATGGAGAAGGAAGAAAGGCTATTCAAATATTTTATATTATACTTATTTTAATAGCTTTTCTTCCTCCTCCATTTCAGTTAAGTGTTAGTTTTAAAATGTGAATAAGAAAATAAAAAGTAGTAATTATAAAACTTAATTTTAAATATTTCAATTGTAACGGTGATTGAATATTGAAGGATAGTAATATATACTTTTTGCATTAATACTTTTATTTCTCTCTTAAATTTATTGACACATTCTATTTTTAAAACACAAACATTATTTTGTTACATAATAAAACTTAAATGCTATTAAGTATTAACCCTTAAACTCATCAACTCCCAAGCGGCACCCGGCTATTCCGTCTGTCTGCCTGTCTTTCTGCCTGCCTGCCTGTCTGCCTGCCTGCCTGTCTGCCTGCCTGCCTGCCTGCCTGTCTGTCTGTCTGTCTGTCTGTCTGTCTGTCTGTCTGTCTGTCTGTCTGTCCGTCTGTCTGTCTATCTCCAGGCTGTAACTCAAGAACGGTAAAAGCTAGAGATATGATATTTTCTCAGATTATGTATATCTCTTGCCGCTATAACAATATAAAATTAATATTTATGGAGGGCTCCCATACAACAAACATGATTTTTTGGCCTTTTTGCTATATATAAATAATGGCAACAGGTAGGTACTTGAATTTTTCACAAAATATATATATATATATATAAAACTCAAAGGTGACTGACTGACATGGTGATCTATCAACGCACAGCCTGTACCACTGGACGGATCGGGCTGAAATTTGGCATGCAGGTAGATGATATGACGTAGGCATCCGCTAATAAAGGATTTTTATTAATTCTACCCCTAAGGGGATAAAAGATTGTATATATAATTATAATTCTTAATGAGAGCGAAGACGCGGGCAAAAGCTAGTTTAATTATATGTGTTCTTTTAATAATAATATTAAAATAAAATAAAAAAAGGAGGACCATTCCCATACAAAAAACACAATTTATGGCCTACTTTTACGGAACCCTTTGTGCGCGAGTCGGACTCACACTTGGCTAGACAGATAAAGACATACAGACAGACAACGACGTCCAATGAGTTTCTTACGTTAGTAACATAGAATATCGTTGACGAAGTCTCAGTAATAGGGTCCCGTTTTTACCCTTTGGCTTTTGGTTGCGGAACCCTAAAAATCATCTAATTCATCTTCTAAAATCTCTAAAAGATCCATGTTTATTCAAAATATCATTATAATATTATATTAACTTGAAGAAAGTTCACACAACACTGAACTGCATCATTACGATAACTGGCAAAAATATAATGGCTGCAGGATGGCTGCAGGCTGGAAATATTTTCGCGATCTCAAAAAAAAAGTTTTGTTATCTGACAAATAAAACCTTTAACAGCCACATGATCGGGCTGATAGGATATCAATGATTTTATCTGCTTGATTGGCTTATCAGACACGTGTGGAACAGAATTTTTTGCATTATCTGTCAAATAGCCTATTTGACTCTTTATCAGGAACCGGTGAAACAGGCCCGTCTTGTTTCGGACTGGCATGGTTTATGGCTTGTCTAGGATAAGATGTCTTATATCTCTACCGGGGTGATGATACAAAATCGAATCAATCAGGAAACGCAAGATACGAATCTCAAAATAAAACCAAAATCCTTAACTGACCTGAAAACCTAGTTCTAGCCGATAATAAATAGGATGCACCTAAGTTTAACCACCGGTGTGTGGCTGCACCTAGTTTTAGCCGCTATAATAAAGGCTAAATCTAGTTGTAACCGAAGATAAGTAGGATATACCTAGGTTTAACCGCATGTGGCAGGCTGCACCTAGTTGTAGCCGGCTAAAACTAGGTGTAGCCGCACTTCGGCTATTAGCCGTAACATATATACTCAAATATAAATTGATAATAAATAATCATGGACATCTATTCTTTTAGGGAGAAGAGCTAGCAGGCGACACGGACATTCCTATTTTCACAGATCAGTTTCTTCAACACAATAAACTACGAGAGTCAGAGCTAAGGCAACTTAGAAAAGCCAATTCAGATTATGAGCAGCAGGTAAGTTCAGAAAATTTACCTAGATTAATACCTTTATTAACTGGATTTGTCAGCTAACGGAGGCCTTAGCTAGGTCCTGACAATTAAAAATAAAATACTGGGCCAACGCTAAAACACGGGCGGATGCGAGCGCGGGCGCTCGCGTCGAAGACCGCCGCGGGCTACGAATCCGCGGGCCGTCGCGTGCGCCCATCAATGAGATGTAGTACATATAATTTTTATCTCGAGCGTGTACAGTTGGGAGGAGTAAATTAGGTACCTACCATGGATTAATCCTTCGATCACCAATTCCAGGAAATCTTTTGTTGTCACGGCCCATATGGGCCTTACGGGGCTTGAGGGATTATTTGCTAATTTGTTATTTGTCAAAAAAACCTCAACGGAAACTTTGTCGCCCGCCGTCCGCCGCGTGTGTGACAGTCCGTCGACAGCATCCGCGCTCTGTCGCGCCGTCGCACGCGCTTGCGCTGTCCATACTATTTTTCATTTATAATTATTATACACACGCGAGCGTGCGCCCTTAACATATTATTATATTGGAAACTTATTGGTGTCTTTTTTAGAATGCAATATTGCAACGTCACGCTGAGGAAGTGGGCGCCGCGACGCAGAGACTCCGCGCCGAAACCGCAGCGGCTGTGGAGCGGACGGCCGCCCTTGTCGCGCATCGCCGACTCCTTGTCACCGCCTTGGTGAAAGCCCTACATTCAGTTACATTGCCTCTACAAGGTTTGTGGTTCAGTTTATAACACGGTCAAATTAACTTGACGCATCGCTGGAATGCAATAACCTGTCCGCTTCATAATGACGTCATTAAACCATGCGTCCTACATCGATCGGAGGTTCTAGGAATTCACATTGTATTCTTTTGTTGTCGCGAGCACCGCCGCTGTGACCGCGTTGTACATAATGTTATTTTTTGTGCACTTGCACCTCACTGTATTAAGAAAACTTACTCACTAATATTATAGTCTATACCAGCGGTCGGCAGACGGCAACACGCGTTTCTAATATGTACTCAGTAGTTACTAATTATTATTGCCACTTAAGTAGCTGTTTGTGCCATTTTTAATAGAAACTTATTTCCTTTCAATATGTGTAGGTATATTAGGTATATTGAGCTTCTAGGGCTTATAAGAGTATGAGGTCTGCGGCCTGCCTCTAGTTTTTTGCCACCTTGTGGCCCTTGCCAGCCAAAAGGTTGCCGACCGCTGGTCTATACTATAGAATATAACCTATAAGGCCTATCTATAGGTTAGGAGTCTTCGTGTTTTGTTAATTGCAGTAAGACGAAATTAACTTTTTTTTTGTTGCAGGTGGACCTACTGGCGCGACAGAAAACAATATTGATGAGTACATGGAGAAATTGCAAAGTTTTGCTTTAGAAGGGAAGAATAGTGGTATTCTGAAACAAGCAAAAGATGTCCTGAATAAAGCTGACCTGCCATCTGCATAAATATATTTATTATTAATCATTATTGTCTACAAATCTTAATCAAATAAACACTTATAAAATTATGTACTATTTATTTTTCATAAGGAATATTATGTTAAAATACACCCCCTCAGAATATCTCCAATATTGAAACTGTCTTCTTTCTACTAGTATTAAAGTGAAAATAAAGAAGATAATATTTCCTGATATTTTTATATTATAGGCTTTTTAAATACTTTCTAAATCTGAAACACATTGAGGGTAAAATTAAACTTCATTATTTGTAAGGGCCAACGCCCACGCGGGCGCGGTTGCACGCGTCGGAAGACCGCTGCGTGCGAGCGGGCACCCGTCGCGTGCGCCCATCTTATTTAGCGCTGCTAGTATAATTTTTGTCTCGAGCGTGTACAGTTGTGTCCAGTAGATTACCATGTATTATTTACTAATTTATTATTTGGCAAAAAGACGTCAACGGATACAACGTCGATTGCGAAAAGCGTGCGCCCGCGCCGTGTACCCGCCGTCCGCCGCGCGTGTGACAGACTGACAGTCCGTCGCCCGCGTCCGCGCTCCGTCGCACGGAGTCACATACTATTTTTGACCGACTTCCAAAAAAGAGGAGGTAATACGTTCGGCTGTATGTATCTTTTTTTTTGTATGTTCCTCGATTACTCAGCCGTTTGAGGGCCGATTTTCAAAATTATTTTTGTTGTATAGGGTTTAACTCGAATTTGGTACCATGTTCAGAAAAGTGGTGATCTGATGATGGGATCCTTGAGAAATCGAGGGGACTCCTTGAAATTTGTATGGAAACATATAGTGATTTAGATTTTTTTCTGAAGCATTCGAGGTAAATGCTACCAAAAAAGTAAGACTTCGCACCAGGTTATACCCTGGATCCGAAGGTACCGAACAGAACTTTTGAATGCTTATAGGTACAGGTTCGGGGATTTCGGCGTTGTTTAAACAACTGAAAGCATAAGCTAACACATCAATTTGATTGATCATCATCATCACAACCATAATTATTATACCATGGGTCATCACACTATGACCCAATTATTGGTACTTTTCGTGATATTTTGCATCGAAGCAGATGTTTTTGACGATGATTTCACTGTTTGTAGACCGATTTTAGAAATTTTTGTGTTGTTGTATAGGATATAATCTTAATTTTGTATAACAATTACGAAAGTGGTGAGCTGATGATGGGATCTAAGAGCAATCAAGGGAAATCCTTGAAATTTATCAAAACGCTCATAGTGGTTAAAATGTTGTTTCTAGTAAGTTAAACATATATTACGAATAAGAGAAATTTCATACAAAGGTGTCTCTTGGTCCAAAGGCACTAAACAGAACTCTTGAACCTTTAAAGATAAAAGTTTGGAAATTGCAGCATCGTTTAGATAACTGCAAGCATTTGCCACAATTTTGCTTACAGTAACATAATGTACTGAATAGTTAACATTCGTATTGGTTATTTACGCATAAAGCCTTATTTTGTAGACAACACTAAAAAGAGTGAAATTATTATTTTTAACAAAAAAATGAAAACCGACTTCCAAGGTTAAAACAATCGTAATATGAACTAAAAAGTATTAAATATAACTCTTACTCTTTAATAGTGCGTTTTTCAGAATTTGTCTAAATCTCAACTATTTCTGTACTTACTACAGTCTTCATTGCTTTGAAGTCGGTACCAGTCCCAAAAGTTTCAGATATTCTGACATTACTAGGTATCGTTGCTAACTGATAACCTGACCAAAATATTTAACATCCACGCTCCGCTCAAAAGAGTTAAGATAAAGCATGCGTCGGCTCCTTGGTTGTCACAAGATATTGTTTCAATGATGGCTAAGCGAAACCGAGCTTTGTGCCGTTATAGAAAACGACCAACGGAAGCGAACTTGGAAAGGTATAAGTCCCTGCGAAATCATTGCAGTCGTCTGTGTAGGGATGCCAAAAGAAGCCACATTCACTCCACTATCAGCCATAGTAACCCCTCCCAACTCTGGAAGTTTCTTTCTAAGATTGGGATAGGAAAGTCTTCTGTTTTGCCTACTAATATTAAAGATTTAAATGCGCTTAACGCTATTTTTACCAGCCCACCAACTTCGGTCGACCAAGCTACCAAAGCACGCACGATTTCCCATCTCTCCTCGATTCCTCTACCTTCCTATACTCCATTTTCGTTTAAACCAGTCACCGAGGACGACGCTATGAAACATATTAGAGCTGTAGACGTAATCGTCTTCTGCAAATGCAAATTCTACTGCAATTGCAAGTGCAAATGTCATTCCCTTACCAAAAACCTCCAATCCTTCTTCCTTATCTCAATACAGACCTATCTCCATACTACCCTATCTCTCCAAAGTCCTGGAACACATCGTCCACAAGCAGCTCCCCTTCTTCCTATCCAGCAACAAATTGCTTTCTCCCCTCCAATCCGGATTTCGCCCTGGCCATAGCACTGTCACTGCTCTGCTAAAAGTCACAGATGATCTGCGGCTAGCTACGGAGGAAAAATGTGTTTCCATTCTGGTTCTTCTTGACTTTAGTAGTGCTTTCAACTCAGTAGACTTTGATATCTTCCTTTCCATCCTTCGTTCCCTTAACGTGTGCTCCTCAGTGGTAGAATGGTTCGACTCATATCTTCGGGGACGCTCGTAGCGGGTTCGATCTGATGAGGTTACCTCGGACTGGTGTGATCTCGATGCGGGGGTCCCACAAGGTGGCATTCTCTCTCCTCTTTTATTCTCAATTTTTATTAACACAATAACCTTAGTCATTTTGCTATGTAACTTCCATCTTTATGCAGACGACTTGCAGATTTATCGTTAATCGCACATTGAAAGCATTAGTGCCGCAGTCCAGACCTACAATTAATAGAGCAAAGTCTATCCAATACACTCTGACATTGGCAACCCACGAAACTGCCATTAAAGAAGAAGAAGTAGTGCCGCAGTCAGTGACGTTAATGCTGATCTACAGCAGATTGCAGATTGGGCTAACTGTCTCCTTCCTTTACAATCCCATATCTCCATCTTACCTCCTAGATCGTTTCAATTTTGCTCGACCTCTTGACATGCCATGCAGGTCTAACGTTAGGACGAATCTATCCCTCCCCTCCCATCGCTCCAACTTCTTCTCCTATTCCTTTACCGTTCATGCAGTTAAGACTATGGAATTCCCTTCCCCACACCATTCGTGACAGCCCTTCCTTCGCTGTCTTTAAGAAGCGACTTAAAGAGCACTACCTCAACAATGAATCCTGAAGCTCATATTAAATATACATATAGTATGTATTTGTTTATTTTTGTATGTATTTTTGTAAGTAGGTATATTTTTGTATTATAACATATTTATTATTTTGTATATTATAATATATAAATGTGTATTATATTTGCATTAAGTATATAATTATCAATTTTAATAGTAAGTATGTGTATTATTCTATAGATTTATAAAATTTATCTGTGCACGTCCTATCTGATTTCCCATCACATTTCTCTCCGTAGGGCTGCTGGAAGAAATTTCTGTCAGAGATAAGCAGTACCTGCTGTGTCGTTTTTCTTCTGTGTATATTTCGTGTTAAAATGAGTGTGTGTGCAATAAATAGTACAGTGGACCCCCGGTAATCCGGCAAACATTATGCAGGGCAGTGTCGGACTATCGAATTTGTCGGATTATAGAGCACTGCCTAAGACCCCTATAGTCCGGATTTTTTTTGGAAAGAGTACCTTGTAATCCGACAAATTACATATCTAATGACGAGACGAGAGTCTATATATTATACGTACATATGTATGTACTTTGAAGTACAAATCAGACTTAATTTATGTAAGTCGAATTTAGTAAATTAAATAACAATTGAGAGCTTACGTTTTATTATAAAATTAAGCATAAATGCACATACATATCTACCAAAATAATCAAGAATTATTAATCAAAATCATGTAGTGAATACGATCTAAAATATCACATTTTTCTTTAATTGTCAACATTTTGTGCTTTCGCTTCTGGGTTTGTGACGACATTACTAGGTACTACATATACCTAATACACAATGAATAAATAGTAAACAATGAACGTACGCTAGGCCGTACCGCTATCACTAGTAGTCAAATTAAAACTAAGTAAAACAATGCATACGCGTCGAGCACAATAGCGGTGGCGCGTACGAGTTGTGACCTGTTCAAACTTGTGTGATCTATATTAGCAAAGATTGTCAAACATAATTCTGTCATGTCGGATTACAGGGGGCGCCGGATTAGACAGGGGCCGGATTATCGGGGGTCCACTGTAAATAAATAAATAAATAAAATTACTGAACTCACGATTAAATTTGCTGGTACCGACTTCAAAATAACGAAGACTGTAGTATGTACAGAAATAGTTGAGATTTAGACAAATTCTGAAAAAGGCACTATTAAAGAGTAAGAGTTATTTAATACTTTTTAGTTCATATTACGATTGTTTTAACCTTGGAAGTCGGTTTTCATTTTTTTGTTAAAAATAATTCATTATACACACGCGAACGTGCGCCCGCGCGAGTTTTAGCGTTGGCCCTTAGAGTGAAGCCAAACGAGCGTAATTTGTGAGTTGTCGCAGAATTTCGGCTGGCAGAAATTCTACTACATTCAGTTTCATACGAAAGTCCTATGTGATTCACACGAGCGTAATTTTGTGAGTCAAGATTTGTATGAAAAGATATTTACGCGACAGAAATTCTACGACGCCCAACTCACAAATTACGCTCGTTTGGCTTCACCCTTATAAATAAATAAATAAAATTTATTTATAAGGGTGAAGCCAAACGAGCGTAATTTGTGAGTTGTGGCTTCACCCTTATACATAATATTAAATATAATATGAATGGTTCAGTCTTCATCATCAGAGTCTGTCATTTGCTCCTCTTTCTTTATTCTTTCTTCTTTGATCCCACACTCCTCTATGTCATACTTGTGCAAACTCTTCCTCCACATTTTGATCAACATATCCCAAGATCTACGACTGTACTTGCAGTATTTATCTGGAGTCTTAGGGTCGCCCTTTGTGCGTTGGTCACTATAATGTAAAAAGAGTATTGTTAGGTGGAGCACTGCAATTAATCTTTTCCATATTTTTAGCTCCTATTCCTATAGCTTCCTAACCAATGCCCGCTATTGTTAATAACTTGTCAAATTAACCTGCCTTCCCTCTTAAATTAAACATAAAAAATAAGATGTGAGTAGCATGATAAATAGACTAACACCGCCTAAATCACTTTTTGGCTACTTTGAAATTTTGATGCCATTCACTAGAAAATCGGTAGACGCATCATATCAGCCAAGGGGCCGTTCATGAAATATGTTCGCATACAAGGGGGATGTAGGGGTTTTGCCGAGTGTGACAAGGGGAGACAGGGGGTCTACGGCAGTGTGACGTTCACCATTCATAAAAAAATTGAACTAAGTAATCTTTGACGATTTTTTTTTCAATTTTGTAATGATATGTCATTTATTTCGTAATCAAAATAATTTGTGTTAATACACAAATTATTTTGATATTGATTGATTTGATAATTCAATCAAAATATACCATGTTCAGGGGGGAGGGGCTAGTTTTTGTGACAAAATATTTACAGGGGGTCACAGAAAGTGTGACACAGCATGACAACCGGGGGGAGGGGGTCAAAAAAAGTTCTCACTGGTGTGACTATTTTGTGAACGGCCCCCAATCAAGAACACATATTGCTTAACAAAAACTACTAAAATAATTAAATAGTAAACCTGCTTTATGGGATCTATACAAAATTATGCAATTGTTTTCTCTCCTGAGAAGTTGTTATTTTTGATTTATGCCGTGTTTGAACTTAAAGGATATATTTGTATTACACTACAATAGTAATTTAAAATAAACAGTTTACTTACAATGGCACTTTTTGTGTATACATTTCGTAACCAACTGTGTTTTTCCCATAATCAATCTGTTTTTGTCTCCTTTGCAGAACATCTGGATCTGTTTCTATTTCAATGACTTTTTTCTCAGGTTTGCTGAAAAAAAATTAAGTAGTGTAGCATTTCCACTTAATACCTCAATCGTGAGAATCATAGACACAATAAATTTTCAATTGTTATGCGACAGCCACCACTTGGGGATTGATGGTTTAAAATGTTGTATATTAAACCTATCAAGAAGAAGAAGAAGGATTGATGGACCACAACAGTATAAAAGTTTCATTGTAATAAGTACCTCTGCTTTTCACAATCCTTTTTGTTATTTGGCTTAGATCTCTTCCTGCTTGGTACGCTTTCATTGCTATTGCTTCTTGTTCTTTCTTTGCTGCCCTTGAATTCTACACCAAGAGTATTTTTATTAAATAACACCAAAGTAATACATCTTAATGTAATACATATTATTAATAAGTACCTCTTATTCATAATAATTAGAAAAAATATCTTACCAAAAACATCATCTGGAACTTCATTTTTTGCCCAATTAACACCATTCATTTTATTAGAAATATTAACCTAAAAACAAACAAAAATTATAGAATAAAATACAATCAAACAAGATGCCAAGGAATACAAAAAAGTAATGAAACAAAAGGTTTTTGTCCTAGTTTTACCTATGTGCTTATAAATGTGTTATCTGAAACTATGCCTTGATTGTATTTTCCTTACTGAAGGTTAGTTGTTATTCATTTGAGAAAATTATAAAACAAAACAAATCACACACCACAATGCAGAAAAGAAGTTTAAATAAAAAGATAAGGTCACTTTAGCGTCCAACAATTTGATCGTTCGTTTATTAAATTGTATAAATTTTGAAGTTTGAACCTGATTGAGCACGGAAACGCTTATTTTAATTTGTTTTATTGCTAATTTATCAACTTCAACAAACATGAAGCCAATGCAGCGCGCGAAAACCGAAAACAAATTGGAATGAGGAATCTTCAGTTTTCTTCTTTTTTTTTCTTTTTCTTCTTTTTTTGCAACTTGACACAAAGGATGTGTATGTTGTGCCACAGACAAGGTAAAAAGGTAAGGAATATGGCGGGAAAACCATATTCCTCCTATTATAATTTTCATCATCGTTTTCATTATGTGAACTGTATGGATATGTAGTAAATGAAAAATGTTTAATTAATTTCAGATTTTTAGGTCCCTATACTAGTTTGCAACATTTTAGTCTGCAAGCAATAGCTGTTAAGGAGATTTTAGGAGGAGAAGGAAGGTATGGGATTATGAGTGGTACGGCTACCAAGGAAAAATCCTCTGATCAAGTGAGGTGGTATGCAGCTGGCCTGAGCCCGCATGATAGATTTCAGCTGTCGTATAGAGGGTGTAACAGAACAAAGTAATGATACTTAAGTGTGTATATATAAAGGTGCGCGTCCACTGGATCGGAATCGGATAGGTACGCAGCGGACGGATTTCTTGCTTTGTATGTATGGTACTGACTACTGTGAACTGCACTAGAAGTACTGGAACGTCATTCTGCGCCTGACATATATATGACGACACGATGCGCCGTCCGCACCGTCGCGTACGTCCCGATTCCGACCTGGTGGACGCACACCTTTAATCCCCTCCCTATATAGAGTTTACTGTATAAGCCAATCAAGTAGTTAGTAGAGTAGCATAGACAGCTATTCTATTATATTTTTAACCCTTAATAGGGCGGAGGTATTAAATAATGAAAAATTTGCCTTTGTGTTAGTATTTATTCCTATAGTATGACCTATTTTAACTTTATTTATGGAAATCTAAAAATATATAATAATAAGTACGCGAAAATTGGGTGGTAACTATTTTACCATTGCCCATTTACGTCTAGGTGTTGGTGGTAACTATTTGACCTAAGCTCGTTAAGGTACTACAAGTAGAGCTGCTACAGTCCCTAGCTTCTCCTTCTTCTGGAGCAATATGAAAGGTTTTGAAGCATGGGGTCATGGGGTGGCACATAAAGCTACTTTGCAGATGTTGCCAATGATCCTTGATCATATTTGAACACTTTTCGTGCTGCAAAATCGGCATCTGGTAAATTTTCTCTGATCTTTTGGGTAGTGTGGTAACGAAGAGCATCTGATTTCAGCGGGTACCCCAAAATTCCCACCTTGTTTATTCCTGAAAATAAATCGTGGTTCGTTTTTTGCCTCAAAATTTTCGTATATTCCTATCCAACTCTGGCTCTTCTCCACATATTCGTGACAGGCCTCGCAAAACTTAATCGTCGTAATCCTGGACGCTACCGCTCCAAAGTGGTTCTTCCGAGATACTGTCGTCGCTGCTTTCAATATCGGAGAGATCACCATCTAAAATTCTCTCGATTGTAGTGTCCGATAACATTTTTTGTTCGACATTTTTCTGAAATAAAAAATACGATAATGGGCAATGGTAACTATGTAACCACCAAATACTACTATGTTTGTGTAACCGGGCAATGGTAAAAGTTTTACCACCTAGTTTACGACGATTTTCTGAATAGTACAAGGTTCATTTCAAAAATTACTATACGAATCATGCAGGATAACTTAATCAATAATACCACCAGATATCACAAAACCACTTACCTGAATCTTGTTAGAACAAAATTAATACTTTTGAAGTCATACACCTCCAATTTTCAAATTTTTTCGACAATTTTTGTCTGAATGTGGGTAGTTCGCAAACTTTGACGTTAGCGTTATCGTCAGTAGTAATAAAAGTTTCTACGCTATTTACACTTTATAAATATTGAATTTACGGAAGTACACATAGACCGTTCCTTTAAGGTCAAAAAACTGAGGTGGTAAGCAATTGTCCTTTGCCCTATTAAGGGTTAAATAAAACTCATAAAACTGTACTGTAATATTATAATACTGAATAATAGAAATCAACAAAAGCTTGTGGAATAAATCTGTTTTATTGTTTAATTTACCTTATTAGCCTATTTATTTAGCTATGTAGAATAATTTTTAATGCAATAAAACATTTATTTGAGCTCATTTCTTTTTTATTTTTTATTCAGTTTCAAATTAAAAAAAATAACGGATGTAAATTTTTTTTCTTCTAAGTCCGACCTCTTGTTACGTAGTATACAGTTTACATCCTCTTTGTATCTCGATTCTCGCGAGGTGCGAGTGTGGAGCGGGACAGTCAGATTAACGCTTATCGAGAAAATACGAAGTATCCCCTGAGTAGTCTGAGACGAGAAATGAGAATACACTGAATACCTAATTTGTAAAATTTTCTAAATCTAAAATTATTTGAATATCTACGTCTTACGTTTGACAAACTTGTACAAATTGTAAATTAGCTATTTTACTCTACCGCTACAATGTGGCGAAAAATAAAAATAAGATTTTACTTCCAATTATTTTTAATGTATTGGACAATTTGGTGCAAGCCTTCTTTGCCAGCAGATCCACTAATAAATTCCATTTCAATAAGGGAATCTCTACTTTTATACTGTATTTTCATTATTGAATGTACTACTGGTTCATTGGTTGTGCCTGGGTTACTTAATTCTCCTTTATTTGCCTCAAATGTATTATTAAGTTCTATTTTCTCTTGTAGCTTATCTTTCCTTTTTTCATTATTAGTAGTTGAAAACTGAGAAGATTCTATATGAGCTGCCAGTACAGATACATCATCATTAGCTTTTGGTTTTTTGGCACCTGTTTCACACATTCTTTTCATTAATCTGCGTTTTCGCCTCTGGTTTGACCAAGTATTGGACATAGCCACAATGTCTAATACAATTTCATTATTTCTTTTTGTGATAATTTTATATGTTACTTGTAAATTCTGCAGAATTTCTTTGGTTTTTGTATAAATATTATCAAAGCTGTTTTCTACACCTTCAATTTCAGGTAAACTAAACACAATAGTGCTATTTTTCTTCTTGGATTTGTCTTTATGCAATTCTGAAAGAAAATGACTTTTTTAGTAAATCACTAAATGTGTTTATCACATTCATAATGTTTTTTTTTAATTTATGAAAATTATGATTACCTATTTTAGAAAAATCATAGTCTTGAAATGTCCATGCTAGACCCCATCTAGTAATTCGACCCTGACAGAACTCTGTTGTAGCATGCTTAATTCCTTCTGCTTTCAAATCAATAATCAACTCTTTGAGATTGTATTTGTGTCCCACCATTGTAGTAAAGATTCTAGAAATAACAAAAAAATGTTACTACATAGACTTCAATAATCCTTCGATCGCCAATTCTTGGAAATCTTTTGTAATCGTGGCCCAATTGGGCCTTACGGGGATTGATGGGTTAACATTTTATGACTACACAAGTATACAAGTAGTACCTTACAAAAAAAGAAAGAAAATACAACTTACAATATTTTATCTTTAACTTTTTTACTCTCTTCAATTATTTGCCGGCAAAACTGCAACTCTCCTCCTTCTGTTATCAGTTCCTGAGGTGAACCAGTAAAACCATTTTTTGGTGGTGGTCTATAACATAAAAAATATAGTGGTACAAAACTAGGTACAAATTTTTTTTGAAATATTATGCAACAATTACATAATTGGTTGGGTCCATTATACTCAGGTATAATTACATATTATTATAAACCAATACTATAATCTGAATAATCACAAATATTTCTTATTAAATTTTAAATGTTAAATATTAAAATATGTTTAATGAAAATAACGATACCTTGCTGGACTTCGAGATTCCCAAAGTTCTTGTATGTTAGTGTAGAATGGTGGGTTGCACATTGTAAACTGATAGATAAGGGAGTTGTCATTATCAAACAAATGCTCAATGGTAGTATTTGTACTGTTCTTTTTCACTGTAATAATCATTATTTGTGTTGTCACTCTTGAACTGTAAAAATATCTTTTTTATTCATGTCAAAATATCACTAATTAATGTTGTACTTACATATTTACCCGTCAAGTCCCAAGCGGTCGGATTCAACCGTGATAACAATAGAATAACAATAGATTTCCAAGAATCCGTGATCGAGGGATAAATAAAAAACAAAAGAGATACTATTATTGGGCAACCATTTGAATTACCTACAATTAGATATTACTTACATTCAATTAGATTTTCTAATTTATTATTTGCAACATTTTCTACTGCATTGTTATAACTTTCAATATCAGTTTCTGTACCAACCATATGCCATTGATTTTTTACTGCTGCTAGTAGTGGGTAAATAGCACATGCTCCTGTTCCTAATAAATAGATAAAAAATAATTAATACCGGTTACAAAAACCTAAATAAATTAAAACCTCAGAGACATGCACAATCCAAAATCTAAATAATTATTTTACATTCTATGTTGATTCTAAGTTAATTACATACCTATGTCAATACCCCTTACAATATTGCAAGATCCAATACAACTTAATAAATCTTCAATCCAGAGGATGTAATTGAGTCTTAGGGGAAGCGTAGGTACCAGCCTATCTTCAGGTATCTTCACATCGAGATTAAAATCAGATTTCAAGAGGCATTTTGTTAAAACCCTCAACGCATGAGGATCTTTGAAATCTATACTAACTTTTCCAGATACGTCCTGAAAGACAGAACTGCGTAAAAAACTTGACAATATAAGAACCGTAAAGGATTTCCTTGAAACAAGGAAAGTAAAACAGTAATGCAGCAAATACGTACCGTTTTAGCAACGTTTGAAAATTCCTCATACTTTTTGGCGAGTTCACGAAAGTCTGGCGGGTTTTTGTAAATGTTACGGGGATGCATAAATTTATTTAGTGCCATTTTTCGCCAAACTATTATTAATTAAACAGAGAATTAACTAGGCAGGTAGGGTAGTAAACTTACTTGAATTTAAAGAAAAAAATAAACTTTCGTAGAATACGGTACCCTCAGACTACTAAGCTCGCTAGAGTAAAAATTTTCTTTGCTACTAAGGGGATACCATAGATAATACAGATATATATATATAGAGAGGGGATACTACGTATCACAGATTACAAGTATATGCTACGTATACGGTACCTACCGTACCCGTACATCAAAATCACAGACTACTTCTTCTTCTTTTTTATTAATGGCTCCTTTGTGAGTCGCCAGTATCAGAGTGTTTTGGCGGAGACTCTGCTTTAAGAAATGGCTTTATGAAGGAACAAGGTTACGGTATATTGAGACCATAAAGTTAATATAGGTACCTATCGGAATAGAGCAACAATCTCGAGCTGTCAAACGTAACCAAAATTGGTTTTCATCTGTGTGAAAAATATGTGTACGTATACACTTACACAAGCATGATTGAACATGAATTCTATGAGATTATATTGACAACGTGCGGCACGTGCCGACTGGACGTCAAAAAAGGAGTGCTGCTGTCATGTATCACACGTCTCTTTTTACCACGCGGTGTTACTGATAGTGGCATCTCGCTTGCTCAGGCCTTTGTTTCTCTATTCCGCTAGGTATATTAACTTTATGGTTGAGACGCGTACGGTGTTGAACAATCTAAAACAAACACAAACACAAACATTTAGGGTTAGTCCTATACACCTTACAATTTAATTCTGTTATTATAAATATATGTACATAAAGTTTCAACAAAGGGAGTATTTACAAAGTACAGAATGGAAATAAAATTGATAGGGCGAGAAATAGTAGGGGGAAGGAATTCATATAAGGAAGGTTGGAATCTTGGGCAATAGAAAAAAATGTGGTCTAGAGTGCCCTCGTCTAGGCCGCATTCACACAAGGAGCTGTCTCTGACCCTAATCTTTGCTAAGAAAACAGGTGTGCAGCAATGTCCCAGCCTCATTCGACAAATTGTTGAACACACTGTTTTGCTTGCCTTTATAGTGATTGTTTTAAGCTAGCGGAAGCAAATAAAACAAGCAAGCTACTATTTAAAAGTCACTATATTGTCAGTTTAAACAGAAGGAATACACTAGATACAAAGATATACAGTTTGTAGGTTTATAGAAAAAGATATAACACTAAGAAAGCGGAAAGTTAGCGAAGGTAAGAAATTTTATGCTATACGCGTAATCATTATAGGCACGGTCAAGAGGTTCGCGCGCGGCCTCCCGGCGTCGTGTATGCTAGCGGACTGACTAGGCGGTGAAAACCGAACACGCACGATCTCGCCGCTCGGCGAGCTCCGGCGCGCGGCGCAGGCGACGCGTAATCGAACCGGTAATTTAACCGACTGTATCTGCGAGGGATTGTGCATGTATTGTAACGCTACATCAGCCCCCCCGGAGACCGTTAAGGTCGAAAGAAGTCGGGAAAACGAACTCGACGTCCACTTCGTGTTCGACTTATGAGTTTTGGAGGTTCAGGTAGCATTTTTGCGCTTTTATCTTGCGCTACGCAGTCCTTCATTTCGTAGGCTGGCTTAAGTCGATCTATGGAGACGTTGGTAAGTTTGCCTCGAATATCAATTTTATAAAATTTGTCGCCCCGTTCAATAACCTTGTAGGGTCCTGTATACGGTGCTTGCAAGGGCTTACGTACAGCATCTTGGCGAAGAAAAACATGCGACGAAGAAGGTAAGTCCTTACTTATAAAGACTGGAGCAGATCCATGGTGATTAACAGGAGCAGGCTTCAGTTTTCTTAGATTGGCACGGAGACGAGAAATAAAATCTGCGTAGTCTACAACTTCTGTAGGAGACTTATTGAAGAATGTAGCTGGTAAACGTAAAGTCTCTCCGTATACTAATTCAGCTGAAGACAGTCCGATATCTTCCTTTACAGTTGTACGTATGCCTAGCAGTACTAGGGGTAACACTTCGTACCAATCTTCGTTGTCGTGGCACGCTATAGCTGCTTTAAGCTGCCTGTGGAAACGTTCAACCATTCCGTTTGCAGCTGGATGGTAGGCAGTAGTCTGCAGGTGATTAAATCCGATGAGCTTTGCTAGTTCCTTAAAAAGGTGCGCCTCGAACTGCTTGCCTCGGTCTGTTGTTATCTTTTCGGGACATCCGAAGCGTGAAATCCAACCAGAAACGAAAGCGTTAGCTACCGTGTCAGCTCGGATGTCCTGGAGTGGCATAACCTCTGGCCAACGAGTAAACCTATCGACTGCAGTTAGGCAATACTTGTAGTCGTGTGATGTAGGCAGGGGGCCTATGAGGTCTATATGAACATGGCCAAATCTGTTCGATGGGGGTACAAATTCATGAACCGGCGACCGAGTGTGACGAGATATTTTTGACCGCTGGCACGAGAGACAGGTACGCGTCCAGCTGCTGCATTCCTTTTTCATATTGGGCCACACGTAATGTCGACTCATCAGTCTCATCGTTGCCTTAACGCCTGGGTGACTCAGTCCGTGTAAGCTGTCGAAAGCTTGACGACGGAACTGTGGTGTAAGATACAGACGTGGAGATGAACGTGAAACATCACAATACAAAAGCTTACCAGAGCCAGGAACTTCTATTTTCTGCAAATCAAGTGACGAGTCGTTACATCGTAAAAGCTGCTGGAGCTCGTCATCTGCTTCTTGTGAGTGTGCTAATGTGTCAAAATCGATAGGGGACGAGATTGCTTCTACCCTCGACAGTGCATCCGCCACTACGTTAAAGTCTCCTGCGATGTGTCGTATGTCGGTACTAAATTGAGACACAAAATCAAAGTATCTAAATTGCCGGGGTGAACAGTTATCTGAGGCCTTTTTGAAAGCTGCAACTATAGGCTTATGGTCAGTAAATATGGTGAAGGTCCTGCCCTCAACCATGTGCCTAAAGTACTTGACAGCTTCGTAGATAGCTAGCAGCTCTCTGTCAAACGGACTATATTTACGCTGTGCAGTACTGAGCTTTTTAGAATAAAATCCTAGTGGTTGCCATCCGCGGTTTACCTTCTGTTGTATCACAGCACCTATTGAGGAATCGGAAGCGTCTGTGAATATGGCCAAGTCTGCTGCTGGATTAGGATGTGCTAATAAAGTGGCTTCAGCTAGGCTTTTCTTGCATTCTACGAAGGCTTCTTCAAGCTCTTTTGTCCATGTTATGGGGCTATTAGCTTTAACAACTGGTCCAGAAAGAAGCTTGTGTAGTGGCGCCTGAGTATTTGCTGCTCTTTGCACAAATCGTCTATAAAAATTAAGCATGCCTAGGAATCGGCGAAGTTCTCTTATAGTCTTTGGCTGCGGAAAATTCTGTATACTCTCAACTTTTTCGGGCATGGGCGTTGTACCTGCTGCTGAAACCACGTATCCGAGGAATTCTACTCGAGACTCACCAAATACGCTCTTCGACGAGTTCACCACCACTCCATGGTTTTGCAATCGCTGGAAAACTTGTTTCAGGTGTTCCAGGTGTTCGGATTCTGTCTGTGAAGCCACCAAAATGTCATCTATATATGGATAACAGAAATTCAGGTCTTTTAAGATCTCGTCCATGAACCGCTGGAATGTTTGAGCTGCATTACGTAATCCAAAAGTCATGAATGGAAACTCAAACATTCCAAACGGGGTTGTAATGGCTGTTTTGGGTATATCAGCTGGATTTACTGGAATCTGATGATAAGCGCGTATTAGGTCAATTTTGCTGAAGACTGTACACCCAAAAAGATTGTGTGAAAAATCCGCTATATGGCGCACCGGATATCGGTCAGGTATGGTGCGTGCATTCAACGCTCTGTAGTCACCACATGGTCGCCACTCATTGTTCTTTTTTGGAACCAGGTGTAAGGGCGACGACCATGGACTGTCGGATCTTCTAGCAATACCTGTTCTTACCATATCTTCGAACTCCTTGATTGCAATGTGGAGTCGATCCGGTGCTAACCTGCGAGGTCTGCTGTGCACGGGCGGTCCAGGAGTCGTCCGGATATAGTGGAGCGTGTTGTGCTTGATTACACGCATTGACACGTCCCCAGCCGGATGAGTGATATCCGGAAACTGTGAGAGTAAGTCATGATAGCGGGAAGTGCCTATGACAGTTTTAATTTGGCACAAATCAGATGGTGCAGGCCTAGCTAGCGTGGTAAGTGATGTTACATTATCGACTAAGCGGTGAGCTCTAGCGTCCACTAACAAATTAAAGTGCGATAAAAAATCTATGCCGATTATAGGCTTAGTTACATCTGCTATAACAAAACGCCATACAAATGCACGCCTAAGGCCAAAGTCTAACGATAAAGTTAACCAGCCGAATGTGTTAATCGTTGAACCGTTAGCTGCTGAAAGTTCATAATCAGTTTTTACACACTGTCTATTATGAATTAATTTACGAGGATATACACATAGATCTGATCCAGTGTCTACTAAATATTGCACTTTTGTCTTACGGTCTGTAACAAATACACGGCCACCCGATACGCTGCTGCAGTCGCGCGCTGCCGTCTTCACTGACTGCTGGATCCGTTTCCCTGGCGGAATGTACACGGCTCACGACACTTGGTTGATTTTGTTCCAAACCGTCGATGGTACCAGCAGTGCCCAGTGGTAGTGCGTGAGCGGCTCCGGGACCGATGACGCCAATGTGGAGACTGACCACGTCCTCTGGGACGCGAGCGAAAACCAGTTGAAAGCGCTGCCACCTGTCGAGACAGCTCATCGATGCGTCGCGTGAGAAGGTCAATCGTTGCTGTCGGGGCCGCTGGCGCTGTTGCAGGGGCAGGTGGTAACGTGGACGCAGCTGCTACTTGAGGTTGAAGTGCGATTTCGTGAATCTTATCCACGATCTGGGCTATGGCGTCCAGGGGCAGTTCAGATTGAGCCGCTATAATCGCCTGTATGTGGCTAGGTAATCGGTTTGTCCATAACGACCGAATAAAGTCGTCTGGGACATCTGAACCAGCCAAATCGCGCAAGTGCCGCAGGAACTGAGATGGCTTACGATCTCCTAATTCCTCATGAGTCAAAAGCTGTCTCACGCGCTGTTCTTGCGAAGCCGAAAGTCGCGATATTAATTCGTTTTTTATTTTTATGTACTTATTGTCCGCCGGCGGTTTATTTATAATGTCTTTCACTTCACAAACGTATTTAAAATCCAGGTTAGAAATAACATAATAAAATTTTGTTGCGTCACTCGTCACATTCGCTAACGCAAATTGTCCCTCTAATTGTGCGAACCATAATGCCGGTTCGTTCGGCCAAAATGGCGGCACCTTAACATTGACGCGGTGCACTTCTTCGGAATTGTCTTTTTGTTCGGTATCCATATCGCAAAGTCACTTAGTTTATTCACTTAGGGATATAGCACTTTACACTACACTGTACCGTACGTAATGTTCACGGGGTCACCACTATAGTGATTGTTTTAAGCTAGCGGAAGCAAATAAAACAAGCAAGCTACTATTTAAAAGTCACTATATTGTCAGTTTAAACAGAAGGAATACACTAGATACAAAGATATACAGTTTGTAGGTTTATAGAAAAAGATATAACACTAAGAAAGCGGAAAGTTAGCGAAGGTAAGAAATTTTATGCTATACGCGTAATCATTATAGGCACGGTCAAGAGGTTCGCGCGCGGCCTCCCGGCGTCGTGTATGCTAGCGGACTGACTAGGCGGTGAAAACCGAACACGCACGATCTCGCCGCTCGGCGAGCTCCGGCGCGCGGCGCAGGCGACGCGTAATCGAACCGGTAATTTAACCGACTGTATCTGCGAGGGATTGTGCATGTATTGTAACGCTACACCTTTTTGAATTTAAAAAACCATGGCCTTACTGGAATAAAATTTTGAATATTAAAATTGTGTTTTCCTTTATTTTCACTAGTTCTGACCCATATATTGTGCCAGCTATGGTACATGTGGTTTTTGGCTAGCGGAACCAAATCCTGACAAAAGACCATATTATATTGACTTGACACTCCTGTACTTATAGCGTCTTTAGCGTAAGAATCTACAGCCTCATTGCCAGTAATTCCGCTATGTCCCGGTATCCAAGCTAAAACTACTTGTATGTCTTGTGTGTGACACCTGAACAGAAGCTGTCTTATTTTCAAGACCAGCGGGAATTTGCATCTGGAGTGAAACTGATTGGCGATTATGGCTTCCAAAGCACTTTTGGAATCCGAAAGTATAATGGATTTGTTGAGGTGGTGGGATTCAACAAACGAGAGTGCCTCCAAAATTGCCAGGGTTTCCCCTGTAAATACTGAGGAGTTTGGAGGTAATTTGAAATTTAAAACCACATTAACTTTCGGTATCCAAACAGCCACACCAACACAGTCACTCTCCAAAAGCTTTGAAGCATCCGTGAAAATAAGCAGCCAATCCACAAAGTGCTGGTGAATGATGTGTTTAAATTGAGAGTTGGCCATGGGAGAGCCCTTATGTATAGAAAAATTTAGAAGCACTTTTGGATGGAAGGTAAGTGCATTATAGGGAGTGGAGTAAAGGGGATTGAGCCTGCACTGGAAAATAGGGCAAGGAAGACGGGTAATAGTAAGGTAGGAGGTTGACTCGTTGACTTTACCGACTACTTTTTAGACTTTGACTAGACTTTCGACTTGACGATAATCTGGAAAAACAACTTGAAAATTTTGTAAATTTTTTACGTTTTTTTTTTCCCGCCAAAACTTTACTTGACACTGGCCATGGTTTAAAAGCAGAGAGCCATAACAAGAAAAAAAAATTCAAACTTCAAAGTACGCCATTTTTTTTGCCCCTTCGGCTTGTTTTCTGCACGTCACACAAGTTTTCAATTTTATTCATTTTTAAGTCCGAAGAAGTTTGGTGAAAGTATTCAAAGTATCTAACGAAAAAGCACGGTAACAAAATCTTTTAAAATGGTAGATAGAATTGATATGGCATTAGACGACATCATACAAGCAAACAAAAAAGGAAGAGGCGGCGGTGGTGGCGGTGGCGCTGGAAGAAAGTTTGGTGCCAAAAAACCTGGCCGTGGTGGAACTGGAAGTGGCTTCCGTAATGGCCGTACCGGCGGGGTTCTGCGCGGAAGAAATCGTGGAGGCGTATCTAAACCTACTAATTACACAAGGGTAAATCAAAAATATGTCGATAAAAATTAAATATGGCGGACGAACGTGGGGAAACGTGACGCCTCTTTGGTGACAAATGGCTATTGTTTTCGATCTAACAATTCCTTTACCAGGGAATTATTGCTTCCAGTAATAAAGTAAATTTGGTGGAGTCGGGGTTCAAAGACAGCTTACACTAAAATTAAATCCACGTCTTCATGTAAAATCTATTTATATCTACCATGTATCCGTTACATACTCGATACTTCACTATTATTGTTTGCTAACACCTACTTATGAAAATGATGCTCATAAGTTTGGGTGAGCTTTGCGACCGAAACTCGGATCTGTTGCTGGCAAGTAGCAGATCGCTGCTTCACTGTCCTTATGGAAGTTCTCGGATCTCGCAAAGGAAACAACATCGATACAGCAGAGTATATTCCCAGTCACTCCTTTCACCAAGTATTGGGAAATGTCTGGAGCAGTTCAATCAGTATTTGTGGTGCATTGAACAGTATTGTGTTAAAACAGTGATGTGCCAGTGATTAAGACTATATTTTGTGGTTGTAAATTAATTGTAATTATGTAGCCTGCAATTCTGTTCTAATTTTTGTTATAAATTAGTAATGTGAATGTACTAATTTGTAAAACTATTGTTGGCTGAGTATTCAGGGTATACTCGAGGCCGCAATGGGCATTGGTATGATCTATGAAGGGCAACCTATTTCAGGGTGATGTAAACAGCACATGGAAACATGACATGTACAATGAATTCGGTGACAGGAAAATTCAGAGGAGCACCCCGCTCACTACGGGGCCCACCAAGCTCCTCGTATCAAATTTGGATTTTGGAGTTTCAGACTCTGATATACAAGAACTCTTCTCAGAGTTTGGCATGTTAAAAAGTGCCGCAGTACATTATGACAGATCTGGAAGATCACTGGGTAAGGCAATAAGCATTTTAATTATTATTGCATCATCTTGCTTATAAAATATTTACAAATTGGCTTCCCTTGGAGATAATATACAAGATTATATCTAGTATTTCATGCTTAATTTATTATTCTTCTTACAAACTTAATTTAGCCACTAGTTATCCTAATATGTTATAGCAACAAGTACATGTTCAAATATTATTTTACAGGAACTGCAGATGTTGTATTTGACAGGAAGTCAGATGCATTAAAAGCTATGAAACAATATAATGGTGTACCACTAGATGGACGTGCAATGAACATACAGTTGGCGACATCCGAAATAAGCACATTCAGATCTGATGACAGACCCCGACTAGGAGGTGGAAACATTGGCAGAAGAAATTCTAACAGAGGTAAATGAGTACTCAAAATAAAGATCATATTGCCACAGAATATATATTAGTTGTACCAACAGAATTCCCACTAGCAAAACCCGTTTAAAGAATTAACGACTCATGCCACGATACTATAAAGTTCAAATTCCGACCGCGCAGTGCTCGGTGCCTACAATAAAATTATATTTGCCTACATCTCTGCTCTCTTTCTATCGCACTAGTACTAGCACTAGTATTTAAAACTATTTAAATCAAAGTAATCGTAATTTGACTCTATAATAAACTGTACAAAATTTAAATCTATAATAAATATTAACAAAACAATTTAAAAAAGTTCTTAACTCTCATCGTCTTTAGGGATTTTTTGGTTCACATTCCGTGTTAAGACAGTTAAACACTGCGCAATATTTCTTTGCCCTTTTTTTATTGTCCATTGTGATCAGATTAATTTAATAATTCTGTGACAGCGAATGAATAAGTAGGTACGCAGGTAGGCATGCAACAATCAAAACTAAAAACTTGTGCGCGCGCGTCACCGTTCGCCTGTGAGTCCCTACTGAAGTGCCCCCTTAGAGGGGTACTTACAGTTCGATGCCTACAGGCGCGAGTGGGACAGGCCTGATATGGCTTGAATAGTTTAGTTATGTATTTCAATATTGATCACTCTGGTACTACTTTAATGACCTCTGACAATCATTTATTTAAGGGAAAGAGCCAATGACAATGCAAAAATTTGTTAAAATAAAAAAAAAGTTAGTAATACAGAACAAAATATTGTTATCTTGATAATACTGCACATTTAATAATCATTCCAGGAAATGCACCAGTAAGAAATCACAACAGTGGTCGAGTTGGAGGAGGCAGTCGACGGGGTGGCCGAGGGGGTGGCGGTGGCAGAGGAGGTCGACGACCCGTCCCCACAGCTGAGCAGTTGGATGCTGAACTTGATGCTTACGTTAAAGAAATTAAGTGAAGCACAATACATTGTGTTATAAGACTAAAGTGGTTTAGCTAAGATTTTAACCAAAACTATTTTCAAATAGACAAGTGAAATAAATTTCATATTCCTCAAGATATCAAGTTGACATGAAGATGAGCTGTAATAGATATAAATTTCGTAATAAAAGTTGATTTTATTTACCTTGTTGAGATTTAATGTGAAGTCAAATGAGCGTAATTTTGCAGCAGAATTATGTCAACCGAAATTCTGCAACTCACGACTCACAAAATTACGCTCGTTTAGCTTCACCTGTAGCTTAGTAGTAGATATTAGTATTGAAATTCTGCAACTCACGACTCACAAAATTACGCTCGTTTAGCTTCACCTGTAGCTTAGTAGTAGATATTAGTATTGAAATTCTGCAACTCACGACTCCCAAAATTACGCTCGTTTAGCTTCACCTGTAGCTTAGTAGTAGATATTAGTATTGAAATTCTGCAACTCACGACTTACAAAATTACGCTCGTTTAGCTTCACCTGTAGCTTAGTAGTAGATATTAGTATTGAAATTCTGCAACTCACTACTCACAAAATTACGCTCGTTTAGCTTCACCTGTAGCTTAGTAGTAGATAGTAGCTTAGTAGTAGATATATAATGACTACAAATAATATGTTAAAGTAGGTATGTAGCTAAGCTTAGTAAACCTACTATTATATCATAAATTTAATGTCATTCAGATAACTGGAAACATATGTTGATTTTGGTTTTATGTGAAGTGTACTAAGAATATGCTACCAAAAAGTCAAATATTGGGTCAAGATATACCATGGTTGCGAAGATGCTGAGAGAACTCCTGACTCCTTATAGATACACGTTTGGGAGTTTCGGCGTTGTTTTAAGAACAGAAAGCATATGCTACTATGCAATTCATATTTATCATCATAATCATCATCATCATCATCGTCATCATCATTCGTATTAAGGCCACGTCGTATTAAGGTTACCAATGTCACAGTATAGCAATATCCCTACAGTAGTGAAACGAATGTACTTGCGCAGAGCAACGGAGGGGTACCCGCGGGGAAGCGGGCGGCGCGGATCCGCGTACACAAACTCGCGGAGTTTGTGTACCTGCCCGCACAGGGGTGACGTTGGCGCGTTGTCTACGAGTTTTGTGTTGTAAAACGATAACTTATCTTATAAATTATTATAAAATTGGGATGTAATATGTTTTCAGTGTCCGGATGTAAATCTGATTCAATAAAACAAAATGGATTTAAATTTTCATAAATATCGGCTCACAGTTCACACTAATATTGTGTTGGCCTTGGCGGCATTTATTTGCATATCTGTTTTATTGTTTACGTTGTAAGAAGTGTAACATGGAGAGAAACAATAAAGAATAAATTAAAAATCTGTCAAATACCCTGTTACATACTAATTAGTACCTACCTAGCTAGGTACACAGGGCCATACATCAAAAAATGTTACACTTAGTGTAACATTTTGACCTTTGGACCGCCCTTACCGCGCACGTTATAGCGAGTTTTGAATGGCTTCTGTTACACCTGACGTGTGGCCTACCGTACCTACCAATTGTTATATGATTAATAATTGTTGGATACTTTATATATTCCTACTTTATTATTCGTAGATAATATATTCGAATGCGTCTTCATTATTTTAATCCTTCGATAGTGGATTCTTGGAAATCTATTGTTATTTTATTGTATCTTGCTCACCGGTGAGCTTTTGGGGCTTGATGGGTAATGAAATTTTTAAATCCATACTAATATTATAAATACGAAAGTGTGTCTATCTGTATGTTACCTCTTCACGCCTAAACCGCTGGACCGATTTTGCTGAAATTTGGCATGGAGATACTTTGAGTCCCGGGAAAGGACATAGGACACTTTTTGTTCTGGAAAAATGTACAGTTCTCGCACGATAAACGAGTTTTGGCACAACGAAGTTGCGGGCATCATCTCGTAGAGAATTGAAATCATCTAAAAATAAAGTTTCACGTAAATATAGATTAAACAGATTAAATGATAACATTACAAGCACAATATTTTATTTTTATTTTATTTCCCGTTTCGTGGCAACCCTGGCATATCTGCTCGGTACCTACACCGGTGGCGGCATCGTGCGACATCAAAGGCGTTTCGTTACTGTAGGGATAATATTGCTATACTGTGCCAATGTCTCATGGCACAGAATAGATAATAGTACAAGGCATAGGTATGGATATACTAATAATAATAATAATGTACTGTTTGTTTAATACACGGCTCACACAATAGCCTTTCTATTGTTATCGCAATCGCCGGTGACCGCTTGGGGCTTGAAGCATTAGAATTGTTAAATTACTTAGCACAATATTATGTTCACTTCACTGATAATATATTATTTTGTGAGTGTGAATTGTGACTCTTAACAAATTGTAATAAGATACGTAAAATATACGCGAAGGTTTACCTACTAGTCACTAGTGTGACTAAAAAGAGTGAAATTATTATTATTTTTAACAAAAAATTAAAACCGACTTCCAAGGTAAAAACAATACTTATGGCCTGTTTCACCGCTTCCTGATAAGGTGCCCGATAGGGTTATTTGACAGATTTCCCATACTCCATCTGTCAAATTAAGTGGTGGATAGCCTTATCAGGAAGCGGTGAAACAGGCCCTTAATAAAATTAATATGAACTAAAAAGTATTGAATAATTTTTACTATCTAATAGTGCCTTTTTCCGAATTCGGCTAGACCTCAACTATTTCTGTACTCAATCTTCATAATTTTGAAGTCGGTGCCAGTTCCAAAAGTTTCAAATATTCTGTCAGAGGACTGAAGATTCAGCTATCTGGTACCGACTTCAAAATTATGAAGATTGAGTACAGAAATAGTTGAGGTTTAGCCGAATTCGGAAAAAGGCACTATTAGATATTAAAAATTATTTAATACTTTTTAGTTCATATTAATTTTATTAAGTATTGTTTTTACCTTGGAAGTCGGTTTTAATTTTTTGTTAATTTTGCACATTACCTTTAAGCAAAAATTTTTGCACATACTGAAGGGTTAAAAACAGGTGGACGAAACTTTCCGAACAAAAAAAAATTGGGTTCCAAATTTAAACGTAGCTACTAAAGTAAATCGCATAATCTGTACAATTTTTAAGCATGGTCGACTGTGATTGGTTGATAAAAAAGACCATAGAGAATATAAACTACATGAGAAAAAAGAGGAAGATGAAGTTTAAAACTCAAGGTTCGAATTCCATTTTGTGAAAATTATTTATTACAAAAATACAAAAATTGAAAATTAAGTGGATTAATTATTGAAAAACGAAAGGTAAGCCATTGTAAAATGTAAATGTAACCGTAAATTGATAAATTGAAGCAAAACATAACGATATCATACCATGTTCTAATACAAAGTATGTCGTAGTATTATTTGCATAATTGTACAATAATTTAGAACTTAAACTATATTAATATGAAAAAGATAGATTATTATTTCATAGAAATTATTATAATGTATATCAGTATGCAGTTAATTTGGAAAATGATGAAATGTGTATCATGTGTAAATTGTTTTATTGTAACAATACATAAGGTTATTAATTACTATACTTACTATAATTTATGTAAACTGTATGGAATATAAATGAAAAATGTTTCATTAATTTCAGATTTTTAGGTCCCTATACAGCTAGTTTGCAACATTTTAGTCTGCAAGCAATAGCTGTTAACTCGATCGCGGATTCTAGGAAATCTTTTGTTCTCGCGGTCGCATGCGACCGCTTGGGAACGAAAGCAGCAAAGAGATTCAATGCAAGGAGATTTTAGGAGAAGGAAGGTATGGGATTATGAGTGGTACGGCCACCAAGGAAAAATCCTCTGATCAAGTGAGGTGGTATGCAGCTGGCCTGAACCCGCGCCATAGATTTCAGCTGTCGTATACAGGGTGTAACAAAACAAAGTGTGTATGTATAAAGGTGCGATCCACTGGATCGGAATCGGAGCGCAGGTACGCAGTGGACGGATTTGTTGCTTTGTATGTATGGTACTGACTACTATGAACTGCACTAGAAGTACTGGAACATCATTCTGCGCCTGACAAGTATATGACCACACGTGGTGCCACCGTCCGCACCGTATGTCCCGATTCCAACCTGGTGGACGCGCAGCTTTAATCCCCTCCCTATATAGAGTTTACTGTATAAAGCGCTTATTCCACTTATCCTAGCTAGGTTCCTAGATCCTAAATCGTTTCCGATTTAGTCAAGACGTGGAACAACATTTAGAAGCTAGGATCCTAGCTAGGATCCTACCTAGGAACCTAGCTAGCCGCTAGGATAAGTGGAATAATGGCTTAAGCCAATCAAGTAGTTAGTAGAGTAGCATAGACAGCTATTCTATCATATTTATAAATAAAATACATAAAACTGTACTGTAATAATATTATAATATTTAATAATAGAAATCAACAAAAACTTGTGGATTAAATCTGTTTTATTGTTTAATTTACCTTATTAGCCTATTTATTTAGCCATGTACAATAATTTTTATTGAAATAAAACCTTTATTTGAGCTCATTTCTTTTTATTTTTATTTTTTTTAATTTTTGGTATGTTTAGAGTGAAAGGTTTTGCACTTAAAATTTTGTCGTTTAGTTTTAAATTAAAAAAATAACGAATGTTTATTTTTTTTCTTCTAAGTCCGACCTCTTATTACGTATAACGTAGTATACAGTTTACATCCTCTTTGGTTAAAAACTTCTTGGCCACTGAACATAGAGATTTGTTTTTAATTCGTCCCGGTCGGGACAGGCAAAGGGCGTGTTGCCCATACAGCCACTGACCATAGAGATTTTTTTTTAAATTCGTCCCGGTCGGGACAGGCAATGACCATAGATAACCTAAGCATAAGCTCTACAGTCTATACTCCACATACTATGGTAAAAGTCAATGTCAAAGTGACACATGATATATGACATGCATGTCGATTGTCGTGCACAACAAAACTGTTGAGTGACGAGTGTTGAACATATTTTTGTTTTTATTAAAATTCACATAATTTAATATAGTTCTACTAGTACTAATTAAAAAATATCTTTGCCATAAGTATACTTTTAATACCTGTACTGCAGAATCTTTTTTTATTCATACAAAAGGTTGATAAACGAAGATGAATTTATCCGGTATGTTTTACTTTTGAAGATAACACATTTTACTATGTGCGATTTATGCATGATAGGCATCAGTTAATAAATTAATATATATTTCTTCTCATTAAGAGGACGACTCAAGCGGCGAAGACAGCCCTGTTCCTGGGAAAAGGAGCCGACTCGACACATACGGAGCTTCGTCTACTAATTCTGGTAAATCTTTCAATCAGTTTTATCAATTCGCCACAAGAACATGACAATATGTTGTGTATGAAAGCTCCATTGTATAATGTATTCATATTTCAATATTTAGGATATCTTGAACGGCAGTTAAAAATAACCTAAATATACTTACTACTTAATACAAGTATACAACTGCTTAGCTCTGTACTTGTACAGTCTAGCTAGGGTTTAAAAATAAATAAATATCGTGCTTTGCTTTCGCAAAATTCTAATTTACACACATTTATAATATGATAATTATGTCCAATTTTTAGTTTTACAAGAATCAGATGAAGATTCACCTGCATCCTATGGAGACAGCTACACTCCAGACAATCTAAGGGCAAGTCAGTCAAATTTTAAATATGGTGAAGATGTTTCAAAAGGCATGTATAGAGAGAGCAGAAGTAGCCTCAGTGAAAACTGCTCCTCACCAAACTATTCAAATGATGATTATGGAACTGAATACAATAATAAGGATCGTGAGGATGACACAGATAATGACTCCTATCAAACAACCAATGACACCTCGTATTATAATAGAACTGAAACTACTTCACAGTCAGATAACAACACTGGCCAATACTCAGAATTTTCTAAAAAGATGATGGCAAACATGGGTTACAAACCTGGCAAAGGTTTGGGTAAATACGAACACGGAAGGGTTGAGCCGGTTGAGGCATCAAAACAAAAAGGCAGAAGAGGATTAGGTGCAAAACCTTCTGCTGTGGGAGAGATACCGAAAGATTTGAAGTTCAGTCAAGACCATTCTGCCCCAATAGCAAGAGAAAAAGCAGTAAGTTTTATAAAAAATAGTACTTCTTCCATTTATAATATTAGAAAATGTTTTAAAGAGTGAGACTCAAAATATTTCAATTTTGTATCTGATTTAATATTTCCAAAACCTGATTAAAATTATAAATTATTCGGAAGTGGATCTGTCTGGCTGCTACCTCTTCATGTCATTTCCTCTGAACTGATTTGTATAAAATTTATGAATGTAAATGTAGAGATTAAAATGTACAACATAATATATAAAACATACAGTTAATGATTTCATATAATTTTACAGTATCCATTGCCGTTCAACAATGAGGAACCATTGAGTGATACAATATTGGAAGAGTGGTTAAGGGAAGGCCCCCAAAAACTAACTATAGATGATGAAACTAACTTTGTAGACCCAAAAATTCTGAAAGGCGTATTAAATGCTAAGGTAATGATAAATATTTAATTGTAAACACAGAATGCAATGTCAGATATAGATACATAATAATCAGTGATCGGAATCATAGGTGTGATTGATATGAATAATATGGATATGACCACAAAAATATGGGATTTCCCGGAATCAGATTTTTCGGAATCCAGAAAGGTAGTAAAATAATTAAAAACATTACAAGGATTAGGAACATGCATGATTTTACAGTGATTTCACAAAAAAAATCTGTATAAAACTATTATTTTGTTTCTAAACTGGGCAACGAAAATCGATTACTAAAACGAGTAACCAAAATTAAAACAAGGATTTTTTGTAGTATATTACAATATTGTTTTCTTAACAAAACTGATCATTACAAATAAACAGAAAAATAATCATTCGAAACATAATAAAATTTTTCAGAAAGATCTAACCAAAACTGATATATTGAGCCATTTGTGGTATCGCCTTAATACAGCTTGCACTGAGACATGCATGGCTTAATCTTTGAGACAAGCTACGAATAATAAAAACTAATAACTCCATCAAAAAACATGCTCCAAAATACTTGTCAAAAAAGTGTCCCTTAGGTTCACTTTTCATACATTTGCAATATTTAGGTGACCTTGAGCGTTAGAAAGGCTGACTTTACATGACAGTTCGAATGGAACCAAATTTAAAACTGTATTAATATGGGAGTTACGTTTCCTTAGGTTTTATTATTCGTAGGAGACAACAAATTATATCATTTTATAAACTAATTAATATAGTTTTGATTCATTTATAAATTTAAATTATAACATACTCGGACATTTTCTGATTTTCCTGGGATTCCCAGGATTACAAGTCTTATCCACATTATTTTTTACATTGAAAATTACACCCAGATTCCGATCACTAATAATATTGACTGACTAGATAATAACCATTTTTCCTGGCAGTAAACAGATTATTAAATTACAAAATGGGAAAAAATGACATCAAACAATAAATAATGTTTTAATAATAACCTCGATTCTAGAAGGTCTTCTATGGAGGTATGATAATAATTATTGATATTATGTTAGATAGTGTTACCAGTTGTTATAGTACAACTTATTATTTAACATCACTGATATTTTTATTTATACTTTAATATTAATTACCAATATTTTTACTTTAACTTTGAATATGACATAATTTTTCAGACTATATTTGACAATTTACAAGATGAAGACATGAGGAAAGCTAGATTCCGTAGTAACCCTTATGAGACTATTGGTTCAGTGATATTTCTGAACAGAGCTGCAGTAAAAATGGCAAATATAGATGCCATATTTGACTACATGTTCACTTTACCAAAAAATAGACACGGCCAGCCCATAGTGGGCGAGAAGGACCTTTTGTACTTTGCTGATGTTTGTGCAGGCCCTGGAGGGTTTTCCGAATATGTTTTATACAGAAAGGGATGGAGAGCAAAAGGTAATAATTTATTTGACCCGTGTACAAAGTGATCTTCCGCTCCATCAACATCGCATTACGTATTACCAGATAAATATAGTATTACTTGAATGGACCCTTACTAGCTAGTGTTACATCTAATATATATATATATATAAATCTCCTGTCACGATGTTTGTCCGCGATGGATTCTTAAACTACTAACCGATTTTAATGTTTAATTTTTTTAAATGTGTGCTTTTTTCCAACTTGAGAGATAGGATAGCTTAGATCTTTAATTATAGTGGCAATATAATTTTATTGCAAATTATTATTTGTCTATAAAGAGCGACCATTGTTTATGCGACGCGGGTCACGACTCACGGGATAGCGATGGACGTTGCCACGGTGACATACTTTAGTCACTAATTCAATAAAATAATACGGGCGATATGTACTTTATAAAATATGGCAAAGAAACGTTTGCCGGGACAGCTAGTACAATATAAAATTCTTTATAATTTCAGGTTTTGGATTTACTCTCAAAGGTCCAAACGACTTCAAACTAGGCGATTTCCATGCGGGACCTCCAGAAACGTTTAATCCATATTACGGGAAAAACAATGACGGTAATATTTTCGATCCGGCCAATCTGATGTCTCTCAAGGACTATGTTTTGAAACAAACAGACGATTTGGGTGTTCATTTCCTGATGGCTGATGGGGTAAATACATTTTATTTATCAAAAGGTGTATGTTTCCTAAAGTAAGAAGCTCCCTCAATAATTTGTAATTTTACTCTTCCAGGGTTTCTCAGTTGAAGGTCAAGAAAATATTCAAGAGATTTTGTCAAAACAATTATATCTTTGTCAATGTTTGGCTGCACTTATGCTCGTCAGAACAGGAGGCAATTTTGTCGTCAAACTGTTTGATGTATTCACACCATTTAGTGTTGGACTTGTTTATTTGATGTATCAATGTTTTGGACAAGGTTAGTTAATAATTAATATGCTTTTAGTAACTTAATAAAAGCTGTAAGTAAGTAAGCTGTTAGGAGTACAGGCGCGGCCCCACACTGGCCTGCTTACGGGCTTAGTATAGTTTTCGTTGTCTACCACTAGAGGCTCTGTTTCGAAGCAATGCAAATTTTAACTACTTTACAGCGAGTAGTAACATAAATTCGCATACAGCCAATGATATATTATATAAAAAACTCAAAGCAGATAATATGTTACTACCGCGCGCGTTGTGAAGCTTCAAATACGACCCAATTGGGTCGTCTTTTATTGAAGTGAAAACTTTTTTAGCGGCATTGAGCACGTTTGTGGGATGGGTAAAAACTGTGAAACTCGCGTCAGATTCTCGTGCTGATCGAAAAACCTTGGAAAAACCGTAAGACGGTTGGAGAGTAGTGTTTTGTGTCGAACTCGAACTCGAATTGATTGTAAGGGTTTCGATTAATTAAAAATATCGATTTTCTTAAAAAATGGATTAAAAATTTAATCGATTGTAAGGGTTTCGATTAATAAAAAAAAACGATTTTTAATAATCGATTTTCATAAAAAATGGTTTTAAAATAAATGCACAACGTTAATAATCAAGTTTTCTCTTCTGCCGGCACTCCCGGAGTACAACCCGTCTTTTTTTAGTCTGTCTCTTTTATGTAAATGGCATTTCGTATCTTTTGTTTCACTTATCTGTCAAATTTGTCAATGTTGTTCGGAAGAGATTTAAACCGGAAAATAGTATGAACGTAACAGATCTGTATATTTAAGTAGAATATCATTGCATACAGCACTATCTTCTACCTCTTCCAGTGTACATACATAAACCTGTGACTTCAAGACCCGCAAACTCGGAGAGATATCTAGTTTGTTTTTGGAAAAAGTCGGGTGTTGATGCAATAGAGAAGCACTTGTTTTCTGTCAACTCTATCATGTGGAAGAATCGAGGCAAGAACGAAGATGTAACTGAACTAGTACCAGTGTCAGTTTTAAAGGAAGACAAAGTATTCTATGATTACATCTACACTAGCAACTGCAAGTATGTAATAATTTTATTTCAAAGTCCAAAATGTAGGTCAAACACTACTAAACAATCCCTTGTCAAACCTAGTGTAGCCAATACTAAAGTAAAAACTAATTTTGTAAATGAATATTGAGAAATAATAAAATGTAGCAAATGCCTCTTCTATTAGAACTTGAGGTATTGTGTGACATAATAATATGTACTGTCACACAATACCTCAAGTTACTACCACAAACTTTAAAATACATAAGTACTCTATATTCTTTTTTTTTTAGAATTGGCGAAAAACAGATAGAAAACTTACTTAAAATAGCAGAATATAGTAAAAATGAATCACTAAAAGATGAACATCAAACTAGTATGAAAATTGAGTGTCTCAAAATTTGGAATGTATGTATTTTTAAATTAATGTGATACATATTATTAAAGTTTGTTCATAAGTGATAAGACTTGTGTTGTGTTCTCAAGTTTTAGGTATGATCATCAAATTTTACACTACTAATTTTTGTTATGTAATGTTTTAGTTACCAAATGAAGTTAGAGTTAAATCGAAAAGTTTAAGCCCTGATGAAACACTCAGCTATATAATCAATCACATAGACAATCATTCAATAAGAAAAATGAATTTTGCCTCATTCAAAACTAACATTCTGAATAAACAACCACGGTATATTGAGGCAAAACCTGATGTTAATGTATTTGAAAACATATATGATTGGCATTTTACTTTTCTAAGTTCCAATAAGGAAGGTCCAGACCTTAAGCTATTTATGGGTATGTTTTAATTTTTTTTTAAATTAGCAAATTGCTTATCATTCTAAAAACCAACAGCTTTTAATCAAATAAATTCATAAATATTTAAGGATGTGGCGGGAAAAAAGTTTTCAAATTGGATGGAAACATTTGGAAGAGTGTAGCCGATTTACAAGCAATTATGCCAGCTAAAACACTGGTTTATGGAGAGGTAAAACTAACTACTATATGCATATTCATTGTTGAATTAACCTGTATATTAATATCATTATCTAAATAAAATTCTCGTGTCACAATGTTAGATAGCGTACTCCTCCGAAACGGCTTTACTGATTTTAACCAATTTTATATGCATATTCAGTGGGTCTGAGAATCGGCTACTGCGTACTTTTTATATTGATAAGTGAATTTGTTGAATAAATAATAGTAAATTATTACAAATCGAGACTGACGGCGACCATTGTTCACATGCTACGGAATAGCGATGGACGTTGCCATGGTGACATACTTATTTAGTCACTTCAATAAAATAATATGGGCGAAATACTTTATATGGCAATACAACGTTTGCCGGGACAGCTAGTAATTATGTATTATCTGGTATTATTATATTTATTTTCAGGTCGTTAAAGAGTTTAGTGGGGAAGGAATGGCTCAAAAGCACAGTAAAGCGCTACACATAATCGATGCTTTGTTTCTTGGTGGCATTGACATATCCAACGAATCTCTAACTGACAGGTAAAAAATACTTGTATGTATGTACTTTTCTTTCTTCAAAAAATATTTACTTTAGATGTATTCTACTCTCTGCTATGTTGGAAATATTGAATTCCTTTGATTTTTTTATTGAATGTATTGATTGAATTTACAACTATAAAAATATTTTAATACAAATACAATGCATTTTCAACAGCCGTATTTAATTATTTTTTTCAGAATTAACCAGTGTGAACTGTTCTGTAAAGCATTAGAGAAAGACAAAAGTAATCCGCAAACACTACCCATAAGATTTAAGAAGTTTTATAGTATGGAAACATTTAGCCACAGTGTTGCAAATTTAGAATTTCGTGCTATGAAGAACATTAGAAGAGCTTTAACCATAAACATTCCTAGACGAATCAATGCAGATGATAAGTTTTTTATAGTGGGCTCCATACTTTTTATAAAAGAAATAAAAGGTAGTTATTACGGTGATGTTAAGTCGAATAATATTTATAGTTAGGGAAATTTTTAACCCATCAATCATAAAGCGTCTCCCAGACAGACGCGGCCTGCGGTGGCGGTAGCGGTGGCGGTCAGTTGGATGACTTGAGAGCTCTAGGAACGACATAGACACGCGCGGCCACGCGGCCAAGTCATCCAACTGACCGCCACCGCCACCGCCACTGCTGGCCGCGTCTGTCTGGAGACGCTTAAAGCGTCTCCCAGACAGACGCGGCCTGCGGTGGCGGTAGCGGTGGCGGTCTGTTGGATGACTTGAGAGTTCTAGGAACGACACAGACACGCGCGGCCACGCGGCCAAGCCATCCACCTGACCGCTACCGCCACCGCCACCGCAGGCCGCGTCTGTCTGGGAGACGCTTAAAGGGCCCATTCACGGCAGTCCGCCGTGCAGGACTGCAAATGGACATAGCTCACTGATTGGTTAACACTCGGTGTTTCCGGCCGGCAACACCGAGTGTGAACCAATCAGTGTCCATTTGCAGTCCTGCACGGCGGACTGCCGTGAATGGACCCTTTTAAAGCGGCAGCCGGCTGCCGCATAACAATTGAAAATCTATTGCGTCTGCGACACCTACGATTGAGGTGTTAATAAAGGAGACTCATAGAAATAAGAAATAATTAAAGATTAAATAAGTACTTCTATTCTCTACTAACTACACTTACGTATCACCGCCGTATATTTTTATGGCATATTTTATTTTATTTTTAGTTCCTTGGATTGCTCAATTGTCAAGAACTCATAACACCAAATATTACTATGGAAAAGACAGAGATGGAAAAATGCAGAGCCTATTTCAGTTACCCCAGGAAGGAAAGCTGGACATGGCTAGTGCATATGAAAGCAGAGTTATGTGGCCATGGGGTGATGCAACTAATGCGATTTTTGATGGAAAAACAAATTCATATCTATCAAGAATAGATATGGAACAGTATATACGACAACGATGTAAATAGTTATCATTTTAATAAAAAAAATACCAAACCATATTTAACACTTTTTATGCAAACCTAAAATCACTTATTAGTTAGGGGGGTATTACATTATCATTTATATTGGATCATTTATAGGATCCAATAAAAATGATCATTTGATCATATCTGCATATTACATTATCATTTATCATTGATCCTATTTTACGTCATATGTGATTTCAATAGCCAATGGGGAGCGCTAACGCTGACAGGTATTTACATCAGTGTTACTAGATCTCAGAGAATTCGATTTGTCAAAAGACATCGTAATTTTTAATATGGCTTGTTTTTTGCTATTTCGGCAAGATTACTCAAGTTTATAATTAGAAAAAGAATTACATTACAATAATTGAAACATATTAACGAACAAGAAATTAAAAACTCTTTTTTTATATTAAATAACTGGCAACACCAATTTCTATGACCGTATTGGGAAAAAAAAAGTTGGCGGGCTTTTTAAAAAGAGAAGTCGTATTTTTTAAATTTTTGCGAAATTAATTATTTAAAGTAGTTTAAATATAGCATTTTAATAATAAAACAACGCAAAACGGTGGAGTAATAGACGTTGATATGGAGGATCCTGGGGGGACAGCCCCTGGGAAACCCGGCAGAAAAAGGCCGCGAGGGCCTGATACTGACGAAGACAGGGATGTTTTAGATGAGTCATTTTACATCCCGTATAGTAAACCCGGCTACAGACGCTTATTCCCTGAGAAGTCCCACTCTCAGGAGTATATCGTATATACCGAATCCACCCAAACCGATAGCAATATCGGCAACAAAAATCCGTTGACACTAACATACATATTCAAAGAAGAAATTAAAGGAATAACCGGCATAAAAAGAGTAGCAGCCAATAAAATAGCAATAGCATTCTCCCAGGCAAGTTATGCCAATAATTACTTGCTGAATGAAGACTTTCATAGAAAAAATAATTTCAAAGCATTCATCCCAGCTAGGAGCATCGAAAAGATAGGAGTACTACGGTATGTACCGACTAGGATAAGTAATGAAGACCTATTCAAAAAGTTAACTTCAGCCTATGAAATTATTGGAGTGAGAAGGTTCACCAAAAAAGTTAATGGCAAAGTGAAACCGTTTCAAACGGTTTCTGTGACATTTCTCTCCAATATACTACCACAATCTGTCTCATTAGATATTTTTAATTATAAAGTATATGAATATAACCCTCCTTTGCTGCAATGTTACAAGTGCTTTAAATTTAATCACCATGCTAAGATATGTAAATGTGTCCAAAAATGTTCGATTTGTTCAAAGGAACATCATTATTCTAAGTGCCCTGATGATCAGGCACTGCATTGTGCCAACTGTGGTGGCCCACATCTTGCTATATCTAGAAACTGTCCGGTTAAGCAAAAGAAAATATTGGAAAAACAAAATAAACAAAATAAAATGGCATACGCAAATGTGACTAAAAACACTGACCACACTTACAGTTTGGCACATTACAGCACTGATTTCCCGGCTTTACCACACAAAAAACATGAGATAACTAATGAGGAATTAATACAAGGTATAATAAAAAGCGACAACATTTTAAAGTCTTTAGTAGCTACATTAGTAAATTTAAGTAACAGTAATAAAAAAATGACAACATCAGTAATAAAGGAAGTATTATTAAATAACCTTAAACATGGATAGTAATTTTTTGAAAATATGCCAATTTAATGTTGAAAATCTTAATAGCAAAAAACCTCTTCTTATTACTTTTTTGGACCAAAATGACATTGATATATGTTTGTTAAATGAAACACATTTAAAAGAAAATCATAATTTTAAAATAACAGGTTATAATTTTATTTACCAACATGGCCTTAACGGCCGTGGTGGAGTCGGCATACTCATTAGGAATAATTTCAAATATATTACTGTCAATCTTCCTTTTTATGAAGATTTACAATCTGCAGCTGTAGTTCTTAAAACTGATATTGGTAATTTGTCTATCTTATGTAGTTATAGTCCACCAAGACCAGGAAGGTTCAAATCTAGACAACTTAAACAAATTATTAATAGTTTACCAAAACCGATAATACTATCCGGAGATTTAAATGCTCATCATGTTGCTTTTGGATGTCTTCAAACCAAGCCTCGAGGTACAGATGTTTACGATTTATTAGATGAGTGTGACCTATGTATCCTGAACTCGGGAGCTCCAACAACAGTAGGTAGTTTGCGTAATAGCCAATCTTCAATTGACATTACTTGTGTTAGCCCACAAATCGCTCCTCTATGCCATTGGAGCGTTAGTGATGATCCAATGGGCAGCTATCATTATCCCACTTTCACATTTATTGAACTCCATCCACAAGATTTTGAAGTTGGTCAACCAACGGAAAGATTTCTGTATGACAAGGCAGATTGGAAGCTCTTTGCATCTGAAACTGAAAAGGCATTCAGGTCATTTACTATTGATTACAACGAACCTTTATCTACTTATAATAAATTTTGTGTTACATTAAATACAGTTAAAGAATCATGTATTCCAAAACTAAATATAACTTCCCCAACCATGAGGAAAAAACCAGTTCCCTGGTGGGATAATGAATGCTTAGAAGCAGTTAAAAAAAGTAAAGCTGCTCTAAATTTTTATAGAACACATTCATCTATGGAAAATTTCATTGAATATAAAAAAATAGATGCAATTAAAAAAAAGTTATTAAGGGAAAAGAAAAAGAATAGTTGGAGAAACCTTTGTGAATCATTCAACAGACAAACACCTGTTACTGTCATCTGGAATTATATCCGCAGATTTAAAAGAGCTTCTTCTGTTAGTAAACCAAAAAACAGTGAATGGATTCCATCTTTTCTTGATAAGTATGCACCCAATGATCCACCTGAAAAATATATAGACAGTAATTTATTAAATTCATATTTTATCCAGGAAGGCAATTCAAGTAGCATATTTTTGAGTAATACTTTTACATGGCAAGAATTCCAATTTGCTTTGAAATCTAGAAAAGACACTACTCCAGGTTTAGACGATATCCCTTACAAAATATTAGGCTACATGCATGAAGATGCCCAAAAAATATTATTAGATATTTATAATCTATTATGGACAAACAATCTTATACCAGACTCATGGAAAACACAATGTATTGTACCAATCCTTAAACCAGAAAAACCGGAAAATGACTGTAACTCATATAGACCTATATCTTTGTCATCTTGTGTTGGTAAAATATTTGAATACATGCTTAAGGTGAGACTAGACTGGTATGTTGAATCAAATAATATCTTACCAAGGGAGCAGTATGGCTTTCGTAAAGGTAAAAGTTGTGTAGAAAGCTATGTTGCATTATTAAGGGATATTAAAGATTCATTCCACTCATTTTCTTCCACTGTTTGTGCCTTTCTCGATGTTCAGGGGGCGTTTGATAATGTTGATCCAACTATCCTTGTTGAAGTCTTGATAGATATAGGTGTCCCCGGAAAAGTCTGTGAATGGATTTTTAAATTTTTATTTAAGAGAACAATGTATGTCAAATTTAATAACATTTTACATGGACCTAGACATATATATAAAGGAACAATGCAAGGTGCCACTATTTCGCCATTGTTATATAGCATATACACAAGTCAACTGTGTAAATATCTTTTAAGTTGTAATGTAAAATTTCTACAGTATGCGGATGATATTGTTGTGTATAGTAGTCATAAGGATGTAAATATTGCTGTAAATATATTAAATAAGGCATTAGAACAGGTATATAATTACTATACAAGAAAATTAAAGCTATGGATAAGTTTGGAAAAAAGTACAGCCATGATTTTCTCTAAATCAGATCCAGAAAGTTTATTTAACGTTAAACTTCACAACAACAGTCTCAAATGGGTCTGCGAAAAAAAGTTTTTGGGGATATATCTTGACAATAAGTTAAAATTTGAAAATCATATCCAACAAATTATCAAAAAAGCTTGTGGAGGTCTTAACATAATTAGATCTTTGGCAGGAGTACACTGGGGATCCGACCCTAAAACTTTATCCATGTTATATAAGAGTTTAGTACGTAGTCACTTTGATTACAGCACCTTAGCATATTACAACTGTAATTATAACTTATTAAGAAAATTAGATGTTATTCAAAATAAAGCTCTTAGAGTCATAACAGGTGCAATGTGCTCTACTCCTATACATATCATGGAGGCCGAGACATGTATACCTCCACTAACTATTATAAGGCTAAAAATTGCTGAACGATTTTGCTTAAAGGTATTTGCCTCTAAAAATAATCATCTTTTAAATAGAATTCTTCCTATATTCCCAACAAATAGTATGAAAGTGGGTCCATATACTGATGTTTCTAACATTATTTCTAGAAAATTGCCCGAACTATTAAGGATTATGATAAACATTTACTTAAATATTGGGAATTATATATTTAGAGAAAATCATTGGCCTATGTATAATATTGAATATAATGCATACATGCATGATGTTACAATATGTGAGCAACAAATAAGTAATCAAAATGATCTTCTCAATACTATAGATAATGAGTACAGAATTTATACTGATGGGTCGAAAACCTTAAATACTGTTACATCAGCCTATTATGACCCTCAGAAAAAAATTAAAAAATGTATAAAATTAGCGTATGAATGTAGTATATTTACTGCTGAATGTTATGCTATATATAAAGCATTATTGTATATATCTTCAATTAATGAAAGCAATTGTTTGATTTTAACTGATTCACTTAGTGTTATAACTGCACTTAAAAATAGGGTTTTAAAATTTAATACAAATTATTTAATATTAAAAATTAAGCAAACTTTGTACCATATGTATAATAATAGTCAAAATGTTAAATTCATTTGGGTACCTTCTCACTCTGGAATTACTGGCAACGAAGAAGCTGATGCAGCAACAAGAGGAGATCCAGACGAAGACCACAGTCAACTCCAGCACATACCATATACAGATATACATGCTCCTATGAAAGACTGCCTGGGAGAGTTGTTCAAGGCATACTTTACCCAAACGTCGTCTGAAAAAGGAAAATGGTATTACGATGTACAAAAGGTCCCGCCCGCCAAACCGTGGTACCATAAATTGAAAGAAATGTCTAGATCATTTATAGTTACTATGAACAGGATGAGATTTGGGCATTGCCAAGTTAAATCTCATCTCTACAGATTGAATATGGTGAATACCTCATTTTGTGACTGCGGCGTTGAAGAGGAGACTCTTGATCATCTGGTTCTTCGATGTGGAAAACATAATATGGCACGCCTAATGATGTGTAGTGAAATCAGTGAATTAATGGACAAGGATGACAGTGACAGTGATATAAACATAGACAACTTGTCTTTGAAAGATTTACTTCAAAAAAATACTTTTTATGGTCCGCTTTATAGCTTCTTAAAAAATGTTGGGAAAAAACTTTAATTCCGTAATGCCCTGTGTAATGTTAAGTTAAGTTACTTGTTGTTAAAAACAATGAAATGTATTTTAAGGACTGGGCTAAAAGGACTAGAATCCAGGCCCGTAAAATTTTTGTTAAAAAAATAAATTGTTTATGGTAACATCAAATAAGAAGTAATTTGTATAATCTGTAATTTTGTCTTTGTTAAAAGTTACACTTCCACTTCCGGTCTCTTTTGTTCTGTTCTGTACGATGCAGGTCATGTTTTGTAATAAACTTGGATTAGTAATAAAGTTATATTCAACTTTCACAGTAATACGTTGTTTTATTAGGTTATGGGCTCAGTATACGCTCATTTAGTTAATTCAGTGAGTAGTTTAGCTAGCATAGTAAAAAGCATCAAGTTGTGCAATAGTGTTTCGCAATAAAACAGTGAAAACTTTTGCAAGATGGCTTCGACCGCGTTCCTGACTAACGTGCCAAAGTTAAAAGGGCGCGATAATTATCACGAATGGGCGTTTGCAGCAGAGAATCTGTTAGTCTTGGAAGGTACAGCTAATTACATAAAGCAGGAGTGTGCCGAAGACGCAGCTGCAGAAGATGCAAAAGCAAAAGCCAAGTTAATCTTAACGATCGACCCGTCATTATACGTCCACATCAAAGACGCTTCAAGTACAAAGAATTTGTGGGAGAAATTACAAACTATGTTCGACGATTCCGGATTCTCACGAAGAATTACATTACTGCGAAATTTAATATCAATTCGTCTGGACAACTGCGACTCAATGACGAATTATGTGACGCAAATCATGGAAACCGCTCAAAAATTGTCTGGAACTGGTTTTTCTGTGAATGACGAGTGGATCGGGTGCTTAATGCTAGCGGGATTGCCTGAAAAATACTTCCCAATGATTATGGCGATAGAACATTCGGGAATCGCCATTACAGGTGACGTAGTGAAGACAAAGTTGATTGACCTTGCAGCCAATGACAATAATTCCGAGCAAGGAAATGCTTTTTTGAGCAGAGGGCAGCACAATCGACAAAAGGTTGGCAGCATTGCCAAGAATGACAGCTCAAATAATCATGGCGGCGGATTGTCAATGTCAGAGTCGGGACCGACGACGACGAAGAAAAATATAAAATGTTATCGTTGCAAACAGTTTGGGCATTACAAGTCTCAATGTAAACAAACAGATAAGCAAGTGAAGAAAACGAATGCTTTTTCTGCCATCTTCTTGAGTGGGAGGAATTATCAAAAACAAGACTTTTACTTGGACAGCGGCGCAAGCGCTCATATGTCGCCAAATGAAAATATGATACAGAATGCATCATATTCACCGAATATCAAGGAAGTTATGGCAGCTAACCAAAATGTCATTCCAGTATTATGTTCGGGTGATGTCAATATCATAAGTACAACTCCAAGTTGCAAATATGACTTATCATTAAAAAATGTCTTGTGTGTTCCTGATCTCACAACCAACTTGATTTCCATAAGTCAGCTAATCAAAAATGGAAACCACGTAAAGTTCAAGGAGAATTGCTGTTATGTTTATAATAGAAACAAAAGGCTGGTGGCCGTAGCAAACCAGGAAAATGGTGTTTATAAGTTGGCAGTGGAACATCAACATTGTTTGCTTTCTACTACTTCAACAGCTGTTAGTAGTGAAGTGTGGCATAGGAGATTAGGCCACTTGAATATAAACGACCAGAATAAAATGAAAGATGGTGCAGTTACGGGAATATCATACACAGATAAGTCAGTAATCAACAAAGGTACATGTACAGTATGTTGTGAAGGAAAGCAGTCACGCCTGCCATTTAGTCACACAGGTACGAGGAGCAGTGAACCCCTGGATATAATACATGCCGATGTCTGCGGCCCAATGGAGTCTACTTCGATTGGTGGATCCAGGTATTTCCTAGTTTTTGTTGACGACTTTACCCGTATGGCTTTTGTTTATTTTCTTAAAGCAAAGAGTGAAGTTTTGAAACATTTTAAAGAATTTAAAAGCATGGTAGAAAATCAACAAGATAGAAATATTAAAATATTCAGGACAGATAATGGCTTAGAATTTTGTAGTAATGACTTTGAAAATTATTTAAAACAATTTGGCATTGTTCACCAGAAAACTAATGTTTACACACCTGAACAAAATGGAATGAGTGAACGGATTAATAGAACAATTGTAGAAAGAGCTCGTTGCTTATTATTTGATGCAGGATTGGATAAGAAGTTTTGGGCAGAGGCCACAAATACTGCTGTATATCTTAGAAATAGATCAGTTGCATCTGGATTAAATGATAAAACTCCGTATGAGCTCTGGACAAATAAAAAGCCAGATTTAAGTCATGTCCGCATATTTGGCAGTGAGGCGATGGTACACGTGCCGAAAGAGAAACGGCTTAAGTGGGACACTAAGTCAAAGAAACATATTCTAGTTGGATTTTCGGAAAATGTTAAAGGCTATCGTCTATATGACCCAATAAAAGGATGTATTATTACTAGTAGAGATGTAATCATCCATGAAAATATTAAAACAAATGAGACAGATAAAGTAGTTGTGTCAGTGCCAGTTGGGGATATTGATTCAGAAAAATCAGAAAATCCTGATGCCGAAGAAGTGAAGGATGAACCTATTTTGAGTCCCTCGAGTATAGAGTCAACGGAATCCGACTATTTTAATGCAATTACTGATTTGGATTCATCATTACAGAAATCTGATGAAGATCACACAGACAAGAAAACAGAGTCGTCCCCAGTACGAGTAAAGCGACTTCGAAAGCAGCCAGATCGATATGGATGGATCGCACAGTCTAAGTCAAATGTCACTGAAGATCCAGTCAGTCTCCATGAAGCTCTGGAGAGCCCAGAAAAGGACAAGTGGATAGAGGCAATCGAGGAGGAGCTGCAGGCTTTCGAAGAAAATGATGCATGGTTGCCTGTAAGTGAATTACCTAGTGATAAAACATTAGTACAGTGCAAGTGGGTATTTAAAACAAATTAAACAGTGATAAAAGTGTACGCTATAGAGCACGTTTAGTGGCTAAAGGTTTCACACAGCGGCCTGGTATTGATTACGAAGAGACTTTCTCACCAGTGGTCAGACATTCTACTTTGAAATTATTGTTTGCACTCTCTGTTCAGTTAAATTTAGATGTCACGCACTTAGATGTTAAAACAGCTTTCTTAAATGGTTTTCTTAAGGAGGACATTTATATGGTTAAACCTGTTATTAATTGTGATTCAAATAAGAATCAGATTGTTAAATTAAACAAATCAATTTATGGTTTAAAGCAATCATCTAGATCGTGGTATGAGAGAGTAGAGCAATGTTTATGTGAGTTAGATTTCAAAAAGTGTGATAGAGAGCCATGTGTTTTTACAAAATTAAATAATGAGGTTAAAATTGTAATAGCATTATATGTTGATGATTTTTATGTTTATTCCAATAATCAAATAGAGACTGATAAGTTAATTTCTGTATTAAGCTCTAAGTTTAAGATTAAGAATTTGGGTCAGGTTCAACAATGTTTAGGTATGAGAGTTAAAATTGATAAAGTGTCAAATGTTATTACTTTGGATCAGGAACAGTATATTGACCAGTTATTAAAAAAGTTTAATATGTTAGACTGTAAAGTTACTAGTACTCCTATGGAATGTAAATTAGATATTAATAAGTCAAAATACTGTGATCAAGAAATTCCATATCAACAGTTGATTGGAAGTTTAATGTTTTTGTCTGTTCTTACAAGACCAGACATATCCTATAGTGTCAGTTTTCTTAGTCAATTCAATAAGTGTCATACAAAAATTCATTGGAATTATGCAAAAAGAATACTTAGGTATCTTAAGAAAACTAAGGATTTTTGTTTAAAGTATGTTAAAGATACAGCTGGTTTTGTTGGCTATGTTGATGCCGATTGGGCAAGTAATACTGTAGATCGTAGATCATATACAGGTTATTGTTTTGTATTGGCGGGATCAGCTATATCCTGGGAGAGCCGGAAACAGAGAACAGTAGCATTGTCATCCATGGAGGCCGAGTATATGGCTATAGCTGAGGCCTGTAGAGAAGCAATATATTTAAGATCTTTATTACATGAGCTTACTGGTAATCTTTGTACTGTAACAATGTATAATGACAGTCAAAGTGCTCAGAAGCTAGTTGCTAATTATGGATGTAATAAGAAAAGTAAACACATAGATATAAGACATCATTTTATTAAGGATGCAGTCAATAGTAACATTATTAATTTGCAATATTTGCCGACAACCGATATGCCGGCTGATGTACTTACAAAGTCATTAAATTGTGCCCGACATAATAAATGTATTATGGGATTAGGACTTGTGTCTAGAGAGAGTGATTAAGTTAAAGTTAAATATTGTTATTTCTTTAAAAGATATTTGTTTATTTGATGTTAGTTGGGGTGTTAAAAAAATAAATTGTTTATGGTAACATCAAATAAGAAGTAATTTGTATAATCTGTAATTTTGTCTTTGTTAAAAGTTACACTTCCACTTCCGGTCTCTTTTGTTCTGTTCTGTACGATGCAGGTCATGTTTTGTAATAAACTTGGATTAGTAATAAAGTTATATTCAACTTTCACAGTAATACGTTGTTTTATTAATTTTATTAATAAAAAAAAAAAAAAAAAATGACCGTATTGGATCCAATCTCTCAGCAAATGTCAAAAATCTATGATCAAGGAAGAAATGAATCATTTATCTATATTACATTATCCAATGTAAATGACTCAATAATCTAGGATCTAATATAAATGATAATCTAATACCCCCTTATTAGTTTTTGGTAGTAAATTCTTAATAATATTACTTACTAGATGACGCCCGCAACTGATTAATTAATGGCATCCTATACATTTTTCCGGGAAGAAATATGCTATGTCCTTTCCCAGGACTCAAACTTTCGTACTAAATTTTATTAAAATCGTTTCACTTTCAGATTTATAATCATATTATATAATAGTTTTACAACACGAGCACAGGCAATATTATTAATAAGTTATTCAACAAGGACCTTTTTATCTCATGTAGACTGCCTGGACCCCACCGAGAGTTCATTTATCTAGCATTCATTATTATCTGAGCTACAAAACACTCCACCTACGACCAGCTGGCACTTTATCAGTGGCTCGCGTTAAGTTTAACCATTTTGAAATTCACGCCCACCGCCGCAGTAATGTAAAGTCGTCAGAGGATATAAACTACGTAACAGTCGTGAAATTTTTCCACTTATAGCCCACTAAAGATTCGTTGTGGCTAGCGACCGCGATACCTCGACCAAAACAAGTTTGTGGCCCGGCCCCTATGAAAAAAAGGTTGAGCACCACTGATTTTTAAAATAAAAAAAAACAGTTTATTTTACGGCGAAGATGTAGAAGGGAGTTTTGCCGGGAATACGAAAGAGTGACGTTTTGTTTTTGTATTATTTTCCTAAAATTGTGTTATTTCGGTTTTTCATGTGTAATGTTGGTAGAATATTAACCATTAAATATTCGTTGTCGTGCACAAGTGTGGGCAAGTGATACAACTTCAAGAAACGTGCCATTTTGTGTTCCCTCCAAAACTCCATCGAAAGTTTTAGTAAAGGATCTACCACTTTACTAAAACAACTGACTTGACTCGTTGACTTTACCGACTACTTTTTAGACTTTGACTGGACTTTCGACTTAACGATAATCTGGAAAAACAACTTGAAAATTTTGTAAATTTTTTACGAAATTTTTTTTTCTCGCCAAAACAAAAGATGTAGAAGAACTGTCAAAATGCCATGGTAAACTGTCATTCTACCTACCATTTACATAATCTATACTCTATGCCATTTACCATATTCTACAAATATATACTAGTAATCTGTGATTTACCCAAGATTATAAACTTCTTGGATTTACCATTTACCAAATGTCAATGTCAAACTTTTGAGTTTTTGGCGGAAAATAATTGTATTTTATTTCCAGTGATTTCCAGTTAATTTTCGTGTTTAATGTCTCACATGATAATTGTTTAAAACAATAACCATTTTTTATTAAAACACCTGAGCTTGCGCTTGAGTTACCTCAACAATTACCCAGACAAGATGACTGTCGGAGAAGTTGGACAAAACTTACCATGGTAGGTTAATTCACGTTCAATTATTAAATTTTGTAAATATTTTGTTCATTTTTGCTTTTTAAATTATCATGTTACGTACTCAACTTTTATATATTTTTATAGGGTGGAAAAATATCGTCCCTCAAAGTTAGACGACTTGGTTTCTCATGATGATATTATCAAAACAAGTATGTTTTAGTATGCATAATACATAATATAGTTTTCAAATTTGATTAATATTTTTCTATTATAAAATAAACGTGTAATCAATTTTTAGTTGGGCAGTTTATGCAAGAAAATCAATTACCACATTTACTGTTTTATGGACCACCAGGAACGGGGAAGACATCCACAATCCTTGCCTGTGCCAAACAAATGTACACACCGCAGCAGTTCAACTCCATGGTAAAGTGCTTATATATTATATTGTTTTATTCTTATTAGTTATACACTGGAATCTAGATTCTAGATAATGATTTTTTTTCAAAAAAACAATATTTTGAAGGAAGCTTAATAATAATATAAAGCCGTACAAAGATAGCTCGTAATGTTTCGGCTCTAAAATATGTATTCTTTTGATGTAAATAGACAGTCACTGTTGTTCGTAAGAAAAGAAATGAAAGAAAACTAAAATCTGCACCCCTTGGAAATTATATCTCCCGGGCTCCGGCGCCTATGTTTAATATATTATTTTCTAATTGTAAAGTACACTATACAGCTACTGTATGCTGTTTTTCATACTCTGTATCAGTGCCAAAAAATTATGAAAATTGTTTAAAACAAAACATCTTATTTTCTTTATATATTTTCATGCCTGCACTGACTTTATATAAAGTCAGTGCGAGCTTTTTATAAAATTTGTAGTAATAAACTTTTATTAATTTATATTATATGATTGTAGGTCCTGGAGCTGAATGCATCTGATGATAGAGGGATAGGTATAGTCCGAGGACAAGTACTGAGTTTTGCTTCAACACGGACAATATTCAAGGCTGGACCCAAGTTAATTATCCTAGATGAAGCTGATGCAATGACCAATGATGCTCAGAATGCACTCAGAAGAAGTGAGTTTCTTAATACTTTTTACAGTTAGATCTAATGAAAATCTTCTTAAATATGATTCCAATTTTTTTAAGGAAGCTTAAGCTTTTCAAGCAATGTAGGTTGAACATTTTCTGCTATTAAGTTAGATCAGTTGTTTGCAAAAAGTGTTGGTCGGGTAGATTTTGGGTGGGTCCTGAAACTATAAGACGATTGTTGTACTTACGTATATTTCTTAATTGAAATGGGTATGGTGACGAGCTTTAGAAAAGGCCTAAGGCCAGCAGTGAACGTCAGTAGGCTGACATTGATGATATGGTGGCGAACTACGGTACAAATTAACGGGTAAATGCTGCAACAGCAACATACTACTGCTTTATTGTCTTCATGACATAAGGTGGGCCATGAACTTTAAACTTTCTTGTAGATGGGTCGCGGCCCCGACAAGTTTGGGAAACACTGAGTTAGATCATTTATGATTTATCTACTTGATTTATATTTTTATAAAATAACACATAATTAATTTCATTTCAAAATAAAATTTATAATCAATAGTGGCATTATGCAATAGAACAGTGCCACTAATTTGCAAATGCCATATCCATTGTGGGCATATCAAATAATAAAGGCATGATATTGCAGAATTCACTTGATTGTGGATAAAATAAAATCTTTTCCTACATTTTTTATGGAAGTAACCATAGAAACAAAGTACAAAACATAAGTTTATACCATTAATACATATTAAATTGAGTTTTTGTAATCGAATTAATGTAATTGTGATTAATAGAGTAATGTAATATTTCGTTTCATACTTTGAAAGTGATAGTATGTCTGATACTGATGACGAAGAATCAGTGGGAAGGTCTGTTAAATTTACTCTGGTTGGGGAACCTTTGACTGGCAAGGTAAGTAAGTTTTCGTAAGTATTTTTATAATATTCTGTTATTACTATTACCTCTTCTTCTATTCTTTCTGCATTAATTTTAATGTCCCTTTTACAAAAAGTCTTATTTTTCATTAATAAACTATCTTATATTTTTATACCGATACAGATAAGTATCTGTAAAAAAATTCACCATACTCATAGTTCACATTTTAAAATCTTGAACAAGTAGTAGACAGTAGACACTCAGACGTTAAGACAGACAGACAGAGATTTCCATTATAATGCACATTCACATGGATTTAACATCTTCTCCATTATACATTTTGACAACTCTCCCTCAGAGTACTCTATGTCACTATTACCTTGGAGGAGGAGGGGTATCGGGCAGCACACACGGTGCGGAGGTGATGGCCGGACAGTGTTTTGAGCTGCGGCCACCGGTGCCACTACAGCTGTGCGATGTGGCCGGTAATACATTACACACATCTATGCTTGAAAACTATTTGTATGGTTCTGATGTAAGTATCACAATAAATGCTTTAAAATATCTAAAAGTTTTGTTACCAAATTACGAAAATTAAGTATAGTTTTCACAGGGCCAGTACTGGCTGCCAACAAGACTGGCAGCCAGTACAGATTTTAAAGCCAGGCCAAACTGTTCACACGCGGCATATACCAAGCCAATACTGGCTGCCAGTCTTATTGGCAGCCAGTACTGGCTCTGTGAAAACTATACTTTATGCCTGTTAGGTCAACCACCTTTTTTGATAACATAAGAAAAATACCAGGTGAGGTGCTATAGTTAAACATGCAAACTGACAATACTTACATCATTTTGCATTCTTTCATGTTAATACATAATATTATTTTCTTACTTGAGTGCCTTATTGAAAAAACATTAATTTTAAGTATGTAATACACACAATTTTGTTGCAGGTAGTCCTTTTTGTATATGACTTGACAAACTTGCAGAGTTTCGAAAAACTTAACGAGTGGTTTTCAAAAGTAAAGCAAATAGTAGAGGAAGGAGAAAAGAAGCCAATTATGGCTCTGTTTGGAAACAAATCAGATTTGGAGCACCAGAGGGCTGTGAGGATATCATGTGTTCAAAAATTTGCATCTGAATATCTTTTGGAACATTTCAAAGGGTCAGCAAAGACTGGTGAAAAGGTATTTCTGGCACACCTTTTATTCTCCCAAAGGGCCCACTTGCACAGGTCTGGGCATAGTTAACTCTGATTAAAAAATCATTTTATCTTCTATATTGACAATTAACCCACCCAACCCAGGACTTTAATTCCTCGATCGTGGTAATAGCAGACACAATAGATTTTCAATTGTAATACGACAGCCTGGTGCCGCTTGGGGATTGATGGGTTAACACGGATCTATGCAAGTGACCTTTGAAAATAAAATAATTCTTTATAGGGCCTTTTCTTGCTATGTGTTATATCCCGCGCGCCGGCGCCGATCTGGTCCGCATGCAAGTTACACGCATCCTATTATTTCATAGATGTGTTTTCTGTCTTGCAGGGACCACGCGCGTGGCAAGGAGCAAGTTGTCACTTGTCACCCGCATGTGGACTAGATTTGCGTGTTAGCGATAATACGAATGACAGGAAAAAGGGCCCTTATAGACGCCTACATCATAAGAGTAGCATAATATGTTATGTCAATTGATCTCTCGCCAGTCTTGTCGGTCTTCCGCCCCATTGGGTTATGAGAAAGGAATAGAGAGTGCTCTTGTGTACTGCGCACACATTTGGGCACTATAAAATTACTCCTGCGTAACTGGCCTGGTTCACCGGCTACCGTCACCGAAACCGGTATGGGAGCTATTATTATATGTGTCAAAATTCCTTTTCATTTCAGGTAAACGCGACCTTCACGAGTCTAGTGGCTCGTGCTCTCGGTATCAAGGCGCCGGCAGCGAGCCCCTACAACAAGACAGTGTTGCTGCAAGCGGTGGAGGCTGCCTCATCCGTGCCCGTACAGGCACCGGCACAGACCATCATCATGAACAGGAAAGCTCTCAGGAAGTTACAGAGAAACGCCTCGTCGTCTGTTTGTTGTGTTCAATAAAATTAAGTTGATTAGTGGTTTTATTTATTTCATCCATAGGGTATATGCTGTTCACAATTACTGTAGGATCGCTTAGCCAAAACTAAAATGTCAGAATTAGAGGTCTATTTCATGGAGCGAGAAGTAATTAATCTAAATTATGTAAATACAAAGCTAATATATTCACAATAATTCAATTAACAGTAGTCAACAAACAGTATAATGCAATCATAGCAAAAAGTTGCATTGGGACTTACTATGCGGGGAAGCCCAAAAAAAGACCTAGACCTCCGACCAAGCGACACAAACGGCTAGGGTCAGAAGACCTACCACGAAACCGTTTTGACACTCAAAAAATCGAATTAGAATGCCGCGTCCTGCTTTACCAACGTCATTTCTCGTTTGTAAGGCCTTGTTTCCACCTGCAAGACAATTGTCGCGAGAAGTGTCTGACAGTCTGACAGCAGCTTGCAAGTGTAAACCCCGTAGCAACTACTCTCAGGAAGCGCTTGACAATTTGTTGACAATTTGTCAAGCGCTTCCTGTGAGTAGTTGCGACAGCATGTCTAAACACGTTTGCGAGGACATATCTCGCTGCGCGTCACCGCAGATATAAGGTCTAGTTTCGTATAGTATTATCCGCCAGCTTCTTGCACGACATTTATTGCAGCAATAAATTGCAGGAATTAGTATGAAATGTAAACAATATTGCAAGAAACTCACGCAAGACTTCCGCGAGTTTGCTTGCAGGTGGAAACACGGCCTTAGAGTATTAGGACGCGGTATTCTCGTTCGGTTATTTAAGTCTCAAAACGGTTTCGTGGTGCGGCACTGCCAGATCCCGATTTCGGATAGAAGCATTAATATGATCGTTTAAAATATTAAACAAGTGTATTAATCGAGTACTACTCAATTTCCAGTAATCGAGAAGTATACGGACAACGTGCGGTTCTGCATTATCTGCAACTACCTGGGCAAGATCATCCCGGCGCTGCAGTCGCGCTGCACGCGGTTCCGGTTCGCGCCGCTCCAGCAGGCGCAGATCGTGCCGCGACTCAGAGATATCATAGAGAAGGAGAAGTGAGTGTTACATAAAAAATACGTGTGACACTCGGGGACTACCGCGGTAAAGCTATTTTATAGCTTTTTTATCAACTTATGCAATCATAATTCGCATACGTCTGGTCGCACATATACAAACATCATACCGATGTCTGGCATTTCTGGCAACGTCGCACCGACGAAGCTATGCAATAGCTTAAAAAATTACAACCATCACCTGCTCATACTACACTTTTGTATGAGGCGTTACGAAACAAAGTGATAATACTTTAGGGTTTGTATGTGTCTTACTTTTAAAGTAGCGTTTACTGTTAAAGTAGCAGCGCTGGAAGAGTTACTTCTGGTGTTTGTACAAGAAAAGCCCCAACTTCATGTTTTCCCATACAAGGACTTACACACCCTAAGCTTAAAGTGTTATCACATTGTTGTAATATCCTATAATCTATATGATGAATATAAAGATGCATTATGAGAATATTATCGTAATTAATTCATATTTTTTACTAAAGCTTAAGAGTCCGTATACGAAATTTTGCCGATTTCGCTCATTTAACAGACGTGATTTAACAGTTAAAATACAGTATTTCTATAAGTTTTAATGCACAACATGTAAGATCATTTCAATTATAATCTAATGTTGCAGCTAGATTTTTTATTTTTTTTAAGTATCTTTAAATAATCCAACTCAAACCAGCGACAGTTTTGTGATTTTTGCTGTAAAAGGTTTAGAATATCACCTTTTTATGGATTGTATTGACGTCTTAACGGTATGAAAAAAATACAATGTACTGTTGAGAAAGTCGTCTATACAATGTTGGAATTACTTTTTACCACTTTCATATAAAAAACCCTTTAGAAAACAGAATACCTATAACTGCCCGCTAACTTGGCGATCGTCCTATCTCACCTGGCATATGAAAGACGGGCGTGAGTGTGAAGAGAGCAGTAGAAAAGAGAGTACGGGCTCTTAAATCTTAATTAACCAGAATCTTAATTCTATGTGTACAGTGTGAAGATAACCGAGGACGGCATCAAGGCCCTGCTCACGTTAGGCGGCGGCGACATGCGGCGCGTGCTCAACACGCTGCAGTCCACGTGGCTGGCGTACCGTGACGTCACCGAGCGGACAGTGTACACGTGCGTCGGACACCCGCAGCGGGCAGACATCAGCGCCATACTCAACTGGCTGCTCAATGAGAACGACTTTGCGGCGTGTTTTAAACGTATCCTTTTGTATTTACAAACTACTGCTTAATCTTTAAGCTGGTTTTACAACATATTATATCTAATATATATAAATCTCCTGTCACGATGTTTGTCCGCGATGGATTCCTAAACTACTTAACCGATTTTAATGTTTGTTTTTTTTAAATGTGTGCTTTTTTTCCAACTTGAGAGATAGGATAGCTTCGATCTTTAATTATAGTCGCAATTTTATTTTATTGCAAATTATTTGTCTATAAAGAGCGACCATTGTTTATGCGACGCGGGTCACGGGATAGCGATGGACGTTGCCATGGTGACATACTTATTTAGTCACTAATTCAATAAAATAATACGGGCGATATACTTTATATAATATGGCAAAGAAACGTTTGCCGGGACAGCTAGTCTATATATTATATAATTATTATTTTTAAGAAAAAAATTAAAACCGACTTCCAAGGTTAAAACAATAGTAATATGAACTAAAAAGTATTAAATAACTCTTACTCTTTAATAGTGCCTTTTTCAGAATTCGTCTAAATCTCAACTATTTCTGTACATACCTACTACAGTCTTCATTATTTTGAAGTCGGTACCAGCTAATTTAATCGTGAGTTCAGTAAAGTCAAAATATCTGAAACTTTTGGGACTAGTACCGACTTCAAAGTAATGAAGACTGTAGTAGGTATGTACAGAAATAGTTGAGATTGAGACGAATTCTGAAAAAGGCACTATTAGAGTAAGAGTTATTTAATACTTTTTAGTTCATATTACTATTGTTTTAACCTTGGAAGTCGGTTTTAATTTTTTTCTTAAAAATAATAATTTCACTCTTTTTAGTTATTTACAAAATAAGGCTTTATGCGTAAATAATCAATACGAATGTTAACTATTTACGCGAACTCGAATCAACTATTCACGTGAGCGAAATTATTGTGGTAAATGCTTGCAGTTATCTAAGCGATGCTGCAATTTCCAAACATTTATCTTTAAAGGTTTAGGAGTTCTGTTCAGCGCCTTTAGACCAAGAGACACCCTCGTATGAAATTTGTCTTATTCGTTACATATGTTTAACTTGCTAGAAATATAATTTTAACCACAATGAGTGTTTTGATAAATTTAAAGGATTTCCCTCGATTGCTCATAGATCTCATCATCAGCTCACCACTTTCGTAATTGTTATACAAAATTATAATTGTATCCTATACAACAACACGAGAATTTTGAAAATCGGTCCACAAACAGCGAAATCATCATCAAAAACATCTGCTTCGATGCAAAATATCACGAAAAGTACCAATAATTGGGTCATAGTGTGATGACCCATGGTATAACTATGGTTGTGATGATGATGATCAATCAAATTGATGTGTTAGCTTATGCTTTCAGTTGTTTAAACAACGCCGAAATCCCCGAACCTCTACCTATAAGCATGCAAAAGTTCTGTTCGGTACCTTCGGATCCAGGGTATAACCTGGTGCGAAGTCTTACTTTTTGGTAGCATTTACCTCGAATGCTTCAGAAAAAATCAAAATCACTATATGTTTCCATAGAAATTTCACGGAGTCCCCTCGATTCCTCAAGGATCCCATCATCAGATCACCACTTTTGTGAACATGGTACCAAATTCGAGCTAAACCCTGTACAACACAAAAAGAATTTTGAAAATCGTACCACAAACGGCAGAGTAATCGTTGAACATACAAAAAAAAAAGATACATACAGCCGAACATATCACCTCCTCCTTTTTGGAAGTCGGTCAAAAATGGATTTTCGAACGTGTTAGTCGCGCTAAAACTCGAAAACAGCTGAACGGATTGGGCTGATTTTAGTCTTAAAATATTCGTACAAGTCCAGGGAAGGTTTTTAAGTGACACGAAGTTCACCGGGACAGCTAGTAAAATAAATAAAAACGTTTATGCTCATTTGCTTAATCAGAATTAGTTATAAAACTTGGAAAATTTTCAGTTACCTAAACATAGATAGATCAAAATAAATAAAAAAATATTTTATAAGATAAAAGGTTCCCTTATATCTTCCCCTAGCATTAAACTTGACAATATTAACGTTAAACGCAAACAGTCGCTCTGTTATCTTGGTTTTTACTTGGAAAATAAATTTACATTTTTAGAACATATAATTCAAACTGGTGAGAAAGCGAAGCGCAATTTTTACTCCTTTACCAAAATATCTACGTCGACATGGGGCCTCTCTTTCAAAACCCTAAAATTAATTTACACCGCTACTTACCTAGGCAGCATTTGCTACGGGGCCCCCGTGTGGGCCGACAGAGCAACTATCGGCGCGGCTCGTCGCAAGTTGCTACAAAGCCAACGTCTTGCTCTTATATTCTTATGCAAAGCTTACAGGACCACAAGCACCGAAGCCTTGCCTGTGTTAGCCGGAGTTTTACCCGTTGACCTTGAGATTCAGCGTCGTGCGACAATGTATTATCATAACAAAAACATTGACAACCCGTTCTTTTTAAGCGCTCGCGATAAAATTAAAATAGCAAGATTGTTTGAACCTTTAGAAAACTCTGTGCAAAGCCTAATCTCCGAATGGCAGTCGCGATGGGACTGTTCCACCAAAGGGCGTCATCTTTATAATTTTTTCCCTAATATTCGTGAACGGCTATCCAAACAGTGGATGGATATTGATCACTGCGTTTCTCAATTCCTGACCGGTCATGGAAATTTTAAGGCCAAACTTTACGGATTTAAACTAGTGCCTTCACCCATGTGCGAGTGCTCGACCGAAGGCAACATGTTTGAACAAACCGCTCATCATGTTCTCTGGGAGTGCAGTCTCTGGCAGGACGAAAGAACTACTATGCTAAACAACCTATTCTGTACATCTGGAGTCGCATACTACGGTGATCTCGTGGACAGCGCTAGGAACTTCCGTGCCTTCAAGCGTTTTTGTCACAATTATTATTGGCAACAGTCAAACACAATAAACTCCAATATTAACTTAGCTTAGCTTAGGAGTCACAATTATTAACCTTATTTCCGTGGTGCTCCCCCTTAAGTTCTTTGACTTTCGGTCATTGCAACTTTGTGCCCGCTTTTATGGGGAGGGAAATTGGAATCTTCCTACTCCTCCTATTTTCTTCTGATTAATTTCGTTGCGGGTCCCAAGACAGTTTTAGCATGTCCCTCGGGCTCCCTGAGATCATATCAAAGGGTTTTCGTGGTTGGATACCGCTGTCGATCCTGGCGACACAGGAGATACAGTGGTGGGAATGTGTGGTGGGCCAAAGCCCGTTTAAAAAAACATAGATAGATTTATATTTATATATATTCTATATTGTAGTAGATAACTACAAATTATCTTACTTACGCTTATTGCAGAAAGGTATAGTGCTTTTCATAAAATTTGATACTGGTAAGAACGTGTCGTTGTTTCGGTGTCACAAAAATCATAATACATATTTATAAAACTAATAATATATTCCTGAACTCCACAATCAGATATTCAAGATTTGAAAATTGCAAAAGGATTAGCGCTCAATGATATCCTGACTGAAATACACACAATCATACATAGAGGTAAGAAATAAAAATATAATTAAGTATTTTATAGATGTCGCAGCCAACTGGTTTAAACTGGTGACTGCAACGTTCAACACTACAGCTAGACGACGCTTAGCCAACTGGTTAAATGGCAAATTAACTAAGTTGACCATTAGTTAATTATGTAACCTGAGAGAATAGGAAAACTTTTTGTAATTTCTTGGGAGATTTACGTATATTTAGTTCTATCTTTCCGAAAAATATTATCTTGAAACAATCACAAACACCGACATAGTTGACGCCATTTTGTAAACAAAACACACCCAGTACCGCGGTGGTGAGCGCTGAAATAATTCAATCAAACGGCGGCTTTTGAATCAGCTGTAGTGTTGAACGTTTTGAGTGACTTAAATATTCAATTAAAAAGCTAGACCTGTTATTGAATGGCGTTGTTCAGTCAAAGGGCTAGCTGTTTGATTGAACGGCTAGTTCAATCACACGTTCAACACTACAGCTGATTCAAAAGCCGCCGTTTGATTGAATTATTTCAGCGCTCACCACCGCGGTACTGGGTGTGTTTTGTTTACAAAATGGCGTCAACTATGTCGGTGTTTGTGATTGTTTCAAGATAATATTTTTCGGAAAGATAGAACTAAATATACGTAAATCTCCCAAGAAATTACAAAAAGTTTTCCTATTCTCTCAGGTTACATAATTAACTAATGGTCAACTTAGTTAATTTGCCATTTAACCAGTTGGCTAAGCGTCGTCTAGCTGTAGTGTTGAACGTTGCAGTCAACAAATCGGCTAAACGACGTATAGCCGTGTGATTGAATGGCGTTGTTCAGTCAAAGGGCTAGCTGTTTGATTGAACGTCTATTTTAACCAGTGGGCTGCGACATAGATATTATGAACCCTATTTAGTTAAGGTTAAGTTAAGATTTCCTATATTCGAAACTGATAACTGATAAGAGACACAACTTTAATTGTATTGACACACACACTGTCAATGGATTTCAGTGGTAACTAATGCTAAATTTCGTAACTAAGGTTTTGTCATTGAGCACCATATTATTCACATTACATATTTTTATATTTACAATTAAAAATATTTGAAAAATTAAAACTATTCAACACAAAAGAAAAGAATTTATTAAAACTACAAAATGTACAAAAGAAAATGGCCACACGGACAGAGTTTGAACGTAACGAGCGCGCGAAAATGTGAGGAGAAAATGGACGAGTCGACGGGCGTGTTCGGCTTATATAGCCCGATCGCGTGGCGGCAATCTGGCGTCTTCTTTATCTTCTTCGGTAGGGGACGCAGCTAACAATATTATTATTATGATTCAGTGCTATAAGGCCTTAATATTTTGCCTATAACCACCAAACGTAACTAAGTATTTAAATACTTTTTCCAGTGAAATTCCCGCCGGAAGTGCTGATAACGTTGCTAATCAAGATGTCGGACTCGGAGGCGCGGCTAGCGAGCGGCTGCAGCGAGCGCATCGAGCTAGCCGCGCTTATTGCGGCGTTCGTCGACGCGCGAGAACATATCAACGTAGCTGAACTTACTGCCTAGTATGCCGGTACGAGTTTACTTACTACATAAGAGCATATCCACACGGGCGTTGCGTCAGCGTTACGTCGACGCGGCGCTGCCATATAACGCATAGCCGACCACACGGGCGCTGCGCCATCGCAGCGTTATTACGAAGCAGTCTTAACGTCAACAACCCCTCCCGCTTCGTCTCGGGGGCTGCTGTCCGTCATGCGTGCGTTGCGACGACGCAGCGCGCCGTGTGAACACCTTGGTTTATTTGTATGTAAAACAATGCAACGGCAGCGTTGCGTCGACGCAACGCTGACGCAACGCGCCGTGTGGACTGGCTCTTATACAGGGGTTGAAGTTTACTTACTTCCTAATAACAGTAGTAAGAGTTGACTTACTACCTAATTCTCAAGAGTTTATTTTAGTAAGTGAGCTCGTACCTCTAATACGTCGGTACTGAGTAGTTAAACTACCTAAATACGCCGGTACGACTTGAAATAAACCAGTTATATTACTTACGTAGATAAAAGCTGTTAAACTAAAAATGCTCTGATACACTGGTAATGTTACGTCCAAAAGAGTTATTAAAATTTGCTCTGAACCTTATCAATCTTATCTTGTCCCACCGCCCTTTAAATGTTTCAATTTCATATCAATTGTTAAAACGGCGTTATAAACAATTTACAACTGCTCATTTAAATCATTGTCTTATGTAACGAATCTTGTTATTTTAATATTGTGATATTATTAAAAAAAAATAAAAAATTGGTACATATTTTTTAATTTTTTTTTGTATTAATTTTTCCCCTGGCTGATAATGCAATTTTTCCACATTTTATTGGATTAAGCATAATATAGGCAAGTCAATAAATAAAATTAAAAGTAACTGCTAAAGCATAACATTTATGAAAAGAAAATAAATTTAGTCCTTCGATCGCAGCAAAATGAGACACAATAGCCTTTCAATTGTTATCGCGGCCTACATGGGCCTTACGGGAGTTGATGTGTTATAAAATGAATGGATAAATTAAACTAATACGTTTAAATAAATAATTTTATTACTTATTTTCATTACGTTTCTCTTCTTACTCGCTATTTACACACTAAACTTGTTTTTATCAATTATATATTTACAGTTATAAATACTTAATGAACTAAATAAAAGTAAATGAGGCTTACTACAGAAATCAAAGTGAGTAATCAGAGTATAACAATCTTGAGATCTCTTTATTTTACACAAGTTTCTTGGTCATGAAATATGAATAAATCGATGTTTAAAAAATAATCAGTGGAAGAAATAATTACGTATTTAACTGGTACCATTATCTATGTGGTCACTAGGACTCTTAAAATAATCGTAACTATATATTGCTTATACCTCTAGTTACTTTTACTATTTTAAATGCGTACAACTCGAGGAGGTGGTAAGAATTTTACTACAGACATACCTTATTACAAATTACAATGACAATATTTTACACTCGGCAGTCCATAATGCTGTGCGAGTAGGACAGCAATAATATATGCGTCTTATGAGCAGGACAGAAATGTAACAATTTCCATAACACCACGTCATAGTCTTAGTTAACAGAGCCTGCAGCCAAGACCTTTACCGCTTCTTTATAGAATCGCCGATCAAAATGCATGGAATTGACATTAGACGAGTCGAACGTCAACGTCATATTAACGAACGCTTATGTCAATCCCATACATTTTGATTGGCGATCCTATAAAGTAGCGATGAAGAAAAGTTTTTGGCTAAAGTACCAGTTCTATTAGCCTAGTATATTGGAGACGAAGTTGTTGATGGAGCTGGTGAAGCGGGAGAAGATGCTCGGGGGCGCCGGCGGCGGCAGCGGCCGCGGCGGCGGACGGTAGTACGGCCCGCCGTCGATGCGCTATACACATACACAAATAAACTTACGTACCATCGAGGAAATTGATTCCTAGGTAGTTGACGGACCTACGTCATTTGGTCGGGTCATGTCAATGCCAGTCGTGATCTGACGGCTGGGTTTGACGTAACGCGACAAAATTACGTAGATCCGTCAACTGCGTTTGAATCAATTTCTTCGATGGTACTTGAAAAATGTTTGTGTCATGCCCTCTCTTTCGAATGTATTAAGAATGAGAATGAGAGCTTCTAGAGAGATGCTAGTCTTCACTAGCACTAACCCCATCTGGGGCTCGTGGTCGCCGTTATCACACCGTCATCGCAATGCCAGAGTAGACAGAACTAAGGAGTACCTTGACTTCAAACAAACCGGCGATTTTACGGGAGTTGGACGCGAGTACTACTTTCGACTTTCACAATGCTGAGTAAGGCTGAGTAAGTAAACGCGGCGCGGTGCATCGTTTTTGTACTGAATTTACAGATTTCAATTGCGTGACTCGTGAGACGTCTTATAAATCTGTCAAATCCATACAAATTTAGAAATCCATCTACGACGCAACGCTGACGCAATGCGCCGTTTGGACTGACCGTTACGCATTAGTACGGCGCGCGCCGATATGACATACTGATATACTACGTCGAGCGTAAAAACGTGATCTCTTCTGTGTCGGCCTACTCGTTAGTTCTGTTTAGGCCGTGTTCAGACCAAACTGACTATACGCCGCTGAATGTGAGCAGGCTCAATGTGAGCCCCAGTGTGAACGTGAAAATCATACAAAATATACGGTATCGAATGTCCGCGCCTACGCCTTTTTTTTTGATGCGCAGGGGAAACCCATCATGGGTCTAAGATATCTGCGTATTTTAGCAATTAAATAACGTAGTACATGCTGATGGAAAGATATTTATTTACAGAATGGCATCTGACAATTTTATGTCAATAGACCAGAAACAATACTTATTAAAAAGGTAAAATATAAAAAGTTCTATACAAACACCACAGGGTCCCCCGGGTTGGGTATGAGCCTCAGTAGGCTGAAGCACCCCGGGGGTATGTGAGACTCCTACTCACTAAAACCACCTGCGGTTCGCCTTCAGCCGTATAAGGAGGGATATCCCGGATCTAACAAACACGAGACTCCCTCCATGACCGGCCGGTCTACCTCAGGGACCGGACTTCCACCAAAAGTAAGAGAACGCTTAGGCAAACTAAAGCGTTCCCCTCGGCGCCGGGACTGGCTAAGCCGGGGAGGTTCCCTCCGCGCCTACGCCTAGCGTAATGGCGTATAGTCAGGTGTGAACGAAAAAGTGAATATGTATGGAAATACAATAAACTGCGTAACGCTCGCTCACATTCAGCGGCGTATAGTCAGTTTGGTCACAGAATACATATTAGTTTAACAACAGATTCCTCACTCCCGAAACCCGTTTAAAGAAATAACCACGCAAGCTACGATACAATAAAGTTGAAATTCCGACGCGCAATGCTAAATTGCCTACGGATAAATTTACCTACAAGTGCGCTCTCTTTCTATCGCATAACGCGTACCTTTTCTTAAGAAATCAAGGTTTTCGCCTTTTAGAAAACAAAATATTTTTTTAAAATTACTATTGGTATGAATAGCAAACCTTTTTATAGTAATATCAAATTTCAGTAAAACAACCTATATTTTATAGTAGTTCCAGGTAGTTCTATATTGGATTATAATATTGCAGGAAACTTTTACAATTTAAACATAGTAACTTGTGTTTATTTCTGTGTAGTTGTGTGTGTTTCTTTGTATGAAATTGGTTTATTTGCTATGTTTGTATATGCTATGTATTTAAATACCTTATTCAAATATAATAGGTACTTACATATTTCATTGGCTTTTTTAATTGTTCATTTTTATAAGATTTATAACGATTTTGTCAACGGTTAAATCAGTATCATATTGTAATAAATTCCTCTTTGATCAGTGATGACGTGATGAAAATCTTGCGCGTGCATCACCGCTCGCTTGTGAGTCCCTTATGATTTGCCACCCGCGGGTGGTACTTACAAATTACAATTCGATGCCTATACGCGCGAGTGGGACAGGCCTGGTTTGGTGTGAACACGGCCTTACTCTGGCAATGCGCTTCGTTCTAGCGCTTTATCGTTTGAAGCTTCAGTGTGTAAGCGTTAAAGTTAATCTTTGATCAAGTTAAAATCTCGTTCTTCGTGCATGTGAAAGAGAACGCATGATGTCAGGCATATTTTAGAAACTTGAATGAAATAAAGTATAAACCGATAATATTATACTTACGTGATTTAAATACTTATGACAATGAATAATACAAATAACACAAGAGAAATGGGTAATGGGTGGTCTTGATTTGTCGACGGTCTGACTTTAGCCGACTAAATAACGGAGGTCCGCTATCTGGCAATAAATAAATTTCTCTGACAGTACATAGCACGTACGTCGTACTTATATTATACACTTATTAATTGCACGGAATGATTTAGGGTTGGACCTCATCTGGCAGAACGGAATCGCCTTTTTCCGTCGCCCTTTCACTTTCTGTCGCTTAGAACTGCCATTTGCTAGACCGAGTCTGAAAGCATAATGCAATAGCACGCGGCGGAATCTTCGAGGCGATCGGCCGCGGCATCACGGACAAAATGCAATGGTCGGCAGGGAGACTCCGGAACGCTGAAGCGCGCGATAGCATGCTAACGCATCCTTTCACCGACGCGTGCGATCGCCTTTTTTGTCTGTGGAAAGCGACAGCGCGCGTTCGCACGCAGCAGCACACTGCAGCACGTGGTAGCACAGGCGGAACAAATGCGATTCCGTGCTGACAGATGAGGTCCAACCCTTACTTACTTGGCACCTTTACACCTAAAAAATCTAACTTAGTAATATCCATGCAACAAGGCGTGTAAATACATAGGCGTTAATTTTCATGCAACTTATAAGAAGCTAAATAAAATTCATGCTCAAAATATTAAAATTAACTCACCACAGATCCCAGTTATAAACTCACCACAGAACCATAATTTGATAAGGAAGTTTCTAATAAGACATTGTTATCATTTTAGTTTTAATCAAGATATAGAGAAACAAAATTAGTAGAATAAAATTATTTGCCTAAATCACATATTCACTAAAACAAATATAACATTTGCAACCTTCTTGATTATATACATTTCATAAGAAATATTTATACTGATAAAGCCATACTTTCTTTCTGTCTAGATAATATTTCAGGTCCCAATAGTACCTTACTATTTTATATTTAAATCACAATTTTTTTATTATTTAACAAATTAACGCACCAAACATAATATTTCAAATCAATCGACTATACTTAAAACATACAACCTATTCTTTTTATGATATTAAGAAATATAGATATATATTTACAGTTTTAAAGTTGATATTTAATAATATACTTAATAATAAATTCATTCAAGTTTATAATATAATATAAGTAGGAATAAATTTTAATGACAAGCATCGGATAAAAAATAGACTTCTCCTACTAAGCTCTATTAAGCGAAAATAATATTAAAATATGGCTATATACCGAAGGTATTTAAGTCAATATTTTTATACATTGGCCCCATTTGAGAACGATTTTATGTTAAGGGGAAGTACTCTGTTTAACTGCTACAAAAATATCTTGTTATTGACGTCATAAGTACCTAGTTCATCATTATCTTGAGATCTAGCCGGTATAAATAAACCGCTCTCAAACTCCTACTCAATACTAGTTAATCTTAGCTGACACCCTCCGTTTAGATGGGCTCTCTTAATTATTATTAGTTTAATATTAAGAAGTGAAGTACTTGAGTAAGGGACTGACTACACTCAAGAAATAGCTTCTCTAATTATAGGTTGTTTATTATAGTCTATACAACACACAACTCTATGATGGTCTCCATTCTGCCAAGGATCGCCACAGATGGCGTAATGTGGTCGTCACTAAACTCCAAAAGGGGAATCACGACCCTCAGCAATGAGGAACACGACGCGAGGAGGAGGAGGATAGTCAGTTCAGTGCCCAAGTCTTGTATGTACTTAAGATTGATCTAATAAAATAATTAAAACAGCATTCCATGATCAATGATTATTCTTGGAATGCTGTATGATCTTAAGCATGATCTTACTGGTAAGAGCGGTTTATTAACATGGACGTAACACTATAAGTTGTTTACTCCTTTGCTATGTCTTCGGTAGTGGTGCGGACGGTTGTCACTCTCATAGGTTTCTGTTTCTTCGGCGAGGCTGGAGTGATCACGTGACCCTATAGTGCAACTATGTTAGATGCAAATTCTAAAAGTTAAGTAAAGTCTATGGCTATGGTATATGAAGTCTTTCTCTTGAATATTGGGTTTGTTGTTGCTTTGTTTTACTACAGTGTTGACTAAGATCTATCTTCAGTGGTAAGTATTAGAAATTCTATTTTTGAATTCTAAAAAAAGTGTTGTATGTTGTTTGTGATGTGTTTACTACATCGTGATCTATGCTTGCAGTGACTATGTAAAGTAATGCTCACATTTAGCTTGATAGCTCGCCACTCCATCCGCGTATATTTGCGCGATGCCATTACATACACATATAAATCTATATAAAATCCTTCCATAATACTATTTTGTTGTATTTTTAATATTGCTGACTTTAGTATTTGGTAAGTTGCTACAAAATATTATGTTCTTGGCCGCACTCAAAAACACGTATTAGTTAGATACATAACTTCAATTTAATTCGGATTTTGACTTTTGTTCATACTCATTCAATTAAAGTTAATAGTAGGGGAGGTCGCGCTTAGTTAAAAAAGTAATTTCATACCGAGCGAAAATCGTTACAATAATAGTATTCCACTAATACATAACAGCTTTGATCGTCAGCCACTTCATAATGGGTGGAATAAAAATTGAGAACATCTCAAAGTTGATGTTGGGAATCGTATTGAATTGACATTAAAACGATCCCAATTCGCACCCAATAAAGGTTCATATCTAGATTATACACGTTTAGGTTGGGTAGGTGTTATTTTAGTTTTAGTATATAACAACAGATGGCGCTTTTAAAGTAAAATGTATATAATTCTTCTTCACAAGTATTGACTATCGAATTTCCACTAATATAATAACTTATACTTAAAATTCCTATGTGAGATAATTTTATGGTTAATTCAAACGAAAATCGCCGTCAGCTGAATGTTTGCAGGTGGAAATGTCGTCTACGCGACGCCCTAACTTATATAGCTGGCTGACGGTTTTTCCACCATCGTATTAGCGACTGACGGTTTTATTTATTATTTACAAAGTAGAAACATTCACCTGTATAAATTTTGTACGGTATAAAATGACTTTATATTCAAAAATTTTTTACATGTTCAGTAACGCGACTGACGTTGAATCCCCCGTCTGCAATACGGCTGACTGTGATTTTTTGGTTAAACATGACCTCAATGGTCATCCATCAAAGTTTCATTCGGTATAAAATCACTTTTCGCAACTATTTTTTTTACAACTTTGAAATACTTTCAGTTAACATTCCACCACGGGTGCGGCGACTGACGCTGATTATATTGATTGATAAATATTAAGCTACCGCTGGACAAAAATTTGGTCGGTATGAAATGGCTTTGCATACGCTAGCACTACCTCCCCTACTATAAGTATAAACGTCTCTGAGCGCGGCCGTTATTGTGTTATCTAGTTGTTAGGTTTAAAAAAATTGAATTTGGTTGTTATATTCGCAAGTAATTTGGTCATTAATTATCTATTTACAGACTTGTCACCACATCAGTACCTCTAGTTTTACACGTACAACACATCACCAGTGTTTTTAGTTTGTATATACAGAGGATTGAGAGGAGGCAGAGGCAGCGTATACTCAGAGATCGACTCACCTTAGCTGAGTGCAGCGTCACATTGAGTAGGGTCGGATGACTGTCGATGACGAAGAACTCTATGTCCTGCGGCAGGTAGCCTTCGGCTGACACCTGTGTGCAGAAGCATTTTTAGGATTTACAAGGCTGTTTTTAAGTGTGGTTAAATTAGAATTAATGCTGCCGCATGTGACTTGGGAGATAGCTGTTTCATACTTGTCAATTTAGTTCAAAATCCAAATAATATTTCGCTGTGTTATGTGGCTGAAACTAGAAAGTCATTGAAGGAGCTGTTTCGTTAGATTTATTTTAGGTGAGACCTCTTGAAGAGAATCATTAACAGCTGACATCGGATGGGGTTTAAACAAGTGTCCTGTCCATCGTTCTACTTCTTATATCTATAGCTTGATTTTAAGCAGGGTTGAAACAATATTGAAAAAAATACCGTTGAAAATTTTTTACCTCAAGTCTGTAAGTCCCGGGCAGCAGTATGCGCCAAAACTCGCCGTACTTGGTGGTGTGGTAGGTGACGTCGCGGCCCTTCACCCTGACCGCCGCGCGCTCCACAGGGTTGCCCTGCTCGTCCATCACGAACCCGTGCGCGCCGCGGTGCGCCTCCGCTATGTATTTTATTAGCGACTGGAAATTGAGACAATAGCTAAAGGAAAATGAATGTAAAAGGTAAAGGGATGTACCTAAGTAATGGCAATGGCTAAGTAATGGTGGCTAAGAAAAACAAGACTTAACTTATCAGACAAAAACAAAACAGTGAACAAGAACGAACAGAGAAAAATTGAACAAAACAAGAACAAACAGAGTAGAGTATTCAATGTGCTTAAAATATAGTACTTATAGCGATATAGATAATTATCAATGTTAATTATTAACATTTTATTGTCCTGGCAAAGTGTGTAAACAAAAGGTTGATAAGCAGGCACTGAACCGTGTGATTATTATCATACAATCTCATCTTATCTGTTACGAGCTATCGGCATATTTTGGGAATCAATACTGCACAAACATCGTTCAAGTCGAAACGCGCAGACATGTTTTCGTTAAAAGTTTTGTACGGTCTTCCGCTGCTGCTATTGGTAGCTGGAGAAATAAGATCAGAGGACAGAGTGGCGGTGGCCCACTTGGTGTCTGGACAAATCGCCGGCAGCATTACGTTTACGGAGACGGACTCTGGTTTACGCGTCACTGGCATCATCACCGGCCTAGGCCCGGGTCGCTACGGCTTCCACATTCACGAGCTGGGAGATATAAGCACGTGCGACGCAACCGGAGCCCACTTTAATCCAGACGACACGACGCATGGCGGTCCGGAGCACGACACGCGACATGTCGGGGACCTCGGAAATGTAGAGTTCGTGCAGTCGGCTCAGGGCGTTGTAGCTACGGTAGACTTCACGGATTCCGTCATCTCCCTGCACGGCCCCAACAGCATCTTAGGCCGCGCGGTGGTCCTTCACGAGGCTGAAGATGACTTGGGACTGGGTGGTAATGAGGCGTCGCTGACGACGGGCAATGCAGGTGCGCGCGTCGCCTGCGCAGTCGTAGGGCTTAAAAGCCCCAGCGATCCGTGGAATGCCGGCATTGCCAACCTACCGTCGACTATGGTCCTCGTAGTTGCGGCTATGTTCACGTATGTAGGGTACATGTAGATTGCTCATTAGTCATTACTCATTAGAGTAGACTTTAGTGAGTTCAATATCAATCATGTTTATGTTTTTACTATGCTTTAATACTTGTGTAATTTGAAGTGATTGTTATTAATAAGTAAATAATAAAGTTTTGAAAAGATACTCAAACCTTTTTTAGGGTTCCGTAGTCAACAAGGAACCCTTATAGTTTCGGTCTGTCCGTCCGTCTGTCCATCTGTCCGTCTGTCTGTCTGTCTGTCTGTCTGTCTGTCTGTCTGTCTGTCTGTCTGTCTGTCTGTCCGCGGTTTTGCTCAGAGACTGTAGGACCTACTAAGCTATTATTTGGCATGAATGGACATATTAATGATGGCAACAAAATGGTACATGAAATCTTAAAAAAATATTTTTTTTTGATGGTACCTTCCATACACATCAAGCGGTGATGAAAATATTTTTTCGCGTCCACCCCATCGTGTGGGGTGTCGTTGGATATGTTTTTTAAAACTATTATGAGTATCCATAGATCATTTTCCGATTTAGAGATCCGTTTGTGAAATATTAAGTTTTAAAGTGGAAAAAATCGTTAGAGTCCAGTGTCCCCCCCTTCTACCAGCTAAACGGTAGCTTCTGGAAATGTAAAAAAATTCACGGGAGTAGGAAATATGGTGAATTTAAAAGGAAAACTATCACGGCTAAGAAAACTTCATAAGTTATTAAATAAACAAAATAAACTTTATAAGTTATTAATAGTCGATCAACTAAAAAAATGTTTTCGGCGAAGTATAAAGGAACTTATCGTTCAAATTCCTTTGAAAGCAACTGAGATGATGTTGTTAGGAGTATAAAACACGTTACATTTTATATCGTACACGGTATATAACAAATTTTAAGAAACTAGCGGTACTACGGAACCCTATATTGCGCGTGGCTCGACGTGCACTTGGCCGGTTTTTTATTTTTATGTAAATTGCATCAATCATCATCTATCGTTTGTGGAAACTTCTCGTAGTCTATCTTAAGACACTAATTACTACTTTATGCAGTAACTAAATTGTAAATAGATCATACCTGTTGGTTGTCTTGCCAATACTTCTGCAACTCGTGCGCTGGCGGGTATTTGCAGCAGGATATCTCCAGCGTGATCTCCATACAGCCGTGCCACAAGTAGTTGTAGTCCTGCATGCCACCTGAAATAACATAATTTCATCATAGTCATTTAAAATATTGGGTTTCGGTTAAGGGGTAGTTGAATGGAAACATACTAAGGACGTAATTAAGTATAATCATGTGGGTAGATGTAACGCTCGCTCCCTGCCTGGAAAGCCTGCACGTTAGCTGGCTTCGTCCTCATCGCCGAAGTCGCGATGTTGCAGTGCAGGATCTGATGACCCTTTTACTTTTTTGGTGCTATAGTTTCAACTTGATGGGAGCTGCCTATCTACTATTTTTTTCGGATGCAGCAGAGTAGGATCCCCATCCCCATGAAATAGACTCGGCTTATGGGGATTATGGCGAAAAATATTGAAGTTTTAATACCTGTGAGCGGATACCAGGCGGCGCCATTAGTGATGCCGTTCTCGAAGCGCGGCGAGCCGGACTTGCACGACACCCCGCGCGCCATCTTGGCGTGGTTGCGCGAGTACACCAGCGACAGGTGGCGGAACACGTCGTCGTCGGGTGCGATGGACGGGCTGTGCGCGTAGCTTTGGAACACTGCGTTCAGGGGATATGTGGACGGAAATGGCACGTTAAATGGCAGCACATACTATGTACTTATAAAGTTTGATTATAATATGTACCATCAAAGAAATTGATTCATAGGCAGTCAAGAGGGATTTGGTCGGATTATGCCGATTCAATGTAAATTGTGATCTATCGGCTGGGTTTGACATAACTCGACCAAACTACGTAGCTCCGCCATCTATATCTATGAATCAACTTCTCTGAAACAAAAAGAATCCTCACACTTGGGCAAGTGTGAGGATTCTTTTTGTTCACAGAGAGTTGAATGAGATATTATTATGTCTTGAAAAGCCTTATATCTTTACATCCACCATGCAGTAAATTACTAGTAAAACATAGGTTTCTAACATTAGATGTGCTAAGTTTGACTACTATAAGCAAGTATACTTTACCCGAACATAGGACGGAAGATCTACATATTCCTAAGCAGCGTGAAAAATAAAATAATTTAGTTTTCATCTTATAGTCTTGTACGAATCTTGGCCGGTTCAAAATCGTTTTGTAACCAAAAGGTCAGATAGCTACTAAACTTATCTTTCTCTTTCAGCCGGCTTAACTGGCTATGCTATGCTGCCTCACTTTTAAATAAAATAAGTTTCGACTTTTTACCATTCAAAACGTTTATATGGATCACCATTAACCATGCATTAGGAAGTAGGAACTCCTAAGTCCTATGACACTTACTAGAGCTGGGCGTGTTATCGAAGGGGTAGGACGCGACGAGGGCGCCGCCGTGAAGGGACCCCGACAGCACGAACTGTATCTTGCTGATCCATTCCTTCACCGCCTCGGTCTCTGGCTGCGACTGCTTCGTATTCGCTTTGAAATAGTCCGGGAAGTTGCGGTTCAGGTCGTAGCGGCGGGCGTTGTGTCTGAAATATGTTTTGTTGATGAGAGAGGAGTAAACGGGCCACATGATAAACGACTGCTATGTATAACTCCCACACCGGTTTCGGTGACAGTGGCCGGCTTCATTGAAACCAGGCCAGTTACGCGGTTGTAGGAACACGGTCGGGTTTTAGTGGGTACAGCTGCGGCCACTTACCATCTCTTCGGCCGTAGCAAGTCCCACATACCCCGGTGGTCCTTCCCCAATGCTGCCGGGGATGCGTAATTGCATTTCCCGACCAAAAAAAAAAAAAAATAATAATAATAAAAAGGCCAGTTACGCAGGAGTAATTTTATAGTTCTCAAGTGTGTGCGCAGTACAAAAGAGCACTCTCTACTCTCTCTTTTGCTCTCATAACCCAGTGGGATGGACGACCGACACGACTGGCGAGAGATCAGGCACAGAACCGACTTTTTACATGCCCATCCGATGCATGGATCATCTTTCTAGTCAGACAATCAGGTGATCATGCAGCCTGCATTGTCCTAACCAAACGCGGGAATCGAACCCACGACCTCCGAGTCACGAGCCACGCTCTAAACCACTGGACCACGGTGGCGTTCAGACTACTACTAGCGTTTTTCATGTGGATGATATGGATCCCATAAGATCGAGTTACAATTGCAGAGTTGCAAGTTCGTTGCCACTTGCCCTCCTCATAGTAAAAGGACTCCTTTTATTATGCCCTCGTTTTATAGTCCGCGCGGAACTAGTTGGCCGCTCTGCCGGTATGTGAGTATACGGGCAGAGCGGCCAACTAGTTCCGCGCGGACTATAATAGGAGAGAACATTCAACCTTCTGTATATTGTTGAGTTATGTCTCATAAGTATTTAAGGTTGGGTTGCACCAGAGGCGTGGTTAAAGTTAAAGTTAAGGTTAAAGTTATGGTTAAAGTTATATATGGCGTCCTTTAGCTTTAACTTTAACCTTAACTTTAACCGGAAAAATTGACAGATGTTGTATGAGCATATGGGGTGTTTGGACGCCATATTTAACTTTAACCAGAGATTTGACATTTTGCACTGTAGTCAACTGTCAAAGTTAAAGTTACAGTTAAAGTTAGTTGGTGCAACCCAGGCTAAGCTGTATATGGTTTGGCTGTAATAGCCACAATCAGTTGTTTTCCGGTTGCTTGTGTGATGTGTCGTATAAAATAATTATAATATCTTATATATTACATTAAAAGAAACTAATTAAAATTTAAATACCTTAAGAAGGAGACTAACCCAAAATTGACGATTTTATAAATCATTTTTGCACTTGATAATAAGCCCCGAATCGTTTAATTTTCTAAACATAGATACTACATTATATTACCAAGAATTCAATCTGAGCAAAAACACGATATTGTAAAATTTTCTCGATAGAAAAAAATCACAAAGATGCATCTAACTTTGACGATTTTTTTCCTATATTGCCAAAACCATGCATTAAACTGAGTTGATATTTTTACACATCATATAAAATTCTATCACCGAGGATTCGTTTTAGCGGATTTTTAATATTCTCTATATTTTTTAAGATAAGGGAAAGGCGCTAATGGTAGACACTGAACTAATAGAAGACACTTACGACAAAAATGCCATAAAAATAAGAATTATTCTAATTATTTCTCAACACTGTAAATTTTATAAGCTTCTTATGCTATCTGTTGATGTGAAAAAATATATTAGGGATGCCTTCGGGAGCAAAATTTTAAAATGGGATCAGTTTTCGTAAATGATGTGACCGCGTCAACACGCACCCGGCAATTTCTTAGCAAATAGGTTAAGGAAGGCGAAATTTTGCACGTAAGTTTTGAATACATTTATTAGATTTTTTGTAATTTCTATTGACTTCATTGGATTATTGGTCATATTGTTTACACTAATTAATGTTTATTTATGATCTTTTATCCATTTTCCCTAACAATATAAAGGGTGTCTACTATTAGTTCTTGAAAATGTAAAAAAACCTAATAGATGACATGGATCTCATCTTTGAGTTTTGCAATACATACTCAAATTATTTTGTACTTCTACTGCAAAAATCACCACTATTCTCTGAAAATATAATTCTATTAACAATCTAAGAACTTAGAACTACTGCACCTAAAAATGGACGTGTCTAATATTAGACCTTGTACTGATCTAAAAATCGATTGCTTTAGTTTTTTAGCAGTAAAAAAAAAGAAAAAGGAGAGCTGAGAAAAGAAAGAAGAAAAAGGAGCATGGAGACTAAAGACTGAAAATAAATTTGCTAGGAAAAAAGACGGATTGCACTCCGGGAATGCCGGCAGAAGTGAAAACTTAATTATTAACGTTGTGCATTTTTTAACCCATTTTTTATGAAAATCGATTAATAAAAAATCGATTTTTTTAATAAATCGAAACCCTTACAATCGATTAAAATTTTAACCCATTTTTTATGAAAATCGATTTTTAAAACATCGATTTTCATAAAATCGATTTTCAAAAGATCGATTTTTAAAAAATCGTTTTTTTTTAATTATTCGAAACCCTTACAATCGCTTAAATTTTTAACCCAATTTTAATGAAAATCGATTTTTAAAATATCGATATTTTTATTAATTGGAACCCTTACAATCGGTTACATTTTTAACTTTTTTTTGCGAAAAATGATTACTAAAAATCGTTTTTTTTTAATTAATCAAAACCCTTACAATGGATTAAATTTTAACCCATTTATTATGAAAAACGATTTTTAAAAAACCCTAAAAACGAATTTTAAAAAATCGTTTTTAGGGTTCCGTAGTCAATAAGGAACCCTTATAGTTTCGGTCTGTCCGTCCGTCTGTCCGTCTGTCCGTCTGTCTGTCTGTCTGTCTGTCTGTCTGTCTGTCTGTCCGCGGTTTTACTCAGAGACCTACAAAGCTGTCATTTGGTGTGAATACACATATTAATGATAGCAACAAAATATTTTTTATGGTACCTCCCCTACACATCAAGCGGGGATGATAATTTTTTTCGCGCCCACTCCATTGTGTGGGGTGTCGTTGAATAGGTTTTTTAAAAATATTGCGAGCATTTATAGATCATTTTCCGATTTAGGGATCCGTTTGTGAAATATTAAGTTTTAAAGTGGAAAAAATCGTTAGAGTCCAGTGCCCCCCCCCCTTCTACCAGCTAAACGGTGGGTTCTGGAAATGTGAAAAAATTCACGGGAGTAGGAAATATGCTGAATTTAAAAGGAAAACTATCACGGCTAAGAAGACTTCATAAGTAATTGAGTAAAAGTCGATCAACTAAAAAAAATGTATTCGGCGAAGTAAAAATGGGACTTTTCGTTTAAATTCCTTTGAAAGTAACTGAGATGATGTTGTTAGTAGTATAAAACACGCTATATAATATACGTTCATTGACCATATGAAAATTGACAAAAACTAGCGGTACTACGGAACCCTATACTGCGCGTGGCCCGACACGCACTTGGCCGGTTTTTTTTAATTACTTAATCGAAACCCTTACAATCAATTCGAGTTCGAGTTCGACACAAAACACTACTCTTCAACCGTCTTACGGTTTTTCCAAGGTTTTTCGATCAGCACGAGAATCTGACGCGAGTTTCACAGTTTTTACCTATCCCACAAAAGTGCTCAACGCCGCTAAAGAAGTTTTCACTTCAAAAATATGAAAAATAAAAATAAAAGGAAAGATAGTTTCAGCATGGAAGAAGAATGAATAGAATCTGAAGACAACGTGGATAATATTTCTGATGCATGTAGTGACTATGATGAAGTAAATTAAATCTTTTGAAAAATGGCAAATAAAGACCTAATTTAATAGAAAAAAATATGTAAAATGTAATGTATTGTTCTATGTCAACTATTAGTTCATATTGGTGTCTACTATTAGTGATGTTCGTTTTTTGTGATGTCATCTATTAGTGCTTATGACTAAGTTTACAAAAAGACCAATAATATATTTTTTAATTGATTTGTCAGAGAACAATTATAATAGTTTTATTTTGTAAGAGTTACTGAAGACATGGAACAAGTTATCAATCCTTTATTTTTATAAATTATATATTTTATAACATTCAAATGTTGCATGTTTCCTTATAGTGTCTGCCATTAGGTCTTCTCCCTTATTTAAGAAAAACCACATTGGCGCTTCACCGCCAGATTTGTCTCACCTCTCAGTAGCCAACAGTCGCGTTCGCGCGCCTGAGGAGAGGTTGTACTTCTTTTGCCTTTGCTCCGGATTGAGAAAATATTTAATCGAAACCATGGGAAACAAACAAAAATTAAATAAACACACTAAAAGCAACCTTCACAGGTGAAAACGGGAGCCGATGAACAATTGTAGAAGGCTTTTTAATTTAATATAAAATATGTATATTTGTTTACAAATATGATAATATTATCATGACAAATAATTTGTCAAACTCATATGTTGCGGCCGCACATGCGTAGTGCTTCGTGATTGAGACGATACCATTGGACGATATGCGTGTATCGTCCAACGGTGTCTCATAGCACGGAGCTTCGGTGACGATAGACGAATCAGCGGCCGCGGCAATAGAGATTGAAAAAATAAATCGGCTTTAAATCGATATAGTTTTGACAAAAACTAGTCTATGACTGCGATTTGAAAATCGATTTGGTTTCAATGAACGTCGTACTCGATGTTATGGAAATATCGAATAAATTTCTTCGGAACAACGCTACATGACGCTACGGTCTGGAAATGATAAGATTAAATTGTCAAACAGTGATAACATTATTATATTATATGCAAAAATTCACTACTTCGACCATTCGCTTGAACTTGAACACTACAAGAGCATGAACAAAGGTGACGGCACATTTATGAAAGGATTTAAGAGTACATATAGGTACTACACAATATATTATAAGGTCTTTTATACCTATGAAAACATTTTTCAAACAGAAAGGCAATACCTTTCTGTTTGAAAAATGTTTTTTGATGACCCTATTATATACTTCAATGTCTGTCTGTCTCCAGGGTGTGTCTTAAGAACGGCTACAGCCGAGAAGAAGAAGGAATTTTGCCGGGAATACGAAATAGTGACGTTATGTTTTTGTATTATTTTCCTAAAATTGTGTTATTTCGGTTTTTAATGTGTAATGTTGGTAGAATATTAACCATTAAATATTCGTTGTCGTGCACAAGTGTGGGCAAGTGATACAACTTCAAGAAACGTGCCATTTTGTGTTCCCTCCAAAACTCCATCGAAAGTTTTAGTAAAGGATCTACCACTTTACTAAAACAACTGACTTGACTCGTTGACTTTACCGACTACTTTTTAAACTTTGACTAGACTTTCGACTTGACGATAATCTGGAAAAACAACTTGTAAATTTTGTAAATTTTTTAAGAAAATTTTTTTTTCCCACCAAAACTTTACTTGACACTGGCCATGGTTTAAAAGCCGAGAGCCATAACAAGAAAAAAAAAAACGGCTACAGCCAGACTTCTGAATTTTTCACAGAATATGTATATCTGTTTCCGCTATAATAACAAATACTAAACAAATACTAAACACAAAATAAAATTAATATTTAATCCCACATAACAAACCTGATATTTTTTGCTATTTTTTGCTCGATATCAATAATGGCTAGGCACTTGAAATTTTTACAAAATCCTTAATAATATTTGCACTTTAATAATGGATAATAAAATAAAAATAAAATAAATATTTAAGGGTGCTCCTATACAAAAATTACAAATTTTGGACTATTTTTAGCTCTATAATAGTACGGAACCCTTCGTGTCCGACTCACACTTGGCTGATTATTTCGATCTTACTTATTTCTGTTATTCAAAGTAATCACCCCTGCAATCAATGCACCTTCGCCAACGCAGTGGCAGTGTATAGATGTCCGTATTGAAAATATCAGCTGGACGGCAGACTACACTTCTAATGCATTTTGTACAACCTCTCGCGAATAAAATTTTCTTCCCGGTAAAAGTTTTCCCAATTTTGGAAAAGGCAATAGTCGGTATGGCAGATGAAGGAGAGCTTCCAAACAAAATGGGGTCGCGCGTTGTCATCAAGGAGCAGCGGAGATGATCGATTGACAAAAACTAGTTGCAGACGTACGAGAATCGCCATCATTGTGGGCAGTTTTCAATGTACAAATCTGCAGTAATGCTCTCGCCGTTTCGTAAAAAGCTGTGACTTATCACACCAGCAATTAGACCACCAAAGTGAGACGCTCACATTTCTAGGGGCGATTTTTCGTTTTGCACATTGCTTTGGTGTTGAACCAGGATCTTACCAACTTGCTGAGCATTTTCAAGACGTGTCAACCGAATACCATTTTTCGTCGCAGGTCTTTTAAGTTGGCTGGGCTAGCCTACAAAGTGTGAAGATTGAGTAGAAAAATACATGAATTTTAGGCGAAATATGAATAAAAGCACTTTATACCCCGTCTTGCCATAAATACTGAAACAAAGAAAAACTTTTTTTTTCTGTTGCAAATAAATTTTATTACTTTTACAGCGTATTCGCTTAATACATAAATATAAAAAAAAATTAAAATATTAAAAGCTTATTCAAATTGGCCTTCATTGGCTACAATAACGTCCTTTAAACATTGTGGCCAGTTATCATTAGAAACACGCACTCTTTCCATGGGAAAATTCTTCAGCGTGTTCGTACATTTTTCGTACGAACACTGCGTGGACGGCCAGATCTTTTTCTGTCACAAGCAGAGGAGGTCTCATTGTACTTATTAATGGCCCGGTACATAAACATTTTACTAATACCAAGCGTATGGAGGGTTTTAAAAATGACATTGGACTCCATATCTACTTTGTGTGATGCAATCACAGCGATTTGGTTCTTTTGATCACCCACTCCATTTCAGTATCGCAAAATATTGTAAAATAAATTGGCGCCAAAACGAGAAAACACAATAAACCAAATCCAAATTCAAATAAAATATTTTGTTTATTTTTACTAGTAAGAGTATTTAAATGGCCAGAATAAGTATAGAAAAATCTAGCTAGTTACGAGTTTCTAATTAAGGCCAAAAGTTCCTGTTTTTAAGTTTTTAGCTCTTTATAACAGTGAGTCGTAAAGAACTTTATGAAAGCTACTAACATTTACTACGATTTTGTCTTTCAAACTTTGTATCTAACTCCAATCATTGCCTTGCTATGAGCTTGAGGCCGATTTTTTCAAATACAGAAATAGTTGAGATTTAGACGAATTCTGAAAAAGGCACTATTAAAGAGTAAGGGCCTGTTTCACCGGTTCCTGATAAGGAGTCAAATAGGCTATTTGACAGATAATGCAAAAAATTCTGTTCCACACGTGTCTGATAAGCCAATCAAGCAGATAAAATCATTGATATCCTATCAGCCCGATCATGCGGCTGTTAAAGGTTTTATTTGTCAGATAACAAAACTTTTTTTTTTGAGATCGCGAAAATATTTCCAGCCTGCAGCCATCCTGCAGCCTATTATATTTTTGCCAGTTATCGTAATGATGCAGTTCATACTTCAGTGTTGTGTGAACTTTCTTCAAGTTAATATAATATTATAATGATATTTTGAATAAACATGGATCTTTTAGAGATTTTAAAAGATGAATTAGATGATTTTTAGGGTTCCGCAACCAAAAGCCAAAGGGTAAAAATGGGACCCTACTACTGAGACTTCGTCAACGATATTCTATGTTACTAACGTAAGAAACTGATTGGACGTCGTTGTCTGTCTGTATGTCTTTATCTGTCTAGCCAAGTGTGAGTCCGACTCGCGCACAAAGGGTTCCGTAAAAGTAGGCCATAAATTGTGTTTTTTGTATGGGAATGGCCCCCCTTAATTTTTTATTTTATTTTAATATTATTATTAAAATAACACATATAATTAAACTAGCTTTTGCCCGCGTCTTCGCTCTCATTAAGAAGTATAATTATATATACAATATTTTATCCCCTTAGGGGTAGAATTAATAAAAATCCTTTATTAGCGGATGCCTACGTCATATCATCTACCTGCATGCCAAATTTCAGCCCGATCCGTCCAGTTGTACAGGCTGTGCGTTGATAGATCACCGTGTCAGTCAGTCACCTTTGAGTTTTATATATATAGATATTTTGTGAAAAATTCAAGTACCTACCTGTTGCCATTATTTATATATAGCAAAAAGGCCAAAAAATCATGTTTGTTGTATGGGAGCCCTCCATACATATTAATTTTATATTGTTATAGCGGCAAGAGATATACATCATCTGAGAAAATATCATATCTCTAGCTTTTATCGTTCTTGAGTTACAGCCTGGAGATAGACAGACAGACAGACAGACAGACAGACAGACAGACAGGCAGGCAGGCAGGCAGGCAGACAGACAGGCAGGCAGGCAGGCAGACAGACAGGCAGACAGACGGAATAGCCGGGTGCCGCTTGGGAGTTGATGAGCTTAAGGGTTAATGGCATTTAAGTTTTATTATGTAACAAAATAATGTTTGTGTTTTAAAAATAGAATGTGTCAATAAATTTAAGAGAGAAATAAAAGTATTAATGCAAAAAGTATATATTATTATCCTTCAATATTCAATCACCGTTACGATTGAAATATTTAAAATTAAGTTTTATAATTACTACTTTTTATTTTCTTATTCACATTTTAAAACTAACAGAGTTAACACTAAACTGAAATGGAGGAGGAAGAAAAGCTATTAAAATAAGTATAATATAAAATATTTGAATAGCCTTTCTTCCTTCTCCATTTCAAGTTATCTACTCTTTTTTATAACGCATTTCCATCTTCAACATCAGCTGTTTCTTAAAAAAAATTCCTGGAGTTCTTCCTCAAGAGGGGTTTTTTGTAGCTTTACAAATTCGAACTTTTCTTCGTCTAATTTATCAAAAGATCTTTTTGCTTCGGGTTTACCTGTAAGGAAATACATATTTTTAATATGCAAGTATTTCATAACAAATACTTAAATAATGATATCCTGCAAACTTCAGCTAGGGAGGCAAATCTGCCCAAGATCAACATCAACCAGCTGCACTGAACACAAATACTGGTAGGTAGGTTATAAGACTGGTAGGTGATCAACTTTTAAAAGTCAGATCAGATACAATAATAATTATGTCACAAAAATGTTAAGTACACTGGGTGGTTGAACTTGTTACCTTTGGGTTATGAGTTATGACTTATGAGTCATTACTAATTTCACAGATTATGATGTTTGAGATTTTAATAATACTGAGTAAATGTAAATGTTCTAAAAGTCCACTGTGGACTCGTGGAAATGCTATTGTATTCTATTGTTGTCGCGGTCACCGGTGTCCTTATGGGGCTTGAAGGATTAAATATTTATTCAGTATCAGGAAAACTTACACAGAGCAGGATGTTTTTTTGATCAGTAGCACCTCAATCGTGGGTATCACAGACATAATAGATTTTCATTTGTTATGCAACAGCCGGATGCCGCGCTTGGGTCAAGGTTCCACAACAACTATATCATCTTGGCAAGAAGTACTAGCCACAATAATATCTATTCTGGAATCTGGAAACAAACAACATATGTACTTATAAATTTACATTATGTTTTTTTATTAAGGATTTTATCTAATGAAAATATTTACCATTCACTGTATCACTAGCTGTCATTGGGATCAGATAATACAGATTACAGTGAGTTTATTCAAACATAGGTATCAACAGCTGTCTAATCTACAACTAAAGACTGAACTGCATCATGCATGAGACAGAGCACAGCATGCTGGAGATTGGAGACACAAATCCATCTTCTTAGTCTTTTCCTTATCATTTCCTTTATTCGACTTAACCTCAATCTTTAGACATGTATCACTAGTTCAATAGAACTTCCTTGAGGCTTCTTTGACTGTCTTAACTGTCTGTTTCCAACTCAGACCAAAGAAACAAGGCTTCCAACGAAATCGTGTTTTTATTATAGTACCTAGGATACTATATCCTCAATCCCCATGGGAAAATTTACACTTCTCTCGCGATTCTTTCCGTTGTCTAATATAGCGTCTCATATATAAACATTTTTTAGTCTACATTCTATAATACAAATCACAAAATATTAGGTAAATTATTCAAGAAACTACCTAAAAGAACATAGAACCATAGAACACTGAAATATTTTCAAATGTCTTGAAAGGTGTCACCTACGATTCGTTTTACGTATTTCATATTCCTTGCATATTAAATATGTGTGTTGTTGAATCAAAACCTTTTGACTCTTTTAAAACAAATCTTATGTAAAACTTTAGTAAATCCATCAATACATACGTCAATTCTATTTTTGTTGCTGTTTTTTTCTAATATATTTATGTGAAATTATGAAACTATTGTACTTTTCAATATAAGGAATTCAATAAAATGGAACGTACGACGGAAATTGCGACGTTGCCACTCCGACTGTCAAATAAGGTTAGAGTTAATTATCTGGCGCGTAATTTAACAGAGACGTACGTGGTGAAACCAAAAAAATACATCAGTTGGATTTACATGGCAGATATTTTTATGTGGTAAATAGATAATGGGAGCTTTATCAGGAAGCGGTGAAACAGGCCCTAAGAGTTATTTAATACTTTTTAGTACACATTATTATTGTTTTTACCTTGGAAGTCGGTTTTATTTTTTTTGTTATAAATAATTATTAAAGTTATTACAAAAAAATACTTCCGGATATTTTTATTTCTATGAAAAAATTATTAAGTATAGTGAGCCCTAGAACAAATTTTTTTGTAATTACTAACAAGCTAATTTTTTGTGAGTAGCTTCATTAACCGACTTCCAAAAAACGAGGAGGTTATATGTTCGGCTGTGGATATATTTTTTTTATTTTTTTTTATTTTTGTATGTTCAACGATTACTCCGCCGTTTGTGAACCGATTTTCGAAATTTTTATTTTGTTGTATTAGGTTTCACTCCAATTTGGTCCCATTTTCACAAAAGTGGTGACCTGATGATGGGATCCAGGAGTAATCGAGGGAACTCCTCGAAATTTATATGGAAACATATGGTAATTTTAGTTTTATGTGAAGTGTACTAAGAATATGCTACCAAAAAGTCAAATATTGGGTCAAGGTATACCATGGTTTCGAAGATGCTGAGAGAACTCCTGACTCCTTATAGATACACGTTTGGGAGTTTCGGCGTTGTTTTAAGAACATAAAGCATATTATACTACCACGCAATTAAAATTCATCATCATCATCATCATCGTCATCATCATCATTAACACGTCGTGTTAAGGTCACCAATGTCTCATGGCACAAAATAGGTAATAGTACAACTTACAAGGCATAGGTATGGATACAATAATAATAATTATGTAAATATCAACACCAATTATTAATATAGGCTGTTTATACACGGCGGTCGGTGCGGCGTCGCCGCACGCCGCCGCGCGGCGCGCGGCGTGTGCGTAAACATCGCGGCATTGCGTCGTACCTATTCAAGTTATAATGTCAGGTAATGCCGCGCTGCAAGCATTTTGAGTGTAATAATATGATTTTAAACTTTATCTTCATTAATGTAGTACAATATAGTATCGCTTGAGAAAGGCGCAGGCGGCCGCGAGGCCGGCTTTCCAAGTTTCTCATGCGATAGTAATATGTATTACAATAATGAAGGTAAAGATTGATATCATAATATTATTATGACACTGAAAATATACTCGCCGCGCCGCTGGGTGTGATTCGGCTCATCCTTCGATCGCGGATTCTTGGAAATCCATTGTTCTGGCGGCCGCTTGGGAGTTGAAGCGTTAAATTGTTAAATTACCTAGCACGCATAGAGTTGTGTTCACTTAGATTTTTTTTAATGTATTATTTAAATTTATCTACCTGATATTTGGGCCTTGGGGTATGACTCATAACAGTCTTAACAAATTGTAATAAGATACGTAGAATAAACGCAGTAATTCGACGCGTAGGGTGGTATGGTCACTAAGTCACTACCACCGACGACCACTTATAAACTCGCGGACTATGACGTAGGTCATCTTGGAGGGTTAATTAATATTTCTAATAACAATACGAGATCAATAATTACCACTCAAAATGTTGACAATTCAAATTTCAATGCTCACTGCTCACACCAATGGTGACACATTTCTGATTACACACAGCCAATACAACTATATAAAACTCCTACAAACAAGCGATACTGCGATTCAGGAGCACCTCACCGAAATCTAATGAATACATCGTGTAACTAAAACTATATGAACAACAATCGGATTTCCGACAAGCGATAGCGCCGACAGAGCGCCTCAATGACATATAGTGAAGACAATTTAAAACTATTTTTTATACAATTTAAATTGGCTCTAATTATAGTTTATCTACTAGGTAACTAAAAAGAGTGAAATTATTATTTTTAACAAAAAATTAAAACCGACTTCCAAGGTAAAAACAATAATAACATTCTTATAATAATTATGAACTAAAAACTAAAAAGTATTAAATAATTTTCCTCTCTAAATGTGCCTTTTTCCGAATTCAGCTAAACCTCAACTATTTCTGTACCCAACCTTCATAATTTTGAAGTCGGTGCCAGTTCCATAAGTTTCAAATTTTCTGTCAAAGAAAATATAAAGATTCAGCTATATCTGGTACCGACTTCAAAATGATGAAGTTTGAGTACAGAAATAGTTGAGGTTTAGCTGAATTCGGAAAAAGGCACATTTAGAGAGGAAAATTATTTAATACTTTTTAGTTTTTAGTTCATAATTATTATAAGAATGTTATTATTGTTTTTACCTTGGAAGTCGGTTTTAAAATTTTTGTTAATTTTGATAAGACGGACAACATTTTTATTTCGAAAAATCTCGAAATTGGTAGCTAACAGAGGTAGAAAGGATTTCATACTTTGACTTGTTGGCCCTAAAATATTATGAATTGTTTTATTTTTACGATAAGGTTACTTTTAAATTATATAACTATTAACCTACCAATATACAAAAAATCTGCTGGTAAGGGTTCCGTTTTAGGGTACAGCAGTCAACCAAGTATTGTTGATTACAGAACCCTAAAACGGAACCCTAACTAGCTGATTTTTTGTATAATATTGGTAGGTTAATAGTTATATAATTTAAGAGTAACCTTGTCCTAGAAATTGAAAAAAATCCTTATAATCGGTTGAACTGTTTTGGATCAATTCGCGCACAAACACTGTGACCCGAGAATTTTATATACATATTTGACTAGATGACCCGGCAAACGTCAGTTTGCGATATAAATTATTTCTAGTATCAATATATTGTATCAAAAAGCAGATAAAAAATATTTTCAAGTCTAACGAATGTACGCACAAACATTGTGACATACGAATTTTGTTAATTTTAATCTGACAAATGTTAATATGTTTTACGCAAATACATACGAAACTAACCAAATTCGGATGTGGACGAAGACGTGGCTAGTATATTATATTAAATAAATTTATAATATTTTTGCAACAACTACAGCTTAGGAATTCTAACCCTGGGCCCGTACCACGAAATGGTTTTGAGACTCAAACAAGCGTACGAGAAAGTTGCGTCCTACTCTAACAAACATGAAATGACGTTGTTAGAGCAGGACGCGGCATTTTCGTCCGATTATTTGAGTCTCAAAACGGTTTCGTAGTAGGCCTACAGAATCGATCCAGTAGTGCCTATTCGATTTCGATAAATAAACATATAATAAAATATTACTAGTGTATAAGCCAAAAAGTATTAATTAGATTATCAAAGTACAGATGGAAAATAAGACTCGAACTTCTCAAAATTTTATCTGATATATTTGGTTATACTACGTTCGTACAAAAAGTGGTTACGAGAGTATTTACACAAAGTTATAGCCGCGGTGACATTTTGAATGCGTTTGGCGAGTGCGGGGGGTATGAAGTGCGCGGGTGAAAACCGATTTTTTTCTGTCATAGGTCTCCCTCTTAAGTAAGTATTTATGACTGACTATTTACGATAAATTACAGTTCAATGGACACATAATTTGAAAACAAAAAAGATAAAAGAGGTAATAAAATTATTATGGTTGCGTTGCACCAGAGGCGTGGTTAAAGTTAAAGTTAAATATGGCGTCCCAACACCCCATATGCTCATACGACATCTGTCAATTTTTGCGGTTAAAGTTAAAGTCTAAGTTAGTTCGTGCAACCCACTCTAAGTTTTACTTAGGGCCTGTTTCACCGCTTCCTGATTAAGAGCCAAATAGGCTATTTGACAGATAATGCAAAAAATTCTGTTCCACACGTGTCTGATAAGCCAATCAAGCAGATAAAATCATTGATATCCTATCAGCCCGATCATGTGGCTGTTAAAGGTTTTATTTGTCAGATAACAAAACTTTTTTTGAGATCGCGAAAATATTTCCAGCCTGTTATATTTTTGCCAGTTTTCGTAATGATGCAGTTCAGTGTTGTGTGAACTTTCTTCAAGTTATTATAATATTATAATGATATTTTGAATATACATGGATCTTTTAGAGATTTTAGAAGACGAATTAGACGATTTTTAGGGTTCCGCACCCAAAAGCCAAAGGGTAAAAACTAAGGGAGACTGAGATTATTATTATTATTATTACTGCGACTTCGTCAACGATATTCTATGTTACTAACGTACCTAAGAAACTCATTAGACGTAGTTGTCTGTCTGTATGTCTTTATCTGTCTAGTCAAGTGTGAGTCCGACTCGCGCACAAGTGGTTCCGTAAAAGTAGGCCATAAATTGTGTTTTTTGTATGGGAGCCACCCTTAATTTTTATTTTATTTTAATATTATTATTAAAAGAACACATATAATTAAACTAGCTTTTGCCCGCGGCTTCGCTCTTATTAAGAAGTATTATTATATACAATCTTTTATCCCCTACTTTATCCCCTTAGGGGTAGAATTAATAAAAATCCTTTATTAGCGGATGCCTCATCTACCTGCATGCCAAATTTCAGCCCGATCCATCCATCCAGTGGTATGGGCTGTGGCCTGTGCGTTGATAGATCACCATGTCAGTCAGTCACCTTTGAGTTTTATATTATATAGGTAAGTATAGATATTTTGTGAAAAATTCAAGTACCTACCTGTTGCCATTATTGATATAGAGCAAAAAGGACAAAAAAATCATGTTTGTTGTATGGGAGCCTCCATAAATATTAATTTATATTGTTTTTAGTAGGTATTTGTTGTTATAGCGGCAACAGATATACATAATCTGAGAAAATATCATATCTCTAGGTTATACCGTTCTTGAGTTACAGCCTGGAGATAGACAGACAGACAGACAGACAGGCAGGCAGGCAGACAGACAGACGGAATAGTTATGTGGCACCCGGGTGCCGCTTGGGAGTTGATGAGTTTAAGGGTTAATGGCATTTAAGTTTTATTATGTAACAAAATAATGTTTGTGTTTCAAAATAGAATGTGTCAGTAAATTTAAGAGAGAAATAAAAGTATTAATGCAAAAAGTATATATATTATTATCCTTCAATATTCAATCACCGTTACAATTGAAATATTTAAAATTAAGTTTTAAAACTACTTTTTATTTTCTTATTCACATTATAAAACTATCAGAGTTAATTGAAATGGAGGAGGAAGAAAAGCTATTAAAATTTCTTACTTCTCCATTTCAAGTTACTCTTTTTTATAACGCATTTCCATCTTCAGCATCAGCTGTTTCTTAATTTTTTTCCTGGAGTTCTTCCTCAAGAAGGGTTTTTGTAGTTTTACAAATTCTAACTTTTCTTCGGCTAATTTATCAAAGGATCTATTTGCTTTGGGTTTACCTGTAAGGAAATACATATTTTTAATACGCAAGTATTTCATAACAAATACTTAAATAATGATATCCTGCAAACTTCAGCTAGGGAGGCAAATCTGCCCAAGATCAACATCAACCAGCTGCACTGAACACAAATACTGGTAGGTAGGTTATAAGACTGGTAGGTGGTGAACTTTTAAAAGTTATCAGAAATAATAATTATTATGTCACAAAAATGTTGTTACACTGGGTGGTTGAACTTGTAACCTCTGGGTTATGACTTATGAGTTATGAGTCATTACTAATTTCACAGATTATGATATTTGAGATTTGAATAAAACTGAGTAAATGTAAATGTTCTAAAGTCCACTGTGGACTGTGTGGTTTTCACTTATTAATCCTTCGATCGGGGATTCTTGGATTGATATATTGTATTGATAGATGATTGATGGATCTATTGTATTCTATTGTTGTCACGGTCACCGGTGTCCTTATGGGGCTTGAAGGATTAAAGATTTATTCAGTATCAGGAAAACTTACACAGAGCAGGATGTTTTTTTGATCTGTAGCACATCAATCGTGATAGATTTTCATTTGTTATGCAACAGCCGGCTACCGCTTGGGCAAAGGTTCCACAACAACAGCTATGTCCACTTGGCAAGAAGTACTAGCCACAATAATATCTATTCTGGAATCTGGAAACAAACAACATAATTATGTACTTATAAATTTACATTATGTTTTTTTATTAAGGATTTTATCTAATGAAAATAATATTTACCATCCACTGTATCACTAGCTGTCATTGGGATCAGATAATACAGATTACAGAGAGCTTATTCAAATACAGGTATCAACAGCTGTCTAATCTCCAACTAAAGACTGAACCTGAACTGCATGAGACAGAGCACAGCATGCTGGAGAGATTGGAGACACAAATCCATCTTCTTAGTCGTTTCCTTAACATTTCCTCTATTCGACTTAACCTTAATCTTTAGACATGTATCACTAGTTCAATAGAACTTCCTTGAGGATTCTTTGATTGTCTTAACTGTCTGTTTCCAACGAAATCGTGTTTTAAAGTACCTAGTATACTATGAAGTATGAAGTATCCTCAATCACCATGGGAAAATTTACACTTCTCTCGCGATTCTCTCCGTTGTCCAATATAGCGTCTCGTATATAAACATTTTTTTGTCTATATTCTATAAGACGTAATACAAATCACAAATTATAAGGTATTATTCAAGAAACTACGTATAGAAGAACATAGAACACTGAAATATTTTCAAATGTCTTTAAACTTGAAAGGTGACACCTACGATTCGTTTTACGTATTTCATATTCCTTGCATATTAATTATTAATTAAGTTGTTGAATGAAAACATTTTGACTCTTTTGAAACAAATCTGTAAAACTATTGTAAAACTTTAGTAAGTCCATAAATACATACGTCAACTCTATTTTTGTTGGTGTTTTTTTCTAATATATATAAGTGAAATTATGAAACTATTGTACTTTTCAATAAAGGTTGGGTTAAAATGGAACGTACTACGGAAATTGCGACGTTGCCACTCCGACTGTCAAATAAGGTTAGAAATAATTATCTGGCGCGTAATTTAACAGAGACGTACGTGGTGGAACAAAAAAATACATCAGGCGGATTTATATGGCAGATATTTTTATGTGGTAAATAGATAATGGGAGCTTTATCAGGAAGCGGTGAAACAGGCCCTTAGTCTCAAATTTTATCATGATTATTAACATTTATTTTGCACGTTACGATTATCTTACGATATTATTAATATGCCTATCTGATTAAATATTTACAGTATAGCCGATAAAAGCAGGTTTGCTTGTACTTGTATATTGTGTACTTAATTTTTGTTCAAATGTAAAGTATATTTTTTAATTAAATAAATTTTTGGCCTATTTAAGTTATATTGACCATTAAATTGGATAACATTAGGAAAATATTCATATTTTTAAACTACAAAACCTTATTTCGACCTCGTCAAAGGTAAATAGCGCGAGGTCAGTAGCAGTAATCGTTTAGCAACAATAAAATTCGTATCTCTATTGTTATTTATTGGAGGCATAGAGATGAGCGTTTATTTATTACAAAATTTTCCGTAAAATAATATTAGCTTACGTAGAGCTGCTTTTAACAGAAAATAATATTTTTCACTTTTTTTTTAGTAAAGTTACGATCTACAGTTATAAGTAGTATATCATAGAACACTGAAATAGTTAGATTGAAACGATAATATTAATAACTTTAATAGATATATAATATAACAGCCGATTCGCAAACGTAGCGTAGGCTACAATGCCGCAGCGTGGGCTATGAGACGGTTCTATCAATCTAAATTCTAATCTACAAATTTAGTAACTATTCTACTCTAGATTTATATTTATTGTCTTGAGTCTTTCCTCATCCATTTTCAGAACTTTTGTTTCAGAATTTTGTAAATATATTAGAATTACAAAAGTGCTACGATCCGCGTAGCAGGTGCTACGAACTACGAAGACTGTAATATGTAATTGCAGCTTAGGGCTTAGGCAGTTATTAATATTATTATATGTATACTTGCTAGCTTTGATACTTTGGTACATTATGGACATAGAGTAAAGTTAATACTTTCATATCTTTTGAGCCCAATTTTCTACCTAATATTATTACTGTGACTGCTAGTTTTTCTGTGATCTCTCCATACTCAAACCGCAATCCAATTATTATGCTCCCGGAAAAGGACAGCGTAGTCAAATGAAACAGCAATAGTTCTGAGGAATAAAATTGCACGCAACTTCCACTTTTGAACAGAGCCGAATTTATATTCTTTCTTAGAGTAGGCCACTTTTCCGCCGCTCCGTGTACGTAATCTGTAGGGTGTCTATGGACCGTGGCCTATAACGGCCTATTTATAAATCCGGGGCTACTTCTGAACATACTAACCTGCCGTGTATGGTGTCGCACTGTCCCTCGCGCGAGATGAGGAAGCCGTCGGGGTTCATGGACGGCATCAGGTGGATCCGCGTGTTGTCCAGCAACCACTTGATGTACGGGTCCGTGTCGTAAGATGTTACGAGGTACTGGAAAGACAATTAAATCCTCATTAAGATTCGCACTATACATGTTCAAATATGTAGTTGTAAGTGCAACTTTTAACTAAAACGGTGCTTTGTGATTAGGTGTCCAGCTCAGGGTTTGCTCCGTAGTAGCAGTGGCAGTATCTCGTAATAATTCAGTGTCTTTACTCTTTGTAGAAACAAGCTGTGTAGAAGCACAGAATATATATTAGTTGTACCAACAGAATTCCCAATACCGAAACCCGTTTAAAGAATTAACGACTCATGCTACGTTACTATGAAGATCAAATTCCGACCGTGCAGTGCTAGGTGCCTACAATTATTATACTTGCCTACATCTCCGCTCTCTTTCTATCGCATAACTCGTACCTTTTCTGAAGAAATCAGGGTTGTCTCTTTTTAAAAATGATATTATAATCTTTATATTTAATTAACTACATTTTATTTAACTCGAATTAATCTAAGGTATTATGTCTTAGTACTATGTAGATTTAATTATCATAAATTCGCGTGTAACTACTAACTAGTTACGCGTAAGTACTTAGATTCGATAGGTACCGTATCTTAATTATTAAAACCGGTCTTACATTACCTACTTAAAGTGTTTGTATAACTTACTTATTTTTGTAAACAAATGAGGTTTCGAATAGTACGCACCGCGCAATATTTCTTTGCCCTTTTCTTTTTATTGTCCATTGTAAGATTAATATCAATTTTGTGATAGCGATCGAATAAGTCGCGCAATACGCAGGTATGCAACGAACAACTCGTGCGTCACCGCTCGCTTGTGAGTCCCTACAGATTTGCCACCCGCGGGTCACGGGTGGTATTTACAGTTCGATGCCTATTCGCGCGAGTGGGATAGGCCTGCGCCTGGTAGAAGCAAGAAAGAGAAGAAGCAAGGTTTTATGTTCTCAAGGCTAAAGCCCAATGTAGTTATTTTAGACGTCGTATAACATGTCGCCTTGACTTCAGGTCTCAGGAATCTCGATAGTGCGATTCAGTGCGTGCACTGTTTGGTCCGCTACAAGAATATTCCAGATTAATCCAGCTCTAACCTGTATGAGGTGCAGCAGCAGCTCTCGGCCGACGGCTTCGTTGCCGTGTATGTTGGCGACGTACTTGACGTCCGGCTTGCCGATCATGTGCTCGTACGGCGACGACGACACCACCATCACCCAGAGGTCGCGACCTGCACAATAACAACCATCATTTACCATTCATATTAGGTAGGTCATTGCCATGTATGTATAAATAAACCATACGTACTGCCAGACGTCACTTGCAATTCATATTAGGTAGTTAGTGCCATTTGATTTATTGCCATGTATTAACCTCATGTTTTATGGAAATTCATTATTGGATTTATGGTGTATTTGTTTTTATTGCTGAATCTTATTTTTGAGTTTAGATACTTGCTCTTTTATCGATAAATAATAATATGCTTTTTATTATGAGATTCAAATGTTCGAGTAAGATGCCATACTCGTGAACAACGCAAAACGCAACCAAGAAGGCACCAAAAGATCTTATCCTAAATATTGATAAAAGTTCCTAAGTAACTATGTCAGTCACTACTTTAAGTCGACCATTACACCTCACTTACCGTGTCGCTACGAGTACCCATTGAGCAGTCGACAAGTAGACACATTAATTGCACTTTGTCACGCCAAGTATTTTACTTTAGTATTCAACACGGCTATCTATTTTGTGCAACGGAGAATAGTTTTGGTTTAAGTAAACGCTTAATATTCAAGAAGGTGTTGTAGTGTTGGCTTGATTTAACATTTCGTCAGATTACGTGTGGATCAAAGGACACCAATGTCACCGTAGAGTTCTTATACAATATACATTATAACAAGTACGTTAATTTAGCAACTTCATCTTTAAATGAGCAAGGACATGTATATCCAGAATTCCGTAAAGGACGCGGAAAATCCTGGGCCCATGGAAATAATAATTTATCGATGCTCTTTTCTAGGGTTTGGTCCCGGGTCTTTGAAGCAGGATATCTCATGTTCAAAGGACTTTAAAATTTATGTAGTTATAGACGAAGTCACGAAGGACGACATTACCTTGCACGGATTTTCCGATGGAGTAGAGCGCGGTAAGGGCGGGGTATCGCGCGGAGACGGCCCGCAGGTAGCGTGTCAACTGCTCGTGGTCGTGGTAGATGTACTCCAGCTCTGGACCGCTCTCCCGGGACTCCAGTTCCTCCACATTCCCATCTAGAGAATAAAATATAATAGTTAAAGGCCGGCCATAGACGTATCTGCAACGAACTGCAGTTTTCATACTAAATATATCCGCAATACACGGACCGCTCGAACAGTTCTTGAGCGGTCGGTGCTTTCAACGCGACCGCTCTAGAGCAGTCGGTTCCAACAGCAACTTGCAGTCCGTCTATGCCCAGTCCAACTGTTCGACAAACACATTGGTCATTGAGGAAGGTACGTTATTTCTTAGACTGGCTCAAAAATCTTAGATCACAAATCGCAAAAATTCCTAGCTAACGCTGACGATGTTTAATTGCTGCTTTGTTTAGTTTCGCATAGTCATAGGTCTTACAAGGTCTTACCAGTCGCATATTGTCCATACGATAGTCCTGAAACCGCCAACAGAAATACCAAGCTCGCTCGGAGTGTCATAATACGGGTCATCTGAAATTAAAATATGTATATTATGTTAACAGGGCAGTACAGTTTTCAGTATCAGAAATATCAGTGACAATAGGGATGATGACAAGGTCAAAGATTAGCGACTTTTGTTAATAAAATAAAGAAAGCACGGCAAAAAATAAGCGTTACCAAAATTTCAGCTCGATAGCATTTGTATTTTTTTTGTTAGGCGCCTTCAAAGTTGGATAATCAAGTCGATTTTTTTTTCAATTAAATTTCTTAATATTTGTATACCATTCGATAACTTATGCAATTAAAAGCAACTTTTGGTATGAAACTACTTTCATAAACGCAATATTTAATATACCTATCGAACAAAGTTCTCTCCCGATCCGTACAAACTAAGAAAGACTGACGTCAGTCTTTCTTAGCACTTTGTATGGGGCGTTTCGGGCAGGTCTATTTTATGAGATGTTTGAATTGTTCATATCTTGGTGAATTTTTAAGCTATGAGAGTCATTCTTTCAGCAGTGCTTCTATTTTTTAAGGGTCTTTCAATTACCAATAAGAAAAAAAAATAGTCATCAAGCCTATTATGTTATTAGTCTAGACTTTAAATTTTGTAAAGTATCATGAAGAGTTTCTTCTAGTCTTGGTATTTGTGTCTTAAAGGTTCTATTCTTACATTAAAGGTTATATTCTATTCTTACATCTAAAACATAGGCCGCAGTCGCTAGCGTAGGTGAAGTACCTATAGTCTCCTAACAAAAGTATAGATCTAAGCAATAGAAACAGACAGCACAAGCTATTTTTAGAATGTTCTGACTGTCGCATAGGCTAGGCGTTGCTATCGAAAACGAAGAATGAAGATATTGCCGTTTTCAATGTCGCCGATCACAATATTTTAAAGGAAAATTGGAACATTTTTATTTAAAGAAAAAACTTAAAATATGTAGGTATTTTGGTCGTCGCGTCGTATCAGAAAAAGAAAAAGTTTTTGCTGTCTATACCTATATATCCAAATTTAACCAAAATCTGTTTACCTTAAGTGTCTAAACTCACTAGGCCGAAAATACGCGGCCGAACTCCGAAGTCCGACATGATTGCGCCTGCAATGTGTTTTGAATTACAGATGAGTGATGACACACCATGCCGAAATTACGTTGCGTTAAAGCCTATGCGAAGCGCATTGCAGGCGTAATCATGCCGAACTTCGGCCGCGAATTTTCGTTCTAGTGTGTTTAGACACTAGGCCGGTATAAATAGTCAGTACTCAAGATGCATCTCGGTCTCAAGATACGGTTCAGTAGGCCTACTACGAAACTGTTTTGAGACTCAAACAATCGGACGAGAATGCCGCGTCCTGCTCTAACAAACGTCATTTCACGTTTGTTAGAGCAGGACGCGGCATTCTCGTCCGATTATTTGAGTCTCAAAACAGTTTCATGGTACAAGCCCTGACTCTGTGATTGGTTGGCTGTCAAAATTTGGACCAATCACAGAGAACCGCGTCTTGAGACCGAGATGCATCTTGAGTACTGACTATTTATACCGGCCTAAGCGTGAATGTAACAGACAGACAGACAAACATACTTTCTCGTTTACAATATTAGAAAATAATTTTCATTTCCATGCAGCTGTATTTTGGCAAGTTTTAAGTTTCCGGAGATAAGAGCCGTAAACCGGTCAACTTTCTTAATGGCACATAATTTTAAGGTTGTCTAGGGTATGCCGTGTAACCGGTCCTCGTATGAAGGTTACTGGAGCAGCGGACTGTTTATTTACTTCCCAACTAAAAGTAAACATACATTTCCGTATCGGATCTTAACTAGTTTTTTAATTGAGTTTAGTCGTATAATATCTTTTATTGGCAGTTCGCCATAATGGACTAGAATGAGAGGTAAAAAATACCTAATAGTGGCTTAATATTCTCCTTATTCTCTAAGTTGAACGATATTTTACTAACGTTCAATCTTATTGACAGTAACTGCCCCCTTAGACAAAGTATCTTTCGTTAAAAACGATGACGAAATTCGTTATCAAAATGTACCTATGCGGTTTGGCATAACTCATCGTTAAATGACATTTCGCTTGCGAAGACTAATGTCAAATCCCATACATTTTGATAACGAATTTCGTCATCGTTTTTAACGAAAGGGACTTTGCCTACGGCCTCTGTAATGAAATAGCGTGCGCCTTGCTGTAATTCTTAATTTCTGAGTTATCTGAGAATGACCTATTCACTACTGTTAAAAATTATGTATTTGCCATTTCTCATAAAAATGCACGATTTATTGAGAGGATAAATGAACATAATATTATGTTATCGATGCATTTTTCACTCGATATTAAGAAATTTTCCTGTTGTTTTGTTGTGTAAGTTTGCTGCCTACAGGGATTCCCACTAAATTAGTATTACTAAATTAGCAGAATTACTACTAACCTAATTATACTACTTACCTAATTATAAAGTAATTTAAATATTTAACTTTGTATCTATAAAAAAAGAAATATAATATGTAACTATTATAGAATTACTAGCTGTCCCGGCAAACGTTGCTTTGCCATAATATTAAAAGGTATTTCGCCCATATTATTGAAGTGATTAAATAAGTATGTCGCCATGGCAACGTCGATCGATATCCCGTCGCAAAAAGAATGGTCGCCGTCAGCCTCAGGTTGTAATAATTTACTATTATTTATTCAACAAATGCACTTATCCATATATAAAGTACCGAGTAGCCGATTCTCGGACCTACTGAATATGCATATAAAATTTGGTAAAAATCAGTAAAGCCGTTTCGGAGGAGTTCGTGGACTAACATTGTGACACGAGAATTTTATATATAAGATATTATTATTTATTATAGAATTAGGTAAACATAGAATCTCCTTTTTTGGAAGTCGGGTAAAAAGTTACACTATTAAGGCTCAGTAATTTCTGCAGTCCGCCTTGGATAATTGAGTTGTAATTATATGCACCAATGAATCAATGCGTTTTTGGTTTTCCCTAAATTCAACACAGTTGAGCAAACACGAAAATTTCGAGAAAGTATTCGTCACGTTACGGTAAACAAAATCCGTCAGAATATCAACTTACCGTAACAAGACGTAACAAATAACAATAGAATACCAGTTTTGTACGAAAATCTGTCAGTCAAATATTGTAAAGTATAACGAATCCTACACAATACTCATGCACAAAAACGTGTCTACCTACCTTACCTATTAAAGTAATATACATATCTAATATCCATACTGTGTGTATAATATCTGTTTTTATGACTTTACGCTTAAACCGAAGGAAAATTTGTAATGAAATATACAGGGTGTAACAAAACTAAGTGTGTACGTCTTCCTTGTACAGAGTTCACTGTGGAAGTAGCAGCGCTGAAACAAAAACATTTTTTTCACTTTTGTATGGGGAAACTCCTGACGCTCGGGCCCTTGCCCATACAAAAGTGAAAATATAAATTCGTCTTTCAGCGCTGCTACTTTTACAATGAACTCTCTACAAGGAAGACGTACACACCCTAAAGAATTATCACTTATTTTTGTTACACACTGTGTAGATAATACATTTTGTTCCGGTAAAGGTCATAGTTTTATCTCGGAAAAGTCGACGGTTGCCCAGTGATAAATTGCAGACAACATCTAGTTTTCTACTCATTTTCTCTTTTATTCTTTGTCTTTTTGGTAATTACAACTTTGTGTATATTACAACTGTCTTCCACTTAGTTTGGGGAGATTTGGAATACATTTTACTGCTCCGTTTTTCTGATTCCCAAGACAGTTCTAGCTTGTCTCTAGATTCTAGAAGTTCTTAAGATCATCGTGGTTGATTACCGCTGTCCATTTGATAGGAGTTGCAGTACATAGTGGAAATGTGTTTTGACTAGTGGGCCACCTTATAACATGTTTTTATTTAATTTCAGATTCTACAATTATGTAAGTATCTAATTATGTTTTAAATTTAATTTTTACTAAAACATACTTTTTACTCACGTATATTTGAGTACAAAAGAGTAATGTAATGTTTGAGTAAGTATTATTATTTATTTGTATTCGTATATGGCAATATGGCAAGTTACCATTGTATCATATTCACAACACAAACGCACGCACGTCAGTCCGCCGCGTCGCTATGTTTAAACTTTCTTTCTGCTTTTTGGCATTGACACGCTGACCTTGTTCACACAAATTAATTTGTGCTTTGTAACTTTCATTTTCGTATCAACCATTTCTAAATTAACGACAAACAGAAGGCTTTTGGATATGTTAAATTAAGGTTTCCATTTCTGTGTGGTAATGTTTTGTTATGATGTGGTTGGTACGGTAAGCGTAAGAGCTAGTGCGTCTGCAATTTGTACTGAATTGCTTAAGGTTTTAAGATTATATTTCTCAAATAACATTGTTCACTTTACACTTAGCTATAGATTAGTGAATCGAATTAGCATAAGACCCTAAAGTTACATATAATTTTTAAATAGAAGTAGAGAGTAGAGACAGACGTCTGATACTAAACTGGCATTTGTCTACTGAATTTGTGTTTGCCGTATAAAGTGCCCGGTAGGCTATCCGCAACTTATTTGACAGATTCTCCATATTCTATCTGTCAAGTTATGTGGTGGATAGCCTATCCGACACTTATCAGGAAGTTGTGAAACAGCCCCTGAATATTGTAACTTAAAAATGTTCGACTTATTTATTCTGTGTAGGTCTTTCTAACAAGAAATCAATAAATATAGACAAATATACAGACAGCTACAACACAATTCATTGTTATGCTGATTGCTATTGTGGCGATTGAAGGATTTTAGAATTATGTACTTAGGTATAATTTGTCAAACGACAAAAAGTTCATCAAACAATGCATTCCATTATATTCATACTATAGACAAAACCTTACAAATATATTATTATACTCTTCAATCATCATCACCATTATCACTACCGACGATGTACCTATATTGTAGTGGATGATGATAAATTAGGCCCTCTTGTTGGGACTTGGGTCTCTCAATGAGAAAAGGATATCGGTTGCAGTAATCATTCTAGGAAACTGTTGACAACAGTATGTTGGTGCAACTTCGGACGTACAGAAATTTGTTATTAGCACTGGTGGGCTATTATGACCTCTTATTTCCAGCCAGTTTACGCTCAAAATGTACCGTTTTCGGGCGTAAACTGGCTGGAAATAAGAGGTCATAATAGCCCACCAGGAACCAAAAAACAGGGGTTTATTATATCAGTATGGATATAAGATAGGTAATCCCTATCGAATAGTATTTTATTTAAAACGAATTATTGTGGTTGTAAAGGCTTATCTCGCGAAAATATATATAATAATAATAATGTATTTATTAAATGAATTTAAATGTGAGACCCGTTGAGGACTCTCTCTATCTCTCTACATCTCTACGGCGTTAATATGATCAAATAATGGAAATCTTCACTAAGCTGGTTTACGTTATCCGTACAAGTATACCTCCGTCATTTTAAATATATTTAAGTACTTATACATTATGAGAAATAAGTATCCTTGGATAACCGCTACAAAGTTATGACATTAGGACCAGTTTGAGTCTGTCAGGTATGCATGTTTAATTTATGAATTTAGGCCACCGCAAAACCCGCATTATCTAGTTGTTATTCATAACAATATTAATATTTATCTGTAGACTAAAAAGTCAGAAAACGAAAGCCGGCATTTGAATTCCCGGCGCACACCGCCTCCATACTTTGTGGAGAAAGTAGGAGATAGGCTGGTCCTATACCATTGTTTATAGTTTCTAACTTTACAGTACATGCTATATATTTAGTATTCAACATTTATGCACGAAGTCATGTTTGAGTAAGTACCGATTACCGAATATTGTAAAGAAGTCCTTTAGCCGACTTCTTGACAATATTTTTAATTTTTGATTTCCGTTCTTTTAGGTCACCGGTAGATTTGAACCCCCAGATAGTTAGAGCGTATTTAATAGCACTAGTGATAATTATAATCCCCGTGAATTTTTAGGTATTTAGATATTTATAATATAGAGTCTTGCTCATGCTTGCTTGATAATACAACTTACAACAAAATAATAATTAAGATCACTTATCTTACCAACTTAATGAGCAACATTTGCTAAATAAAGTATTAATTAAAATAAATGTATTTAAAGAAACAAACTTACCTTCAAATAATTTTCCACCCGGTACTAAATGTGTTTTACCGTTATCATTTATGTTATTTCGATCGCGGGCAAGTTTAGGGGAGGAGGGAGGACTATGTCCTCGCGAGAGGCCGAACCGAACTCGACTGGCTACCGACGACTCTGTCATCTGCGTCATCCGGCGTCACGCCGACGTACAGTGCTTTCTCTCGCCGCGGCCACGCCAAAACTCATCTTATACCAAACGAGTAAAGTTCAATTCGTAAACTTACACTTTGCATTATAAATATATGCGGTGCGAATTCCCTACGCCGGTGTACATAGGAGCGACTTTCCTCGAGCGGCTTCGATGACGTAGACATAGAGTTCCGTGCGTCTCATCTGGCACTTTTCCCGCAGATAGTTTCTTTCTCGATTACATATACTCGATATTCGATATGAGAAAATTCCGAAGTGAAACTCTATAGTGGCTCATTGTTTGAGTTCATTAATACTCGCTTCCTTGTTTTGTTTTTGTTTCATATTCGATTTGCGACAGACAATAGTTTAGATAATGGCTGAGAGAAAACACCGTGCTCTATAATTTGAGAAGAACATTACAGTCTCAACTATTGAGTAATATTACGGTGCAAACCGTAACAATATACATATTCCCATTAGCCGCGTACTGACCAAGCGAGCAGCCTCGCTGCCTCGCCCGAGCGTGCCGCGGCCGAGCCAAAAGTTGTCGGTTTTTGGTCGATTCTCAAAGGCGCCTCGGACGTTTCTACTACTAACACGTACTGACCGACCGAGCAACTGCGCGCGAGGCTGCTGCGGCGAGGCGGCTCGCTTGGTCAGCAGTCAGTACGCGGCTATTTCCCAGTAATTTAAATAACTAACATATACTAATCCTCAACCTGTTCTCGTATGATATAAGTAGATAGAAATTTAATACTAATATTTCTACCCAATTATGCTAAAAAGCTTCCTTCCGATTCTTTTGCTAACCGATGCTCGCATGATTATCTATGAATGAACCGCTAAGATATAGGTGTTTGTTTTGGAGTTATACTATTACCGATGCAAACTATTTCAATCCATCGAAAATTACACTCAGAGAATTTTGCGTTAACAAAGCAACAACAACCCAAAAAGATAATGTACTACGCTGAGTAGCGAGCAAAAGCCCTCGGTTAGAACTTGACAAAAGCACATATTAATATATTAGGTATTATTTATTATGTATTACTAAAAAGTTACAAATCTAAATCAAGATCAAAACAAATTATCATTTACCTACTGAAAGTTCCTTTTAATATATCTAATTCATTTAAAATGGTTCAATTTCAAAGTACCAGAGAAAATTACTACTAGACACTTTGTTAATTTTGATGCTTTTTCCGAGTGCGTTGATATCTTTTTAATGAGCGTTTTTGACAACACGGTGTTACACAAAGAAGACTCACTTTCTTATAAGTATTTTTAAATTCGGGTAAATGATAGTGCAATTAACTTTTGAAATGTTGGTAAACGATAATTATTCATTATTATTTTAATGTACTTACAATCTAGATTTGTAGCTAACTTTGGTTGTTAGCAGTAACTGCATGATATTTAAATACATGCAATTTTCTGAACTTCGATATGAAAATGATTTTTTATTTATTTATCAGACAGACATTTGAACTTGACTGATAAATTTGGATGGAACAATTTATTTAACTAGATGACGCGCGCGAAACCGTTGCACGTAACGAGTTTCGGTCATCGTGATTCGTGCCGCGTGCGGGAAAAACTAACCTTGCCCTCTACACTATCTCAATGTACTAAATTTCATCTAAAACGATCCAGCGGTTTAAGCGCGAAGGGAACAGGAAGGATTAGTAGTTGAATCCGCACATGTCTGTTTGCATCATCGTATCTCTCAAAGTCCACTCTTTGGTATAGTATTTGTTTAAAAGCAGATTGATAGTGTTCTAACTTTTAAGCTCTGAATCATCGTCAAGATCGATAGTGTAGCTTAGAAGTTGTGAGACAACTTCTAAGCTGTTATTCATTGTCATCCGCATCATCATCATTGTCATCAGCTGTCGAGTTATTCCTAACAGTTTTGTCAATGATTTCCTGCTTGGTCATTGTTTTTCCATCTCTTGTACTCATTATATTGCATCTGGTGATTTTGGCTATTGCCACGTTAACACACAAAATCAAAAAATACAACCTTGTATTTTTTTATTCTACCTCCTTTTCTAAAAGTTTTAACCAAACCTTTTTATCAAGTAAGTATAATTAGGTTTTGACTGAACCTTTTCATTCGTAACCGTCTAGAAGTCTTAGAAATTCCGCAGTCAACTTAACTGTGAGACATGACAATCAATTTGTGAAAGCTCTTGAAGAATGCGGTGGATGGTGAAGTTTTGTTATCCGAGGTCTCTCTCTAGTTAGTGCGGGTCTCCATGACATTTGGGTCAAGGCCGCGTCTATTTCCAACATAATCCTTGTGCTCTTGAGCAAAATGCCCGCAAATCTAATTAGAAGTTATGAGAGCTTTTTGCTTGAATAAGCGCTGTACGAGCGGTACAGTCGCACTCAGTTTGTAAAGATTCTGTTTATTATGAAGGTTAATGAAGAAGGTAGAAAATTAAATAGTGGTGCAAATTTTAATATCGCCTACAGTGCAATGAATACAAGCGATTACTATAAGAACTATAACCCGCCTGCGTAAAAAATAAAATCAATAGCGCTTTAAATAAGCACGTACCTCAAGGAAGACCTCTGTAAAGCATAATAATTTCAGGGCAATTTTGTAGTAAACAGAAAAATATGTAATTTCGTTTCTTCGTTGGTGGCGCGTGCGAGCTATACGCGGAAAATAAAAGCTAGTTTTTCATTGCTCTACGAAATACGTAGGCGCTCTTGAATATTTATTATTTATTTTATGACGATATCGATAGCTTGTTAGCATTTTTGCTAATCGTTATTACGGGAAAGTACCTAATGGTAGACACTGAACTAATAGATGACACTTATGACAAAAGTACCATAAAAATAAGAATCACTCTAATTATTTCTCACCACTGTAAATTTTATAAGCTTCTCAAGCTATCTCTTGAATTGAAAAAATATATTAGAGACGCCTTCGGGAACAAAATTTTAAAATGGGATCAGTTTTCGTAAATAATATGACCGCGTCAACACGCGCTCGGCAATTTCTTAGCAAATAGGTTAAGGAAGGCGAAATTTTGCACGTAAGTTTTGAATACATTTATTTGATTTTTTGTAATTTCTATTGATTTCATTGGATTAATGGTCATGTTGTATACACTAATTAATGTTTATTTAAGTTTTTTTATCAATTTTCCCTAACAATATAAAGGATGTCTACTATTAGTTCTTGAAAATGTAAAAAACCTAATAGATGACATGGATCTCATCTTTGAGTTTTGCAATACATACTAAAGTTATTTTGTACTTTATTCTACTGCAAAAATCATCACTATTCTCTGAAAATATAATTCGATTAACAATCTAAGAACTTAGAACTACTGCACCTAAAAATGGACATGGTGTCTAATATTAGACCTTGTACTGATCTAAAAATCGATTGCTTTAGTTTTTTAGCAGTAAAAAAAAGAAAAAGGAAAGCTGAGAAAAGAAGGAAGAAAAAAGAAGAGGCAAAAGAAGCATGGAGACTAAAGATTGAAAATAAATTTGCTAGGAAAAAAAGACGGGCCGGCAGAAGTGAAAACTTGATTATTAACGTTGTGCAATTTTTTAACCCATTTTTTATGAAAATCGATTATTAAAAAAATCCTTTTTTTTAATTAATCGAAACCCTAATCGATTAAATGTTTAACCCATTTTTTATGAAAATCGATTTAAAAAAACCGATTTTTTAAATAAATCGAAACCCTTACAATCGATTAAATTTTTATCCTATTTTTATGAAAATCGATTATTAAAAAATCGATTTTTTAAATTAATCGAAACCCTTACAATCGATTAAATTTTTAACCCATTTTTATGAAAATCGATTATTAAAAATCGATTTTTTAGATCGAGTTCGACACAAAACACTACTCTCCACCTCCAACCGTCTTACGGTTTTTCCCAGGTTTTTCGATCAGCACGAGAATCCAGACGCGAGATTCACAGTTTTTACCAGTGAACTTTAAACTACTGTTCGGTACAAATTTTTGGTGTATATATACTCGAGTGACGTTCAACCAGGTTGACATGATAATTATTGTCACACCATAAAGTTAATATACCTATCGGAATAGAGCAACAATCTCGAGCTGTCAAACGTAACCAAAATTGGTTTTCAGCTGTGTGAAAAATATGTGTACGTATACACTTACACAAGCATGATTGAACATGAATTCTATGAGATTATATTGACAACGTGCGGCACGTGCCGACTGGACGTCAAAAAAAGAGTGCTGCTGTCATGTATCACACGTCTCTTTTTACCACGCGGTGTTACTGATAGTGGCATCTCGCTTGCTCAGGCCTTTGTTTCTCTATTCCGCTAGGTATATTAACTTTATGTGTCACACACATTTTACAATTTGTTTACTTTTGGTTTATTTACTTTTTACGTAGCTTTTTACAAAATTTTCGTTGTTAAAATGCCTAAATGCCCAGTGAAATGGTGTAGAAGTCATACAGATACGACTTTTAATACAGAAATAACCTTTCAAGTTTCATCATAAGTGATTTTTTTAAAATTATGCTTAGGTAAAGTTCTTGTATTTTTTCCGACCCAAAAACATGCCCAAAAAGATGGTTTATTTAAGTTGGATGCCAGGGTATTTGCGTAAAATTAAGCTGGTCTTTTTGTGTTTATGTTACTAAGTTTACATGTTATTGTAAAAATGCAATAATCAAAAAATAATATATTTACAAAATTTTTACAAAGTCGCCATGGACAGTGTTATGCAAGATGTAACAATTTAATCATAATTCATAACCGGGGGTCTGACTGACATCAGTATGGAGTATCTTATTTTTATAATCATGCCGTTCGTACTTCGTTTAGTAAGAAACGAACTGAATTGGATGCCGAGCCAGATTACTCGTTTATGTAGCATACACTTTAATAGTCATGATTAGGGAATGTGTTTTTACACGAATTATCATATTTAGACTGTGAAATCCCAAATTTTATTTTCCATATTTTTCCATATTTTAGGGTTTTACAAAGATAAGTCCATATTTTACAAGAAAATGTCACAATCGTCCATGTTTTCACTAAAATACAAAAAAAAAAAAACGTTCCCGCCACCATGCGGCTGCGTATTTCGTTCCTCTCGCGTTTTATATTATTATTTATTATATTTTTTCGGTATTCTGTTTTCAAAGAAGATTATTGAAGAAATAGAAAATAAAGTTTCAGCTATGCTGAAGGTCATGTTACTGACATGGCTAAACAAAAACTGAAGCAAAAAAATATCGTGAATTGTGAGTTGTGACGTGCAGGGATCATTTAGCCAATATTAAGCGAACCCAAGACGATCATTTTTTTAAATGAAATAAGGGGGGCAAACGAGCAAACAGGTCACCTGATGGAAAGCAACTTCCGTCGCCCACGGATACTCGCAGCATCAGAAGAGCTGCAGGTGCGTTGCCGGCCTTTTAAGAGGGAAGGGCAGGGAAAGGAAAATGGTAGGGGATTGGGCCTTCAGTAAACTCAATGACTCGGCGAAGCACAGCGCAAGCGCTATTTCACGCCGGTTTTCTGTGAGCCCGTTGTATTTATCCGGTCGAGCCGCCCCATTCGTGCCGAAGCACGGCTCTCCCACGTCAAATTTCTTCCACGCCATACAATATTATGATTAGCATGTCATGCAAGTTGTACAGTTAATACTGTTACATATGTTTATTCCCAAACCATTTATGCATAGGCAAAGCCAGTAAGTATAGCATATTTCTGGCCTACCAAATATGCAAAGGCAAAGCCAGCATAGCATATTTCTGGCCTCTATCTCTTTGTTAACTGTCACGAGTGACTCTTTTCTTACCTATAACACTAAAACAACGTTTAATTTTTGGAATTTTATACTCCATATTTTTTCCATATTTCTATTTTATACTCCATATTTTTACATATTTTCGATTTTTTAGTCCATATTTTATGTACATATTTTGGATTTTTTAGTACATATTTTTCCGGGCCCTATTCATGATATATTTTGTATGAGTAATGACAGAAAATTAAAGAGATTACGAAAATCTGCATCTGTACCTTAAGTTTTTTATTTATAACGGTATCTGGTACCGACTTCAAAATTATGAAGATTGAGTACAGAAATAGTTGAGGTTTAGCCGAATTCGGAAAAAGGCACTATTAGATAGTAAAAATTATTTAATACTTTTTAGTTCATATTAATGTTATTATTGTTTTTACCTTGGAAGTCGGTTTTAATTTTTTGTTAAAAATAATAATAATTTCACTCTTTTTAGTTACACTAGTACGTAAACCTTCGCGTATATTTTACGTATTTTATTACAATTTGTTAAGTGTTGAGATTTGTAAACTTTATATTTTCTAAGAAAATTTAGTTCCGCAATTCAACAACAGATGTGGTTGTTAAGCATCTGCATCGCGGTATCGCTTACTCGGCAGCATTTGATATAACTAATTCGCTACGATAAAGTTTTTCTTTTCGCTCACACTCACTGGTTGTCTTAATTGATATTACGCCAGAGGGATTAACGTCCCAGGGTAACCCTACAGAACCATAAAACTAGTTTTAGGCGTATGACGTCTTTTCTTTACATTAAGAGTCATTGAAGAATACATTTTGTTTCATGTGACTGTCAATTATTTTTCCATTGTGGCGTCATTTTGAAAATTGCGTATCTTCATTTGCCCTGGATTTAACGCGTGAACATTTTCGTGCAATGATTTACTACGATTTTCGGCGTGGGCTAAATCAACAACAGTGCTTTATTCAACTCACCGCAACTTTTGGAGATGAAGCACCATCAAAAACCACTGTTTATCACTGGTACAGTGAGTTTAATCGTGGGCGGTCTATGCTCACGGATAAAGAAGGTCGCCCAAAAACAGCTAAATGTCCCACAAAATATAGATGCTGTGCGGGAACTAATAATGCGTGATCGTCATGTTACATGATATCGCGAGATAGAGGCGTCCTTAGGCATAAGTATGACGAGCATACATAAGATATTACACGAACATTTGGCTGTAAAAAAAATATGTTCGCGTTGGATTCCGCACAACTTGACAATCGATCAAAAACGGGCTCGTGTCGATTGGTGCAAAAAAATGATAAAAAAATACAACCGTGGTACGTCAAAAGCCGTTTATAATATCTACACAGGTGATGAATCTTGGATCTATGTATATGACCCCGAAACTAAACAACAGTCAACGGTGTGGGTGTTCCAAGATGAGCCGAAACCAACAAAAGTTACTTGTGCAAAAAGTACTTTGAAGCAAATGGTCGCCTGTTTTTTTAACCGACTTCCAAAAAACGAGGAGGTTATATGTTCGGCTGTGGATATTTTTTTATTTTTTTATTTTTGTATGTTCAACGATTACTCCGCCGTTTGTGAACCGATTTTCGAAATTTTTGTTTTGTTGTATTAGGTTTCACTTCAATTTGGTCCCATTTTCACAAAGGTGGTGACCTAATGATGGGATCCATGAGTAATCGAGGGAACTCCTCGAAATTTATATGGAAACATATGGTGATTTTGGTTTTATGTGAAGTATCTAACTAAGAATACGCTACCAAAAAGTCAAATATTGGGTCAAGGTATACCATGGTTTCGATGATGCTGAGAGAACTCCTGATTCCTTATAGATACACGTTTGGGAGTTTCGGCGTTGTTTTAAGAACAGAAAGCAACTACTATGCAATTCATATTCATCATCATAATCATCATCATCATCATCGTCATTATCATCATTACCACGTCGTGTTAAGGCCACCAATGTCTCATGGCACAGAATAGATAAAAATAAAAATTATTGTACATAGCTAAATAAATAGGCTTATAAGGTAAATTAAACAGCAACACAGACTTAATCTACAAGCTTTTGTTGATTTCTATTATTCAGTATTATAATATTACAGTACAGTTTTATGAGTTTTATTTATAAATATAATAGAATAGCTGTCTATGCTACTCTACTAACTACTTGATTGGCTTATACAGTAAACTCTATATAGGGAGGGGATTAAAGCTGCGCGTCCACCAGGTCGGAATTGGGACGTACGCGACGGTGCGGACGGCGGCGCGTCGTGTCGTCATATATTTGTCAGACGTAGAATGACGTTCCAGTACTTCTAGTGCAGTTCACAGTAGTCAGTACCATACATACAAAGCAACAAATCCGTCCGCTGCGTACCTACGCTCCGATTCCGATCCAGTGGACGCGCACCGTTATATATACACACTTAAGTATCATTACTTTGTTCTGATACACCCTGTATACGACAGCTGAAATCTATCACGCGGGCTCAGGCCAGCTGCATACCACCTCACTTGATCAGAGGATTTTTCCTTGGTGGCCGTACCACTCATAATCCCATACCTTCCTTCTCCTAAAATCTCCTTAACAGCTATTGCTTGCAGATTAAAATGTTGCAAACTAGTATAGGGACCTAAAAATCTGAAATTAATTAAACATTTTTCATTTACTACATTTCCATACAGTTCACATAAATTATTAAAGTAAGGGAAAGGCGCTAATGCTAGACACTGAACTAATAGATGACACTTACGACAAAAATGCCATAAAAATAAGAATTATTCTAATTATTTCTCAACACTGTAAATTTTATAAGCTTCTTATGCTATCTGTTGATGTGAAAAAATATATTAGGGATGCCTTCGGGAACAAACTTTTAAAATGGGATCAGTTTTCCTAAATGATGTGACCGCGACAACACGCACCCGGCAATTTCTTATCAAATAGGTTAAGGAAGGCGAAATTTTGCACGTAAGTTTTGAATATATTTATTAGATTTTTTGTAATTTCTATTGACTTCATTGGATTAATGGTCATGTTGTTTACACTAATTAATGTTTATTTATGATCTTTTATCCATTTTCCCTAACAATATAAAGAGTGTCTACTATTAGTTCTTGAAAATGTAAAAAACCTAATAGATGACATGGATCTCATCTTTTAGTTTTTCAATACATACTAAAGTTATTTTGTACTTTATTCTACTGCAAATATCATCACTATTCTCTAAAAATATAATTCTATTAACAAACTAAGAACTTAGAACTACTGTACCTAAAAATGGACATGGTGTCTAATATTAGACCTTGCACTGATCTAAAAATCGATGCTTTAGTTTTGTAGCAGTAAAAAGAAGAAAAAGGAGAGCTGAGAACAAAAAGAAGAAAAAAGAAGAGGCAAAAGAAGCATGGACTGAAAATAAATTTGCTAGGAAAAAAATATGAAAAATAAAAATACTTAAAAGGAAAGATAGTTTCAGCATGGAAGAAGAATGAATAGAATCTGGAGACAACGTGGATAATATTTCTGATGCATGTAGTTACTATGATGAAGTAAATGAAATCTTTTGAAAAACGGCAAAAAAAGACCTAATAATATGAAAAATGTAAAATGTAATTTAATGTTCTATGTCAACTATTAGTTCATATTGGTGTCTACTATTAGTGTTGTTCGCTTATTGTGATGTCATCTATTAGTACTTATGACTAAGTTTACAAAAAGACCAAAAATATATATTTTTATTGATTTGTCAGATAATAATTATAATAGTTTTATTTTGTAAGAGTTACTGAAGACATGGAAGAAGTTATCAATCCTTTATTTCCATAAATTATATATTTTATAACATTCGAATGTTTCATGTTTCCTTAAAGTGTCTGCCATTAGGTCTTCTCCCTTATAGTTAATTTAACCTCATGTATTATTACAACTAGCTATATGACCGAGCTTCGCTCGGGATTCAAAAAATTCAAAAAACACACATAAAATGACATTTTATGAAAATGATTCCTAGCTAGATCGATTTATCGCCCCCGAAACACCCTATATACTAAATTTCATGAAAATCGTTGGAGCCGATTCCGAGATTCCAATTATATATATACAAGAATTGCTCGTTTAAAGATATAAGATAAAACAATATACACATTTCAACATTTTCTAAATTAACTGCATACTGATATACATTATAATATTTTCTATGAAATAATAATCTATCTTTTTCATATTTTATAGTTTAAGTTGTAAATTAATGTACAAATATGCAAATAATACTACAACATACTTTGTATTAAAACATGGTATGAAATAGGTATGTTTTGCTTCAATTTATCAATTTACGGTTACATTTACATTTTACAATGGCTTACCATTTTTCAATAATTAATCACTTATAATACCACAAGAGCTTCAAAATTATCGGGTATTTCCCGATAGGTTCGTTGCAAACAAATGAAGGATTTCAGGAAAAATCACTCGCGCTTCGCGCTCGTGATTTTTTAACCTGAAAAACTTGACGACTTTATTTGTTTGCAGGAAACCTTGAGGGAAATGCCAGATAATTTTGAAGCTCGTGTGGTATTCGGGGGATTATTTTTCCGTACCAAATGTCGGCCAATAGAATTGCACCATTCGACGTCACGTGGTACAACCTAAAATTTTCAAAAAATTATCAGTATAATACCATGTAGGTTGTACCACGTGACGTCGAATGGTGCAATTCTATTGGTCGATATTTGGGTCGGAAAAATAATCCACTTAATTTACAATTTTTTTGAGTTGCTACAAATAATTTTCACAAAATGAAAATCGAACTTTGAGTTTTAAACTCCTTCTTCGTCTTTTTTCTCATGTAGTTTATATTCTTTATGGTCTTTTTTATCAGCCAATCACAGTCGACCTTGCACAAATCAAGCACAGATTAGGTGATTGGGTTGGACAGTTGCTACGTTTAAATTTGGACCCAATTTTTTTTGTTCGGAACTTGCATCCACCTGTTATGGCACTACTTTGACGTTTTGTTTTTTTTATGACAATTAAGCCTTCGGCTTAGGAATTGCACTCAAGGGGTTCAACCTCCTATTTTCCTAAAATAGTGTTAGGTGGGTTTTTAATGTGTAATATTGGTAGAATATTAACCATTAGATATTCGTGTTCATGCCCAAGTGTAGGAAAGTGATGTAATATCCAGAAACGTGCTATTTTGTGTTCCCTCCAAAACTCCATCGAAAGTTTCAGTAAAGCGTCTACCACTTTACTGAATCGACCGACTTGACTCCTTGACTGTATTGACTTTTACTTAGACTTTGACTAGACTTTAGACCTGACGGTACATGAAAACGATGATGAAAAATATAATAGGAGGAATATGGTTTTCCCGCCATATTCCTTACCTTTTTACCTTGTCTGTGGCACAACATACACATCCTTTGTGTCAAGTTGCCAAAAAAGAAGAAAAAGAAAGAAAGAAGAACCCCATACAGTAGTGAATTTTGATAGTTTTTCTTAATTTTTATCAGAAACCTCGAATGATATAGTTTTGGAATGATAAAATAATCGTCCCCCACTCATCACAGCCTTGGGATGCCTTGAAAACACTTCGTAAACATCAGAAAACAGATAACCTCATCTCTAGATTACGAAAATTTCAAATGCAAATTTGGGGGATTTGGGGGGGTGTACTGGCGGTGGAAGTGGTAAGTAGGAGTTTTTCTCACCCAAAAAACCCCCCATAACCCATGTCACCACCATAAAATAAACGTAGGCTTCTAAACCTTAGCCTGTGTATTAAATATGTGTATGATAATTGATATAATAAAAACCTACAGGTGCTCTCAGACAGAAGTTATAAAACGTTATAAAACATTGTATAACACGATAACATTTTATAACATCGTGCAACTTACGCTATATAACATGTCAAAAAATAAACGTGTCTTTTGTTATAATTTGTTAAAATATGTTATACAAAAATGTTATCTAACGTTATATAACTTCTGTCTGGGAGCAGCTTTAAATATATAATATCAAATATGCATTATGCAGTAATAAACTATTAAATATATTTCCGTTGTCTGATACCTACCCGTACCACAAATCCTTCAGGTACTTAGCACGCGACCAGACTGACGTGGCGTAAAGCGACCCTAAGTCTTGAATTTAATGAGAAGTAGATCGCAAATGTAGACCACACGGGAAAAACAAGGAATGTCACCTTTTTTGTGAAACTGACTTTTTAATGCCATCTGTTAGCTTTTTAGGGAAAGATTATATTACAAAAATCAGAATTGGGTAAAATCATCGCAGTCCACTGTTATAGTTCAATTTGTATTTGTTCGTCCATGGCAAGAAACGGTTATGTCCGCGCGTCAAACGTTAAAAACCGTCGTTGTCATTTGACACTTTGTTTGTTTTAAAGAAATTGAGGCCAAAATATAAAAAAAATGCTAAATATATATGTTTAATATATTATTATAATTATGTATTATAAAAGTAACATAGAAATGTTAAATATTTCTAATGTTATTTTTATAATTGTGAATGTCAATGCAATGCAAAAACCAGGAATGTCAATTGACATCGATGGTTTTAGCTATAGAATGTAGTCACTAATTTCTGATTCTGAACCATAACTTAAAACTTATTTAAACAAATCAAGTTTTAGAAGTACATGCAAAGCATTTGTTAACCTAGTAATAAGTTGCTTCAATAATTCACTTAAAAGCGTCTGAAAAATGAAAGAAATGTAGACTTTCAAAACTTTAAAAACCAATGAGTTTAAAAACTGTTTTTCTCTTAATTCTACTTTTTTGACATTCCTTGTTTTTCCCGTGTGGTCTTCAAATATTACCCCCACACTCACCACAGATTATGCGATTTCGATTGCCCTATTTACGAATGCGATCGTAACGATGTTTCGATGTGGGGAGTTATTTTTAATCCGCCATAAATTCCCAGTACTCATTGGAATTATTAATCTGGGTTCGTGTTCAAAGGTCACGGGTTTATTTTCGGCTTAACGACTACGGAATATCGTCAGAAACGCCGAGGGAAATCAGACGCTTTCGTTAGGCCATGTACTAGTTTCGAGTGTAAATTTTATTGATATGTGGTAGTAACTAGTAACCAGTACCTATAGCAGGATAGCCGGCTTTTTATAAAGTTTTAGTCAAGTCAAGAATTGAAAGTAACCGAATTGGTACATTTCAATTAAATAAAAAAATATACTCAGATTCGACTTTCGAACGACATCAGGCGCTACGGTTGGTGAAAAGAACTTACACAATATTTATATATATATTTACTTACATAAGCATTGCAATATAAGGATCAGTATTATCTGCTTTACATATTTTATTTAAAATATGCTTGACTGTGCCTATTGTTCTTTCTATCATACCATTTGAGCGACTTAAATATGGACTTGATTTTATATGTTTAATATTCCAATTTTGAGTGAACATTTGGAGCTCTTTTGAGTTAAATGGAGGTCCGTTGTCACTTATCATAATTTCAAGTATGCCATGTCTAGAAAATATTGACTTTAGATGAGTTATTACTGTATTAGCATTTGAACTATTATTTAATAAAGCTATTTCGACATATTTTTTACTATTAAAATCAAAGAAATCTATCCCTACTTTATTCCACGGCAAAAGTTTATAGTAAAACGAAAACGAAAACGAAACGAAAACGAAACGAAAACGAAAACGAAACGAAAACGAAACGAAAACGAAACGATAACGAAACGAAAACGAAAACGAAAACGAAAACGAAAACGAAAACGAAAACGAAAACGAAAACGAAAACGAAAACGAAAACGAAAACGAAAACGAAAACGAAAACGAAAACGAAAACGAAAACGAAAACGAAAACGAAAACGAAAACGAAAACGAAAACGAAAACGAAAACGAAAACGAAAACGAAAACGAAAACGAAAACGAAAACGAAAACGAAAACGAAAACGAAAACGAAAACGAAAACGAAAACGAAAACAAAAACGAAAACGAAAACGAAAACGAAAACGAAAACGAAATGAAAACGAAAACGAAGACGAAACGAAAACGAAAACGAACACGAAACGAAAACGAAAACGAAAACGAAACGAAAACGAAACGAAAACGAAAACGGAAACGGAAACGGAAACGGAAACGGAAACGAAAACGAAACGATAAGGAAAACGAAACAAAAACGAAAACGAAATGAAAACGAAAACGAAAACGAAAACGAAAACGAAAACGAAAACGAAAACGAAAACGAAAACGAAAACGAAAACGAAAACGAAAACGAAAACGAAAACGAACACGAAACGAAAACTGTCGTGTTCAGGATGGGTGGGCTGGATTAGGTGTCTTTTAATATTATAAATGAAAGACAGGCCTTGACTCAACTCTTGTATTTCAGTATCTGACATTAGTAGCAAAAGACAAAGAACACGTACAGATAACAGACTAAAGACTAAAGAGCAGTGTTGCCATAAGTATTGGCATATTTATATGTAACATCTTCCCTTTTAATAAAGATTTATTTAAAATATTTATTGACTAAGGTAAGTACATTTTTTTTAATATTATTTTACATTATGTGAGATAGGAGGTTTGACAATACGTCCTGACCGTGTTGACGATATCTAATACTATCTTTTTCCTTTTCAGGTTTTTCAGAATGAGTGACTGAAGTTACAGGTTTTATAATGTGATCACGATTTCTACGGAATGTTCCTTCTGGGGACTGAATAGTGTAGCTACGAGGTTCATTGTCTACCTGTTTTATTCTACCAGGAACCCAAGAACCATTAGGCTTGTGTTTAAAATATAATATGTTATCACCAACTAGTAAATCTGACAATTGTTTAGTGTTTTTATTGTAATAAAGTGATGAATATTTCTGTTGTGTTTCAATATAATTAGATAATTTTCTCATATCAACTAGTGATGGTATTAATTGAGTATCTGTGACTGGTACTTTAGTACGTAGACATCTAGACATACAAAGTTGTGACGGAGAATAATCACTTTGTTTTGGTGTATTTCTGTACATAAGCATTGCAATATAAGGATCAGTATTATCTGCTTTACATTTATTTAAAATATGCTTGACTGTGCCTATTGTTCTTTCTATCATACCATTTGAGCGACTTAAATATGGACTTGATTTTATTTGATTAACATTTGGAGCTCTTTTGAGTTAAATGGAGGTCCGTTGTCACTTATCATAATTTCAAGTATGCCATGTCTAGAAAATATTGACTTTAGATGAGTTATTACTGTATTAGCATTTGAACTATTATTTAATAAAGCTATTTCGACATATTTTTTACTATTAAAATCAAAGAAATCTATCCCTACTTTATTCCACGGCAAAAGTTTATAGTAAAACGAAAAAGAAAACGAGAACGAAAACGAAAACGAAACGGAAACGAAACGAAAACGAAAAAGAAAACGAAACGAAAACGAAAACGAAAACGAAAACGAAAACGAAAACGAAAACGAAAACGAAAACGAAAACGAAAACGAAAACGAAAACGAAAACGAAAATGAATCCGTTCAGACGTTTTCGAGTTTTAGCGCGACAAACACATTTGAAAATCCATTTTTAACCGACTTCCAAAAAGGAGGAGGTTATACGTTCGTCTGTTTATATATATATTTTTTTGTATGTGCAACCATAACTTCGCCGTTTATGGACCGATTTTCATAATTTTTTTGTTTTTGTACAGGGTTGAATCCGAAGTTGGTACCATGTTCACAAAAGTGGTGATCTGATGATGGGATCCATGAGGAATCGAGGGGACTCCTTGAAATTTATATGGGAACATATAGTGATTTCAATTTTTTCTGAAGTATTTCAGGCATATACTACCAAAAAGTAAGATTTTGCACCAGGATATACCCTGGTTCTGAAGGTACCCAACAGAACTTTTGAATCCTTATAGATATAAGTTTGAGGATTTTGGCTTTATTTCCTATCCTACATTATTTGTGCTGAACATAGGCTAAATTTTATTTTGGAAAAAATAGGGTTTCGTAAGATATTTGGGTTTTTCGGACGCTAGGTGAAAAAATCAACCAGAAAAGTTACTTATTTTGCGTACGCTGCCGAAACCACACCGGCAAAATTAGAGGAACATAACAAAATTTATTTTTTTTTGAAAATTATTCGCTGTTTTTTATATATTTATTTATTTATTAAATAATTGACGATTAAAAATTAAAACTTATATAAATTTAGGGCATAAAAACGTGTAAAATAGAAAAAATCTGCAAAAATCAAGAATTATTAAATCTTTGAAATTTTAGTAGTAAGTTTTTAAGTTAAATTCTTCATTTTTACTTAAGAAATGCTATGTTTAAAGCGTGTAATGCCTTCTATGGATCTCAAGAGGGTCTGGATACGCCATTCCATGCTTGCATTTTGATTGTCGATCATTTCCTGTGGGATATTCTTCTACTCCTCCAGTAGCGCCAACTCGAGCTTCTGAACACATTTTGGAGCTGGAGTTTTAACTCGTACCGTTCACCCATTGATGTGCCACACGTCCTCAATCGGATCCACACCCGTAGACCGTGCTGACCTCTCCACCTGGGCTACGCCAGCATCATTTAGGTAATAGTACCCGATTTTTTTACTCTATGGACGCGCATAAACTTGAAGTTACTGCCTAAAACTGTGTAAAAGGCACAACATGCAGTTCTAGGATGTTTGTGCTATAGCCCTGTACTGTCAAAGTACCATCATTAACAATCATCAGCTCCGTGCGGGCTCCAAATCATATGCCACCCCAAACCATTACGAAGCCTGCATGATAGGCTACTGTGTCCGTTAAGTTTGATGTTCTATAGCGTTCCTTACGATTTATCCACATTCTTTATCGCCTGTCAACAAAATTTACACAGAGTTTGCTCCCATCACTGTACAGCACACGATTTCACTCACTTGTTAAATTTTGATGTTCACGCGCAAATCTTAGCCTGGTTCTTTGCGGTCCTGTCTCAAGTTTTGGTGCCCTTACTGGCACTTTTCAGTTTAATTTAACTTCTTTGATTCTTCTTCTTACTGTACGATCACTTACACGTCCATCTCGGACCTGTTCCGACAGGTTTCGTCTCTGCAAAGCAGTTTGAGGTCGATTTCTTAAGGCTTGTACCCTTACAAAACGGTCATCCTGAACCATTACCACCCGAAATCTGCCTTGTTCTCGTCTCCAAACGTAAGATCCAGTCTCTCTGTAGCGTTGAACGTTACGATGGACCACGAAAGCCGACACGCCTAAGGCCTGACTGACCGAACGGTAGGTGTGACCTTTCTCTATCGTGGTTACAGATCTAGCAGTCGTAGATGCTGGAAAATCACTAATTTTGTATCTAAGCAATGTGTTCTTCCAAAAACCAAACAATCAAATGAGCTGGCATACCTTGCACCCCGCTAAAAACGCCATTCTTATCAGAAACACTTACAACGCCAATCATCGAAAAACACTTAGTAGGGCATAATTGCAATAAAAATCTGTTAGCTTCCCAGTTGTGTTCAATATTTTATTTCTTAAATGAGCTTAGAAACTGTGGCGGTACCCACAATTCGCCTAACAATCCTACATCGCGCTATCGAAGTTTCGGAGAACGGCAAGATATATACAACGTCTGAAATGACGTCAGTGTGCTTCGGCCTGACCGAGCATGCTATCTCGCTCGGTCCGAAGATCTTCCTTTTCGGCCGCCACTAACAACGTTAAATTGGTGACCCCGACAAGAACACGCATCCTTCTGGACATCAATAATCATCAACACCCCCCCCCATCCGCACCACGTCAGCAGATATCAAGCATAACCGGGTCGCCTCGACCATAAGCCGCGTTGGGCGTCCGCGCCGGTCGAACCCGCGTCTGGCTTGAACGGGGCAGCCATAGGCTACAACGACCGGTCAGCAAGCAGAGCACGGGGTCCCTCTCCTGGTCATTGCACGCGTAGCTTCGGCCCACACCTGACAACACAGGCGCATTGAAGAATACCACAGGTCTTCGGGGGGGAGTGATGTGGCGGTACCCACAATTCGCCTAACAATCCTACATCGCGCTATCGAAGTTTCGGAGAACGGCAAGATATATACAACGTCTGAAATGACGTCAGTGGGCTTCGGCCTGACCGAGCATGCTATCTCGCTCGGTCCGAAGATCTTCCTTTTCGGCCGCCACTAACAACGTTAAAAAACTATAAAAAAGGATTTCACACAGCCCGACCCACCTGAATTCAAGTTGTGGCCCTTTTTACCTATGTTCCGCTAATTTTGCCGGTGTGTGTATAAAAGATAGAACCATAAAATGTTCTAAGTATTGTAGATCTTATAAATATCTACAAAAAAGTCCGCGACACACTATACTTATCTATGTCGAGTGAGGCACAATAACCATATTTTTATTTAAAAATCTTGAATTTTTTTTGGACAACATTTAAACGCGTTTATTTTACTCATGCCATTAATCCTTATCAAAATAAATTATTTTATCACTAAGTACAGTTTATGTAGATAATAAATTTGGTCTTGGCGAAATTAAAATATTACGATAGTAGGCGTCACCAAGCGGGATGCGCTTGCGGTAGGAAGACAATCTGTGCAGTGTGCACTGTACACAGATAATGACTGCGTCCGCGTCGTCGATGTAGTGTCTGAATTGACCTGGGAATCATTTTGCTGACCGAGTCTTTCCTGGGTAGGCTTTTTGCAGCCGTAACCGACATCCACGCGGGCAGAGCCGCAGGCGACCGCTAGAAATATGTACAACTCTAAGACAACAAGCTATAATACGAGTATTATAGCCTTGTCGTCTCATATTATGTAACTAAAAAGGGTAAAATTATTATTTTTTAACAAAAAATTAAAACCGACTTCCAAGGTAAAAACAAATGTAATACTTATTCTTAATCTAAAAAGAATCAAATAAATCTTATTCCTTATTATAGTGGCGTCTTCAGACTTCGCCTAAACCTCAACTATTTATGTACTCAATCTTCATGCTTTTGAAGTCGGTACCAGCTTACCTTAGCGCAATTGCTACGTTGACATAGCAATGGGCATTGTCCAAAAAAATCACATGTACTTTTTATATTTTTTTTCGTTAAAATAGGGTATTTTAAGAATATAAATTAAATAATTTTGAAATCCATTGGCTAGTTTTTTCTCAATAAATTTTAAAAGTTTCGCTCTGACGTCATCATCGGCGCCCAATTGACCTCTGTAGTATGTTTTTTTTCCTTTCAATCTTATTTTTAATGGCTGGTTCGTCTAATGCAAGTTATCATTATGTGAAAGCTGATACGAGAAACTTACCAAAAGTTCGAAACGTAATGTAGATCGAATTTATTGCTAATTTAACGCCATTGAAGGTCAAACTAAGGTTAAACATATTTGTTTAAAAATATAAGTAACTAATGGGTATTTTTTTCGTTTATATACAGAAAAACGATCACTGACCTTATTCCTCGAAATGTTTTTGTAATGAGCAAAATTAAAAAAAAATGGACAATCCCCATTGCGCTAAGGTAAGCTGGTACCTGGTAAGGCTGAGATCCTTGAATCTCAGAACTTTTCCGGGCTGGTACTGACTTCCAACGCATGAAGATTGAGTACAGAAATAGTTGAGGTTTAGGCGAAGTCTGAAGACGCCACTATAATAAGGAATAAGAATTATTTGATTCTTTTTAGATTAAGAATAAGTATTACTTTTGTTTTTAACCGACTTCCAAAAAACGAGGAGGTTATATGTTCGGCTGTGGATATTTTTTTTTTCTTTTTTTTTTTTTTTTTGTATGTTCAACGATTACTCCGCCGTTTGTGAACCGATTTTCGAAATTTTTGCTTTGTTGTATTTGGTTTTACACCAATTTGGTACCATGTTCACAAAGTGGTGACCTGATGATGGGATCCAGGAGTAATCGAGGGAACTCCTCGAAATTTATATGGAAACATATGGTGATTTTGGTTTTATGTGAAGTGTACTAAGAATATGCTACCAAAAAGTCAAATATTGGGTCATGGTATACCATGGTTTCGAAGATGCTGAGAGAACTTCTGACTCCTTATAGATACACGTTTGGGAGTTTCGGCGTTGTTTTAAGAACAGAAAGCATATGCTACTATGCAACTCATATTCATCATCATAATCATCATCATCATCATCATCATCGTCTTCATCATTACCACGTCGTGTTAAGGTCACCAATGTCTCATGGCACAGAATATATAATAGTACAAGGCATAGGTGTGGATATACTAATAATAATAATAATAATTTTATACTGTATAACAACACTTTGTTTAAATATACACGGCGGTCAGGTCAGGTCAGGGGTTAGTGCGAGTTTTATTCGATCATACGCATCGAGCGCGTAGACGCGAATTTGTATGGGATCAAAGCAGCGCCATCTACTGGCTAACGTGGATACTGCTTTGATCCCATATAAATTCGCGTTTACGCGCTTGATGCGTATGATCGAATAAAACTCGCACTAACCCCTCAGATCGAATATACTTTACTACTTTATATACAGATCGAATACTTTACTTACTAATTTATAAAATTTTAATAGACAAAATATAGAATTAAAATAAAGTTATTTTAATAAACAGAGCATTTAAACAAAACAAAGTCAATGTGTCTTTTTAATTAGTTATACTTATTAATCGATAGATAGCGCACTAAGTATCGATTTGAATGGATTTGAAATTGAATTCTTGATTACAAGAACAGCTGTCAATAATTATGATAATATTATATTATATTACTAGCTGTCCCGGCAAACGTTGTTTTGCCATATAAATAATTTTTGGTATGAAAAATAGATGTTGGCCGATTCTCAGACCAATATCCTCACAATATGCTCACATAATTTCATGAGAATCGGTCAAGGCGATTCCGAGGAGTATGGCAACGAAAACTGTGACACGAGAATTTTATATATTAGATGAGTAGCTACGCTACATCCTATGCAAGTTTATACAATTTTTTATCTGATAGATCCTTCGATCGTGGAAAAACGAGACACAATAGCCTTTCTATTGTTATCGCAATCGCCGGTGACCGCTTGGGGTTTGAAGTATTAAAATTGTTAAATTACTTAGCACAATTTGTTCACTTCACTGATAATATACTTATTATTTTGTGAGTGTGAACTGTGACTCTTAACAAATTGTAATAAGATACGTAAAATATATGCGAAGGTTTACCTACTAGTGTAACTAAAAAGAGTGAAATTATTATTATTTTTAACAAAAAATTAAAACCGACTTCCAAGGTAAAAACAATATTAACATTAATATGAACTAAAAAGTATTAAATAATTTTTGCTATCTAATAGTGCCTTTTTCCGAATTCGGCTAAACCTCAACTATTTCTGTACTCAATCTTCATAATTTTGAAGTCGGTGCCAGTTCCAAAAGTTTCAAATATTCTGTCAGAGGACTGAAGATTCAGCTATCTGGTACCGACTTCAAAATAATGAAGATTGAGTACAGAAATAGTTGAGGTTTAGCCGAATTCGGAAAAAGGCACTATTAGATAGCAAAAATTATTTAATACTTTTTAGTTCATATTAATGTTAATATTGTTTTTACCTTGGAAGTCGGTTTTAATTTTTTGTTAAAAATAATAATTACCTTGGAAGTCGGTTTTAATTTTTTGTTAAAAAATAATTATATATAAGATATAGAATATAGATAAAGATAATAGATATTTTCTGAAAACATTATTCGGCTGTTCTTTATTCGTGACTCAAAAGATGAAATTGGATGTAATTAGAAAAACTTTGAGCAAAAGCTTAAAGGTTTTCCGGAAGCTTTAAAAAATATTCATTATTGTGTATTACTAATTAGTAATTATGATCGACCTCGACACGTAATGCAAATGAGCTTTAATGAAAAAGCGCTCGAAAGTTAAGGGTGAAGGTGATTGCATTGCAGAGGGGAGCGCATGCGCGGCCTCCGAGGTCCGAGCTATTGATCGGCGGCGCCCCTCGCGGCGCGCGCAGCCCCGGCCAGTACAGGGCGAGCGCCCTCCCGCGCAGCGAGCTTTCCGCGGGCGGGCGGGGTGAGGGCGCCGAAGCTCCGAGGGCCCAAGCTCCACCCGGACCTTCACATTACGTAACTCACACGCACAGGACGGCGCACAAACAATGTGATTTTATTTTATTCCATTTTTTCTACCATTTTTCGATTATACACTTTTTTAGGATTAGTATTGTGATATCTATATTATGTAGTTTAGTCGCGCGGCTTTTTTACTATTTAACGTGAATATGTCGACAGACCGATATTCGAGCTACTGCAAGTGTATTGCGCAATAACAGAGGAATACGGCAGGATGAGCAGTGATTTTGCAAGAGGAACGATAGAAGTATGTGTTAACCTGATCGATCACCCGAAATAAATACAACCTATGATGTTGATAACAATAAAGAAGAAACGAAAATCGTGAAAATTCAATAGAAAATTTTCATTGTTATTGTCGTAATTCAAACGTTTTATATCTAGTCAAGATTTTTTTGAGAGAATCATGATGACTGGTACGTATTAAAAGATTTTTACTTATTTCTTTCTTTTTAATTTGGATTGCTTACTTTCTATGGAGTACAGTGTTTTTCAAACTATTGACGGCTTAGGGCCGTATGAATAAAAACTTAGCGAGGGTTTTAATTACGTTTTTACTATGTTAAAAGCTGTTATAAACCCTCGCTAAGTTTTTATTCATACGACCGTTAGTTTTTAGTGGGTATTTATTTACTTGTTTATATTGTATAGTCTCTTTAGATCGTTTTCTCAAGGGTATTATCAGTTATCGTTGCATTTTTCGCGTATTATTGGCATTTAAATTGTTTTCTTTTGAAGTAGTACCTATATAAATCTGTTCATATCAGGTATAAAGTTTTGATGATGAGTGCGAAATTCAATACCTAAGTCTCGGGCACAATATCATCTCGCCTCTCTACGTAGAGTAGAGTCGGCGCTGCGCACTTGTTTGACCTACTTATTACATTGCACTAATGTGTATCTACCCTATTCTCTATTACTCTGGAGTTTTAGCTTATACTTCACTCGTCTGCTTTAAATGGTACATTGTAATTTTACACATAAATAAGGAAACGGTTGCAAGCTATGCTGCAAGTTATTAAAAGAAAATGAAAACCGACTTCCAAGGTAAAAACAAGTAATATGAACTAAAAAGTATTAAATAACTCTTACTCTTTAATAGTGCCTTTTTCAGAATTCGTCTAAATCTCAACTATTTCTGTACATACTACCTACAGTCGTCATTATTTTGAAGTCGGTACCAGCTATTTTAATCGTAAGTTCAGTAATGTCAGAATATCTGAAACTTTTGGAACTGGTGCCGACTTCAAAATAATGACGACTGTAGGTAGTATGTACAGAAATAGTTGAGATTTAGACGAATTCTGAAAAAGGCACTATTAAAGAGTAAGAGTTATTTAATACTTTTTAGTTCATATTACTATTGTTTTTACCTTGGAAGTCGGTTTTCATTTTTAACCGACTTCCAAAAAGGAGGAGGTTATACGTTCGTCTGATATATATATATATATATATATATATATATATATATATATATATATATATATATATATATATATATATATATATATATATTTACACTGATAATGACTGCGTCCGCGTCGTCGATGTCAGTGTCGGAGTCCTGAATTGACCTGGGAATCATTTTGCTGACCGAGTCTTTCCTGAATTTATGTAACTAAAAAGGGTAAAATTATTATTTTTTAACAAAAAATCAAAACCGACTTCCAAGGTAAAAACAAAAGTAATACTTATTCTTAATCTAAATAGAATAAAATAATTCTTATTCCTTTTTATAGTGGCGTCTTCAGACTTCGCCTAAACCTCAACTATTTCTGTACTCAATCTTCATGCTTTTGAAGTCGGTACCTATAATAAGAAATAAGAATTATTTGATTCTTTTTAGATTAAGAATAAGTATTACTTTTGTTTTTACCTTGGAAGTCGGTTTTATTTTGTTAAAAATAATAATTTCACTCTTTTTAGTGTTGTCTACAAAATAAGGCTTTATGCGTAAATAACCAATACGAATTAACTATTCACATTATGTTACTGTAAGCGAAATTGTGGCAAATGCTTGCAGTTATCTAAGCGATGCTACAATTTCCAAACATTTATCTTTAAAGGTTCAGGAGTTCTGTTCAGTGCCTTTGGACCAAGAGACACCTTTGTATGAAATTTCTCTTATTCGTAATATATGTTTAACTTACTAGAAACAACATTTTAACCACTATGAGTGTTTTGATAAATTTCAAGGATTTCCCTCGATTGGTCTGATAGATCCCATCATCAGCTCACCACTTTCGTAATAGTTATACAAAATTAAGATTATATCCTATACAACAACACGAAATTTCGAAAATCGGTCCACAAACAGTGAAATCATCGTCAAAAACATCTGCTTCGATGCAAAATATCACGAAAAGTACCAATAATCGGGTGATAGTGTGATGACCATGAAATAATTATGGTTGTGATGATGATGATTAGTCAAATTGATGTGTTGGCTTATGCTTTCAGTTGTTTAAACAACGCCGAAATCCCCGAACCTGTACCTATAAGCATTCAAAAGTTCTGTTCGGTACCTTGGATCCAGGGTATAACCTGGTGCAAAGTCTTACTTTTTGGTAGCATTTACCTCGAATGCTTCAGAAAAAATTGAAATCACTATATGTTGCCATACAAATTTCAAGGAGTCCTCTCGATTCCTCAAGGATCCCATCATCAGATCACCACTTTTGTGAACATGGTACCAAATTCGAGTTAAACCCTATACAACACGAAAAGAATTTTGAAAATCACCGGCTGAGTAATCGTTGGACATACAAAAAAAAACATACAGCCGAACATAACATAATATAAGTCGGTCAAAAATCAATAGACATTGGCCCTGACTCCTGAGTAACCACTCACTTTTTAGCTTTTTGTGTTTCCTTTCTATCATACAATACTTGTTGCTTTCATAATATTTCATGAGGACAGCTCGTGACGTGATCATCTTTGCAACATACAGGATAGTAAAATTTAGGATTTTTTCCATAAAGCAGATAAGGTAAATAATTTTAATAAAAAACCCAACGCGTGACACTCTACCATAATCATTTTAATCCATCATTTATTACTCAGCATTACATAAGCAGGACAAACCTCATTTTTCCTGCTCATTTTCTAAAATTTAGTTTAGTTTTAACACTAATTTAAGTCTACGCTTTTGATGAATAGTATGTAGTATGTACAGACTTTATCCTATGAATTTTCTTTCGTCTGTAAGTTTGATCTAGTTTAGTATCGGGGGCATTATCTGGCCCACTGTCACAGGTCAATTTATATTGAAGTTAATTCGATTTGGCTGCAGTTAATGAATGACTCCGAATTTCATAACAGCTCTTTCGCGAGCTCTACAATATACATTGCTGACTGCACAGTCGCACGCCGCGCGCTGTTGTAGCCTCGCGTCTGTTACCGCTGTGCTTTATCTAAAAAAATACAATAATTTTTATCTCAAAAGTTACCGGCTCATATAAGTTAAAAAGAATTAAGATCTATAAAAATAGCAAAAGTGATAATGTGCTAATTCGAAAAAAGAAACCGCGAGAAAAATATTTGTTTTGATATGGAGAAAAACGGTTCATATACGATAGTAGATATAAACATTAACGATAAAGATTCAAATACAAACGGCGGTAAAGATAAGAATGAAGTCAAGAATAACGTCGCTGTTTTTAAAATACGTAAGTTAATTTAAATAGTAAATAAGTACATAGGTTTTTGTGTATATACATCCATTTTATATTTCATCAAAGTACAAAGTACTCAATTATAAGAGATCGTATTTACAATTTAGATCGACAACAATAGAACAATTCAAATATCAATAAAAACATTTAATTGGATTCCTGGCCTGGTCGTAGAGGAAAAATATATCTAGAACGTGAGATAGCGCCCAACGTTTCAATAGGAAGAGTTTCTCTACCTATTGGTAGAGATAAGACTTACCATAGATAGGTACCATGTTACCGTAGATATTGTATAAATAGATACAATGACTGCATACGTGCTTAGCTCTTCCAGACTTTATCTGATCAATTGTTGTGATTCAATCAAGGATGTATTGTGTTATGCGATTGATAGGATAAATGGTATGTTGTGATCTCAAAATACGTGCTCAGTGTTGTGCAATAAAATCAAGGATAGTTAATCAACTATAAAATACTCTACCTAATTTTAAAATTATATGAGTTGTAGTAATTATTTAATCAAGCAAAAAGTGAAAAGAAGCAGAATTTAGGCGGCAAATAAATACCCCTAAGGGAGAGGGAGCAACTCCTATGTTACGATCTCTCCCTGTTAGGAAACAACATCTGCAGTGGGACATAATATATTAAATATCAACGAGTTTGTTAGGTACAAAACGGAATCAAGGTAACGTTTTCGTGTTACGATGTATGTTACTATTGCAGGCCAGTCATTAAAGCCAAAATCCGAAAGAAATTAGTAACTTGATAAAATTTTAGGGGGTTGTTAAAGAAGGTAAAATAACTTACCGTGTGATTTTGCGGCGTTCTGGGGTGTACGGAAAGGGATGAAAAGGGGTGAAAAAGGTTTTTTGTTAATAACATTGCGTAAAAAATTAGTAAGACGCTGCAAATTTGGAATTAGGTTGTTCTTACCGTTTTGTAACGTGTATTAAATTTGCAGCGTTTCGCAACATACGGAACATTGTTTATTATTAAAAAATAATAAAATTTGTTAATAACAGGGGTAAAAAAATTAGTAACACGCTGCAAATTTGGAATTAGGTTTATCTTACCGTTTTCTAACGTGTATTAAATTTGCAGCGTTTTGCAACATACGGAACATTGTTTATTATTAAAAAACAATAAAATTTGTTAATAACAGGGGTAAAAAAAAATTAGTAACTCGGTGTAAATTTAGAATTAAGTTGTTCTTACCGTTTTGTAAAGTGTATTAATTTTGCAGTGTTTTGCGACATACGGAACATTGTTTATTACTAAATTGCTGTAAATTTGATATACGTTAGAAACCGGTAAAAACACCTTAATTATTATAAATTTGCAGCGTGTTACTACATTTTTTACCCTTGTAAATAACAAATTTCATTGTTTTTTAATAATAAACAATGCTCCGTATGTTGTAAAACGCTGCAAATTTAATACACGTTAGAAAACGGTAAGTACAACCTAATTCCAAATTTGCAGCGTGTTACTAATTTTTTTACCCCTGTTATTTACAAATTTTATTGTTTTTTAATAATAAACAATGTTCCATGTATTGCAAAACGCTGCAAATTTAATACACATTACAAAACGGTAAGAACAACCTGATTCCAAATTTGCAGCGTGTTACAAATTTTTACGGAATGTTATTAACAAAAAACCTTTTTCACCCCTTTTCAACCCTTTCCGTACACCTCAGAACGCTGCAAAATCACACGGTAAGTTATTTTACCTTCTTTAACAACCCCCTAAAATTTTATCAAGTTACTAATTCCTTTCGGGTTTTGGCTTTAATGACTGGCCTATTGAATCGGGGATCATGTCGGCTGTGATGACCACGTTCCACTTCCGTTCTCCTTATTGGCTGCGCACGCGCCGCAGGGCCGAGGGAACCTGTCGCGACACACTCCGCTGCTCACCTACAATCAGCCTGATATAACCTTTATACCCTCGACATAAGGAATAGACATGCAAAATGTTCTGCAAGCAGTCCGTAGTAAGTACCCATACAATAGGACAGCGATGTTTACATAATAATCAATCCCACTTTCTAGATTTCTATGCAGATTGCAGGAAGAAGCTCATACGACGCGTCCGCGATCGTAAAGATACTCATATTATCTTGAAATAGACGCGTAATGTACCGGATAAGGGTTATGGGTTATCAATTTATCATGTTTTTTCGGCATATCGTTATTAGGTTGTAAATCAACAGACGAAGCGTCGTTATTGGTGAAATGTTTTATGATGTAGAAGTTACGGTTATGGTAATGCTTTATTGCAATAAAACGATCGACACTATCGCTTCACATGCTAATTATACCCCACTCACTGGTCTGCATTTATGTAACGTTACTACAGACTTAGTAATTAACCTACGATACAATATGTACCAGTAAGTATATGTATTTTAATATATTCTCTATTAAGATTTAGTTATACATATATATATCCGTAGTAGTAGGTAGGTATAAAGAACTAAGATAAGCTATGACATAAGAATAGGTATGTTGTCGACTAAACAAACTAACTTTTAGCTATAGTATTTAAGTGTTAGTATTATGTCTTTAATGTACTAGTTTAAATGTGTCTTTAGTGTACATTGCCCATTTTCACACCATTTTATATCCACTTCTGTTTATGGTTTGCTGGAAGAGATCTCTTAAAGAGATAAGTACGCCAATGTTATATTGTCACTTTTATAAATATTGTCTTAATTTTGTACATAAAGAGAATAAATATATAAATAAATACATTTTAAAATAGCTCGAAACTTGAAATGGATTATAGAACGTAACCTAAGTGCCACGCCTATCTCTCGAATTCTTAACAAACCATCTCTATTCTTAGTTACCAGCACCAGCGGTATTTTTAGGGTTCCGTAGTCAACAAGGAACCCTTATAGTTTCGGTCTCTCCGTCCATCTGTCCGTCTGTCTGTCTGTCCGCAGTTTTTCTCAGAGACTATAGGATCTACAAAGCTGTAATTTGGCATGAATGCACATAACAAAATGGTATATGAAATCTTAAAAAAATGTTACCTTACCTACACACCAAGCGGGGATGAATTTTTTTTTCGCGTCCACCCCATCGTGTGGATAGGTTTAAAATATTATAGTTTAAAATATTATAAGTATTCATAGATTATTTTCCGGTTTAGAGATCCGTTTGTGAAATATTAAGTTTTAAAGTGAAAAAAATCGTTAGAGTCCAGTGTCCCCCCTTCTACCAGCTAAACGGTAGCTTCTGGAAATGTGAAAAAAATCACAGGAGTAGGAAATATGGTGAACTTAAAAGGAAAACTATCACGGCTAATAAGACTTCATAAGTTATTGAGTAATAGTCGATCAACAAAAAAATGAACTTTTCGTTCAAATTCCTTTGAAAGCAACTGAGATGATGTTGTTAGTAGTGTAAAACACGTTATAAAATATGTAAATTTATTGACCATATACAAATTTTTAAAAAACTAGCGGTAGGTACTACGGAACCCTATATTGCGCGTGGCTCGACAAGCACTTGGTCGGTTTTTTTAAATAACATCACACATTATCAGTTATCATCAATTTTATAATACTTAATAAAAAAAATGTTTTGCACAGAACGCGAAAGGGGCGAGAGAGACTACATCGGCTTCGCGACTCTGCCGGAGCAAGTGCACCGGAAGTCGGTGAAGAGGGGGTTCGACTTTACGCTCATGGTGGTGGGGGAGTCGGGGCTGGGCAAATCCACCCTCATCAACAGCCTCTTCCTCGGTGACCTGTACAAAAATAGAAAAATTCCAGATGTTCAGGGTAAGTCCATCATATTTATCGGCCAGCGTTCCTGTGTTTTTTTTTTCATTCTTGATGTAGCTTAGGAACGTCTTTCACCTAGCCAACCATTATATTATAGGTACGTTGGACAGATGTTCCGTGTTCGACAACTTCTGCCTTCTAATTTCCACATGTTAAAGTTTTTGTTACATTTACCTCATTAGGTGTCCAGAATCTACTACATACATAATATTGCTCAAATCATATTTTTCTTTGTAATAAGATTTCAGCTTTTATTAGATTGCAGAGTAAGATAATTTATAGATATCAAAAGCAGCAGCAGCAGTACACGAAATAGTGAGATGTAGAATGGATGTAGATCGTAGAACAACACACGTTTTAGTACGGCAATAGATTTTCACCGCAGTCAATTATTTTAGTTGTGCAAGTGTGTGCGATATTGGCAACAATATTTATGGTTTACTTATTTAATTGAATAAATGTCGGTGAAATCGAGATTGAAAAGTTTTATCGATTGCGAAGCAATTGAACAACATGCAATTTATACGTCGTATAGGAGGTATAACCTATTTATACCTGTCTATATTAATTTCTCTTTTCACATATTCGGATTAAACGTGCAGACTAGAATAATTATTATTGCTTAGTTTGCAAACAAAATCTTTGAATATTTAAGATAAGAAGGCAAACATTGACACGGCTTTTATTTAACAGTTAACACCGTAACTTCAACTAAATGAAGAGTTTCACAAATAATGTCCGAAGTTTAAAGCATGTTTCACCACTTTCTGATAAAGTGCCGGATAGGCTTTCCACAACTTTTTTCACAGATTCCCCATACTCAATCTGTCAAGTTAAGTGGTAGTCAGTTGTAGCTTATCCGGTACTTATCAGGAAGTGGTGAAACAGACCCTAAATCAAATCTTCATTGAATTTAAGGAACGTAATACTCTCTCGGTGCGGCGGTTAACAATAATTAACAGGTATACTTTCTTTCTATAGATAGAATAGAGAAGACGACTACGATAGAAAAGAAAACTATGGAGATAGAGGAGCGAGGGGTGAAGCTTCGTCTGACCATCGTGGACACCCCCGGCTTCGGCGACTCCATCAACTGCGAGGACTCGTGGCGGGTGTGCTCAGCGTACGTGGACGAGCAGTTCCGACAGTACTTCACTGATGAGAGCGGCCTCAACCGACGACACATGCAGGACAATAGAGTGCACTGTTGTTTGTACTTCGTCCCGCCTTGGGCGCACAGGTAAATAACCTAATTAGGTTTATCTAACCATAATCATTGGCGTTCATTGAGAGAGACCTATGTCCAGCAGTGGACGAATATATGCTGATATATTGATGATGATGATGATGATGAACCATAATCATTAAAATTTAAAGGTGTTTACTTATGTATATTTAATCTGTAATAGCAAGGTAGAGTAGGGCGCGGCACTGCGCCGTGACAAAAAAATTGTGACATGTAACTGCGCCACAGGCTGAAAAAGATTGGGAACCCCTGACCTAATCCATATGAGTGAAAATGTGTCTGTTAATCAATACTTATTATAATTTATAAATGTGAAAGTGTGTCTGTCTGTCTCCTTTACGCCCAAACCGCTGAACTGCTTTTAATGAATTTATAGTATAGGAATACTTTGAGTCTCGAAAAAGGACATAGGATACTTTTTATAGCGGAAAATGTACGGTTTCAGTGCGATAAACGAACTTTGATGCAACGGAGTTGCGGGCATCATATTTTATAAACAAACGTCTCAACAATAACGGAATTTAGGACGTAGAGTCGACTGGCTACTGGGCTAGCACATCCGTGATTCCTATTATTATGACAATGAGATGCGTGAAAATGGACATGATTACAAACAATTGAAAACAATAGGAGATTGTTAAAATCAGAGAATACACGTGCTATTCCTAGCACTGAGTATGATAGAGTTTCATAACATAAGTCATAATTTACATTTGTATTTTATACGTACCTATACATAATTCACAATTGATATGCTATAATTTGTTGATGACACTCTATCTATTGAAATTATGTGTACAATAATAATATAGACATAATTTAAATGTGTATAGACATAATTAAAATGTGTATCTCTATTCAATATTCATACATACAAGCATACTGTGAAGAATACGCGAGGGCTGCCTTTTAAGTCGTGTCGTTTGAAATAAATACTGACAATCTAATAGATAATCACCATTTTTTATGTTTTTAAGAATTCTCTGCGATATTTTATAGTTATGCTTTTGCATGCGTTCAAACCAGTTTTTAAAACATTTATTTCACTCCGAAGTGGGGTAGTCAAAATGACCGATTTGTATACGAAAACAGTTTCTTCAGGTGAGCTGAAACGTTGACCACGAAAACTTTGCTTAATTTTGTGGAACGTAATAAAATCCTTAGGGCTCAAGTCAGGGCTGTAAGGTAAATGAATCTAAAATTTCAACGTTTTGGGTTCACAAATACATAGACTTTGTTTGACCGGCGATGTGCGAACATGCATTGTCAGGGTCAGGATCATTCGACGCCTTGAATTGTTTTTTAGAAATTCGGTGATGGCTCATGGCAAACAAGCTGTGGTATACCAGTCCGCAGTAACCGTTTTACAATCTTCTAGTACAATAGTGACGATGTGACCACCCTTTGCCACAATGGAGGCAAACATTTTTTTGAAGTGCTCAGTAAGCCATGACTTTTGTCGATTTTGCCTCATTCTGGAAGACCCAGACAGTTGACTGCTGCTTACATTTTGGATCATAAGCATATTTCCAAGACTCGTCACTATTGACCAATTTATAAACGTGCTTTGACTCTCCTAGTCGGTTGAATCATTGCAGAGTTTTGCGACAAAAACTATCACGGGCTGTTTTTGGACGTCTCTAAGCAATTAGGTATCTAACGAGAAATTAACATTTTTGCTCCAAGTTTTTCGTGCAGGATTTTTAGACAGTGGTCCCTGAAATGCCCACGGATGCCTCTATTTCACGGTATATCACATGACTGTCTTCGAGAATAAGCTGCTGAACGGCTTCGATATTCTCTTGCGTCATGGCGGTTTTTGGACGGCCTTCAAATGGCTGGTCACCGAGGCTAGGGTTTCCACTTTAAACTCCTAAATACAAGCGTTCTATATCCATCACTAAACACAGAAGTGATCTCCCCGATACGCTAAAGTCGCGATAATCCCCTTCATAAGTTGTAAAAAATTATCGCACGAAAATTTTCCTTTAACTATCCATTTTCACAACCGACTTGCCACCTTTAAATGGACGATACAAAAAGACTATTCGACCAATCTAAAAAAAATGTTTTGTTAGGGTTCCGTACCTCAAAAGGAAAAAACGGAACCCTTATAGGATCACTTTGTTGTCCGTCTGTCCGTCCGTCTGTCAAGACCCTTTTTCTCAGGAACGCGTGGAGGTATGAAGCTGAAATTTATATCAATTACTCAGGTCTACTGTCCCTTGAAGCTGTGAAAAAATCAAACTTCTAAGCCAACGCAATCAAAAGATACAGCCGTTTATGCCGCAAATTTTCGACACTTGCAAGGGAATCAAAACCTACAGGGTGCTTCCCGTGAACTCAGAATCTTGAAATTTGGTACGAAGCAACGTCTTATAGCATAGATAAAGGAAAAATTACGAAAACCATAAATTTTTAGTTACATCACATAATATATTTTTTTTTAATAATTTTAAACTTACTACGCATTTCCTCATAAACGCGTAGAGGTATTAAATTGAAATTCATACCAAATACTCAGGTCTATAATACCTTTAAGCTGTAAGCAGGTTTGTACGGAACCCTCGGTGCGCGAGTCCGACTCGCACTTGGCCGGTTTTTTTTTGAAATCCAATTACAAGGAGATTAAAATCCCATGTGGTTTTTTTTTTCAATGATCGCGGGAAATTTACAAACGACACAACTTAAAAGGCAGCCCTCGTAATATTAATTTATCAAAGTGCAAAAAAGCTCAATCGGTCCTCTGAAGATAATTGTAATTACTAATTAAGTAAGTAATTAGTTATCATTGAACATTCCATTAAAAACTATGCACTGCCAACATATATGTATATGTTTTTTAGAAATTATTGATTTAATGTAAGGTACTCTGTAGAGCCCTTGCTAAGGTGATTTCTACCGTTTAAAGCTCTATTAAAGTTTCTCTTGTATCGTTTACTGGCGTCCTTATTATCGGTAATTAGTAGTTTGATACGCGATATATTTGCGTTTGTATGCTAATTGCCGTAATCAATAACACTGCTTATTGGCACGAAACAATCAATGTTTATGCGCTAGAGATCGTCTATTATTTCGTTACTAGTTATTGAGTGATTTATCATCGACAATAAGGTGTTATGCTTATAAAAGATAGAGTCTACCTCATAGAGAAGAGATATTTTGTCGACCTACTTAAGCCTTAACGGTCATTTCACATCGAAACGAGAGGTTAGGAGACGCGACGCGTCGTAACAATAAAATAGTAAGTAATATGGCTCATTTCAAGCTTCCATCCGAAGATCTTCATCAGTGTAAATAGTTATGAGTTTTAAAATAAACGTAACAATTATCCAAATTAAGAACCTAGTTTATAAACCAGATGAAATTTAACGTTGACTCAACTAAGAGTTAAGATACAAATTCATTTGTGACGATAACATAGAGCCACTGTTTAATGAATAGTGATCGTTGCTCCAGTATTTTTATAGCACATTAATAAGTGCCTATCAGCTCTCACAGTCTCTAGTTTGAGAATACTGTTGTTGATGCTGGTTCAAATCGTTTTATTGAATTTACCACGATACCGTTACGTATTGACACCATTATTGACACGACAAAAAGTGTCGTGTACCTGTAGGCGTAGATTGTGATATTATGTACAGTTACTTTCGATTTTATTATGGTGGAATAAAAGTTCATCAATATTCATGTATTGGTGTGAGACGTGGGAGGGCCATACTTCAGCAGGAATGGGCTGGCTCGACCTGACTTCGGCCAGAAAACTTGACTAAAGAACCTAAAGCAGGTGTTGCAATATAATAATTTGTTTCAGTTTACGACAAGTCGACTTGGAAATGATGAGGAGGCTGCATCGTAAAGTGAACATAGTTGTAGTTATAGCCAAGGCGGATTCCCTCACGGCGGCCGAAGTGAGGCGGCTCAAAACACGCATACTTAACGATCTGGAGGAACATCAAATTCAGGTAAATACGAGTATAAAATTACAAATGGGTCCGTTTAAAGCAATTTCATTATATCATCAAAAGGGAGCATCAGAAATATAGGTATAGATAACTAGTTATTTTAGCGAAGTGTTAACATTAGGTACGGCATTTTCATTAGTGTATGGTACGGCCTTCTTTTATTAAAACTGACTGACTGATCTTAATCTTTGAGGTTTATCTTTAAAGAGAAAGCAGAAGCAGAGCTTTACTCGTGGAGAGTGATGGCGATTGATGATGCATCTTTTAATCAGGATAAATAATTCTCAGGTTTACCAGTTCCCTGAGTGCGATAGCGACGAAGATGAAGAGTTCAAGCAACAGGACAGGGAGTTGAAGGCAGCGGCGCCTTTCGCAGTGGTCGCAGCTGATACGGTTCTGGAGGTCGGTGGGAAGAGAGTCCGCGGCAGGCAGTATCCTTGGGGAATAGTTGACGGTAGGTTTTCTACTTCGCAACATATTATCTTATAATATTTATATGTCCTTATATTCAAATAGCCGCGTACTGACCAAGCGAGCCGCCTCGCGAAGCAGCCTCGCGCGGCAGTGCTCGGTCGGTCAGGACGTGGGTAGTGAGCGCGGCAAACGTATATCGAGGCGCCTTTGAGCATCGACAAAAACCGACAACGCTCGGCTTGGGCCACGGCACGCTCGGGCGAAGCAGCGCGTGCGTTTATCTCTCCTGACCGACCGAGCAACAGCTGCCTCGCGAGGCTGCTCGCTTGGTCAGTACGCGGCTATTAACATACAAGTTACAATACTCCTAAATTATCCTGTATTCTATTCCTTCTATCTTCTCCTCTAAGTGCAGCTGCAGAGATGATTTCGACTATTTTAATCAATTTATGGTGCAGCAGCCCTACATTGCTTTGCATATCCTTCAGGCACCTCTGAGATTAGAGGATTTGTTTGCTTGTTTGTCCTTCTTGCAATTTTAAATAAGCTCATATTGATCTCTACTTTAACTTTTAAGCGTCGTAGCTTCAACTCTTAAGATGGTTACGGCTTGACCCTACAATTCCTTCTGACACTGTTGTGCTCTTAACCCCTGACTTAGGCACCTCTCAGATTCTAGCATTAATTTACTCGTTTGCCCTGTACGTAATGAAAAGTTCATATTATGGGTTTCCACTTTATGTGATCGTGTAGCATTATCTCGAGATATTTACCACTCCCGCTTTTTACCCATTTTTCTTTCCCCCCAGTGGAGAACCCCCGCCACTCGGATTTCACGAAGCTGCGCACGATGCTGATCTCGACGCACATGCAGGACCTGAAGGACGTGACGCAAGACGTCCACTACGAGAACTTCCGCGCGCAGTGCATCTCACAGATATCGCAGCACGCCATGCGGGAGAGAGGGTACGTGTTTCCCGACCTTTAAGCCGGCTGTACACTCTCGCCGAGACACAGCGAGGCGGCCCGAGTGCGAGAGTGTAAATGGGTGCGCTCGCCTCGTCTCGCCTGTCTCGGACCCTCTCGGTCCGTTGTCGGTATATTGCGCCCGAGACAAAGGGTCTCGCGAGGAAAACGAGCGCACTACTGTACACTCTCGCGTTTTTCAGTACTAGTTTCGCCGTTGGACAGTGTAGAACAGAAAAATAACAATAATAAACGACATTATCAGTCATTATCTGTGAGAAATAAAATTAAATATGATTATAAATCTTTGGATTACAATGATATCTTTCGATGCATGGTGAATGGTGAATGGTCGTTTTCGTCCATCTTGTCTGAGTTCTTAACTGCGATTGAACTAAGCGAGAATGTACATGATCGCACTCGGGCAAGGGGCTCTCGCACGAGACTCTCGCCCGAGAGCTCTCGGCGAGAGTGTACAGCGGGCATTAGAGATATCGTGCTGTTTCCGTTTTGCCCGAGAAAATAAGTAAATTTGTATCCTTACTGCCGTACTCAGAGTGGAACAATAATTACTTAAGGGCCCCCGCGCATTAGGCGGCCAGGTCGCTGCGACCACCCCGCGCACTTGCGGCCACGTCTGCGACCACACTCGTATGAGTAGTGATTTGATGGGTAAACTTTGGCAATTATTTTGTTTTCTGTATACAAAAAACGTGTGGCCGCGGCGACCAGTGCGCGCACACTGAGTAATTTCATACAAATTCCCGTATCTCGTTGGCCGCGTGTGTGTCGCGATGTTTTTCGTTGGCCGCGCGACCAGAGCGTGGCAGCTGGCCGCTGGTCGCGTAATGCGCGCACCTACATATATCGTAGAAGAATTAGTTGGCCGCAGCGACCTGGCCGCCTAATGCGCGGGGGGTCTAATTAATTCGAAATTTTGACATAAGCCCCACACATTATCTGTCAAACTCTTCATTAAATTGAAGGTTAATCGTTATTAAATGTCTTTGAGTACAGCGGTTAAACCTTACGTACCTACTTACTTTAGTAACATAAAAAAATGATAAAACTTTAGAGACACTGAGCTTTAGAATGCGGTTGGTGAAAACAGACATAAGAGAATCAAATATACCCACGGTTTATTTTAGAATCAAGTATATTTGCGCTATCTCACAGAAAATGCCACCATTCAAATGGGATGGGGGTAGTCGGAGTCAACCAAACTTTTACTGCCAAAAAATATTGAAGTCAATCGATGTTTCAATTTATTTTCAGAAAACTGAAAAGGGATTCCATGGGCAACAACCCAGACAGCATAGTTATTACCGACACCGACAGGCTGTTGCTGCAGAAGGATGAAGAGGTAAGAAAAATTAGGATATTCATAATCAAGAAATATAGCCAGTAAATAAGCCTTAGATGCCATCTCTATTTTTCCCTTAGGTGAAGTCAAAAGGAAGTATGAGTTTGGCAATGTATGTTTGTTTGTTCCATTGTAGCGTCAAGATCTAATTTAAGTATAATGAATGAGGTATCAATAGATATATTATCATGGAGGCCTGCAGTGCAAGTAACATAGGCTTACCTATATTTTGTGTAGTATGGCTTACTATGGTGTTATGATTAATGTATACAAATTGTTTAAATTGAAATAAATACTATTTTCAGATTCGACGAATGCAAGACATGCTGACGCAGATGCAGGAGAAACTAAAAGCTTCCGACAAAAAACACGACAGTATTATTGATGTGTAGATAATAATATCATGTGTAGGCGATAATATATTGTATATTTGTATCACACTCACACAAAGAAAGTGGGTTGAGACGAATTTTGTCTATGGGCTAAATACAGAAACCAATGTACAGTTCGACAATGCTGTTTATGAACGTGGCGAGAAAAGGAACTAACGTTTCTATCATACAAAAACGTTATTTTTGACATTTCTCCTTTACCAGCAGAGCCCATTGACATCATTGACATATTAATATAAAACCTTGTCGAACTGTAGGTATGTAGATTTTGGTTGTTTCAATCCCTTGCTGGGAGTAAAGGAGTTGTGTATAACCAGTGATTAAAGTTCACTATATCTCAACATATTCTAAATTTTCTTTTCTACCTAATTCTAACTTAGTTTATATTTTTACTGTTTACAGTTTACCATCCAGTTAGAAAAACGCAGCTTTAACTATATTTCTGAGGTTTTATTGTTATATCAATATTTTTATGTATTTTTATGAGTAACTGCGAATATTTAGGTATATCTGTCTTACTACTGCTATCTTTATTGATTAGTGTTTATTTAGCGATATTTTCATATTCATTCCATCTAGGTACGCCTTTTCAGATTACGTCATGTACATTTATACCTAGTAATATTTTTAATAATCACTAATTATTATACTAAATAATAGTAACTGTAACAAAAGTAGTCGGAAAAATGTCTGAACTAGAAAAACAAAAGTGTTCTAGACGTTGATGCCTATAAAAATGTAGAGTTCGACTGTAAATCTATGTTTAAGTTCAATGTTAAAAGCAAGGATGTTTTGGCTCCTCGATAACATTGTCATGGGAAAGTGGATTAGAAGCTACCACTTGAAATGACGACAGATATGGTTTGGATGGGGGGTATTTTTACAACATGGTGACGTTAGTTCCGCCAAATATTCTTGTAAGTCTACAAACAAGCGTAAAGAGCATTCACAGGTCATCACCGCAGTATAATCTGTACATTATTATTCTACAACGATTTAAGGAACCTGCGGGCTGCGGTGCTGCACTAATGGCCAGGGGCCGTACCACGAAATCGAGAATGCCGCATCCCGAGTGGGATGCGGCATTAGGCGTTAGAGTTAACAAACGTGAAATGAAGTTGTTAGAGACTAGAGTAGGACGCGGCATACTCGTCCGATTGTTTGAATCTCAAAATAATATCGTAGTGGGCCTACTGTTTCTGAGGTTATTTACAGCAGTTTATGTACTTTTACAACAGCGCTGTTTATTGGCTAATATTTTTACATAAGCCAATGAGAAGCACTAGTGAATATAATTATTATACATAACCTCCTGTCAAAAAAACCTACCTTATTAGGTTACTAGAAAAGTGGTTTAGGTACTTTTAGATGAATCTATCTATTTGCTTGTAAAAATTTTCGTGTGTTGTTCAGAATATATAACTTGTATGACGAGTAAATAACGTAGCTAGAATCATTTAGGTAAATAGATAACTAACTGAAGACAGCAGAGCCAATGTAATACCTGAGATAGAATTTGAAATAAGTAATGGCTTTGTAGCCCACAGTAACTTATGTGCTTATACCATCGACCCTTTACTAATAAAATATTCACAGAGCGAAGAGTTTTTCCGGAATATTAGTCATAATATGAAAAACGAAAACAGCGGAGCCCAAAACGCGTTAATATTTATTAGTAAGGGGGTTAATGAAAATATATATTAGAATAAGTAATTGAGTTTAAAAGCATCCTCAAAGCACGATAGTAAAAAATTATGGATGGAGTATAATTGCAGAAGTGTGTATTTAATTTTGTATGATAACTTAAAACTACGTAGAGTAACATAACATTAATTGTTAAAATAGATAAAATAAGTTAAAATAAATTATTATTAGAACACATTTTTGTTACTAGATATTTAATCACGTACTACGTAAGCACAAGAGGAATTAGGTAGCCGCCATATGATGTTGAATGGTATAATACCAGTAAATGGTGAACTATGATAGATTACCTAAGCAGGTAGCTACCTAATACCTAATTGATTCTCAATATTTGATTTTGTGAATATGAAATAGTATAAGTACTAATATTATAAATAATACTCAATTAATGAATAGGTACTCATAACAAAAGTCCTGTCGTTAGATAGAAAGAAACACGGCTATCTACCTATAGAGTATACTTGAGTATAGCTATCTACAATCTACATGTCTCCCAAACGCGCACGGGAATATTAGTTATTACTATCTCGTCTACACGCACAATGCACATGTTTATTATTGTGATTATGTGACCCGGATAGCAGTTTCGTGTGAGTGTAAAAAAGACAAACAGCTCTAGGTAGGCCGAATTTCTCACTATCCTGCAGCGACAGGAATGTATACCTATCTACCTTTTTATTTATATTCTAGTTTAATAATTATTGTAAAATCAATTATTTTTAACTAAAACAATAAACAAAGTGAATACCAAAGTTTATAAAATGTGTTTTGTATTACTTTAAAATAAATTGATACTTTACAATATGAATCGTTTTATATTTTTATAACCATTTTCATGTATTTGATAAACAATTTAAGACCTACTGAGAACTGCGCGGCGCCACCGTCTTAAAACATAAAGCCGTCAATCCATGCACCGCAGCGCTCGGAGAGACTACGCAAGTGCGTCAAGCTTCGCTTTGTAAGAAAATATAGGTGACTGTGTCCACTGTAACCCACGGACACGCTACGCACGAATTGACTCACATAGCTTGCTCGAATATGGTGCACACGTAGCTCAACGCTGGCCACGCTACGCATGCTGTGCACGGGATACACGGAAACGCGTACATAAAGTATTCAAAACATAGTAGTGGCCGTGTGCATTGCGTGTACTGCAGTGGAAACGTTGACCCACGTAGTCAAACTTATAAATCCGTGCGCCGCGTGGCCGTGCACAGCGTGCGCCGCAGTGGAATGACGGCTTTAGGGCTCCATTCCACCGCGGCGCACGGAGAGGCTACGCACGAGCGTCAAGCTTCGCTTTGTAAGAAAATATATATGTGTCCACTGCAACCCACGGACACGCTACGCACGAATTGTGTTAACCTTCGGATACAAACACTATTTTTCCGTATGCAAAAAAATGTTGTAAATAAAGGTGAGTAACCCCTGTTGCCTTTTATGTATATAAAAGGCAACAGGGGTTACTCACCACCAGATTTAGAGTTATTAAACGGTGAAATGTAACATAATCATGTTTATTTATCGACAGATCAATTGCACTAACAAATAAATGTACGAAAATAGTATTGATCTTTTAAATTATAATTTGGTATTATAATTATTTTAGTTTAAATGCACTTGAAAGCAAAATATTTGTGATTTTAGTGCATACAGGCAGAAGGCATTTTGTGCAAAATGTTTAAAATGTTTTGTCCCATTTTTTTTAAATATTGCACATCTTGCTTGTTTCTGTTATTTTTTTGGAGGCTGACCATAAACAGTTTTTTGGTTCATATTTGGAATGTGACGTAAAGTGACTTCTAATTCGCGCATCAAATTTATACTAAAGTGACCATTCATTTACGGAACCTATGAGTAAACGTATCTGTTGTTACCTTGTAAACATTATTTTATAATTAAGAAAGCGGCAACACATCATGGTCAGTATTTTCTCCATTTGAGATAGGACCCATCTCCTCCAACCGCACCAAAATGTTATCTTCAGATCATATTAAGAGATGCTGCCATCTTCCAAAGAGCTCTCATTGTGTAAGCTGTCATTAATAGTCACTTTTAGGCAGTTATGAAATAGTTCATCCGAAATCGGAGCAATTTCTAACTTAAAATTGAAATATTAGTTTCGGCAAGCGAGGAAAAATTACCAACGTGAAAGGCAACAGCCAACAGGGGTGACGGGCCACCCCAAAGGCGTCAATATAACAAAAACAAAAACTTACAACAAAACATCGACGCGTGCGACTGTTCAGAATCACTCAGATTAGAGAATAGATCACGTGTTAGAAATAGACAAAATCATAGTAAACTAGATATTGATACATTTCTAGAGTGTTGGGGTGACGCGTCACCCCTGTTGCCTTCCGAACGTTAAGTCAAAGAAATAAACCCATGCACGTCCACGCGTGTGCGTGGCCGTGCACAGCGTCATCAAACTGAGCTCAAATCGTTAGTTGCAAATTTACTTTTCAAAAAAAAAGTAACCGCAATGTAGAGAGACTTGAGAGAGACCAACAGCGCGCAGCGTAGAACCGACGCTGCTGATCGACCAGACGGCTAATTATAATAATAATAATAATATCTATGGACGCTTCACACCACGTCAGTCTGGCCCCGTGGTAAGTACCTGAAGGACTTGTGTTACAGGTACCAGACAACGGAAATATATTTAATATTTTTAAATACTATACATATATTTAAGATTTTTATTATATCATACACATATTTAATACACATCCATGACCCAGGAACTTTATAAACTTTTTGTTCCGTCGGCGGGACTCGAACCCGCGACCTCCGGCTTGAGCTACCAACACGCTCACCACTGCGCCACGGAGGTCGTCAATTATCGTCGTAACAAACTTAGCGAGTCATACCCATTGGTCATACGGCATACCAGCGACCACTTATCCCAACAGACGCCTAATGTTTTGATTTCTCTTAACAAATAATTGTGTCAATGCGCTGAGGTAAGCGACGCGGGGGGTGAGGGAAGAAATGCATTACGATTGGCCAATTCAAATTCACGGCATGTCATAAATCATAACTAGTGATGGGAAGTACGAAAAGCGCTGGCCAAAAGAAAAAAAAAACAGTACATAATATTTATTTTATTTTTAAGTGTAGAATGAAGAAAAGACTTTTATAAATTAATATTTAATCATTTTTAAAATGAATTAACTTCGTATAAATTCTCCGAACTGCAGGTTTCTGAACCGAAGATTTTGTAAGAAATACCAATCTTGTAGTTATGTATTTATACATCACACTATTTGCTAAATCCACCACATGATTGGTTTCTTCACAATGAAATTGATGGAAACTTATTTCTGAAAAAAGTTGTTCACCAATAAAGCTGCTTGAAGTTTTATTGACTAAAAACTCTGCTTTACGTGGTTCACTTTTCTTTACGCCTCCAAGATACAATTTCATGATAACTTCACAGCGACGGCAAATTTTAACAACACTTTGTGACGGGTAGATTAAGCCATGTCTCTGTAAGCTATAAAACTGTTAGCATTTTCGTTTAAAGTAATCAATGCCCCTATGCAGGTTTTACATCTCAAATGCTTTATTAAAGAGCTAGCAACAAAACCTGCTATGTACTCAATAGTATTTTCAGCAAACTGAGATAAGCAAATTGATTCTATGGCACTGTCTAAATCTTGATGACTATCGGTGCCGAACTGAATTTCGCTCTTATCTTCTGCCGTTGTAGTCAAATTTATTCTTTGCAGTGCAGATGAGCAGTTTAGAATTGATATATTCTCTAAAGGTATGCAGTTACCCGTAGATACTTCAACCAGTTCTGTGTGTATCAATATTTTTTTAACACGACGTGGTAATGATGATGATGACGATGATCATGATGATGAATTTGAATTGCGTAGTAGCATATGCTTTCTGTACTTAAAACAACGCCGAAACTCCCAAACGTGTATCTATAAGGAGTCAGGAGTTCTCTCAGCATCTTCGAAACCATGGTATACATTGACCCAATATTTGAATTTTTGGTAGCATATTCTTAGTACACTACACATAAAACCAAAATCACCATATGTTTCCATATAAATTTCGAGGAGTTCCCTCGATTACTCCTGGATCCCATCAGGTCACCACTTTTGTGAACATGATACCAAATTGGAGTGAAACCTAATACTTACAACAAAACAAAAATTTCGAAAATCGGTTCACAAACGGCGGAGTAATCGTTGAACACACAAAAAAAAATATCCACAGCCGAACATATAACCTCCTCGTTTTTTGGAAGTCGGTTAAAAATTTAAAAACACATACACACGTTTACAAAAACAATTCATAAAATATTACTCTTTTTCAACAATATGAAAAAAAAAAAACAATTCGTTTAACTGATAAAAAGTCAATCATCGCATCACTAGTGACGCTTGACTCGGCTTGACAGTAATGAAAGAAAGGATAAGGATTACTAGTTTGTGTATGATAGAAAGGGAAATACTTATAAACAAACGTTTTCCTTGACGTATTCGGACCAGCGTAAGTTGAGCTCTGAAGAAATTGATTCCTGACAATATAAATCTTAAAATTGGCTTACATATGAAAAGTTATGCCGTCTTTGCTAAAATTAGACGATTGGCTACATTTTCCACACCATTTTACTGTACAGGGAGCCATATTTCGCCTTTATCGTATTTTATTTAGTAGTAGACGCATGAGATGTACATAGGTCACGGAAGTGGTCGATAATGAGACAGATTTCGCTGTCATTGTCTCAAGTAAGACCTATTAGTCTTACATGTTGCCAGACAGTATTTGCCTTGCATTAGGCGTCTATTGGGATAAGTGGTCGCTGCGGCATACCCACCTTTCCAAGCATTTCCACGGCTTCCTTCTGCCCACCATTGAGTATTGACACTATTGACCAAAGAGGATGCCATTGACATTTGACTTTCGGCGATGCGATGATTTGACCAACTTACAGGTCGTTAAAAAAACAACTGTCAAGTGTCGTCATTTGTCAAATGTCAGTGTCACTAATGTCAACAGTCAACTGTCAATTCATCAGGTTACGAATCTGATGAATCCGGCGATAAATTTGGTTAAAAATCGGTTTTGCTAAGTAATTTCATTTATTTAAGAAATACTTTATACATTATTTAAATAACAATAAAGCTTTAGGTATATTATGCGTTAGAGTTTAAATTTAAAGCAAATAAAAACATGGCAGACAGAGATCTATCCCTCGGTCCACGAGAAGGAGTAACGTATCCCATTAAAGTACAATACTGTGGTAATTGTTCCATGCCAATAGAATATTGCGAGTATTATCCAGAATATGATAAATGCAAACAATGGTTGGAGAAGAATTTGCCGACAGAGTTCGAAAAAGTGAAGATCGGTAAGGTTGCCAACATACCTACAATGATGCTAAGTTTTAGTGTTTTCCTGTCTTTCAACTACTATTTCTGTTTCAGATGAGGATGATAATGGTGGTGGTGAAGAAGAGAAGAAACGACAAAAGCGAGGCGGGAAGGGAATGCTTAAATCTAAGAAAAAAGAAGATGTTCCCAAGTTAGTCCAAGTTTCACGTGCTCCCAGGGGAAAGAAGAAATCTGTTACTGTTGTGTCTGGACTTAGTACTTTTGGTATGCTCTTCATTATCTGAATTGGCACCACTTGCCCCAAACCAAGTTAAACTTGACCCTGTGTTAACATTTCAAACCTTCTCTTTCATAAATACTAGATACAAGAGAAATAACACAATATTATAGGTTTAATAATTTTAACATAGACTGTGGAAGAGTTACAAACTATCATCAAGTAGAAATAAACATTAAATGATTTTGTTATTTCTTTCAGATATTGATTTGAAAGTGGCAGCAAAGTTTTTTGGCACAAAATTTGCATGTGGTTCTTCTGTTACTGGTGATGATGAAATTGTTATTCAGGGAGATGTAAAGGATGATCTTTTTGATGTGATACCTGAAAAATGGCCTGAGGTAAACATTTTCTCTTTTTTACATTTCTCGCTTCTCAAACAACACAGATTGTATTGCAGAATAACATAGTCCAAAAATAAAAATTATGTCTATTTAGTGGCAATAAACATTGTGTTGGAGAATAAAGCCCATTTTGACCCACACTTTAAAAACAATTTCAATTTATATATTTTTTAATTTCAGATTGATGAAGATAGTATTGAAGATCTTGGAGATCAAAAGAGATAGTTTAAATATTATGTTGAAGAAAATATATGCTTTAAAGTTTTCAATATGTGATTGACATACAGTCATATGTTAAACATGTTCATGAAATAACTTTAATTTTTCAGCTTTTAAAAATATAAAAATTTTCACAAACAATTACCTGGTATTACATTTTTATTTTCACAAAAAATTTTATGCTTGTAAAATAGCATGAGCTACTAGCTAGTATAATCTGCTTCAAAATCATGCATAAGAATCATAAGATGCAGATATTAATTATAACAATACTAATTTCAGGACTTCAGTTCAGGACTATGAACTTGTATCTCATTTGTACTAATATACAGTTTCTCTGGACTTTCAATAATATTTCAAGACTAAAATTTGTCAAATAGATTCAGCTGTTCTCGAGTTTTAACTAGACTTTAAAAACAAAATTTAAAATTTGTATTTACTGTAGATATTACATAACTTAAAACAACATGTAACTACCAGCTGTGCTACATCGCTAGCCAGGGGCGTTGCTACCGACGTATATGCCGTATACAGGGACCCTGGGCCACAGAGGCCTCCAACGTGCGCGGAAAAATTTACAAAAGTCAAGAAAGGCAAGCCTAACTACAGACCCCCAAACAAATTTTTATATGGGCCCCGCCAAGGCTCGCTACGCTTCTGTCGCTAGCTTAAAATACACCTACTAGATCTAGAAGAAAGCAGTGTTCTATTAAATTCTGCTCGAAAAAAAATATTCTTTGATATTTCGCCACAAAAGCACAGCTAAAACAGAACTTGCCATCAGTTCAATAAGATGCCCATAGATGGCGCTAGATTAATCTATCCCTACATTCTACAAGCCTGACATAGGTCTTTGGGTTGACATGATACATGGAAAAATAAACCTTATTGCAATGCATTACAAACTATTGATTTTATATAATAATATGCAGCGAGAATCAGCTCGACTTGACAAGTCTATCTGTTTGTTACGTTAGTAACATAATTATAATATCACTAGACGTTCCGCGCGGCTTTGCCCGCGTAAATTAGATATTTCGCAGAAAAATTAGTCCACAAAAAATAGCCTATGATCCTTCGCATGGTCTACTTCTTATCTGTGCCAAATAACAGAAAAATTACTTCAGTAGTTCGTAAGATAAGCCCTTTTAAATAATTTCATAAATTCTCCTGTTTTTTCCACATTTTCCTCTATTTCTTTGCTCCTATTAGTCTTAGCGTGATAAAATATAGCCCATAGCCTTCCTTGACAAATGGGCTATCTAACTTCACGTGGTCCATAATTCTTCATGTTTGCCAAATAACATAAAAATTGCTCCAGTAGTTCTTAAGATAATAAGCGATTTCATATAATTTCTCCCGTTTTTTCTACATTTTTCTCAATTTCTTCGCTCCAATTAGTTTTAGCGTGATAAAATATAATCTATAGCCTTCCTCGATAAATAGGCTATCTAACACTGAAAGAATTTTTCAAATCGGACCATTAGTTCCTGAGATTAGCGCGTTCAAATAAGCGCTTTCATATATTTCCTCCGTTTTTTCCACATTTTCCTCTATTTCTTCGCTCCAATTAGTCTTAGCGTGATAAAATATATCCTTCCTCAATCAATGAGCTATCTAACACTGAAAAATATTTTTCAAATCGGACCAGTAGTTCCTGAGATTAGCGCGTTCAAATAAGTCCTTTCAAATAATTTCCCCCCGTTTTTTCCACATTTTCCCCTATTTCTTCGCATCTATTAGGCTTAGCATGATAAAATATAGCCTATAGCCTTCCTCGATAAATGGGCTATCCAACAGTAAAATAATTTTTCAAATCGGATCAGTAGTTCCTGAGATTAGCGCGTTCAAACTCTACCCTACCCAATTATAATATCAGTATAGATTGATCTCTTTCTAACAATATTTAAATATAATGGTGGACTTCACAATATGGCTATTGGTTAGGTATTTGCTATTGGCTATTGCCTATTTGTTGCATATTTTGGCAAAATTATTGACGTATGTACACTGTACACAAACAAGCAAATAGGTAAAGGAAAATGCAGCCTTCCACACATGAGCGTCAAATACCGAATGCAAATACCAAACTTTTATGCAGGCACATCACATTGCTATTTGTATTTGCGTATTTGATATTGTATTCGCCATATTGTGCAATTTTTTATATAATATCATTGATATTGTGTAGACTGTAGATGGTATGTTTGACAAGTATTGGCCTTATTTGCTTATTTGACAAATATGACCAGTACCTACCAAATGTACACGTACCTATCCGTACCTTTGTCGGTTTTTGACGCACGTCAAAAGAGTCAAATAGGCAAGTACAGCCACAGACTAATAAGACATACTTCATACTACGGATATACTACGGATAGTAAAGCTCGACAAGGCTTTAAATGAACGTGCCGAAAAAAGGAACTAACGCTGCCATCATACAAAAACGTCATTTTTGACAGTTCTCCTTTACGAGCAGGCAGGAGCACCCACGTTCATTTAAAACCTTGTCGCACTGTAAACAAAATCAAGTACCTAAAAGTTTGGTATAATTGGACGTCAATGTGTAGAAGGCCCTATTTTTTTTTATTATTAAATAAGGGGGCAAACGAGCAAACGGGTCACCTGCCTGCCTAGTATACGCCAACGAGATATCTCTCTCTACATGTTTCTTTTTGTATCTTCATCTCTATTGACCCTAGCATGACAAACATTTTTTCTCGTGTAGATCTATCATCCAAGAACACATTTTTATAGTGTTTTGTCGAGATAATATCGAGATTTTGACATTATGAGACGAGTAGTTTTTAATTATCTCGAGAGTGAGATGCGAGATATATCTCGTTGGCGTATGCTAGGCAGGCTGATGGTAAGCAACTACTGTCGCCCATGGACACTCGCAACATCAGAAGAGCTGCAGGTGCGTTGCCGGCCTTTTAAGAGGGAATACGCTCTTTTCTTGAAGGTTTGCAGGTCGTACAGGTCCGGAAACACCGCTGGTGACAGTTCGTTCCAAAGTTTTACAGTGCGCGGCAGAAAGTTTCGCGAAAAACGCACTGTGAAAGACTGCCTCATCAAGGTGGTGAGGATGGTATGTTTTTCGCGTGGGACGATGGCGAAAAGTTGCAGGTGGTATGATTCCGAACAATTCCTCAGAGCACTCCCCGTGATACAACCGATAGAGGATGTAGAGCGAAACCACATCCCGGCGCAATTCCAGGGGGTCCAAGCTGTTTGAAACACTATGGCAATCAACAATTCGAGCGGCCCTTCGACCTTCGTTGGATACGATCCAGAGGGAACAGTTGGTATTTTGGCGCCCCTGCCCAGAGATGAGAACAATATTCCATATGAGGCCAAACCTGCGCCTTGTAGAGTTGTAGGCGTTGGTCCGGACTGAAGTACTGTCTCGCTCTGTTAAGAACACCAAGCTTCTTCGAGGCTAATTTGGCCTTACCCTCTAAAAAATATCGGAACTGGACTTCGCTCGACATGTTGACGCCAAGTATTGTCGCAGCCAACTGGTTTAAATAGCCGTTCATTCCCCTTTGACTGAACAACGTCATTCAATCACACGTCTAGCTTTTTGATCGAATACTTCAGTCGCTCAAAACGTTCAAAACTACAGCTGATTGAAAAGCAGCCGTTTGATTGAATTAGTTCAGCGCTCACCACCGCAGCGCTAGGTGCGTTTTGTTTACAATATGGCGTCAACTAGCCGGTATTTTGTGATTGTATCAAGATATTTTTCGTTCATATACGTTACAAGTGTTATTAAAGTGACAGAAATTATGGGAACACATACGAGTGAACCAAAATTTAAACAAATATTCGAGAAGAAATTACGGGATTGTGAAGTGCATTACCAAGGTATTTATTACAATTTTGTTCAAAATGAGTTAGAATGCAATAATTTATTCTACTTGTTATCATTACATTTGTGTAATAATAATACTAAACTAATGGTCACCTTAGTTAATTTGCCATTTAACCAGTTAGCTAAGCGTCGTCTAGCTGTTGTATTGAACGTTGCAGTCAGCACGTCGGCTAAACAACGTATAGCCGTGTGATTGAATGGCGTTATTCAGTCAAAGGGCTAGCTGTTTGATTGAAAGGCTTTTTTAACCAGTGGACTGCGACATACGACTTGTTGACTGCAACGTTCAACACTACAGCTAGACGACGCTTAGCTTACTGGTTAAATGGCAAATTAACTAAGCTGACCATTACTTTAATATTATTATTACACTAAACTAATGGTCAGCTTAATAAAGAATGTATAATAAATTGTATTGTAACTCGTTTTGAACACAATAATTGCAATTTATACCTTTGTAGCAGTACCTACACGTTCGTTCGTAGATTGAAACATAGAAGAAAATCGTTCTGCAAAGAACGTACCGTGTCCGCTATAACGAGAGAAACCGTCCGTGTATATTAAGTGCATTTGCACCGGACATGAAGCAGCCCTCAAAAGGACTTTTTCTAATAAGAATTCTTCGCAACACTTCACTACATCGAGAGAGGAATCTTCGCAGCGGGGCTACAGTCTTCATGGCGTGAGCTTCACAAAATGGCGGCAAACTACTCGCGACGGCGTGGCTGCGAGCGACCGCGAGACTAGTCGGGATGACGAGCGCCGGCTCACTGACCTCGCGCCCCGCGAGAGCCCATATTTATATTCGCGCGATACCAGCGCCACGAACCGCGGTGCGGCAGAATCTCCCGCGCGGATAATTTTTCCAACTTGTAAATATTTCTTATTCGATTTTTTTCTCTTTCTTAATTTGTGAATATTTTGTATCTCTTTTTGTATGTCCTTTTCTAATGTTGTTAACCAATCATAATTAATCTTTTCAGTTTCTGTACAGTTTGTAATAATAATAATTATCCCATTTTTTTGTATATAAGCAGCGCATTTTTGTAAATAAATCACTGCAGTTCACCACAGTAAATCGAGTTTTACTCTTTACTCCTCCGACCTCTAGTGAACTCTTAGAGAGACCAACCGGTCCTCTAAACTGGTGACCCCGAAGAACAACAAGCACCTGCAAGAAGAAAACTCTGCCCGAAGACCAGCAAGCACCTTGAAGAGGAAACCCTGCCCGGGAAATCTCTGCTCGACGAAATTCTCTCCGAAGGAACTTTGCTAAGAGGAAACTCTGCCCGAGGAAATTCTGCTCGACGACGCTGCACCTCGAATCGCTGCACCACCACCACCAGCTCTTCAACATGGAAAACAGAAACGAATCCCTGCCCGAAACCTCGGCACTCACCAGCAACCCGGCCACGTCATCATCATCATCTCATCGTGTACATAGCCCTTCATCAATATCATCGACCGTCGAGTGTCTTCTCATCGAAGAAATCCGCAAGCTCTCCCTAGAGGTCGCCGAGTTGAAAAAGCGACAGTACAACGATAATAATTATAGAAGAGAAAATTACTATCAACGTTCAAGACATCGATCGACATCCCGATTCCGGCAACGATCAACTTCGCGTCCACGGTCCACATCACCATCGCCATTCTGTTACTACCACAACAGATTCGGCAAAGAAGCACGAAAATGTACGCAACCGTGTACATTCAACACATCGGAAAACTAGACAGAACGTTGGCAGCGGCGGAATCCGGCGTTCACAACAAACAATACCGCCTATTCGTCACGGACAAGACTACGAATCTCACTTTTTTGGTAGACACGGGTGCCAATATATCCGTCATACCGAAAAAGAAAGGCCTTCATCTCCAGCCGCTACCTTTCCAACTCTACGCCGCCAACAACACAGTAATACCTACGTACGGCGAAAAAACACTAGAGCTCAACATCGGACTTCGCCGACCATACAGATGGAAGTTTATCGTCGCTGCAGTCTCGAAACCAATCCTCGGTGCCGACTTCCTGCAACATCATGAACTCATCGTCGACATGAAGAACAGAAGACTCATCGACGGGAGAACAAGTCTGCACATCAACGCTCCTGGACGCTACACGGACGTACCTACAGTCCGTAGTGTCGACAGCACGCAGTCGTACCACGATATCCTGGCAGACTTCCCCGGCATCACACGATTGACAGCGATGAATATCACGCCGAAACACAGCGTCGAACACTACATCGAAACATCTGGGCCGCCGCTACACTGTCGCGCCCGACCACTACAACCACATCGCTACAATCAAGTCAAGAAAGAATTCGAGAATATGATGCAACAAGGTCTCTGTCGTCCTAGCAAGAGCGCCTGGTCTTCTCCGCTTCACGTCGTACCAAAGAAGAACGGCGATATAAGGGTGTGCGGCGACTACCGACGACTCAACGCAGTAACGAAACCCGACCGCTACCCTGTACCACGACTTCGTGATTTCACTTCCCAACTCGCCGGAAAAACTATCTTCTCGACGATCGACTTGAACCGAGCCTTCCAACAATTACCAGTCCGTAAAGAAGATATAGAGAAGACAGCAATCATCACACCATTCGGATTATTCGAGTTCCCGAGAATGTGTCCCGGCCTTAGAAACGCAGGCCAGACATTTCAACGTTTTATACACGAAATACTGCAAGGATACGATTTCGTGTTTTCCTTCATCGACGACTTGTTAATTGCATCCAGCAGCGAAGAAGAACATCGCCAACATCTACGGTGTGTACTTCAACGCCTAGAAGAAAACGGAATCACAATAAACCCAGCTAAATGTGTACTCGGCAAGCAAGAAGTTAAATTCCTCGGCTTCAGCGTAAACAGCGACGGAATTAAGCCACCACACGACAAACTACAAATTATAGAAGAATTTCCGCTACCGAAGAATATAGAAGAACTACGTCGTTTTCTCGGCATGCTAAACTTCTACCGAGACAGCATTCCGAACGCCGCTACAATTCAAGCCCCGCTACACGCATACCTACATAATGCGAAAAAGCGAGACAAGACACCGATTGAGTGGAACGAGACATCAAAAGAAGCATTCACGGCTTGCAAAAATAGCATTAAAAACGCTGTTTTGCTTGCCCACCCGAATCACAAAGCCCCGATCGCTATTTTCTCCGACGCCTCAGACACCGCAGCAGGAGCTGTAATACAACAATATTACGACAACAAGTGGCAACCACTCGGCTACTTCTCGAAGAAATTTACTACAGCGCAAACGAAGTACAGCACCTACGATCGCGAACTTCAAGCTATCTACATGGCAGTAAAATACTTCAGAAAAATATTCGAAGGCCGAGAACTCATCATATTCACCGACCACAAGCCATTGACATTCGCCCTACAGAAGAAAACATCGACATCGGAAACTCCGAGAAGAACTCGACAACTACTTTTCATCTCCGAGTTCACGCACGACATTCGTCATATCAGTGGAAAAGATAATATCGTCGCAGACACATTCAGCCGCATAGAAACAATCAACACACCGTCAGCTGTAAACTACGAAGAGTTATCCCGCGCGCAAGAGCGAGATAGCACGCTACCTACACTGTACGGTCAAGAAAACTTAAGTTTCAAAACAACAACGCTACCTAACTCCGATATCAAGATTGTATGCGAAACCTCAACAAAATACGTTCGCCCGTACATTCCGCAAGATTTTCGACGCGCCATTTTCGACTCTATTCACAACATAAGTCATCCTGGAACAAAAGCATCAAGAAAACTCATCGCGCAAAAATTCTTCTGGCCGTCAATGAACTCCGACATTGGTGAATGGACGAAAACCTGCATACAATGTCAGCGAAGCAAAATACAACGACATACATCGAGCGCCGTGTCGACTTTTCCACAAGTCGATCGTTTTTCACATACGCACATCGACATAATCGGACCGCTAAGTACAACAGCGAGTGGTCATAGATACCTACTTACTATGATCGATCGCTCGACAAAATGGCCCGAAGCTGTACCGCTCACCGAGATCACCGCCGAAACCGTCGCAAGAGTATTCTACGAACAATGGATAGCAAGATTCGGTTGTCCGACTACAATAACAACCGACCAAGGACGCCAGTTCGAGAGTCAGCTGTTCGTCAACTTAACACGTTGTATGGGAATCGATAAAACCCGTACAACGCCGTATCACCCGCAATCAAACGGGATGATCGAACGCTGGCATAGAAGTCTCAAGAATTCACTGAAAACAAGACTCATCAATAGTAATACATCGTGGATCGACGAGCTACCTACAGTTTTACTCGGACTCCGCGCCGCCATTCGAGAGGACACCGGAGTCAGCGCCGCCGAATTAACCTACGGCCGTAACCTACGTTTACCGGCCGACTTCTTCGAAACAACATCGTCATCAAGCCTAGATCATACCTACATCGAGCAACTACGAAAAAACATCAACTCTCTCAAGCCGAAAAACAATGTACATCGCCACGGTAATCAACGCAACATCTTCGTACATCGTGATCTACTTACGTGCGAATTCGTATTTTTACGAATAGACGCTGTAAGAAAACCACTTCAGAGTCCGTACGATGGGCCGTACAAAGTTCTTCGACGAGAAGAAAAATACTACGTGATACAACTACCCGATCGCACAGCAACAGTATCCATCGATCGTTTGAAGCCCGCCTACATACTGAGTGAAGATTACCTCGGCGAGTCAACGAGCAATGTACAACAGTCACCGGTAATTACCAACTTACCTAATACCAATGTACCTGTTACCTTACCTTCACATACCAATAATTTTCCTCAAAATACCTCATTACCTTTACCCGTTACCTCATTACCGTTACCTGTTACCTCACAACCATTACCAAGTGCATCACCGATCAAGCAGAAGACACCAGCAAGTCCAGCACAGAAGACAACAAGAACGGGCCGTGTCGTCAGACTGCCGTTGCGCTTCGCTTGAGGGGGAGCACTGTAGCAGTACCTACACGTTCGTTCGTAGATTGAAACATAGAAGAAAATCGTTCTGCAAAGAACGTACCGTGTCCGCTATAACGAGAGAAACCGTCCGTGTATATTAAGTGCATTTGCACCGGACATGAAGCAGCCCTCAAAAGGACTTTTTCTAATAAGAATTCTTCGCAACACTTCACTACATCGAGAGAGGAATCTTCGCAGCGGGGCTACAGTCTTCATGGCGTGAGCTTCACAAAATGGCGGCAAACTACTCGCGACGGCGTGGCTGCGAGCGACCGCGAGACTAGTCGGGATGACGAGCGCCGGCTCACTGACCTCGCGCCCCGCGAGAGCCCATATTTATATTCGCGCGATACCAGCGCCACGAACCGCGGTGCGGCAGAATCTCCCGCGCGGATAATTTTTCCAACTTGTAAATATTTCTTATTCGATTTTTTTCTCTTTCTTAATTTGTGAATATTTTGTATCTCTTTTTGTATGTCCTTTTCTAATGTTGTTAACCAATCATAATTAATCTTTTCAGTTTCTGTACAGTTTGTAATAATAATAATTATCCCATTTTTTTGTATATAAGCAGCGCATTTTTGTAAATAAATCACTGCAGTTCACCACAGTAAATCGAGTTTTACTCTTTACTCCTCCGACCTCTAGTGAACTCTTAGAGAGACCAACCGGTCCTCTAAACCTTGGTGATGCATTTCATAATCCCGCAATTTTTCCTCGAATATTTGTTTAAATTTTGGTTCACTCGTATGTGTTCCCATAATTTCTGTCACTTTAACCACTTGGCTGCGACATATGTATGTATACATCCTTAAAGCCATGTGAAGTGCCACCATAAGAAGTTGATTCCTGTTAACTGTATCGCCTTCATTTGTAATTTATAAAACATATAAGGGTTACAATCATTACAATTCAAGATTTTAAAATTTTAGTTTTAGAAAATATTTATACATTTTGTGCTTGGTTTTGTGCAATATTTTTTTAAATATTGCCAGTCTACAAAAAGAATAGTGAACTGTGAAGTCATTGTAGCTTGCTACATATATTAATCTGTGGTCATTTTAAATTTTATTGCGGCAACCCAGTCTTCTTTGCAAAATTAAACACAACACAAAATAAAATCACTTTTCTGTATTTTGCGTTCATCGAATGTTGTCTTTGTCACGGAATAATGATGAATTAGTGTGGACAATAGGAACAGTGTAAAGCAGTTTGCTTTAATGAACAATAGGGAAGTGATTAAGACCTATAAACATTATGTAGACCTTAGTCAAGTTGCCTAGACAAGTTAACAAAAATTGGAGTATCGATCTTTTGTCTTCGGATGCTTGTAGTGTGATTTTATAAATACTCAAAATGTCAGTGGTTAAAGGTAAAGCATTAGTGAAAATGGACGTAATTCACGTTGGTGAATACGAGTTCACCAAGCAAGACATTATAGGCCATGGGGCTTTTGCCATGGTTTACAAAGGAAGGAAGAGAAAGGTAAGCAAATTAAGCTTGTTGTTATTTATTGTGTATTTGGTGAACATCGTCGTTTTATTTTTGTTTAGTATTTGTAAACATTACCTCGTGTACATTTTAATTTCTAGAACAATAATGAAATGAAAATCATTTTGATTACTATTGTTTATCTAGGCTAGGAAGAAACATTTTTTTATTACAAAATTTGATTAGTAGATATTCAAAAAAATATTGCTTATTAAATATTCAAATTAATGAAATAATTATACTTATTAAAAATTTCAAGAAAATAAAATCATAACCTCATCATCAGCTGATTGTCAAGTGCTCGGAACATAATAATTGTTTTGATGTTGAACCGTTTTACACAGAAGACTATTAATATTTATTATTATTAATTAATTTTTTAATTTATTAATTTTCGAATTTATTAATGAGCAATATTTTTTAATTTTGATTGGATTTTTTATAAATTTTGACATTTTCTGTAATTCGCCATTTGCACTTAGCCATCGTAAGCGGACCCCTAGACGGTACATTTTATTGTGCAATATCACAATTCACACACAGTATAATATTTTATTGAACAACTAAATTGCAAGGCAGGTGCGTTAAATTTTAACCGTAGACAGTCAATAATACTGCACAATAAAATTGATTGCCTAGGGGCCTGCTTAGACAAAGTCAGAGCTCCAAATTAATTCTTTGGAATCATTGAATCACTTTGTCATTTGGTAGTCATTATTTGTGGGACATTATCAATATTATTCAGTGGACGAGTAGAAACCAGACCATCTGAAATGTTTCTCTATAGAATTTATTGATAAATTTAATAAAAGTGTGACTTTAACAAAACTCTTTCAAAAAATAATAATGATGAAAGAGGCAATTTAAGCTATAACAAAATGTTTTTACAAATACCATATTACCTAATTCTTATACTTCAAACTTAATTTTACTTTGGATAAAACAAAGATGAATTGTTTAAGACAAAGGTTTCCAATCTTTTTCAGCCTGCGGCACACTTGCAAGTCAATATTTTGACATGGCGCCCTACTCTACCTATAGCTATTACAAAAAGATACATAAATACCTTTAATGATTATAGTTAGGTTAAGCAAGTAAATAATAATGATTTAATCATCTGCCTGCTTTGTATAATTCATATTTCATATTATTTTATAATATTTGTGGTTTCGGATAATGATGGAGGATCAACTCACGGCGCCCCTTTTGCCTTTCCACGGCGAACAGTTTCGGAACCCCTGGTTTAAGATATTTTTATTTCCAAAGTTTGGATCAATAACAGAGTGTATCACGTCAGTGTGATGTTTTTGAGAATACCGCTTTACTGTCCATCATGATTTAGGTCCGCTTTACTGTCCATCATGATTTAGGTCCGCTTTACTGTCCATCATGAATTAGTTAAATCAACCTACAGATTTTCGCCTTTTATAATATATTACTAGCTGACCCGGCCAACATTGTTTTGCCATATAAATTATTTCTAGTATCAATATAAAAACTAGATAAAAACCTATTCTCAGGCCTAACGAACGTACATTACAAAATTTAATTTTTGAGCCATTTTGGAGGAGTTCGCACACAAACACTGTGACATGAGAATATTAGATAACAGTATTTCACTCAAAATTTATAGTGTAATAAACTTAAAGCAATTGGTAAAAGGCTTTGTTAACCTTTATAACATTTAACTGTGACATAGTGGGACAAGGATACCGTGTTGTTAAAGTTCATTTATCACATTATAAAGCTGTAAACTTTTAGGGTGGAATTAAATTTATATTCTCATTATCATTAGGCCGTGTTTCCACTGAAGCGGAGCGAAGCTTAGCGGTGCTGAATGGGCATTGTCCAAAAAAAATTACATGTACTTTTTATATTTTTTTTCGTTAAAATAGGGTATTTTAAGAATATAAATTGAATAATTTTGAAATTCATTGGCTAGTTTTTTCTCAATAAATTTTTAAAGTTTCGCTCTGACGTCATCATCGGCGGCCAATTGACCTCTGCAGAATGTTTTTTTTCCTTTGAATCTTATTTATAATGGCTGGTTCGTCAAATACAAGTTCTCATTATGTGAAAGCTGATACGAAAAGCTTACCAAAAGTTCGAAACGTAATGTTGGTCGAATTTATTGCTAATTTAACGCCATTGAAGGTCAAACTAAGGTTAAACATATTTGTTCAAAAATATAAGTAACTAATGGGTATTTTTTTCGTTTATATACAGAAAAACGATCACTGACCTTATTCCTCGAAATGTTTTTGTAATGAGCAAAATTAAAAAAAAATGGACAATCCCCATTGACCAATCACCATGCTCGAAATCTTCTCTCCACTTCGCTGTCATTCTGTTCGAATAGCACAATTGGTCAATTCGGGCACCACTTAGCTTCGCTCTGCTTCAGTGGAAACGCACCCTTATTGTCATGTTCAACCCATCAAGCCCCGTACGAGCACTGGTGATCACGACAACAATAAGAATACAATAGCATTTCCTAGAATCCCTGATCTAAGGATTAATAAATCAAACTTTATAGGCCTTTGCAGCCTTGAGCAAAAGTAAAGAAAAAAATAACTTCAAAAAATACATATATTATTTTTAGCTTTTTTTTTTTTACATTTTAGCCCCAATTTCACTAATGGGCATTGTCCAAAAAAAATCACATGTCCTTTTTATATTTTTTTTCGTTAAAATAGGGTATTTTAAGAATATAAATTAAATAATTTTGAAATCCATTGGCTAGTTTTTTCTCAATAAATTTTTAAAGTTTCGCTCTGACGTCATCATCGGCGGCCAATTGACCTCTGTAGTATGTTTTTTTCCTTTCAATCTTATTTGTAATGGCTGGTTCGTCTAATGCAAGTTATCATTATGTGAAAGCTGATACGAGAAACTTACCAAAAGTTCGAAACGTAATGTTGATCGAATTTATTGCTAATTTAACGCCATTGAAGGTCAAACTAAGGTTAAGCATATTTGTTCAAAAATATAAGTAACTAATGGGTATTTTTTTCGATTATATACAGAAAAACGATCACTGACCTTATTCCTCGAAATGTTTTTGTAATGAGCAAAATTAAAAAAAAATGGACAATCCCCATTTCACATCTGTTAGTGTTAACAGCTTGTTAAAATGGTCATGTCTTTTCTTTCATTCATATGAAAAACGAAAGATGTAACATGATACTAATTCAAGTGTTAACTTTAACATTTTGTTGGTGAAACTAGGACTTAGCGTATTAGAATATAACCAAAAAAATTTTGTGTATTCAGAAACAAAAAATTCACCGGTTAACTTTTAATCATGTCAGCTATGATCTACTATCAAAATTGATCAAAATGTTGTTGAGCATTATGACGACACTGACAGACATATTTGCAAATAGCTAAAACTTATAAATTATAATATTATACAATATACCCCTCTGTTTTATTGGGGGTTAAAAGAAAATTTAGAGGAAAGCCTACAACAGATGGCTTATATGTACATAGTGCTGTCTAGAAAAACTAGTATGAATTGAATCATGAAGAAGCTACTAGTCATCCTTAATGATAAGCTTATCTCTTCTTTAATAAATAACCTCAGATTTGTTATTTTAAGCTCAAGAAACCCATTAAAACCAACTCATACCATATTCAATAACTCGACTAGCAAAGTAGTTATTTAGTTCTATTTAAATAATAGGCTACTATTTGTCACGCTTCTAATCACGATCCTTTGTGCGAAATCGGCGCTGACGGTAGTTACAGGCCGTTCGGAGTTGTAACACCTCCGTCAGGACCTTAATACGATCGACATAATGGTCACTGTTATCTGAACTACGCGGTAAAATGTCTCATGACGACAATACCATCGGACACATTATACGATACGCACTGTGCTCGCCAAGGGCAACACGTGCGGCACCCTACACAAAATTTATACTTATGTACAATAGTCAATACTACATCTTTCCCGCGACTCCGTTGCGCAGAAATTCGCTTATATCGCGCGAACCGCACATTTTGCCGCAATAAAAAGTATGTTATGACTAGATGACGCCCGCAACTCCGTTGCGCCAAAATTCGTTTATCGTGGAGGAACCGTACATTTTTCCGGGATAAAAAGTATCCTATGTCCTTTCTCGGGACTCAAAGTATCCCCATACCAAATTTCAGCAAAATCGGTTAGCGGTTTGAGCGTGAAGAGGTAACAGACAGACAGACAGACTTTCGCATTTATAATATTAGTATGGAAGTATGGATATACTCTCCCAGTCCTTAACAACTAGAAATCAAATATGTAATAATTTTTATAAATTAATTAAATGATAATATTGATCTTTAATACAATGTACTTATATAATTTTTTTTGCTTATATTATAATTTAATAAGTATTTAAATTGTTAATAATTAAATAAATAAATAATTAGAAAATATATTAAAACAAAAAATAATATTTGTAATTTTATAATATTATCATGTATGTTGAATAATTAAGGAATAAATAAGGCTAAATAAATAAATAAAAATGTTCTCTCCCGGGCCTTAAAGTATAAAGTTACTTATTCGATCCAGTTAAATATACAGATTTAGATTTAAGACCTATCAAAGGCCTGACATTGTTGCATAAAATATTAGAATCGAGTTCAGGTCCAAAGTTCTCGTGAAAATCTTGCGTAAAACGCTAAAAATAGCTCAGGTGAAAAAAGAAATGGAAACTTCACACTATTGGCTATCGTGAGGTGACTGATGACTCCATTTAGAATTTTTGTATCGCTGATGCCTAATATGAAGACGTTTGTGATGAAGGCCGTATTTTTTTTCAAGTCTGATATTATGACTTATGATGTTTAAATATTATGTTTCATACATGAATGTTTTTATTATTATTGTATGTAGTCACTCTTGTTAACGTTACTAATTAACTATCCACGCTTATAATATGCTATGAGTCGGTTTCATACAAAGATTCATAAAATATGAGTTATGACTTATGACGTTACTAGATAGAACAACTCCGTTGCGAAAAAATTCTTTTACCGTCTGGGAACCGTAAACTGAGGAATAAAAACTAAAAGTATCCTATATCTTTTTCCGGGATTCAAAGTATCTCCTTGCCAAATTTCAGCAAAATCGGTTAAGAGGTTTGGGTGTGAAGAGGTAGCAAACAGACACATTTTCGGATTTATAATAGTACAGATATATCAAACGACGGTGTACCTGACTCGATTCATATGTATAAGGCTGTAAACAAATACGACGGATGCAAATTTGAATATCTTATCATCTGAATAGACACGATGCAGATCAAGGCGCGTGTTGAAATGAGGTCAAGCTGTAATCGCAGTATGAGTACGGAATGTAGGACGGGCTAATGTTAGCCACTGGCCACACCACCGCCACTCCGCCATACACCGGCTACATTTGGACAAATACTCGTTAATGCCGAGCGCGCAGACAAAAAACGATCACCAAAATTGCGGTGCGGATGGCAAAATGTTTGAACCGCGATTTTATACGCGCGTTTATACGTGCTTCCTTACTAATATTATAAATACGAAAATGTATCTGTCTTTGTTACCTCTTCACGCTTAAAACATTGAACTGATTTCGATGTTTTGTATAGCTCAGATACCTAATACCTTGAGTCCCGGGAAAGGAAGGACATAGGATACTTTTAATCTCGGAAAACTGTACGGTTCCCGCGCGATAAACGACTTTCTGCGCAACAGAGTTGAGGGCATCAATTATACTGTACTCGGCAAAACATGACGGTAGCGGTCATTGACTCCCTGTCAAAAACTTGTCTTTTAACTTTTTTCATACAAAGCCACTATTGACAACATCTGACACTTCATTGTCAATCGCGGTTTATATAGAAAATGACAAGTTTTTGGCAGGGAGTCAATGACCACTACCGCCATGTTTCGCCGAGTACAGTATAGTACTTTATAATCTTGTAATATCGCATATAGACAACAATATAAAAACTATTACCAAAATAGACGTGAGAACAGGGAAAATGCTCGTATAAACTACGATCCTAAAGATATTATGTTATTGGTATTGCTTGATAAATTGAAGATTGCTTGCTTAAGATCTATGGCTCTATAATAACGTGTTGCTGAGAAACAAGAGTTGATTAACACCTAGCAGTATGCTTAGACCTAGCCTGTGTTAATCAACTCTCAAGCTCACAAGCTTAGCAAGTCTCGCTTTTCTAAGCCAATTTAGTTATTAGAAGAGAGCCAAAGAGAAAGAGACCTTTTAGTGCTTTTGGCAACAACAAAGCTTTTCTCCGGAAAGCTCTGACGAGAACTTATTTGTGTCCGTTGCGCGTGTCGCGCTTCATCAATATGTCAATACGCTAGAGTAATGACGTACGAATTAAAAGCCTCTGTGGTAAACCACTCCATCGTTAGCAGTCGTCTCATTATTATTTATTGGCACCACACCAGCCATCTTCAATGTGTGTTCCCAGGAGTCCTGGGGCTCCGCAAAGGCCTTGTATCCGCGAGCGATACATGAATTGTTTTTAGAGTTGTTATCAGATATCTGTATGGAGAAAATTCATTCCATGACAAAATATTTATTTTTGGATGGTCCGTCAAAAATGTCGCTTCTTAATTAAAACGATTTCGCCGCCAACAAAGTTTGGGAACCGCTGCCTTAGATAATTGCTTGAAAGAAAATGCCAATAGTATTTTTTTTCGGTATGAACTGCTAATTGAATGTTTTACCTTAGTTTATATTATGTGCAGTACATGTATCAAACACTTGTGCACGCTTGTCGGCCCACCGCTATGACGGCATAGCTACGTCTTCAGGTAATAATACCCTGCAGTCTGTACAATGTAAGCTTAAACCTTTGTCGTCAACGACTGTGACGTTATGCACGATTTGTCTCTATAAGAAGTTTAATAGGATTTTATCTACTGACTAGACAAAGCTTGTTTTAACTTTGGATGTAGCGAACAGCATACAAGCTTGTTGGCTTGTATGCAGCAAGTTTGTTGCCTTGGTTTATATTAGAGAATAGAATCAAAGCATACACCTAAATGATTTGAGTAATTATTGGCCATGACTGTTGCAAATAATCCTTCGATCGGGGATTCTTGGAAATCTATTGACATCATTATATTGTTGTCGCGATCACCGGTGCTCTTATGGGGCTTGATAGGTTAAAAAAAAGCACAATGCTTAAATTCTAAAATCGTCGAATAAGTTAAAAGCTGCAATCTAGCCCTACGAGTATGACTTCTTCTTAGCTCTTTCTTTAAATCTGAAGTTACGTAGGGTGCGAATTCGGATCTTCTCTAACATTTGAGTTGAGAAATTATATCTTAGGTTGTCGATTTAGGCAATTTATCTACAGCTAATGCTTTGATTCTGTGGTCCACCATGTGGCCCGTGGTCTGCGCTGCCGCTTCTAGCAAAGTGGGCCCTACGTCTTGTAATATTTTAAAATTTCCAAGTCGGTAGTCCAGTGGCAAACGTCATTTATCTGGTGACAAAATTATTTAAGACCGCAATGACGGCTGACCCTAGGGTACCTATTCACCTACCCACTTTCTATATTGCATTTTGTTTCGTAATAGTAAATTATGAGTATCTGCAGGCATAAATATTAGAGTTAATTCGAAGCGTGCGCTGTGCAGATTATAATCTGCAGCAAGCATTTCACACGAAGCAATTTACGTAATTTTCCGATTGAGCTGTAAATATAATTTGCGCCCTAAATAAAATATCTATAATATGGTTGCAATATGATTTTAATGCTTTTAAATGTTGCATCGTACCAAAAAGCATGACTGCTTAAAAATAATTCTAACTCGCAGTTAGTATATTACTAGATGTTAACCGAAACGTCTTTACGCCCTTTGTTTCTCGCCCAGTAACTGTATATTTTGCAGTTTGCTGCTAATTGCTATGTTAAACTATCCTTTCTCGGGACCCAAAGTATCTCCATATATCGACTTTCATCAAAATCGGTTCAAATCATGAAGAGGTATCAGACACAACAGAGAGACACAGTTTCGCATATTGGATAAAGATACTATAATTATAGTAAGTATATTAAACATGACAACAACCTAGCTACAGTTCTGCACTCTGCACGATTCCGATCATGATGCATTATGATTGCTTAATGATAGCATTATACCGTCATTTAATGATACCACATAAGGTGTTACATGATTCATAACTTCCCCGAGCAAATCCACTTTCTAGGTGGAAAAGCTGTGTTTAATCCACCCTATGTCCGGTTGAACTAGAAATTGGCTGCTTCCCAGCTCCGAGATAAGTGTTATTCTACATTATACACGGTCCACAGTTGTACACTATAATATTATGTTGAGTCTACTTAACTGTCATAGCAAATAACACCACGTCAATTTATTGTCCAATGTTTCTGAATAAGTACTCAAAGGAATCTAAAATTAAGAGGCTGAAATCTCTAAATTCTTTAACATTGTAATTTGTACCAAATGTCAGATGAGCTTTCGAGATCTCAACAATAAACTTGTAAGTTGTAACAGCCTAGCGCCTGTTATGGTTACTCCTTCAATAAGTATTAAATTCCTCCTTTCGTATAATCAAAGGGAAGGCATGATTTCTGACGAAACACACATTTGTAATAGGACTAAAGATCTTCTAAGCTACGGGCTCTCACACAAAGCTGTGAATTCGCATCGCATCGCAAAAACCTGCGACAAAACTCATACTAAAAATGACATTACGATGCGATTCGAATTTGCAGTTTTGTGTGGGTGCCCTAAGTCTTGTAAAAACTCTTCTAATCATCATACGTTGTTCCCAGAATCCGTCCCAGTCGGTGGCAGTGAAGGTGGTGACGAAGAAGGGCATACAGAAGGCGTCGGAGATCCTGGTGAAGGAGATCAAGATCCTGCGCGAGTTGACGGCGTTACACCACACCAACCTCGTCGCCATGCACGACTGCATGGACAGTCCCGCTTACGTCTACGTTGTCATGGAGGTAGGTGTCTGTTTGTTGTATAATGAATAATCTATGTTATTTGGCTCTGTTATTGAGTTAATCTATGCTAAAGGGGATATTCACAGGCTCTATTGTCGTGTAATTCTAGGTTATATGGAGGGACTAGGGGATGGGGAAACTTTCATTATAGGGAGACAGTATTTTGTCATACGATGTACCATGATAATTGGTACGAATAGGACATCGTTGCTTTTATGGTTCGAGGTAAATGCAAGGCTGTAAAGATCGTAAACTGAAATAAATAAATTATATCTAGTCTCTACATACTTTACAGTAGCTGTACTATAAACAAGGAGTAATGTCTGAACGCTTAGAAATCGTAAATCTTTTAGCGTGTGAATAGTGAACGCTGTAGACTTTATTCCGTAAAAATGTTTAGCTAATTACAGCGAAATATGGTAGGATTTATGGGTATTTCCATGTGACAGGTTTGTTATAAAACTTATATTTTCCACAATGAATTCTTTATTAATAATTACGCTTGCGTGTAATAAAGTTTCGTTATGCAGCAGGTATGTGTAATTTTTTCTTCCTTGTAATTAAAAAATGAATGACAATAATAATGTTGTGGGTGTAATAGTTACATCAGTGAATAAAAAAAACTTGTAACTCACAATAATTTACGTAATAACTCAAATAAAATGTCTACAACATTAATCGATAAGTAGTTTATCAATTTTCGGTTATAAATAGAGGTTATCACATTTTCTGATGTTTAATTTTCCTTCTTTCTTGCTTTAAAGTTTAAACAATAAGTTTTAGTGCAAAATCTTCCGAAATTGCAATAAAGTATGCTAAGATATTGCAAGCCGCTCACTTGTTAGATTCACCTTGCCAATACAATGTTTGTTTCCCATGAAGGGACGAGAAATAGCGACACTTAACGTCACGACAACCATTCCCTTCCTCTCGAAATTTACAGCTATTTCTATTTACAGCTCGAAATGATATTTACTAAAAATCCAGCTGAATGTCGCAGAAAATGGCATTATAAACGGGGAATTAGAAATACATAATTTGTGGAAAATTTCAATGTCTGGCTAGCGAGATTCTTGAGATAAAGACGGATAAACAGACAGCGAGGTCTTAGAAACAGGCACTCTCTTTTACCCTTGAGTCTGAACGCTTTAAGGAACATTCCTAAAAATTGACTTAACCTTAAGTCCTGTCAGTTCCTGTAAAGCTGATTAAAAAGCAGTTAGATTCCCACAACGATTATAAAGGTCGACCCGCGGGTCAAACCTTAACCCTTCCCAGCCCCCAGGATTAGCACACAATGAGTCCAGGTCGTGTTCCGCTTTGTTCCCGGCAACAATGACCAGGAAGCAGGAGCTGGTTGCCGTCCGTAACCCACCGGCCTTGGCCTTAATCCATGATAATTGATAACGACTATCGGTCTTCGCCGCGTCTGTGCGCGTTTAATTGTTATGTACCTCACATGTAATTACTAACAGCGGAATGCCTCCGTGGTCTAGTGGTATAGAGCGCGGCTCTTGACTCTGAGGTCGTGGGTTCGGTTGCCGCGTTGGAAACATGATATTTCCAAGTTTGGTTAGGACAATGCAGGCACCTGATTGTCTGGCAAATTTTGATCAGATTAGCGTCCTCTGCTCCGAACTTTGCATAATATTTCCTATTCATTTTGATCTATATTATGGAAACAAGTTTTTTTTCCAGAGCACTGATAAAAAGCTATATATTATGACTAATATAATACAAATTTAAATGTCACGTACTAACCGCGCAATAGAGAATTACAATGCCATATTAATTTGGTCGGGTTTTAACAACACTACACGACATTTACATCGAAATGAATTGAACCGCAGAATACTTTTCCATTTGAAAGCCTCTTAATTTAAGTGGCGGTCTCTTATTAAAATACCGTCACTTTTGGTCGAAAGACTGTCGGAAATGCCAGATGTGATGTCTTCTTCATATCCGTTTTGGTGGTGAAATTATGTAGAGCTGATCTAGTTTTTGGGCTTTTGTCATTAATATTTATTTGAAAATTTTCTATGGAATAATACATTATATTATAAATACTTTGGAATGGATAGTTTTATGTTTTATCTATAAAGGAACGTAAGATTCGCTATAAAAATAGATAGTCTAGTCTCTACGTATATCAAAAGCCTTGTAATATTTTTGTGAATGACACTTATCATATAAAATTCGTCTGCAAAATGTCGGTTATTGTGCCTTAAAGATTAGATTAGATAAATATTTTGAAACATTAGACATAATTTTACCTCCGCCTTACGTCTAGCCGGTACCCAATCAATAGTCAGCTTATATTCATATTCGAGTAAGTACATAACTTCTGTAGAAAATCTGCATTACCTGTAAAATTATAATAAAAACTAATCGTTTACCTAGATTTTGGCTTTAGTTACTCAGCGTGAATCACACGAATTTTATAGTAGACATTTTATGATTTTGCTCAAACTAATAACAATTAAATCGATCTCAATATTGCTTTATAATTACCTTAATTAAGAAGGATAAATAATAATTATTAATTATATATTATTACATACTCGTAACTCAAGGATGTACTTTAACTATAAAGCCCGTCACAGACCTAGCTATAATATATATATATATATATATATATATATATATTTCAATATATATTTTCTATTCGGAGCGTGCGAAGTGGGTGGAGGGGACAAAGAAAGCGATTGCCGCGCTTGCCGTGGCAAAAATATGCAACCAATAGGGCTCAGATAGTAGTAAAACAAACTTGTCAATCTTGTTTTGAAATTTTTAGAAATTGGTATTAATTGTTTTTGTATCGTAGACTGCAAAAATAACAGCAAAATATAGGTAGCCAGTACAAATTTAATGTTTTTCCTAAATCCACTAGGAAATTAAATCAGATATCTGCTCTAAAAATTAAACAGTATGTGATTCGATATAACCTGAAATTGCATTATCAGTTATGTTTTTATTTGAGTTGCATTTTATAAAGAGTTTTTGAGTACCTAACTATTGTTTTAGTGTTGATGGATCACCATGACGGTCTCCAAAACCCGACGACAAAACTTGCAGTGATAGTTTCATAGCATATTTCATTTAAATCCAAAGTATCAGGTGGAAGAAATAGTGACTCACAAATGACGATAAACCAGATACTACATCTGGTTTAACTGGTCTTTTAGAAGCTGGAGACAGAGTTTTGAATGAAAAAGGTTTTTCAAGTAAGCATGTTGTAGATGAAATGGGTAAAAAAGTTAAAATTATTATGCCCTCATTTTGAGCAAAACAAAACGAGTACCTACTCTCAAGAGGAAACTGAAAGGACTTATGATATTGCTCGAATAAGAATCCATATTGAAAGCCTACGAATAACAAAACTACAGGAAACGTAACTCCCATACTTCAACCGTTGTAAATTTGGCTCCTTTTCGAACACTAAAATATGACAATTCAGATTCTCGCCAAGGTCGTTTCCCAGGTAACGTATCATAATATTGCGCGCTGGACGACAGCCTGCGCGGTTATTGTCACTGTCACAGTTATGAAACAAAGCCGTGAACAATAATTGTCAAAAGAGGATGGCATTATGCAGTATGCACCAAACATAATATTATCTACTATCACGAAGAAAGGAGTACATAATTATTATTTTAAAATCAAACATTTTTCTCTGATCCTTAAGTCATCGATAGTAATATTATTATAATAATTTTGAACAAATCTTGTACGACTCGGACGAATTTAAAACTATCCAGAGCACAGACAAGACGTTTTCAGATTAAAAAAATCTATGTGCTAAATTATAATAGAATTATTACAGAATTGAAATAAAAAACTTACGGTGCAAATGCAGATTTTCGTAATCTCTTTAATTTTCGGTCATTACTCATACAAAATATATCATGACAATTAAAGTGTATGCTACATTAACGAGTAATCTGGCTCGGCATCCAATTCGGTTCGTTTCTTACTAAACGAAGTACGAACGGCATTATAAAAATAAGATAAGTACTCCATACTGATGTCAGTCAGACCCTCGTTTATGAATTATGATTAAATTGTTACATCTTGCATAACACTGTCCATGGCGACTTTGTAAAAAATTTTGTAATTATATTATTTTTAGATTATTTCATTTTTACAATAACATGTAAACTTAATAAGACAAACACAAAGAGACCAGCTTAATTTTACGCAAATACCCTGGCATAAACCTTAAATAAACCATCTTTTTGGGCATGTTTTTGGGTCGGAAAAAATACAAGAACTTTACCTAATCATAATTTAAAAAAATTCACTTACTGATGAAACTTGAAAGGTTATTCCTGTATTAAAAGTCGTATCTGTATGACTTCTACACCATTTCACAGGCCATAGGCATTTTAACAACGAAAACATTGTAAAATGCTAGTACGCAAAAAGTAAGTAAACAAACTGTAAAATGAGTTTGACAATAATTATTATCATGTCAACCTGGTTGAACGTCACTCGAGTAATATATATGTCGCAGCCAACTGGTTTAAATAGCCGTTCAATCAAACAGGTAGCCCTTTCACTGAACAACGTCATTCAATCACACGTCTAGCTTTTTAATTGAATATTTCAGTCGCTCAAAACGTTCAACACTACAGCTGTTTCAAAAGCCCCCGTTTGATTGAATTGGTTCAGCTCTCACCACCGCGGCGCTAGGTGCGTTTTGTTTACAATATGGCGTCAAGTAGCCGGTATTTTATGATTGTATTATGATATTTTTCGTAATTAATAATTATACGTTACAAGTGTTATTAAAGTGACAGAAATTAAGGGAGTACAATACGAGTGAATCAAAATTTCAACAAATATTCGAGGAGAAAATATTATGGGATTATAAAATGCATCACCAAGGTATTTATTGCAATTTTGTTCAAAATGAGTTAGAATACAATAATTTATTCTACTTGATATCATTACATTTGTTTTTTTTTATGCAATAAGGGGGCAAACGAGCAAACGGGTCACCTGATGGAAAGAAACTTCCATCGCCCATGGACACTCGCAGCATCAGAAGAGCTGCAGGTGCGTTGCCGGCCTTTTAAGGGGTAATAGGGTAGGGTGGGGAAGGAAATAGGGAAGAGTAGGGAAGGGAAAAGGGTAGGGGATTGGGCCTCCGGTAAACTCACTCACTCGGCGAAACACAGCGCAAGCGCTATTTCACGCCGGTTTTCTGTGAGGACGTGGTATTTCTCCGGTCGAGCCGGCCCATCCGTGCCGAAGCATGGCTCTCCCACGTCTAAATTGTTGTGTAATAATAACACTAAACTAATGGTCATCTTATAGTTAATTTGCCATTTAACCATTTAGCTAAGCGTCGTCTAGCTGTAGTGTTGAACGTTGCAGTCAACAAGTCGGCTAAACGACGTATAGCCATGTGATTGAATGGCGTTGTTCAGTCAAAGGGCTAGCTGTTTGATTGAACGGCTTTTTTAACCAGTGGACTGCGACATATACACGAAAAATGTGTACCGAACACATGCATAAATGTGCATGTATTCGGGTCACATTTTGTAGCCTTTTGGTGCACTTTTTTTGACGGAGTTACTCTTCCTGTAGTTTAAAGTTCACTGTTGAAAGCAATGATATTCTATGTTACTATTTTAGAAACTCATTGATTGAAAGTGTGTTAATGCAAAGACTCAGAAACGTGAAAAATGTTTGCAGTGTTTTAGGAAATTTTTAGACTCCGATTTTCTTCAAGAGTATATTCAATGTTGTAAAAAATAAATAAAAACAAGATTTGAAAAAACATAACATTTATTTTATTCAAGTACCTATTGCTCGTATTTTTGTTACTGATTAAAGCAGCAATATGTTTGCACTTGCCGCTCTGGTTAAAACGCAGCTGCATTTTACTCCAGCAACAATCATTATTATCTATCTGTAATAATAAATATTTAATGTTTAGACTAGCTTTATCCAAATGCTACAAAATGTGACCCGAATACATTAATCTTTGTTCTACAATTGTATGTTTTCTATGTCAAGATCTTTTCTGATGTATTTCCTTGTTGGTGTGTCAAATAAATAAATAAAATAAAATAAAATATGTTTAGTTACGTTTTTTGGTAGGTCGAGTACTTACGTTTGAACTTGTTTTATAGGGTGCTAAAGTAACCGATGTTCGGCGAATTATATTGGCTCGTATTGAATAACATTGCCATTAGTTCTTAGCTCTTCTACATCCCTATTCCCTTACATGTCCTGCTAACACCAATTTATTTCCTTTTACCATAGATTGGGCCTTGAAGCTTATTGAGTGTTTTACACTCTAAAAACCAGTTTTTTATGATTATATTCATTTTCCACAAGTAGTTTTTAACTAAATATAACCCAAATACCATTAATTATTGTTCTAAATATATTTTATTTGCTATAATATTTACAAAATAAACAAAATATTGTTGTTTATTTTTTGAAACGCCCCTGACGTTTCGTTTGAAATATGTCACTACTGAGTACTGACGTGCACGTTCCGAATACTAATTTTCGCGTGACCACACACTCAGCATTAATATATATTTCTGTGACATGTGGATTTAGTATAGATTAATATGCCTTGCTATAAATATATTAATATATATTATAGCTAAGTCTGTGACGGGCTTAAACAGTAGCAGTATCTGGCCAATTTCGATAGTCTCTCTAACAAAACCTTTATGCCATTTATACATAAGGATTATTATTTATTATTAATTGCAAAATAAATATGACCACTATCATATCGACACGGAGGCAAAACTATCGTGAACCGTAGTGTATTAATTTATTATGTATCACGCGAGGCGTACCTGCCCGGGCCATTAGGTACCACGTGTGTCCGCCGCGGTTCGCGAGTCGCGAGTCGCGACCGTCAAGGTCAGACCCAAAGCTTCGTCACTCGTCAAGTCGTCAGTCGTCAGCACTCAGCCCCCGACCCCCGGGCCCCGTATTAGATCATTGCGAACTTTTTGTTGTGGTTTTCGAACTCTCTGTTATCTAGTTAGTCTTTGGGAAGTAGGCTAGATATTATAGATTATTTGGGGCTTTACAGAGTCATCTGTTGTTGTTTTCTTTTTATCAGACTTTCTGTTATAAAGATAATCTTTTGAATCTATATATATAAGCTACCTGCACTAGAACCTTTCTGATGTAGAACTTTGTAAACATAGAAGTAGAGCACATCGAAACTTTAAAACTTTCTTACCTCTACACGTTTTTGTAAGAAAACTGTATATTATTATAATTGTGTGAAAAGCTACCTATAAATTAGAATAGAACTCTACCGCATCAGTTTGAAAACCTTTTATATTTTAACACCATATCTACTACGAATAAAAAAGAAAGTAACCTAAAAACGCCAGGCCGCAACAAAGAGATTATAGAGAACCGAGCGGTGAACGCTGAGTGCTGAGTGCTGAGTGCTGCCTCGTTTCAAACGATTGTGAATTTTAATTTTGTAATCTATTTAACTATTTATGCAAATTGCATATCGTTGCTAAAGATGGACGTGCGTCTGTCATTCTTGCACGCAACATTAAACGGATGGGTACACCGAATGATAGCTCGATTTCAGCGGTGTAGGTAGTTCTAAATGCTAATGATAAGAGCCGAGCACATGGTAGAGTTATGTAAGCACGCGGGCCGCGCGTGGTGTCCAGCAGGCCTCGACACACGTATCTAAATTCGTTGACATCGATAAGCCAAACGAATATTGCGCATGTGAATTTCGCAGGTCACAGATTAAAATATACGGACCGACTTTATCTCATTCATACTCCACTCTTGATTCTGCCCTACTAACCTCTATATCGTTAGTCACTGCTCTACGATGCTACGCCGATAATGTATTAATGTTATGTAAATTGTATTAATGATAAAGCTCCGTTCGACTAATTAAAATAATTAAGCCCTTATCGCTGGCGGTCATGCTCATGTGACTGATTTCTTGAAAACTTGAGAAGTTCGAGTCTTTCTGGGAAACATAAAGATTGGGTATGAACAAACAAAACTATCTAATGTCAATAAGATAACCTAGAATCTGAAGTAAAAGTAGGTAGTGCAAAGCAGAGAGCAAACAAACTAATTAGCCCTAATCTACTGGTTTTCAAAAATCACTATTTGAAAGAGATATCCCCAATAGGCGAAAGGTAAAACGAGTCCAATTTTATGTACTTGCTCAATAAATTAATATGGCCAAGGACCAATAAATTGATAATGTAAACTGAATGGCTTTCGCAACAGCATTCTTAATTCAACCAAAAAAATCCATTTATAATCTCTGCTGGGGAGTGTGGCCTGATATTATGATTGATTTTTCGGGAGCCGGAGCGTATCGCTGCGATGGCGTTGTTGATAACACTAATGAACACCATCAACGGTGATTAATGATCTAATTAAAACTTTATATTTATAATGGTTTATTTTTATATAGGGTCAACCATGGTTATTGTTTGTATATTAAAAGCGCGCGCGGCGACCACGTTTTCACGAGATTGGCGTTGCACGTGTGCGCTAGATATAGGGTTGCCACTTGTTAGATAAAAATAGGTAATGTAAAATACGTAAAACAATGTGTTTACAGTTTAATCGCACTTTATATTATAATTCTTATGATTAAAAAAACATAAGGACAATGAAGGCAAGCCTTGTCAAGACAGTCAACGGTGTGATTTTTTAAAAGTTCTGTACATGATAATATGATGTGTCAGGACTTGGGAGTCTGGACCTTTTGGGAACCCTAAGTCGAGTGCGCATACGCAGACCGACAGGCGCGACGTGCTCACAGTCTCTACATAACAGTCCACGCTTCTATCTCGATAATGCGCGAAAGTGCCGGACTGCCGGGCGAAAGCAAATAACGCGTCGCGATTTGTAACTACGCCATCGTTTGTTTTATATAAGAACAGCTGATTGCTGCGCATGCGTTTCAGATTTACTGTTACGGAAACGGCGTCACTAGATTATACCTCAATAACAAAAACAAAAACGCTGAAGCGAAAAACTCTAAAATCCACTTAATTACCACCCACTACTACACTCAAGGTAGAGTTGATAACGTCTATAAAACATAGTTAAAACACCTACGTAGAATTTAAAAGGATTATGTTTTTGTAAAATTCACGCTTTAAAGTATAAACTACTCGCATATTAACATTTATCGGTCATCTCGGATTTGTAGAGCGGTGATACCCAAAACTGAGTTTTAGTTTTTTTGCTGCGTCCTCGAACCGAACCTGACATTTAGAATATGCAAATGATCAAACACATTAACCGAATTAAACACAACTGTGTTTACTTGTAACTTGTACAGTTTAACTCATAACTGATCCAGTTATAATAATGTATAATAAGAACTTGTAATCGTGATTAAGAAGAATTCCGCACAATATTATACTGCGTGTTTATAAAACTCTACCACCTTGAAATATTATAGAGTGCATCATTCCATGATAGTTGCTAAAGAATTATTGAATGACGATGGCAATACAAAGATAGTAAGTAGATGGGAGATACATAATATCATGTACTTCAAGTCTTCAACGTATTTTTACAATGCGGAAGCTATATCAATAACGCTATTTAGAGCTTTGCAAGTTATTCTTGTGTCTTCGTTGCGTAATGCCCGTTGTCTTCGTGCTAGAGAACTAGTTAATGTGTCACAGAACCTTATATGTTACATAAACCTGTGTATAAAATGTTTTAAATTGCACTTGCATGCAAGAGTCGACACGATTGTAGAGAATTCGAAAATGATACGAGACTTGTAAAATGTCACAGTAACATAGTTGTCATATTATTTTGATATAGATTTACGTTTTATATATTCAAATAATATAAATAAAAAGCTATTTTGTAATACATTCCTATGTAGAAGAATGATGACCTTTTCGCCCACTCCGCAACGAACCGTCGCACGCAGACTAGGATGGCTATTTGTGACAAGAATACATAAATACAAACAAAATATATCTATTATACACTGTATTATTCATCACATTATTTTCATTGCCAAATACCACGTGAGCCATATTTCAGCTAAAAACCTCGAGATACGTGTACCTATAGAACCTCGTGCTGTGTGAACCTTAATTTATTGCTTTAAATGAGCTCGCTGCACATGTAGTTTTTTAAATTGTTTTAAGTCACAAAATGTATTTCTCGTAAGCGATTTTGTAATCTTTTGAGAAATAAAGAATCTTTAAACCTTTATAAAAATTTTACTCTGCATGGTCAAAACCATAGTGAATATTATATTCTGGATTAAAAACCCCTACATACTTCAAACAGTTCAAGGTCTAGATTTTCTATTTATGAGTTACAGTAATAAAGGGTAGAAAATGTGGTGATTAAAACTTTACAAGACGTATGATATTTGCAAGATTAATAACCAACTTAACTACACCAATATTGCGATTGAATAACTAATAGTTGTTGGTTAATGCAAATAATTTCCTTAAATTACGGGGTACAGCTAGTTTGAAGGAAGTTTTTTCATTATTCGTTGTGATTTGAATTCGTAATTGGCGTGCCTTAACCAGACTAGGCGTTGTGCAAATTGGCTGACCGCTACTTACGTATTCGGTACTGACGGTCAGACAGTATTGCGTAGTATTACCATTCGCCTGACGTCGATGCAAAAAAAAAACATAATGTGCTGTCATTTTTGACAAGACGTAAACTAATCGCAGATGTAATGTGCTTTTTCTTCACAAACACGGGCATAGACGTGATACTTTTGCCAAGAAAAAAAAAGTTGACAGCAGACAGCTACTCCCTACCTAGACTTTAAGATCTATGCTAAAAGAGTTAGAACTCAAGTGTTAAGACTTAAGCACCATCACTTAAGAATTAAGATGATCTTGACTGACAAGGAGTTAATTACTTTATTATTTTAAACTCAGTCGCAATACGCTAACACGTGTCGAACAAAGCCCCAGGGGTTTTATGTCACAGTATTTAAGTAATAGATAGGAGCTAGGTATGCTAAGTGCTAATTACGCTAATTAAACGAAAAACAAACTACAATCGTTAAAACTTCGTGTACGACTCTACATAATGCGTCATGCGCTGTGCGGAGACAGGAAGTCTGAAGAGCTCGCTCAAGGGAACTTTTTCTCGTATACAATTTAGTGGGTAAAGGAGAGAAGGGAAGACCTATGTAAACATTGCACCTTAAAGAACTTCACGTATGATTTAGAGATGAATTGTTCGGGTCTAAAAAGTATAAGGAAACAGTACCCAGACTCTATATTTTAATTCAACATAAAATGCAGCTTCCTTCCTTGTTTGATCCAGTGCAATTTCTGTCAAACTACATAACAAAATTTTCTGGTTTCTCACATGCATCTATGTAACATTATCTACGTTTGTTTGACATTTGATGAAAACACCATTTTGTTGCTTGACATTAATCCAGGAAAATATAGACTCGGGGTGCGGCATTAAAGAATGTCAAGTTTCTATTGATGTATTTATAATGGAAAATTAAAGTCAAGAAGTAATGATAGAAAATGGATTTCGTTGAATCCATAAAGATCAGAGTTGACAGATCACGTAGTGCAATCAAGTGTTAATGTTAGCTAAAGTTAGATGCGAATGTTATCAAACACGAGTCCGCTACTTTACACCCAACACGTGGAGGTGCCGGCCTTGTATGCACGTCATTTCTGCATGCATCATACACTCCGTTCGCAGTTGATATACCTCCGATAACACCTTTATTCCAACGTAATAAAGATCATAATTAAAGTAAATATAGTGTATAAATATAGTGTATAGCTGTGTTAGTATTTTATTGGCTGACTAGATGGGCTAAGAGGGGTCAGCATGATGCCCTGTAGTTATAGCTATCGAAAATGGCTAATTTATGAAAATTTCTTCGACAATATCGATAAGGTGACGGTTATTACGTAGCTGTCAACAGGAACTCATGCGCACAATTTAGGAAAGTTTGCTACCGTTACTAAAACGACAATAGGTCTCGCCTCTACCGGTACTGGTAAAAGAGAAGTTTGTTACGACACAAAATATGTCAACCTCTCTGATGTAACATAATACAGATTATCAGGAAAGACGCTACTGTTTTAGCCCAGTAGGGTTAGTTCAGCCTTGTATGGGAATCTGAAATTAATTATAGTCAGAATTTTTTTTGCACCTGTGTATAGGGGGGGTCATGAATAGCTTAAATTCAAAAACTCGACCAGCCAAGACGTGTGCGTTAGCCGCCATATTGGTTTGAAGATCAAATTTTTTTAGACTTATCTCCTTTATTTTATATTTTTTTACGAAAATGATAAGGACTAAATTTGTTGTAAATTTGAGTTCTTATAATTTTCATTGTAGAATCAATATTTACGGAGATAAATGCAAAAAACAAGTCAAAGTATAATTTCGCTTGTATGTCAATTATTATCGAATTTAGCGAAAATAATTGTAGAAACAAAGTTCTTGGTGATAGATCATTAAATTTCCTACAAATTTTATCCAAGTATGAATTTTTTAAGAAATCAATATTTAAGCTCCTACAACTATGGTAAATGTATCGGGACCCAAGCGACTGGATAAAACTGAATATTTCCGATCATGAATTAGACCTTTTAACAATTACGACACGACCTACACCTGAATAATCATTAAAAAATGGCCAAGTAGATAGAAGATAAGGCAAAGATAGACAAAAATTTGTGCTTTTTGTATGGGAGCCCCCCTAAATATTTATTTTATTTTAATTTTATTATTAATTATTAAAGTACAAATACAATTAAATATTTTATGCATATTTTAACTGTCTAAGTGCATATTTTTGATAAAGAACAAAAAATGCCACTAAAATCCTGTTTGTTATATGGGAGTCCCATCAAATATGAAATATAATATGTTTTTTAGTATTTGTTGTTATACAGGGTAACAAAATACATAATATCTGAAAATTTCAAGTCTCTACCTATCACCGTTCTTGAAGCCTGAAGACAGACAGACGGACATACAGCGAAGTCTTAATTTTAGTTGTGGTTAATGAAAAGAGCTACAAGTTTATTTCTGTTTTTTTTTCTGTATTTGACAATAATCGCGATACAGGTCGAACAGGACGAAATTATACCTTGACTTGTTTTATGCAGTTATTTCCGTAAATATTGATTTTACAATAAAAATTATAAGGACAAAAGTTGTAGAAAATCAAATTTTCGACAAATTTGATCCTTATCATTAGCTTAAAAAAATAAAAAATAAAGGAGTTATAGCTAAAAAAATATTGGACCTTCAAACCAATATGGCGGCTAACGCACACGTCGTGGCTGGTCGAGTTTTTGAATTTAAGCTATTTGTGACCTCCTCTAAACACTGGTGCAAAAAAAATCTGACTTTAATTAATTTAAAGAAAAATCTAACCCTACTGGGCTATTTCTAAAATGACAAACACAGCAGTTTGTATATTTACAAGGGAGATTTTCTTGGAATCGAAAGGACAGACGTTCTGAGCCTTTAGGCAGGTTGCCCTGTCTGTTGTTAGTTAAAAGGTGAGCAATTATTTAAAGACACATTTCATTTTATTATTATCATGTAAATTTTATAATTACCCACTGAATGTTCGTGAGAATTAAAAATAAAAACAACGAACGAATTGGAATTATATATTTATATTGCGAGTTTAGCATTTCCGAAAATCCCCGATCGAAGGATTGAAGAACTTGCTCGATATTTAATGAATATTCGCAAACTTAATTATAAAGCTCTATTATTATTATCAATAATCGAATATAACGAATATTGCAGTCGACGCAATTAAACCTATCCTATGCGTAGATAAAGTAATGGAAACTGAAAAGTTGATAATTTACTTTTACGTCAACCTCATTGTTTTTGTTGTTTCTATCAGTAGGTAGTAGCCTTCCATAAATAAATTAATTTTATTACGTTATCGTTTTCTAAATTCAAAAACATTTTCTATCGACAACCTTCCAGATTTCCATAAATAATTCTCTACATTTTTTCATGAAGGTTACGGGCCCTTCCGACGCTTTACTACGTATCTCTACCAATGTCTTTGGTGAGGTTTTTGGCGGGCATGTGAAAGAGTGTTGTGTTTTTGTATTATTTTCCTAAAATTGTGTTAGCTGGGTTTTTAATGTGTAATATTGGTAGAATATTAACCATTAGATATTCGTGTTCATGTACAAGTGTAGGAAAGTGATGTAATATCCAGAAACGTGCTATTTTGTGTTCCCTCCAAAACTCCATCGAAAGTTTCAGTAAAGCGTCTACCACTTTACTGAATCGACCGACTTGACTCCTTGACTGTATTGACTTTTACTTAGACTTTGACTAGACTTTAGACCTGACGATACATGAAAACGATGATGAAAAACATAGAAATGGCTGTATGGGCAACGCTCCCTTTGCCTGTCCCGACCGGGACGAATTAAAAAAAATCTCTTTGGTGAGTTCGCTCGTTCCACATTTAAAATTGCATTCTATATTCGAATGTGTGTAATTTAATTGTGATAGAATAACGCCAACCTGTCTGCGCTAATATAGCCGTGCACGATTGCGTCAGGTTGATTTCTCTGTTCGCCACACATCTCGCCTGAAAGTGACACGAACATTGCGAGCTTTCTAAAAAAAAACATTAGCATTCAATAAAATTATTTATGGTTCCATACCGATGGTGGCGCTGATAAGTTTTTATTACTTTTATATGCAATTAGAAGTTACTCGTGACTACTTAAAACGTTGTATTTGTTTTTTGGCATTTAGTACCATTGCGTAAACGAGTTGATTCTTCATTATCTGTTTGGCAAAGTTTATTTAGTTGTTTTGGATGCCGTGAGTCGTGACACAAATATGTTTATTGGTTGATTCTAGTCCAAAGTGAATATTCGATAGCGAATCTGCTTTATCGCTTCAAATAGTAAATAAATCATCACTATCGGGCGGATATTGCTCATAACGTTACAGAGTTTTGCGATTGTTGACATTATTTCAAACGGGGACAATTACCTTGAAGTAAATTATTGTAGATAGTGTTTTGGTTAATGCGTACTAAGTTAGAGCGTAAATATAAACTCATGGCACCTGCGCGATCCATCGCGGGCAATAACACACGTCCAAACGTTCATTGCCCATCCACTCAGCAGTGTACGATGTAAGCCGTCACGTCCCTCGAACCCTTTGTTCTTGATCTTTCCGTGGATTAGTGTTACTTGGAAAATGTCAATGGGGTCTTTGTTCTTATTTTAGTTACAAATATAAGTTTGCTGCAACTCTACTAATAAGAATTCTCTTTACTATTCATGATTACCAACATGATTGCGAAGGTATCCCTAGCGTGCACTGTCGACTAATTTTACAGTAATATACTTCCTAAAGTTTATCACCATTTCTATCGTAACAATTAACCTCTACTGGCTTGTTTTTTAATCGGCATGAAATTACGTTTGATGAAATTTGACCGAGCATAGGTTTGTGACCGATTATGTACAGTCGTTGGCTTTGTGTTACTTCGTCAGTCGGAGCGTGAATGACTCAGGGCGGTAGAGACTAGAGGCTTAACCCGAGTCTTTGCGAGCGCTTTTTAATGCTGTCACAATAAATAACGCTGATTGAGAATAGGAGAATACTACAATGTTTTGACTAGAGGCAGCACCAGCATAGACTGTAAACAAACAGATTTGTTCTACGTTTGACAACGTTTCTGTCAATAGTCTGATATGACGTGTGCAAAATGTGAGATTTTGGTCGGATTGTTGACTCTACATGTGCTAGTGGCGCTCTCTGCTCTGAGCTTTGAGTAATATTCACTGTTATATTTTGCGATTATACGACAAAGCTGAAAATCGGAGTCATTTTCTAAAATGACTGTTGTGTTCGATTTTTAACCGTATTCTATAAATGAAGAGTTCTTTTATCGTTGTTTTCCATCGCGGATCCGGATGATGTAGTCCGAGCCTAGTGCGGTCAGAGTGAGCACTGAAGCTCGCATCCGGCTGACACTAGCTTTGGTAGTGTCGAGTGTAGACCACCGTTGTTGCGTTCCAAGTGGTTTTACCTCTGACAGGGTCTTTATGCCGATGATGTAAGGTCCAGTATCGTGTATCGGAGTTGAGAATGACTGAACGGTGTGTACCGGTACGCTTTGTTTTGCCTCTCACGTTCGTCTCGCTCGTCCCCTTTGTAATAGTTTCGCAATCGTGTGAACGCGTCTGCGATTCGAGTTTTAAAGGCCGAACAATGTTTCATTGATACATGAGAAATATTATAATGAAGCCTTCCAACGTGATGGTCCGCGAAACATAAGAGTTAATCGCGTGATTTTTCAAAATTTTCCATACACAAGACGTAAATGATTAGTTCAGTAGGTAACTCGAACGAGGAAATCCGTCACCTTATCATCTTATCTTAAACCCATTTTCTATATCCTATATATTTTTTGTTTATTTACTAAAAAGAAAAAATAATTGAAGAGATTTAAGATTAAAGAGATAAGTACGCCGTACGCCATTGCATGAACAATAAAATAATTGAAACTTGCACCTGTAAATAATATTATTCATTCTCTTATCAAACTAACGTAAAAACAGTTGTGAATTAGAACATAAAAGACGTAGGTCGCAGTCAAAACAACTTCTTGGGAATACCTACGGTATGGACGCGTATATAGTTTTGCACAACAAAGATAAACAACGCAATAAGTTACCGTATCACAGTTTTAGTAAACAGTAAACAGCCGGCGCCCGTTACGAACCTGCGAACGGTGCCATGTCAATAACCCCTGTGTGTGATGCACAGACAGTCAACCTATACGATATTTCGATAAATGCAGTACATACAGAAGTGTACTATCAGAGAAGTTGATTCATGAGCATATAACTGACCTACCTGACCTACCTACGTGTTTTTGTAGCGTTGTGTCAAACGGCAAACCCAGCCGACAGATGACAACCACTGAAAAAACGTGGTCCGATTGACGTAGGTACCTCAACTGCCTACGAATGTGGTACATGTGTACAGGTGGTGATGGTATGGTAATATGGGGACATGTTTGTGCTCTATAGTCTACGTATTAGAGTACCACTTGTAAAAAGAATAGATTTATTTTAGAGGCTCTAGTCTCTACACTCTACACCTAAATGAATTGACATCTGTGCCAAAGTACTCAAACTAAAATCGACCCTGTAATTTCGGAGCAGTACTCGATAATTTCTCTATAATTTAACCAAGTATGTTCTGCTTAGGGTTGCCAACATTTCTCCGGCGAAATATAGTATTTTTCAAAATAAACTATAAAAAATATCACTTCTAAAAAATATAGTATTTTTTGGAAAAATTAAAAAATGTTCAATGAAATATATAAATATTATTAAGTAGTATTTATTTTTGCACTTCTCGCATTTTTTAACAATGTTTTGTCTATACATCTATACTTGTTATAAAATGAAGTCACTTTTTGTCCCTCATGTCCCTTTGTTCCCTTTAATCTTTAAAACTACGCAACGGATTTTGATTCTTTCAGTGTTAGATAGCCCATTTATCGGTTATAGGCTATATTTTATCACGCTAAGATTAATAGAAGCGAAGAAATAGAGGAAAATGTGGAAAAAACGGGGGAAATTATTTGAAAGGGCTAACTTGAACGCGCTAATCTCAGGAACTACTGGTCCGATTTGAAAAATTCAGTCAGTGTTAGATAGCCCCTTTATTGAGAAAGGCTATAAGCTATATTTTATCATGCTAAGATTAATAGGAGAATGTAGAAAATTATTTGAAAGGGTTTAATCTCGCGAACTACTGGAGCAATTTTTATGTTATTTGGAAATAAGAAGTAGACCACATGAAGGATCGTAATGGGCTATCGATTTTAATCATTTTTTCAGTGGCTATATATTTTATTTCCGTGAGACGCCGGGGCGGGTCGCTAGTAATATTATAAAACAACGTCACGTTTTTTCCCTCATGTCCCTTTGTTCCCTTTAATCTTTAAAATTACGCAACGGATTTTGATGATTCTAAATTCTTTCAGTTTTAGATAGCCCATTCATCGAGGAAGGTTATAGGCTATATTTTATAACGCTAATGCTAAAATAATAGGAGCGAAGAAATAGAGGAAAATGTGGAAAAAACTGGGAAAATTATTTGAAAGGGCTAACTTGAACGCGCTAATCTCAGGAACTACTGGTCCGATTTGAAAATTCTTTCAGTGTTAGATAGCACATTTATTGAGGAAGGCTATAGGCTATATTTTATCACGCTAAGACTAATAGGAGAATGTGGGAAATTATTTAAAAGGGCTTATCTCGCGAACTACTGGAGCAATTTTTATGTTATTTGGCACAGATAAGAAGCAGACCATGTGAAGGATCATAGGCTATCGATTTTAATCATTTTTTCAGTGGCTATATATTTTATACCCGTGCGACGCCGGGGCGGGTCGCTAGTCAAAAAAAATTTGTCTGCTTTATTACATTCAATTTTAAGATTAATGTAAATTAAAAGCTCATTTATAAATGAGACACTACTTCTGTTTCTCTCTTCCCGCCATTTCAAATTTATAACCGAAAATACCCTTTCTGTGAATGCCGAAGTGGCGGGAATAGAGAGCAGGAATGACATAATTTTTAGAGTTGAAAATATAGTATTTTTGCGTACTATATAATAGTTCAACAGTATATAGTACGCAGGCTCGAAATATAATACAATACTATATATTATAGTACGGTTGGCAACCCTAGTTCTGCTGTGTCCTTATACTGTCTTGCTCGGTGTAAGGTTAACACTAAACACTTTTGCAAATATTTTCTGAAAGTCTACATGATGCCTACCACCGGTTCGGGAACTAACCCGGCGAGAAGAACCGGCGTAAGAAACTCAAAACATTATGAAAAGAAGTTAAAGAGCACTTTCACTTGCCTTGTGTGTATCAACTATCACCTGCTAATTGCTACCATAGCAGATGGCTGTCAATTATTACGGATGTGTTTTACGACAAATTATAACAATATTTTAAATGCCAAATTGAACACGATTAAAACAGTTTAAAAGTTGTAACGTTTTTAACATTTACAAGCCATCTTTTTCAAAATATAAAAAGAATAATTATTGTCAAATAGAAAGTCAAATAGTATAAAAAGAATAGGTAAAGAACTAAAAATATTATACTTATTGCTTATGAAGGTTATGTAAATTTAACTATGACCAAGAGTTGTGAACTACGTTTAACAATTATTCATAAAATAAATTAAAGAAAAACCCTTAAAAAGTATAAAAATTATTTTATTTTGCACACAACTGCAGATTATTTCGCAATGTCTTCAAAACGGTTTTGTTAGGAAAAAAATAATTTGTTTTTAAAGCATACCCAGAATCATGACCAAAAATTACATCCCTAATACACTTCCTGATAAATTAGCCCGTAATCCGTATGTCCGTTTTAAAAACTTTTGTTCAATTTACAATTATTATAGTTTGTAACTATCATACAAAATATACATCTAATGCCCACTCTATCCAACAATTAGTTTATCTAATTGCCTCTATTTATAAATATTGACTTACTTAAAGTTATCTAATTTTATAATTAAATTTTACTTCGTAGGATTACTCCAATATAACAAAGTTGTAAAAACTACCAATATATACATAATATTCATTCAGATCAAGCCCAAATCAAGCAATCCAAGAATCAATCCACTTATACGCTAAAATAATATTTTACACCGGCGATTTACTCTGTAGAGGAACTTCTTCGGCCGCTGTTCCATTGCCATTGCTCCGTACTGCTCCGTTGCGTTCATTCGGTCTCGGATTTGATCTAAATCGTTTTGTTATTGAACTCCAATTCTTCTTAATCGTTATACCAGCGACTACCACGACCATGCCGGCGACTATAATTCCAATAACGCTCTTGTCGACTCCACCAGTTTTGCTACCTTCCGTTTTGGCCCCGACTTTGACGTCCTCGTGATCGCGCTCCTTAGGTGCCTCTACGACTGCATTCATGGCTGATATATTTTGTGGTTCATTTTCTACTCTAGCTCGGAGAGAGAAGTCGGACGCGGCTTGAATGTTATCGCTTGCAACGGTGGTTGTAGTCGTTACGACTGGGGCTTGTGGCTCCTCTGTGGTGGCAGGTTCCTCGTTTTTATTCTCCTTGTCGATGGCTGGATCGCTATTTTCTATTAGTGCTGTGCTCAGTGAAATTATTCCTGGTATGACGGCGTCCATGAGACCGTCGTCTATTTTTCCTGGTGCATCAGGGCATTCGTAAATTTGCTTGTTACAATTTTCTGAACAAACTGTTTCCAAAGAGTCTTTCAATAGGGCGCACAAGTCACCCATCAACTCGGGCGATGCGTTTGGTAGTATCATTTTACGAAGACTTTGAAAGTTTGAAAACGTAGATGAAGTCATAACCTGGAAAGAAAGAAAATATTTCCAGTGAGATATAAAGCAGATATTTATAAGATTAATCATTAGATATGCATAAAATTTGTTAGGGTATATCATGCACAGTTGGCATGTATGTAGTTGATTAATGATTAGTATTAAATCTATAAATATATAAAACTCAAATGTGACTGACTAACATGGTGATCTATCAACGCACAGCCCAAACCACTGGATAGATCGGGCTGAAATTTGGCATGCAGGTAGATCTTATGACGTAGGCATCCGCTAAGAAAGGATTTTGTACAATTCTACCCCCAAGGGCTTAAAATAGGGGATGAAAGTTTGTATAATTATATAATAATACTTCTTAACGCGAGCGTAGTCGCGGGCGATAGCTCGTTAGATATAAACATATTATAATTACCGTTCGAATGTCATTTCCTCCTAAGTCTAGCTCCTCCAATTTATTGAGGGACAAACTGTTCTTTAAATCCTTAGGATACTCAATAAGACGATTGTTGCCAAGCTTCAGTGTTGTCAGCTCTGGAAGCTCACTGACCGACTGAAACATTTTCAAAAAGAGAATATAAATTTTGGTACTTCAGGTAATTTTGCTATAATAATATAGTTAGAATGTGAATCCATATTTCGGTCATCTAAACACAATTGATGTAAAGAAATATTTTATCTTAAAAAACGAATCTACAACAAAAAAAAACTAGTTGGGATATATTAATGCTATTAATGTTACATTTTGAAGCTTGTAACATGTTTTTGCAATTATTTTGCTAAAATATGCCGTGTGTTTGTGTAAGCAATAAAAAGCACTTACTCCCAAAGCCAAGTCCATTATTGAATTATTTTCAGCATTTAATACTTTTAAATTCTTCAAGGCAGAAATGTCCTTTGGTATCTCGGTTAATTTATTATTGTGTAGTTTCAACGTGGTCGTCCGCGAGTCGATGGGCGAGGGGAACTCTGTCAGGTCATATCCAGAACAATCCACTGCATAGTTGTTGGTATCACCCTCAATACTACAAACGCACGGCTTCGGACACGGCAGTTCCGAGGCGTTGTCTGCAGTCGTTGTGGTTTCGGTGTCTTCGGTAACCTCAGCTTCTATATTTTCTAGTTCAGGCGGAGATACTACTTCGGACGTAATATCTATTTTAGGTTCTTCAATGCCACTGCCGCTTCCCTCGATGAGACCCTCGGATTCTAATTGGTCCGGAGGGAACAGGTTATTGGTTTCTATGGGTATTTGTGCCTCATCTTCATTTTGGGCTTTCACCGCCGCCAGCCTGAAAAAGTAGCGATGAGTTTTTACTACACGTGACTGCATCAAAATCGAGTTGATATCTTGTTTATCGTAACGAGGTGACGTAAAATTGCTAAGTACTTGGTAAGATAACAGGATTGATAACTTCAAGGGTGCATGTTGTAAGGTAAGAGCAATCTAAAATGTAGAACGAACTAAATCATGTTTTTCAGAATACTATGCATCAATATGTAGAATAAATTATTCGGATTATCAGTTTTGGTATACGATGCAACACTGCTTCTAATTTAGCGTTAGAAGTGAGAAGACAATGATAAAATAATTATTTATCTATAGAATGTTCTGTATTAAATATTATGATAAGAATTACTTGTGCTGCTACAGCCAACAGTAAGCACTAGCATTAATGTTTATAAGTGTATGTACACTGTACAGTGATTGTTCAGAATAATAATTTGAAATCTATTATTATGGACATGAAGAATAACGAGCATTTTAATCTTAATGTGATAAGTAATTTGGACCGGTTCGACTTGTAAAAATTGATTAAATTATTGACTTACGCGCATACCGCTAACGCCGCAAAGAATAAGATCTTCATTTTCACAAACTCCTAATGACACAGGACAGGGGCAGATGGGATAGACTAGACCCAACGCCAGCACCACCGACTCCTATATCGAGTAACTCACTGACACTTATAAATATTATCACTCAATGATAAGATTACCCGCAACGTAGCGTAGCTTATCTCGAATCAAACTCGATAACATTCATATGCAAACAGCGAAAATATAGGCGAAATACGGGCAATCTTCTCCTCAATATCAGCCACTTTTTCACAAACATAACCTTCGGTAAGTAGAGTCACAACACACGCGTAACGCACACACACCGACACGAACACTACGTTTCGAACTCAAAAAAAATATATTTGAAGAAAAAATCAGCAGCGAATTCTTGATAACAGCCTTAAGCACTTCCCTGGACGTATTATTCACGATTATTTTATCTTCCTATTGATGAATCGAATCATTTTTCACTGAACGCGCCGTTAATCACACACATAAATACACGAAAAATAAAATAACTCGATAAAACGTTGAACGTGAACATTACATGATGTCAAAATGACACTGATTTTTGGTCGGTTCCTAACCAATTAGATACTTATGTTTGTTTTATGCTTTATTGTTTTCAAACAATTGACGTCGGGTTATGATTTTGTGAAGGTCTAGGTCTGTTATCGTCAATTATGTTCAAATTTCAACTCAAGATAATTTGTTATTAGTTATTACGACTACTCACTGCACGAAATCACTTAACTCTTCTCTTTAACAATCTACAGCCCGGTTAATCTAACGTACGTTTTTATGTTATGGTCGATCAATAAATTACTTTTCTTACCAACTTTTACATTAATTTTTCTGCTCTATTTGAGCCTGAAACCTCTTGCTTCAATCTATTTACTGAGTAGTTGAGCACCAAAAATAATTCTAAAATAATAACCTGTTTTAGCAGAAACCAGCTGGTGTCGTTCCGATATTATGTAACATTAGGGTTTATTAACATTTTAGGCTTTCGCTAGCGACCAAATTACGCGTGATTTTTCGTTTAACGTTTTTCAAGGAACGTCTACGGCTACACGTGTGCTGTGTATACACATTGGCTAATATTTAAATATACTTCATGTAACTAAGTACTATTTCCGATAAATTCGTGCGTTAATATGCCCCTATTTGTTATTCGTGGTATGTAATTACTTTTGTGGTACGACCGTACTAAAGGTCAATTTTTTCCCGCAGTACTGCAATGGCGGCGACTTGGCGGACTACCTGCAGGCTAACCGGCTCCTCAGCGAGGGCACCATCAGGACGTTCCTCCGGCAGCTGGCTGAGGCGATGCGGGCGATCCACGCCAAGGGCATCGTCCACCGAGATCTCAAACCACAGAACATACTGCTCACGCATAACGTCATGCCGCCCCGCACGCCGCACCCCACTGAAATTACTCTCAAGATAGGTAAGATGCTGTGTATTATATTTGGTAACTTTTCGAGTTACTTGGTATCTAAATTGAAAAGTTGCCAAATACAATAGTCGCCAATGCGCGATATACTGATGGAATTTTACAGAGATTAATTTAAAGCAGTATAAAAGTTAAATGTACCTCTGTTATGTCGGTCATGTAAGTGGTCTCAAATGCAAAGTTTATAAGAAGCTAAAGTTTTTCCTAACCCGGAAATTTCGCCGACTGAACATTTAACAGCTGTTCTAAGTTCCCCACCATTGCGTGCAGTCCGCTTTTGTTTTAAGATGCAAAAGGGAAGTGTTTTATGTAGATAGTTACGCAGGTGTGCTCTACATCTCCTGTGTACTCCGGATAAATAAGTTATGGTTTGCGCCTCGACTGTAGGACGGCCTTTTTGTCGTTAATAACGATCACTTTAATAGATGAAGGCTTTGTGGAACGATTTTGTCGGTTTTATGATGGCCTTTAAGTAGCTCACACCTTTGCCTGTAATTACTAAGCAGCTGTTGTGACAAGTTGACATCAGGTGAGAGTAATTTGCTAGTATATTCCAGAGAAGGTCTTTTTCATCGTAATGAAGTAATGAGTAATCGATAGGGAACTCTATTTTCCCGTATCTGAATGTATTTAGAGATAACCGATAACCTAAATAATAAAGCATCAGATTCTGATACTAATTTCTTTAGGTTTATAAATTAGTCATCCTACTTCTGATGATCAGAAGTGGGATGACGTTTCCAACTTTTAACGCTATTTATGTCAAGATGTCAATGTTTATAATCTCAAAGTTGTTATCATTTGGTATAAGAATCGGAATGTTACATAACTATTGACTGAGCCATAGTTAATACTACTAAAAATCCAAAATGCAGTATAAATAAAATACAGATTTTTTTTTAATTCGTACAGCCAAGAAGATTCAACATTAGTAGATTTAAGCCAAAATAATTTTGAAGGTAAAAGCTATAATTACAACGCAGATTTTTGCTAACGATTTGAAACAACAGCGTAGTCAATTAAGTAGTCTATGAGAACGCGTTTAATTTTTTTTCGCTTTCCACAATGACCCTTCAGAGTTTTCACTTGATCGCTCATGCCAAAAAATGATTTACTACTCACCTTAAATTTGGCGCTACAATGATTTTTACAATAATAATAATTATAGAGTACTAGAGAGGTACTCGGCAATATTTTACTATTATATTTTATAATTAGCATTCATAATATATCCATGGTTTGAGTTCAGAGAAAAACCGCTTACGAACCCTTTGGAAATTAAAAATATGCAATGTGTATAATATACTTACCTAATAATAAATTATAACGTTATTAATGTTATTATATTAGACTTATCACTCATAGGATCATTATTCATAAAGATTTATATTGGAAAATTACCGTTGTACATAATTAAAAAATAAATTCCTGCGGTGTACATAATATAATAAAACCTATGTTTTTCTTGCAGCGGACTTTGGCTTCGCGAGATTTTTGGAGGAGGGCAACATGGCTGTCACTCTGTGCGGTTCACCGATGTACATGGTAATTATTCATGTTATATACATACTACATAATATCTTTATATACATAACATACCTATGAATATGTAATACGTCACTTTTAGAAACGGTTTCCTGTGTTTGTGCTGGTTTAACACTTCAGTGATGATACATGTAAATTACATTAACAGTTCAGCACTAAAAGTAATAACACTTCTTATAAGATTGAGATCATTTTTATGTTGCGTAAAGAAAAGCTGTTACATCCAGTAATGCGTAACATTGCAGCACATAAAATGTGTAAGTATTATGATTTAATAGGCAACCATGCATTGATAAAATTAAAATAAATTGTATCTTATATCTAACTTAGGCTAAAACAGACAGGTCTCTTCATTAATTTCGTTGCGGATACCAACTCCCAAGACAGATTTAGCTTGTCCCTCGGCCCGAGGCACGAGCTTAATAGTCCCCTGAGATTATATCAAAGGGTTTTAGAGGTTGGTTACCACTGTTGATCCTGGCGAAACAGGGATTGTAGTGGTGGGAATGTGTGGTGGGCCAATTACCCGTTTGAACCTAAAACAGACTGGCCGTATTAGGAGGAACTAATATCAAAACGAATAACGTTTGCCATGATAATTTATTCAATTTATAAAGTAAGAAATCTTATATAAAAGTAACACCGAGCGTTAACTACGATAATAATAGCCGAATCAAGGTGAGATTCGTTTTAAAAACGATATACGTAAGAAGTGTTAGGTGCAAGCCAACAAACAAGTGTTTCCATGACCAGTACTCTGATTCTACTATTTTGAGCAACATTAATGAAGCTTTGCTCCTTATTCGTTTTATGGCCGGTTTCTAAGATTTTTTGACTGAAATTCTATTCCCTAGCTCTTTTGATTGACAAACGTTAAAAAATAATATAATTTAAGTAAACAATTAACAACTCCTGTCAAGAAAGGTTCGGAGAAACTGAGCATTAGTCTATTTCCTATCAAACTACAAAATGGTCTTTTGAAATTTCGTCAAAGTTGAAGTTTGGACCAGACGGAAGTTAGAGCGCATTAAACATTTTATGAAAATAAAGTTTTGTAAATTAACAGGATATGAAAGTAGATCGAACAAGGATTAAAACTGCATTAATGTTGATTGGCATAGTAGAATCACGGTACAAAAATCTCGACCGTGTGAAATAGTCCTAGGAAGTCGGGCAATTTATAATTATGCGCTATAAAACTAATGAGTGGCAGTTTAGACTGGAGACTTAATTGCAATGAAACTCGGGCAGATGCATAAAAAGGTGAAGAACCCTTGATAATATATAGAGATAATATATAGAATAAATATTTCTATTATAGAATAGCATTCAAATGTATTCTGAATTCTGTCCAAATTATTATGCAAAGCGAAACGGTTCATTATACCGATACATACGAACATAATCGTCCTTAGAGGCGTTCCGTCCGGAGATTCCGTAATTGACCGTATTTAAAACCTTATAAACTCATAATCTGAAAGCTACAAAGTTATAATAAAAATACAGCAATAATCTTCAGTAAATCAACATTCCTTTCGCCGTTTTAAATTTTCTATTTTTGTTTATTATACTCATATTCTATATCTATATCAGCTTCTAAAGTAATACAAATTGGTATTACTTTAGAAGCTGATATCATGATATCAGCTTCTAAAGTAATACCAATTTGTTAAAATTCGAGCATACATTCAGCATCTCCTTAGCATTTACAAATTACTTTTATTTGAAACTCACGCCAATAGATCGACAATATCATAAACTACATATTCGCCGTTTTAAATTTTTTAGGACACTTTTGAACTAAGTAAAAATAATAGGGTTTTGGCGCGATCTCAGCAACGCGGCCTCGTTTGCTCGGGGGACGGCCTTAACCCATCGCGTATAACTTTTCACAGGCCCCCGTGGCTTAGAGCTTGACTCTTGACTCGGTCGTGGGTTCGACTCCCGCGTTGGGACAAAATGTGTTGTTTCCATGTTTGGTTCAGACGGTTGGTCACCTGCTTGTCTGACTAGATGATTCATCTGTCGGACGGTCATGTGAACTCGTTCTACTCGTATCTTCACTCGCCAATCGTGTCGGTCGTCCGTTTTACTAGGCTATGAGAGTCAAAAATACAGTTTGCACTCTCTTGTGAACTGCGCACACACATAGGCACTATAAAATAATCTTGCTTAGTAGCCAGTATGTCTGGTTACTTAATGAAACCTTCATCAAAGTCGTTATGGGAGTCATTATTATACCACACAATTATAACTCTACTGCCACAAGATATACAACCGATATTTGCATGAATCTGAACTATTACGTTTCACAGGCCCCCGAAGTAATAATGTCGCTGAAGTACGACGCGAAGGCGGACTTATGGAGTTTGGGCACGATCGTCTACCAATGCCTGACGGGCAAGGCGCCCTTCCAAGCCACCACCCCTCACGAGTTGAAGGCCTTCTATGAAAACTCCGTCGATTTACAACCAAAGTAAGTAAAGAAGTTTAGCGATGACGTCATATTTAGTGCCGTTTTGATGGTTATTGGGAAAGTAATGTTAGCAAGATAAACTTGTTAATGTTAACAAGTAAAACAATTAACACTTGCTTTTGGTGGTGAAAAGTGTCCTACAGGAACTAGGTCAAATATGTGTCGCCCCAGAGATCACTATCATGGTAAATTCGATTTAAAACCTGATAGTAATTTTTGCGTGAAGTCACAAACTTAATTATCTTTACAAACTTTCGCTTTTATAAGTGTGATGACTGATGAGCCATTTTCCTTTCAAACGAAAGGATTCAAATCATAAATCCGTATGGCGTCAATAAATTATAATATTTCGTCACACTACGACCTACACTTGTGAATCCGAGCTGTTGGCCTAAACTCAACCTCTTGCTGTCTCTGTGTTTTATAATTCAACTAGGTGACGCCCGCAACTCCGTTGCGCTAATATTAGTTTATCGCGCGGGAACCGTACATTTTTCAGGGATGAAAAGTATCCTATGTCCTTTCCCGGGACTCAAAGTATAGATTCTACATGCTAAATTTCAGCAAAATCGGTTCAGCGGTTTGGGCGTGAAGAGGTAATAGACAGACAGACAAATAGACAGACACACTTTCGCATTTATAATATTAGTATGGATATTAAAGCTATTATAAGCTCTAAATCTGTTCAAGAGTGACATTAAAGAGGGGTTTAGAAGCCGTACAGCGAGGCGTTGACTTTCACCGGAAAATACGCACACATACACGAAATGTTTACATGTATTATAATAAATTATGTTTATTTAGGTGCACTAAACCCTTAATATAATATCGCACCCGGCGTTCGAACTCGAGCCTGGGTCTTTGCCCGGCCAAAATTAACACACAATAATATGAAATGTAAGATCTCCCGGTATAAATACTTCAAGGGCTCAGGTTCACGTATAATATACTAGGTAACTTGTATACCAGGCGAGCACTTACGCTAAGTACTTAATTAAATACTAAGAAATGTAAGTAGTTAAGAATATAAGCGTAAAGCGTGCCTTAGCTGCCTCAGTGTCGAGCTTTTTTTATAAATGGCTTGATGTTTTAATTTGCCCGGACGAGCAATCCGAGAAGCCAAAAATACACTCTACACAAAAACTGTACGTTTTCGGGCATTTTTTTTATCGCGGCGATAAATAATCTACGCAGCGAGTGCCCATATTCAAGGTCCGACCGAATTAAAAGTGGCTTCCTCGTTGAGCGCCTATTATAAATTATGGTAGCATGTGCTAAATACGTCGCTCGGTCGACCCCGCTCCTATGTAGGTGGAGTATACTGTCTATGTAGATTTGAAAAATTCTTTCAGAGTTAGATAGCCTATTTATCGAGGAAGGCTATATTTTATAATAGGAGCGAAGAAATAGAGGAAAGTGTAGAAAAACGGGGGAAATTATTTGAAAGGGCTTATTTGAATGCGCTAATCTCAGGAAGTACTGATCGGATTTGAAAAATTCTTTCAGTGTTAGATAGCCTATTTATCGAGAAATGCTATAGGCTATATTTTATCACGCTAAGACTAATAGGAGCGAAGAAAAAGATGAAAGTGTGGAAAAAACGGGGGAAATTACTTGAAAGGGCTTATTTGAACGTACTGGAGCAATTTTTATGTTATTTGGCACACATGAAGAATAGACCACGTGAAATGTACAGTTTCCGTGACATTCCTAAATTACGCGGGCGAAGCCGCGCGGAACATCTAGTGTAGTATATTTTGCAGATAAACCCGGATTAGTTCGTGTCAATCGTTGCGGTCTGCATTTCGTCTTGGAGCGGATGTTATCGATGTGGCGCCCTTGATGGGAACGCCCAGTAGTGTTTACACAACAATACCTAAGTGTGAAATGGCTTATTTTATAGCTCCCCGAGTTGCTCCTCTGCTACTACTGTAAATAATCAACATGTGAATTTATTTAACTTCTAGGTCTTTAAAATTTTTGAATAAATGATACTCTATTTTCGGTTGCTTTTAATATAATGCGAATGCGTATTGCTTTTCGATTACCTTCCTCGGTCGCGAATTACGCAAATGAATGCAAAGAGTTTCATAAAACGTATTATGATCGTCTAATTGGTTGCCGTATGTGATGTGAGTTCGCCAAATCTCCGACACAAGGCCAAGTAATATTAATGTCAGTGACACGGCCGCACCTTATGTAACTACACCGACATTCATTATATTATTTGCTGTTCATATAATTGATACGAATGTAATACTTTTATGTCTGTGAATTGTATAGAGTTGAACCCATTTGATACACTAAAAACACATACTGAAGTTTTGAGTATTTACGAAAGCAGATGTCGAGAATCTCGAATCTTGAGAAAATATTGAATGAGAAAATAGATGAATCTCACGAAATCATTTTCATGTAAAACGTTGCCAAGACCAATGCAACCACAACACTGTCATAAGGCTATCAGATCTTAGGTAGAGCCAAGCTTATACTCTACAATCTACGTAATAACTCTAAAATCGTTCTTGCGTACCTGGCACCTTCGCTTACGGTTTAGAAGCACCGAAAAACTTGCATAAAGCAAACTAATGAACAGTAAATATTTTATCTAACTTACACATTTTGTAGGTAGAGAACACCCCTTTTTTACCAATGCGAGTTTGTGGGTTCTAATTCTAACTGACGTCTCAGGATTTACAATAGAGAATGGTTACACGCTCAGTCTGGCATCAGTTTAGTCCATCAGTCTGGGTCAGAATCAAAGTCAAAGTCAAATTCATTTATTCAAAATAGGTTGTTACAACACTTTTTGACGTCAAAGTACAGTATTTACAATTTATTTATTACAATGCCGAACAAGGGAGAATGATCGTCTAACCGGTTGATTGATGGACTGATCATTTCTTCATTATGTACTTTTCAGCCATAATTCTGGCGTCAGTCTCAGATTGATGGACAAAACTGATGCCAGACTGACCGTGTAACCGTTTTCTGCAGAGTCTGCTTTTGATTTTTTCTCGCAATTCAGAAACTCTTGTCGCAATGGAGACAATAATTATTATGTTCCTCTTAAGCTTCGGCCAAACCTACGCGACCAAAGCGACTGCGAAGCGGGAGCGTCTGCAACGCGGGACGTTCGCGTCGACAGAGCGGGAATAATCTACGGTTTCGCACCGTAGTAGATCAGGATGCAGGATGCGTCTGCAACGCGAAACAAGTGTGCAGTGTGCACACCAGGCCTTGTACCATGAAACTGTTTTGAGACTCAAATAATCGGACGAGAATGCTGCGTCCTACTCTAACATACGTGAAATGACGTTGTTAGAGCAGGACGCGGCATTCTCGTCCGAATGTTTGAGTCTCAAAACAGTTTCGTAGTAGGCCTACTGTTTCGCGTTCCAAACGCTCCCGTCCCGCGTCCCGCTCACGTCCCGCGTTACTGACGCGCAAGTTTGGCCGAATATCTAGACTAAGACTCTGACCCCCTGCCAATAATTTCCTCATGATATTTGCAGGATGCCGGCTGGCACGAGCCCCGAGCTATGCAACCTGCTGATCGGGCTGCTGCGCCGCAACGCGCGAGAGCGCATGCCCTTCGAGGTGTTTTTCAACCATCCCTTCTTACAACGCCCGAGATCCACCTCCATCACCAGTAAGTATAATACTACACGTAGAAGGCCCGTAACGAAGATTGACCTAACAAATTTTAGTATCAGATGGTCAGACAAATGATTTTAAAATTGTAGGTTATTAGAAGAAATTGAAATTGGTTGTCATAAGTCATAACAGACATTTAATTGTATGTCTATTGTCTACAAGAAGAACTGAAATAATTTTAATTAGTAGTTATTATGAATCAGATCTACCATTTCTTCTATGGCTGGGAAATAGAAAGTCAAATGCAATAGATCATTCACATTCATGTCACTTGACAGTCTCGATTGATCGCGAATCGAATTAAGTGACGGGAGCAAATATTGTTGATGGAACAAAATATCCATGAATAATTTAAATTGCTCGAATAGATTACCTATGTTATATTATGTACTTAATTATACTTGTTGTCAACAATATCCACTAGTTTTTATATAATACTAGCTGTTGCCCGCGACTTCGTCCGCGTCGACTTCAGTTTATAGCGCGCGATGTCAACAAAATTGGTGTCAAAAGCTTTTATAAAAAAACCCTGGTACCCCTTAAATCAAAACACCCAAAAACAATTGTGCAGTGTGCACATAACCTATTTCATTTTTTTTTTAATTTAACTTTATTTATGCCAATTTTTAAAGTACATATATTTAGCCCCCCAATTACACAACTTTACCCATAAACTATTTATCATTGACAGGTTTAAGGTTACGTCACTCATCACTGCATAGATAAAGTGCTGAGTTATTTAATAACGTAAAAGAGTACATGATAACAATCGAAAAAATCGAAAGTCAAATATAAGATGATACCACCTCTTATAGAAAGACTTTTACTTTGTGTAAGCAATAGCGCGATGTAGGAGACGCACAGCGCCATCTATTATGAATTTTTGGAACTAACTTAATTTGAACAAATTTACGCATTTTCTCCCCCTTACAACCCCTTTGTTAAGTTAAAAAGTAGCCTATGTCCTTTCTCAGACTTTAGACTATCTGTGTACAAAATTTCATTACAATCGGTTCAGTAGTTTTGGCGTGAAAGCGAGACAGACAGACAGAGATACTTTCGCATTTATAATATTAGTATAGACTAGATGACGCCCGCAAATCCGTTGCATCAAAATTCATTTATCGCGCGGAACCGTACATTTTCCGGGATAAAAAGTATCCTATGTCCTTTTCCGGGACTCAAAGTATCTCCATACCAAATTTCAGCAAAATCGGTGCAGTGGTTTGAGCGTGAAGAGGTAACAGACAGACAGACAGACACACTTTCGCATTTATAATATTAGTATGGAAGTATGGATTTCATAATATTAAATACAATATTCCTACTGTATAACTAATTAACTAACGTAGAATGATGCAAAAATTTTATTCGTGACATTTCTTGACCCCTCACTGTTAACAAATTGTAATTTTTTGCGTCGTTACGAAATACAACGAGGGATTTACCTACATTAAAATTGACCTGAGGCTCTGAACTCAAATGCTTTTATTATTAAAGTAAAAGTTATAATTGTAAAGTAAAATGTTACATATTAACATAAATGACTCACTTTATCAGAAAACTAAATGTTACACGCGACTGCGTGTATGCGAGAAAAATTCTGCGCAAAGGAATTCTGCGGGAACCATACATCTTCGATAAATGCGATAACTTCAAGTAGCCGTTGATGTCCTTCCCTATTATATGATCAACTCTATGATATGAATTACATTAAAAACGAACCAGTGCTTTCGACAAGCAACTAAATGTTTCTTATGTCTTCGACTCTATTTTTAAATTCCATCAAAATCGAATCAATACTTTTAGAGCCTCACAAACAAACAATTAAATCTTTCCTATTTATAATAATGTTACAGACAAATAAAACAGTTTTTTAACAAACGTTCTGGAAACTGACTTGATGAGTCACGGGCACTAGGGGCGAGCCTCGCATTGTCTGTTACTGTTAGTAATTCTTACATACAATGTATACTTAATTGCGCAAATAAAATAAATGGAACTCGATTGGTTGACCTTAATATCTATTATGTTGGTAAATAAAAATATGGACCAACTTAGATTAATAGGTTTATTGCAGATTTATACCTTTATCTGCTTAGCAGAATAATGGAACATTAAACTGCCTAAGGGCATGTTTCACCACTTCCTGATACGTGCTGGATAGGCTATCCACCACTTAAATTGACAGATAGACTATGGAGAATCTGTCAAAAAAAGTTGTGGATAGCCTATCCAACACCTTATCTGGAAATGGTGAAACAGGCCTTAAGTCTTAACTCTAAGTCCTACGGGACTTATTAAGTCCTAAGGGAATTAGACAGGACTATTTCAAGTAGCTTCTTCAACGTGTAAGACAAAGATAGCAACATTTTAACAATTTATTCTTCCTTTTTTAATAAGGGAGTAAGAGATAGAAGATTCGAGTGAATGATACGTCGTAGAGTGTAGACAATGTATCACAACTGTTCCCACTAACTGCACATAACTTATTCATACGACTAATTAGGTAATCCACGCTACTGACATGTTTATATGTTAAGGACATGTCCCTTTTTAGTAATTATTGAAATTGCGTTTCTTTATTATTAATTATTTTATATTATTTTTTATTGGAAAATCACAAAGCCCAACGGTAATCCATATTGTAAGTTAACCCACTTGCAGAGATCTAGGTTAAAGTAAATTTCAAAAATTATGTCGTATCTGTCGTAATTCGTGTTTACGAAAGAGACAATAATATGATACCAACTCATACCATCTCATACTTATGGATAACCACAAGTAGCCCTATGTAGATGAAGGTTTGTACATATCTCTTTGTATAATTCCTCTATGCCCTTACTAAGTTATAATATTATTGTAGGGCACACAGGCTAAACATGTTCTACAAAAGTTTCCGTGTTCCTTATTTGAAAACGACGCTATGAATAATTAATAATTTCTGATGATATCATTATTGTACAAAAACACTTCTATGATATTGCTTCATTAAAAACTTGCTCGGTCGTTTGAACAAGACATTCGATAAAAAGTCACAAAAAATTTGCCACTCACGCTCCTCGGTCAAAAATATAGGTACGAAGAAAAGCCATTAACCCCAATAAACAAGGTTACACGTTTTTTGCTCCATGATTTACTGAAAAGGATACATCATCTTATGAGGTTAATGCACCGTCAAATTTCAAAAAGTTGTGCACTAAACTAAATAGATTACGTCTTACTAATAATAAGATATACAGGCGTAATAATATTGTTATACAAAGTTTTGTCCTTGTCGGTCAACTATACTTTTCTTGCAAAGAACAAAACATTCATGGGCGCCGGCAGAAATAATTTCCAAGGGGTGCAGATTTTAGTTTTTCTTGTGTTCTTTTTCTTTTCACTTTTTACGAACAACAGTGACTGTCTATTTAGGTCCGTCGACATAAAACATTAGTGCCGAAACATTACGAACTATCCTTGTACGGTATGGTAATAGGGTTACAAAATGCTTTTTATTTCAATAATTCCTGTTGATCCCGAGATTACCAAGGGGTGCAAGTGCACCACCTAGCACCCCCTGCCGGCTGGTCTGTAAGAAATGTGCGTCTTTTTATTAGTGGGGAACTAACGTTTTTGAGTCAAACTTGTGTTCTTACAATAATTATTGTCTTTTCATTAGTAAATTAATTTAAAGAACCAACACTCCATTTTAGTGAAGGTTGAGCAATTTTAAAATTGTATGAAGAAAAGTTTTGTAAATCGTTTGTTTCATATCTATTCGGGTTAATGTAGAAAAGTAGGTTATGCCACTTGCTAAACAGCGACCTCATTTGTACCATCAGTTACCTACAACCTACGTCCACAATTGAAGATAGTGTTACGTGCTAGGGTTCTTTGGATTCGGAGAAAAAGACCTGGTGACTCTCTTAGAGACTTTATTCACAAACACTAGCTCACACTAATCACTGAGTCCAAACACTAAGCACTAGATCCAAATCACTGAGCACTATCACTGTCCTAGGTCGTAGCCGAGTCACTATCACAATCACAATCACTCACTATTGATCACTTGTTTTCGCTCCGAAGTCACCTCGAAGATAGCTCAGATCAAACTGAATTGCCGGCTCGACTGTCTGCGACTATTTATACGGGCCGGATCGAATCTCAGAAAATTCCGGAACATCCCAGAATAAACCCGATATGCGTAAACAAGTATCAGATATTTCTAGAAAGTACTCGTAGGTACATACACCTAGCGTCATCTAGTAGCGAGTAGGGGATTTACGTTGCCTGTGTTCCCTTGGTAGGTTCGCTGGCCTGACGCTAGATGGCACCACGTGTCCGTATCCGTAACACTACTCCCCTCTTAGAGATGCTCGTCCCGAGCATCATTGTTACTGCCGCGCCACGCTGTCCTGGTCTGCGGCCCCTTCACGTCAGCGCAAGAAGTACATTCGTGGCACCAATTCTGCACATCATCTCGCCAATGCAACCAGAAAAATCGTTCTCGCACTTTCCTTAGCATCCTCTTGACACCTAGATGACTCCCTGATACACCCTCATGTATCTCGCGGAGAACATCTGGTACTCTCGCCCTTGGGACAATGATCTGAAAGTAGAACTCTCTACCGTTAGCCCATTTCCGGTAGAGTATTCCGTTTTGAAGTATCAGGCTGTCCCATTGCTCCCAGTACGCCTTAGTGACAGCGCCAGTGGGTGCAACCTCACTCCAGATTGGTTTTACGTCACCGCGTTTCTTCCATGTGATGATGTGCCGAAGGTCATCATCTCTTTCTTGAGCCTTCCTCATAGCGTCATTTTCCAAGAGACCCAAAGTATTCGTCTTCGTTAGTCCGCTCCGTACCTGGGAGGTAATAGTTATCGGGGCTCTCTCCACATTGTCCAATACTCGCCACCTAGTCCTGGATTCTATTCGTTTCCCCTTATCCCGGGCAGGGGACGAAACTGCTTGCTTCCTCAGCTTTTCTATCTGTTCCTCGATCCTTTCCATCCTCGTCATCTGTGTCTTCTTCTGCGGGCAGTTGAGCTGAAGGTGGCCCCTCTCACCGCACTTATAGCACATGACTTCAAATCTTTTCCTCGTAGGAGCCCTAACCTCCCTGACTTCCGCAGCGACCTCGCGGATGTTATGGGTCTGCCGTATGTCACGCCGAACAGCCTCGACCTCCAGTGCATGCGCTAACGCTTCCTTCAGCGAGGTATGATGCCCAAGCCTTACTGCAGCTCTGACCTCCAGGTCTTTGATTCCGTCGACAAATCCTTGAACAATATTTGTGTCGACCATCTTGGTGTCAGCTCCTGGGTATGCCTTCCTGACGAGTTTTTCAATTTCCAACGCCCATTGTTGAAGCCCTTCTTCTGAGCGTTGGACTCTGTCACGCAGTTGGGCACGGAACACGTGCTCCAGGTGTCGCTCCCCGTATCTGGATTCCAGTGCCTCCATCAGGTCTTGGAACCCATTTCCCGTATGAGGCAGTGCCTCCAGGACCGACAAAGCTTGCCCTCTGAGCGCAACAATGAGAGCGGTCAGGCATTGTTCTTCCGTCCATCCGTTTACGGTAGCAATAGTCTGAAATTGCGTTCGATAAGCGTTCCAAGAAGTAGTGCCATCGTACGGCGGTACCTTTACTCTTGGCCCTTGTGCCACACCAGTTGCTCCATTAGACACCGTAACTCCCGTAGTTTCAAGGCGCACTACTCTCTTCTGCAGTTCAGTGAATCCGGTTTTCAAATTTTCCACAACCGACTCTAACCCGGTAACTCGTTCTTTCATTACGTCGACATCTTTTCGAAGCTTAGTCACAGTGTCACTAACATCCTTTATGGCCAGAAGCGCTTTCTCTTGGAGGTCCTTTTGTTGCTCTTGTGACTCTTGCAACGCGCCGAGCTTGCGGTCTTGTGACTCTTGCAATGCGCCGAGCTTGCGGTCTTGTGACTCTCTCATTGCCTGAATTTCAGCCTTTTGAGAATCTTGCAAAGCCTGAATATCAGCTCTTTGCAGCTCTATTAATTTAATTAAACTTTCCAATTGAAGAGCCATTTGAGGGGCCGTAGAAACTACGGACGTGGCAGGATGGATGGAGCTAGTCGACGGAGCCTGAGCAGGCAGGGCCCAGTGGGCGGGGCCAGTGGGCGTGGCCTGAGTGGGCGTGGCCTGGTGGGCGGAGCCGGTGGGCGTGGCCATGTCCAGAGTGGGCGGGGCCTGGGGGGCGTGGTCAGTGGGCGGGTCCCGGTGGGCGGAGCCAGTGGGCGTGGCTTCACCCGAAGTGGGTGGAGCCTGGGGGGCGTGGTCAGTGGGCGGAGCCTGGTGGGCGGGGCCAGCGGGTAGGGCCTGCCCCGCAGTGGGCGGAGCTTGGTCCCCAGTGGGTATGGCCTCCGCAGCTCCACCGCCAACTCCTCTCTCGAAGTCAATGGCAGCAGCTCGCTGCGCCCTTGTCCTGACACTCCCCTTGAAGTCCTCTCTCGGAGTCAATGGCATCTCCAAATCTCACTTCCGACACCAGTTGTTACGTGCTAGGGTTCTTTGGATTCGGAGAAAAAGACCTGGTGACTCTCTTAGAGACTTTATTCACAAACACTAGCTCACACTAATCACTGAGTCCAAACACTAAGCACTAGATCCAAATCACTGAGCACTATCACTGTCCTAGGTCGTAGCCGAGTCACTATCACAATCACAATCACTCACTATTGATCACTTGTTTTCGCTCCGAAGTCACCTCGAAGATAGCTCAGATCAAACTGAATTGCCGGCTCGACTGTCTGCGACTATTTATACGGGCCGGATCGAATCTCAGAAAATTCCGGAACATCCCAGAATAAACCCGATATGCGTAAACAAGTATCAGATATTTCTAGAAAGTACTCGTAGGTACATACACCTAGCGTCATCTAGTAGCGAGTAGGGGATTTACGTTGCCTGTGTTCCCTTGGTAGGTTCGCTGGCCTGACGCTAGATGGCACCACGTGTCCGTATCCGTAACAATAGTTTACAAGCGTTGACCTCTGACTTACACTAGACTGCCTTTTTTGTAATTGGGGCAAAACTTCCCAATCGTTAGTACTATTGGTAGTACCATCATCGTTCAAAAAAAAGGAATGCCAGTAATAGAATTTTCTTTAATATGTAGATACTTCTTATGGAGCGTTCAGACGTGTTCTGCTGAAGCGTGTGAAAAAACACGCGAGCTGAAACCGCGAGCGTAGAAAACGCGCACGTCTGAACGCACCCTTGCCCCTTAATTTGGAAAAAAGGGTGTTTCACTTTGGATTCACTAAACCTTTCAACTTTTAATTCGTCTTGTGCAGATACGCTTACAATACAGTGATATATTATGTCTACATTAAAAATAGCTTTTCAGAGTTCTTAAATCAGAAATCAGGATGTATATTTTACGTGCGTTTGACAATATAATATTTTATCATATATGCCTTCGTACACCTCGTTCGTGTTGTCATTGACACAGTATATCTGGGGTATGTTTTGTTTGGTGTGTTGTGTGACAGATAAGTAGAGTTACAGGTAAAGATGGGTAACGCCCACTGCCCAGGCATTTTGAGCGTTAATTAGAATTGGGAAAATGCGTTATGGGCATTTATGGACTTTCATGGGCATTTTGCTTTGCTCTCACATTTTTTGCTTATAGCAATAGTTCGTTTAATAGAACATATTATTAGATATTATAATTATATTGCCCATGATACATGTAGGTAGTAGTTATAGGTACGAATTACATCAATTGTGCCCCATAATTATATAAGCTTGTGCATTCGAAATGTAAAAGTCCAGTTAGAACCTCTGATATTATATTCGCGACTTGTATTCACTGTATTGAGTAACTGGAGTCTGGAACAATATAATAATATTCAATAGGTTGTGAACTTTCATTTACTACTAGACTCACAAGTCACAACATAATCACTAACAATACCGATACCCTTTATAAAATCTTCGTTACGGATCCTTTCATGCATAATATTTTATGATTAATTTATTCTTAGTTATTATAATATTTGTGTCGTGTTTAGGTTTAAACTTGGATCTGCCCGACATAATCGAATGTAATGAAAATTATGAAAACTATGAAGCTAACTGTATGGACGACTTGTGGAATAGCCAGGGTATATACTGTGTGATTATAAGTCGCATGAAAAACACTATAATGCCACGATTTCGCGAATTTAAGTTATCTTTTAATAGCAATACGTTCTTGGCTTGCTTTAGCACAATCATTCTATCCATTGCTGAAATCTGTGGAGTATGTTAAAAGATGTTCACTTTATTTTTGGCTTTTGGTCTATGATGCGAGATAAATAAGTACTCACAAATCACAATACATGTTAAGTACTCCTTAATATAATAATATGCTTATTTAAATATACAAATAAATACTTTACGAGAATAAGACAATTCGAAATGGTGTTTCGAGGCCAAATTGTAATTTGTCATACTCTACATTTGGGTCGGCCAGCGGCCATCATTTTGTGCATAAGCAATTTGTTGTGGTAATGAGTCATTTGATAAACAAATTGTTAACCCTTTTAAAGTCCTAAAGATATTTCATTTTCCTTTTATTTAAAAAACCTTAAGTGGAAAATATCACTTTTTTTTTATTTGCGCAATCGTGGTAAATATTGGACAAAACGTTGGATTCTGTGATCAACAAATGTTGTATATTTTAATCACAAATCTAAAGACGATCATATCACATACAAGGCTTTGGTGTTTTGGTAGCAATATAGCACCAACAAATAGCATGCTATGATTAGTTTTGTGGTCTACAAGCAATGCAAAAAAATATGCCAAAAATGTGCTTATGTTATCAGTAAACAATGTGTTAACTCCTTGCTTACAAAATAAACTTGTAATATTTACAAGTAACCTCAAGTAACTCTGAGTAAGGTAAAAACCTACTAATCAAAAATGCTCTAAAGCAAATGTACAGGGCCGTTTCACAACCTTTGCAAATTGAGAAATTTTGTGGCTGTTTACTGTATAATGAGTGGCAAAGAGAAAATATTATGCAAATGAACTCAATTTTCAGAACATTTTGAAACAGACCGCTGGTTAATACTGTATACAGATTATATTAGATTTTTTATTATTTAAATGTGTTCGATTTTTAAAATCTGAATTGTTCAACAGAAACGAATTCGAACAACGCAATACCGACGTCGAGCGTGGCGCGCGCGCCCGCCGCACCCGCGCCCGCGCAGACCGCGCCGCCGCAGACCAGAGACACCAAGAAGACACAACCCTCCTCATCCAGTGAGTCCACAGACTATATTTACTGCCTTGTAGAACCACCGTAGATTTTTTAACGGAAAGTTAAACGGTAGTTTAAAAACAAGGTGATATGTAGTGAGGTTTAAAATAACGTGACTTAAAGTTAACTCTAAGCAACACCCGTCACTTGCTAGAGTTAACTTTAAGTCACGTTAATATACATCAACGTGACCTAACCTTGGCAGCTCCAGGTGTCGACATACCGCTTACGCATTAGGTTAGCTTAGTTAAATTAGGTTAAATGTAGGTTTACCTAATGTAATTTTACTTGTTAAAGATTCAACTTTTCTCACCTGGAAGTGTTAGGATTTAGGAATAATGACGAATTGAGGCGCTTTTTTAGGGTTCCGTACCCAAAGAGTAAAAACGGAACCCTATTACTGAGACTTCGATGTCTGTCCGTCTGTCCGTATGTCTCCAGGCTGTAACTCAAGAACGATAATAGCTAGAGAGTTGAAATTTTCACAGATTATGTATTTCAGTTGCCGCTCTAAGAACAAATACTAAAAACAAAATAAATTAAATATTTAAGGGGGGCTCCCATACAACAAACGTGATTTTTCAAACATTTTTTGCTCGGTATCAATGATAACAACAGGTAGGCACTTGAAATTTTCACAAAGGCCTCAATTATATGTGGACTTTAATAATTAGTATAAATAATATTTAAATAAAATAAAAATTTAAGGGGGGCTCCCACACAAAAAATACAATTTCTGGCCTATTTTTGCTCTATAGCGGTACGGAACCCTTCGTGCGCGAGTCCAACTCGCACTTGGCCGATTATTATTTATTTTGAGTGTATTCAGGAACGCACTTTATTTGAGGCAGAATAACTTTAATTCTCTCTCGACACAGGCCAAATTCTTGATATGGGTTTGAGTTTGACCTAGACCCCTTTTAAGATGAAAAAGGCAATATCAATCTTGTCAGACAATCTGCGCTCTTATCAGAGTTCAGATCAACATTTTTGTTGTATCATTGCGGGGTCATCGCCGATCTACCTCTGAAGTCAATGCACTCTTTGTTAGTCGTCACACCAATATGAACACAGCCGTGCCAGCAAAATTTATAAACCTAAAGTAAAAAAAAATGTATTAAAAAAATGGAAACCGACTTCCATTGTAAAAACAATCGTAATATGAACTAAAAAGTATTAAATAACTCTTACTCTTTAATAGTGCCTTTTTCAGAATTTGTCTAAATCTCAACTATTTCTGTACATACTACAGTCTTCATTATTTTGAAGTCGGTACCAGCTAATTTAATAGTGAGTTCAGTAATGTCAGAATATCTGAACTTTTGGGACTGGTACCGACTTCAAAGTAATGAAGACTGTAATATGTACAGAAATAGTTGAGATTTAGACAAATTCTGAAAAAGGCACTATTAAAGAGAAAGAGTTATTTAATACTTTTTAGTTCATATTACGATTGTTTTTACATTGGAAGTCGGTTTCCATTTTTTTGTTAAAAATAATAATTTCACTCTTTTTAGTGTTGTCTACAAAATAAGGCTTTATGCGTAAATAACCAATATGAATGTTAACTATTCAGTACATTATGTTACTGTAAGCAAAATTGTGGCAAATGCTTGCAGTTATCTAAGCGATGCTGCAATTTCCAAACTTTTATCTATAAAGGTTCAGGAGTTCTGTTCAGTGCCTTTGGACCAAGAGACACCTTTGTATGAAATTTCTCTTATTCGTAATATATGTTTAGCTTACTAGAAACAACATTTTAACCACTATGAGCGTTTTGATAAATTTCAAGGATTTCCCTTGATTGCTCATAGATCCCATCATCAGCTCGACACCACTTTTGTAATTGTTATACAAAATTAAGATTATTTCCTATACAACAACACGAAAATTTCGAAAATCGGTCCACAAACAGTAAAATCATCGTCAAAAACATCTGCTTCGATGCAAAATATCACGAAAAGTACCAATAATTGGGTCATAGTGTGATGACCATGGTATAATTATAGTTGTGATGATGATGATTAATCAAATTGATGTATTGGCTTATGCTTTCAGTTGTTTAACTAATCAAGCGTCACCTGCCGATAGTCGGCACTGGGGAATGGCGTGAGTGCGACGCGCGAGTGGTTAAACAACGCCGAAATCCCCGAACCTGTACCTATAAGCATTCAAAAGTTCTGTTCGGTACCTTCGGATCCAGGGTATAACCTGGTGCTAAGTCTTACTTTTTGGTAGCATTTACCTCGAATGCTTCAGAAAAAATCGAAATCACTATACGTTTCCATACAAATTTCAAGGACTCCCCTCGATTTCTCAAGGATCCCATCATCAGATCACCACTTTTGTGAACATGGTACCAAATTCGAGTTAAACCCTATACAACACAAAAACAATTTTTCAAAATCGGACGACAAACTGCTGAGTTGTCGAGGAACATACGAAAAAAAAAAGATACATACAGCCGACTGCCGAACGTATTACCTCCTCCTTTTTGGAAGTCGGTCAAAAAGAACTAAAATCCGGTCGCTGTATAAAGATTTTAAACGAGCCCAGTACGTTGCTATCTCAGCCTTTATGCCACCTGTGGAAACGAATGAAAGAGACAAAGAGCTTTAGGCCTCGTTTAACATTTCTCTATAGACCGACCAGACTTTATACAAAAAAATTGCGCGGAAACTGTACATTTTCCACAACACCTACGTATGTCATTTTCCGACTCTCAAATATGAAATTTCATATAATATCGGTTCAGTCGATCAAGCGTGAATAGACAGATGCATCTTCGCATTATTTAGTAACAATATTATCATAAACATTGAAGAATAAAGTCATTTTTTATTTCTTTCTACGCATTTAATTTACATTATTTGCAATGTTAAGTGTTACTGCAAAATAATGAACCATATCGGTATCGAGGAAACGTGTATCCTAGAAGATAAAACAAAGTCGTAAGCACTAATTATGTAAATAATTGCCAACCGCCAGATAACCTCGCGTCCCGCTTCCAATATGTAACTTATATAACAGATAACGGTTAATTTATATAAAAAAAACAGTGGCTTTCCGGAAGTGGCGACAGAAGTCAAAATAACGAGCGAGCATGTGATCGGCTTATCGTAACCATAAAGGTAATATACCTATCTAACTTTATGATCGTAACCATAAAGGTAATATACCTATCGGAATAGAGAAACAATCCCGAGCTGTCAAGCTTAACCAAAATTTGATTTACATCTGTGTATACAATTATGTTTACGTGTGCGTGTCAGTGATGTACAAACATCTTGTAATTCGACAAAATATCGATCATGGAATAATAATTGTATGATTTTTATTATATGATACACATATTTAATACATATCCATGACCCAGGAACTTTATAAACTTTTTGTTCCGTCGGGGGGACTCGAACCCGCGACCTCCGGCTTGAGCTACCAACGTGCTCACCACTGCGCCACGGAGGTCGTCAATTGTAAACAAAATAAAATGGGATAAAATAAAACTGCATAGATATATAATAAAATTGTAATTTTGAAGTAAAATGTGACTTTTCTTCAAAATGCTTGCCGCATAATTGCATGAAGTTTTCTTCGGAGTCCAGTTTGGACGGTTAATTATTTTAAGCCATGAATTTCTGGTATCCAGGTCAGCAGAAAATCTGAAAAATTGGCCAAGTGTAAGTCGGACTCGCGCATGAAGGGTGACCGGTTTCAACCGGGCATTTTCTAAAACCCGACACGATACGACACGACATGACGTCATGACACGATTCGACACGACAGGTTACGGTCCGTGACAATATCAGTACACGACACGACACGACTTCACTAGACCCTATTAATTTTCAATTCACTCTCAATGAGCCCTTTTATTTGATGCCCATCTTGCAGAAGTGCTTTCAACTATTCCCCTATCTTGGATGAGCAGCCATATTGGATGTAGAATGACATTACATCTGTGGAAATTTCAGAAGTCTATTACTATTATAGTGGTTCTTGTTATACAGCCTGGACACAGAGAGACGGACGGACGGGTGGACAGACGGACAGGCAACGAAGTCTTAGTAGTAGAGCGGGCTGCGGAACCTAGGACTTTGGGTGCGGAATCTTAAAAACGATGAATTATGTATGATAGTATATTAATATACTTAAACTAATTATAAACTACGGATGAGTATGTTATCATTTCAACATTCCTAGATAATTAGTATACTTAACTAAAAAATATTTTCATATCGATACAACTTATCGATAAATTGATGCAGCCCTAGTGTAAAATATATGAAAATTGTTTACACAAAATATCCTTAAATTGTGCACCAAGGCTAGTCAAGTTATGTTTTCCATATAATGAACCCTTTAAAGAAGTGAGTTATCAAAATCAATACCAATAACTCGTAGGGAATTGGCAAAAATAAACTTAAAACTAGACCCTGTCGATGTAGAATAATTCACCTGTGAAATGAATATTTGTCCGGGTTTTTTCGATGTGTGGATCCAGAATCATTCCACAAACAATTAACCATGTTTCTAGAGCAGTATTTCTAAAAACTATTCATTATTTAACTTAAAATCACAATTTTTCTGAGAGCCCAAATTGACAACGATCGGCCCAGGGGCAGACAGACTGTCAAACAGATGAAAAAAAAGCTATGCAACCTCAAATCACGCTTCTCTTTCTACCACGCAGTGTTACTGATAGTGACATCTCGCTTGCTCAGGCCTTTGTTTCTCTATTCCGATAGGTATATTAACTTTATGATCGTAACGCGTAGGTTTCGGAATCACTTTTTCAACTTCAATTGGTTTCTGACAAAAAAACAGACTTAGGGCCTGTTTCACCACTTTCTGATAAAGTGCCGAATAGGCTATTCACAACTTTTTTGACGTATTCTCCATACTTGATCTGTCAAGTTAATTGGTGGATAGCCTATTCGTCACTTATCAGTAAGTGGTGAAACAGGCTCTAACTAAAGAAATGTTCATTTTAACAGTCAGCCATCGCGGCCCGCGGGTCCCACCCTTGGTAAAGAGCGCTTGGCGTAAGGATACTTTTGTTATTATTCATAAACTAGATGATGGCCGCAACTCCGTTGCGCCAAAATTCGTTTATCGCGTGGGAACCGTACATTTTTCCGGGATAAAAGTATCCTATGTCCTTTCCCGGGACTCAAAGTATCTCCATGCCAAATTTCAGCAAAATCGGTTCAGCGGTTTGGGCGTGAAGAGGTAACAGACAGACAGACAAACAGACACACTTTCGAATTTATAATATTGGTATGGATAAAGTAACCTTTATTAATGAATAATTGAAACTTGAAAGGGGCACGAAGTTCGTCTAATAGTCTACCCATATGCGTCCTGCATTTATGCAACAATCTTATGCAGTAGAAATAAAAAAAAACTGTTACCTCTACATTTTGTCACGAATCGTTCTCAATTTATATGGGTTATCTATATGTTTATTTCTGTAGTATTTCGGTGGTTATTTTTAGCGCTCTATTTTTGGGCTTGTTGGCACGGGCACCATGTCCTACTATTTCATCATTCTCTATGATCTTCGGTATTTGATTTTATTGTAAATTATAAATTATTTCGTTAGTTACAAAACTAATATGATTTACTGCTTAAATATTTCGCAGTTTTGAATATTTTATTTAGTTAAGAAGCGTGACGTCAATTTTACTAATATTTTAATTTTTATTATAGGTACGCGTCCTTTCGCGTCCTCTCTTAATAAAATAATATCCTCTGCATGAAACTATTTTTAATTTTTCCTTAACGAAGGGTTATAAATTATTTAGGTTTATTTTAATAAGTCACTTTTTGTTACTGCTATAAAATGTATCTTTATTTAATATGTTATAAATCGGTTAACAGCTATAAATATTGCAGATAATGATTATGAATGTTCTCGATTAATTTTATTATAAATTGTAAATTATTACAATTTAAATTTAATTGTCATTGCGTTGCCGATTTGATTTCTATATTTTTATTTATTTTAAAAACCAATATTATAACATCATGAACTTATCATGAATGAAATAAAAATTCCTATATTAGCAATTTTTACCTGATAGTTGATACCAATAAGTTACAAGCATTTTTTCATCAAATCTCGCTAGTCCTACTACCAAATGTTCAATATTCTTTTTCTGTCCCAAGTCCCAACCATAGTGCGTAATTAGAAAAAAATTTTTCTAATTTAAAAAGGAATTATAATATGTTGTCAACACTACAAGAATCATGCCCAATATATTTTTATCTTTATTTACCTTTAAGTAGCCCGTCCTACCCCAATATTATTCTAATGATGTGTGTATGATTCACAGCGGAATCTGCGGATCTGCTGTGGGCTGGCGCGGAAGACTTCGTGGTTGTGGAGGCGGAGAGCACCGGGTCGGACGGCTCGCATACTTCCGGTTCCGGCTATGAGGCGGCGCCGCGCCCGCGCTCGCTCGCGCTAGTCGCCCCGCCCCCCGCGCCGCCCGAACACGCCCCGCCCGCACGGGTACGTACCTGGGACCGTACCACGGAACCGTTTTGAGGCTCAAACAATCGTACGGGAATGCTGCGTCCTACTCTAACAAACGAGAAATGACGTTGTTAGAGTAGGACACGGCATTCTTGTTCGATTGTTTGAGTCTCAAAACGGTTTCGTAGTAGGCTGTAGGGCGTAGGTCTCCAGACACATAGTATATAGTGTATATGGATTGTATGGTAGAGATATAGTTTTGTGTAGCTTGTGAATTGCTAGTTACTTCGTTTCAATTCATTTTGATCCAAACTGAAACGCGTTTTTTTTTTATTATACACTAGGACCTAGGTGGTTGGTTAATAAGATTTTTGTGGCACATTCATGTGAATTGAAACGAAGTGACCGTGATTATACATAGATAATAATATTTTAACTAATGAAGCATTTGAAATTAATTAATTTAAATTACTAAATTAAATCAAGTATGTATTTGATTCCAACTAAAGTGTGTGAAAGTAATTGCTTTTACCTAACAGATTTTATATTTTTGTAGAAAGCTTAAATTAATTTTCACTTTTTACATTCAATACTTACCTACATTTTCTATTGCACTAGGCACATAATATTTTAAATGACCAATATTTATTACAAATCTCACGTAGCGTATCATAGTTTAGTGATCGTTGTGGAATAATCGAAATATTGTCACTCTAACAGAACCCCATAAGCGTGGCGTCGAACGTGCCTCGCTCGCAACCGATAGACGTCCTCCGATCCAACCACAATCGAAACACGAACAATATCGGCTCACTATCACCACCCACGGTGAGTTGCCTAGTTTTATTCACCGACACCGAAGTTTTGTTAACATCTTATTTAATTTACATTGATTCAGCGGGCTACAATTAAGCGTCTACACAGACGGACTGCATTTCAACTGCAATCCAACTGCAAATTGCAGTTCAAGTGCAGTTTGAATGCAGTTGACACGACTGCAATAGAACTGCAGACCAAACAGTTCACACGACTGCACGCCGACTGCAACTGAACTGCAATCTGACTGCTCGTTTGGTTTGCAGTTCTATTGCAGTCGCATTGCAATCATGTCAATTGCATTTAAACTGCACTTGAACTGCAATTTGCAGTTGGAATGCAATTGAAATGCAGTCAGTTTGTGTAGACCCCAAGGGCTAGGCGACACTACGCTGCAGCGAAACGACGTGATACGTCACGTACCGTATGCCTGAGGTTGTGACGCGTAGCTTCGCTTCCGAAGAATGTTATGTGGCCGCGACGTGTCGTGACTCGTGTCGCTCGGCTGCAAGTTGCAACGTAGTGTCGCTTTGTGCTTACTTACCTTGATATGCAAAAAAAAGTACAAACTGCTGGAAACTTAACATGTCTAAATTGTTATAATGCTGATTTGCCACCCGAAACTAAATATTTTTAAATCAGCTGTATCAATGTATCAATGCAAATGCTTGGAATTGGAAGGTAGCAAAATATTTGTCCTTTCAACTTTCTAAATGTCGATTCGCTGATTTCAGGTGCCGTTCACAATGGGGACTCCCCCGTCGACGCGTCGACGCAGCGCCTCCGGGAGTTCCCCGCCGCCGTCGCTGTGGCAGGTCTCGCCCACCAATGCCAGCCCACTGCGTAGATCAGGTACCAACTTATTTTAATATTTAATGTGTATCTACACACACGGGTCCCGCGGCAACAAGACGTATCAAAAAGTGCCCAAACATGTAAAAAGTATTTTATTTAGACTTTTGAAAAAAGTTTTGTTAAGTTGTATCTATACGCCCTAACTCACGAAGACGCCACTGCGATGCCCCCGGTTACGTATCTAAATATTTTGTTTTAAAATGTTTGTTAACGAAACGAGCCAAGTGCTATGCATCTTGCCATACACTTCAATTAAATACGAAAAGTCAACGATTGCATCAATGAAATATAGGCAATATGAATCTATCATCTGTCAGCTTCCAGCATCAATCACCATCAATCGACCAATGAAACCTTAGCGTTGTTGATGTGTAACAATATAGAATTAATATTAGAACGAAGTTCCTTATCGCGCGTTGCGAAAGGGGGCTAGACGGTAAAAGTTGTAACGACACGACACTTTTTGCCACGGAAATAGATCAAGATAGATACCGCATATTTATGTACTTCGCGGAGCGTGCGGTATCTATCTTGATCTAAGTCTGTACTTTTTGCTATAGTTGTAGCCGTCAGGCGTGCGCGTGTTTCTCTCCATATCTCTCTCTCTCTCTATCTCTCAGAAAGCAAGCCAGTTATGATTTTTTTTATAACTTTGTTCCATCCGGGTGTCCCTTGACACCTCTCAAGTTTTTGATTAATAACCGTTTTGTTTTAACTTGCAGGGTCGTCGCCGCCGGTGTCTCTGGCGTTGAAGGCGAGCGGCGAGGCGGCGTCGCCGAAGCGCGGCGCGCTGCCCGACGCGCTGCTCCGCCCGCTCAAGCTGCACGACCCCCCCGTCTACATACCGAACCTGCAGGAGGAGACCATACTAGCCGTATGTATTACGGTTTCACTACTTTTTTTTGACAAAGTCCGATTATTAAAAAATCTTCACAATATACAGTGTGTTTGTGTAAACATCGTTGTCCTTGCAACCATCAAATGAGCCCATCAAAATGAACAACTTTTTCTATGAGAACAATGCTAGGAAATTAAAAAAAAAAGCCGTCTTCATACCCATACGGGTGCCCGGATCGGCAATTTGTATGAGTATGAAGACAGATTTTTTTTAATTCCCAGCATTGTTCTAATAGAAAAAGTTGTTCATTTTGACGGGCTCATTTGATGGTTTCAAGGACAACGGTGTTTACACAAACATCTTGTATATTAATTATTGTTTATCCCTTTTAAATATATTATCGTAACGTAAATATAGAAAATGATAGATATGATTATTGATTATAGTTTGTGCGTTTTAAGATGATATGGGTGACAGTTCTCATATTCCTTGCTACGGATTTTTTTACAAGAAAACAAAAAAAAACAGTGTAATAAATTATATTCCATCTACAAAAATAAATGTTTCCTATAATTATAAATGAATAAAAATGAAAAGTTGCTAAATACTAACTTATTAATATAAAATTATAAATATTAACTGTGAAATAGGAGTATGAAATTATTGATACGAAAACATTTGAAAAATGTCAGATACATGAAACGGAACTTATGTCAATAGAGATTGCCACTGTTGAATCGAAATCAAATCGATAAAAAGGGCGTTCATCTTAAATCGCCGGCGCGACTGTGAAACGTCAGTACGAAATCGATAATTTCGATTGCAATTCCTTTACGAAGTGATTCGATATTTTTTTAATTATCGAATAATTTTTTTTGGTAACTTCCCTACTATTGTCAATTATTATGTGTCACGCATATCATCTTAAAACGCACAAGGTATAGTATACATAATCTGTATTTGAGAACTTGAGAAACATAGTTCAAGAAACATACGCCCCAAATAGAAATCTTATGCACGCCACCTTCGATGCTTAGAAACTTCTGCCCTATTATACAAGGTCCCTCCCATGTTAGCTTTGACGTCACAAAAATATAACTCTATAAATGGAAAACATAAACACCCTGAGGCCTAAAGACTAAAGTATTATCACTTAGGTTTGTTACATCCTGTATAGTTGTTGTCTACAGCACTACATAATTCCAGGAGGAGCACAGCAAAGTATTCTCTCAGCTGAACTTTGTGTTGATGCTGGCGGAGCTGCTGTCCGACCTGGCCGTGTCGTGCGGCGCGCCCATCGCAGCGCTCATGGACGCTTCCGACGGTACGTTGTTAGCTTACTGTTAGCAGTTAGAGTAAAGCCGCATTGATATGTTATGGTGTCGCTCCAATGTTTCAAAGTCAAAGTCAGACAATTTAAAGGGCACTGATTTAAAGGGGCGGTTGTAAATTGCAGTTTTGGTAAGTTAAAAATTATAAATGGCACGTTTAATAACTAGTTTAGCAGCTAAAACTAAGCTGTAAAGTAAACAAAAATGAGTAGTAAAAAATAATGAAATGGATAATTGAAAACATTATTGAACAGCAAAATAATTAAGTGAGCAGTAAAAATTAATGAATGAGCGGTTACGTGTGGGCAGTAACAAATCGGAATTTATCAGTAAGAAATCTCATTCTAAGCAGTTCGTTAAACAATGAGGTGGTAAAATATAATAAAATCGGCCAAGTGCGAGTCGAACTCACCCATGAAGGGTTCAGTACTGTTTTAAAGCGAAAGTATAAGACGGTCGCCGGCTGCTGCCGCAGCACGCTCGCTGCGCTCGCTGCGCTCGCTCGGCTCCCTCTGTGTTGTGGTCTAAGTTCTAACCTAACCTAACCTACTCTTGGACTTTCTGGATTGTGTTTGTTTTGACGGGAGGATGCGCCTCCCGAGCCCTCCTTTCGTTTTCCGTGGTTAAGTAGGCTTTCTGTTAAGTCGTTATCGAACCGCTCATTCCATCATTTTTACCACTCATTTGTTTATCGAACCGCTCATTCCATCATTTTTACCGCTCAATTATTTTTTTATTAGTGTCCATGTTTCACAGTCACAATAATTTATCAACCGCCATAAAATTAAATAACTGCTCAATATTTTTTTCAACTGATCATCATAACATCTCAAATATTTTAATAACTGCTCAAAAAATTAGTTCCCAATTTAAAGTCGCCACAACGCGTACAAGGTGTTATAATACTATACGCTGACGTCATAATGCATCGCAATGCGTGATTCAAATTTTCACAAAATTATAAATACATAATAATAATTGATGACAGATGATATGAATAAATGAGCGATGATATTTACTCATTTTTTCCCTTAGATTTGGACAAACCTTGCGACTTATGTACTTCATCACCTGCCCAATATACTACACTACACATAAAATGCCTCCTCCACCGGAGTCCGGTCCTAAAGCGGCATTTTTAACGTGACAAAGTCTTATAATTCGATGGGGCCGGCTGCGCGCACGAAAAAACATGACGCAATATGCGGCGTTACCTCGCTCTGAGGCGTTCCATTTAAGGCTATGACGTTGTCACGTTCAACTATCGTCAGTAAACCGACTTTACAGACAACCGAGTTCGAGTCGAGTTCGAGTTCGACACAAAACACTACTCTCCAACCGTCGTTTTTTTTGTTAGTTATTAATATTATGTTCTTCCACTCCCGTCTTAATTATTAAAGTATTGTTATAATATTTTGTTATCTATATCAGAAGTAGCCACACAAATATGTATGGTATACATGTTACAGAGCGGTCACACGAGAGCGTGCGTCTGGGTCTGTTGGTGCAGGCGATGCAGGCGCTCGCGGCCGGCCTGCGGCTCGCCACCGCCCACTACCGCGCCCGCACGCTCCAGCCCACGCCGCAAGTGCGCTCCGGTACGTATGCATTGTAGTACCATCGACTACGAATAATAAAAACTAAGGAAACGTAACTCCCATACTATTACCATTTAAAATTTGGTTCCTTTCGCACTGTCATGTAACGTCAGCCTTTATACCGCTCAAGGCCACCTAAATATTGTCAAATGTATTGAAAAGTGTATGTTTTGTGACGGAGTTACTCTTCCTTAGTTTTTATTGTTCGTAGACCATCGAAGAAAATATTATGAGTGCTATTTCCTACGAATAATAAAACAAACTAAGGAAACGTAACTGCCATACTTCAATCGTTTTGAATTCGGTTCTCAAGGTTGTTTTCGCACACTAAAATAATATGGCAATGGCTACAAAACACTACATTCAAATTGACAAAATAAAGCCGTTGACAATAATTACTGTCACGTCTATATTACACAAAATTCTTGCATATATTCGGGTCACATTTTGTAGAATTGGTACAAATTTACTCTTCCTTAGTTTTTATTATTCGTAGGCTATTTCAAATAGCATTTCTGGTGATAACCCAATCATCAATTACAATACTATATATTCGTCTTGTAACAAGCACTGTTATCACTAGAAATACTATTTGAACCTTTCAGCATAAAAATCAAATTTTTAGCAAATATTGATTTAGTATCGACTCAATACTAACATTTTTTTGTATCTAGAGTCTAGAACTCTAGACCGACGTTATGTAGTGATAAACTTTTTTTATATATTTTTTATACTTGTTATTGTAGTGGTCTCCCTCATGAACGGCAAGTACAAATGGATCGTGAACGAGTCGAGGCGGCTCCACGAGGCCGGCGTGACACCCGCACTCTGTGATAAAATACTTTACGAACATGCTATCGAGTTGGTAAGTTCCAAAGTCATTATTAAGCTTGGGACAGTTTAAGTTAATACGGGATTAAATATGTTCTGTTCTTTGTAGAGATTATACTTTGTATGAAATAAGACATGATTGATATTTTAATACAGAAATTTGGGTATATTAGCACGACACGTTGGGGTAAACCTACGAATAATAAAAACTAAGGAAGAGTAACTCCGTCAAAAAACTTGCTCCAAAATACTTGTCAAAAAAGTGTACCTTAGGTTCACTTTTCATACATTTGCAATATTTAGGTGACCTTGAGCAGTATAAAGGCTGACGTTACATGACAGTTCGAATGGAACCAAATTTAAAACTATATTATAGTTTGTTCGTTCTAAGATGATATGGGTGACAGTTCTCATATTCCTTGCTACGGAATTTTTTTTCAAAGAAAACAAAAAAAACCGGAATGTAATAAATTATATTCCATCTACAAAAATAAATGTTTCCTGTAATTGTAAATGAATAAAAATGGAAAGTTGCTAAATGCTAAGTTATTGATATAAAGTTATAAATATTAACTCTGAAATAGGAGTATAAAATTATTGTTACGAAAATATTTGAAAAATGTCAGATGCATGAAACGGAACTTATGTCAATAGAGATTGACACAGTTGAATCGAAATCAAATCGATAAAAAAGGGCGGCCATCTTAATCGCCGGCGTCACTCTGAAACAATAGTACGAAATCGATAATTTCGATTTCAATTCCTTTACGAGGTGATTCGATATTTTTCAATTATTCGATTAATTTTTTAGGTAACTTCCCTATTATTGTCAATTATAATGTGTCACGCATATCATCATAAAACGAACAAACTATAGTATGGGAGTTACGTTTCCTTAGGTTTTATTATTCGTAGGGGTAAACAAAGTAATATAAACAGTCCAAACAGCGTTTTTTTTGTATAATATCTGTCAATTAAAGATGAGTAAGTATTATTATTTTCTTTTCCAGTGTCAGATGGCGGCCATCGAGGAGCTGTTCGGCGACGTGAAGGAGTGCGAGCGGCGGTACATGTCGGCGCAGGTGCTGCTGCACTCGCTGGTCCAGCGACACCCCCTCCACCCGCACCACCGCACCACGCTCTCCAAGTGTAAGTACACTCACTACATGGAGCTGTTCGGCGACGTGAAGGAGTGCGAGCGGCGGTACATGTCGGCGCAGGTGCTGCTGCACTCGCTGGTCCAGCGACACCCCCTCCACCCGCACCACCGCACCACGCTCTCCAAGTGTAAGTACACTCACTACATGGAGCTGTTCGGCGACGTGAAGGAGTGCGAGCGGCGGTACATGTCGGCGCAGGTGCTGCTGCACTCGCTGGTCCAGCGACACCCCCTCCACCCGCACCACCGCACCACCGCACCACGCTCTCCAAGTGTAAGTACACTCACTACATGGAGCTGTTCGGCGACGTGAAGGAGTGCGAGCGGCGGTACATGTCGGCGCAGGTGCTGCTGCACTCACTGGTCCAGCGAAACCCCCTCCACCCGCACCACCGCACCACGCTCTCCAAGTGTAAGTACACTCACTACATGGAGCTGTTCGGCGACGTGAAGGAGTGCGAGCGGCGGTACATGTCGGCGCAGGTGCTGCTGCACTCGCTGGTCCAGCGACACCCCCTCCACCCGCACCACCGCACCACGCTCTCCAAGTGTAAGTACACACAATATTACTTGAACCTTTTTTTCCGTTTGGGGAATGCGTTTACGCATCTCCGGGGAGGACCACCGAGGTATGTGGGAGTCCCCGGGGCGGACGTAAGAGACGCACCCGCGCCTACCCACTCAAACCCCAACAGTGTTTCTGCTCCTGAAGGTGGGACTACGGGAAACGCGTTATACACGACCGCAGTCCACATTACGTAAACCTGCGTTGCCAAGAATGTGTTTTAAGATACCACTTAGCGTTATAGTAAAAGCCAAGCTTTCGTAATTTTATTACGAAAGCCTGGTTTTTGTCTTAAGTTTTTCTGTACATGTAAAAATTAAGATTTATACTTTTACGAAAGTTCACCGCTACAACTTGATACCTCCTAAAGCAATCACAATCGAAACTCGATAGCCGATCGTTCTTACCTTTACAGGGACATGTGCAACAAAATTTCAGGCGAATAGAATACTATTGGTTGTCAAAACACATGCGTCACAACGCAGTTCTGGTGAAAATTTCTTAAGAATGTTTTTAGGAGTTTGTGAATTGTGTGAATTATTAACTAAATTGTTAATTTTTAATTGCAGATCGAGATGCTGTACAGAGGCGATTAAATTGTCTTAAGGGTCCAAGAAAAATTATGGACGTTAAATTAGAAGCTGGGATCTCATAATGGATTAAGTCATTATTATTATTATTAAACATAAGTACACAACGTAAAAATGAGAAGTGATTTTATTTTGTTTGCAACAAAATGACTCAAAAGTGATATAAAACAATAAAAAGTGAATTAAAAATAAAACGTGAATGAAAAACGAACTTTAAACAGAGAATGTGTAGCTACGAAGATTACCAGAGATTGCAATAGTGAGTTATATTTTTTTAAATGTATGTAGATATGTATTGTAGCGACATCGTAGTGTGTTGTAGAATCCAAGTAGAATCTTAAATTTTAGTGCGGAGATTTTATTGGAGCTTTGACAAATCACATGTAGATTAGAATATGTCAGAAATTAAAAAGGTTGTATTTTTATTTCTATGTGGAACTCGGTCCGGATTTCGAATGTGTAGGATGGCCATGATTGTGTCGTAAGAATTGAAAAAGTACATAAATAATATAAAAAATAAAAACAAAAAAATATAGGTTAGATAATGTAGAATGATTTTGCAAACTTATCTCATGATGTATTAATTAACATTTAATTATTACCAATGTAGTGTGTTGTGTAAAGTGTAAGACGTTATATCTCAACATGAACATGCTAGAGATCTCATTATCGACCAATAACAATATGGCATTTTTAGGTTAAGAAACAAATTATTTTATTTAAGTAATTTTATTTCTAGACAAATTGTTTAAAATTAGTTTGTATGTATTGTCTAAACTTATAAATCATATTTTAATTGCCGAATTGTGATCATTGTGTATTATCCTTTCAGAAATATCGTTGAATGCTTTACCGGAATAAGAATAAAGACTGTTGTATTATAAAAATATTTTTTTGTTTTAATAAATCTTATTTCAACATCATCGTTATCTTATTTCAAATCTATTTTAATATCGTAAGTCCTATTTAGAGAAAAAATAAAACTGCACAAGATCTTAGCATTACATTTCTTTAATTTATTATTAATGAGACAATCAAACATTATTTATTCATCTAATATTGTATGAACATACCAGTGCCTTGATTTAAATACTTGTACGGCTTCATTCTGTTACGACCTCGAACAGCTTGAATCATAATTTTATCTGGGGGGAACTCACTGGTTCCTGTAGTTTCCAGCAATATATCCAGACAAGTTAGTAATTTAGTGATTTGTGCAGACAACATATTAGGCATTTTCTCCTTGATTCCACAATTAGTGTTGATAATTCTCTCAATGTCCCTGATATCATCGTTTGTTCCACCATGATGTGTGCCATTCCAGTGCAGAGTGAGAGAAAATAAGGATGCAGTCTTTGGGTAGTCACTGCTTACAGCTACGAGAGCCACTAGCTTAGCAGATTGTCTAGTAATAATTGCCCTGTAGAGCATATTCTCGGAGTTGACCAAACCTTCAGATATCAAAAATGATGTGGAAGGAGCCTGACAATATTCTTGCCAACCGATTGACTGCCATTGAGTCAAGGAGCCCAAAAGTCTACTGGGTCCCATCTCCTTCACTGGTAATATTTTGCCACATTCGAGATCTTGTAGTTCCCTCACTAAATCCATTCTTGATGTCAACCTCTTTTTTAAGGTAAAGATGAAGTTTTCCACAGTTGCCACACTTAGGCTCTGGCAGGGTTGAACAGGTTTACTGAATTTCTGATCTTCACCCACAACTGACATAAAATCTAGGCCACACATTCTCTGGGCCCATATATAGGGTCGACCAACTTCAGGTATAAAGTGCTGAAACTCTTGAGTCACACCAGCAGCGTTCAATAAATAGGTAGTGGCTGGATGTGGGGAGTCATTACCATTATCTTGGGGATACAATTCATGAAGTATACTGTCTCCATTCAACACATCTGCAGCAGAAACCCCAGTGATAGGTTTCGACAGAGACATAGTGAATTTAACCACTACAATTTTCAGGTGCAACAGGTATGAATAAATTAAATTCATAGCATTGCCATCTGGTACCTTTATTGTTAGCTGAATACTTAGTGGATGTTTTCTTAATACTTCCTTGCGTTTTGCTTCAGCTTTTTCCTCTTTACTTATTTTCGCAGTTCTATGATGGCGTTTCTTTTTCTCCCTTTGTTCTTCCTCATTGTTATCCTGATCTGAATCAGAATCATTTGATACAACAAGTTCACTGTTTATGTTACTCGTCTGATCCAATCTCTTTGCTTCATCTTCATCACCTGATATTGCTGTAATAAAATATTAATAGATATAAAAAAAATGTTTAAAATAAAACAAATTATATTGTGTTATCCAGAAAAACTACATATGTTAAAATAAAAGGACAATATTATAGAAAAAAACATGTTATTTTTAACATTACAGAAATAACTTACCAACAGACACTACTGATGTGCCAAGAACATCAGAATATGCAGTAGCATTAGCATATAACAAGAACAGAGGTGAAGGCAATAGTGCAGCCGCTCTGGCCTCATCTCGTTTCTCATCAAGTCTCAGAGCCAAGCACTCTTGTAGAGGCTTGGTAGCTTTGAGTACATCTCGTAAGTGCGGTGAGAGAGCATCCAATCTGGACCTGGCCGCAGCAATAGCAGCAGCTACTCGTTCTTTAGAGGCAACCAGCTCATTGCAAGCCCCGGACAGTTCCCTGCGTTGATGCAGTTCCCATTCAAGTCTCGCTAATTGAAGTTGATGAGCATCAGTCTTTGTCAATTCCTAAAAGTCAAAGATTCATTTTATAAAATATGTATTGTTAAAGACAAATGTATAAAATTTCCTAAAAAAAATAACATAGTACACAAAACAATAGGCTACTTGACCTATATTCAATTTCATTCAACAAATGCATATTTCTAGTAGAACTTGGCCTAGGAAACCGTATTTCACCCTTATCATCAAATAAAAGCTTATGATTGATAAATAAAGTCAATTTGAAAATATGATTTTATGAAAATAGGAATTGTACTGACGAAAACGCTTTTGCGGTACTTCTGATTTGGATGTGACATCATCCTCATAGTAATATAATACCTTTTATTTATCGCGCTCGTTATATATAAGTTTATTTGTACATAAATAATAAGAATAAGCCTAGAAAGATTTGTAAAATATATTTTCTTGAATAATTCACTTAAAACATTAGTTTTAAATATTATCTCCATTAATAGTAGACGGGAAATGAAATGGTCAAAACTTTTCTCCAAAAGTTTTCAACATTACAAATGATTTGTAATTTCTTATTATTTACTTTCTTATTTAATTCTTTTATAATTTTTGCGCACTTTTAGACTTGTACATTTAGCACATAAAAAAATGTTCAATAAAGAGAGTTTAAAATACAAAGCGTATGACGTCACACTATGGCGGACAGTGTTTTCGGCGCCGTTTATGAAGCATATTTTTTTGGGTTTCTACTGTGTAAAATATTAAAATATTAGTTTTTTTTGTGAAAATGAATGATTAAGAAGCAATTAGCATGAAGAAAAAAGTAGGTCAAGTAGCCTATTATGAAGATATAAGTTTTATAATTACCGGGCGGGCAATATCTTCTGGTGCTTCTTTATAAAAGTCTTCAAGAGGAACAAGTTCTATTTCTTCATCTTTTGATTTGAATTGCAAGCATTTTGTTACTTCTTTATTAAGATGATCAGCTTCATACAAGAGATTTTGAAGTAATAGATGAGTTGAATCCACTCTTTGTTTCTCCTTATTTAGTGCATCTCGCCCTGCTCTTGTGCGTACCTTCTCTAATCTGTTAAGCTTCTTTAATGCTACTAAAAGAAGTGAAGCTTCTATTCTCTTTGCAGCAATTTTATCTTTGGCCTACAACACAAACACAGTGATAAAAGGTTTCTTTTTTCTTTCTGAACACCAAGAAGCGTGTCATCACAAAATAAAATAAACAAGTTATTTGTTGATTAAAAGACAGGTAAAAAATAAGTATATTTACCTCATCATTTGCCTTTGATTTCAGATCTGCTATATCAGAGAACAGTTGTCGTACATCATGACATATCTTTCTAAAAATTGTTGCATCTTTCTCTGCAGGCCGAAGCTGAGCTTCAGCTTCTTCAAACTCTACAACTTTCTGTAACCGCAAATATAATTAAAATATAATAATAGATACTACCTTACAACATAATCAGGTGTTTATGACTTATTTACCTTGTAAATATCAAAGGGCTCTTGTTTCGTATTTTCAATAGATACACTTGTGTTTATTTTACGACGCTTTTTTGCAGAAGTTTCGTCCTTTCCCATATTTAATACTCAGTTACAGCTTAAGTTGTTACAAATCTATATTTTGTTATTTACCGGTACCGAACTATTTCAAGCAACAATCACAGCCAAGTTTACTGTTTTAAGGTTATGTCATCAATAAGCTAGCACAACGCTAAAAATTCCTGTATTTCTTACAAATTTTATATTTGCATTAGTAAATACAGAGAAAATCTGTATTGAGATTCTAAATGCTGACGAAGAAAATTAATTATTTACACCAAAAATCCATGAAAATATGAGAATCAAGCGAAGTCTTCTTCTTCTTCTTTAAAAATGGCCTCCCTTGAGGAATAGCCAATGTCAGTAAAGAACAATGGCCAAAATGGACTAAAAAAACAAGGTTCTTGTTAAGTACCTAGGTGGAACTATAACTAAAATGTAGTTTAGGTAAAATGCTATAATTAAATAAAAACAATTGATTTTTAGAAGCTGGGAAAACAAAGATAATCGGCTCTAAATATATGAATATTGAATTTGTGTTTTTAACGCAGGATAATGTTTTTTTTTTTAATATTGAACGCATATTCTGTCATTCCAAGGGACCCATACAACCTGCTTAAATACGCTCTCTTCTTGAGGATTTCGAGAACAGAGCGTATTCCGATTTTGCGAGTGTCCATGAGTGACGGTAGTTGCTTTCTATCAGGTGACCTGTTTGCTCGTTTGCCTCCTACTTTTATTTTTAAAAACTCTGACGTGTGTTTCATATAATTTAAACTAAAACCATAACTCAAAATGATAGTACAGCTTATTATTAACTATCTTTATAACCTCAAAATTCAAAAACTTAATACACAATTACTTGAAACTCCCAGCTTTTAAAAATATATTGAATGCCGTGCTATGTTACATTTATATAGGCAATTGAAATTACAGATGTTTCATCAAGTTACGTTTTATAAGATTTTTATGGTCCAAGCATGTTAGACGAATGGCCTTTGTTCTTTGTGACGTAAAAAGAGATACTATTGTCGATGGTGAAAACTTTGCAATATAGAAGTGGCGTTTGTGAAAGTACAAGGTAAAAAAACATTAAAGCCGGCTGTACACTCTCGCCGAGACACAGCGAGGCGGCCCGAGTGCGAGAGTGTAAATGGGTGCGCTCGCCTCGTCTCGCCTGTCTCGGACCCTCTCGGTCCGTTGTCGGTATATTGCGCCCAAGACAAAGGGTCTCGCGAGGAAAACGAGCGCACTACTGTACACTCTCGCGTCTTTCAGTACTAGTTTCGCCGTTGGACAGTGTAGAACAGAAAAATAACAATAATAAACGACATTATCAGTCATTATCTGTGAGAAATAAAATTAAATATGATTATAAATCTTTGGATTACAATGATATCTTTCGATGCATGGTGAATGGTTCTTAACTGCGATTGAACTAAGCGAGAATGTACATGATCGCACTCGGGCAAGGGGCTCTCGCACGAGACTCTCGCCCGAGAGCTCTCGGCGAGAGTGTACAGCGGGCATTAAAAAACCAAATACTCGTGATTCGTGAATCAGTTTCCTTATTATAATAAATCTGAAACAATACAAAACATGCAAAAATTAGTTCATTAGTGTAACACACACAATTCTACAATTTAATATTATTATTGTTAATAAAATTACATAGAATATCTACAAAAGGAGTATGAACTAAGGATAAAAGAGAACGGAAATCAGAAGGACGAGGGATATTAGGGGGTAGAGAATCGTAAAGTGAAGATAAACGGTTTGGCCAGCTAAAGAAAATATGTTCAGTAGGGCCTTCGTCAAGTCCGCACTCACATAGCGACGAATCTCTAACCCTAATTTTGTTGAGGAAGACAGGGGTACAGGAGTGGCCTAAACGTAATCGACAAACTGTGGAGGTTACCTACAGACTTTTTAGCCTTCCTGTAATGGGATGTTTTCTTTTTATCATCTCCACCAGACGGCGCGACAGTAGACACTCACTAATTTTCTATTGGTTCCCCACCGATTTGAAATTATCTGCAGGTTGGCATTACTGACTACATGTTGGTCGTGTTTCTAAAAAATATCAGTGTACTGTCAAGTGTAATATCAATCAAAATATCATACTCCTAAGCGATCATTGGCTTAAGCAATTAGGCCAGTATACTGGTAACAGCTTAGGAACACGCTTGCACTTGTCAAACTGAAAACATGATACCTGAAAGAGTTTTCTACTTCTACTTTCTATTGTCGGTGTGGTTTTTATTATTTTTCCCCAAATTGTGTTATTTGGATTTTTGATGTTCATTTTTGGTAAAATATTAGCCACTAAATATCTGTTATCTTGCACAAGTGCAGGTAAGATGTTGTCAAAACCAAAATGTATTATTCCTGTGACATTTGGTGTGAACAACGGTAAATAGGGCTATTTCTTCCGCGAGTTTTAACTAAAACATCGTTATTATAACTTTATTATCCTATTCATTGGAATATTATTGTATCTTTTTCAAATTGAAATGTATCAAGTTTTACATGCTTTTGCCCAGTTATGTAGCAATTATTGATGGTATTCCCTGGTATTACCGATAGTTGTCTACCCATACGCCATCTAGTTACTAAAATGGAAGCTGTTTGACAATCAAATTAAAAAGCTAAGAAAATTCCTCATTAAAAATTAAAAAACCAAGGCCAACTGACAAGTGTTGTCTTCTTTTTCTTCTTTTTTGTCAACTTGACACAAAGGATTTGTATGTTGTGCCACAGACAAGGTAAAAAGGTAAGGAATATGGCGGGAAAACCATATTCCTCCTATTATATTTTTCATCATCGTTTTCATGTATCGTCAGGTCTACATTCTAGTCAAAGTCTAAGTAAAAGTCAATACAGTCAAGGAGTCAAGTCGGTCGATTCAGTAAAGTGGTAGACGCTTTACTGAAACTTTCGATGGAGTTTTGGAGGAAACACAAAATAGCACGTTTCTGGATATTACATCACTTTCCTACACTTGTGCATGAACACGAATATCTAATGGTTAATATTCTACCAATATTACACACTAAAAACCCAGCTAACACAATTTTAGGAAAATAGTATAAAAACACAACAGCACACTTTAAGTTTTAACATTCCCGGCAAAACTCCCAAGTGTTGTCAAAACGTACTGAATTGACATTTGACATTTTTTCTTCTATAGTCCGCGCGGAACTAGCTGGCCGCTCTGCCGGTATGTGAGTATACGGGCAGAGCGGCCAACTAGTTGCGCGCGGACTATACCTCTGGAATCCATATCATACAACTACGGAAATGGACAAATAATAATAATTGTTTGCTGAATAACTATATTATAAAACCTGCAAATACGAAGCCGCGAAGCGCAAACACGAAACCTTCCACACTCGCGGTTCGCGGCCTTCGCGGGCTTTCGCGCCGCGAGTGTGGAGCCCGCAAAACAAATACGAAGCCGCGAAGCGCAAACACGAAGCCGCAAAACCCTCCACACTCGCGGTTCGCGGTCTTCGCGGGCTATCGTCCCGCGAGTGTAGAGCCCGCAATATAAGAGAAAGAGAGAGTATAAGTTATAACTCAGAGCATTATCTAAAGCATTATAACGAAGAGTTGAGTTGGCAGAAACTTTATATGCGCTATCTGAAAACAAATGCGACATCAATAATATTATACAAATAATACACAGCCATGAGCCACAATTAAATTTAGTGTTTACAATTTTATCCATTCCTGGGACTAGGTGGGTAATTATAAATTATTACTAGCTGACCCGGCAAACATTGTTTTGCCATATAAATAATTTTTGGTATTAAAAATAGATGTTGGCCGATTCTCAGACCTACTCAATATGCTCACAAAATTTCATGAGAATCGGTCAAGCCGTTTCGGAGGAGTACGGGAACGAACATTGTGACACGAGAATTTTATATATACTTAAGATTTATTGCTCTCAATCAATTTGGCGGATGCGGGTTAGTTCCTGGATTCTAGCATTGATAAATTGTATACAAATTATACCTACTTCGATCTAAACACAACTTGAGCATGCATGATGCAGCACAAGCTAGTAGAATACGCTGATGATCATGATGAATATATTATATTTGTTGATTTCAGACGCATTTCCTAATTCGTTTGAGAGCACATAACATTTCGATGTGGGTACTTATTACAAAGCTCGTATAGCAGGATCATGGTCAATAATATTATCTACCTGAAATTAGATTCACGCGCGTCTCACGTGCATGACGCAATGATACTAACCGGCTAGTTCGTGGCCGCAGCGTGCACTCAACTGTATACAGAGTACACCGATAATACCACACCGTATAAACAAGTTACTTCGCCATTCATTTATTTGTCGATAGGACCTGCGAAGGTTGGCTCGTACTTTAAAAATGTCTGGAGAAAAGGAGCTCAGAATTGTGACTTACATGTGCCCAACGCACCCGGTAGAATTGTACGAGATAATTATGGAGGTACTGGAGCAGAGTATTGGAGTTCAAGCGACCCTACAGTACGAGAGCCGGAGCGCCGGGCCGCTCAGTGGGCGGCCAGACCCATTTGTGACCGACAAAGTTGACCTAGGTGAGTAGCCTTGGGGCATCAAATTTTTATGCCCATGTTTATTCATTACTACCTACTTTAAACAGTTCGAGTTCTCGTAATAGGACCAGTATTGGATGTCCGCTAGCCATAAGCAAACAACAAACACACAACTGCGCTAGTACAGTACCTAACTACAAACATGTAACATATAATACAGAAATATAGTGAACCAGAAGATACTAGGAACGACTAAACAATGAGATAAGAGCACTGTGTTAAGCGTTGAACTTTGACAAGGGTTTAATGAACTCGCTCATTCGTAGGTTTCATGACGGCCGCAGCGTACATGAACCTGCGGGATAAGAACAAGGAACACATGCAGCTATTGCCCGTCACGCCGGTTTTCGCTCATCAAATGAACGTCGAGAACAAACCTGGATACTTCTCCGATATTATTATCCACAGCGATAAAAAGTAAGATATTTGAAACAATTTAACAGGTGCAGTGTCATCAGGTTCTTAAATAGACTGGTATAATTACTATTCTTGTTAAAGCTTTTCATTACATTTTTGAATACCATACATTGAACTACTTATAAATAAATATCGTCTATTCTGTAATTACAATCTTAAGAGTTAAGACAATGGTAGCACAATGGAACTTATGATTAAAGGTGATAACTGATAAGTGATAACAAGACGTTTTGATTGGACTACCTACTACCTATGACAAGTTGGTAGCTATAGAGTATAGACGAAGTTTTATAAATAATTAGAAGAATTCCTTCAAAAATAAATACAAAGATAAATTAGTTGTTATCAGGCGTGTCATTTTACTGATAACGAGTATTCTAACTTAACATAATTATTGTAGTGGTCTTCGGAAACAAATCTAACACGTGAATTTATTCTAGAGCTCACAACGTGAATACATTGTTGGATTTGAGAGGGTGCACTTACGCATACAGCAACGAGGAGTCGCTTAGTGGAAGTAAAATAGTGCTCAAAACTCTAAAGGAAAAGGGCGAAAATGCTTCATTTTTCGGCTCGGTACTGAGTGAGTAATATTTATCACTAGATGACGCCCGCAACTCCGTTGCGCCAAAATTCGTTTATCGCGTAATAACCGCGCGTATATTTTTCCGGGATAAAAGGTATCCTATGTCCTTTTCCGGGACACAAAGTATCTCCATGCCAAATTTCAGCAAAATCGGCTTAGCGGTTTGGGCGTGAAGAGGTAACAGACAGACAGACACACTTTCGCATTTATAATAGTAAGTATGGAAATGGAAATATTAGTAAGTATGGATTTTTATGATTTTTGTTATAAGTAAGTACCTAACTATAATTTTAAGGATTTTTTTACAAAAATCACCATATTGTGATATAACAGCTCAATTGTAAAATTATTTTGGTAATTGTAACGTCTGCGGTCTGGCCACGACCTCGTGCGCGAAACCGTACGTTTTGGCCTGTAATATAAAGAATTTATTATAAGATAAACTTATTATTGTCGTCGCTTATTTGTGAGTGGACAAACAATATTAAAGAGTTAGCAGAATATGATAACAATATAACATTTTACTGTCTTGCATTTTAAACAAACACGTTCCTAGATGTAACTTAAATATTACTTATTATTTATTACAAGACAGTTTCGGAGTTCGGACTTCGCATATTTTCGGTTTGGTCAACTGGGCAGTAGTTTTGTTACTCTTCTCGGTCGCAGATCCATTCAGGGCCTATCACATTTCCGACACACGTGGTGGTAGATGGTGGTAGATGGTGGTAGATGGTGGTAGATGGTGGTAGACGGTGGTAGACGGTAGTGCTTTGTGAGTCAATGAAAGAGTACTCACAGTAGTGCGTCAATAATATTATCTAGTTACTAGACGTTCCGCGCGGCTTTGCCCGCGTAAATTAGATATTTCACAAGACACAGACAAATTAGTCTACAAAAAAAACCTATGATCCTTCACTTCTTATCTGACCCAAATAACAGAAAAAATGCTCTAATAGTTCGTGAGATAAGCCCTTTCAAATAATTTCTACCGTTTTTCCATATTTTCTTATATTTCTGCGCTTCTATAAGTCTTAGCGTGATAAAATATAGCTTATAGCCTTTCTCGACAACTGCGCTATCTAACACTGAAATAATTTTTCAAATCGGACCAGTAGTTCCTGAGATTAGCGCGTTCAAATAAGCCCTTTCAAATAATTTCCCCCGTTTTTTCCACATTTTCCTCTATTCCTTCGGTTCTGTTAGTTTTAGCGTGATAAAATATAGCCTACAGCCTTCCTCGATAACTGCGCTATCTATCACTGAAAGAGTTTTTCAAATCGGACCAGTAGTTCCTGAGATTAGCGTGTTCAAATAAGCCCTTTCAAATAATTTCCCCCTTTTTTCCACATTTTCCTCTATTTCTTCGCTCCTATTGGTCTAAGCGTGATAAAATATAGCCTATAGCCTTCCTCGATAAATGGACTAACACTGAAAGAATTTTTCAAGTCGGAGATTAGCGCGTTCAAACAAACAAACAAACTCTTCCCAATTATAATATTATAAGTATAGATGTTAACTTTTTTCAAATAAATGTTGCGTCACACATGTTTTTATTACTATTTCTCAGCGGCTAAGGCTGCGTTTCCACTGAAGCGGAGCGGAACTGAGCGGTGCCCGAATTGACCAATCACTATGCTCGAAATCTCCGCTCCGCTTCAATGGAAACAGCACGAGCGGGGTGGAGCGGATATTCATAGAAACGCAGCCGAGCGAGGCGAAGCGGTGCGGAGGACAACGAGTGCAGAGCGGAGGACAGCGGAGCGGGGCGGTGCGGAGCTGGGCGGTGCGGAGCGGGACAGTGCGTGACTCGCGTACAGCAAAGTATGCTCCGCTCCGCTCCGCTCGACACCGCTCCGCTTCAGTGGAAACACTGAGCACTTTTCACCGCTCCTCTCCGCTCCGCTCCGCTTCAGTGGAAGCGCCTTAAGCGCGGTTTTAGAGCACGTGACCTATCACAACTCGTCTCTTACTTGCGCACGAATAAGCTCTATTGCGTACCTGAGTCAATAGCACAAAGCAATGTAAAGAATAATAATAATAAATATGTAGGAATTTTTAAATAATAATAATAATTAATCTATAAGTCGCGTACTGACCAAGCGAGCCGCCGCGCTGCCTCGCCCGAGCGTGCCGCGGCCGAGCCAAAAGTTGTCGGTTTTTGGTCGTGCGTGAGCGGGAACCTAAGCGATTTCTGCTGGAACTTATTCAGGGTGGTTAAGGACAAAACATACTAAAAGTCCTGACGTCTAGGAGGTGAGTCGGCGGGAGGGGGGGAGACAAAGGTCTAAATTTTTGGTTTTTCATCAATAACTAAAAAACAATGCGTTACAGCAAAAAATATTCCATGATGACATTAAAGCTTATTAAATTCTCTATAAATTAGATTCTATACAGTTTTTCCAAATTCTCATCCGTTTTCGAACTACACGCTCAGGAAATGTAAAAATTAAAAAAAGCTTTATTTTAAATATGTAGGTATTCCTGTCTAATTCTGTTTGCAGCGACAAAATATTGTTATGAGTAAAGCCTTCAGATGCTGGTAAGTCGTCTATTGTTCTTGGCGTCAAGATATTACCTTCATTTTTCCACCCTCACTCTTGAGGGGTCAGCTCATTCCCGATGATTCCTGATGTTTTTTATACAAATAACTAAGCTGACAAACAAGAGTATGCTCTACCTGATGTAAAATGGTTACCATAATGCGTATGCGACGTCTGCAGCACCAGGGGTGCTACAGGTTCGTTGCCACTTTAAGGGGTGTGATGAGGAGATGGGTGAGGGGATGAGGGAATGAGAGATGTAGGGCTCGTCGAGTGAGGCCCTCTCACTCACTGAACAAAGCACAGAAGTGATAGAGCTATTATTCAAACAGAAATAGAGAGGAATATTTTAAAATAAAGCTTTTGTGAATTTTCACTTTTCCTGAGCGTGTAGTTCGAAAACGGATGAGAATTTGGAAAAACTGTATAGAATCTTATTTATAGAGAATTTAATAAGCTTTTATGTCACCATAGAATATTTTTTGCTACAACTCATAGTTTTTTAGATAATTGACGAAAAACCAAAAATTTAGACCTTTGTCGCCCAGCCGGCTCACCTCCTAGACGTCAGGATTTTTAGTATGTTTTGTCCCTAATCACCCTGAATAAGTTCCAGCAGAAATCGCTTAGGTTCCCGCTCACGCACTCTATACCCGCTTTTGAGTCATTCGTTAACCGGTTACCGGACTAAAAGGCGCCTCGGACGTTTGCCGCGCACTAACACGTACTGACCGACCGAGCAACTGCGCGTGAGTGTGTCGCGGCGAGGCGGCTCGCTTGGTCAGTACGCGGCATGAATAATATTATGCCGAATTCACCATTTGGATTCAAACAAAATGATGCCCACAACTCCGTTACGCCAAAATTCGTTTATCGCACGGGAACAGCACATCTTTTCCGGTAAAAAGTATTTCAGCAAAATCAGTTCAGTGGTTTGAGTGTGAAGATGTAACAGACAGACAAACATACAAACTTTCGCGTTTATAATATTAGTATGGATGTGTGGTTTCAGAGTCGGGATCGCATCTAGCTTCAGCGCAAATGGTGTTATCAAAGCGAGCGGAGTGGGCTGCGGTTGATTCGACCACGCTCCTGTACTCCAAGAAGTTCATGCAAGACGGAGGGAGGGACATCACTACTCTGGAAACTTTAGGGCGCCTACCCCCCTACCCAGTGGTCGTCAACAGGAGACTTTCGGGTTTGTTTCTTATAGGCTAGGAGACTTATAGTAATTACAACAGTCTAGACTCCTCGAGAGTCTAGACACCAGAAAAAATTGTGTGAATGATAATAGGCCGTATGATCAACCATGGGCGCCGGCAGAAATAATTTCCAAGGGGTGCAAATTTCAGTTTTCTTTCTTTTCTTTTTATTTTTTACGAACAACAGTGACTATCTATTTACATCAACAGAATACATTTAGTGCCGAAACATTGCCAACTAACTTTATACAGCATGGTAATAGGGTTACAGACGGCCTTTTATTTCAATAATTCCTGTTGAACCGTCGAGATTCCCAAGGGGTGCAAGTGCACCACCTGGCACCCCCCTGCCGGCGCCCATGTGGCCAACCACAAGCAAAAGTTTTAGAGTTATATTGTGATTTGTGATGGTAGTAAGGTGGATTTGTGGCATGCCATTAATGCCATTAGCCATATCAGCTATAGTCTGTCAAGAAAGAGTAGACGCTGACCTAAATTTTCTAAATGTAACCACGATTGAAAGATGGTTTCTTTGCCTCGTATTTCTATGTTTGAGCACTTATAGCCCTGACACATAGATTTTATACTTTAATAAGATTTTATGTGTTAAAAAAATTAGGATCGGCGTCTACTCTTTTTTGACAAGCTGTACGTCTGGTGATTGTGTAATGTGTATCTCACTAGTTATTAGTTATTATTAAAACACAATTCAAGAGCTAAGATCATTATTACTCTCTTGGTGACTATTTTTGAATATTCTCTAAAACAAACCGTCAGACGTAAATAACTGGCCAGTTTATTTACAGCATAAACTGCCTTACCTACAACAGTACCTAGATATCGCAATTGGATAATGATAACGCTCCCACTTAGACACAAGTGTCTGGGTAGTTTACTTGTTAAAGAGAAGAATGCATGACATGTTATTAACCATACTTCATGTACTGTATCAAACATGAAATGTACTTTTTAAAAAGTGTCAATAAAGTTTATGAAGCAATAGATTACTAACTTTAGGTAGTAATTAACCTTAGCAAATAAACATTTGAAAAATCTGGCTTTTATATATTAATGAGTAATTAAAAATTATTATTCTGTATTCTTTTTCATTTCAGATGAACTTAAGAAGTCAATTGTTGTGACACTCCTAACGTTACCACATACAAAGTGGAAAAACGAATTTGCCAAGTTTGGAATAATTAAATTTGATGCCAACCATGATGGTGCGTACGATGGGCCGGCTTCACAGATGTGGTCCATCCAGAGCGAAAAACTCAATGTTAGATATTATTAGGGTTTTCCTAGCTATAAGCCTAGTTTATGTGTTGTATATTTTGTATGTTGATTATACGCCAAAGTAAGTTGTAAGCATTTACAATATATAATTAAAGTCATAAATTAAGAATCTCTGTTAAGTTTGTTTTTAAAATAATATTTTTGATATCCTTATATTCATTTTTTTAATATATTTTTAATATTACTGATTTACTTTAATTTATGAAATAAAGTTAAAATGAATGCCTTGTATTTCATTAAAAATAAACTACATTAAATATTTTAATAACATGTATTTAAGGACTTAGAATGTGTCTAAGCATAGATATTTGGTCTACAAATAAATAAATAAATTACCAGTAATTTGTTGCTATGAACAATGCAGTACAATACTGAAATATTTGTATTAAGCCACACCTCCACCATTGATGATGTCTATTTCTTCTTGAGACAGAGGTCGTCTTCTGTACCGTGGAGGTAGATCTATGTCCGAAATAGCTACACTGCTCATTGCTGCAGCTTGTGCTCGTGGACTCTACAAAGAAACAAATAGGTATTGTAGCTATAGTCTGCTTGCAGGTCTGTTGCTGCACAAGCAACACTTTCTGCATTTGATAAGTCTTATCTGAGTAGTTTATTATAAAAAACGAATTGGTTATAAAGTAATCAAAGAGTAACCAAAATCACTAGTATACTGATAAGTCTGTTCATTTATCAAAGCGTAAGCTTTATAGCTTATGAATAATCCTAAATTGTAGACGAGTTTATTAATACAAAATATTTTTTTTGTCACGGGGCTATTCGCTAAAAGCTAATAGAACTTACTGCTGCTGCTTGCGAGGATGGCTTTGATACTCCTGGGGTAGCAGGTGCAAACTGAACACCTCCTTTGCGAAACTTTATAGCTGGCACCCGCAGAAGTAAAGATGTGACTCGAACCATGGTTTTCTGTAGTTTTTGCCGATAATAAAGTTATTTTGTGGAATTTGTGGGCTGATCTTGTTACATCAGGTGTTTTGAGTTTTTTTTTTGACAAATGACAATGACAATTGACAGCTGACCGCTGTCATTAGCCCGTCAATTGCTTACCACAGATTACGTTCAAGGCCAAAATTCAGCCGAAGGCCAAAAAGCCGGCTAGTAAGTAGTAGGGTAAATAAGGTAAATAGCAATTATTCCTCTCATTCCTCTCAATCAATTATTCAGCGAATGAATTGTCAAAACTGTCAAGCTGACAAATATCAAATCCGTACATTTATTTTACGATTTAAAAAAAATGATTCATATTATCATGATTTTTCAAAGCGACCATTTTAGCCCCGCAGTACCAGTCATTGGACTCATTGGACAAGTCACAAAAACACAATATTGAGGTCGCTTTAAAAACTACCTGTTTTTCTTTATCAGGCGTTCTTTTACTTAAAAAACAGGCAGTTTGTAAAGCAACCTTAATAAATATTAGGGAGTGCCTCCGCTGCCGGCGCCGGTTGCCGTAATAGCTGCCGGCGCCGGTTGCTGAAATGGCTGCCAGCGCTGTTTTCCGAACTCCGTTTGCCGAAGTCACGCGATGTTTGCCGAATAGGCTGCCGGCGCCTATTCGGAATATAAGAACTATGAAAAGTACAAATAATAATAGTCATAAATAGTCATATTGTAAGGATGCATATTTGAATTTGTGGGAATATGCGTGGCCGCCACAAAGGAAGATCTTCCGACCAGGCGAGGTGGTATGCCCGGTCAGGCCGAAGCCCACGTGATACATTTCAGCTGTCGTATATATACCGCCGCGCTCAGAAAGCTTCAATAGCGCGATGCAGGAATGTTAGGCGAATTGTTGGTACCGCCACATCACTCCCCCCCGAAGACCGGAGGTCGAATCTTGAAGTCTTGTCGCTTGAGTCGCCAATGCCAGTAAGTTCCAGTGAGTCGGAACTGTTGCAGTGAGTCCCAGTGAGTCGGAACTGTAAGCTGCTGCACGGGATCCAGTGAGTCGGATAAGCTGCCGTGCGGGGCCGATGCTACCGTGCTGACCAGGAGAGATGTGCTCTGCTTGCTGACCGGTCGGTGTAGTGAGAAAGCCCGATGATGCCGATGCGGAGTCGCCCAGGCCGCGGTACATTGCGGCTAGTGGACGAGGTACCCGATGAGGCGATGCTGGCTGGCGCGGTGCGGAGGGGCGGGGAGTGATGATGATGAAGGAGGCGTGTTCTGTCGAGGGTCACCAATGTGGGAATATGCGTGGCCGCCACAAAGGAAGATTTTCCGACCAGGCGAGGTGGTATGCCCGGTCAGGCCGAAGCCCACGTGATACATTTCAGCTGTCGTATATATACCGCCGCGCTCAGAAAGCTTCAATAGCGCGATGCAGGAATGTTAGGCGAATTGTTGGTACCGCCACAAATTCTTCGATCGGGGATTCTTGGAAATGCTATTGTATTCTATTGTTGACGCGATCACCGGTGCTCGTATGGGGCTTGAATCTTGATGGGTTAGTGGTGGTATTGATGATGCTGATAAATGTGACCTACATAGTAGCATAATACAATATCTTTGCTTCTTTAAACAACGCTGAAACTCTCTAATATGTATAAGGAATCTGTAGTTCTATTCAGTACTTTCGGAAGTATACCACGGGGTTTACAACTGTAGCTGTGGTGCAAAATCTTACTTTTTTGAAAAAAGGTAACGTAGGGCCCCCGCGCACGAGCAACTTAGTTGCACGGCGATTTATTTGTCTCTTTCGAAAAAATTGCAGCCATGTCGCAGGGGTGCGCGCACGAGAGCGACAGCGACGCAACTTTTTTCCGATTTTTCTAGACAGTCATCAACATGGATTTGGTCGAGGCGGCTGTGGTTGTTGCACTCGCAATAAAAAACCGAAGAAAGCGTCGCAAAATAGAATATTGGGTGCATCCATTATGGAGCGATCGCCTGACTCTTGGGAAATTTCATACTGTGTTTATGAAATTGAGAGCATACCCAGAAAAATTTTACGTTTTCTTTAGAATGAGTGTCGAAAGTTTTGATGAACTGTGCAGAATCTTACGACCTGGCCTCGTTCATGAAAATCTAGGGGAAAACCCGATATTTTGCCTCTATTTTGCCCCTATCTTGGACGGAAGCTCCCTAAATCTAGGGGGAAATCCCCTGATCTGGCAACACTGGGCCGGTCGGCGACTTTATTGTTGCATGTGCGCGCACTTGCATAGAAACCAATAGGGAAGGAGACAGTTGCGTTGCAACTAAAAAAGTTGCACAGAGTTGCGTCGCGTCGCGTCGCTACGTGCGCGCACTTCCATACTAGCTCCTAGACTTGATCAAGAGACAAATAAATCGCAATGCAACTAAGTTGCTCGTGCGCGGGGGCCCTAAGGTAAAGCTAAGCTAAGAAAATACATCACAAAAAACTAAAATATCCACAGCCGAACAAATAGGTACCTACTCCTTCAGGCCCCGCGCGAGCACGGTGATCGCGAGAACAAAAGAATACAATGGGAATTCCTAGAACCTCCGATCGAAGGATTAACTAACTTTCACCTTTGGAAGTCGGTAAAGTCGAATATATTAATTGAGATTATAATAATTACTTATTTCTTTTTATTTGTGTATTGGGACTGGAAACTATACGCTTTACGCATTATCACCGGCTCCCATTTTGAGTGCCAGCGCCGGCAGCCGTTGTTTTATATCTCAGCTGCCGGCGCGGCAGTGTACTTACCGCCAGTTACCATTACTGATATTAATGGGAGCCGGCGCCGGCAGCGGAGGCACTCCCTAAATATTATTGTTTTTGTGCTCTGTCCAATGACTACTAGTAAAGTCCAATCACTAGTCAAAAAGACTCAAGGCTAATGATTTTATTAAAGACTATCGAATTCGATGATCGAATATAAATATAGCTTTTTTAAAGGACCAAAGAGTGCGTTACGGCGGGGCCTCAGAATTTTTCTGATCAGAAATTCGCATAATGTGCGACGCTTATTCCATCAAACTCTTGCACACAATATTGTAAACTAGATAAACTATCCTATATCCTTTCTCGGGACTTATCTCTATGCCAAATTTCAGCAAAATCGATTCAGCGGTTTGAGCGTGAAGAGCACAGAACACATTTACTCCTGGGCGGAGGTGAACAGGTAAGAGACAAACTCACTTTCGCATTTATAATATTAAGTATGGATGGTTTATCTTTAAAAACAATTAAAAGCCTAATAGAGTTAAGAGTGGCACTTTATTGTATAATTTCATTTTGGCTTAACTTATCATAAACTCATTCAAATCAAACGAAAAAATAAATATTTCCTGGTAGTCTATTACCTTTACGCCGAAAACAATCACAACAAATCATACGTAAATTATGTATAATTTCTACACGAGAATGCATATTTACTGGTTAAACTGCTTGTGCTAGAATATGATTATATGATAATCTTGGAACATTTAGACCGGGTTCCGGAAGTTCTTGCCGGCGTATTTGGCGTCAGCTCCGAGCTCCTCCTCGATACGAAGGATCTGGTTGTATTTCGCAAGACGCTCGGAACGGCAAGGCGCGCCAGTCTTGATCTGGCCTGTAGAGAGACCCACTACCAAATCCGCGATGAATGTGTCTTCTGTCTCACCGGACCTAAAATACAAGAATAAAATACATACAATATTTTGTTACTATTAAAAGTGTATTTAATTTCCTACAAATTTCTCTTGTAAAATAATACTAAAGCAAAAAATATACATTATTTCAAACCCTTCTTTCTAATTCTGATATTATTAGAAAAAAAAGTAATTTTTACCTGTGAGAAACCATGGTTCCCCAACCATTCTTCTTGGCCAGTAGGTGTGCATTGATGGATTCCGTTACACTGCCAATTTGATTCACTTTCAGGAGTAGGCAATTGCAAGCCTTCTTCTCTACAGCGGTCGCAATGCGTTTAGGGTTTGTTACCTACAAGTAATAATAAAAATAATAATTTATAAAAATAGATTTTGTGACATAGTTAAAGACATATTATAATTATTATTATTAAGTTGAGTAAGTGAATATGCCAACATTAGGTTTAAATACTTACAGTAAGGTCATCTCCGACAATTTGGATGTTAGTCTTGCCAGTGAGAGCAGACCAGGCAGCCCAGTCATCTTGGTCGAAGGGATCCTCAATGGAAACCATGGGGAAGTCCTTGATGAAGTCCAGGTATACCTCAGCCAACTTGTCTGATGACAAATAGTCAGCTGGGTTGGATTTGGGGTTCTTGAAGTCGAGATCGTAAGTTCCGTTCTTGTGGAATTCAGATGCTGCTACATCCATACCAATCTCAATCTACAAAATAAAAATGTATACTAATTATTCGCTCATTACAAGTATTCAAATGTATATATGTTTTTATAAAAGCTTTATCATTTTGAAAATAAACATTTTATTTTCAAATGAATTATACAAATTGATTTACCTTTCCTGTGTATCCTGCCGCTTTGATAGCATCTTGAATGAGGAAGAGAGCATCTTTGTTGTTCAAGATGTTGGGTGCGAAACCACCTTCATCTCCTACTGCTGTGGAGTCCAAGCCAAACTTGTCCTTGATGATCTTCTTCAAATGGTGGTAAGTTTCAGAGCCCATACGCATGGCTTCACTGAATGAGGATGCACCTATGTACAAAAATTATGATTTATGAGTATATTAATCCTTCGATTGGAGGTTCTAGGAATTCCCATTGTATTCTTTTGTTCTCGCGATCACCATTGCTCGCGCAGGGCCTGAAGGATTAAGCAAAGATTATTTTAATACCTTGATCATGGAAATCGCAGACACAATAGATATTCAATTGTAGGAACGGCTGCATCATAAATTCACAATGGACAAAGAAAATATTGCAAAAAGCAATAAGTGACTTTTGCCACTTTGCCAAAGAGAAAGATTGCAATGCAAATTAATACAGAATAAGTGGTTCCCATTACCACGAATATTTACCATATAATACATACCAGTGGGCAAAATCATGAATTCCTGCATAGCCAGCTTGTTGCCAGCGTGTGATCCGCCATTGATAACGTTGAATGCTGGCACTGGCAGCACAATGTTGCTGTTACCAGCCAAATCAGCTAAATGCTTGTATAGTGGTACTCCCTTCTTGGCAGCACCGGCCTTAGCAACGGCCAGAGAGACACCCAGGATGGCATTCGCTCCAAGTTTAGACTTGTTTTCAGTACCATCAAGGCCCAGCATAAATTCATCAATCTGAAATAAACAACAGCGTAAATTATTTTTATCGCTGTTATGATTGTTGTTTTGTAAGATATCACTAGTAAAATAAATATATAAACTTATTGCATCATTGTTTCATCATCAAAACATAAAATTTAAGTACATATTTTATGAACATAACAGAGCAATTTCCATATGGAAGGTAAATGTTAATGTACTAAGAAATTATATACCTCCTTCTGTTGAGTAACCTCAAGGTTCTTTTTAATCAGTTCGGGTGCAATGATGGTATTAATGTTCTTGATGGCAGTAAGGACACCCTTTCCATGGTACTCTCCCTTAACATTGTCTCTCAGCTCTAAAGCCTCATGCACACCAGTAGATGCTCCAGAGGGCACGGCGGCACGGAAAAGGCCAAGTTCGGTTACCTAAAGAGGAAGGAAATATTTGGACATTGTTAGTCACGGATTAATCAGCAAGTTTACAACATTTAAATATGTTGAATGTTTTAAGTATATTATGTATTTCTTACTAGTTTAAAAGTTCTTACCAAATCAACTTCGACAGTGGGGTTACCGCGGGAGTCAAAGATTTGACGGGCTTTGATCGATTTGATAGGCATCTTCAAGTATCTGAAATGATTGGTTAGGATTCAAAGTAGCTAAATAATTCTACCTGTAATTGGTTTTACTCGTAATAATTTGTATTTTCTGTGTTCTAATAAGAAAATGAACTTGACATTACCTAATACACCCTGTGCCAAATTTGTGTAAATATACAAAAATATGATTCGTATACAAAATATATTATATGAAACACTAAAACTTACTTGATAAAACGAGAATAAAACAATATTATTGGTACTTTTCTTGATAAAGGTTGATAAATTGCACGTCCTCAGAACGATTACCGGTGTCACTCGTCCGACCTTCACAAGGTGAAATTAGGGTTGAGCAGAGCCTTCGCGATTCGAGTCGTGGCAATATTTTTTATCGATTTTCATTTAATTTTCATGTTTAAATATTTTTCTAAAGTGGGAATTAGGAAGATCTCATGGATAAATTAGAAGACTTATGAAATGGAGGGCTTGTAATATTTTGAAATTACTCAAAAAAACTGGGAAAAAATGGTAGAGGCAAAAAATTAGACCACACAAATCAGAAAGAAGAATTAGTAATAGAGATATCCAATTGCCATAATGACATTGACATATTATGTTGACACTTGACATATTATTTGGATGAGGTTATGTTTATCTTCAAGAGTTTTTATCAATTTGTCGAATGAGGCTGGGACATTGCTGCACACCTGTTTTCTTAGCAAAGATTAGGGTCAGAGACAGCTCCTTGTGTGAATGCGGCCTAGACGAGGGCACTCTAGACCACATTTTTTTCTCTTGCCCAAGATTCCAACCTTCCTTATATGAATTCCTTCCCCCTACTATTTCTCGCCCTATCAATTTTATTTCCATTCTGTCCTTTGTAAATACTCCCTTTGTTGAAACTTTATGTACATATATTTATACTAACAGAATTAAATTGTAAGGTGTATAGGACTAACCCTAAATGTTTGTGTTTGTTTTAGATTGTTCAACAGACACCGTACGCGTCTCAACATACCGTAACCTTGTTCCTTCATAAAGCCATTTCATAAAGCAGAGTCTCCGCCAAAACACTCTGATACTGGCGACTCACAAAGGAGCCATTAATAAAAAAGAAGAAGAAGAGGAGTTTTTATTTATGACTTTAAAATTGCGTGAAATAGTGCTATTTTAATAAACAAAATAATGGATAAAAAAGATAATACTACTTCCGAAGAAAAGAAACCGGTAACGATAAAAAATGCCACCGATTTACAAAGACTAAAGTTGGAAAAACTAATGAAAAACCCTGTAAGTTTCTTTACAAAGATATATAATACCCTGTATTTTTTACTAACATTGATGTTTCTTAAATAAGGTAAGGTTGTCCTTTGTATGTTTTAGGATAAGCCAGTAGTGATTCCGGATGGACCAAGGCAAAAATCTTTACCTCCGCCTCCTGACTTTGTACGCAATGTGATGGGATCAAGTGCTGGAGCCGGCTCTGGCGAGTTTCACGTTTACAGACATTTGAGGAGAAAAGAGTATGCAAGACAAAAGTTTATTCAGGAAAAAAGTGAAAAGGTATTTTTATAAAATTCTTAACATTTATGTAAATAATGCCACAAGAGGGATGATTCTATTATAATTTGTTTTATTGCTAAAACAAATATTTAGTTATTACTTTTATTATTTTGTGGGAAACATTGTTATAAAAATATCATTTTTACAGGAAAAGTTAGATGATGAATATCATAGGAAAATAGAAGAAAACAGACTGAAAGCCTTAGAAATGACTGCCAAAAAGCGTGCAAAAAGATTAAAGAAAAAGCAAAAAGCTAAAAAAGCAAAGAAACCTAACACGGAAAGTAAAACAGACTCTCAATCTGCTTCAGATAGTGAAAATTCCGATGAAGATACTGAGAATCCAGAAGATAACAAAGACTCAAAAAAAGAGTAAATTATTTTTCAGGGTTTTAATTAATTATTATTAATAGAATAAGAAATAGAAAGACATTTAATTTTTAAGCTATTTATTAAAAACTTTTTTGACATATAGGATAGAATACATTAATACTAAAAATATATGTTAGTTGGATTACTTATTGTACGGATGCCATAACACTGTCTTCATTCTTTTTGAGTATGACAAAACCTTCCATGACCGGCGACAGGGGAATGTACTCATCCGTCGCCAGCTCTGCTCTCTCACCGAAGGACAGGAGAACTGGTGTGGTGTGTGTGTGAGATCCAGCAATAGTTTTTGGTGTGCCAGCCTTTCCGATCACATCTACTGCCTGAAATATATAAAAGGTTTTTTAGTTTATAATAATTCTGGGCTAGGTTTAATAAGCACATCAATAATCAAATAGTGTCTAAAATTTGTGTCCCACTGCTGGGCAAAGGCCTCCCCTCTTTCCATCCACACGTCTCTATCTTTGCTGTGTTTGACCAATCTTTATCAACAGCGTCTAGTTCGTCGCGCCTCCTTTTCTTGGGTCTGTTTCGCCGATCTTTCGGTAGCCACTCTGTAACTAGACACGCCCATCTGTCCGGGTGCATGCGTCGTGCCCTGCCCAGCTCCACTTTAGACCAGCAGCTTTTCTACCCACATCCATTATTCTTGTCTTGGAGTGCAGAGCGGTGTTTCGTATATTTCAATATTACATATTATTTGGTAATGTTACTGACCTGTCCCACACGAACACTGACGTTGAGGGGCTGTTGATTCTCATCCAAAGTGACCAGCCAACGGGGTTGGAAGGCCGCAGACAGAACATACAGAAGGTAGTGGGATTTGCCAAGAATGACTGTAACAAATAAAACGAGTTTTAATTAAAAAATAATCAAGGACTTACACCCTTGTAATTACATACCACAAATGAGAAGAATAAAGTTTACTTCTGAGGTTAAATTTGTTTAAACATATCAAACATAAAATGCAATGATTCATGTTTAGTTTTATACATAAAAACGCACAATGTTGAAGAGAGTATAGAGACTACGAGGGCTGCTATTTATGTATCCGGAATTAAAAAAAAGAAACAAACATATATAATTTAATATGGTTTTATTGCTTTTCAAAATATTCGCCGCGATGATCGACACACTTTTGCATACGCTGGAACCAATTTTCATAGCACTTTTTCCATTCTGATTGAGGTATCTCCAAAACGTGCATTTTGAACGCATCAACAGCCTCTTCGCGGCTCGAAAAACGTTGACCACGTAATTTGTTCTTCGCGTATGGAAATAAAAAGAAATCGTTAGGTGCCAATTCAGGGCTGTACGGCGGATGACCAGTCAATTCGATCTTTTGACCCTCCAAAAACTGATTGTTTCAGCTGAGGTGTGACAGCTAGCATTGTTGTGATGTAATATGATTCTGCGTTGTCGGTTGTCCTTTCTTATTTCTTCAAAGACTTCTGGTAAACAAATGGTCGTATACCATTCAGAATTAACCGTTTTACGATTCTCTAATGGCACTGTAGCCACATGTCCATTAATTCCAAAAAAAACAGGCGACCATTTGCTTCAAAGTACTTTTTGCAGTTGTTTTTGCACGAGTAACTTTTGTTGGTTTCGGCTCATCTTGGAACACCCACACCGTTGACTGTTGTTTAGTTTCGGGGTCATATGCATAGATCCAAGATTCATCACCTGTGTAGATGGCTTTTGACGAACCACGGTCGTATTTTTTTATCATTTTTTTGCACCAATCGACACGAGCCCGTTTTTGATCGATTGTCAAGTTGTGCGGAATCCAACGCGAACATATTTTTTTTTACAGCCAAATGTTCGTGTAATATCTTATGTATGCTCGTCATACTTATGCCTAAAGACGCCTCTATCTCGCGATATGTAACATGACGATCACGCATTATTAGTTCCCGCACAGCATCTATATTTTGTGGGACAACAGCTGTTTTTGGGCGACCTTCTTTATTTTCATCCGTGAGCATAGACCGCCCACGATTAAACTCACTGTACCAGTGATAAACAGTGGTTTTTGATGGTGCTTCATCTCCAAAAGTTGCGGTGAGTCGAATAAAGCACTGTTGTTGATTTAGCCCACGCCGAAAATCGTAGTAAAACATTGCACGAAAATGTTCACGCGTTAAATCCATGGCAAATGAAGACACGCAATTTTCAAAATGACGCCACAATGGAAAAATAATTGACAGTCACATGAAACAAAATGTATTCTTCAACCAAAGAGTTCTATTTTCAAATGTTGTAATTACTTTTTAAATAAGTATTGTTCTTGTAAGTGGCCAGTTCCGGATACATAAATAGCAGCCCTCGTATTATATTCATAGTATAACTTCTAAATAATCCTAATAATTAGGAGAATACTCACTGTTCTTGCAGTCAAGGAACGCGGTGAGCACCACTAGCAAGGCAGCTAGAGCGGGACGGTTGAGCAGGCGGCGGTCGGCGTGAGCGGGACAGAGCGTCACCGTGCCCTTGCCCGCGTGGCACAGCCCCTGCGCCAGCCGCACCATGAACAGATGCACTGGCGACTTGCCGTGGTACAAGGCAAGCGCGCGCAGCATTGTTGCCAACCTATATAAATATAAGTTATTTACATATTATGTATTGAGTTATAACTCCTTTTGGAAAATATACAGAAATAGTTTTTGTGTCAATTTAAAAATAATAATATCTATGGACGCTTCACACGTCATGACCTTGTGTAAAGTACCTGAAGGACTTGTATTATGGGTACCAGACAACAGAAATATATATTTTATTACTTTTTATACTATACAATATACATATATTTAAGATTTTTATAATATGATACACATTTAATACACGTCCAAGACCTAGGAACATAGGAGACATTTTGTTCCGTCGGTGGGACGCGCGACCCCCGGATTGAGCACTGACAACACGCTCAACCACTAAGCCACAGAGGTCATAAAAAGAATATTATATCTTATCATACTTCTTTCGGGACTGTGACGAACACAAACAATAGTGTGTATTCTCATTTATAGAGACTTTAAGAAAGTGTTGATGGGCACAATCTTAGTGAACTCTACCTAGCAGATTAAGTTAATGTAAAATTACTTATTAGTCTTAGTTAGGCTAGATTGTAATAATTATAAAATACTTATACAGGTATGTTATGTAAAAAAAAAAAAACTTCTTTCGGAGAATAAGGTTGCGTTTTCTCCAGAGATGTGATGCGAGGAATGTGTTTTCAAGATCCAATCTACAAATAATAAAAACTAAGGAAGAGTAACAACTAACAGCTGTGTCAAAAAATCTGTCCACGGACCACGAGTCTACAAAATGTGACCCAAATACATGCTTATTTTATGCATGTACTAAATTTGATGTTAGTGTTTCGTTGCTATTGCCATTTTTAGTGTGCGAAAAGTAACCAAATTCAAAACGGTTGAAGTATAGTAACATTTCCGTTAGTTTTTATTATTTATAGAATCCAATAGAATCGCTGCGCTGAGCGAGGTCACGTCAATGAAGCGATTCTATTGGTTCTCAAAAACACATTCCTCGCAACACATCTCTGGTAGAAACGCAGCCAAAAGATGCAAAACATCGTCACCTGGCATTATTGGTACCGGCGCCGACGAGCCCCATGGCGAAGATGGCGTTGTAGGCGACGTCATTGTCGGCGTCGTGCGAGTACTTGTTGAGGACGTCGATGACGGACAGCTGTGGGTTGGACACCGAGCACAGCGCGATCGCGAGCGGCACCGCGCGACGCACCGCCGGCTCGCCGTAACGACCCTGTAACGAGGGATTCCTTGTTATAATAATGCTTCGAAGTGTCTTGTGTCTAAAAAAAATTATGAGAGTGCTCTTGTGTTCTAAAATCGCTCCTACGTAGCTGGCCGGCCATCAGAAACTATTAGGCCCGTATTTTTGGTCAGTACTTAAGATGCATCTCGGTCTCAAAACACGATTCAAGCTCTGTGATTGGTTGGTTGTCAAAATTTGGACCAATCACAGAGCCGAACCGCGTCTTGAGACCGGGTCGCATCTTAAGTACTTACTGACCAAAAATACGGGCCTTACTGCCGCACTCAGAGTGGAACATTATATTTTAGTTACAGTCATTTTGGGTAACTTTGAATTGCGGTTTTAACTTTGAACAATACATTTTTATAAATTTTTGTATGTGTTCAAAGTTAAACCGCAATTCAAAGTTACCCAAAATGAGCTTAAATGTTATTATTTCAAAATTTTGACATAAGCCCCATACTTTATCTGTCAAACTCTTCATTAAAGCTTAATCATAATTAAATGTCTTTGAGTACGGCGGTAAGTGTCTAAACACACCATGCCGACGTTCCGGGGCGGAAGTTCGGCATGATTCCTCCTGCGATATATTTTAAATTACCAATGACACACCATGCCGAAATTCCGTCGCGTTATATTGTATGCGTATTGACATTGCTGACGTAATCATGCCGAACTTCGGGCGCGGAACTTCGGCATGGTGTGTTTAGACCATAAAGTTAATATACCTAGCGGAATAGAGAAACAAAGGCCTGAGCAAGCGAGATGCCACTATCAGTAACACCGCGTGGTAAAAAGAGACGTGTGATACATGACAGCAGCACTCTTTTTTGACGTCCAGTAGGCACGTGCCGCACGTTGTCAATATAATCTCATAGAATTCATGTTCAATCATGCTTGTGTAAGTGTATACGTACACATATTTTTCACACAGATGAAAACCAATTTTGGTTACGTTTGACAGCTCGAGATTGTTGCTCTATTCCGATAGGTATATTAACTTTATGGTTTAGACACTAAGTTTCTAATGGCCGGCCAGCTACGTAGGAGCAATTATAGGTTACAAAAGAACTTTCTCACACTTTTTTTTTACAAAATAAGGGGGTAAACGACCAAACAGGTCATCTGATGGAAACAACTACCGGCGCCCATGGACACTCGCAACATCTCGAAGAGCTGCAGGTGCGTTGCTGGCCTTTTAAAAGGGAATACGCTTTCTTCTTGAAGGTTTGCCGGTCGTATTACTTCAGAAGTAGGAAATTCTGCTGGTGACTTTACTTTCCTAGCCCACTGGGACAGATGACCAACAAGGCTGGCGCAAGATCAGGCGCTTAACTGTAACGTAAATTGGCTTCCCTCATACTTGTTACAAAAAAAACTGTTATTCACCAGCTCACGGATGATTCGTATACAATTTAAAATTGGCAAAGTCCCTCGTTCTCGCTGCAAAAAAGAGCCACAGACATAGATCAAGATAATTAATACCGCATGTGTATGTATGTATTATGTACTTCGCGCGCCATACCCAACTAGCAAAATTTGGTCATATAATTTTCGAGACAACGTTTTGGTTATAACTTGAGGTGAGTCCGTTTTGGTTATATAGCATTCGTAATAACCTTTATATTACGCGAAATAGGCGCAAAATAAATAACTTTTATTTGTATAGCGATCGTGTCATGGTCGTTTTAGTGGTTAAATATTCGTATAGCAGTCGTAAAGTTTTTTAACTGTTTCGTCGTATTGCGATCCAGTAGACGTTGTATAAACATTGGAAAGTAGTCATCAACATTACCCTTTTGCGGATACTAATTATTTTACTGTTCTGTTGAAGTACCTAAGATAAAAGAAAAAGTAGCCATCATGTTGGTAAAAGTTTGTCTGCCATATTTATTATTGAATGAATGATATTAACTATAATGTATTTGGTGTTAGTCGGTAACAATATATCTACTTTTCTAAGGGAAATTAAATTTCTCGACGATAGTATATACATTTTTTAACAAATTTTTAACGCCCCCTTCGAATAATTGCAAAATAATATTTCTAAATTTAATTTAATTTAAGATTTTACAATTACACGATTTTTGGTAATGATGATGACTTTTATATGATGTCTCATGACTATAAGTCGCATATGTTACCATTCATTTATTTTATCATCCGCCATTTTTAGGGTGCCGTAACAAAGTGTAAACCCATGTATTTTATCGAATTCTCATGGTGATAATTTCTGATATCGGATTTTTTTTAACTAATTAAAGATTTGAAGTTATTGGAAAGTTCTATATTTTAGGGTTCCGTACTAAAAAGGTAAAAGCGGGACCCTATTACTAAGACTTTGATATCTGTCTATTTTTCTGTCTGTCCATCTACCTGTCTTCAGGAGCTGTATCTCAAGAACCGCTATGTTAAAACTTCTTTAATGATTCTTTAATAATAAAATTCAAATGAAATAAAATATTAAGTGTGCTCCCATAAGAAAAAAAAATTGGCCAACTTTTGCTCTATAACAATATAGATTATAGAACCATTCGTGAGCGAGTCCGAATCGCACTTGGCCGAAGTCGTAAAAGAGAAACATGAAAATATCATTAAATAACTAAAATGTTTTATAACAGTAAGTTTTAAAAAATATTTTAAAATCATAACATAAGTCAGTTATTTAAGTTCTTAAAATATGAATATTAAGCTCATAAATATTTTATAATAGTCGTTTAATGAGAGTCGAAGATCATGTAAGAAACGTATATATAACGATGTATTTTATAACAGTTAAATATATGGACTTTAACATGTAGAAATCTTATTACTGATAAACAGTAGTGTTATGGTCGGGATTACAACCAGATTATGATTGTTATATTTATTATACAACATCAAATATGTATTTTAAATGTCACAGCTGCGATATTTATAGGATAGTCATATAATTTGGTCGTGTTAACGATTACAGGACTAAATTAAATGACTAAGCTCTTATACGACCTATTGTTCGATTAATATAATATTGTTACACGATGTTGGAAACTTAAATTACAACTATACGATTTCTATACGACTAAATGTCATTAAGGCTATTTGTTAAAGGACTAATTTGCTAGTTGGGTATCGTGTTCCCAAAAAACGAGCAATTCTTGTCTTTCGAAAGTCTGTTCTTTAGTCTGTGCTCCACCGTTATCGGAATCGGACGTCAATCGGATTGAATAAATGCCTAATTGTGCCGTATTGAGCTATAGAAATTCGAATAGAAACGTTGGCCTAGATAATGGACACGTTTCTTATCATCGGTACGTCACAGTAGGTAGGAAAAAAATGGCACGCTCGTTTTGATATAAATTGAGGGACATTGTAGGGACGCAATGACGTGTAGCAACATGTAGGAAGGAAATAGGCTGCCTTCACATTACGTCGCAAGCAGTGCCGGATCGTAATACGTAAATTGGCAAAATTACTCACACTTGTTAAAAAAAAAACTATTATTCACCAGCTGACCGAACATTCCTATACTTTAATTGGCAAAATCCGTCGTTCTCGCTACCTACAATAAAAAAAAAACTCACCAGCTGTCCAAAGATCCTCGTGCACATCTCGGCGCCGGTCTCCTCGGCAAGCGCGATGGCGGCGACGCCGAGCGCGGCCACCGCCTGTACCGACGACAGCTCCTTGTTCGCCTCCTTCTCCTTCTCCTTGCTCTTTGACTCCTTCGACTTGCCTTTGAAAAAACAGTTGATAACGCCTTTCTTAAACGGCCCATTCACTATCCTGCATTGCAGTCCGCCGTGCAGGCCTGCAACACCATTCACTATCCTGCATAAGCCGCCGTGCAGCCCGCCGGCTTATGCAGGATAGTGAATGGTGCTGCAGGCCTGCACGGCGGACTGCAATGCAGAATAGTGAATGGGCTCTTTTAGTTTCTTTACTACCGCTAAGTAAATGTATGGATGTTTAATATTGGCTGTTAACATGTAACAGCCAATATTAAACATCCATAAGTAAGATACGTTATACGTTGTAACTTAAGATGACACAACATTGCTGTTAAAAGTTTGGGGCCTGTTGATTGTGTCTCATAACTCTACTATAAAATGTAGTGTTGACAAAATAATATACTAGAATCATCTTACACAATTTACATTTACTTCTACGATGCGATATTGGTTATTGTCCATTTTTTTTTAAATTTTGCTCATTAGAAAAACATTTCGAGGAATAAGGTCAGTGATCGTTTTTCTGTATATAAACGAAAAAAATACCCAATAGTTATGTACTTATATTTTTGAACAAATATGTTTAACCTTAGTTTGACCATCAATGGCGTTAAATTAGCAATAAATTCGACCAACATTACGTTTCGAACTTTTGCTAAGCTTCTAGTATCAGCTTTCACATAATGAGAACTTGCATTTGACGAACCAGCCATTATAAATAAGATTGAAAGGAAATTTGACAACTAATGGCGCATTTTGATTGGTGCACAGGTGCATGCATTTTATAAATCTCCCGCACCCTGCATATCGACCAGTGAAAATGCGCCATAAAGTGCCGGATAAGCTGTCCACAACTTATTTGACAGATTCTACATACTCTGTGTGTTAAGTGGTGGTTAGCCTATCTGGCATTTATCAGGAAGTGGTGAAACAGGCCCTTACACACAAATAACTATAATAAACATATTATAAGTTTTATAGGTAGTCTTACTTTTGTTTTTATCGTCTTTCTGGTCGGCACTGGAGGAGCTCCTAGACGAAGTGCCTTCCTTGGATTCCTTCTTGTCTTGCTTCTTAAATGCAGTATCTTCGGTCGATGATTGCTCATTCTGTAAAATATGAAAGTTATATTTTGGTTGCAAGTACTCTAAAGTAATATATATTTTAATGTTACATTAATTGCATATTTTATAGGAAATTTTTTAGGTTGGAAAACGTAATCATACAAGTTAATTAAATCCTTTTCAATAAAAGAGTTTAACACTGTTATTTCGAATCAGAAGTATTGGTATTGTGTACACGTTACAAGTCGTATATTACGTAATACATGCGTTTACACACCCTGCGAACACTATTGCGTACACATGTGTGCAAATGCGTACACATTTTTTTATTCATACTAATGTGTGCGTACTTACATCGGTGTCGTAATGCTTAGAGCAGATATGCAGCATTTGTTGTACGATGAGCACATCGCCGGTACCCGCGTACGCACACATGGACAGCGTGGTCTGGCAAAGCGACTGTTGCGGCTCCGGTAACACTTCTAGCGCGGCCATCGTCGCCTCTGTACGCTCCTTACATCCTAAATAAATAGTGGTCTGTTTAATACAATTTATTTCATGGTACATAACATTTTTGCCAACAAAGGTTATCAAATTAACATTGCATTATGTGTTAAAATATTTAAGTGTTTAGATCTAAGTACTTACTACAAGTATGTACCATCGAGGAAGTTGATTCCTATGCAGTTGAGAGACCAACGTCATTTGGTCGATTATGTCAATTCAATATTAATTGTGATCTGTCGGCTGAGTTTGACGTAATGCGACCAAACTACGTAGATCCCCCATTTGCATAGGAATCAACTTCCCCGAGTGTACATGCAATATTATTAAAGATAATATTATTATTTATACTTTTGTACCTCTTATATTCTGTTGGTGGCACTTCACATGGCTATTGGTATTTGCTATTGGCTATTTGTTGCATTTGGCAAAATTATTGACATATACACAAACAAGCAAATAAAGGCAAACACGGCCTTCCACACATGGACGTCAAATATATCAAACTTAAACTCGATTTTGTTTATTTGCCTATTTGACTCTTTTGATGTGCGTCAAAAACCGACAAAGGTTACGTGTATTTGGTATAATGGTATTGGTTTGTGAAATAGGCAAATAAGGGCAATACTTTGTCAAAAATACCGTCTACACATGGTGATTGTTTGGCGAATCCATCAAATACGCAAATACGAGTACAAATAGCCATGTGAAGTGCCACCATGTTTACAAACAATTTTCTATTTGATTACTTTATAATATACGACAAATGCGTACATTTATTTAAAAGTGTATAACAGTTATAAAACTTACCTAAGAAACACAATCCTAAACCTAAATGCAAGAATCTCGCAAACGTCGACGAGTGAAGTTCTTTATTATCTTCAATCAGCCTCTGGATTATAGCACAGGAGACCTAGAAAAAATAGTTTGTAAATTGTTGCAAAATTATTGTAAACATTTATTTACCATAACAGTGTTTAATATTCAGTTAGAACTCATATATTGTAGGTACTTTATATGGGGCTTCGATTATCTTTAATTTTAAATTTAAGTCTTTAGTTAATCTCAGTTTTACTAAAGTAAAAGGTATACATGTCACGCCTTCTCTTTCATCCACTAAACACATTCTTTGTGACAAATGAATTATGAAAGAGAAGGCGTGATAAATGACAATTAAACGAATGAACGCTGTCCCAGGACTGACGCGACACAATTTAACATTATAAACAGGGTATAATTTTAAACACAATAATATATGTATCTATACTTATTATAAAACAAAGTCGCTTTTTTCCCTCATGTCCCTTTGTTCCCTTTAATATTTAAAACTACGCAACGGATTTTGATGATTCTTTCAGTGTTAGATAGCCCATTTATCGAGGAAGGTTATAGGCTATATGTTATCACGCTAAGACTAATAGGAGCGAAGAAATAGAGGAAAATGTGGAAAAAACGGGGGAAATTATTTGAAAGGGCTAACTTGAATGCGCTAATCTCAGGAACTACTGGTCCGATTTGAAAAATTCTTTCAGTGTTAGATAGCCCATTTATTGAGGAAGGCTATAGGCATATATTTTTTTAGTGGCTATATATTTTATACCCGTGCGACGCCGGGGCGGGTCGCTAGTTATGTATATAGTAAACACTAACCTCTCCATTGCACGAGCCGACAACGATGAGTCCGGCGGCCACAGCGGCCAGGCCGAGCACCTCGGGCGTGGCGGACGCGTCCGACAGCACCGGCAGCAGGTGGGACAGGACGTCCTCGCGCTGCGTGCCCGCGTACGCCAGACCCAGCCCTGAGCGAGATAGCAATACACAATGTAGTTAAGTGGGAGTAAGATGGATAATGTTCTACATTTCTACAATATGTTAAATAGGCTGGTGTGGCTGGTGGTTAATATATGCATGTGTCAGACCCAGACCTGAGCGAGACAGCATTAGGTGCAACATAGATTGGGCAACATAGATAAAGTTCTACATGCCAAATAGCATTTTTGTGTATTTTTCAGATAAAATTTATAATGATAATGTGCGTCTGACCTACACTTGAAGATTATTACTAGCAAAGACACAGTGTGTAACTTTTCAAGGTTCGTTATTCTTATGTATTTTTGACTATGTCAGACAAATATAAACAGACTATGTATAGTTATTTGCTGCGTAAATATACTTTATAGAAAGTAAATGTTAATAAATTATTCTTTGGGGTAATTAAGGTCAGATGTCATAATATAATAAGAAATCTTTAAGACAATCAGAAAATAGAAACTTAAAAAATTAAGAAACTTACCAAGAATACTACTGATCCTCAAATTGACGCTAGAGTGTAGCAAATAGTCAGCGAGCAGCGCTAGGGCTGGATCACATTCATTGCGTACGCCACAGTTGACAAGGCCGAGGGCCAACAGAGCTCCTGCTTTGATATGTTCTTCCGAAGTGTACAAATACTTGTCAATAGGTGTCAGACCACCATCAACATCCCATAGATGTATAATACCCAAAGATGCTGCTGCTGACAACATGCCTGTAAAGTGGACAAAATTATGGAATTAAAAAAAAAAACTTTATAAAACATTATTGCCACCAAATATGCCAACAGTTGACAAGAACAGTGTTATAATGATATTAGATGACGCCCGAAACATCGTTGCGCCAAAATTAGTTTATCGCGCGGGAACCGTACATTTTTCCGGGATAAAAACTATCCTATGTCCTTTCCCGGGACTCAAAGATACTCCATGCCAAATTGCAGCAAAATCGGTTCAGCGGTTCGAGCGTAAAGAGGTAACAGACAGACAGACAGATGGACAGACAGACAGACACACTTTTGCATTTATAATATTAGTATGGATATTAATAATAATAATCAACGTTTTCTCCATATAAGGGTCAGAAAATTAATACACACCATGATCTTTATTCTTATACATCCACTTGTTTCCGTCTTCAGTTGTGACGAGTTTATCGCGTCCAAAGCCAGCGTTGACAAACGCATTGACGAATGTCGCAGACAGATTTTGTCTGGCTGAGTCTACTGGATGTTCAGCTAGAAGAGATGGCCTCAGAGCAGAGCCAGCAGACTCTAACCAAGTTTTATAGACCTCTTCAGGAGTTTTTGGTTCCATGATGTCAAGCTGAAAATGTTTTAAGTTTATTTTAATATTTTAAATAATATGAAAGTTGGTCATTATCTGTCTGTATTACTTCAACCTCTGAATAGATTTTGGTAAAAATTTATTTTATACTTCGATCGTGGATTCTTGGAAATCTATAGTTATTCTATTGTTGTCACGATCACCACTGGTACAACTTTTTTTCTAAAATCAACATAGTGATCTTATGGGATTATCATCAGTGATATTAAAAATTAAAGATTTCTGCAAACTAAGCAAATGTTTGTGCTACCAAAGATGCGGGAAACATCCACTAATTAAGTTAAAATTTTATGAACAATAATAACACTGTATAACAATAAAAAGTGTTTACCTCTCTGGCCAAACTATGGAAGTGTTCAGTAACATGGGCATTCAGGAGGATGCTCCTCAGGTCCTCATCTTCTGGTTCAATTGGAACATATTGACGGGCCATCATGTAACAAAGCTGCTTCTTGACCAGACTGAACAAAAAAATTTCTTGTGTTACGTAATTTCAAGTAGAATAATATCCTTGCGACACTTTATAATAATATTATTCAGAACCATATTATCTATATCTTATATATAAAATTCTCGTGTCACAATGTTAGTCCACAAACTCCTCCGAAACGGCTTTACTGATTTTTACCAAATTTTATATGCATATTCAGTAGGTCTGAGAATCGGCTACTCGGTACTTAATATATTGATAAGTGCATTTGTTGAATAAATAATAGTAAATTATTACAACCTGAGACTGACGGCGACCATGTTTGTGCGACGGGATAGCAATCGACGTTGCCATGGTGACATAATTATTTAGTCACTTCAATAAAATAATATGGCAAACAATGATATGGCAAATATATTATGGTAAAGCAAAATTTGCCGGGACAGCTAGTCTTCTTATATATAAAAATGGATTTTCAAATGTGTTAGTTGCGCTAAAACTCGAAATCGGCTAAACGGATTAGGCTGATTTTGGTCTTAAAATATTCGTAGAAGTCCAGGGAAGGTTTTAAGGTGACACGAAGTTCACCGGGACAGCTAATATATATATAAAAATGGATCTTTAAATGTGTTAGTCGCGCTAAAACTCCAAAACAGCTGAACGGATTGGGCTGATTTTAGTCTTAAAATATTCGTAGAAGTCCAGGGAAGGTTTTAAAATGACACGAAGTTCACCGGGACAGCTAGTCTTTTATAATTATTATAACTATTTGACCAAGCTTTGCTCGGTATTTGATAAAACACGAATAAAATGACATTTTCTAAAAATGATTCCAAGCTCGATTGATTTATCGCCCCGGAAACCCCCTATATACTAAATTTTATGAAAATCATTGGAGCCGATTCTGAGATTCCAATTATATATATGATGACAAGAATTGCTCTTTTAAAGATATAAGATAATGTATGTGAGAGTACGTACCCATCCTTACAAGCATTCAGGATAGCTTCACATTTTTGTGTATCATGTAACTGCATAGCAACCAACAAAGCACGGGGGTACTCCTCAAAACGTAAGTATGTGTCCAGGACGCCTTGCAGGATTTGTGTAGATTCTGGTTCTACTACATAGCTAGCACATCTGAAAAAGATATATGAGAAATTCATAATAGAAACAATGTCTATTGCAGCAAAAACTTATAAAAACACAACATGATAAATTTCTTGTATAAAACAATTCACATTGGAAAAGTCTCCTGACAAACTAGGCGGAAACATTGTCTAACTATAATTTGTATGCAATGATCTAAGGATCTTTGACTAAAAAGGCGTAAAGAATATAATACATATCGAAAAGCAACTCTTAGGCTCGTTTCCCTGGGCGAAGAGGAGCTTAGCGGTGCCGAATTGACCAATCACCATGCTCGAAATCTCCGCTCTGCTTCCGCTGGAATAGCAAGATTGACCAAATTTGGGCACCGCTAAGCTCCTCTCCACCCCGTCCCGCGTCAGTGGAAACGCACCCTTACCCAATCAAATACAAACAGACACGAGCATAATTGCTCTGATCCATGTGTTGAGTGAGCAGATTGAGACGATCAATTTCCATGAGTAGATCACAGGCTTGTATCTCGGCAGAGTGCTGCATGTCAAAGGCTACCACGTCACACACCAGGGGCAGCAGAGTGTCCATGTTCTCCACATTCCACTCCTCTGCTATTTCTCCTTCCAGCTGCCTAAAATTATTTTAAAAAATCATCAATACTTGGAAATAAAAAAGAAATATATTTTTTTCAAACATTGGTTTTAAACAAAACCTCTTAGCAAGCTTGCTCTTAGCAAGTGCTACAAAAGTTTTATTTGTGTTTTATACACTAATTATACTATCAGAGAAGTTGATTCCCATGCAGATCGGGGACCTACGTAGTTTGGTTGTGTTACGTCAAACCCAACCAACAGATCACAATTAACATTGAATTGACATATTCGACCAAATAACGTTGGTCTATCAACTGCATCGATGGTACATGTGTTTGTATAGCAATAGCCTGTCTTAGTTGATGTCTCAAGTAAGCTCTTGCCATAATGTAAAGTAATAATATAGTACCTGACATATTCATGGCCCCACTCTCCGACATTTGACTTTGTTCCCAGTAAACAATACTTGAGACATTCACGCTTCTCAGCAGCATCCTGTTAAAAGAGGCAATACAAATTCTATATGAAGTATAGTTATTTTTATGTTAAAAAAGCCACTACACCAGGTGTAAAATGTTAAACAAAATGTATATTTTTTAGTGTCCGACTGAAGCTTCGGCTTCGGCCACCTTCGGCCAAAAAACCACCGCCTAAAACCCGGCCGAAGCCGAAGCTTTGCCGAAGGTCCAACCAACCGTCGAAATTGAATGAACTGTAAACTGTTACGAAAGACTGAGTGAGTTGTGAGAGAGTGACGGACCGGTTGTGTATGCAGAGGCCGCTGGGAGTCACTGTCAAATTCAATAAAAAAACACTAACTTCTTAATAAATCATTTAATTATTTTTATTTTATTTTATTTTATATTTATTATTTTTTATTTTATTTATTAGTCTAGTTTCGGTCTAGTCGAGTAAAACAAAGATTAAAGACTGATTGATTGGTATCTTATGGATTATTGCTATTTGTGAAATAATAAAGATTTTTTTTACAATAGTTCGTTGTAGCAAAAAACAATCTAGGATGAAAAAAAAATCTTATTAAATTCTCTATAATTTTGATTCTTTATTCACTTTTTCCGAATTCTCGTCCATTTTCGAACTACACATTTGAGTCATTCCTTATACTTAATAAATTATTTGTAGTCTACAAATTAAGTTATAAATATATCACGAAATCACAAACTTTTATTACCATCTCTACTCATCAACTTCTCTATGAGACAGTCAATATTATACAGGTAAACCTTCAATATTGAAGTTTTGAAATACTTCATTTTAATATTAATTGTAGCTTGTAGACAATATTGAACATAACTATTAAAAAAGATAAAACCGACTTCAAAATTATACGTAATTAATATCTATGGACGCTTCACACCACGTCAATCTGGCCCCGTGCTAAGTACCTGAAGGACTTGTGTTACGGATACCAGACAACGGAAATATATTTAATACTATTATACTATACATGTATTTAAGATTTTTATTATATCATACACATATTTAATACACGTCCATGACCCAGGCACATTGAAAAACTTTTTTGTTCCGTCGGCGGGACTCGAACCCGCGACCCCCGGCTTGAGCTGCCACACACTCTACCCATTGAGCCACAGTGGTCGTCAATTGAGAATTAAAACTCCGTATCTCCAAAACTACTAAACCAATTTTGTTGAAACTTGCACTATTCCCTAAGTTGAACAGTACCTAGTATAACAAAATAATAATTACTGAAATTGGATTGGTAGTTCCAGAGATATGTGAACACAAACATAAAAACATACATACATACACTTGTAATTTGGCACATTTGTTCAGACGCTGATACAGATTACAGACTAACATAATATACGAAAATTGGGCAGTTCTGGAAATATTACATACATACGCGTCGAATTGATAACCTCCTTTTTTTGAAGTCGGTTAAAAATTAATTACTGTGAGTTGAGCGAATAAGATTATAAGCCTTCGGCTTCGGCCGAAGGTTGTGGCGATTGCCGATTAATCGGCTTTGGCCAAAAATAGACCTTCGATCGGACACTAGTATTTTTTAAGGTGTATAACTAAGTAGTTCTAGTAAATCGTTACACCAAGAAAATGTAGTAAAACATAAAATATGTACATCATAATTCAAGATGTGAGTGGAAGAATAAGGTAAGTAACATGAAAAAACTTCCCATTTTTTGCTTAAATGGAGGCATTAGGGCCGGAAAAATTATTTGAAATAGAAAAACTATGAATTATATATTGTGTAGCCAGATACATAAGCTAGGTTATGAAGAAGATAAGTTACAAGTTTTATTAAAATAATTAGAGAAAAAAGGGTTATTGTCTGAATGTTACGAAATGTTACTTGTTCGATTCTTCCACTCACGTCTTCAATTATTAAAACTTTTCAGTTTTATGAATTAAGAAAATCAAGAGCCTATGTTCTTATTCTTAGAAGCTACAATATATCTTTGTTTCTTTATTTGTACTCACAAGTGAACCACTGACTCCCATGGCTAGGACTGAAACAACATCTGCACAATACTTCTTTGTCTTTTCATCTTTAATTTTTTCATAAACTTCCTTGAGAGATGGGTAGTGTTCCCTAAGGAATTTCAGAGGTTTCGGTACTGATGTCATAGAAGTTGTAGAAGTCCGGATTAGATTGCTCAGCATTTGTAGGGCTGGCAAATACAGGTCGACATCATTACCCTGGGGAACACATCAATTTCAGGTTAAAGTATAAGTAGTGTCATAAATACAACTGTAGCATTTTCGTGTTATGAACTTTTAAACACTACGTACCATTAACTTTTCAACGAGCATATTAAGCTCCTCTTGGAGGCGCTTATCCTCTTCAGACTGAAAACAAAAAATCATGAATTGTTTGCCACTTTGATACAATATCATACATACACAATAAATGGAATCTACTGTACCAAATCATCACTTGGTGCCGGTGTTGCCTCGGGCTTTTCTTTCTTTGTTTCTTCTGTTTTATTCTTAGCAGTCATCTTTGTATTTTATATTACTGAATAAAAATCACCGCAAACCAACTCCAATCGTCAAACTTGATGATTTTTGTAAATTTTGACAAGTCACTCCAGGTGCTACAGATAAAAAATATTTTTTTTTTCTGTCAAAACCCAGTTGAGCAAAGATTTACTATCGTAAGCCCCACTGTTGCCTAACACAGATGTCTAACTTTCCAAATAATGCGTTATAACTTTTATGTTATAACTTATAAGTTATAACCAACACGTTGCAATCTCCTTGTGATTATAGTATTCGTTGGTTGCAACGCGACGGCCTTTAGGAATAAGTGGCATCTCAAGCAGCATTTAATGCGATCAAGAAGAATAAACTGTATAATAATAATTTCCAATACAATTCAACACCCATGAATAATTCATTTCTAGTTATAAATAAAACGTTTTTTATCTCGAGTCCCCAAGTTCCAGAAAGTCTTGAATGCATGATTTTTAATGAGCTCGGAATGTGGATTGTTTACTGTGGGATCAGTTTACAATAGGCAGTAAGCTCAGACAGCAGGCACTTTTGTTACGTCTTCACGATTATACGAGGCAACTACTATAGAAGTGGTGTAATAAAATAGCCTTTTGGACCTCTCTGTGTAAGGTTTTGCAAAATGGTAAGCCATTTATCGAAGAGATTATAATACCTTATATCAGGGGTTCCCAATCTTTTTCAGCCTGCGGCGCACTTACAAGTCAATGTTTTTTCACGGCGCCCTACTCTACCTAGCTACTCGTATTACAAAAATATACATAAATAAACACATTTAATAATAAACAAACAAAGTAAATAATAATAAACAAATATTTAATCATCTGCCTGCTTTGTATAATTCATATTATAATTTTATTTTAAAAGTAATACTTATTTGTGGTTATGGATAATGGAGGATCGACTCACGGCGCCCCTGTTGCCTTCTCACGGCGCACCAGGGCGCCGCGGCGCACAGTTTGGGAACCCCTGCCTTATATTATAAAAATGTTATATCTACGCACAGTGAATCTCAGCAGCCGCCAGTCAAGCTGAAATATAATCTGCTTACGTTACAATATTATGTAAACTATCAGGAATTTTTACATTGTAACGTAAGCAGGAAGCACTTAAATTTTAATGAAAATAATTATATTTTCCTTACTTTCAGCAAAAATGTATTCAGACTTCGATCCAAAAATCTTTAAAATTAAGAGTTAGCAGGCGAGAGGTCACTCAGAGCACATCTATAACAATCAAAGACATGCCTCGCCCTAAAGAGATTCCGATATTAGGGAAAGTGATCAACTATTTCAAAGTTGGTGGTGGATTAAGGTTTGTATTGTCCTTTAACAAGTATATTTTATTAAAAACCTCGATGAGGGAGTTTATGTTACAAGCTGTAGAAGAAGCATTGTAAAATTTGTAGTAGATGTCCTGCATTCTAATATTGTAAATTATTGCAAAATTCAAAAGTGTGTCTGGTCTATTTGGTACGGAGATACTTTGAGTCAGGGACAAGGACATAGGATACATTTTATCCCGAAAAATGTACAGTTCCTGATAAACGAATTTGAAGTATCTAAAATTAGTCTTACAACAACTTACCACCATGTCAATAATGTTGACATTTTTAGAACCTTTTCAAATTAAGCATGCAAATGATACTATGTATTATTATAATAATTTATGTTAAAGCTTTTCTTTTTTGTTTAAATTAGATTACACGAATATATTGATGTTCGTCACAGGGAACTAGGCCCCACATTTTGCGAACGCTTAGATGGGAACACTGACATGGTTTTTACGAGTGATCCTAAACTTATGAAGGACCTGTTTTTGGGTTGCGAAGGCAAGTACCCGCAACACATATTGCCGGAACCTTGGGTCCTTTATGGTAAACTGTACGGAACCCAAAGGGGACTCTTCTTCATGGACGGTGAAGAATGGTTGCGAAACAGGAAAGTGATGAATAAGCATTTTTTACGCGATGATAATGAAACATGGATGAAAGCTTCTGTGGAAAAAGCCGTATCGGGTTTTATTAGCGCTTGGAAACAGAAGAACACGCCTTGTTTGGTTAAAGATTTGGAATCTGAGCTCTACAATCTCTCAGTAAATGGTAACGAAACTAATTTTATGATTAGATGAAACTTTTCTGGTGTTTATCAATGTTGTGGACTGTATAAATTATTAAATGCACCCTTTTTTCAGTTATCATAAATGTGTTAGCTGGACAAGACTGTATTGAATTTAGTAAGCACTACGACGAACTCGTGACTATATTTTCAAATTCTGTCAAGCAAGTATTTCATAACACCACGAAATTGTACGGACTACCTTTGAAAATGTGCCACCAACTCAATTTTAAAGTATGGAGGGAATTCAAGTCATCTGTCGATCTTTCTTTGTCATTATGTAAGTAAATTTATCACGAGCGCTAAAATGTATAACCCAGTAGTATAAATTAATACTATTATATTGTATTAAACAAAGAAAATTAAACTTAATAATTATTGTTATAATAATTTCAGCTACAAAAATTGTTAAAGAACTAATAAAACTCAAAAACACTAGCAACGGTTTGGTACATAAACTGTCGAAGGATAATATGAGCGATGTTGATATTATAAAAATAGTTTCAGATCTTATAATTGCCTCCGGTGATACGGTAAGACAATACACTTTGTTGCTACTTGACCGCAGCGTTCTCAGCAGTACCTATACTACTAATAGCTTGCCACCCCGGCGCACTTGCCGGGGTGGCGCACTTTGCCATTATGATTACGAAGATTACCAATTTTATTTTCAGACCGCTTATACTACGCTCTGGATTCTCTACTTACTATCAAAACATCCAAATGTAATAGAAGAAATTCGGCATAAGGATCGAATATACATTAATCATGTTATAAAAGAAGTGATGAGACTTTATCCAGTAGCTCCATTTCTAACACGGATATTATCAAAAGATACTCTACTTGGAGAATACTTTCTTACAGAACAAGTAAGTATATTCACTGTATAAACTATTTTTTTATTGTTAATTAATTATGTTACATATTCTTATTGGCAGCCAGTAGCCAGTACTGGCTCTGTGAAAACTATACTACGGGCCTTACTGGCTACCCGTAGGCAGTAAGTCGTTTATATGTACAATTAATCAATAGTGATTTAGCCCGGGTGCGCACGCATGATGTGCAGTGTGGCCGCTGGCCACGTTGCGACATGCGGCTAGGTGCGCGTGGTCTATGGCGGTTTTATACTGAGGTAGCTATCTCGATGGCCACCGCGGCCTGGCCGCTGCGGCTTGGCCGCTAGTGCGCGCTGGCCTTAAGTTGGGAACAAATTAAAGGACGAACGTCCGCGGACGTTTTCATCGGATGCGGCTTGTTTTTTTTTTAATGCAATAAGGGGGCAAACGAGCAAACGGGTCACCTGATGGAAAGCAACTTCCGTCGCCCATGGACACTCGCAGCATCAGAAGAGCTGCAGATGCGTTGCCGGCCTTTTAAGGGGTAATAGGGGAGGGTAGGGAAGGAAAAGGGAAGGGTAGGGAAGGGAAAAGGGTAGGGGATTGGGCCTCCGGCTCTATCTGATCATTGATACAAAATACACTAAACTGTGCACATTGTCATAGTACAATGCAACATAAGTCCCGGACGCGACCTTGAGCGTTCGGACGTTCGAACTGAATCTGGCTGGCCGGATATTTTTGCATCCGCGGACGTCTGCCATTGACATAAAGGTCGTGCACATTGTTAAGCCGCATCCACCAGCCGCGACTTATGGATGCGTCCGGTAATTTGTTTCTAGCTTTAGACTTTTTTAATGATAAACAATATTATATTATTGTGATAACTGATAAACCTTGGATAAACCCTGTTGATAGACCAGAGTGATTTCTTCTTCTTCTTTAATGGCAGTTTCGTGGGTTGCCAATGTCAGAGTGTATTGGATAGACTTTGCTCTATTTAATGTAGGTCTGGTGAAGCAACAAGGGTATGGTTACTATGTATAATAATTATAATAATATATATTTACAAGTTGATTCACCTAAAACAAAAACAAGTGTTAGTAAAGACATCACAATCTAATATTGTTAACACGTATATATGTACACAAAATCTCGATAAAAGGGGTATTTACATAGCTTAAAACCGATTTAAAATTGATAGGAAGAGGGATGTAATTGGGAAGACAGTCATATAGGGATGGTTGGTTTCTAGGACAGCAAAAGAAGATGTGATCTAAGGTACCCTCATCTAAACCACACTCACAAAGAGAATTATCCCTAATCCGAATTTTGGCAAGAAAAACTGGCGAACAGCAATGCCCAAGTCTAAGACGACAAATTGTCGAGCAAATTGGTTTGCTACATTGTAAGTATTTTAAAAACCAGGGTCTAACAGGTACACTACCTTGAATATCAAAATAGTGTTTACCTTTGGTGGTACTTGAGCTGGCCCATTCTGAATTCCATTTGCTAGAAAGCTGAAATTTAGCTACTGGAATTAAGTCATGACAATAGAGTTGGTAATGACTGAGTCCACCAGATGTTATAGCGGCTTTAGCATAAACGTCCACACTCTCATTGCCAATAATTCCACTATGACCAGGTATCCATGCCAATGTAACCTGTATATTTTGAACACGACACTTAAGGAGTAACTGTCTTATTTCCAGAGTGATTTAAAACTAAATAAAAAAAAATGATGTCAATGTCATTTATCAAAAATGACGAAGTGACAAGTGTTAAAATCTGAAGTAGAAGAAGAGTGTGGTAAAACTTCAAGCTGCGTTCTCGAATGTATGATACAAGGTTTTGAGGTTACGTAGTTTTTTTTCTGGTTTGGTTGTTTCTTTCCTTTCTTTAGTTAGTTATTTTTAACCTTTAGCTTAAATATACGTAGGATAGTATTTAGTTTAGTGTATTTTTATAATAATTAGTCAATATGGATGTTGATCCGCCGGATCCTGGTGGTGGGGATATTTTATTATTGGATATGCCCGACACTAGTTCGGACGGGTCTATAATTGCTAGAAAAAGACCAAATGCGGATAGTATTCCTCCAATTATTAACTCCAAAAGAAATACAGCCGTTAATCCATCGATTCAGCTTATTTACAATCATCCGGACTTTATGGCTGATAAAAAATATTCTGATGGCGATGTTGGCCCGTTTATTGTCCAGGTTTCAAGGAATGAACCGAATAATGCTTCTGGGGTGGTTTTAAAACCTATAAATTTCGGACAATTTCTGTTTAAAAATAATATCAAAAAAATTGTGACAGATGGCATTAAAAGATTAGGTCGGAATAAGGTTGCAATAGAGTTTGAAGATTTTGAAAGTGCGAACTCTTTTGTTATTAACCCTATTTTACAAGAAAATGGATACTCTGCAACGATTCCCGCATACAACGTTTTCCGCATGGGAATAGTCCGCGATGTCCCCGTCGAGTGGGCCATGGAGGAATTAGTAGAAAATATAGAAGTCCCTAATGGTTTTGGTAAGGTTGTGAGGGCACGGAGACTGAGCCGGAAATCAGTTGTCAATAATTCTCCGACTTGGATTCCTACGCAATCAGTTGTGTTAACTTTTTCTGGGCAAAAGCTGCCTAATCGAGTTTTTTGCTTTTACAATTCGCTGCCGGTTCAAATTTATAGTTTACCGACTATTCAATGCAACAAATGTTGTAGGTTCGGGCATGTAAAGGCGTTGTGTAGATCCCAGCCAAGATGTTTTAAGTGCTCTGGAACTCATGAAGGTGAGACTTGTTCAGTGCAGTCTGTATCTTGTCTTTTTTGTTCTGGTCTCCACCAGGCTAACTCTATATCCTGCCCCGAATATTCTAGGCAAAAATCTATTAAATTGTTAATGTCTCAGGAAAGCATTTCTTATATGGAGGCTTCTACAAGGCTCCCCAAGGTAAGTCGTTCTTTCGCTGATGCCTCGAAAACTTATCAGTCTCCGTCCTCCTCGCTACCTTTGCATCATGCCGATCTGAGTTCCCAAGCGTCTACGGTTCAGCGCTCATATCGCAAAACCGTTCTTTCTCCTCGCCGTACTCCTCCTCCAGCGGTTCCAGGCTATGACCATCTCGCTCATCAGGATTTAATAAGAAGCCCAAAATTTTTCTCGCAAAATGGAAGTGCCTTTCCTAGTCAGGGACAGGCATCCCAGGTGTCCACTGAAGGTTTTGTCCCTACACAATTGTCACCTAATGACAATATGATCGAGTTTATGTTTGCGTTTATCATCAATTTTGTTTCTAGGTTTAGTGACGGCTTACCGGACAATATCCTAAATCATTTATCTAAGCTTTCATCTTTCATACCTCAAAATGGCACTCAAAATTGTCCAGTGGAACTGTCGTAGTTTGAAAAACAAAAACCAAGAGATTAGGACTCTACTTCAAAATTTTGATCCCATAGTCATGGCCGTTCAGGAAACATGGTTGAGACCTGGTGTTCGTTTTAGGATTCCAGGTTTTTCATGTTTCCGGGACGATCGGAGTGATGCAAAGGCTGGATCGGCTATTTTAGTTCGTAATACTTGTAAATATTCACTCATTGCATTACCTCCCCATAGTGATGGGATAAATATTGTTACTGTTCGAGTTATGGATGTCACATATGTTTCTGTATATATTCCGAATCCTAACGCTTCTTTACTAACTGAGTTTTTTTCAATTATATCCCCTTTACCACCTCCTGTTGTGTTTTTGGGAGATTTTAATATTCACAGCATGGTGTGGGGTTCCCATTTCAATGATAATCTGTCTAGTTCTTTGTTAGATTTTATTGATGACCGTAATTATGTCATTCTTAATGACGGCTCCCCAACTCGAAGGGTTGCACCATCACAGAATCCTAATAGCGCTGTCGATTTATCATTTGTTTCTTCTGCTCTTTCTTTGCAGTGCTCTTGGTCTATTCTTCCTAATTCGTATGGAAGTGATCATTTTCCAATTGTTATATATTTTCAAAGTTCCAGTAGACCTTGTTCCGTTGACATCCCCCCGAGGCAGAAATTTAACCTGGCAAATGCTGATTGGGATCTGTATTCTATTACAACGGATGAGGAGTTTCGATCTATTCCTCAGGTTACAACGGATAACATCTATGATATTTACCCGTCTATTAAGTTGGCTTTATTACGAAGCGCTGAAAAGTCTTTCCCCGTCAAAAAGCATGGTCCATTTAGAATGCCGTCTCCACCTTGGTGGGATGCGGAGTGTACAGAGATCTGTAAAAATAGAAAGGAGGCAGAACGAGCCTACTCATTATCAATGACTTTGTCAAACTTTCTTACGTATAAAAGAATTGCTGCTCAGGCTAAGAGGCTTTTCTCTAAGAAAAAAAGACTTGGGTGGCAACTTTTTTGTGAAAGTTTATCCCCCCAATCTCACTCTTCCCTGGTATGGCAAAAAATAAAAAGATATCGCGGGTCATTTTCTTGTGAGATCCGGGATTCTAGTAGTGATCCTTCATGTTGGATTGATTCCTTTGCAGAAAGGTTGGCGCCTCCTTCAGCTCCTCTACAGGAGGAATTAATGGTATATGAAAATTCTGGTACTGGGAATAGTGACCTAGATGCTCCATTTTCATGGAAGGAATTTCAGTTGGTTTTGGAAGCCTTGAGGGACTCTGCCCCCGGTGTTGATGGGATACCGTACTCATTTATTGTTAAAAGCGGAACTTCAACGCAAAAAATTCTTCTAGAGGCTCTCAATGTAATATTTCAGACAGGTCTTCCTCCACAAGAGTGGAAGACTCAAGTTATTATCCCAATTCTGAAACCCGGTAAACCTGACGGTATCCCATCGTCATACCGTCCCATTGCCTTGTCTTGCACCCTTTCGAAAATTTTGGAGCATCTCATTAAAAATAGATTAGAATGGTTTGTGGAAGGTAAAAATATTCTTCCATATAATCAGTTTGGCTTTCGGAAAAACTTAAGTACTGCAGACTGTCTGGCAACCTTTGTGACCGATGTTCGTTTGGCATTTTCTAAAAATGAGTCAGTGGTAGGTGTTTTCCTAGATATACAGTCAGCTTATGATAATGTTCTCTTCCCCGTTCTTAGACATAAACTACTCAGATTAGGTGTGTCAAGAAGAATTGTTAATTATATTTGTAATTATCTATCGTCTAGGATCGTTAATGTACAATATAAGAATATATCCGTCTCTCCGAGGTATGTTTGGAAAGGTCTCCCTCAAGGTTCTGTCCTTAGCCCACTTCTATACAATATTTATACCAGTGACCTTGAAAGCTCTGTAAGCTGCTTCTGTAATATACTCCAGTATGCTGATGATTTGGCTCTGTATATTATCTGTAAGGATATTATTCAAGGTTGTGATCGATTAAATTCTGCAGTGTCCTACTTAAGCGACTGGCTGGAGAATCATGGTCTCTCAATATCCATAGAAAAAAGCTCTGTAGTGGTTTTCTCAAGAGCTAAGTATATCCCGGATATTTCTTTATTTTACAGCAACCAAGTTTTTCCCGTTAGGGATTCTGTTAAATATTTAGGCCTTCATTTGGATTCGAAATTGTCTGGTATAAGCCACATTAATAATTGTTTAAAAAAGGCGGAAAGAAATTTAAATATCCTTCGATCATTATCAGGAGTTTGGTGGGGTTCTCACCCATACGTCCAAAGGTTAATGTACAATGCTTTAATTCGTAGCCATTTGGATTATGCGTCCTTTTTATTGGAGCCTTGTAGCAAATTTGCTTTAAAAATGTATGATAAGCTGCAGGCAAAATGTTTACGGGTAGTCTTAGGTGCAATGAAGTCATCCCCTATTAATGCGCTCCAAGTGGAGTGTGTGGAACCTCCTTTATCTCTTCGTCGACAGTATTTGTCTGACAGGTTCATATTTAAGGTCTACCAGTGGTCTTGCCACCCTCTTATTAATAAGCTGTCATCTCTCTCACATCTTTTAACTAGTAGTTATTGGACGCATAAAAGTTTACCCTGTGTTATGAAAAGTTATCAAAAGATAGTTTCTCTTTCATGTCCTGTGGCTCAATTTTCAGTTAATCCGCTGTTTGAAGCTTCATTTTCCTCTCTTGTATTTTCTCCAGATGTTATTTTAAATTTACCCATAGTGAAGGGTTCCCCCGTTGCTAATAACCAATTTAATACCATTATAAGTGATAAATTTAAGGATTGGACTTTGATTTACACGGACGCTTCAAAACTATCAGATACTTCTTGTGTCGGTAGTGCCGTGTGGATTCCAAAATTTAATGTCATCCTTAACAATAAATTGCCTTCGCTTTCCTCGGTTTTTAATGCTGAATCTCTAGCGATTTTTGATGCCGTCTCATTTGTAGAATCGCATAAGCTTAACAAGGCAATTATTATGTCCGATTGTAAAAGTTCCCTGCAAGCAATTTTGTCAAACCCCTTTAGAAGTAAATTTAAGTTTCCTTTAATTTTTAAAATTAGGGAGCTGCTATTTAAATGCTATTGTAGCAACATTCAGGTTGTACTTGCTTGGATCCCTGGTCATAGCTGGATTATAGGAAATGAATGTGTGGATATATATGCCAAAGAAGCTGCAAAGTCTGGTGGTTTAAGCAATTTCAAAATTTTTTGTCAGGATCTTTTGCCTCTGGCCAAGTCACATTTGACTTTGGAGTGGAATACTATTTGGATTGAGTCGAGTAGAAATAAAGGACGTTTTTACGCTGAAGTTCAAGATTCAGTACCTAGTCGACCGTGGTTTTATAAATATTTGAAAGCTAATAAGCCTGTTTGCTCTACTATCTGTCGGCTACGTCTGGGGCACTCCTGTAATCCAGTATTTCTAGCTAAAATAAGGGTGAGGGATAGCTCATTGTGTGAATGTGGCTTGGATGAAGGCTCTCCAGACCATATATTTTTTCCTCGTCCCACTAATCTTAAATCTATTTTATCGTTAGTATATTCTCCATTTATAGACACCTTAAGCTCGTTCATTGCTCATAATCACATTAGGCTCTAGTTATAGTTAGAATTCTCTTCCTTTTATATATTAAATTATTTATTGTATATATGTTTATGTATTTCGTGTATATTTAAAGGCTAAGAAACAATATTTTGCTTCATATTTGCTTGTTCTGGTTTTTTTCTGGTTTATTATTATATCTTGTATTTGCATGGTCGCATGAAGTCATCACTCATCCGTGCCCAGTGCATGGCAATCAGTTTGCGTTGTTATAACTGAGCATAATAATATACATATTTTTCGCCTCAACTCTGACGCTGGCAACTCCTAAGTGGGGAGGCTTACGCCAAAAGAAGAAGAAGGTTTTTTTTTTTTTTTTTGCCGGGTATACAAAAGAGTGACGTTTTGTTTTTGTATTATTTTCCTAAAATTGTGTTATTTCGGTTTTTAATGTGTAATGTTGGTAGAATATTAACCATTAGGGCCCCCGCGCACGAGCAACTTAGTTGCATGGCGATTTATTTGTCTCTTGATCAAGTCTAGGAGCTAGTATGGAAGTGCGCGCACGTAGCGACGCGACGCGACGCAACTCTGTGCAACTTTTTTAGTTGCAACGCAACTGTCTCCTTCCCTATTGGTTTCTATGCAAGTGCGCGCACAGGCAACAATAAAGTCGCCGACCGGCCCAGTGTTGCCAGATCAGGGGATTTCCCCCTAGATTTAGGGAGTTTTCGACCAAGATGGGGGCAAAATACAGGCAAAATATCGGGTTTTCCCCCTAGATTTAGCTAGATTTAGGGGGGTTTCGACCAAGATAGGGGCAAAATAGGGTACCTATTTCTGGGTACAGCTAATCTCATATTTGTATCTTCATGAACGAGGCCAGGTCGTAAGATTCTGCACAGTTCATCAAAACTTTCGACACTCATTCTAAAGAAAACGTAATTTTTTTCTGGGTATGCTCTCAATTTCATAAACACAGTATGAAATTTCCCAAGAGTCAGGCGATCGCTCCATAATGGATGCACCCAATATTTTATTTTGCGACGCTTTCTTCGGTTTTTTATTGCGAGTGCAACAACCACAGCCGCCTCGACCAAATCCATGTTGATGACTGTTTAGAAAAATCGGAAAAAAGTTGCGTTGCTGTCGCTCTCGTGCGCGCACCCCTGCGACATGGCTGCAATTTTTTCGAAAGAGACAAATAAATCGCCGTGCAACTAAGTTGCTCGTGCGCGGGGGCCCTTAAATATTCGTTGTCGTGCACAAGTGTGGGCAAGTGATACAACTTCAAGAAACGTGCCATTTTGTGTTCCCTCCAAAACTCCATCGAAAGTTTTAGTAAAGGGTCTACCACTTTACTAAAACAACTGACTTGACTCGTTGACTTTACCGACTACTTTTTAGACTTTGACTAGACTTTCGACTTGACGATAATCTGGAAAAACAACTTGAAAATTTTGTAAATTTTTTACGAAATTTTTTTTCTTCCGCCAAAACTTTACTTGACACTGGCCATGGTTTACAAGCCGAGAGCCATAACAAGAAAAAAAAAAAAAAAAGAAGAAGAAGAAGAAGAAGAAGAGTGTGCAATATTTTGGAAAACTCGTTTTTTATTTTCTAAATATTATTTAGAATTAGAATTGGTTGCTATAAAATAACAAGGATTAACATGAATTTCCACAAAATCTTATTAAATATGAACAAAGCACAACATTCAGTATATAGAAAATATAGTATTCTTGGAATAAATTGTATGCGAAAAAGTAGCATTCTAAACTTGCAGAATGATAGTAATATGTATAATAAACCTATTTATCCTAAGAGAAATTTATCAATTGAAAGTATAGTCAAATGGCAAGAACAAACTTACACCAGTATTGCTAGCAGTAGTATGGTAAACTACATACAGGATGGACTATTGTATTTCCATGATATTAGCGGTCTGAACTGGTCGGCAACAATCATTTTATCCACTATACTTGTGAGAGCGGGCGTGACTCTACCGCTTGCAATATATCAGAATAAAATACTTGCCAAAGTTGAAAACATTACACTAGAGCTCAAGGATATGGCTAAAGAGATAAAAATGGAAACCACCTTGGCTAAGAAATCATTTAACTTGACAGACAAACAAGCTTTCCTCTTGTTCCGAAGATCAATGAAAAAACAGTGGAGACTCCTTATAGAAAGAGACAATTGTCATCCTTTGAAGGCCACTCTCGTGATATGGTTTCAAATACCAATTTGGGTGTGCATATCTTTTGCACTGAGGAACCTAGTGACCATGTACCCCCCGGACCCTGCGGCTACAATTACGGCCATGGAATTGTCAGTGGGAGGTTTCGGTTGGATCCCAAACTTGACAGTGCCAGATGCTTCATACATACTACCAGTCGCATTCGGGTTGACAAATCTGGCCATTATTGAAATACAAAGAATGTCTAAGCTAAGAGAACCGTCCAGAATGTATAATATATTCACAAATGTATTTAGAGTGTTCACGGTGGTTATGATCCCCATAGCAGCATCTGTTCCATCCTGTATGTGTTTATACTGGACCACTTCCAGTGTATTTGGACTAGCTCAGAACTTATGTCTATTATCACCATCTTTGAGGAGAAAATTAAAGATTCCAGAAGCACCGAGTGAACTTGAACAACCATACAGTCACATAAAAGATGAGATTTATGACAAACTCCATAAAGTCATACCGAAAAAGACGTAGATTTTAAACTAAGTATGTTGTTGTTATAGTAAATCATATTCACAGTAGTTGTTAATTATTATTTCAGACACCAATAATAGCATCTATTTATACAGCAGGTCGAGATGAGCAATATTTTTCTAACCCGAATAGTTTTTTACCACATCGTTGGGACAGAGCAGATGCTAGAAAGAAGGATCTCAATAATCATGAAGCCTCTGCAGCAATACCGTTTGCTTTGGGTGTAAGATCATGTATTGGAAAAAAATTAGCTATGCTACAATTGAATGAAGTTATATACCAGGTAAATACATTTTGAGGAAACCTTAAACATTTGCATTTAGAATTTAATATTCAGAACACTCTTAAGTTACCAAGAGTTTAGTTTCTTCGTATGTAATAGTGTATGTTTCACTTTCAGGTGGTCAATAATTTTGATTTACATAGTAATAATTCGGAAGTTAAAGCTGTTACTTCACAAATATTGATGCCGGATGAAAAAATCAACCTAATCATAACTTCAAAAAATGATTGTTAATTTGGTTCAGAAATAGTAAGGCTACAGTAAGCATAAAATATTTTTAATATTAGAATGTACAAAACATTTTCTAAGAAACAATAAATGCAAGTACATACAATATCCCTTTTATTATTTTTAGTAAGCCATAAGTGTTATGAATTAATCAACAATATTTAAATTAGTAGTTACTTTACTGTTTAAATAAATAACTATGACAAATAAATAGATGTTATTGCCATATTTTTACGCGGTATGCCAGAGGCAGCACTAGCATATACAGTAAACAAAAAGTTTGTTTCATGTGACAATGCATAGAGTAAAATAATGACAATGTTTCTCTCAATATTGTGATATGACATGTGCATTGTGCATGTCATGCATGTAGGATTTTGGTCGGATTATTTACTGTATGTGCTACATATATTTTCCTCTATGATGTGCTATTAGCGTTCTCTGGTTCGACCTTTGCGTAATATTCCCTATCATCACAAAGTCCTCAACCACAACATAATATGAAATGTGGTTGAGGTGTACTAAGGATGTAAGAATTTTCATTCTTTAAGAATAAAATGTTGTTTTAACTTCAAGGAAACAGTGAAAAGTTTTAATGCAGTAATATGTAATAATATTTAACTACAATAATATGATACAAAATATACAACTGTACAAAAATATTTTTTGTACCAAATTAATAGCAACAAAAACGAACGGTATTAATTTTTGAGCTGTCTAAGAATCATGCCTTTAATATCTTCTAACCATTGGTTTTTATATTCGAGCTGGAGGATATTGTTGAACAATCTTAGCCGCTCGTTATCTTTCATATTTCCAGTGAGTATATAAGCTACAGCCTCAACACATAGAAATCCCATGCCCTCCTCTAGGGACCAAATGTAAATTTTATCTGCTGTCTCTGGTGTTAATTGAAATTGTACTATGGCACTTCTTAGTAAGTCCTTTAATTTGTCAAATAAAAACCTATCAACCAACAGTAGCACTTCTAAGCTAGTCTCCAACTTTTTTGTGATTGGGAAAATTTCAATATCACCAGTACTCTCATGAAGACCGAACTGTAGGAGTGTTATAAGATATTTCAATGCCGATTGAGACACATTTTTCAATTGAACTGTCTTCTCGCTGGACTCCTTGAATTGTCCCATTAACATGGCACTGAATACTTCTGAGTTTTCACACAAAAATGACTTACTCGTTTTAACTGTAGATAAGTCGTCCAATAAGAATGTCACAATGTCACTTTCAGGCAAATTATTAATTAACGGATCATCATTAACTATCACATGATCCTTATATTTTTGTTCCAACAACTTAGGATTTTTAATGTCTACATTAAAAGCAATGCGGCTGAGTCCTATGATACAATTTTCCAGGTCCTCTGAAGGATTGCCAATCATGTTAATTAATAAGGTCAGTGCATCACAATCCAGTAAGAATATTTTCAAAATGTTTGTACTTCTGCAAAAAAAAAACAATGACAAAAGTTAGCATAGAATATACAAAATAATATACTTACTATTTTATAGTTTTTTTAACTATACTCACTCAATGACAAAAGGGAAAACTATTGTCAGAGTCGTCTTTTCATCCTCAGTTCCTTTTAATAATTTATGACTTATTTGACCAATTCCATAACGGGATTCTGCATTTGTACATAGAGCACCTAACATCTTCATAGAAAATATTCCAACCTATAAATCAAATATTTAAATTTTAATAGCAAATTATTATGTAAATTATTAAAGTGAACCTACTTTTTGGGCATAGACTGATTTTTTTACTTGTGATAATGATGGTGAATAAAATAAAATGGAAATTACCATTCTAACAATTAAAAAATTATGAAAATTGGTACAGTATACATATATTAATAATAATCAAAGGGTTCCGTAACACTATTGAGCAAAATTAGACCAAAAATTGTGTTTTTTGTATGTTAGCCCTCTTAATTTTTATTTTATTTTAATATTATTATTGAATATTAAAGTACACATATAAGTCAGGGCTTTGAGAAAAATTCAAGTACCTACCTGTTGCCATTATTGACATAAAGTAAAAAAGGCCAAAAAATCACGTTTATTGTATGAGAGCCCCCCTTAAATATTGATTTTATTTTATTTTTAGTATTTGTTGTTATAACGGCAACAGATATACATCATCTGTAAAAATTTCAACTCTCTAGCTATTACCGTTCTTGAGTTACAGCCTGGAGACACACAGACAGACAGACGGACAGCCAACAAAGTCTTAGTAATAGGGTCCCGTTTTTACCCTTTGGGTACGGAACCCTAAAAAGTATGGTCAAAGTAAATATACGGTCTAAGTTGGGTACTCACCTTTTTACATTGAGCACATGCACGATTGGAAGGACGACTTATAATACGGTAAAGTCTCAATGGTAATCTATGCTTCAAAATATCCATCAAACACAAACTGTGCCTGGAATCATAATATTACGTAGATAGTGACTTAAAACTATAACATAAATTTTAATGTATCATACGGTCCAAAATTTTTTTGCTTACCCCATAACTTTTAGGAGTGTCTTCGTCACCTTTCTGATTGGTCGTTTAGTCTTGCTAATATAGTCTAACAAACTGTTAAGGCAGTGTTGGTCAGCTAGGAACTTTGTGTTTGTATATTGGCGAATAATAGTTTCTGCCCTTCCAAACGCCACGCGAAATAGAATATTCACAATGTATCCAATGTTAGGATTGGAATCGCTCTTCACTTCTGTGACTTCTAAAAATAAAAAGAATTTTACTATTAAGCTTTCGGCAGGACGAAACACTTTTTAATGCCTATACCTAACAATAATTATTGAAGTTGAGTACAGGAGAAAGAGAGTTGAAGGACCATCATATTAGCGTTATTCTAGTAAAGAGTTATTGCGGTTGAAACGGTCTAACCGTTTGCGTGGCCTAACTAAGTTAATATAAATTCTCTATCAAGCACCTTTTTCAATACAACATGTCCTTGTAGGACAAGACATTGCATAGCTGCATGTCGCAGTTTCTTTATGTTGTATAAATCTCGGCACGATCTTGCGGGCAATATATTACATTTATATACTATCTGTTAATTATTACCATGATCACCATAGAAACGGTTTCTTTCTACGGAATAGACAAAGTGAGAGTTAGACAATGAAAATCCGCCATTTTGTCGATAAAATCTGTCAGTATGTCGATTCTTTCATATGTCTACTGTTGTTATGCTAAGCTATAAAATATCCCACTTTGAAACTGGGCTCTTGGGGAAAAGACATTTCTCGTCCGACAAACGAATTTCTGTGCAGCGGGTTTCGGGCATCAACTAATTTATAGGTAATTTTATGTTCTATCAATTTGTATTCACCTTCAGATGGGACAGGTTCATTGTCGCTCTCGTAAAGGACTAGAGCCTCCATGTTACATGTGTCCTGTGCCTCAGGCTCGGCTGCCGGCACGTCGTCCTCGTCGGGTTCACCACACACTGGCGAGTATCGACCCGACAGCTCTGAGTCTGATTCTTCTGAAACTGAAAATTAACGTTTTAACCAACTTCCAAAAGGGAGGAGATTATTTACTGCCTTTAATACCTCGATCGTGGGAATCGCAGACACAATAGATTTTCAATTGTTATGCGACAGCCGGGTGCCACTTGGGGAATGATTGGTTAATGAAAGTTTTACTGAACAAGTCTAAATGTGCCATGGTTACAAAAGAGCTAGGTCACAAGTCACAACTTCCCAAAATCAAGGTAATATAATAGATTAATCTGAGGAAGAAACTAGCTATCACGAATGACAATAGAGTATAATAGACGTTGTACTTGAATATTTTGTTGAATATAATATTCATAAGATAGACAAGCCATTGCAATACAAATTTTTTTTAAGTGAAGCACATCTTCAGGTGATTTGTTATGTTATATGTATAATCATAGACTAATATTTCTCTATGGTATAATATAATAGGCTGATCTTAAGACATATCTCAAGTATATACTACCTTCATTAGTGCTGATTGGTGACGTAGGCCCAGAGCTAGTAGGGCTCCACGGTGCATAGCGGTCTGGAGAGGTACTACAGTCCCCCGTGCTGACACCAGACTCTGGACTCCAATCGAACCGCGCCCTCTTGCTGGCAGTTGACCCACCATACTCCGAACTGAAGCCTGAACTGTATCCGTCTGAAGCCAATCCCGACATGAAGTCGCACTTTACGTTTTTCGTAAGAGTCGAAGGCTCGATTGGTTCTGTATCCGACTCAGAGCTGCTGTCCGATGTATCCTATTTGTAAAAATATGAAAAATAAAAGATGTGAATAGGCTACTTGACCTACTTTTTTTCTTCATGCTAATCGCTTTTTAATCATTCATTTTCAGAAAAAAAAACTAATATTTTAATATTTTACACAGTAGAAACCCATAAAAATGTTTATTGAAAAATATGCCTCATAAATGGCGCCGAAAACACTGTCCGCCATAGTGTGACGTCATACGCTTTGTATTTTAAACTCTCTTTATTGAACATTTTTTTATGTGCTAAATGTACGAGTCTAAAAGTGCCCAAAAATTATAAAAGAATTAAATAAGAAATTACAAATCATTTGTAATGTTGAAAACTTTTGGAGAAAAGTTTTGGCCATTTCATTTCCTGTCTACTATTGTAGACAATATATAGTAAAACCGGCCAAGTGCGTGTCGGGCCACGCGCAATATAGGGTTCCGTAGTACCGCTAGTTTTTGACAATTTTTATGGTCAATGAACGTGCATTTATAGCGTGTTTTACACTACTAACAACATCATCTCAGTTACTTTCAAAGGAATTTGAACGAAAAGTTCCTTTATACTTATCCGAATACATTTTTTTTAGTTAATCGACTATTACTCAATAACTTATGAAGTCTTCTTAGCCGTGATAGTTTTCCTTTTAAATTCAGCATATTTCCTACTCCCGTGAATTTTTTTCACATTTCCAGAACCAACTGTTTAGCTGGTAGAACGGGGGACACTGGACTCTAACAATTTTTTCCACTTTAAAACTTAATATTTCCCGAACGGATCCCTAAATCGGAAAATGATCTATGAATACTCGCAATATTTTTAAAAAACCTTTTCAACGACACCCCACACCATGGGGTGGGCGCGAAAAAAATATTCATCCCCGCTTGATGTGTAGGGGAGGAACCATAAAAAAATTTTTTTTTTACGATTTCATGTACCATTTTGTTGCCATCATTAATATGTGTATTCATGCCAAATTACAGCTTTGTAGGTCCTATAGTCTCTGAGTAAAACCGCGGACAGACAGACAGACAGACGGACGGACAGACCGAAACTATAAGGGTTCCTTGTTGACTACGGAACCCTAAAAAACTGATGTTTTAAGTGAATTATTCAAGAAAATATATTTTACAAATCTTTCTAGGCTTATCCTTATTATTTATGTACAAATAAACTTACATATAACGAGCGCGATAAATAAAAGATTACTATGAGGATGACGTCACATCCAAATCGGAAGTACCGCAAAAGCGTTTTCGTCAGTACAAATCCTATTTTCATAAAATCATATTTTCAAATGGACTTTATTTATCAATCATAAGATCATAAGCTTTTTTTTTATGATAAGGGTGAAATACGGTTTCCTACGCCAAGTTCTACTAGAAATATGCATTTGTTCAATGAAATTAAATATAGGTCAAGTGGCCTAATCTCAGATAAAACAACCAAGCCGATTTGAAAAACTGTGTGCTACTCCATACTACTTACTTTATTGTGGTCATAGTTGCAGGATTTAGCTCTTTTTAGAATTTTTCGCCTCTTTCTGACCTGTGACTCGTAATGAATAGCATCTTCTATGTTACTGTTACTCCTTGACAATGACTTTCTATTATGCTTTGTTTCTTTTGACACATTTGTAGTTGAATCCATGTTTAATTCATCACATTTTTCTATTTCCTTACTATTATCATCTTTGATATTTTCCTCCTCTATGATTTCACTACCTTTGTGGTCGTGTTCATCATCCATTGATGAAACATAATATCTTAATTTATCTGTTACCAAATTAACGAGACCAAGTTTCACCAGAATCTGAAATGCTGAAAAATAAAAAAAAATAAAAAATTTTATAAAAACATAGAGGAGCTACCACAACTTTCCTTACATAGCATACATACAATTTTCATCATAAGAGAAGTGAAGTAGAGCTCGAAACGCATGTGTATTATATTTAGCGGCCTTTAGAAGTATGTTCAGGCCTCCGCAGAGCCTTAATCGAGCACGGTTCGTGGACCCACGACAAAGCAGAGCCAACGCCTTCACAACATCAGGGGGCCACTGGGAAACATCTGAAAAGTATAAATTATTTGTAAAACCCACAGAATAAATAGCTTTTATTCATTTTCGTGACTGTAAATTTCGTGATAAATATAGCATATAAATTAGAATATTATGTGAATAAATACATTTCAGGCAGTGATGAAAGGCCTGAAAATCCTTATATTTTAGGATTAGCCCACATTACTATTGGTTTAAGAATATTAAAAAAATGAAGGCGTGTCTATCTGTTGCTTATGTCTTCACGCTTAAAATTTAAACTAATTGAAGAAATAGAGAAACAGAAACAACATACCTGATTCTTTTTTAAGAAGGTGCACCAAACCCTCAACGAGACCTGCCGCCCCTAGCTGTGGGCGAGCGGACTCAATGTAACAGAGATTTAGCAGACATTTTAATGCTGTATCATGAGTATCCATTAGTGCAACTAGGCAAGTAACTCCTCTTGGACCAATCTGAAAAAAATATTTTTAATATTATAGACAACTTTAATCCTTCCATTGGGGATTCTTGGAAATGCTATTGTATTCTATTGTTGTCGCGATCACCGGTGCTCTTATGGGGCTTGAAGGATTAATTTAAAATATCTTTAAAGCTATTTAGTATTTACTAGTTATGATGACATATTTTGAAAATACATTCTTAGTAAACTTAAAATTAAGCAGTGCCTACCTGCTATTGGGAATAGCTATTACCTTTTACTAGAATCATATATTATCGAACGAATTTTTCAAGTCATAGAGTCGGATTCCACCTCCAAATTCTACAAAATAAACGCAGGAGTACCTAGGTCCTATATATATAGTAGAGGACCTAGTACAGTAGGCTCTGTACTAGGTCCTATTCTCTACAATATATATACCTATGACCTCCCAACATCCCATGAATCTACAATATATACACACCTATGACCTCCCAACATCCCATGAAGCCGAGACTGCTACTTACGCTGATGAGACAGCAATTTTAGCGACGAACGAAAACCCCGTCACGGCATCTGATAAACTACATAATGGACTAAATTCAGTCACCAAATGGCTCCAAAAGTGGAGGATAAAAGCCAGCACTACAAAATCTGTGCAAGTCACCTTCACGCTGCATGCGCAGAGAGGACTGTCCCCCCGTCTCCCTAGAGAACACTGTTCTCCCCAACCAAAACAGCGTTAAATACCTGGGCATACATCTAGGTCCTAGACCAGTGGTTCCCAACCTTTTTAGAGCTGTTACCCATAGGGGTAACAGCTCTAAAAAGGTTGGGCCTGTTAGAGAAACTGATTTTTTCCCTAATTATTTTAATAAAACTTGTAACTTATCTACTCCATAATCTAGCTAATATATCTGACTACACATATAATCCATAGTTTTTCTATTTCAAATAATTTTTCCGGCCCTAAAGCCTCCATTTAAGGGAAAAAACGGGAAGTTTTTTCATGTTACTTACCTTATTCATCCACTCACGTCTTGAATTCTGAAACCATTATGGATGTACGGCATACAACTATGGGGGAGTACAAGTAACTCAAACATCTTAACATCCAAAGAATGCAAAACATGATACTCAGAACAATCGCCAATCCCCAGGGCTTGTCACAAACACTGAGATTCATAACAATCTAAATATTATACCTACAATAATGAAAGAAATTCACGCAAACACAGAGAAGTAGAAAAAACTACTGGAGGTCCACCTGAATATTCTGTCTAGTCGAAATTATACTAAACGCCTGAAAAGGAAGGACATTTTTTAATGTTCCTTAATATGAATATTGAGTAAGCTGTCCACGGTGGTGGTGGAAGCACTCTACCTGCCAAAACCTACATCCTACCTACATCTCACCTGCTTATAGTTTTACAAACTGATTGCAGATTAAATTGGAAAAAAAAACTAGTAGACTGTGTGTGTATGACATTTTATGATATATTTTTACTAAGAAACAAATGCACAACATGCAGGAGATTTCACTTAAATATAGAGACACATAAACATCTATTAATGAGTTTAAAAATATGATAATAATATAATAATGTAGACTCTTGAAACTTACCTGATTTACACAAGTCTGTAATTGACATGTACTAAAATATCCCATACACTTCAAAATGCCACTAATTAGTTCTTGTTGTGATTTTTTTGGATTCTGCTCTACCTCCTGAATGCTGTCTGCACTCTCAGGTTTTATTAACCCCATGGATTGACATTCAGCACACAGCAATTGCGATATACAAAATACAGTATGTATTGATAACATTTCATGTCTTCTAATTTCAACCATCCATAACAATCTAAAATATAATAGTTTAAGTAAGCAATTATGAGTTATTTAAATATAACGGCTACAGAAAAATTATAAATGAAGTTCTTTCTTCTAAAATCAACAATTATAGCAGATGACGAACAAGTTAATATACTGATTCAGTGGGAATTTTAAGCAAAGTTATAATATTTATATAGAAAATAATGAAACATTTACCTCAAAGCTCTTACTGCCATTATAAGAGTAGGATAAGAGGTGCTATTATCTCTATTGTTGATTAACGTCACCAACGCTTGAACTGCACCATAATTATGAAAACTTTCTGCGTTAGACTCAACTTGGGACAGGTTACCTATTAAGCGAGAAGTTCTACCAAGAAGACTGTCCCTTTTGACTGTGTTTATTATAGTTACAAGAGGACCAAAGATGTTTGATTTTGCCACCTGCAAAAATCAGAAAAAGTCTGTGATTTAAAACATAGTGATTATATTCTCTTTGTCCGTTATCAAATCAGTTATCTGTCAAAAAAATATCAGTGTGTTTATTGAAATTTTGTAAGTCGTAGTATTATCGACTTAACGGTATGTCAGCAATATGTATAATAGAACAAGTTTAGCACTCACATCCAAACTATTTTGCTCATCCAAACACAAATTGCCAAGTATACTCAGAGACATATCGAGGGTCCTTTCGTTAGGTTTCCTTATGTGAGGAAGTATATAAGCTAGTCCTCCACATTCTCTAAATATAATTATTCCTTCTTCATTACTTATTATGTTAGTTTTTATCTTTAAAAGTGCATCTTGGATTTCACGAGATGAGTATGATTTTAGCTTTGCCAAAACTGATTTAACGTAAGATTTATCCATTTTAATGAAAACTTTTGTTCTTTATTGTTTAAAATATAAATATATTCATTTTATTTCAAAATTTTAAAATAATAATTATTGATTTTTAGGGGTTTTTTGTACTACCAACAGTGTATTGATAAGTGTCATCTGAGTCATCTGTCATCTTGGTAGCCAATGAAATCTCGCAATAACAACGTCGAATCGTACTGGCGGCCATTAAATAAACTGGTACAATACAGGAACGCGCCTCTGTTTTTTTATTGTTATTTTTTTAACGAAATCCTAAACTACCAAATGTCAGTACACAGCCTATGTTATCATTTATTTTTAAAATAAGGGTTTAAATTTGGTTCCCGTAACATAATTACAGAATTATAATACGAAAATAGAAAAAAAAAGATAAGGAAGAGTAAATAAACATGAAGTAAACTGTAGAAAAGCCTTTGGTCTTTTGACCAAACCTTTGATAACATTGTTCTTGTCCAAATAGGATGTTGCTATTAAAAATAAAAAATAAAAAAGTTATAATTCGTAATGACAGAATTCATATTTTTACAAAATTAATTTATTACTGGGATTGTAACAAATAAATTCTAACATAAAATTGTCATGAAATCGTTTTGGGAGAGATGAGTGTCTTTGGAGATTTTCAACGTGTGTGGGTTCAAAGATTTCCAGAAAGTGCTTTGCCAGCCGCTTGGGAGGAAGATGTCAGGGCTAATTTAGCTAAACATAAACAGAAGGTAGCAATTCTCAGGGAGGAGCTAGAAAAGGAAGAGTTCTATGTAGAATATTTGGAAACTTTGTTATCTGATGTGGAGAAACACAAGGCTTCACAGGGCAAGTCGGCGCCGCCCACAGATGACATTGTTGACGATAAGACATCTGATATCAAACAGGTAATATTTTGTTCCCCGCTTATCTTTATGCTTATTACATTCTTTATACAGTTCTTTACCTAAAATTAAGTGATAACAATTGAATCTGTACAAAAATGTATGCCCTTCCATTAACAACAACCAACAATGTTTTCTATAAATGTATGGAAATAATCACTTTATCTATCTATATAATCAATACTAATTGCCAATATCGCAAAAAGATAACAAAAGGTTTTATGTGAATCATTATACCTAATACATAATAGTTTGCTATGTTGATCTATAGAATAGATGAACACTTGTAAGAACATGACAAGTGTTATTTATTATATTTTGTTCATTTACTAAGAACCTAAAGACAGTATAATATTTTGGGGTCATTCAGGGTATTATAATGTTGTGGCTTGGTAAAGAACTGGTGTCTCATGAAGTGTAGTGTTGAAATGAGAATATCATCCTGAGGGTGTGGCTTTGATTCTAAGGGTACATAATATGTGAATCACTTAATGAGTTAAAATACCTGATTAATGATAATATTAATTTAAATTTAATATTTCCCAAAAGCTGAAATTGTGATACATGTCTATAAATTAAAACACCTTATAACCAATTTCCTGAAATAAATGATTCTAATTCTGATTCTGTTTATCACCAGTTGATTTGTCACAACACAAACAAAGAATATTTTTATTTTTACTTAAAACTAAAGATTTGTTTACAATTTTTAATTTTGTTTGAATTTAATTTGTGTATTAAAGTTATAATTGATCAAAATCACAGAAACTGACAATTATTACCATGTTTACTTGATGTAATTGTACTTGCTGTGAAATAACCATCAATTATAGAAGGTTTTAAAGTTTAGAGTTAAAACTATTCTGTGAAGGAAATAAACAATATTTAGCAATGCTCATTTATTTTATCTAAGTTCTACATCTCACACAAATAATAATCAAACTATTACATAATATCTATGTTTTAATGACTTGTTATAAAACAGTGTTATTTAACAACTTATGAAATATTACCGAAATGTAATTAGCCAACATATTAAATTTAATACACAAATGAAACACAATATTACTTGCACTTTTTCCACTATATTCATAAATTACAATTTAAAGTCTTAAAACACGACCGGTTTCGATTAAATCATCGTCAGGTGATTTACGACCTGACGATGATTTAATCGAAACCGGTCGTGTTTTAAGACTTAAAATTGTAATTTATGAATATAGTGGAAAAAGTGCAAGTAATATTGTGTTTCATTTGTGTATAAAATGAATTTCCACCAAGAACCGACAGTACAATCAATTACATATATTAAATTTAAGTTCAATCTACTTTATCCAATAAGACAACATATTTTGTATCCAACATTTTTTGCTATTATATTATATCTCTTGATTATAAATAATCTTTTGGGTATTTGGATTAAACAACAATAAAAATTAAAAATACAAATAGAAGTGCCTCTGACATACATAATTTTTCTATGACTAATAAATGTATGTTTGCCATACATTAGTTTTGTTTATGATGAGACTTATACAACAAGAATTTAGTATTTTATGTTTATTGTTATCAAGGTTTCATCGCAGATTCTCTCAATTGAAATAAAGAGTAAACAATAACAGCTCTGTAAAAACATTAAACTAAATTGGCTATGTTACATAATTGGTTTGGTAATGAAGACTATTTTATTTGATACATTTAGCCAAAAAAGGAGATTAGATTTGGATTATATATACATAGTTACATCATACATACAAATGACACACTTAGCTTATACTTTGACATTATTCTACTTTACATACATACTTATACGTACAACATAACATTCCTTTTTTGTCTGAAGTCAAGATTTTATGACTTCCTTAGAATTGATATTTAATAAATATTTTTGCTAAAAAGTGTGCTTGTGTTGAGTTGGGTGGGAGGTGGGTATACCGTATACCGAGTCTAGTCTCAAAGGTTCGGTGTGTATGCTTCCCCCTTAGTTCCCTTCCTCCCATAGCAGTCAAACCGCTCGTTCGCGCGATCACATAAATTCAGCCTGACAAACATTTTAGACTGAATGGTCGGTTTGCGTTGCGCAGTGCGCACACACACGCACGCACGTACGCACAATGCACATTACATTTCAAATTATTCCGTATTATGCCCCTTATTTAATATAGAAATGATTTGATTTGGATTTTGGAGTGACTGCAGTGCAGCTATTCTAAATTTGACGGCGCGTAGTGGCTTATTATGTACGGTCAGGTTTATTTTCGTAGGAAACGAACTCTGATTCTCTATCCAAGCGAAGCCTGTCGAGCCTGAAGAGCGACGATTCACCACAGAATGGGGAGTCCAACGAGGTGCATCTTAGAAGTAAGGCAGTGAACTTGGCCGAGAGGAGCTCGGTGAATCAGTGCATCAATGAGCTGTCGTCGAACCTCGCGGCCGAGGCCCGCAGAAGATGCAACAGCGAAGTGGTCCAACGTAGTGATATTCTTGACGGTAGCGTTTCAATCTATCTAATTTTAAAACTTATAGCATAAAGGCCTTTTGACGATTCGCCGCGTGTTCGCCGCGATCGAATCGCCTATGATCTAGTGACTGCCGCGAATTAACATATCCCGCAAATCGCCAGTGTGATGAGGCCTTAACATAATCGAATTGAAGTGGTAGTTGAGGAATGAGAGCGTGTTCTCTTTTTAAACGATGTTCATTTGAGAATTGGTAATTTAATACTTAATAGCAATATGTAACAAACTAACAACCAGTGACGGATTAACCCTTAATCAAATTAAGCAATTGCCTAGGGCATCACGTCTGAGGGGGCACCAGAGGAAGCACAAAAAAGAAATCCGTCCTTAGGGTATCACTCTCTTGCATCACCAAAAACCATACCAAAAAAGTTTCTAGGAAAAAAAGTTTTTAGGCGGTAAAGGTTTAAAACCGATTTTAGTTGACATCTATACCATCCATACTAATATTATAAAGGAAGAGTTTGTTAGTTAGTTTGTTTGATTGTTTGTTTGTTTGAACGCGCTAATCTCAGGAACTACTGTTCCGATTTAAAAAATTCTTTCAGTGTTAGATAGTCCATTTATCGAGGAAGGCTATAGGCTATATTTTATCACGCTAAGACTCATAGGAGCGAAGAAATAGGGGAAAATGTGGAGAAAACGGTGGAAATTATATGAAATTGCTTATTATCTTAAGAACTACTGGAGCAATTTTTATGTTATTTAGCAAACATGAAGAATAGACCACGTGAAGAGACAAAGGTTATTTTTTTTTTCGGAAAAATGTACGATTGCGTGAAATTCCTAAAAACAAACCTACGCGTCCGCGTCAGTGACAGGGTACGCGGTACGCGAATCGGGAGCGTCTGCAACGCGAAACTTGGCGTGCACACCTGCGCGACTACTAATATGCGACAGTATATATTATAAGTCTATGACTAATATCATGATCATAGAGAAAAATAATACATCGGGCAATTTGATTCATGACACAATCTATCAAAACATAAACAAATCAAGAAATAATAAACTAAAGAGTAGTACAAAATAATTTAAAAAAGGTTTTAAAAAAGAAGTCTAGTTATGTAAACTTCAAAACACGCGTCTGACAACTTGACGCGCACGTTCCGCTTGCCGACGCGAACATTTCGCGTCGCGGTCGTGCACAGCGCCATAAGATTACATGGGCAGCGTCCGCCGCGCGGTACACGCTACCGCTTCGCAGTCGCTTTGGTCGCGTAGGTTTGCGCTAAACTTAAAAGCTTAACGCAAGCGAAGCCACGCGGAATATCTATATATAAGTATAATAAAATCGTACGAAAGTCAATTCTGTACATTGCATATTATTTTTGTACAATAAACTATAATACTTGGGATGTGATCTACTATGCTAACGCGGACGAAGTCGCGGGCAACAGCTAGTACAGAATATAGGGGGGCCCACAGGCATTGATTGCTTAGGGCATCAAGTAGTCTTAATCCGTCACTGGTAACAACTTAACAAGTCGTTGCAAAAATTTACCTACATTAAACATATTAATGACGCATTGTGTCGTACATATTTCAACAATAAAATGGGTCTGTGTACTATCAGAGATGTTGATTCATAGACAGATGGTCCTACGTAATTTGGTCGCGTTACGTCAAAATTTTAATACTACATTTTTACTAATTGTATGTCAACATGAGGTGTTGTGAGCATGAGATTCTGGTAGACGCCTAGCTACTTACAGCAACATAACTTTATCGCATATGATTTGTATGAAAATTACGATACCGTATTACGTAGCTATCAACAGCAACTCACGCTCTTACAATTTTTTATCATAAACAGAAATAGAGACTCCTGAAGCGAGTCCCAAAAACCGTCCAGTGTCGCAAGCGGGTGACTTTGTGACAGTTATTGAGGTGAACGGCCTCAAACTCGCAGAAAATGCATCGAAGAAGTCCGAGGATTCCCCCCAATCTTCGGAGAGCAGCACCGCGGAGCCAGCATTGCCTGTTGCCAAGAAAAAAGTTCCGCCTAAGTAAGCATTACATATTTTATTACAGTTTAAAGTCAAGTTGCAGTATTAAATTATACATACAGTAATTGCGACGCGTCGCTTATGTTAGAGGTATAATTTTCATCAGATAAACAATATAAACATGCATCGTAAAGGACATAAAATTACGAAGAAGCTAAAATTTTATCGCTTTTCGAACAACGACGATTACCATTTGCCGAGCATTATTACGAGACATTGAGCTGATACTGATTATGATAATTTTTAAAACTAGGTATTAACCACAGCCTTTTCTACTTAAACTATACTACTTACGTCCTTTTTCGGGACTAAAGATTCTCCTTGCCACCCAGAAACCTTTCCTGTGAAGTCAGTCTTAAGACTTTCGTGTCTCAACTCTCAAGTGAGTTATAGCGCTATAGCGCTATGTATCATGTGAGCTATAGCGCTATGGCCAAGGGAGGGCAATTGCTCCTCCCTAGAGATCAAAATATGTAGTAAAGTTTCATATATTGCTATCAGTTTTTATTACAATCGTTATCGAGGCAAAGACTCCCAAAGTGTAACGCTTCATTCTCTCGACTGTACCAGGCGTTCAGATATTTTATCCTCCATAATATTGACCCATTGCCAACTTATGACTAAGGCCGCATTTCCACTGACGCGGAGCGGAACTTAGCGGTGCCCGAATTGACCAATCATCATGCTCGAAATCTTCGCTTCGCTTCGCTGTCATTCCGCTGGAATAGCATGAATGGTCAATTCGGGCACAGCTAAGCTCCGCTCCGCTTCAGTGGAAACACACCATTATGGACGGCTCTTAGTCATAAGTTGGCGATGCCCTTGGCTATAGCCCCAATATAATTCTGTCAGGCCACCACCGAAAGTGTTCAGCAAGCGCGGCGCGTCTCTGCCGGAGAGCGGCGCGGCGGAGGACAGTCCGCCGTCGTCGCTCGGCCGCCGGCTCCGCAGCGCCGACTCCCGCGAGTCCATCGCCAGTCGCGGCTCCACGCCGTCTATCAGCGAGCGGGTGAGTGTACAACGATCTTTAGGGTCTTGGGCCGTACCACGAAACCGTTTTGAGACTCAAACAATCGGACAAGAATGCCGCGTCCTACTCTAACAAATGAGAAATGACGTTGTTAGAGCAGGACGTAGCATTCTCGTCCGATTGTTTGAGTCTCAAAACGGTTTCGTAGTAGGCCTACTGTTTTGAGACTCAAACAATTGAACGAGAATGCCGCGCCCTGCTCTAACAATGTCATTTCACGTATGTTAGAGTAGGACGCGGCATTTTCGTTCGATTGTTTGAGTCTCAAAACAGGGCCCGTACCACGAAACGGTTTTGAGACTCAAACAATCGTACGAGAATGTTGCGTCCTGCTCTACCAAACGTGAAATGACGTTGTTAGAGCAGGAGTCAGGACGCGGCATTCTCGTCCGATTGTTTGAGTCTCAAAACCGTTTCGTAGTAGGCCTACTGTTTCGTGGTACGGCTCCAGGTTACACGTACCGCGAGTAGAGTCACAATAGACATAACTACCAGACTGCAAAGAAATGGACAGGTTTCAATATCTGTCAAATTCGTCGGGTTTCAATACCTATAAGTTAAAGGCTGGCGCGCTGGCTGGTATAATTTATTTTTAAAAATACGATTTTGAAATTGAATTCTGACAGTTTTCTTTGCATGTGCCAAAATATAAACAACAACTAAATTTGTAGGTAACGACCCTAGCGACGACTTTTGTCATAATACGTCAAACTTAAATTTTTTTACTTTAGTTCTAAGTCGTACTCTATCATTCTGTTTACTCTGGTAGAGTGGTGAGACGGTGCTCTCGGCCAATCCACTGTCTCGTCACTCTACTCGGTAGGTGTAATAGTTAGTTCATCAATGTTGTCTAAAATTGGGGGCAAAGGGGAGGGGGGGGGGGGGGTTTGAATATTTAGACAATATGTGTATTGTATTGTTAAAATACACAGTAATTAGTAGTTACTAACATTTTGGAACAGGGGCATGTTTCCTGTGACCCTTTCGAACCTCGCATGGGGTGAGCGTGACCTTTACCTGGTTATTATCTACCTGTTATGTGGCCTCCGCCAGGTGGGATCATGATGGATATTGCAGGCTTATTATGTCAATTAAAATTCCGAAATCCATAAACTAACCTCTTTGGTCAGTCAAGTTGAACAAACTCTATAATAACATCATTTATGACTGCTTCTTTTCAAAATAGCGCATTACTCACATTCTAACAGCTATAAAACCACATAGCTCGTTAGACTAATAATTTCAAAGACATATATAATTTAAGAGTAACATTGTCCTACATAAAATATAAAAGTCCATATTTTAGGACCATCAATTCAAAGTATGAAATCCTTTCTATCTCTGTTAGCTACCACTTTAGAGATTTTTCGCAAATAAAAATGTTTTTTGTCTTATCAAAATGAAGCTACTCACAAAAAATTAGCTTGATACTTAGTAATAAAAAAAAAAATGTTCTAGGGCTGTTAGCTTGCTACTTAGTAATAAAAAAAAACATAATGTACTATTAAATTTTGCGTAACGTAATAAATGGGCGGCCTTGTTAACTTCTAGGTTTAAAACTTTAAATCAATACAATATACAAACAGGTTAAGAGCGTAGATTAAGAGCAACTGTAAACTTGGTACGTGAACAAATTATATAAAAAACCGGCCAAGTGCGTGTCGGGCCCCGCGCAATATAGGGTTCCGTAGTACCGCTAGTTTTTGACAATTTTTTTATGGTCAATGAACGTATATTTATAGCGTGTTTTACACTACTAACAACATCATCTCAGTTACTTTCAAAGGAATTTGAACGAAAAGTTCCATTTATACTTCGCCGAATACATTTTTTTTAGTTGATCGACTATTACTCAATAACTTATGAAGTCTTCTTAGCCGTGATAGTTTTCCTTTTAAATTCAGCATATTTCCTACTCCCGTGAATTTTTTTACATTTCCAGAACCAACCGTTTAGCTGGTAGAAGGGGGGGGGGGGGGGGAGACACTGGACTCTTAACGATTTTTTCCACTTTAAAACTTAATATTTCACAAACGGATCCCTAAATCGGAAAATGATGGAGTGGGCGCGAAAAAAAAATTTCATCCCCGCTTGATGTGTAGGGAAGGTACCATAAAAAAATATTTTTTTCTACGATTTCATGTACCATTTTGTTGCCATCATTAATATGTGTATTCATACCAAATTACAGCTTTGTAGGCCTTATAGTCTCTGAGTAAAACCGCGGACAGACAAGCAGACAGACGGACAGAACTAACCGAAACTATAAGAGTTCCTTGTTGACTACGGAACACTAAAAAGCGACATACAATACAAAGGATATGGGCGAAAAGCCGGGGTTCCAAATCTTTTTCAGCCTGCGGCGCAGTTTACCGTTTTGTGTAGGTATGTCTGTAAAGTGTAAACATTGAAGTTTGAAGTAAGCGTACCGCGGAAGCACCTCTGTCGTGCAAATTTTGCATTTTGCAGTAATGTAGCCTACATGGTTCAACGGGAACTACCTACTATATAATATAAGTTACTCTATGACTGGAACTACCGCCCGCTATATGCTGAAGTTCACGCGGACGGAGTCACGGGCAACAGCTAGTTAATTATATTTTATAATATTTGTGGTATTGGATAATGATGGAGGATCGACTCACGGCGTCCCTCTTGCCTTTTCACGGCGCACACTTTGGGATTCCATTAGAGTTTAGACAATTAAAATAACTTTAATTTAAAAAACAGGTAAAGAGCTACGAGTCGATCAACTCTCTATCATCGGAGCGGAAGCGGTCCGGCGGCGCGGCGACCCCCCGGTCTATAGACGAGGTGACGCCGAGCACCCCCGACCTGCCCGCCGAGGACAGCACGCCCATGTCGCTGGAGAGCCTGCCCGGCCGCGACGACGAGCCCTACTACGACCAGGTGCCCGTCGACATCAACGACGGCGAGTACGTCTATATACAAGCCGGTGAGTTTCCACTCCGGCGGTTGTACTATCAGAGAAGTTGATTGCTAGGGAGATGGACCCAAGTAATTTAGTCGCGTTAAGTCAAATCCATCCGATCACAGCTAACATAATATTGAATTGACATAAGCCGACCAAATGACGTAGGTCCGCCAACTGCCTAGGAATCAATTTCCTCGATGGACAACTCGACATTGGCGGATTCCCATTGCGAAGCCCCTGAAGGTCTTTGCGAGGCCCTATCTTACAAAAAATACTATGCGAGATCCCTGCAAGAGCGAGACCCCGGGCGATTGCCCTGTTCGCCATCCCCCATGGCTGTGTTTCCACTGAAGCGGAGCGGAGCTTAGCGGTGCCGAATTGACCAATCACCATGCTCGAAATCTTCGTTGTCATTCCGCTGGAATAGCACAATTGTTCAATTCGGGCACCGCTAAGCTCCGCTCCGCTTCAGTGGAAACGCAGCCTATGGCTGCCACTGCAACTCGACACTTGCAGTGGTTGTATTGCTGTTGCAAATCGCAAAATACATAATCATTAATCATCCTGCAGAGCATCCTCAGGATGTTCACTTTATGGTCAATGTTTCTCAAGACTTAAAGAGGCAACACAAAAATTTACTTCAAAATATTTAAACACAAAAAAAAATGTTTTAATTTTTTTTTAGCAAATTTACTACTAAATATTGAAACACTAAAAAATAGAGTAAAACACTAAAAATATATATATAAATAAATAGTAAATTTACTACAAAATATTTAAACTCTAAAAAATATTTTTTAGTATTTAAATATTTAGTAGAAAACTTACAAAAAAAAAATTTAAAACAATTTTTTTTTGTGTTTAAATATTTTGAAGTAAATTTTTGTGCAGGAACCTAGGTAATTACTATTCTAAACTGAAAAATAACTCAAACATGTTAAATATTTTCGTATGTGAAAATGATTTTGGTATTACGTTTGTATGAGAAATTCCAAGGGTACCCGGCCCCTTAAGTCAAACTTTTATTTGCTTGTAGCCGTAATATTATAAGCTATCTACTATAGTATAGACTATAGTTAGGTCCAACAATCTAACGTAATTATGTTACGTTAGATTGTTGGACTGTTACTAAAATTGTTAGAAGTTCGAAAACAGAAAAGCTGTAAACATGAAAGCAACGTCTCTCTGTATCTGGAGGACTGACACTAGTAAGTTCTCGAGAAAGTCGAAGTGAATAAGTAAAATAAGGATAAAGTATAGAATATTTTTATGCAGCGTTATCCTGCATAATGTGCACTTCAAAAGCATGCACAAAAATGTAATGAAAACAGGCCATACAAACGTCCGTCCGCACATCATTATGTCTTGCAAAATTCAGAACCACTCGACCCCTTTGAAAAGCGCCGGGCGAGGGCTCGCTAGGTCACACCTACGTTTTTACATCCGCTCTATCGATGTCCAGGGGTTACTAAGTATTAATTCGCTTATTAATATGTACACGTCATGCTTTGCCCCTCGCTATTATGAAAGGGGTGGCGTAGGTGAATTTGCGAATGAAAGGTACTTTTTGTTACGGTAAATTAAGTATTTTCGTTGCGATAATATTGATTTAATATTAATATTATCACAACGAAAATACATTTTTTTCATGGTAAATACAAAGACTTCTATTTAAACTGAAGTCAGTTTAAATAGAATTCTTTGGGCAATTATGCATTAAAACTTATTATTTTTAACAAAAAATTAAAACCGACTTCCAAGGTAAAAACAATAAGTAATAATATGAACTAAAAAGTATTAAATAATTCATACTCTTTAATAGCGCCTCTTTCAGAATTGGTTGCTTTCCATCAGGTGACCCGTTTGCTCGTTTGCCCCTAGTTTCCGCGATGAAACGGGTGATGGATATCGTTTGGCTGAGACGATATTTGTGGGGGTATATCCATAGGTCGCTGGTTCATATCCGCTCGAAGGACCATATTACGTGGGGGTTTTGGCTAATGAAACCAAAATATTCCCGAGTATAGATTTTATTAATTACCCCACATAAGATTGATATAAAGATATAAAGGTGCTGGGGAGCACACGCGGTGCTTACTGATTATAAACGCGTACCTACCTGACTGTAAAATGCATAGTTAAGTAAAAAATGCTACGGTGTGATTTATGACACCATACAATATTTACATATTATAAAGACGGGAATTCCCTGACCAGTGTCTCGTATGAATTTCGTATGACGTGTTTAGCTGGTGCGATATTATTACAATTGCTATTTAGTTCCACTAGCTGATTTTTCAGAAAAGTAAAGCCGCGTTCGGACTTCGGTTGTCAAAATTCCAATTTAGGTAAACGAGTTTATTACAAAGACCATGTCAATATAGGACCAATTGGGGTTGGTTAATTGCGTGTACACAGACAGTACGCCATTAAAAGACTCGACTTTTTGTTTTTTTTGGCTAAGTGCAATCCTTTGACTTTTCTTAACTTGATTGCGAAGCCCTCAAAAACTACAAACTTTTAGTTGGCCGATATATTGGCTTACGTCAATTATTATATCGGCCGATACAAATCGCCTTTTATATAGTGCGCACCTCCATACATCTTCATACTGAATAAGCGTTAGACTGAACTATCGGCTGACCTCAAGTCTGTAGTCTGCGGTGACTCTTTAGTGCCACGGAACGTTATGATATGGAGGCTTGTGCCTCGGGCCCCTATAGATAAGCAATTTTAATGCGCAATATCCCGTATTGCGTAAGTAACTAATATTATTGACCGTCTGGCGTCTAGGGTTGATATTGAACATCGCGCGCTTTCAATCTACTTGTCAAATAAACTGTTCAATAAAATTGAAGCGTGGTATTGCACAATAACATTCCTGCATCGCGCTATCGAAGTTTTCTAGTGCGTCGCTAATCTCGCTATATATGCGACAGCTGAAATGTATCACGTGGGCTTCGGCCTGACCGAGGTTACCACATCGCTCGGTCGGAAGATCTTCCTTTTCGGCCTCCATGCATATTCCCACACAATTGATCGTCTAGGGGCCGGCTATAACGCCTCTTACCAGGCCTGTCTCAATTCCATACAAACGGCGCGAAATCGCCGAGATATTTACCTAATTTCAACCTTTTGCATTGCGTTTAGCGTTCATAGTACAATAACTGCATCTGCCGTCTCGCTTCAATTTGCCAGGGCTGTCAAGCGAGCGGCGCGACGGCGCGGGGCCGGGTACTATTACTTTTGTTTCGCGGAAGCGTGCGCTGCGTGTGCGACAAGTCGAGCGAGTGCCAGCCTATTGAGACTAGTCCGATGACCGGACGCTTGCGTTTATCATACCTAAACTCTGGAGTGAAACTTCTGTACCGTGAGGTACTAATTATGTATTCTGTGCTCTAACTCTGATATTTTTGTCCAGGCGGTGCGGGCAGCACTGCGGCCGCGGGTGGGGGGTCGGAGGAGGGGTCAAGCGGGGCGAGCACGCTGGCTCTGAGCGCGTCTGCGCCGCCCGCCTGCCTCGCGCCCACCGCGCCCGACTCGCCACCCGCCGCCGCGCCTAACTACGTCAACATACATTACTTTATACAGTGAGTATACTTTCGCACGTCAGATGAAAATAGCTAATTTTCGTAGCTCTCCCCAATATTGCCCGATTAGAATGTCACGCGTATGACTTTAGGGGAGGGGACCAGGCCCCCTCATTGTTTATCTCCAAACCAACTAGCAACAGACTAGTTATATCCACGATTAAACTACAATGGTCTTAACCAGACCAGTAGCTTAGACCTTTTCGAAAAAAAAAAGTGAGTATACTATATTATACACTTAGGTAAAACACCAAATTATTGTCACTCATGGAGTTCATGTTACACAAAGTTCTACAATGCCTAATATTTTTTGACTATGGTCTAAGAAGCCAATAAGAGAATAAAGTATAATTTACACAGAGCCAGTACTGGCTGCCAATAAGACTGGCAGCCAGTATTGGCTTGGTATATGCTGCGTGTGAACAGTTTGGCCTGGCTTGAAAAACTGTTCACAATACTGGTTCAGCCAATAGTGGTTGCCAGTCTTATTGGCAGCCAGTACTGGCTCTGTGTAAATTATACTAAACTGCCAGAGATAGGGTAGTTTGCACCACCAGTAAGAATCGGGGACTGTGCGGGCAGCGTTGGGACTTGGGACTATGACAAAATACGTTGCAATTCCGTTCGCAACTTTCCTTACCGTTCATGCACAGAGAATGACTACTGAATGCTGGACAATGGACATGCCTATATCGATTTCTCAAATCCAATGATATTTTCGTTTTAAATTCACACAGTTTACAAGTACTACTGTTAATCAGCTTATTTAATTCTTACGCAGTTTTTCGAAATAACATACAATGATGGCAAACTAACTCTTTCCAAATGAACTATAGTTTACTATATTGTTTAGAGCTCCAACATAATCAAACTTCAATAAAATATAGATAGTGATCTTGATTGTATCTGTGTACCATATAAGAGCGGTCATTGAATAACGAGTATCATTACAATATATTGTCTACATTCTACATACATTCATAACAATTAGCAATTCATAGATATGCTTGAATGGTACGCTAATTAATGATTTTATACCGCCTTTGAATTGAGATTCGCTTACAGCTATTTTCCTGTTGTGTAAAGGAAAATAAACTACATTCATTTTCCTTTTCTATTGTTCCTATTGTTTATATTTTAATGTAAACTATTTATAACATTGACTTCATTGATATATCGTATACGGGAAAGGAAGTAAGTGTAATAGAATAGTTTTTGTTGCGAAAAACGATACCCTCACGATTAACGAATTTCAAATCGGCGGAATGTTGTTATGTAGTAATTATAGAAATAAACACAACAATGACAGAGATGAAATATGTATTATCAAAAGTTGATTCATAGGCAGACAGGGGGACCTGCGTAAATTCGTCGCGTAAAGTCAAACCCATCTGACCGATCACAGCTAATACTGAATTGACATAACCCGACCAAATGACATAGCGTAGGTCCTCAAATTGCCTATGAATCAATTCTTCGATGGTACTGACCACTGGGTACAGCCAACGATAATAGGGACGTGTGAAAGGAAGGAGGGCACCCAAGCAGTGGGACACTTGCGGCTGTTATTATTTATTATCTAATATATATAAATCTCCTGTCACGATGTTTGTCCGCGATGGATTCCTAAACTACTTAACCGATTTTAATGTTTCTTTTTTTTAAATGTGTTCTTTTTTCTAACTTGAGAGATAGGATAGCTTAGATCTTTGATTATTGTAGCAATTTTATTTTATTGCAAATTATTTGTCTATAAAGAGCGACCATTGTTTATGCGACGTGGGTCACGACTCACGGGATAGCGATGGACGTTGCCATGGTGACATACTTATTTAGTCACTAATTCAATAAAATAATACGGGCGATATACTTTATATAATATGGCAAAGAAACGTTTGCCGGGACAGCTAGTTTAATAATCCCACCAAAAACATACCTGTTAAAATAGGGCCTAGTTCCTATAGGCTAACTGTTGGCCTAAAAAAAGAGTTGAAATCCAATCCAATGCCAAGTTCAGATGCACTTCATCGATCATAATCATCTTCATCAACAGCCTGATCCATAATACTTCTAATTTGAACTTGGCAGGTTATTTAAATTCTATTAATATTATCTAATTATATAATTAATCAAGTGTAACGCATAGCACAAAAACCTGCCAAGTTCAAATTTAGAAGTATTATGGATCAGGCTGTTGATGAAGATGATTATGATCGATGAAGTGCATCTGAACTTGGCATTGGATTGGATTTCAACTCTTTTTTTAGGCCAACAGTTAGCCTATAGGAACTAGGCCCTATTTTAACAGGTATGTTTTTGGTGGGATTTTAATACTTTTTTTCAAGAAATCCTACCTATGTTTTCTTTTTGTGCTACGCCCGATATAAACAATACTTTCAATAGATGCCTCATTATATCACTGGTACATAAGAATTTTTATCTAAAGTTCATAGATGAACTGACAAACGCTTGACGATTTCTTAAATTTCTTAATTTATCGTAACACATACATAATAATATAACACACGACCTGTGTGCTAAATTTCATAACGCTAGGACATTTGGAAGTAGCCTCTAAAGTTCGTAGATCGGCCGACTCACAGTTGACCGATTTCTAAAATTTCTTAATTTTTTGTTAATCTACATTTAACACATGACCTGTGTGCCAAATTTCATAACGCTATGACATTAAAGTTTGTATGGGCTGTAGATAGGCCGACTCACGCTTGACCGATTTCTAAAATTTCTTATTTTTTTAAATCTACATATAACACACGACCTGTGTGCCAAATTGCATAACGCTAGGACAATTGGAAGTGGCCTCTGAAGTTCGTAGATGAACCAATACGCTTGACCATTTTCTACAATTTCTTAATTTTTCGTTAATCTACATATAACACACGACCTGTGTGCCAAATTTCATAACGCTAGGACAATTGGAAGTGGCCTAGAGGTTTTGATTACCGGTCAGTGAGTGAGTGAGTGAGTGAATGAGTGAGTCAGTGCCAAAATAAGCTATTTTTACAAGGACATATCTCAGGATCTACTGAAGCTATATCTATGAAATTGGGTATACTGCTTAAGTACTCGTAAATAATTACGTAGGTATAATTTTATCTTTGCACTCGCAATAGACACTGAGCTACAGGGGGGTCAAAAGTACGTCGAAACGGTTCGTGTAAATAGTGCACGGCATGCGCGCGGGCCTGCTGGAACTAGGCTTGCGCACTTCCGTGCGCTTTGATAAGTAATAAGTGGTATACAATAACAGGGAGGGCGTGGAGGGCGGCGAGGCGAGCGAGGCGGGGTCCGAGCTAGCGGACTCCAGCGACCGGCCGCTGCTGCTGCGCACCATCTCCTCCGACACAGAGGCCAACACGCCGCCGGCTATACGGAAGCTGCACACGCAGGTAACATCGAGGAAATTGATTCCTAGGCAATTGACAGACCAACGCCATTTGGTCGGATCATGTCAATTCAATGTTAATTGTGATCTATCGGCTGACTTGACGTAACGCGACCAAACTACGTAGGTTCTCCATCTGCCCAGGAATCAACTTCTCTGATACTACATTGGACCACTCCTCTCCAACTCCAACTTAATTCACACTATGACATTGAATTCTCAACTTTATGTAGTCTAACTTAGGTGCTAATTTACTAACTTAAGAACAACTATTGACGATTAATCTTTAACTGCATGCCCATGCGGTGTAAAAAAATCACTACAGTTCATCACACCCATGACGTCACCGAAAGATCACAGGTGCACAGTTACCGAAATCGTGCAGACTGCATGGTCCAGCCGTTTCATAGTAACTTTACCTCCGATGACTAATGTGCTATAATTATATTTTGATAGCAAAATATGATGAGAAATTATTATGAATAATCCTATTAAAAATTCGATATAAAAGCTCTGAAAAAAGAATTTAATATTCAAATGTATGTACGTCTTATCTTAAGGGGAGGGGAGAAAGGAGTGTGACGTCATAGTCTAATACGGGACAGAATGGCCAAAAATTTTGTGGTTCAGTCTTCAGGACACTCAAATCTCAATACGCGTTCATAATACGCCACTATTCTGTGACGCCTTAGTGTCACCCAGGACGATTATAAGCATTAAGTACAAACTATCCTTTACGTAACATGTTTAAGAAAATAGATGACAAACGGCATATGAATCATGACTTGTTATTCTGTGATTCATACCGTCACGTATGTTACAGTTAGAACGTAGACAGCGCGAGCGTCGGATATAACTACATAACTTCCCGTGTCTCAATTATTATTGTATTATGATATAATATCCGAAAAGATATATTAAATATTATAAAGTTTTTAAAAAATCGCTTAATTCTGTCTACATATAATGGGTTTATAAGTATAAATGGGTGCTTTCACAAAAATAGGGCAACTTTTGAAGGTATTTTGTCCTCGTCATTTTTAATTTGTTATTAAATTCCCTGTTAGTGTAAATGATAGGTGATCAATTAATTGTCTCTTATCTAAAAGGGCCAGTCACTTTATGCATTATTTTAGGAATTTTTTAGAGTTTTGCTGATTTACGCATCTAGGGACTGACAATTTTAAAGCCTTCATGCGCGAGTCTGACTCGCATTTAGTCGATTTTATATTATTTTAGGACTACTTGATCGAAACTTCTTATAGGATATATAAAGAGTGGAACTGTATCACCAAAGTATATATTTTTCAACATTTGGGCCAGAAAAAAGCTGTTTGTTTGACTGCTCTTGATGAGTTTCAGCTTTTGATATAATATTTTCAATAATTGTTTTTCTTAAGTCTATTATATTTTTTCAGTTGAGAAGGCTTAAACAATATATGTATTTCGTTAAAGTACTGATGTTTTCATACTAAACGTCAGTCCGAGCGCCTTTAGAAGCTAGGGCCTGATGGTCTAGGGACTGATATTTTTAAATAAAATTGAACTTAAAATTCTGTTGCAAATAACATTATAAAGTACAATATGATATTGCGAACAATGCCGACGTATTACTTATAAATATTGATTAATTCATAAGAATTTAATATCAATAAACTACAAAATTACTTAACTAAGGATTGAACAAGTGACTGGAATTACCACGTGGTGGGCCACAAACTTTCATTTTTGCACTGATTTATAAAATGACCGCCGCAGAGCGAGTGTTGTCAGAGAATAACTTCATGTAATACTCTGAAATTCCCCAACAATATTCAACGCACATTCTAATGATGTCGCGAAATTTTAAAATTCGTAAGTGGCTAGGGCCTGGCGAAAAAAGTAAGGAACACTAAACTCATTCGAGAAAAAATAATTATTGTTTATTTTAAAGAACTACAAAATACTCACATAATTAGCTGCGAGTACTTAAACATTTTAAAAAATATTAATAAAAATAAGTAATAAACATAGTACTTTTTAAAATATGGATTCCTAAACACAAAATTTCGGAGAACGGACACGCCTAGGGCCTGACATTTGGGACATATAAAACAGATTTTAAATATATAATATAATGTTAATTTTAACATAATTTGGGGGATAAATTAAACACATTGTAAACTATCATTTAGCAATTGTGGAAGCAAATAATTAGTATTGATTTTAACTGAAATGTGCTGCGGAATCGAAGTTTCCATATTTTTGTGAAACCACCGAAATAACTTATGTAAAATATGTAATAGGATATAGCTTTGTATTTTTATAAATAGATAAGTTAGTACCCCGCTTACCAATGAAAATATTAACATACTGTATAACTAAAGATGTTGAGCATATTTTGTGTATCATCTTACAAAAAATTCGCATTGAGTTATGAATGCAGTGATGTTTTTTAGATCATTTAGAACAAGAATTCATAATTCAACAAAAACAATTTTGTGGGTTGATAAACAGCGACCATCACTATTGTCTAACTAAGGTCAGCTGTATATGTCTGTCACCTGACGTTTCCAATATGCCAGATAAAGACAAGCAGACCGTGAATAGCTTTGTGCAAAGCATAAAAGCCGTCGTGCAGTCAATGGTGTTGCAGGCCTGCCCGGCGGACTGCAACAGGACTACAGTGCAGGATAGTGAATGAGCCGTTTTACTAGAAAAATATTGTCACAACGCGACGATTACGACGCGTTGTTGATATTTTTACTAGTAAGTAGGTTAGGCTGAAACATATTTATTTTTTACTGTCTAAAATTTTTAATTTTTGAAAGTTGGCTAGATTAAAAAAAAAACAGTTTACTAGATATCAATTTATTGTGTATTAGTATTCTATTGCTTAGTATCGTTGTCCCTGACTTCGGTGACAGTCGAGGACAGCACCGCTTCTAGCTCCAAGGGTCTCTCATCGTGTTCATCGCTGGAGAGTTCCGTCGAAGGACTCTTGACAGTGGTGGGCTTGTCAGCAGGACTGACAGTCTCAGTTTTGACAGAGTCGTAGTCGGGTTTGACAGTGTCGTGCTCGGGTTTGACAGTGTTGTAGTGTCTGCACTCGCCATTGAGGTCCGTGTCGTAGATGTTGCAAGTGGTGTTGACGCAGCTGGTTCTATCGCAGCGCTGCGTGGTGCATGTTTGGTCGTTGCACCACACTGTGACATTGTGCGTCGCTATCTCTATGTCCTGGTCCAGCGCTGGGTTAGCGTTGTCCAGCGCTGGGCTGGTGATGTGGTTCTCATCTGCCGGTATGTCGGTGGAGCCTGAACTCCACCAGGTGAAAGGGTACGTGATCCAACCCCACAGCGTGGAGCCGATGCCGCGACCTTCGACTCTTTCATCTGTTAAAAAAAAAATATTTTAAAAATCGAACATTTTTAACGTTGGTCACATATTTTTAATGCTATGCTTTAGATGTCATTTGATGCATATCAAGTGAGAACTACAAGTTTTAATCGTAAGTTTCCTCATGTCATTTACCGTTTCGTAATGCAGATGAATGATTGTATAATATTACGTCTTCTAGACAGACCTAATGCATAAAAACTGTCGATTATGTAAAGTGGTTATTATTTATTAATAAGGCATGCATAATGTTTACGTTCAAATGATTTAAATAATTGTAATTGGATTCTGCATAACTTTCTACATTTACTATCTAATAAGCTTTTAAAACAAACATATTACATACACACAATGCCAAATTTATATTTTTTAAGATAGTAGGCCTGAGGACGCTGCCGCCCATAGGCCGTAGCCTATAACGGCTTATTTATAAATACCGGGCTGCTAACACACAATTATTAAAGAAAAAAAAACTTACACTTACCCGTTACTGGAGTACACTCGTATTTGCACACCAAACACAAAATTAACAAGGCCAATATGGACTTATATTGGGCCATAGTGCAAGCCAAAATGTTGTCACCGCGTTTAAAAATATCATGGGACTGGCACCTACTAGCGCCTTATATACCTGGGCTCGCCCTATCTCTCGCAGATAAGATGTTTCGGGAATGTTTACTTAATGAGTTAACAGGGGACATAATAGGAACGCTTTAATTATCTCGACTTGAGAGATACAGTCATGGTCCCATGACATCGATGCTTCATCTCTAGATAAACCAATTAAAAACGGTTAAAGGAAGTAACATGAAACGGGAATGACAAAATACCATCAAGGAAATTGATTCCTATGCAGTTGATAGACCAACGTTATTTGGTCGAATATGTCAATTCAATGTTAATTGTGATCTGTCAGCTGGGTTTGACGTAACGCAACCAAACTACGTAGGTCCCCGATCTGCATAGGAATCAACTTCTCTGACAGTACATCATGATGTTTTTTTACAGAAGTTTATCTTTACAATAACTATTTGTTGACAAGTTGACAAAATACCCCAGAAACTGAGCTTTGTTGAGTAAGTACGTACGATATTTTAATTAACACCAAACAGAAAAGAAGTTGAGTAATTTTCGCACTTTGTCGCATTTTTCTCTTTTAGATTCACTTCGCATAAGGTGCAGTATTTTTGTATCTGTGGACAAGAGAGGAATCTGCACCATCTCATATTTTTCCTACAGTTTGTGAGTATTTTCGCCTTTCGACCTGGCTTAAGGCCTCTTCTTGCATTCTCTATGAAATTCTTCAAAAGTTTTGCTTCATTAGACATAGTAGTAACGACTTCTGTGGTAGTCTCGATTTCTGTAGTATCCTCGAGTGAGTATTCGGTACTGTTGAAAAATTCATTCATCTTTCTCTCTTCGACTATATTCTTTAGCGAAATATTTTCCTTCTTTATATTGCCGCTGCCATCGAAACGAATAATTTGTGGATTGTTTCCAACGGAACGCCATGGACTGAAATATATTTCGGTGTCCTACAAATTCATAACAATATTTTATTACAGTTTATGATTTAATTAGTGTCTTTGAGAAAAAATAATTCTGAGGACTTGTGAAGGTTTTTTTTCTACTACAGACTCTCCAATAACTATAATTTTCTTTTGTTGGGAGGAGTTTCTAACAAGGTATCTCTTGTCGTTGATGTTCATGAGCATTGGGCAAACCGTTAATGAGCAGATTTTAATAATGTCACATTGGTACTGTACAAAGCAAAACTTGGTGTCTTTTTCTCGCAGAACTAACAAAAGTAGTAAGATACTGTAGGATGGAAAGCTAAAAAATAAATGCTCAAGCAATTTCAAGAAAGCATATTGTTATAGGTAACATTATGCTTTCTTAATCTGCAATTAATTTATGCATCAACAACGTTATTAACTATCCAAGTGTAACTAACTTGAGTTATGGAAGAGTGTACAGTACATAATAACAGTACATACTGTTATGTTCTGTTATGTACTCACATGTCCGGCACGCGATCTTGCAGTCAAATATACAAAAATAAGTACGTTAATACGCGTTAGAAATATTTTAGCCGTAGATTTTTTAAGCGATAACTCCATGTATACGGGCAATAAACGACTAAGCGCTCCTTCTTATCGCTCCTTCGAGGAGAGTACTGTTTATAAATAAAAACCTTTATTACTTTCTAGTTCTGTTATTTCAACAAACGCATTACGTAAGAGTTACATCGTTTTATGTATGCAGTGTCCCTTTGCTAACTCTTTTGACGTGCAGTCCCATTTCAAAAATGCTTTTTCGGTGGCGACGAACGTGACGCATTTCTGAGTTTCGCAGAGAGTCGCTTTTCCAAACAGTTTTCCGGTCATCTTGGTTTTCAAATCGTCGATTAATTTGAAGGCTTTGGTCGTCGGCACATCGATCACTGAAATAGGGGCTGCTGTGTCTGAAAACATAGGGAAGCGAATAAGTTACATACAAAACTACAAATGTAATGATAAGAAACACGTTAGAATCGCTTGTGTCATATAATAGTCATTCCAAATCCTTTGCCAAAATATTTTCAGGGCCCCCGTAGGGCTACTGGCGCCTGTGTGCAAAAAAAGGAATTTGGCGCCCCTTTAGGCAAATTTTTTGGGTCCTTATTGGTTTTGGCGCCCCTAAAGATGACGATTTGGCGCCCCTAGAGGATGGCGCCCGTGTGCATTGCACACATTGCACATATGGTAGCGGGGGCCCTGAATATTTTCATGCATTGCAATAAGCATTGCAATAAGTAGTGAATGTAACCCCTTTGGTAAAAATTCTTTAACGAAACTAAATAATATTTTACTAGCTAACGAAGAACTAGCATTAAGTTCCTATGAGTCATAGTATTTTTTAAATCTGTTCGAAGGAAACATAATACGCTACTTAGTGTTTGTTCTTTGTGTGGGCTTTAAAATAAGTAGGGTTTAGTATACCTGTACTGAGTTTTGCGGTGCAGTGTCCTTTTGCATTCAATCTTTCCTGCTGCTCGCAAATTCTTTCAAGACATGTTTTGTTTGCGCAGTTGATAGAATGACATACGTCCTCTGAACATAATGTGAGCATCCCATTTAAATGCTTCCCTACAAAATATACAAGTTGACGAGCGATAGAATTTACATCTTTCCAATTGGTTTCGTTAAATATTTCCTTATCGATTGCAACAGAAACGTTACTAAGTATTTTCGTATTTGTTACATTGAGTTTCTTCTGTTCTTTTTCGATCGGAAGAACGCCAATTGATGGTATTAAATCATTGCTCGAATTATAAGGGGGCCAGTACAATAATTTGTAATCTTCGGTTTCTTCAGGGACATATTTTACTGGCTTAGTTTGCCTTCGGTTGCGTATTTTTGTTGGCTCAGTTTTAGCACCATCGAATTTTTCGATACTGTTTCCTAGACTTTGGAAATCTTCAGTATTATTCCTTATTACGACGTAACTTGCCTTTAATATCTTTTCGCCCGTTAAGCCAGTGCTATTTTCAGTTTTATTAGCATTTACTGATGTCATATGATCCGTGTTAACAATGTTGTTGATTTCTAACTTTTGGAAACTATGTAAGGAAGAATTAACATTTTTCAACGTAGAATTTTTATCAGTATTTATAATGTCTTTGGTACTTTTAGGACTTGTGGTGTTTTTGTCAGTTGTAATTTTTGTTTTTAACAATGCGTCGTCGTCTAGGCTATTTATCGATAAATGGCTTTTGTTTTTATGCCTCCTTCCTGCCTTGTTTGAATGTCTGGCCTTCTTTTTATAGAATGTAACCTTTTTGTCAGGCAGAATTATGTGGCTTTTGTTATTATTAAGTGACCGCATTGAAAAAAAGTTAAGAAATGGATTGTGCTTGTGATCTTTGACGCCTAAACTGTCCTCTCTTCTATCTCCTTCAAATATTTTTGCAATTATGTTTGTTATAGTTTCAATAAAATCGTCCATTTTAAGTTCCACATTGACGTTTATGTTCAAGTTGTCCTTGTTTAATTCATCATTTGCTTCGTCGTTGAAATATGGCTCATAAGAATTTGTATTCAAATCAGAAACACACTTACAAGGAAAAACATTATCTACACAATTGCAAGTATCAAAATTATTTAGAGATGTTATTTTCGGGTGCCTGTCAGATTTTCTAAGTATTTTGTTTTTATATGGGTAAAATGAATCGGATGAGAAAGGATAAAGTTTTCGGGGGAATTTAAGATCCTTTGAGCCATATTTAGAAAGTATCTTAGAATATTTAGGTAAATTGGATGCCGTTTCTTTTATGTTCAATCTATGCTTATGTTTTCTGTCTAAATATGTTTGATAATTAGATACTAAGTCGTCAATGCTTTCTTTTTCTTCACTATCGTTGTAAACATTAGAATCGAATCCAGATTTCTGTAATGAAAAAATATTTTCAAACATTTTTAACCTCCTTATTTTGTATCAAAAACCGATTAAAATGTAATATAAAACGTTTGGAAGCTTACCAAGTTGTCATTAAATTCATTTATTACATCAAATAAGTCACTAACAATGATTGTTTCAAATGGTGGTAAAATCTCTACATTTGCCGCCACGTAATCTGCAATGTTTTTAAAGTTTATATTATTTAAATTAGTACATTTTCGGGCTTCTTATAATATAAAAAATTAATTATTATTTTTAACAAAAAATTAAAACCGACTTCCAAGGTAAAAACAATAATAACATTCTTATAATATGAACTAAAAAACTAAAAAGTATTAAATAATTTTCCTCTCTAAATGTGCCTTTTTCCGAATTCAGCAAAACCTCAACTATTTCTGTACTCAACCTTCATCATTTTGAAGTCGGTACCAGATATAGCTGAATCTTTATATTTTCTTTGACAGAAAATTTGAAACTTATGGAACTGGCACCGACTTCAAAATTATGAAGGTTGAGTACAGAAATAGTTGAGGTTTAGCTGAATTCGGAAAAAGGCACATTTAGAGAGGAAAATTATTTAATACTTTTTAGTTTTTAGTTCATATTATAAGAATGTTATTATTGTTTTTACCTTGGAAGTCGGTTTTAATTTTTTGTTAAAAATAATAAACTCACTCTTTTTAGTTACCTAGTAGATAAACTATAATTAGTGCCAATTTAAATTGTATAAAAAATAGTTTTATATTGTCTTCACTATATGTCATTGAGGCGCTCTGTCGGCGTGATCTCGTATTGTTATAAGAAATATTAATTAACCCTCCAAGATGACCCCCGTCATAGTCCGCGAGTTTATAAGTGGTCGTCGGTGGTAGTGAACTAGTGAGTAGTGACTTAGTGACCATACCACCCTACGCGTCGAATTACTGCGTTTATTCTACGTATCTTTTTACAATTTGTTAAGACTGTTAAGAGTCATACCCCAAGGTCCAAATATCAGGTAGATAAATTTAAACAATACATTAAAAAAATCTAAGTGAACACAACCCTATGCGTGCTAGGTAATTTAACAATTTAACGCTTCAACTCCCAAGCGGCCGCTAGAACAATGGATTTCCAAGAATCTGCGATCGAAGGATGAGCCGAATCACACCCAGCGGCGCGGCGAGTATATTTTCAGTGTCATAATAATATTATGATATTAATCTTTACCTTCATTATTGTAATACATAGTACTATCGCATGAGAAACTTGGAAAGCCGGCCTCGCGGCCGCCTGCGCCTTTCTCAAGCGATACTATATTGTACTACATTAATGAAGATAAAGTTTAAAATCATATTATGACACTCAAAATGCTCGCAGCGCGGCATGCCCTGACATTAGAACTTGAATAGGTACGACGCAATGCCGCGATGTTTACGCACACGCCGCGCGGCGCGCGGCGGCGTGCGGCGACGCCGCACCGACCGCCGTGTATAAACAGCCTATATAAATAATAGGGATGATGACAAGGTCAAAGATTAGCGACTTTTGTTTATAAAATAAAGAAAGCACGGCAAAAAATAAGCGTTACCAAAATTTCAGCTCGATAGCATTTGTATTTTTTTTGTTAGGCGCCTTCAAAGTTGGATAATCAAGTCGATTTTTTTTTCAATTAAATTTCTTGATATTTGTATACCATTCGATAACTTATGCAATTAAAAACAACTTTTGGTACGAAACCACTTACATAAACGCAATATTTAATATACCTATCGAACAAAATTCTCTCCCGATCCGTACAAACTAAGAAAGACTGACGTCAGTCTTTCGTAGCACTTTGTATGGGGCGTTTCGGGCAGGTCTATTTTATGAGATGTTTGAATTGTTCATATCTTAGTGAATTTTTAAGCTATGAGAGTCATTCTTTTAGCAATGTTTCTATTTTTTAAGGGTCTTTCAATTACCAATAAGAAAAAAAAAATGTCATCAAGCCTATTGGTGTTGTTATGTACATAATTATTATTATTGTATCCATACCTATGCCTTGTAAGTTGTACTATTATCTATTTTGTGCCATGAGACATTGGTGACCTTAACACGACGTGGTAATGATGATGATGATGATGAATTTTAATTGCGTGGTAGCATAATATGCTTTCTGTTCTTAAAACAACGCTGAAACTCCCAAACGTGTATCTATAAGGAGTCAGAAGTTCTCTCAGCATCTTCGAAACCATGGTATACCTTGACCCAATATTTGACTTTTTGGTAGCATATTCTTAGTACACTTCACATAAAACCAATATTACCATATGTTTCCATATAAATTTCGAGGAGTTCCCTCGATTACTCCTGGATCCCATCATCAGGTCACCACTTTTGTGAACGTGGTACCAAATTGGAGTGAAACCTAATACAACAAAACAAAAATTTCGAAAATCGGTTCACAAACGGCGGAGTAATCGTTGAACATATAATATATATATATATATATATATATATCCACAGCCGAACATATAACCTCCTCGTTTTTTGGAAGTCGGTTAAAAATAAACATGAACTTAAAATATTCTTACCATCAATATTGCATCGAATATAATTTTTTAAGCATAATATTATAATGGTTAATGTTACCACTAAATTCATAGTAAGCCGGTTTTTCTTATAAATTGACGTTTTCAAAACTCTGCTCAAGCTGAAATGTAATACTTTAAGCTTAGTGCTAAATTCTTTTCTTATCTTTGTTTTGAATTGTTCAATAAACTGCTATGGTAAACTGCGATTCGTTTGTTTCCACTTTTCTATTGTTCTAAAGTCTCAATTCCAAACTTTTGATGATGAAATACAAAGCCAAATTCATAATTAGCATTTGGCACATAAATGTAATTATACATACAGTGTAAACTCTATATAACGTCACTGAAGGGACCATGCCTTTTATGACGTTATAGAGAGTTGTTAAATGGAGAGAAGAAAAATCAAAAGTTTTTCGTCAATATACAGTGATATTCTTTTACAAACCTATTTACAGTTTACAGAACGCCTCCGTGGTCCAGTGGTTCAGAGCTCGGCTCTTGACTCGGAGGTCGTGGGTTCGATTCCCGCGTTGGAAACATGTTATTTCCAAGTTTGGTTAGGATAATGCAGGCTGATCACCTGATTGTCTGACAAGTAAGATGATCCATGCGTCGGATGGGCATGTAAAAAGTCGGTCCTGCGCCTGATCTCTCGCCAGTCGTGTCGGTCTGCCGTCCCACTGGGTTATGAGAGTAAAAGGAATAGAGAGTGCTCTTGTGTACTGCGCACACACTTGGGCACTATAAAATTACTCCTGCGTAGCTGGCCTGGTTTCAATGAAACCGGCCACCGTCACCGAAACCGGTGTGGGAGCTATTATTATTATATTTACAGTTTGAAAGGTTATGATCAACTGAAAATATTATGATAACGAATAGATAATAATCCATGACTCCTTCTTATTAGTTATGGTCAAAAACAGCCTACACGTGCAAGCAATCCTAATTTGTAAACAAAAGAACGAATTTCTTAGAAGTTCTGTATGAATGATGCCGAAAGTCGAGTTTATTGCGGGCTCGGATAGCAATGCGACAAAAAAACGTACACAGCTGCGCAGTTTTTACTAATTTTGGTAATTTAAAAGGTACTTTTTAATTTTCAATCATTGTGATATTGTCGTTATTGAGAGTGAGTGTGATGCTATGTAGAGTGTATCATTGTATGGTAGACAAGCTAAACCAACCAAAGTCAATTGATTTCGACGCTTAAGAGAGTTTGTCGTTAAATGGAGTGACGTTACATGGAGTTTACACTGTAATTATATTATATTTTATTGTTTGCCATAATTTTCACTGTTCTTGTCCACATTAGCTGTGACACTGACTTTGAATGTTTCGTAGGTCATGTTGATTTATATGCTAAATGTAAGCTTTGATTACAGCCTAAGCAGTAAACATCTCTGTTTTTGCCAACAATAATAAAGAAATTGAAATATTAAAAAACAGTCTTATCGATATAGTGAATTTTGTTAAAATGAAAACTGTGTGTCGTTACAGGAATCCAACAGCAGCAATGCGGAGGCTGAACGGCTCACGATGCACCGGTGCATCGTCACCAGCATCATCGAGAGCGAAACTGTCTACGTCGAGTGCTTGTACGTTATGGAGAAGGTAAGACTTAATTCGTTTTGAGAATGGTGTAAAACTTTTTTCTATCAATAGATAACGCCCGCAAAAAGTCTTTTATCACGCGTGAACCGTACATTTTACCGGATAAAAGTATCCTATGTCCTTTCCTGGGACTCAAAGTTTATCCATATCAAATTTCAGCAAAATCGTTTCAGCAGTTTTGGCGTGAAGAGGTAACAGACAGACTAACAGACATCTATATATATAAAACTCAAAGGTGACTGACTGACATGTTGATCTATCAACGCACAGCCCAAACCACTAGACGAATCGAGCTGAAATTTGGCATGCAGATAGATGTTATGACGTAGGCATCCGCTAAGAAAGAATTTTGATAAATTGCAACCCCAAGGGGTTAAAATAGGGGATGAAAGTTTGTTTATAAAAATACTTCTTAACGCGAGCGAAGACGCGGGCAAAAGCTCGTACTTTATAATATTAGTATGGATTCTGAAATACAAATTATCTGACTTTAAATGCTGACTTTGGCAACGATAAGTTATTTTCTCAAAATTCATTAAGTATGTATTTTTCGTCTAAATGACAAAGAAGGAACAAGAGGTGAAGTGTTAAATATTATGTTCCTAAAAGTGTAATACTTGAGTGTGAAATAATTTTATTCATAATATTTTTTTGTAGTATATGAACGCAATCAAAGCGACGCTGTCGACGTCTCAACCTGTGATATCGGAGGAGGAGTTCGGGACGATATTCTACAAGATATCGGAGCTGCACGAACTGCACAAGAGCTTCCTGGAGGGACTGAAGAAGGCGGTCGCCAGCTGGGAGGAGCCGCTCTCAGTTGGAATACATTTTAAGAAAATGGTTAGTAACTGGACATCTACTACACATATTTGCTTTTTTAAGGACGGTCAATTGTTTTGTGTTAAATAGTAAATGCGTTATTATAAGTAACCTTTCTGGAAGCCTTGGTGTCTGTGTAAATGTATGTTCGTTTTCGTTGTAAAATATACAGGCGTTCTGACCAATCTTGTTACATAAAACGTTAAAACAAGATGGATGAATAATCAGTATTTAATCGATTTAGATCTTTCTTACATTCAGTTCAAAATTAAGAGCGTGCGTGCGTTCGTGCGTGCGTGCTTGTAGGTGACTAATATAATAATAATGTATATTTCAGGCGGAGAATATAAACGTGTACGGCGCGTTCCTGCACAACTACGGTCGCGCGACGGATGCGGTGCGGCGGCGCTGCAGTAGCTCGCCGCGCTTCGCCGACCTCACGCGCCAGATCGCCTGCCGCGGTCAGCCTGTGTCGCTCGACGACCTACTGCACAAGCCCGTCGCGCGCGTACAGAAGAACGCGCTAGTGCTGCACGTACGTATACGTATACTTTCGTACTCGGTGGGCGGGGCCTATTATCTTGACGCGGTGCGTCGCCGACCTCACGCACCAGTAGGCCTACTATGAAACCGTTTTGCGACTCAAACAATCGGACGAGAATGCCGCGTCCTGCTCTAACAACGTCATTTCACGTTTGTTAGAGTAGGATGCGGCACTCTCTTCCGATTGTTTGAGTCTCAAAACTGTTTCGTGGTACAAGCCCTGATCGCCTGCCGCGGTCAGCCCGTCTCGCTCGACGACCTGCTGCACAAGCCCGCCGCGCGCGTTCAGAAGAACGCGCTAGTGCTGTACGTACGTATACGCAGGTTATCGACCCGTCGCGCGCGTACAACAGAACGCGCTAGTGCTGTACGTACGTATACACAGATTATCGAATAAGGGGCGGGGCTATTCTCATGGTGAGGTGCGGCGGCGCTGCAGTAGCTCGCCGCGCTTCGCCGACCTCACGCGCCAGATCGCCTGCCGCGGTCAGCCCGTGTCGCTCGATGACCTACTGCACAAGCGTACGTACGCACAGACTATTGAACTGGGCGGGGACTCGAATGTAGCTTCGATCGCGAGTTGTCACACTCATGCGTGGCATGTTATTGTACTGGGGAGACGGGGCCTATTCTCATAAGTTGATTGTCGCTTTCATCGCGGGCACTAACTAGTGGGAATTAAATTAATTGGTCATAGAACAATAGATATTATAATATCGTCTTTTTTAATTGCAGGATTTGATAAAATACACACCAGCGAGTCATCCAGACCACGCCATGTTGACCGACGCTTTAAACATGACGCAGCATTTCCTTGACGAATTCAACATCATTCAAACTAAATCTATGTTCCCTGTAAGTTACTTTATATATCCCTATATTATTATTCATTATAATTTTTTCCCGACTGCCGGGAGGGTTATTTATATACGACATTGCTTAAGAATAACATAATGTATGTTCTTTCAATTTATGTTTGGATACTTTTTAATTTACAGAATGCTGATCGCGCTCAGCGAAGACTCGTCAAGAACTCATTCATAGTCGAACTATCAGATGGTCACAGAAAACTGAGGCATTTGTTCTTGTTCAACGATGTCATCGCGTGTGCAAAGTATAAGGTAATAGCTTCATTTCGTGAAAGCAGCATTTTTCACATTTCGTGAAAAGTGAAAAATGCTACGGTGTGATTTATGACACCGTACAAAACCTGTGTGCTGTCCTTCGTAAAATATAAAATCATGTAAGTTTTCAAGAAACTTGAGAGTCGCACACTACACTACTATTTATGATACGTGGGCACAATAAACGTGTATATACAAAATATTTCATTGGACTTCCTGGAAAAAATTTGCCTTGCGCCTCTAGTCCACCGACGCTGCGAACTGCGAAATATCTGCGAAACCAATGCGAAACAGGAATAGAGCGAGATGCAATATAACGCATTGTCGTGTGGCGGATGAGACAGTAAATCGGTTCGTCGCTGTTTCGCGGTTCGCAGCGTCGGTGGACTAGAGGAAAGTAGTATTTAACGTGCGCACAGTGCACATAATATCAGGAAAATCTGTCATCGACGTCAAACTCTTTCCTAACTTTCGGCAGGCGTCGGGTCGCGACAAGTTCACGTTCGAGCTGAAGTGGTACATCCCGCTGTCGGACATCGTGGTGGTGGAGGAGGAGGCGGGGGGCGCGGCGGAGCGGGAGACGTCGCCCGCCAACATCGTCGCGCTCAAGTCGCAGGCGTGCACAGTGCGCGACCAGATACTGGCCGAGGAGCGAGCCGCGCATGATGATAAGGTTGCACTTTAGTCCCTTCATTAATTTAAAAAATGAAGTAATATGTTATATACAATGTGTCCCGACACCGGTGTCCGATCCTTTAATGTTATGATCTATAGCATATTTTATCAACAAATTGTCCCTCAAAATTTTTTTCTCTCTCAAGGTTGTAAAATGGCAGCCATTTTAGTTTTTCTCGAGCTTTAACACTAATCTGATCAGAACTGCTCTTGTAAATATCTTATGTAGATAAAAAAGATCTCATTTGATATCTAAATTTGTGGACTACGCTTACACAGGCAATATGTTATAAATTTCGTGGAATTAAACATAGAAAAACCCATGTTTAAGAAAAAAAAATGTGTATTTTTACTAATGGCGTTTTGTGAAAAATCTAGCAGATTAAACTGTTTTTTTTTATTTTTAAACGATAGAGAAAGTTTTCAGCTTCTAAAATTCTGTTACTTCAGTGCTCTAAGTCAGATAGTTTAGAAGTTATAATGATTTTCTTATGATGGTGGTCAGATTAGTATGAAGGCAAAGAATTTTTTTTTTTTTTCAAAAGTTGGAGAAAAAAATAATTTGAAAGCCAATTTGTCACTAATATAAGCCATACATCATGAGTTCAATATTCCGACACCGGTGTCGGGACACATTGTATATAATAAGTATAGGTATATAACATTGCAGGATTTGCAAACTTTTGATAAAATATGTGAGGTGATATGGGCTGTTGTTTATAACAGATTTCGTTGATCTCTGTATCACTTAGGCTGTGTGCGAAGCGGAGCTTAGCGGTGCTGAATTGACCAATCACCATGCTCGAAATCTTCGCTGTCATTCCGCTGGAATAGCACGACAATAGCTTCAGTGGAAACGCAGTCTAAGGCTGCGTTTCCACTGAAGCGGAGCGGAGATAACGGTGCCCGAATTGACCAATCACAATGCTCGAAATCTTCGCTCTGCTTCGCTGTATTTCGCTGGAATAGCACGATTGGTCAATTCGGGCACCGCTAAGCTCCGCTCCGCTTCGGTGCAAACGCAGCCTTAAACCAAGTAACATGTAGAGTGTAGACGCTTGACTATAAATAAAGCTGAAGTGTAAGAAACATATTATATTAATTAAAGCTTTAGCTGTGGCTAATTGCCGTACTAAATAAATTCAAAGTATTCCGCATAAACGATAATAATTATGCATTTTCTCTACAGAAAATTCGTCTAGGCAGTCGCAACGTAGCCGAGAAACAGCGGAAGAAGCTAGCCGAGTTAGAAGGGCAGCTGGTGCTGGCGTCTCCCAACCTGGTGTTCCGTGTCGGGGCGAAGCCCCCGGGCTCTGCGGCGCTCCAAAGACAACACGTGTTCTTCCTCAGCTCAGAGTACGAGCGCACGCAGTGGATTGACTCCATACACGCGCTGCAGGTAATTTTATAGTTACTTGGTTTACTGAAAATTACAGTTATGCGGTATCCTATAAATGGGGATTGTCAATTTTTTTTTAATTTTGCTCATTACAAAAACATTTCGAAGAATAAGGTCAGTGATCGTTTTTCTGTATATAAACGAAAAAAATACCCATTAGTTACTTATATTTTTGAACAAATATGTTTAACCTTAGTTTGACCTTCAATGGCGTTAAATTAGCAATAAATTCGACCAACATTACGTTTCGAGCTTTTGGTAAGCTTCTTGTATCAGCTTTCACATAATGAGAACTTGCATTTGACGAACCAGCCATTATAAATAAGATTGAAAGGAATTAAAACATACTGCAGAGGTCAATTGGCCGCCGATGATGACGTCAGAGCTTTTTTTTCATTTAAAAATTTATTGAGAAAAAACTAGCCAATGAATTTCAAAATTATTTAATTTATATTCTTAAAATACCCTATTTTAACGAAAAAAAATATAAAAAGTACATGTGACTTTTTTTGGACAATGCCCATTGGAGTTGCAGTTTGTAGTCTAAAATCGAATGCAATAAGTTCTATAACATTTAATAGGCAAAATAGAAACTAGGTTAAGTTAAAATAGAGATTTTATAAGTAGATCTGATTACTAGCTGTACTATACTTACATATTTAAATTTAAGAGCCTGCTGCCAAAAACAAAGCATGCTAGCCCCGCCTATACACCCCGCTATCCTCCAATCGTGATATAATAATTCCATTAATTGTGCTCCCGAGCAATGTACTTTACGCTGCAGCTAATAGTGAACAATATCGCGTAGCAACGGTTCCCGCAATTTTGCACGAAAGTAACGGTCGTAAGTCCCAAAACTATTTTTGATGATTACTTAAAAATTTAATACAATACTAATATCTCCTTTAGCCATTATTTTATAAAGTGTGTGATTGTAGTAGTGCATGTTATTTAATGATAGTAACTCAATAAGTGTAACAGATATTTGTTGAAAAGCCCAGTATGATTCATAATTTTGAAAAATATAACTATCGAGTCAAAATAAGTGAATCATGTTTTCCGTTAGGCAAATATCAGATAAATATAATTATGATGATTAAATAAATCTTAATTACATTTAAGTCAATCGTCTTCCGGGATCGTAATACTTATTAGAAAACACAGCAAAATTTGGCAGCCCACTCTTAATTGAGCATCCAGCCATTATCATGCGGTTTCAATGTAATTTGACACTTGCTCTGGTCATGAATAACACATGAGTGGAATGCTATTTACTACTATTATTGTTATATGTTGTATAGGCTTCGTCGGCACCTCCGGCGGGCACGGGCGCGGTGTCGATGCTGGAGCTGCAGACGTGGGTGACGGCGTGCCGCAGCTACCTGCAGACGGACATGGGCTCGTACCTGCTGCGCTCCGGCCGCGACGACTCCCTGCTACTCGGCGACCTGCAGCTCCACGTCGGCGGCATGACCGCGCCGCTCGACGCGCCCGCAGGTACGCTGCCACAAATAAATGTCACACTAGCAGATTCGGGGAGGGGTAGGGTGAAGGCGAGACCGCACTAAGCGACTAAATATAGCAGGATAAATACATACTACTACCATACCTGTCCTACTCGTGCGTGTAGGTATCGAACTGTAAGTACCCCTCGCGAGGGGCAAATCACTAGGGACTCACAAGCGAGCGGTAACGCACGCGCCAGATTTGTAGGTGAATATAATTATTTTAGGCATTTCTGTACTTGTACTAATATGTATTCTGTGCTATTACATATTTTTTATAACTCGCATTTTCAATTTTTCTTTTGTAAAACTTTTCTTATCATGCATATTAGCCTGTGCATGTACGGAAATTTACTTTGATGATCAATTTAGAGCGCTTTACAGACGAACGGCACTTATCGAAGGTACGCCTCGACGGCACACGTCCACGGTACGCATCGACGGCAGTCGATGGCTGCCTTCGACACGTGCCGTCGACAAGTGCCGTTCGTCTGACGTCTGTAAGAAGCCTTAAGGTGTGCGTCCACCGGATCGGAATCGGATCGTACGGAACGGACAGATTTGTTGCTAAATTCTATGGTACTGCGCCTGGAACGTCATTTCTGCGCCTGACAAATTATAAATGACGACACTCCGTCCGCACCGTACGCTCCCACGCTTTAGACCCACATGTGCCAGTCTCGATTATTGTCATTTGTCAATCGTTTGTCAATTTATCATCTCTTCTTTTCTAAAAATATATCGAGATACGTGTTATTTATAACCGTATAAAATGTTTACATTACAGACTACTACATCGTCATCGAAGTAGACTCGTACGGGCACTATTTCCGTAAAGCGAAATCGAAGCTGGTGTGTCGGAGCGCGCAGCCGCGGTGGAACGAGAGCTTCACGATAGACCTGGAGGGCTCGCAGAATCTGCGGCTGCTTCTTTACGAGGACGCCGCGAGACCCGTGCTAAGGGGGAAGTGTACGCTCAAGGTAAAATGTTAAAAAAATATATTATAAATTACCACAATACTGACGTTACGAGTCTATTAAGCGACTTTTTTAACGTTTTTTTACGTAAAAATTTTGTATAACTATAATATACACGGAGTAGTTAGCAAATCAATTCGATAAGGCGAAAATTGCAATATACTTGTTTTTATCTGTAGGTATTTACTATTTACATAACATAAATACAGATTACTATCATAACAAAAATTTAAACTCGCTGATGACGTCTAAGTTGGTGCCTTCCATCCTCTGTGCGTTGTTTGTTACTCACGACTATAACTGCGAATTCGCATCGCGTCGCAATGCCATTTTTATTATGAGTTTTGTCGCAGATACTTCATATTTGCGATACGATGCGAATGTGCAGTTTTATGTGGGAGCCCTTACTAATAAAAATGCGTCTGTCCAGTTGTCTCGCGAGTGGGTGTCAGTGGCGGCGTCTCGCACGGTATGCCTGGGCGGCGGGTCGCTGCCGCTGCGGCTGCGTGTCTTACCGCCTGAACGCTCCGCCTCGCACGTCCCCAGTGCCAAGTCCGGCGCGCTATTCGGTGCTAAAATCACGCATGTCGCCAAGTGAGTATATCGTTTAGGATTAGACCAAGGCCAAAGAATTGTTTAACCTTCAAAATAATCAGTCTTAACGCCAAAGAGCATAAGAGCCAGTCATCACGGCGAGTTGCGTCAGCGTTGCGTCGACGCAGCGCTGACGTTTGACGCATAGCCGGCCACACGGGCGTTATTACGAAGCAGTCATAACGTCAACAGTCAACACCTCCTCCCGCTTCGTCTCGGGGGCTGCTGTCTGCCATGTGTGCGTTGCGACGACGCAGCGCGCCGTGTGAAGACCTTGGTTATTTGTATGTAAAACAACGCAACGGCAGCGCTGCGCCGACGCAACGCTGACGCAACGCGCCATGTGGACTGGCTCTAACAGAACAGAGAGACAAAAGTATGTAATGAATGTTCAAATTATTCAATGTGCAATGCATTAAGTAAAGGCGCAGCGCAGACGACAGACGCACGTATATGCAGTAACGCACACGACGCGCAAAAAGTCCGCATATAATTATTGCATAGGTTCTATTTCCACAGACAAAAAGTGCGTCACGGATAGTCTGTCGTCTGCGCTGCGCTAAAATGAAATAGCGATGATACTCGTGACGCCATCTTGCCCAAAACTATCCAATGTTAATAGACAATAATTTATTTTTTTAACTGTACTAGAATTAATGACACAAGCGGGAATGAAACTTCAAATAATAATGTTTCAGACGCGAGAAGCGCAGCATACCGTTCATAATAAGCGCGTGCGTGCGCGAGGTGGAGCGGCGCGGGATACTGGAGGTGGGCATCTACCGCGTCTCCGGCAGCGCCTCAGACCTCAACCGACTGAAGAAGAGCTTCGAGACCAGTGAGTTACCCATATACTTAATTATTGGCATTCTTTACGCCTCTAGTACACCGACGCTGCGAACTGCGAAACAGCAGCGAACCGATTTACTGTCTTATCCGCCACACGACAATGCGTTATATTGCATCTCGCTCTATTCCCGTTTCGCAGATATTTCGCAGTTCGCAGCGTCGGTGGACTAGAGGCATTTGGGTACACAATTTGACAACTTAATAGCCAATAAACGCTCAGCACGCCTTGCGTTGACCAATAACAACGCGATAGTTTCCGAACGGAAATTGATAATGAAAATTAAATGAAAAAACTTCTAGATATTTAGCTTAAATGAAAAAGAAACTCATTTTAGCTAAATATCTAAAAATAGCAGGTTATAATATCATGTTTTTAGGGTTCCGTACCCAAAGGGTAAAAACGGGACCCTATTACTGAGACTTCGATGTCTGTCCATCTGTCTCCAGGCTGTAACTCAAGTACGGTAATAGCTAGAAAGTTGAAATTTTCACAAATTATGTATTTCTGTTGCCGCTATAACAACAAATACTAAAAACAAAATAAATTAAATATTTAAGGGGTTTATTTCCCATACAACAAACGTAATTTTTCAAACATTTTTTGCTCGGTATCAACGATGACAACTTGCGACGACGATGGCACTTGAAATTTTCACAAAAGCCTTAATTATATCTGTACTTTCATAATTAAAAATAATATTTAAATAAAATAAAAATTTAAGGGGGGCTCCCATACAAAAAACGCAATTTTTGGCCTATTTTTGCTCTATAACGGTACGGAACCCTCAGTGCGCGAGTCCGACTCGCACTTGGCCGATTATTTAATTAATAAACACACAACAGAGGTACCGTCATGAAGAAAGATTAATTTTAAAAATCATGGGTGAAATTGGTTGTTATATTTTACTTTTCCACGTGGAGGGACATAGGATATTTTTGCGGAAAAATGGTTTCCGCGAAATTCCTAAATAACGCGGGTGAAGCCGCGCTAGTAATAAATAACATAAAATATATTGTCATTTGTGACGCAAAAAAGGAAATAAAAGTTCACAAAAACATGCCTTTAACCATTAAAAAAATATTTCTTCACATCAATACCATAATTTTCAGACGCGTACGAGGCGGAGCAGCTACTGAAAGAAGTGGACATACACTCTGTGACGGGCGTGCTCAAGCTGTACCTGCGCGAGCTGCCCGAGGCGCTGTTCACCGACGCGTTATACCCCGAACTGGTGCGCGCCTGGGGATCCACGCAGGTATTAATAATAATAATATTCTTTATTTGCATAAATATGGTACAATAAGGTGTTACTATTCTGCAGTGTTTCACATATTTTGTCAATTTTCTCGACGTGCAAATGTTAATTTAGAATACAGTTTACATTCTTCTATATCTATACTTATTATAAAACAAAGTCTTTTTTTTCCCTCATGTCCCTTTGTTCCCTTTAATATTTAAAACTACGCAACGGCTATATTTTATCACGCTAAGACTAATAGGAGCGAAGAAATAGAGGAAAATGTGGAAAAAACGGGAAAATTATTTGAAAGGGCTAACTTGAATGCGCTAATCTCAGGAACAACTGGTCCGATTTGAAAAATTCTTTCAGTGTTAGATAGCCCATTTATTGAGAAAGGCTATAGGCAGTGGCTTTATATTTAATACCCGTGCGACGCCGGGGCGGGTCGCTAGTAAAATATATTATAGTTATCATAATTCTAAAGCTCATTTGAATTAATAATATTATTGGTTTAAGTTTCAGTCAAATATCAATAAGTAAGTATAGTATTGCAATCTACGAGTGCGCGTCGTCCTTAGTTGTGTGAGTGACCATATCTATACACGCGTGCATGGCTCGCTCGCTACTGACTGCTCCGTCGGGTACGCACACTAACGAAAATGTCTATTCACATTTCCAACTACAAATAAAGGCGACGCGCACTCGTAGATTGCAAGAACTATAAGTAATTACAACGTTAAAATTACAACGAAGAGAATACCATTCTTAGGTACGATAATAAAAAAAATTAAGACAATTAGAGATAAACTACGATAACATGGCGCGCCCCTCCAAATTACTGTTTCAATGTGTGTAGTCACATCCTTGAAAGAATTTGTACGTAGTAAGTATTCAACCAATCAACCAGTACTCGTAATATTTCACTAATGTCACTTATTACCAAGATTTGTTGGTCAACTAATCATAACTAGCCGACCGCGCAAGACAATGCACTTCAAACGTTTTGAATTTTGGAGGGGCGCGCCATGGTATCGTAGTTTATCTCTACGCACGATATTGATGGTTGGTCGTCATTGTCTGTTGTTTGACATTGACAATTTGTCAGACAAAAAAAAGCAGATCATCTACTGATTCGCTTTAGAAATTAAATGGTTTATTAATAAGGGAGATGTATTTTGTTATTACATTACATAACATTATTTATCTCCAGGGCGGCGGCACCTCTGTGGACTCTGCACCGGCGCACACGCGGCGTCACGCGCTACTCAAGTGTTACGCGCAGCTGCCTGATCTCAACAAGAACTGCATCGATTTCCTTCTCAATCATTTTGTTAAGTGAGTGATTGGTTTTGTATTATTATTCTTTATTATATAAATAGTGAAAATTTATATTAACTTGATATTTATTGAATCTTACTAATTTACATTTCCTTTCTACATTTGTTAAGAATAAGGATTTTTTGTTATTTTATGTAAATTATTTATATTTGTTTCTGTTGTCGTTAGCCGCAATTTTTCCACCTTGTACTCTTTTAAACTCCCCCATAGGACAGGCCTCGCCTAGTTTGGGGGACCGTTACTTGTAAAAATGCTTGTAAACCAATAGTTTATGGTCAATAAACTATTTGTATTTGTTATAAGTTATAACTTAATTATATAATTATGTCATACATTTGCAAACAGCTGTTTCATCTTGCTCATTACACAGATTTCTTTACAAGCAATTAAAAAATATTTTTACAAGACAAGATGTTTTACATGCAATTGAAACGTATCCTTTACATTTCAGAGTGAACCAACACGAGAGCGAGAACAAGATGTCGTTACACAATCTGGCGACCGTGTTTGGGCCGACGTTGCTGCGGCCGGGCGCGAACAAGCTGCGAGCGGACGACATAGCGGACGGCACCGTCAACGCCATGGCGCAGGCGGGCATACTGTACGCGTTGCTGCAACAGCGCCAGCTAGCGGCGCATCTCTCCGCTCACGCGCTACACCCAATCGACTGATGAGCCCAGCTAAGTTAAAGTACGATCGAGGAAATTGATTCCTAGGCAGTTGACAGACCAACGTCATTTGGTCGGATAATATTCAATGTTAACTGTGATCTGTCGGTTGGGTTTGACGTAACGCAGCCAAACTACGTAGGTCCCCGATCTGCATAGAAATCAACTTCTCTGATAGTACATTGACGATCGGGACTATTAATTGTTTGCCCAAGAGTCGACTTCGGTCCTAATAAGGCCAAACACAACTTTATGATTGCTCGATAAGACTGGAGTAGCAATTGACGCATAACGACTCGTCTGCCCCCCTAAACAAGTGGCGTTAGCGTTAGCTTTTACGATAATCGCTTGCCACTTGTTTTAGGGGGCTGATCACTGGTCTACCAATAGCGTGTCCACGTACGCGCGCAACCATCCCGCTCACTCTTTCGACACGAAGTTTTTATAATCATACAATGCGCCTTACCCTTCCATTTTTGCCAGACGATCATAATGTTGTGTGCGGCATTTGACGGGTGCGTTCCGAGTTATAATACCTCAGATGCTTAAAATATTGAGGTAAAATAATTCTGAAGTCGTAATTCGATCATCCTGTGAGGAATGAGGTGTGTCAATGTATTAAATACTTTAACAGCAGGGCTTCACCCTGAAGGTATCCAAGTATTGATTTTAAATAATTTTACAACTACCTTCATCACTTAAAACTAAGGTATAACAGAAACAACAGTTTTGTACGCGAAAATCTAAAGTAGGATGGGTCAGCCCCATCCTACTTTAGATTTTCGCGTACATTGCCGTTTCTATACATAATATAATATATATATCATTAAGCCTAAGTTTAGTTTTCGAAATATTGTAACTGGTGTGTCGCTAAGGTGCTACACAATATAAACATACGTATAATTATTATCGTGCACACCAACTACCAAACGGTAATACTTATTTATAATCGTAGTAGGTTTCCACTTTAAGTAAGTGAACATTAGGTGTCCTAGCCAAACAAAAGATATCAGTCATTTTGTTTATTTTTTTTTTCAATTTTATTATATTTATTATTTCAACAAGCGTAATGTTAGCAGACCAGCGTTATGAATCACTTTAAAATTATTTCCAGTTTATATTTTTTAATTACCATCTGCTTTGACATAAGCAATGGTCGAAAATAAATACCATCATATCGGGCTTGTGCAATATTCTGGGAGAGTTGTGGGCAACTCATGCTTACTAATTATGGAAAATCTTATTATCTCACGTCAAACGAACATATGCCCGATATTTAAAATGCTTACGTTGAGTAAATTGGATGTGTGTATCAGAGAAATTAAGGCACTGCAGGCAGATGATCTTGGGTCTTGTGATTTTGTCAGGCCAAGTCACATATTGTATACACAATATGGCCAACGTTGACTTGACATAACATATGTTATGTAAAGTTCGATGGTATTATGTAGATTAGGAACATAAATGTTCAGGTTTTGTAAAAAAATTAAGTGTTAGAAAAATCTGGATTTAATAAAAATATTGTCACAAAATATTATATACTTACTTGTAATGAAGCTCTTTATAACAATAGTACAGTCGAGTGTTTTGAGTCGTGTTGCCCTAAATATAAGCACGGTCACATTAACATTTATATATTTTAAAATCAGGCCAAAGTTTCACTTTTGTGTTCAATTAACTGCCACTTAAAATTTGCAGACATAGCAACAGAATTATTGTGAAAGAAAAAGAAATACTGACATACTTTAGGGACAAAGTGACAGATTTCTCTTTTCAAACTGTCACCTTGTCTACTTTTGCGTAAAAAGGGGTTTCTATAGTGGCAATGTAATAAGTTATAAGCGGGTTGGATATTTATATAAATTATTATGTAATTATAGAACGACACGATTATACGTAATACGGCAAAATTAACGCGATTTTTTAAAGATTTACGAGATACTACAATAGGAAGTTATCTCTAATGATTGGTAATTTTAGTATCTAAATCAAATGTAGGCCTTATAGTATCTAGGTGCATTTTTATTACTTACGTCTTATAATAGTGGATATAGTTTAGAACTGCATTTTTTGGTTAAAAAGTACTAGCTCAAAAACATCGTGACGGCCTAAAAATAAAATGCTATTTATTTAGCTTAGAGATATTCTTTTAATTTGTGTTGAACACAATGATGTATAAATATGAATAAAGATTTAGGGACTTCATACATACAACAAAATATTACCAAAATTAAAAAACCAAGTGTCATTGTGACACTTTTTTTTTAATTTTCAAGTCCCCTTCACACAGCGTTAAAGATTTCTGATCTAAAGAATAAGGCTTCTTTCAAACCTACGCGACCAAGCGACTGCGAAGCGGAAGCGTCAAGTTACGACTTACGTCAAGTTGTCAAATGTGTGTTTGTATTGACGCTCCCGCTTCGCAGTCGCTTGGTCGCGTAGGTTTGAACGAAGCATAAGTCCTATTATGACAGACAAATGGCGCATCCACATTAAAGGGGCAGCAATTTTCTGTAATCTATGCCGTATTCATCGACCTTCCTTAGGGGGAGGAAGGGATTAGATTATCATTTATATTGGATCATATATCATTGAGTCATTTATATTGGATAATGTAATATAGATAAATGATTAATTTCTTCCTTGATCATAGATTTTTGACATTTGCTGAGAGATTGGATCCAATACGGTCATAGAAATTGGTGTTGCCAGTTATTTGATATAAAAAAGAGTTTTTAATTTCTTGATCGTTAATATGTTTCAAATAATGTAATGTAATTATTTTTCTAATTATATACTTGAATAATCTTAACATAAAACAAGCCATATTAAAAATGACGATGTCTTTTGACATATCGAATTCTCTGAGATCTAGTAACACTGATGTCAATACCTGTCAGCGTTAGCGCTCCCCATTGGCTATTGAAACCACATATGACGTCAAATAGGATCAATGATAATGTAATATGCAGATATGATCAAATGATCATTTTTATTGGATCCTATATATGATCCTATAAATGATCCAATATAAATGATAATGTAATACCCCCCTTATTATGGGCCAATATCTTGGATCTTGAATGAATATTGGATCAAAAACGCTAACATTATCAAATGTTTTTTTTTTTTTATCATTTAAACATTCCACAAGTTTGGTAGACTGAATACATGTATTTGCACAAACTTAAAAAGGCATTAAACATAGATGTAACACAAATAGGTCCCACCTCTAGAGTTCCATAATACACAAGTTGACGACTGAAATATACTAAACTATAGGGATATACAAATAAGTTAAGATGGGTGAATGTTGGGATAGGGAGATGCGCTAAGTATTATATAGCGGGACGAAATTTTGATAAAACGTAGTTAGATTAGCTTAAAACAGACTGATTTTGAAAGTAATATAACATTTTTCTTGATTCACGTTTAAAAATAATACGGCCAAACTTTTCTACTTCAATAAACTGTTTACTTGTTTTGGACTATATACCGTTTTTGAGCATTTTTATTGCTAGTCGTACATATAATTTGTAGACCTTTTTATATCAAATCTGTAGTACTTTAAATAACTAATAACAATTTTAATTACTAATAATAATGAAACAGTCCATTGGATACAAGCTTCTTTTATTTAAGTTTTTCACAAGTAGCTTTTATATGTTAGTACTTAATAACAACATATTTTTACCAAAAATGAAAAAAAAATTTAAAGGTTGTTGTTTTATTTAACTGGCCACCAAGACGAGCAATTTTATTTTCAACATCACGTATTCCGTAATATTATTGACCGCCTAGGGTTGATAGGATTGTCAAATAAAGTGTTCAATAAAATTGAATTATGATATTGACAATAAAATTGCTTGTCTAGGCTCTAGGCGGCCGGTAAGAGCTTATCTTATAATGGCTAACCAAGTCAATAAGAGAAATTATTCAGAATAAAAAATTATGCTGTAATTATTATAAATTTAATTATTATTATAAACTCCTTTAGTGACTTATTTAAACAGTAGTTTTGTGTAATGAATTATACAAACTCCGAAAATAAAAATAAAATATTTACACAGCAGCGGGGCTATAATGGTCGCTTTGGAGAATCATATTAGGAATCACTTATTATAATGATTCATTTTTTTTAATCGCAAAATGGTAACTCTGCTTGCTTATTATGGTCTTTGTACTAATTTGACATTCTTCAGTTTAACAGTTTTGACAATTCATTTTCTGAATTGATTTGAGAGGAATTAGAAAATGACCATTTTAGGTCCGCTGATATCATATTTCATAATCAATGTTTTTCTTAATAGACCAGTGGTCCCCAACCTTTTTTTTCATACGGGCCACAAATGCGGCCCGCGGGCCGCTATTAGACAAAGACAGCAACATTGAATATGTAAGTCTGTCTTGTAATAAATATTATTTTATCAATACTTTTTAGTTCCATTTTCCTAAGCAAGATATTATGTTTGAATGTTGATGGACATTGTAAGATAGGCTCAAAGAATTGTATTTTTGTTGACTTTTTATATTTCAATAGGTGAGTAGATTTTGGGTTTTTTAATAAAAAAATATTCTTTATGAAATGACCTGTCAGGTTTTTTTCTAGAAAATGTATACAATTAAAATAAAAGTATGGTTTTATATTTAAATAGGTTTGAGTGTATTCTAATAACATCTTTACGAGTGTATGCTATTTTCTGTGTGGAGTTTTCTATAGTTCTACTTGCTAGTGTGTTACTGTAATAACTAATAATATATTTTGATGATCATTTAGCTATTTTGGGAAAATTCAGCAAAATGCAGCAAAAATGTGCTAAATTCATAGCAGAATTATCACAACAACCTTCTAGGCATCTTAATAGGATTATTGCTGTATTTGTGAGTAGATGTTAATAAAATTTCTTTCATGATAATATAGTAGTAAATATTGTTTTTTAAATTTGGTCGAAGAAAATAACTTCATTTTGTATCACAACTTCTGTAATATTACTTAAAATAAGATTATATTTGGTGAAGAATATAAGGTATTCAGTTTACAATATATGTAATTAATTTTTATTGAGTTTATAAAATATCTATCATTTGTTTGTCCTCATGATTTGTTACCCTTTAAGGTCAATATAATATATTTAATTAACTTAGTACTAGAATGTATTTAATTTTTGGCAGTATGCTATGTTTGTTATAATTAATTTAATTTTTGTATATATTATGATACTAATGTAGTTATGCATCCATCACAATGAAATGTATTTTTAATACACCATAAAATTCCTAATTATTTTGTTTTATTCTTAAAATGCAACCCAACATTTTTAGGCAAGAAGCTATGATCAAATTAAAAACAATGGTAACTTTAAAATAAATTATAATTATTATTCTATTCATTGATTGAACTTTTTACCTATTATAATAACTAATAATTTATCCATGCATCATATAAACTTTGTAACAAGGGCCATAGGGGCCTTAAAAGACTTCCTTCTCGTTGAATTTCAAGGTATAGATACAGTACTGTAGTACTCAGTATAAATATTGAAGTTACACACACATATTTCCTAAACATCATTAGGCTTAATGTTACTACAACACAAAAACATACGAGCCTGACAAATGTTTGGTTGATTAAGTTTTGCTGTTCATCATCATCCAGACATCTACTAGACCAAAGCATGTCATTACCAAAGCAGGAACTACAACTGCTAGGTCCAGCACCCGTACAAGTCTCACAACTCTTGTGACACGCTATACACAAAAAAGAGCCTTCTGTATTCTTACAGTACTCATTTTTTTGGCACGCCGGTGCAAAAATTAAACATTCATTAACATCCACACAGGTTCCAGACTCTGATCTCCATCCACCTGCACATTCAGTACAGTCCGCTGCTCCACCACCATGACATCCATCACAAGATTTATGACATGGATCACATGTTTTAGCGACTTCGTTGTAAAAGTAATTTGTTTTACATTTATCACAAGCATCTCCATCATATCCGTTTGTGCAAATGCAAGAGCCGTTGCCGCTGCGAGTGCCGTCTCCATCACATTTACCATGGCTATTACAAATTTCATTTCTATCATTTACCGGGCAAGGTTGACACTGATCGCCGAAGTAGTTTTTAGGGCAACAATACTTAAGTTCATCGATACAAAGCCAAGTAAATAGATCTATAGAGGGACTTTCTTCATGCCACCACTTTTCCACCAAGGACTCGGTTTCTTCGGCGAACGCATAGCAGTGGTCTTGGGGTTTAGATTTTAAATCAGAGCATAACTTCTCCTGAATTTCGACGAGTCTCATCTCACTTCGGGCATAGTTTTTTAATTTCGTTTCTTCCCATGCCGCATCGCCTCCTTCGTGTTTTCCGCGAGAGGTTTTCTCGAGCCAATGATTGAAGGAATTAGATAAGGATCGACACTTTGAACAGTCTTCCCTAGTAGTTTTGTCGCTTTCTTTGCCCAAATTCAATGGGCATAAACAAAAAATGTACACAAAAATGGGAATAAAAATTCTTGCCATTTTCAAAATAATGAATTTTTGAAGATAACTATGTTCTTTTTATCTTTATTAAGTTCAATTTTAATTCATTATATTCGTTTTAGATTCTGTAAAAAATACGCCGAAATTGTAAAATTTGTGAACTAGTTTGACGTACTAGGTACATATAACTAATCTGTGGTTTGACGTTTGGTTTGTTGTCAGATGTCAATGTCAAACTTATACTTTTTAAATCTGTATATGATATCGAACGTACCGTAACTTCTTGGTGGAAATTCATGTTTCACAGTAATAACTTACACTTTTTATACACTTTTTCCACTTTTATTAATCTATTTTATTACAATTTTGTTTTACACGACCGGTTTCGATAAAATCATCATCAGGTGTAGTGCAGGTAATTTTAAATTTTTAAAAAATTGGTAAACAAAAATAGGGTTGTCAGCATCATGAAAAACTTTCTACCATTTAGTACAATTTTCGACCAAAAACAATTTCTTCTACCAAAAAATTACAAACTAAATTTTAAATGTACTTATAGCCTTTGATATAAAGTATAAACCTTTGATATTAATAAATTAATGACTAAAATAGGAGTTGTACTCAAATAGCAACATAATTAATATAAACTGAGTCAAAAGATTCAATTAAAAAACAATAATTACATTAAATAGATAAACAATTCGATTTAAATGTCCTATAACTAAAATTACTAAATAATTATATTATAATAATAATTCATAAAATGTCAATTGTTAAATAAATAATGTCATAAAATAATAAATTCATATAAATCATGTCAAAGTAATGCCAATGTCAATATTATGTAAAATTTCTAATACTAAATTAAATGTCAAACTTAAAATAAAATTATGTCTAATAAAATGTTAAGTATCCTGTAATAATATAGAATTTGAGAGGCATGTCTGATCGTTAAGAAGATTCCCATATTTCTTGTGTCTATTTATTTCCAGCGCTTCTAATGCATCCATCTTCCTGCTTTTTGGTAAAACGTGTAGATATTTAATGCCTTTATCGGGATCAAAGAAATGGTCATTATTATTTAGGTGTTCCGCAAATGTAGATCTGTCTGTTTTCTTCTTCCATGCTGTTAAATGTTCTTTAATTCTAGTTTTAAATTTTCTACCCGTTTGGCATGGTATATATAAACTTACCTGCGATACATGTCAAGGAATATATATAGGCCAAACGGGTAGAAAATTTAAAACTAGAATTAAAGAACATTTAACAGCATGGAAGAAGAAAACAGACAGATCTACATTTGCGGAACACCTAAATAATAATGACCATTTCTTTGATCCCGATAAAGGCATTAAATATCTACACGTTTTACCAAAAAGCAGGAAGATGGATGCATTAGAAGCGCTGGAAATAAATAGACACAAGAAATATGGGAATCTTCTTAACGATCAGACATGCCTCTCAAATTCTATATTATTACAGGATACTTAACATTTTATTAGACATAATTTTATTTTAAGTTTGACATTTAATTTAGTATTAGAAATTTTACATAATATTGACATTGGCATTACTTTGACATGATTTATATGAATTTATTATTTTATGACATTATTTATTTAACAATTGACATTTTATGAATTATTATTATAATATAATTATTTAGTAATTTTAGTTATAGGACATTTAAATCGAATTGTTTATCTATTTAATGTAATTATTGTTTTTTAATTGAATCTTTTGACTCAGTTTATATTAATTATGTTGCTATTTGAGTACAACTCCTATTTTAGTCATTAATTTATTAATATCAAAGGTTTATACTTTATATCAAAGGCTATAAGTACATTTAAAATTTAGTTTGTAATTTTTTGGTAGAAGAAATTGTTTTTGGTCGAAAATTGTACTAAATGGTAGAAAGTTTTTCATGATGCTGACAACCCTATTTTTGTTTACCAATTTTTTAAAAATTTAAAATTACCTGCACTACACCTGATGATGATTTTATCGAAACCGGTCGTGTAAAACAAAATTGTAATAAAATAGATTAATAAAAGTGGAAAAAGTGTATAAAAAGTGTAAGTTATTACTTTTTAAATCTGGTTGCAATACGGCACTCGTCATCATTGTATTGATTTTGTACCATATATCTGTGACCTGTGTCATGACTCATGAATCGTGGCATCCACCCTTTAAACCTTTAAAACCTTTAAAAAAAGAATAAATGTTATAAATTAGTGTCGGACCGAAGCTTTGGCATCGGTCGCCTTCGCCAAAAAAACCACCTTCGGCGAAACCTTCGGCTTCGACCTAAAACCCGGCCGAAGCCGAAGCTTTGCTGAAGCTCCGAGCAACCGTCGAAATTGAACGAACTGTAAACTGTCCGGTCTACACCGGTCGTGTCGTGTATACAGAGTATGGAGATTGGAGTGTAGTGGCGATCTACACTCCATAATACAGAGGCCGCTGTCAAATATAATTATAAACAAACACTAAAGTCTTATTAAATAATTTAATTATTTAGTAAGTTTTTTTTAATGCAATAAGGGGGCAAACGAGCAAACGGGTCACCTGATGGAAATCCGTCGCCCATGGACACTCGCAGCATCAAAAGAGCTGCAGGTGCGTTGCCGGCCTTTTAAGCGGTAATAGGGGAGGGTGGGGAAGGAAATAGGGAAAAGTAGGGAAGGGAAAAGGGTAGGGGATTGGGCCTCCGGTAAACTCACTCACTCGGCGAAACACAGCGCAAGCACTGTTTCACGCCGGTTTTCTGTGAGGACGTGGTATTTCTCCGGTCGAGCCGGCCCGTTCGTGCCGAAGCATGGCTCTCCCACGTCTAGTGTTTGTATATTTTATTTATTAGTCTAGTTTCGGTCTAGTCGAGTAAAACAAAGAGTAAAGACAGATTTATTGGTCTAATTATTGTCATTTGTGAAATAATGAAGAAATTATTATTTTTTTACTATAGTTCAGTCAATAAAGTAGTTATAGAATGCGTGAGAGGGAAGAGACAATATTCTAAGAGATTGCTGCTGGAACTTATTCAGGGTGCTTTAGTGTCCACCGAAGCTTCGGCTTCGGCTTCGGCCGCCTTCGGCCAAAAAAAACACCTTCGGAAAAACCTTCGGCTTCGGCCTAAAATCCGGCCGAAGCTGAAGGTTTCGCCGAAGGTCCGAGCAACCATCAAAATTGAACGATCAGTTACTAAAGACTGAGTGAGTATAGTCGCCGAAGGTCGCCGGTATGTGAGCACACCGGCGGTGGCGCGGCCAACTAGTTCCGCGTGGATTTTAGTTCGTGTATGCAGGGGCCGCTGGGAGTCACTGTCAAATACAAGAAACAAACACTAACTTCTTAATTATCCATCCTTCGATCGCGGATTCTTGGAAATCTAATGTTATTCTGTTGTTGTCGCGGTCGCCGGTGACCTTATGGGGGTTGATAGGTTAAATTATTAATTAAGAAGATTACTAATAAATTTATTAAGATTCTTTATCCTTCGATCGGGGATTCTCTTGTTATTGTTGTTGTCACGTTGTTGTTATGTATTCTATTGTTGTCGCGGTGACCGGTGCTCGTACGGGGATTGATGGGTTAACAAAGATTATTAATAAATTAAATGTTCTTAATAATATATTAATATTATTATGAACATTTTATTATTAAGAAGTTAGTGTTTGTTTATTTTATTTATTAGTCTAGTTTCGGTCTAGTCGAGTAAAACAAAAACTGATTGATTGGTCTAATTATTGTTATTTGTGAAATAATAAAAATATTTTTTTTATTTACAAATAGTAATTAATAAATAAATCACAAAATCACAAACTTTTATTACGAGGTATGTCTTAATCATATTATATTTAATGAGACAGTCAATATAGAGGTAAACCTTCAATATTAGAGTTTTGAAATAATTTTAATATTAATTGTAGGTTGTAGACACTAGACAATAATTTATGTATTGAAGAAAAGAATAGGTGTACCAGAATCTGATGGCAAAAAGTGAGAAAATAAATTGACTGTAGCAATACCGGGGTAATTGGAATTAAACATTTTCATCCTTTTTTATTCCTTTAGCGGCTTATTTTGTGTGTGAACTGTGAAACATGCAAATATAAAAATTAATCCTATGATCAAGGATATTTTTTGAAAATTTGCTGTCAGAAATTGCCATCAGATTCTGGTAGACCTATAATTACTGAGAGTCGAGAAATTAAAATTAAAGGTTGTGGCGATTGCCGATTAATTCTTCGGCTTCGGCCAAAAACAGACCTTCGGTCGGACACTAATGTTTTTATTTAAATATTTAGCATAGAGTAACATAAATTGATATTTAGTGATTTAAGGTTTTTATCGTTAATAGAGATCTTTGATATATTATAAAGCACGTAACGTACCTATCTGCTATCCGTATCCCTAATGACTAGTAGATTGGACAGTACTAGTCATTGGAAAAAGCACAAAAACACATTATTATATATGGTGATATTTATTAATGTTGCTTTAAAAACTGACTTTTAATGAATTCTTATTAAAAAACAGGCGTTCATTTACTTTAAAAACAGGACACTTTTAAAGCAACATTTATATATAAATTATAATATTGTGTTTTTGTGCTCTGTCCAATGACTGTTACTGTCCAAACTACTATATCATTTACCTTATGCCAAAAATTGATCAGTATCCAGGCCAGTGGTGTTTGAAAGAAATCCATTGGCTGTCATTGGCTATCGTTACGTCAGATGGTTTTGACTAGTATACTGTTTGGGTTAGTGAACACACTCTTGTAAATTTTGTAAATTCGTGCGATCGTCGACATTGCGTAGTAATGGCGAATTTGTAATTTTATTTTTCTCGATGAGTGTTGTAAATAGTATAACATGCTTCAGTGTTTTTGGAAGTACATATTGTGCAATTACACATTTTAGATAACGTGTAAGCTTTCACGTTGTACAATATTTTCTATTATTAAGTATAACCCATGAGAATAAGGCACGCGGTTTTATAAGTTGAACAACACGATGGCTGAGAAAATAAGGTATTTAGCCACTTTACATTCCTTTATTACAAATTTTATAGTTAATAGAATATTAACCTACTCTTAACTAAACAGCTAGCCTAATCAGCTCTTCTCATAGAATATAATTCTTATTGACCAAAGCTGGAAAAATGGTGTCTTAGAAGTTAGATTAGTGTCCTAAAAATTACTAAATAGAAATGTGATTGTTATGTTTCAAAAATCTTTTATTCTTACAGAATTGATTCCAAATTTGATATGCAGGGGAACTATGAACCCTCTGATTCGGAAAACGAGTATACGGCTACTGAGAAAAGGCTTCTAGAAAAAGTTAGAAAAAGAAAACACCAAGATTCTGGTAGTGAAGATGAAATGTATGCCTTTTCTGAGTCTGATGAAGATGAAAGTGATAAAAACAATATGGCCGACAGCGACGTTGAGGGCCAAGAACAATCTGATGATGATTTGCCAGATTCTAAAGCTTGGGGCAAGAAAAAGAAGTCATATTACTCTACTGACTATGTAGATCAAGACTATGGAGGTTTCGGGGATGAAGAAGAGGATGCCCTTATGGAAGAACAGGAGGCAAAAAATATACAAAAAAGATTACTGGAACAACTCGGCGAAGAAGACTTTGCATTAGATTTCCTAAATGTCAAAACTCAAGAAGTTGATGAAAAAGATACAGTGGTAAAAAGTGATTTAAGTCAAATGTCTAAAAGGCAAAAACTACAAATTTTAGAAAAAGAAAGCCCAGAATTTTTGGGTCTCATAGATGATTTTAAGTCCAAACTAACAGTCGCAAAAGATGATCTGCACCCGGTGTTGGAGTTGGTAAAAGGTGGAAAGTTTCCCAACTGTTCAGCCTCAAAGTTTGTGAAAACTAACTATGATTTAATTCTTAATTATTGTACAAATATAAGTTTTTACCTCCTACTAAAAAGTCAAAAAATTAATATTCAAAATCATCCAGTAATTAAACGACTATACCAATACAGACAAATGTTGAAAAAAATGGAACCCATATACCTCGAAGTTATAAAACCACAGATTGACAAAATTTTGCATGCCGTAAAGAATAATTTAGAACTACAGTTAATACTAGAAAATAAAGTGGAAGGTCATAAACGTAAGCTAGCTAAGAATATTGAAAAGCCTCCTAAAAAGTTAAAACTGTTTAACTCTATTAAGAATGATGATGAGGATGATACGGGTGTATCTGATGATAATGAGGATGATGTTGAAGATGATGGACTATTCCTTAGTAATGATGTTGACAAGTTATCGCGTGATGCAGAAGAATCAGAGGAAAGTGGATTCTCGGATAACAATGACATTGAAAATGACATGAACAAACCATCAACGTCACTTCAGGATGTGATACCTGAAGATATAGCTGATAAAAGGGAGATTACCTACCAAATCGCTAAAAACAAAGGTTTAACACCACATCGAAAGAAAGACCAGAGAAATCCAAGAGTCAAGCACAAGTTGAAGTACAGGAAGGCAAAAATAAGGCGAAAGGGTGCAGTGAGGGAACCACGTACTGAAGTAACACGATATGCGGGCGAAGCTTCTGGTATTAAAGCAAATGTCAAGAAGGGTATTAAAATTAAATAATAAGTCGGTCCTTCTGTATTTATTATATAAAATAATTAAATGCTGGTCAATCTCAGTGTTGCCATCTGAAACAAAATAAAATATGTTAACCTCATGTTGGTATTTATGTTCTTTATAAGTCAAATAAATGATAAAAATTGGAAATATAACATGCATGAAAAATTTTGTTTCATTTATAGAATTACAACTCACAATTTCAATACTTTGTCCTTTCCACCTGAAGCTACATAGTTTCCATCGGGAGACCAATCAACAGCATAAACTTCATCGGCATGCCCTGGTAAATCTAACTCCAATTTCTTTGTTTTCATGTTCCATACTAGAAAATAAGGAAGACATTTGCTTAATAATTACTATTCTGTTCATTCAGAAAGTTTTTCAAACTTTCATAGAAATTAAAAGTATGAATTTAAGGCATGCTAGCTTCACAATACTGTTACGGATACGGACACACAGAGCCATCTAGCGTCGAACCGGCAAAACTAGGGGACACACTACACATAAATCCCCAACTCGAAACTAGATGGTGCTAGGTGGTACATGCTCGAATCTCCTAGAAAGTTCCGACCGTTGTTTACTTGTTTACGTGTTTACTTGGTGACGTGAATCGAGTAAGGAACTTTCTAGAATTCGAGTCGCCCATATAAATAGGCGCAGGTGGACGGCCCGGAATTCAGTTTGATCTGAGCGATCTTCGAGGCGACTTCGAAGTGAAAACAAGTGATCAATAGTGAGTGATTGTGATAGTGAACCAAGACTCGGCTACGACCTAGGACAGTGATAGTGCTTAGTGATTTGGATCTAGTGCTTAGTGATTTGGATCTAGTGCTTAGTGTTGGGACTTAGTGCTTAGTGTTTGGACTCAGTAATTTGTGTGAGCTAGTGTCAGTGAATAAAGTCTTCAAGAGAGTCACCAGGTCTTTCTCTCCAAATCTACGAACCCTAGCAGTAACAATACCTTTTAAGGTGGAATCAGCACTAGAGCTCAACAGGAGTCTGGAGTCAGCTGACCATGCCACCATATACACAGCTTGCACATGACCTCTCAGTGTTGTTATAAACTTTCCTGTGGATGATTCCCATAGCTTGACTGATTTGTCAAATGACGCTGATGCGATTAGCCTGAAACAAAATATTAATTATTATTGTGCCAGTCAATAACATTTTTATGTACATAGTATATACATAATAAAATTTTTTGAAAATCTTATAATATACATAAAATTCTCATGTCACAATGTTAGTTACAGTACTCCTTTGAAATGGCTTTACTGAGTTTTACCAAATTTTATATGCATATTCAGTAGGTCTGAGAATTGGCTACTGGCTACTTTTTATAGTATTGATAAGTGCATTTATTGAATAAATTATAGTAAATTATTACAACTTGAAACTGACGGTGACCATTGCTTGTGCGACGGGATAGTGATAGACATCACCATGGTGTCATACTTAGTCACTTCAATAAAACGCCGGGACAGCTAGTATACATTTATAATAACCTAATTTTCTTCTGCAAAATAACTACTGACCTCGAATCTGGGGAGAATCTTACGTCATTAATGAGTTGTTGATGACCAGTCATTCTGGCTAAGGGACGCTTTTCTTTGTTTGGAAGCCACAGGAACAAGGTAAAGTCATCAGACCCTGACACCAGCCTCTCCACTCCTTGTGGGCATGTTTGCTCATACCTTTCTAAGGCTCTCTGCTGCAGTACTTTTTCTATTAAAAGTATGTTACTTTTATATTTCACAAATATTAAAAACATTGTTTGTTGAGAATTAAAAATACAATACTTACTATCAGTAGTTGCATCTAATCGGTCTAATATTGGATGAAAAGGGCCAGTTCTTAGGACATAGTCTGTGCTGAGTGCCAGAGTGTTGACCCAGTGAGCGTGGCCTTCTAGAGTCCGACAGAGAACACCGTCACTGGCTCTCCAAACCTATCATCATATAGTTCTTGCAATCTAAGAGTGCGTGTTCTTGCAATCTAAGAGTGCGCGTCGCCTTTATTTGTAGTTGGAAATGTGAATAGACATTTTCGTTAGTGTGTGGAGCAGTCAGTAGCGAGCGAGCCATATACGCGTGCATAGATATGGTCACTCACACAACTAAGGGCGATGCGCACTCTTAGATTGCAAGAACTATACAAAATTATCATTGTAATACCTCGATAGAAGGAATCACAGACACAATAGATTTTCAATTGTTATGCGGCACCCGGGTTCCGCTTGGGGTTAATACTTTTTTGAATCAATTCATTTTTAAATTTCCAGAGAAAATTATGAGGAAAAATATTTTAAACCTACTTTAATGGTTCTATCCTGTGATGATGTGTAGATGAGGCCAGTGCCACCCCACTTTACACATGTAACAGCTTTTGTATGCCCTGTTAAACTGAGGACAGTAATGCCCGTTACTGTGTCCCATATTCTTACGTCTCCGTCCTTTGATGAGCTGGCTAACTTTCTGCACTCTGGATTACTAGAATGGTAAAAAAGAGATTACTGTATATATATTCCACAACCATTGTGTATGTTGTTGGTTAAGAAATAACAAATATTTTTTTATCTATTTGTTTTATTAAAGTTTCTTTAATACAAGAAATAGATACAGTAGCCTTTAGGAAAACATTACCTTAGATATGGTTCCCATGCCAATGCTGTAACCCATTGTTTGTGTCCCATCATCACTTTTCCCACTTGATTTCCAGTGATGGGATCCCATACTATTATTCTGCCTTGTTTACATGCTGAGGCTAACTTTAGGCCATCAGGGGACCAACTGATACATAAAACCCAATTAGAATGACCTGCAAGAATCAGATTAATTATTAAGTTTAAATAAAATCTTATGATTAAGGTAAGTTGTATTTTCTATATTAAGTGGTTGATTGTTGATACCTTTACAAACATGTTGTGGAGTTTGTGTGCTTAAGTCCCAAAATCTTACAGTAGTGTCACCAGAACCACTTGCTAAATGTTTGCCCGATGGACTGAAACTAGTTGAGATAACAGCCTCTGCATGGCCAGGTATAGAACTGTGTGGTAAAATATATTTTGTGTTTAATATTAAAGTTATCTATAACATCAGATTGCACATTTAGGGCCTGTTTCACCGCTTCCTGATAAGGCTATCCACCACTTAATTTGACAGATGGAGTATGGAAAATCTGTCAAATAACCCTATCTGGCACCATATCAGGAAGCGGTGAAACAGGCCATTAATAAAATAAATAAGAATAATTGTATTACCTAGTACATCTAGTGACAGGCCTTACTTTGAAAACAGCTTGTTGTTGGTATATAATTTCTACAACTTCTTCCGAGTTCAATTTTGAAATGTCAAGAGAATCTTGTAAAGTAGAGGTGATTTCTACATCTTTTACAAAAAATAAAAATGGCTTTTCCTCCTGTAATAAATAGTAGGCTATTAAAATATACTAATTAATAAGTAAATAAATTAAGCTTTAGTGTAAGAATAGAAACGTACCTCTTTTAATAATGCATTGCAAATGAGTGTTAGTTGATCTTTAGTTATATTTAGGGGTAAATCTAAAGGGCTTCCTGTTTCTTCCCCTGTATCTGATATGAATCTAGCTTGTATACAACTCGGCAGCTCTACGTCAGTATCCATTTTTGTCAAAATAAATTTTAATTTATGAAATAAAAAAAAACTTTAAAATATTGTTAATATAATTTATAACCTACAAATTTGAGAGCATGAATATGACAAGTGACAACAGCTGAATGATGACAATTGACAGCTAACAACTGTGACATTTGTTTTCTTTCTTTCCGCCCATGGCGCAGTCTTTCGACTGTGGCATTGATGATTGACTTAGGGTGAAATGACTTGTGATTGGACAATAATATTCATTGGACAGAGCACAAAAACACCCTGTTTTTCTTTAAAAATCAGGCGTTCTATTATATTAAAAACAAGCAGTTTTTAAAGCAACCTAAATAAATTTTGTGTTTTTGTGCTTTGTCCAATGACTGGTACTGTTCTGCCAATCACTGATCTTTTGGTTCCCCGTTCCATACTGCATACATTTTTATTTTTTAATTTTTATGTGGCAACACGCCATTTCAATCATATATCTACTTGTAATCTGTGATTTCAATGTCTGACATCGGCTTTTATAATACGTGTTATGTTTATCCATTTATTTACGGGATTTTAAATAACTAAGTGATAATGAAGATTTTATGTCTTCTCTTTTTGTTATGGCCATTTATTATTTGTGACGAACATACACATACTTATAAGGATGGGGAGCAAGTGGTACTTTGGATGAACACTGTTGGACCCTACCATAATCGTCAAGAGACGTATGCATATTTTTCATTACCTTTCTGTTCTGGTACGAAAGTAACTATTGGCCACTACCATGAAACTTTATCAGAAGCCCTGCAGGGCGTCGAACTCGAACTGAGTGGACTAGACATTACCTACAAAGATAATGTACCAGCCCAACAATTTTGCGCTATCGAGATAAACGAACAATCATTTAAGGCTCTGGTGTATGCTGTTAGAAATCATTATTGGTATCAGATGTACATCGATGACCTGCCAATATGGGGAATCGTCGGTGAAATAGATGGAGACAATTACTATATTTGGACTCACAAAAAGTTTGATATCGGTTACAATGGAAATAGGATTGTTGAAGTCAACCTTACAGCTGAGAATAAAGAGCGTCTGGCTCTCGGCGCTAAAATTCCGTTCACTTACGAAGTGAACTGGAAGAAGAGTAACATTAAATTTGAGGATAGATTTGACAAGTACCTGGATCCTAATTTCTTCCAGCACAGAATCCATTGGTTCAGCATCTTCAACAGTTTTATGATGGTGATTTTCTTAGTTGGATTAGTATCTATGATTCTAATGAGAACTCTCAGAAAAGATTATGCAAGATATTCAAAAGATGATGACTTGGATGATTTAGAGAAGGACTTGGGTGATGAATATGGATGGAAACAAGTACATGGTGATGTGTTCAGACCTGTGCCACATTTGGGCATATTTTCTGCCCTAGTGGGAGCAGGCCACCAGCTGACAGTTGTAACACTTGCTGTCATTATATTTACAATATTTGGAGAGTTGTATACAGAGAGAGGATCTCTGCTCTCCACTGCTATATTCATCTATGCGGCTACTTCTCCTGTAAATGGCTACTTTGGTGGCTCCTTATACGCTAGAATGGGTGGAAGATTATGGATTAAGCAGATGTTACTATCAGCGTTCCTGCTGCCAGTTCTTGTGTGTGGCACTGCCTTCTTTATTAACTTCATTGCTATGTATTATCATGCTTCAAGAGCTATTCCATTTGGAAGTATGATAGCTGTGATGTCCATTTGTATTTTTGTCATTTTACCCCTGACACTAGTGGGAACTGTCTTGGGGCGTAATCTCGCTGGGCAGCCAGACTACCCGTGCCGCATCAATGCTGTACCGAGACCAATACCTGAAAAGAAATGGTTCATGGAGCCACTTATAATTATTATAATGGGTGGTGTGCTGCCATTCGGATCAATTTTCATTGAAATGTATTTTATTTTTACTTCATTCTGGGCCTACAAAATCTATTATGTGTATGGTTTTATGCTGCTGGTATTTCTAATTTTGATGGTTGTTACTATTTGTGTGACAATTGTTTGCACATATTTCCTACTGAATGCCGAGGACTACCGCTGGCAATGGACAAGCTTCCTGTCTGCTGGAAGTACCGCTATCTATGTTTACCTCTACTCCTTCTACTACTTCTTGTTCAAAACTAAGATGTATGGCTTATTCCAAACCGCTTTCTACTTTGGTTATATGGCATTGTTCAGCTTGACACTGGGTATAATTTGTGGAACTGTAGGATATATCGGAACGAGCATATTTGTCAGAAAAATTTATTCAACCGTCAAAATAGATTGAAAAAATTCAAGGTTTGTTTGAATAAAAAAGCAAATCATAATGTATATTAAAAAGGCCATCAAAAATATGCTACAAGTTATAGTAATTAATGATGTATTGTAATATACAAAATATGTCTACAAATAAACTTTTTTGGCCTGATTATTATTAATGTAGTAAGATTATAAATACTGTGGCTTTGAAGTTTGTGGTTGTAATATCAACCATTACTATTCTATGATTCTTAGAATGTTACAATAGAATTTTTTTTATTAAAGTCTAAACTGCATCAAGTAGCATACTACTCAATCGAGGTGTTAATGCATACATTAACACCTCGATCGCGGATTCTTGGAAATCTTTTGTTCTCGAAGTCGCATGCGACCACTTGGGAACAAAAGCGTTATATTTTGATTTTTTCAGTAATTCTAAAAGTCAATTTATTATAAAATCTCTAATCTCTATCTCTCTTACCTAAAGCCTGTTTCACAATTATTGTCCAAAAGCTATTTGTCTCTTATTAGGCAATTGTAAAAGAGACTTATTATTTTGAAATTATGTATTATTTAACTGTTTTTTATATTAGTAAAGGATGTTTTCTGTATGGCAACTTGGTGTTAGTATTGTGCACACTTTTGTATTAAATACCTTTACAGTGTTCTATCAATCTGTTCTAGATTAAAATACATTTATCACAAATCCAGTTCATTTTTATGTATATTAAACTAGTTTATACTTAAAGTCTAAAGTCTACTCTAGTGTATTGATGTGTGCATATCTTTTTAGATTTTATTACATTCTTAAGTGAGTTTTGTTTCTCAGTTTTGAAGTATTTCTGACTTGTGGCTTACCTGCCCACATAGTGAGCTCACTGCCCAGTCTATAAAACCAATAACTCTCACATTAGACTTGTAAGTACTTTGGGTAAAATTATATTAGTAGGTATGATAAAATATATTATGTTATACATTTATAGAGTTGACCCCTTACTCATAAAAATGTTTGAACAGACAATAAGGCTGCGTTTCCATTGAAGCGAAGCGAAGCGGAGCTTAGCGGTGCCGAATTGACAAATCACCATGCTCGAAATCTTCGCTGTCATTCCACTGGAATAGCACGATTGGTCAATTCGGGCACCGCTCCGCTCCGCTTCAGTGGAAACGCAACCTTACTGTGCTTGTCTGACATATTAGAATAGTCATGTGATTGAGACAGTCCTTGAATAGTTATATTATGCTGCCCAAACATTTTTATTTGTAAGAGGGTTAGTCTATTAATGAAAGCAATTAAACACTCTATTGTATGCTATTAGTAAATCACTTGTGTGAGTGCAGTGTAAACTATAGTTTTGTTTGTAATGGTTGTTCCATAGGAATACACAAAGAGCCCTAAGGAGTTTTAGATTCATTTAGTTCACTTATGTAAATAATTAATATTATTAATTAGATTTAATTATTACAGTGACACACTTTGAATAATATAATCTTGAATTTAATTACGTTTTGTTTTCAAGAGAAATAATTTTTTGTATGCCATCCAATGTGTAATAATTAATTAATTGATAACATAAAGATAAATATAACATCAAAATATTCAAGGCTTTTTAATAATTCTCTACTTAAGAAAGACAAGCATCAGAGACAAACTTTTAGGGACAATTTAGGGACAAACTCGCTTATTTTAAGACTGCCTTCACATTAAAGGTAAGACGCACTAGGCGTAACTGAACTGCAGCGGAACTGCACGACACGACGCGTCAAAATATTCTTTGTATGAAATTATATGAGACAACACGCACTACGCCGTACGCGGCAACTGAACTGCACTGCAACTGAACTGCGCGGCAAAGTTGATCAACTGACCAAAAGTGTCGCGACGTGTAGTTCCGTTGCCGCGCAGTGCGGTTTGACAAACTTCATTTTCATAGTCAGTCAGCTGGTTGGAAGCGCTCAGAGCAGAGGTTGCCTAGATACTGAATATATTTTTGTAGCGCCGCTGCAGTTCAAGTGCGGTATACCCAAAAATGACGCGTCGTGTCGCGCAGTTCCGCTGCAGTTCAGTTACGCCTAGTGCGGTCTTACCTTTAGTCGCGAGTAGTGCGGCAGCCGCGCGACTCTCTTTTGTATAGAAGTCGCGCGGCTGCAGCGCTGCTGCCGCACTGCTTGCGACGTAATGTGAAGGCGCTCTAACACCAACAGCATAGCAACGTGATGTCAACAACCTACAGCTGCAGACAGCAGAACATCTTATGTTAAAAAATATTTATATTTGATTTTACAAAACATTATAAATAAATTTTTAAAATATAACTTATCATTTTATTGTACAGTATCAGCGTCTACAAAATTATCAACATCAACAGCGCCTTTTCTCGATTTCTTTCCACCGGGTGTCTTGGCGTTGAATCTCTCGCCTGTTCTTTTCCTCAACAAATCAACATTCTCAATCTCTTCTTCTTGGTCCGCCCACTCTAGGACGAGGCGCCTCCCGTAAAGATGGGTCGATTGACACAGAGCTTCAAACGCAGACTGAAGGAAGAATTTTCCATATTAAATACATCCAAATACTGGTTACGTTTTGAAACTACATAATAATATTATGTTATATGTAGTACTATCAGAGAAGTTGAATCATAGGGTCATTTGGTTGCGTTATGTCAAATCCAGCCAACAGGATCTCGACTGCCATTAAATTGACATTACTCGACCAAATGACGTAGGCGCGTTATCTGCCTTATGAATCAATTTCTTCTATCATGGTACATATCATTGGCTAACAGCACGCAGAAGATCTTCTGCTTGTTACTTAGTTTGTTGACGAGTACATTATAACGATTGAACATGTTGAGGATATTAAACTAGTAAAAACAGCGATCATTAAAGAAAACAAAAAACTCTTAAATTAAAGAAAAAAAATTAAGACTGTTACCTTAGCATCAGCTTTAGAATAGTAGTCTATGAAGGCGAAACCACGATGTTGGTCGGATCCCGTCGTTAGTTTCTTTGGAAGTCTAACAGTCTTTATCTCTCCAAAAGCTCTGGAAGAAGCAATAATATTAAGAATTAGCTCATGAAAACGTCAAACATGGATTGCAATTTGATACTAAAACTCGAGCGAACGGCTAGACCGAATAGCTAAACTAATTTTTGTTTTAAAAACATCGTAACAGTTCAGGGAAGAAAGCATTCAGAAAATTTAGATTTTGTTTAATAAAAAAAAAGCCGAATAAAGAAAGTTGAGACAGTATGCAGAGCCGGTTTTAGCAATACCAGCGCCCTGGACGAGAATTTTTCGGCGCCCAGGGTACTGGTAGTTCTGAAAAAATTGGCACCCCTTTTGATTGCCTTCAGCGCCCTATTTATCCAGCGGACTGAGCGGTGGGCCAGCGTCACCCCCACTAACGCCGATACAGACAGTATGGGATTATAAATCAGAAAATATTTAGAAAACCATTTTATAAATAAACCTCTATACATAAGCTCAATAAAACTATTTTGATCTAGATAAAATTGTTGTTAGTCACAACAAGATTACAATTTATTTGCATTACATATTATGAATTTAACGCATTACATTTACAATTTATTATTCAACGTATTGGAAAATTACTTCAACTATCATCGGACATGTACCTAATAGTAATTTCGCCTATCGGAATTAAAATCTGTTGAAGGAAGTGATTAGATAGGTTTAACATATACCACCCATTAATTTATCAAGCATATCTAAGGCAGGGTCCGACAAGAAAAATAATTTATTTATAATATTATAGCCTAGTGACTAGTCCCTAAAGGTAAGACCACTAAAGGTACCGTCCGATCTTTGCGCAGCTAACCGCGACCGACAAAAATTGAACTAAAATGCCACTTTAGGACATATGCCATAGGTTACTCTACGCCACTCGCCAGTGTTTCCCAACCTGTAGTCCGCGGACCCCTAGGGATCCGCGAGTATGGGGATCCACGGTGTCATCTCTGGACCATACATGAATGCAAATATCTCGTAATCGCTACTCTAATTTAGCATGGCGAATCCGATTTTTTTGCTGTTTATTTTAATAAGGGGATCCGTGAAAACTGTGCTTATATTTCTAGGGGTCCGTTGCTGAAAAAGGTTGGGAAACGCTGCTCTACGCCACTAGCTTTTACGCCGTGTCAAAGATCGGAAAGTCACTTTAAGCGACACTACGCGGCAAGGACGCGACGCGATACTTCACGTTCCATTTAAACAACTAACGTTTTGTGACGCGCAGCGTCGCTACCACGTAGTGCGGCTTACTTCATATTTATTATCATTTCATGTAGCATTTCATACAATGTATATTTGGCTGTGACATAGTATAAGGAGGGGAAGTAAGTTATCTTCATACAAAGGCACCGCGCGCGGCTTGTATATTGTGTGCGCCATAGTATCAATGCGTCGCCGCACGCACACTTAATAAAATCTCAGAGTGTTTTCGGAGTGTACCAGTCGGGGCTAACACTGCACGAGGTTCGCGCGTCATGGCTTTTCGGCGGCGCCGCAGCTAAAGGAATCAAGCGCGGACAGCCGCTTGCCGCTCCCAAATCACCACGCCGCCGCGCCGCGCCGCCTAAAATTGACCACCCTAAGACAGTAGGTAATTATATCGCGGATTGGGCCGGAGTTCCCCTACTTCCCCTCCATTTACTATGGCTGTGACGTATCACATCGCTCTGCTGCTGCGTAGTGTCGCGTTAAGGTGATCGCACATTAATCAGGAAGCATGCACCGAACGCGCCGCATTTTAAAATTCGTTGTATGAAACTTCGCACGTTCATCCGCACCGTACGCGCCGCTTTTCGTGTACTATACGGTGCGTTCAACGTGTACAGCGCGTGTGCGATCAGCTTTAGTGCGCTCTCTCCTTATCTAATGTTTTTATAGGGCGATTTTAGTACCCAGACATTTTTGTTAGGGGCACTGTTAAACATACTTGATACGAAAGAAGCCAATTAATAATAATATTTAGAACATGATAACATGCACTTACCTGAATATTTCATGTAACTCGTTTTTATTGGCTTGGAAGGGCACGTTTCGTACTAAGATCTTGTTACCATTCTGTATTGAATCTTTAGTACTCTTCTTTGCGGTTTTAACTTCGGTCCTGTGAATATTTTAAGAAAATGAATAGGTTCACTAAGCATGTCTTGCAAGTTGCAGTAACTGTCTTTTATAACTGCATCGGATCGGTAGTACAGATTTACAGAGTACTGCATGCCTCCATGATTATGGTATCATTGACTGATCGGATAATGTGAAAACGACCTTACGTTTTTTGCATAAAAAACTAAAAAGATACATATTAACTCATAAATCCCCAAGACCCGGTTGCCGCATAACAATAATTGAAAATCTATTGTGTCTGCGATTCCCACGATCGAGGTATTATAGTGTTATGGCCGAACTCAGAGACATTTAATGATTGCTTAACTTCAATTTAATGGATAATTTTACACAAACTAGGAACTTTTTTTTATGAAATTACAGTTAAGTTATGATTTATTAAAGTCTCAGTATGTCCGCTAGCCATGTATAAGGCCGTGTTTCCACTGAAGCGGAGCGCGGAGCTTAGCGGTGCCCTAATTGACCAATCGTGCTATTCCAGCGGAATGACAGCGAAGCGGAGCGAAGATTTCGAGCATGGTGATTGGTCAATTCGGCACCGCTAAGCTCCGCTCCGCTTCAGTGGAAACACAGCCTAAAGTAACTAATTACATAAAACTTCTGAAGATTCACTTACATATTTCCTCGCTCAGAGCGTTTCAATTCTAAGGACTTGCCATCTAGTGTGCTACCTTGAAGATTCTTCAGTGCTTCGTTGGTGTGACTCTTCTTGTAAAATTGTACAAACCCATAACCCATAGACAAAAACTGTCCAGGATTTTTCGGATCTTTCTTTCTAGCGATAGTCGCACTGTATATTTTTCCACATGGTGAGAAATGCTGTAAAAATAATTTAATTTAATTATGTTGGAAACTAAAATGGTTGAGGTGAGGTTTAGACCTTATCAGAGTCTTGAGTTAGGTACTTATTTTTGAAGTGAAAACTTATTTAGCGGCGTTGAGCACTTTTGTGGGATGGGTAAAAACTGTAAAACTCGCGTCAGATTTTCGTGTTGATCGAAAAACCATAGAAAAAGCGTAAGACGGTTGGAGAGTAGTGTTCTGTGTCGAACTCGAATTCGAAAACTCGAACTCGAACTCGAAAACTCGAAAACTCGAACTCAAACTCGAATAGTAAGGGTTTCGATTAAGTAATTAAAAAAAAATTTTTTTTTAAATCGATTTTCATAAAAAATGGGTTAAAAATTTAATCGATTGTAAGGGTTTTATTAATTAAAAAAATCGATTTTTTAACAATCGATTTTCATAAAAAATGGGTTAAAAAATGCACAACGTTAATAATCAAGTTTTCACTTCTGCCGGCACTCCCGGAGTGCAACCCGTCTTTTTTATGAATTACCTCTTTCAATGAATCTTCAGTCGTTTTGAAATTAAGATTCTTAACAAATAGAGTTGTATCGTTTTCTGGTTCATAAATTTCTTCTTCGGCGACTGCTTCTTTGACTTTCGCAGCTGTCTCTTTATCTTCGATGTTCGCATTTGTCTCTTTCTTATTTACAATTTCCTCTGATGTAGTTTCTCTTTTGCTCTCGATTGTCTCTGGAACTTTCCCTTTTATGATGAAAACGTTTTCTGGAGCCCATTCCAAATACAATGGAGCAGATTTAAATTGCGAATAAGCTAATTTCGTAAACGCTTTTTTAGCTTCGAATGGTTCTATGAAGTCTACCAATGCAGTGATTCCGTGTTGAGGCATTAGAAACCGTGATATTTGTCCGTGCTTCGCAAAAAGCGGCCTTATTTCTTCTTTGTCTGTACCAGATGGTAAATTCTTAACTAGTATGCATGTTTTCGAACGTTTCTTGGCAGGCTGTAAGCGAAGCATAATAATTTTAAATTGATATAATTATTATTATTCGACGACCTCTGTGGCGCAGTGGTGAGCGCGTTGGTGGCTCAAGCCGGGGGTCGCGGGTTCGAATCCCGCCGACGGAACAAAACATTTTTCAATGTTGCCGGGTCATGGATGTGTATTAAATATGTGTATAATATAATAAAAATCTTAAATATATGTATAGTATAAAAGTATTAAATATATTTCCGTTGTCTGGTACCTGTAACACAAGTCCTTCAGGTACTTAGCACGGGGCCAGACTGACATGGTGTGAAGCGTCCATAGATATTATTATTATTATATTATATTATTATTTGATAGATCTAGTAATTAGTATTATTAATATAATATAAGTTCTTGGAACTGAATGAATATAATATACCATAAGAGAAAAAATAATTCTTAGTCAGATGGTGGACATCAAGTCAATGTTAGTCGTTTGTCGACCCTACCTCCCTACCGACATAACCCAACAAAATTAAGTAGGTCTGCCATGAATCCTATTATTTAATGAAAGCATGCTTATTGTATTTTACAAAACTTACTCTATTAAATGCGTCCAAGTAAACGCCATTAGATTCAAGAAATGTTTTTGTTTCGGCGACGAGTTGAGTTTCTCCGAGTGCCAGCCTGACAGCGGCGCTTGTTGCTAAAAAATTACATTAATATTATGTTTCAGAATTACTTTGGTTCTTATTTACTAGGTACAAAAATATTGACCAATAAGTTACTTTTCATGAAATCTTTCTCCCCAGCACTGATTCACAATAATTAAGACCGTTCGAGTCGGGTTCGAAAATTTCCCGCGCTGTAATTGGTCAACTTTGATTTGCGACTAAGGCCATGTTTCCACCTGCAAGACAACTGTCGCGAGAAGTGTCTGACAGTCTGTCTGACAGCAGCTTGCAAGTGTAAACCCCGTAGCAAGTGCTGCCGCGACAATTTGTCAAGCGCTTCCTGCGAGTAGTTGCGAAAGCATATTGTCTAAACACGTCTGCATGGACTCGCGACAGATCTCGCTGCTATATCTCGCAGCAAGTAATCACACGGCTTGTGTTTTTGTTTAAAATAATGATATAGTTCCTATCGCGACATTCGTAAGCTCTCGTGTGTAAATACCTCCGCGATAAGTTGCTATAGTATTATCTGCGAGCTTCTCGCAGGACATTTATTGCAGCAATAAATTGCAGGAATTAGTATGAAATGTAAACAATATTGCAAGAAATTCACGCAAGAGTTCCGAGAGTTTGCTTGCAGGTGGAAACACGGCCTAAAGGTGAGACTGCACTGAGCGACACTACGCGTCAGCGACGCGACGTGGCACCAAACGTCAACTCCATGAAACGTGAAGTGTCGCATACTGTCGCTGTCAATGCGGTAAGGGTTTGGATCCCCGAGGACAGCTTTGATTTTCGATTTGATTTTGCGGCAGATCTCTTTGTATAGCTATGTCCACACTGTGCACTTTCGTCTTCAATTTTCGTCATCTTCTTTCATTCAACTTTCGTATTGGCGCATTCAATAATTGAATGCGCCAACGAACGCAACGCCAACATTGTCATTAAAGAACAAAGCGAAAGTTTTAGATACGGTCAGAGGGCATGCGTCGCGGGCATGCCTTACGTGCGCTGTTGACTGCGCTATGACGTATGCCCTTACTGAACAAAAAAAGGCACAGTGTGGACAAAGCTATTTTGATTGCGATGCAATTCGTATCACGTATGCGGTATGAAGTAAGCAACCTATGTAATTTAATAAATCATACTTTTGCTATTATCATTAAGTAGTTTCTCCTTAGTGGTGTTATAGGTGGCGGCGACGACATCGGCCACGGCGTTGGCGCCGAGAAACAGCACATTCCAGTTGTGCGACGACTTGGCTGTCTCTCTCAACTTCTTCGCCTTCTTCTCTTTGAAACTTAGACCCTCTGAAAAAAAAAATAATAGTATTAAAAAAAACGACTTCAAAATTGTACGTAATTAAGAATTTAAAATTTCCTATCACAAAAACTACCAAACCGATTTTGATTAAACTTGCAGTATTTCCTAAGTTGAACAATACCTAGTACATACTACATACAACAAAAAAAGAATCACTAAAATCGGACTTTTAGTTCTAGAGATATGCGCGCACAAACATAAAAACATACATACATGATACACTTGAAATTTGGCATATTTGTTCAGACGCTGATATATACGAAAACTGGGCAGTTCTGAAAATATTTTATATAATATAATATACGACGGGTCGAAATCATAACCTCCTTTTTTTGAAGTCAGCTAAAAAAAGTTTCCTTATGCACGAAAAAGGATAGGTATTAGGTAATGCTAAAACAGCGATCATAGACATAACTCCTTATTAGAAAAAACTTTTACTTCTCGCTTACGCTAAAATGTTGTTGTCTGTTTGTCAAGTTGGCCGCGCCTTAGGTAGGGACGGGGGTGAGGCGGCGGGTTGCTTGCTGCTCGAAACGCACATGAGATTAGACAGTGACGACCAATCTCAAGATATCGTGAACAATAATATTATTTTATTATTGAAAAGAATAAATTAAATACAATTGATCAGTTTTATATTCTAAACTATTGACATCGGCTTTCCGTTATTTAAACAACTTGCACTTTAAATATTATTTCCTTAGATTGTCTTTTTATCGGCGGACTTATCTTGCTAATATTACAATCTCTTGTGCGTTTTGTATAAACTGGCCAGAACTGTCAAAATCAAGCTCCGTCCCACCGCTCACATACCTAAGGCGCGACCAACTAGTTGCGCGCGGACTATAGTAATTAGACAAAGAGTAACACATAAAGTTAAAGACTAGAGTAGACTAATCTCACATTTCGTACATTTAATAATATCTACACCAAAACGCGTTTCTCTCATTATTATGGGTATAATATAAAAATGGATAATAATTCTAAATTTATTGTTAGCGGTTACAAATAAAAAAAAACCGTACTACCGTCGCCTTCTTCTTCCACTAATTTTTCCGTTCTGGCTGGCAAAAGATGCAGCATCCTGCCACAAAAGGCGGTTCCGTCTAGTTCCGTAAACGCTTTGACCGCATGTTCAGGCATCACATAAGTGACTGTGGCAAACCCTTTCGGTTGCCTCAGAACTGTATCTATTGGCATATTCACGTCTGCTAATGGACCTGTAAAAATAATAATATAGTAACAACAATTATTTAATTATTAAAATGTTACTTAAAGTTAGTTTTAAGTTTTTTTTTCAGTAATGAGATGAACTTACCATATTTTTCAAATAACTGTGTTAATTCGACTTCTGACACCACATATGGCAAATTCCTTACAAAGATACTACCACTCTCCCCAATGCTTTCTTCATTATTTGCTTTCTGAAAAATAATATTATTTTAATAATATATAAATATTATGTACATAAAAGTTTATAATATTATGTAAAAACAATAAAATAAAAAATTGAAGTACCTCTTTTCTTCTTTTTGTGTTATTTTTTTCTTCCTCTTCTGCTTCTAATTTGGCGTTGTCCTCATATTTATGAACATGAAGTCTATGATTTCCTGAGAAATTAAAATATAAAATTGCTCATTGGATGTAAAAGTTTATTTAGTAAGTTTACTACTTTCTAAATAATACCTTACCTATAAATAGTTTGTCCTTGTTGAGAGCCTTACTACGTTCCTTTTCTGTTCTGAAACCAACATAGCAGAAGCCAGCTAGTTTCTTTCCCTTACCAAGTGGAAGTCTTATTGAGTATGGTACTAGGGGTTTAAAAAATTCTTTTATGTCTTTCTTTTTACATTTAAAAGGCAAGCCAGTAATCTGAAATAGATAAAAAAGTTACCTGTTAATAATTTTCTCTATTATTAATCCATATCTTCTTGTAAATCTCTAAAAGCAAAAGCTGAACGACCAACTGACTGGTACACAGGGCCTAGGCTATAAGTGAAAAGTGCTCAGTGCTTCCACTGAAGCGGAGCGGTGTCGAGCGGAGCATACTTTACTGTACGCGAGTCACTCCGAATCTTTTCTCAATAAATGGGCTATCTAACACTGAAAGAATTTTTCAAATTGGACCAGTAGTTCCTGAGATTAGTGTGTTCAACTTAGTCCTTTCAAATAATTTTCTCCGATTTTTCCACATTTTCCTCTATTTCTTCGCTTCTATTAATCTTAGCGTGATAAAATATAGCCTATAACCTTCCTCCATAAATGGGCTATCTAACACTGTAAGAATTATCAAAATCCGTGGCATAGTTTTAAAGATTAAAGGGTACAAAGGGACATGAGGGAAAAAAAAGCGACTGGTTTATAATAAGTATAGATAGTCTGTAAAAAACATGACTTACTTTAACATGGAACAGTGGCCTATTTCTTATCTTCTTTTCTTTTGTTTCTTCTGTCTGTGGTTGTGTTTCTTCCTGACTGACTTGTCCATCTACTCTTTTCATTAACTTCTTCATATACTAAAATTAACACATTTACTAAATTTTAAGTCAAATAAACATTTACTTTAACCTATCAAGCCCCATAAGATCACAGGTGATCGCAACAACAATAGAATAACAATAGATTTCCAAGAATCCGCGATCAAAGGATTAATAAAATAAAACTGTCTATAATTAAAAAAATAAAAAACTTCTGTAGGTCAATATTTAAACTACATTATTGTTATTTTTATATTATTTGTTTGACTCGTTGTTGCTGCAAGTATATATAAATAATATTATGTTTTTAGTAGCATACAATATGGTTTAGATTACCTCTAAGTCACTAATCTGTGTATTGGCAACTTTTTCAGTTTTTTCTTCTGTTGTCTTTTTTTCTTGATCATCAACTGGCCTGTTTTCGGGTTTTTCATCCTCCACTCCACTGTCATCATCACTTTTTTCAAGCTCATTTAATGTTTCCTTTATCCATGATGTCTTCTCATTAGTATGAGCCTCAATAAATTCCATAAAAAGTGGATCTCCTTTATGCTGTAAATTTTATAGCAATATTAATAATTTAAAATATGTATGTTAATTAAACTTTAAAGTAAAATTTATACAAAAAAAAGGTAGTAAACCTTTTTCAAGAGCTCCTTAATTTTGTTTTTGTTCCTCTGCTCCTTAGACAATTTTTCTTTTTTGGGTTTTTCCACTTGTATTTCATCTTTATGGAGTTGTTTATATGCTGTACTGTCTGCGGCATATTTGCTCCATGCCCTGGGCTTCTTTTCATCTCCTAGATTTGAGCAGACTTGTACATTAATTTTCATGCTGTTGACGAATGTGCCATCGAAGTGTTCCCGAGCCGCTGCTGCCTGCTCTTCCGTCCTGTAGCCAACGAATCCAAAGTTCCGGAACTTCCCATCTTTAGTATATTTTAACTGAACATCCGTCACTTCTCCCTTTTCTCCAAATAGAGTTTTGAGTTTTTCCACAGTCACCTGGAACGTGATGAGCGTCACACTAGAATTTTTCAGTCCTGAAATCTACAGACATTCAATGCGCTAAAATCGTATTTATATTGTTTTTAAAGGTTACCTTGTTGGGCAAATTTTTTATTATGAGTCGCGACATATTTCCTTATGAAAAGTAATACATTTATTTCTTCATATAATTTATGAATATTTCATAAATTGTATTTGAAAACGATTTTATATTTTAAGAAAACACTATAAACACAAACACATGGCTTTGACATGCGAAACTGACAGTTGACATATAGTTGACATTTGACACTGTTGACAATACATTCTTTTTACGATAATGACACTAAAATATATTTTGTAAATGGGGAAGCTACGCCAAAAGAAGAAGAAGGAATATATTTTGAACAAACTGTTCTTTTTCCGGTTTTTAAAGCGTAAAGTGCCTCGCAATTCACAAACGACCAAATATCAAATCGTCAAACACGTCAAACACGTAGTTTGTTTGACAAACAGCAGCGCAGACGATCAAACGTGCATCAAACACGTTTGTCAAACAATGGGGCATTTTCTTATTTTTTTAATTTGGTTGTCAAACAGCTTCCATTTTAGTAACTAGATGGCGTAGGTATGGGTAGACAACTATCGGTAATACCAGGGAATACCATCAATAATGAGGAATTTTCTTAGCTTTTTAATTTGATTGTCAAACAGCTTCCATTTTAGTAACTAGATGGCGTATGGGTAGACAACTATCGGTAATACCAGGGAATACCATCAATAATTGCTACATAACTGGGCAAAAGCATGTAAAACTTGATACATTTCAATTTGAAAAAGACACAATAATATTCCAATGAATAGGATAATAAAGTTATAATAACGATGTTTTAGTTAAAACTCGCGGAAGAAATAGCCCTATTTACCGTTGTTCACACCAAATGTCACAGGAATAATACATTTTGGTTTTGACAACATCTTACCTGCACTTGTGCAAGATAACAGATATTTAGTGGCTAATATTTTACCAATAATGATCATCAAAAACCCAAATAACACAATTTGGGGAAAAATATTAAAAACCACACCGACAATAAAAAGTAGAAGTAGAAAACTCTTTCAGTTATCATGTTTTCAGTTTGACAAGTGCAAGCGTGTTCCTAAGCTGTTACCAGTATACTGGCCTAATTGCTTAAGCCAATGATCGCTTAGGAGTATGATATTTTGATTGATATTACACTTGACAGTACACTGATATTTTTTAGAAACACGACCAACATGTAGTCAGTAATGCCAACCTGCAGATAATTTCAAATCGGTGGGGAACCAATAGAAAATTAGTGAGTGTCTACCGTCGCGCCGTCTGGTGGAGATGATAAAAAGAAAACATCCCATTCACGGACTGTATGGGTGGCAACAACTGGACGTTCAAACTGGCAGCCAAAAGGAAGTTCAAAAGTGTGTTCAATACATTTTGAAGATGGATGTTTTATTACCTCTAAAAGTAAAAAATATTTAAAACCTGGAACTATACCTAAAAACAAATTCATGTAAGCACTTAATTTGATTTCAAAGTGATGAGTGAAATAGTGTGGTGGTGGATCTTTGTTTAAAAAATTATAAATTTTGTTTGTTTTTATTAACATTTAGCTTAATAAGCTAATTAATAATATTATGACGTGTTACGTGCTGTCTCGAACCACATGATTGTTTATTGTACTATTTGTTGCTGTCGGCAGGTATTAGCCGTATTACACGCATCAATATTATCACGATTCGGTGTAATAGGTCGAATCGCAGTATCGCAGTACTATTTGTGAATCCCGTGATACTAGAATCGTGATAATATTGACCGTGATTTAATTTAGGCCAATGACATGCCAAGTGCCAACCACATGCTGTACATTGATTGACAATTTGTTTAATTTTTCTGTCACGTTAATGTTGCTGCAATTACCCTTTATGGAGCGTATTAGAGATCAGATGTTTTTTTTTTGTTTTGCTCTTTTTTTGACTCCATGTTTTTTTATATTTTAGAAGCTGGTATCAACAAAACCACAAAGTTATCTCGAGACGAAAAAGTGTGATGTTGAGCGCCAGTTGAGAGATGGTGATTGAATTAAAAACTTGATAATCAAGTCTTATAAATAAAAATGATAATGTACAAGGTGTAATAATTGCCATTTATTTTCAGCTAGAAAAGCAAACAAAGATTTCGGCGACACGGTTGAAGAAATTGCATGCAAGTCGAGAGTCGCGGAGAAGACTGCTAAAGAAGGTTGCAGTTTTGGAAAATATTTTGGTTGAATTAAAAGATAAAATGCGAACTACACCATGAAAATAATAACTAATAAATATTTACTGTTTACATGGGTTTTGTTTCATTATTTAGAAATAATTCATAATAAATATATATTACTAGCTGTCCCGGCAAACGTTGTTTAGCCTGTTTTCCTGCTTTTCTCTTAAATTTTTTTTGATATTTTTTTTTCTATAAACTTTACGGAGCCCGAGACCTTTCCAACGGATGCAAAATCAGTTCGTGCGTTCTGGAGTTAAAGCGTCAGGAAGGAAAACCTGACTTATTTTTATATATTAGATATACAATGCCCGGGTAGGCCATCATCTAAGTTTTTTTGAATATTATTTATAGAAAATAAAGTATGTAAATTTGAATGAGTTTTAATTGACATATTTATAATATTATATTGTTTAATGTTAGCATCATTTATCCGCCTGGTGGTCCAGGCCTCCAGGGTATTTATTAATCGCGTAACGATTAATCTCCTCGTTACCCGATAAGTAAATACCACAGTATTTTTTAAGTACTTAAATTGTTTTGGATCAATAAATCTTCTGAACGTCTAAAAGGGACCCTTGACGATCATGTAGTTAGAGCGTTACGTGCTGTCATAGTATACGCACGATCATTTATTGTATTTATTGATGCGAATGACATGCAAACTACGTGCTGTAGTTTGTAATTTTTCGACCACAAATGATGTAAATGCGTGTTATGCTGCATTACCGTCTAGGGTCCGCTTAACTTTGCCTGATCACTACACGATGAGGTTATGTTAATTACAGTGAACTTTAAACTACAGGAAGAGTAACTCCGTCAAAAAAAGTGCACCAAATGGCTACAAAATGTGACCCGAATACATGCACATTTATGCATGTGTTCGGTACACATTTTTCGTGTATATATACTCGAGTGACGTTCAACCAGGTTGACATGATAATTATTGTCACACCCATTTTACAATTTGTTTACTTTTGGTTTATTTACTTTTTACGTAGCTTTTTACAAAATTTTCGTTGTTAAAATGCCTAAATGCCCTGTGAAATGGTGTAGAAGTCATACAGATACGACTTTTAATACAAGAATAACCTTTCAAGTTTCATTAGTAAGTGATTTTTTTAAAATTATGCTTAGGTAAAGTTCTTGTATTTTTTCCGACCCAAAAACATGCCCAAAAAGATGGTTTATTTAAGTTGGATGCCAGGGTATTTGCGTAAAATTAAGCTGGTCTCTTTGTGTTTATCTTACTAAGTTTACATGTTATTGTAAAAATGCAATAATCAAAAAATAATATATTTACAAAATTTTTACAAAGTCGCCATGGACAGTGTTATGCAAGATGTAACAATTTAATCATAATTCATAACCGGGGGTCTGACTGACATCAGTATGGAGTATCTTATTTTTATAATCATGCCGTTCGTACTTCGTTTAGTAAGAAACGAACTGAATTGGATGCCGAGCCAGATTACTCGTTTATGTAGCATACACTTTAATAGTCATGATTAGGGAATGTGTTTTTACACGAATTATCATATTTAGACTGTGAAATCCCAAGTTTTATTTTCCATATTTTTCCATATTTTAGGGTTTTACAAAGATAAGTCCATATTTTACAAGAAAATGTCACAATCGTCCATGTTTTCACTAAAATACAAAAAAAAAAAATACGTTCCCGCCACCATGCGGCTGCGTATTTCGTTCCTCTCGCGTTTTATATTATTATTTATTATATTTTTTCGGTATTCTGTTTTCAAAGAAGATTATTGAAGAAATAGAAAATAAAGTTTCAGCTATGCTGAAGGTCATGTTACTGACATGGCTAAACAAAAACTGAAGTAAAAAAATATCGTGAATTGTGAGTTGTGACGTGCAGGGATCATTTAGCGAATATTAAGCGAACCCAAGACGATCATTTTTTAAAATGAAATAAGGGGGCAAACGAGCAAACGGGTCACCTGATGGAAAGCAACTTTCGTCGCCCACGAATACTCGCAGCATCAGAAGAGCTGCAGGTGCGTTGCCGGCCTTTTAAGAGGGAAGGGCAGGGAAAGGAAAATGTTAGGGGATTGGGCCTTCAGTAAACTCAATGACTCGGCGAAGCACAGCGCAAGCGCTATTTCACGCCGGTTTTCTGTGAGCCCGTGGTATTTCTCCGGTCGAGCCGGCCCATTCGTGCCGAAGCACGGCTCTCCCACGTCAAATCATGCAGCATGACGTGCGTTACGTGTTGTCATGGTTACAATATTATGATCAGCATGTCATGCAAGTTGTACAGTTAATACTGTCACATATGTTTATTCCCAAACCATTTATGCATAGGCAAAGCCAGTATAGCATATTTCTGGCCTACCAAATATGTAAAGGCAAAGCCAGCATAGCATATTTCTGCCCTCTATCTCTTTGTTAACTGTCACGAGTGACTCTTTTCTTACCTATAACACTAAAACAACGTTTAATTTTTGGAATTTTATACTCCATATTTTTTCCATATTTCTATTTAATACTCCATATTTTTACATATTTTCGATTTTTTAGTCCATATTTTATGTACATATTTTGGATTTTTAGTACATATTTTTCCGGGCCCTATTCATGATATATTTTGTATGAGTAATGACAGAAAATTAAAGAGATTACGAAAATCTGCATCTGTACCGTAAGTTTTTTATTTCAATTCTGTACTAGGCTGCTATTTATGTATCCGGAACTGGCCACTTACAAGAACATATTCAAAAAGTAATTACAACATTTGAAAATAAAACTCTTTGGTTGAAGAATACATTTTGTTTCATGTGACTGTCAATTATTTTTCCATTGTGGCGTCATTTTGAAAATTGCGTGTCTTCATTTGCCATGGATTTAACGCGTGAACATTTTCGTGCAATGATTTACTACGATTTTCGGCGTGGGCTAAATCAACAACAGTGCTTTATTCAACTCACCGCAACTTTTGGAGATGAAGCACCATCAAAAACCACTGTTTATCACTGGTACAGTGAGTTTAATCGTGGGCGGTCTATGCTCACGGATGAAAATAAAGAAGGTCGCCCAAAAACAGCTGTTGTCCCACAAAATATAGATGCTGTGCGGGAACTAATAATGCGTGATCGTCATGTTACATATCGCGAGATAGAGGCGTCCTTAGGCATAGGTATGACGAGCATACATAAGATATTACACGAACATTTGGCTGTAAAAAAAATATGTTCGCGTTGGATTCCGCACAACTTGACAATCGATCAAAAACGGGCTCGTGTCGATTGGTGCAAAAAAATGATAAAAAAATACAACCGTGGTACGTCAAAAGCCGTTTATAATATTTACACAGGTGATGAATCTTGGATCTATGCATATGACCCCGAAACTAAACAACAGTCAACGGTGTGGGTGTTCCAAGATGAGCCGAAACCAACAAAAGTTACTCGTGCAAAAAGTACTTTGAAGCAAATGATCGCCTGTTTTTTTGGAATTAATGGACATGTGGCTACAGTGCCATTAGAGAATCGTAAAACAGTTAATTCTGAATGGTATACGACCATTTGTTTACGATCTGTTGTAAAAACTGTGCAGTTCCCTACGAAAACTGTACAGATATTTTCAAAAAACTGCGCAGTTCTGTATAAAAACTATGCAGTTTTCTATGAAAACTGTACACATCTTTTCGAAATACTGCGCAGTTTTGTGAAAAAACTGTGCAGTTCTGTATGTAAACTGTACAGATCTCTTGTAAAACCTGTGCAGTTCTCTACGAAAACTGTACAGATGTTTTCAAAAAACTGTACAGATCTTTTTGAAACACTGCGCAGTTCCGTAAAAACTGTGCAATTCTCTATGTAAACTGTACAGATCTGTTGTAAAAACTGTGCAGTTCTCTACGAAAACTGTACAGATATTTTAAAAAAACTGCGCAGTTCTGTATAAAAACTGTGCAGTTTTCTATGAAAACTGTACAGATATTTTCAACAAACTGCGCAGTTCTGGGAAAAAGCTGTGCAGTTCTGTGAAAAACTGTGCAGTTCTCTATGTAAACTGTACAGATCTCTTGTAAAAACTGTGCAGTTCTCTACGAAAACTGGACAGATCTTTTCAAAAACTGCATAGTTCTGTGAAAAAACTATGCAGTTTTCTATGAAAACTATACAGATCATTTTGAAAAACTGCGCTGTTCTGTGAAAACTGCACAGATATTTTCGAAAAACTCCGCAGTTCTGTGAAAAAACTGTGCAGTTCTCTACGAAAACTGTACAGATTCTTTCGAAAAACTGTGCAGTTCTGTGAAAAAACTGTGCAGTTCTCTACGAAAACTGTACAGATCTTTTCCAAAAACTGCGCAGTTCTGTGAAAAAACTGTGCAGTTCTCTACGAAAACTGTACATATCTTTTAAAAAAACTACGCAGTTTTGTAAAAAACTGTGCAGTTTTGTAAAAAACTGTGCAGTTTTCTACGAAAACCATACAGATCTCTTCAAAAAACTGTGCAGTTCTGGGAAAAAAACTGCGCAGTTCTGTGAAAAAACTGTGCAGTTATGTGAAAAAACTGTACAGATCTTTTCGAAAAACTGCGCAGTACTGTATAAAAACTGTGCAGTTTTCTATGAAAACTGTACAAAAAACTGCGCAGTTCTGTGAAAACTGTAGATCTTTTCGAAAAACTGTGCAGTTCTGTGACAAACATGTGCAGTTCTCTACGAAAACTGTACAGATTATTTCGAAAAACTGTGCAGTTCTGTGAAAAAACTGTGCAGTTGTGTGAAAAAACTGTGCAGTTCTCTACAAAAACTGTACAGATCTTTTCGAAAAACTGCGCAATTCTGTGAAAAAACTGTGCAGTTATGTATGTAAACTGTACAGATCTCTTGTAAAAACTGTGCAGTTCTCTACGAAAACTGTACATATCTTTTCAAAAAACTGCGCAGTTTTGTAAAAAACTGTGCAGTTTTCTACGAAAACCGTACAGATCTCTTCAAAAAACTGTGCAGTTCTGTGAAAAAACTGCGCAGTTCTGTGAAAAACTGTGCCGTTCTCTATGTAAACTGTACAGATCTCTTGTAAAAACTGTGCATATATCTACGAAAACTGTACAGATCTTTTCGAAAAACTGCGCAGTTCTGTGAAAAACTGTGCAGTCCTCTACGACAACCGTACAGGTTTTTTCAAAAAACTGCGCAGTTCTGGAAAAAAAGCTGCACAGTTCTGTGAATAAACTGCGCAGTTCTGTGAAGAAACTGCTGTTCTGTATGTAAACTGTACAGATCTCTTTTAAAAACTGTGCAGTTCTCTACGAAAACTGTACAGATGTTTTCAAAAAACTACGCAGTTCTGTAAAAAAAACTGTGCAGTTTTCTATGAAAACTGTACAGATCTTTTTGAAACACTGCGCAGTTCTGTGAAAACTGTAGATCTTTTCGAAAAACTGTGCAGTTCTATATGAAAAAACTGCGCAGTTCTGTGAAAAAACTGTGCTGTTCTCTACGAAAACCGTACAGATCTTTTCAAAAAACTGTGCAGTTCTGGGAAAAAACTGCGCAGTTCTGTGAAAAATTGTGCAGTTCTCTATGTAAACTGTACAGATCTCTTGTAAAAACTCTGCAGTTCTCTACGAAATCTGTACAGATCTTTTCAAAAAACTGTACAGATTCTTTCGAAAAAACTGTGCAGTTCTGTGAAAAAACTGTGTAGTTCTCTACGAAAACTGTACAGATCTTTTCGAAAAACTGCGCAGTTTTGTGAAAAAAACTGTGCAGTTCTCTATGAAAACTGTACAGATCTTTTTGAAAAACTCCGCAGTACTGAGAAAAAACTGTGCAGTTCTCTATAAAAATTGTACAGATCTTTTCGAAAAACTGTACAGTTCTGTGAAAAAACTGTGCAGTTCTCTATGAAAACTGTACAGATCTAACGAAAACTGTACAAATCTTTTCAAAAAACTGCGCAGTTCTGTGACAAACCTTTGCAGTTCTCTACGAAAACCTCACAGATTCTTTCGAAAAACTGCGCAGTTCTGTGAAAAAACTGTGAAGTTCTGTACGAAAACTGTACAGATCTTTTCGAAAAACTGCGCAGTTCTGTGAAAAACTGTGCAGTTCTGTATGTAAACTGTACAGATCTCTTTTAAAAACTGTGCAGTTATCTACGAAAACTGTACAGATGTTTTCAAAAAACTGCGCAGTTCTGTAAAAAAAACTGTGCAGTTTTCTATGAAAACTGTACAGATCTTTTTGAAACACTGCGCAGTTCTGTGAAAACTGTAGATATTTTCGATAAAACTGTGCAGTTCTTCATGAAAATAACTGCGCAGTTCTGTGAAAAAACTGTGCAGTTTTCTATGAAAACTGTACAGATCTCTTTGAAAAATTGCGCAGTTCCGTAAAAACTGTGCAATTCTCTACGAAAACTGTACAGATATTTTCAAAAAACTGCGCAGTTCTGTATAAAAACTGTGCAGTTCTCTACGAAAACTGTTCAGATGTTTTCAAAAAACTGCGCAGTTCTGTAAAAAAACTGTGCAGTTTTCTATGAAAACTGTACAGATCTTTTTGAAACACTGCGCAGTTCCGTAAAAACTGTGCAATTCTCTATGTAAACTGTACAGATCTGTTGTAAAAACTGTGCAGTTCTCTACGAAAACTGTACAGATATTTTCAAAAAACTGCGCAGTTCTGAAAAAAAACTGTGCAGTTTTCTATGAAAACTGTACAGATCTTTTCAACAAACTGCGCAGTTCTGGCAAAAAGTTGTGCAGTTCTGTGAAAAACTGTGCAGTTCTCTATGTAAACTGTACAGATCTCTTGTAAAAACTGTGCAGTTCTCTACGAAAACTGGACAGATCTGTTCAAAAACTGCATAGGTCTGTGAAAAAACTATGCAGTTTTCTATGAAAACTAAACAGATCATTTTGAAAAACTGCGCTGTTCTGTGAAAACTGCACAGATATTTTCGAAAAACTCCGCAGTTCTCTACGAAAACTGTACAGATTCTTTCGAAAAACTGTGCAGTTCTGTGAAAAAACTGTGCAGTTGTGTGAAAAAACTGTGCAGTTCTGTGAAAAAACTGTGCAGTTCTCTACCATACGTTTATGTATACGCCCATCCCTACACGCACACTACGGCAATGCACACAAGCATAAAATGGCCACGCGCTGGCGGGCTAAGGAGCCATCTACCTATATCCTTAATCTGTGTGTCCTGTGTGGCCTGTGGCAAAAAAAAATTGTTAACAACTGTCTAGTGGGAGTTTTGCCGGGTATACGAAAGAGTGACGTTTTGTTTTTGTATTATTTTCCTAAAATTGTGTTATTTCGGTTTTTAATGTGTAATGTTGGTAGAATATTAACCATTAAATATTCGTTGTCGTGCACAAGTGTGGGCAAGTGATACAACTTCAAGAAACGTTTCATTTTGTGTTCCCTCCAAAACTCCATCGAAAGTTTTAGTAAAGGGTCTACCACTTTACTAAAACAACTGACTTGACTCGTTGACTTTACCGACTACTTTTTAGACTTTGACTAGACTTTCGACTTGACGATAATCTGGAAAAACAACTTGAAGATTTTGTAAATTTTTTACGAAAATTTTTTTTCCCGCCAAAACTTTACTTGACACTGGCCATGGTTTAAAAGCCGAGAGCCATAACAAGAAAAAAAACTGTCTAGTGTCAACTGTCACTGTCAGATTTGTGTTGTGAATTGTGATCAATCCACTATAAATAGGTAATAATAAATTTTTTATATTATTATATTGTATTTGTTATTAATCTGAGTGATCTATAAAACTGTTCGTTACAAGTGAGCCACTGATAAATTTGATAAAATGTCGACGGCAATGACTTTCGGTCAAAAACAATTTATTCCAACACCTCCAGAGAAAGGCAGTTTTCCACTCGATCACGACGGCATTTGTAAGAAAACTATGGTGAAATATATGACTTGCTTATTCAATAATGAAAGTAATAACACGATGTGCCGATCTGAGGCAAAGGAATACCTGGCTTGTCGAATGGAACACAATCTTATGGCAAAAGAAGAATGGTCGAAACTTGGTTATAAAGACGGCGAATTACAAAAATGAAACGCAGTACTAACTTTTTATATTAAAATGTGATATAGATTAAGGACACGACTGTTTAAAAGTGATCATTAATATCTATGAGTTTAATTATTCTCTAGATGTCTTCAAATCCTGTAATAAATTTGTTAGTATGATATTGTGTTTTTTGCATTTAACATAATATCAACCTTATATCATCAGTCTCTTCATATATAACTATTAGGGCAAAATCATATTTAAAGTTAAAGGGAACCAAGTGTTGCTGTATCTTTGTTGCAGTGTTTGTTTATTGCATGGGAATCAATATAATTTCAAGATAAAAATTGACCTTAGATGTTCTTTCCAGGAGTTAAAGTATTTTCTAATAAAATTTAATTAAAATTGGTTCAGCTGATTAAGCTTGGAGAGAAAAGAAAACCCTCAGACTTTCAAAATATTACTTATCAATATGGATGCCAACCATCGTTGCCAGACGTCCCGATTTTTTCATCAAAATAAATGTCCCGCGTGGGACATGTTCAGTCCCGCTTTTCGGGGAAAGCCCAAATGTACGTGCAGCGTGCTGAGAAGTAAAGGTGCGTAATGAAGATAAGAGAGTGGGAGGTAGAGGGATGGATTTTCTTTCTTTTGATATCTATTGTCACGTAAACATTATTTTAACGCAAACAAAAAGATAAAAAATTCAAAAAAACTTTTGATTTTATACCTTTTTTTATTTTTTACCGCTTTTGACTGAAGAATCTCGCTTTTTCATTCAAAAAGTGCCAAACTCCCGACTTGGTACAAAAAAATCTGGCAATGGTGATGCCAACCTTAGCACTAAACCTGTTTTACTTGCTTGGTCAGCATATTTTCCCATTTTCATAATATTAAAATATGCCATAAACATTGCTTCTATATTTGTTGATCAGAAATAATCTATTTGATTACCTATATGTATATAATTATCTGAATTTTAAATAGGAAATGAGAGTTAAATAAAAAATTCACATTGTATTCTTAGAAAATCTTTTACTTCCTTAAAAACTGAATTAATTATGTTCATAATATAATGCTACATAGTGTATAAACCATAATTAGGTATCTTTATTTAAAATGACACAATTTTGAATTATTTTATTGCCAGTGGCATTTTTGTCGTAAAAATAAGTATCACAGTTATTATTTAATTATACATGCAGTGACCAAAAATAATGGGAAATTGTATGTTTTCATAGTTAGTGAGCACTTTCTTTAATGTTTCTTTTTAGCTCTGCTATAATAAATAGAAAAGTTATAATAAATTACTATTACATAATATCAAAAATTTATAATTAATTATTATGAATAAGGTATACGTATATACTATCAGGAAATTAAGTAGGAGGCTGATCAGTCACTGTTTTGTATTGTGTTGCACATGAACATATCATTGCAGGTGTGGCCAACACAAACATGGCCCTGCTTTTAGATTTCCTGGTAGTACCGCTGTTTCTCATTGCACATCATTATTATACATACATAATAGTTATGATGTTAATTTTAATACTAGGTAAGAATATGGAAGAGTAATATAATATTATTTTAAATGTGATAAATGGACTAAGTAGTACAAAAATATCCTAAACAAATTGATTCTGTACAGTATCTAACTATTATAAGCACCATTTTCAATTTAAAAGCACACATTCATTTTTGTAACCTAAGCTTAGATGAATGATTGGTGCGTCGCGTTGGTGCGGGCGGCGTCGTGTGACGTGTCTTAGCGCCGCGCGCGAAGACCAATCATTAATCTAAGAACTTAGGTTATATCATCAGAAAATACAAACCTACAAGTAGTTTTGTTATTCGTTGCCTACAAGATTCTTGTGGCGCTGAGTGACATTATCGTGGATGCGATCCAAAACAGTTGACACTCAAAATGAAAATTGTAATGAAACTTGTAATTATTTATATTTTATTAGGCCACATGTAATTTGAAATTGGATACATTGCCAGGAAGGTAGAAAAAGTAACACACCCCTTTTTTGTCGGGGGTTAAAATAGCTGTCTTTCAAGTAAGTATAACTTTAGATGGTGTCGTTAGTTTGGATTTCTGCCACACACCACAAGCCTTGTAGGATTGTACCAAAAAGTAAGTCTACTTATAGATTTTCTTGAGACTTATATCTAGGTATAGACTTGCACATCAAATTTTTATAAGTTTTTTAGAAGCTATATTTATTGTTAACTATTATTTAGTTACACCACATAATTATTACTTATATCCCTCCATGCCTCCAGGCTCCATACTACCTCCATATAACAATATGACACAATAGTCTTATGTTACTACAGGATAGATACAGTCAGCAAAAAAGTGGAACTTCAGCAGTTTTCTCACATTACAACAAAAAACTTTCTATTGGGTAGAATAAGTAGATTTTTATCGTATATTTTCAAAAGTTTTTTGGTCTACTGTATCCTAATATTTTAACTACTTAAATAAAAAAACTGAGTATAAGATTAAATTGGTAAAATCGAAGTACTACATGCGCTTGTCGGTACACTTATATCTATTGAATTCAATAATTTACCAATAAGTAATTTATAATACAATAAACTTAAGCGTCATTTCAATGTAGTCACAATGCATAACATAATTCCATTAACGGCTAAATATTCTTTGCACATTCACATTTAATTATTCACTATATTATTATTTATTCCTATGGCTACTTATATGATACAAACTACTATATATTATGTGAACCTCTAACCAGCATATTTTTTATAATTAATTTTTATTAGGATTTCTACCCTTACGAGTCACAATATATCTTATCAATAGTATAAGGCATATAGTGAACATAGTTAAAAGTATCTAGTACATACAATTAAATATAGTTTCGATTCAATAAATGGTAATATAATTTGTATAATTATTAGCAATATTAGGTATACTCGATTAGGCTTTGCAAGTTTAAAGTTAAGTTTATCTCTTTTCACTTTGAGTCTGTCTATTAATTATTATGATAGGATTATATAAATACTGTTGTTACAGTGTGCACTGTGCGGGCGATATTGAAATATTTAGTGTAGGTTTGGTGGCTGGCATGAACATCATTTTTTGTTATGACTTATGAATTACAATTTAATTAACATAATATTACCTACTATTAAAACCGGTTACTTACAATTAGTACGTTTAAAACCTAAATAAATACGCGGTTATATTTGGGCTCACTAGCCAACAAGCAACATCGACAGACCAATCTGTACAGAAGCTAAATAAATGGTGTTATGTACCTTACGTACTTAAAAATAAACGAGAGCTCGATCGTACTGAGATCAAAATGTACACACAAGATTCAGACTGCCCCAATAGGACTCACGTACTACGCTAAGACAATAATTTACTTACTAATCCGGCAGTGCTTTTTGCGCAATTGAGTTTACTTAGTCTAGAAGTAATACAAAAGTTACGATATGTATTCGATTTTCATACATTCTTCTAAGATAGGTACCTGGTACATGTATAAAATTTTCATCTACAAGTATAAGCCGCGTTTTAATTTAAAATCACTCGGCAAGAAATGGATGGCGGGTTAGTACCTCTACTACTTGGTTGGGTATATTATAAGGACTCTGTACCACACAAAAACCAGCGTAAGAAGATCTCCCTGTAGGTGTGTTGTGTATGTGCGTGGTGTATCATGTTATGTTGGTTGTGTTTGAAAAAAGGCTGAATTTCCATGATCATAATCAGCGTTAGCGTAGTGTATTTGTGTCTGTGGAGGTCGACAGCGGCGGCGGCTGCGGTGCTGGTGCTGCGACCTCATGAGCGGTGGTGGTGGTGGTGCCATCATAATCGAAAAGGAGACATGGAAAATTCCACTGTTGCACATTCAACGCGAGAACAGTACAGATATAGTGGTGAGAAACCTCTGAGAAACATTTCAAAGTCAGTAAAATATGAAGATTAATTGTTGAATTTGTGTAATAACAATTATTAGTAGGTATGTGAAGAATGCTTTAATAAGAGAGACTGGTCGATAAAGTTTTATCTTTATGAAGATGTTGCTCGAGATGATGGACATTTTTCTCGCCTCAAACACCCCATTATTGTGAGTAGTCGACGTCATCATTATCATCGTTTTCATGGAGCTGATGGAGCACAACCGCGTGGCAAGAAAACTCATCAGAGGAGTAGGTACCTATACGTTTATGTAATGATGAAAAAATGTTATTAATATATAAATTAGAAGTTGTGAGATTCATTGATAATAATTCTCGAAACAAGCGAAGTGGAAATATTATGCGGAAAACGAATACTCTACAACAGTTCGATTTTTAGATCTCTTTGGTGGGGCGAGGAGGCAGCGGGGCGGGTGGTCGAGCCCGCGGCACGCTATTGGTTCAGCTGATCGGACGTGGCGTTATTGGTAGCTATTGGACGCTAATGGTAAGTAACAAATGCGCTTATACAGTGACGGATTAAGACTACTTGGTGCCCTAAGCAATCCATGATTGTTTCCCCCCCTCCGTATGTCAACTAGAATCTGTCTTTAAACTTTTACCACCTAAAAACATCAGGTACTTTCTTCCTAGAAACTTTTTATGGGGTTTTGGTGACGTGAGACTTGAGAGTGAGACGTGGTGAGACGTGATGCCCTAAGGACGGATGTTTTTGTCAGATGTGATTGCTTAATTTGAGTAAGGGTTAATCCGTCACTGCGCTTATTGCTCCCTCCAGTTCCGCTGAGCGATTTTAAAATTGTTTACAGCCTATATTTATTGTAATTTACAAGTCGACATGCGCGTATCGAATGAAAATTAATACAATAGTAGTGAAGTACAGTCTAAAGTCGTGGAGGCTCGTCCCTTTGCTGGGGGAGCGTAGCGTGGAGCCTGGGGCTTCGGGCTCGTTCATGGGCGCGCGGTACGGCGCCCTCCTGCCCGCGCGCTCCACCGGACAGTTCATCCAAAATGGCGCCGACGCGTGCTGTCTCTCCTCTTCTACCCGCATCAAGATATCGTTAAACTTCCAGAAGCCCTTGCCCTTGAAGAAGTAGGTTTTCCCTGGAAATTATAATGTTAAGCTTTAGGGTCATGTCTATCTTCATTGAATACCTATACTCATTTTCTTAATAGTTTGACTAGACTTATCGTCAATTTTAATACATACCATCTTTCCACTGGAAGACGCTGTCGATGTTGTATCCAACACCTTTCCACATGGCCATATCGCGAGGGTAGTCCAGCTCTACCATTCCCGTCTCCTCATCGAACCTAAAAAAAAAACAATGTGGTTTACAGATGAGACACTAAACATGAAAGATAGTAATAATATTATTAATATGCTTGTAAGTAGGTATAACTAAAACTCAATTATTGTGAATAGTTATTGTTTTGTAGTTATTTTTCTTCAAAATATAAAAGTTATCTAAATATAAACTTACTTCCAGTACATAGTGCCGCTGTAGAAGTATGTCTTCCCGTTGTACCCCCAGACCATGGCAGCGTCTAGCTTCTCCAGATTGTCAGGCAAGCCGAGGCGAGATAGCCTTATCGGGTATCCAGGCATGAGATATTGCGAGTCGAACAAATATAGCTCCTTCCCTAAAATAATATATAAAAAACTGGATTAGTAACTATAATAATAATGAGTAATGACCAACCGCCGTACTCAGAGACATGTAAGGGAATTCTATCCTAATTATGATTAACCTTCAATTTAATGAAGAGTTTGACAGATAATGTATGGGGCTTCTGTCAATTTTTTTTAATTAAGTATAGTTCTTGCAATCTAGGAGTGCGCGTCGCCCTTAGTTGTGTGAGTGACCATATCTATACACGCGTACATGGCTCGCTCGCTACTGACTGCTCCGTCGGGTACGCACACTAACGAAAATGTCTATTCACATTTCCAACTACAAATAAAGGCGACGCGCATTCTTAAGGGCCCCCGAGACGGTCAAACGGTTTGACTCAAACACGTAAATTTTGGTTTGACTCAAACCATTTTGATCGTTTACAAAGCTAGTTTGAACGGTTTGTCAAACATTTACGTGTTTGAAGCTTGTTTGATGAAACTTCATATTTTTGTTGTGTTTGACGCGCCGTTTGATCGTATTCCGAAGCGTTTGATCAAACTCAGCTTAGTTTAGTGCTGGATTTTGAAGGAGAAAAAAGAAAAAAAAGAAATAAGCTGTAGTTTCTAGCATTTTCTGTAAATGTTCGTCGATAAACGATATTTTAGTTCATACTATTCTTTAGACCAAAGTCTTTTTCGTATTTTTCTCTTTTGACAGAGGACATTAACGTTATGAACATAAGAAAATCATGATCCTCGTTCTAGAATCTAGACTCTAGAGTCTAGAGCATCTTATGTTTGCATCACAAGACGTGTACTCGACAGCGCGTATTGAAATAAACTGGGCAGTGTCGTTTGACAAACCGTTCAAAACCGACATCAAACGGTTGCATCAAACACGTAAGGTTTGAATCAAACCGTTTGATCGTCTCGGGGGGCCTTTAGTTTGCAAGAGCTATAATTACATTTAAGTCGATATTAATGTCCCACTCGGAGTGCGGCAGTAAAACTAGTTTGAAATAGGTATTGATGAGTTTTTAGGATTATAGGTATCATGTTTTACGTAAAACAAAGATAAAAGAACAGAGAGGTCTGTGGGGTACAATGATAAACTTACCAACAAAGAAGGCAATTTTTCTGTCTGGTCTCTCGTATACGGCATCCACGTGAGTTAAATTGCTGGGGAGACCCGACCACATCCTCGATATCTCCGTGGGATACCCAGGGTATAGACCCTTGGAGCCTATCCTCCAGTGGTACTAAAAAAAAATACTTTTAGACCTGACGTAAATGCCGAAAAAATGGGTTATAAAACAGTATAAGAATAATATGTAAAATTGCAATATTATGCAACGAACGAATTATTCAACAAAAATATAATGAAAACATGAATTAAATTCTCAAGTGCTACGAGTAAAACAGTTGCTAACCCGTCGATATAGGTCAAGTTACTTACTCTGTTTTTAAATATGAACAGCTCTCCCCTGATGACGGACACAGCATCGTATGTGGTGTCACAGGTGTCCGGCTTGTCGGACGGGACGGGCCGCGCGGTGGTCGGCCGGACCGGGTAGTTGGTCCTCTTCGGATACTTGTCCCCTTCACTAGTAGGATGATTCTGTCGAGGATGCGAGGGATAATCCTGTCTATGGTGCGGATAGTGAGGTCGGTATGTGGATGTAGTAGCTTCGTGGCGAGGGTTGTGATGGGTTCTGTTGTAGTTGTACCGGCGGTCGGGGATGTAGGGGCGATGCCTGTCGCTGGGGTAGCTGGGATATCTGCTGGGAGTGTGCACATTGCGGTGGTCAGGCCTCTCGGGGTAGTAGACGTGTGGTCGCCGCGTTGTTGTTGTCGTCGTGGTCGTGGTTGTTGTCGGCGGGGTCGTCTCCGTTGTTCTGTAGTATGGAATTTTACCCCAAGTTCTCTGAACTTTTGAACCTATAATGAAAAGAAAAGATGTTTAGTTTTTAACCGACTTCCAAAAAACGAGGAGGTTATATGTTCGGCTGTGGATATTCGTTGAAAGCGTCTTCAAAGGGGACGAGGAATCTTTCGACACTTACCATACATCTGTTGAATTCCATTTCTGTCGTCGTCCGGCAAAACGAAGTTAGGTTGGATGCCTTGATACCACGGGAACATCAGAGCACCTTTGACCGAGCTGTGGGCCAGGCCCAACGCGTGGCCGAACTCGTGGGCGGCGACCGCGAGCAACGACGTCCCTGAAATTGATTAAACTAAAGTTAAAAATTTTACTCTCTCAAAATATCCCAAATATAAAAAGTAATAATAATTATCGATGGCGCACGTGCAGTTTTCGTCGCAAAATGGCTACCGTATTCGCATAATATAATGAAGTCCTGTAGTAATTTGCATCTCCCAAATATTTGCGCGGAGCAAACACGGCGTATATAGCCCGTAGATTCAGTCATCACGTGCGATGTACGGATCCTATCGGGTTGTATTCAGTCAGCGTTGCGGTCGCTCCTCATACAGCGTGCAATTGTGTTTGTGCTACATGTATCCGATAGGATTAGGCTGTCCATGCCCGTGATATACTTGTTCTGTTATTAGACGCCTGTATAGTCAATTGCGAATTGATGCGTGCTGTTTGTTTTTAGAATTGTTTGATGACGTTTGCAACTGTATTGAATTGACTGTTGCAGATGTCGTTAATCGCTAGATTGTAGGTAGATATATACAGTGTGTAACAAAAATAAGTGATAATACTTTAGGGTGTGTACGTGTTCCTTGTAGAGAGTTCACTGTGAAAGTAGCAGCGCTGGAAGACGATTTATTTTCACTTTTATATGGGCAAGGCGCAAGCGCCCGAGCGTCACGAGTTTTCCCATACAAAAGTGAAAAAAACTCTACTACGCACTACACACCCTAAAGTATTATCACTTATTTTTGTTGCACCCTATAGAATTGAGAATCCAAACTCTACATTTATTTTACACATTTCTGGTTACGTATCTCTGTTTATGAATAGAACTTACCCTCTTCCTCGTCATAACTATTCGGCGAGAGTAGCCACAACTCATCATCGTCGAAATGCGCGTCGCCGCCCTGCCCGCTGCCGGGGTAGAACGCGTGCGCCAGGATCGAACCCCGACCGTCGAAAGGGTAAGCATCGTTGTGATAACGCCTGGAAAATGAACGAACACTTTAGCTTTATCTTAACCCATTTTAACGTTATTAGTGGCGGCCGAAAAGGAAGATCTTCCGACCGGGCGAGATAGCATGCTCGGTCAGGCCGAAGCCCACTGACGTCATTTCAGACGTTATCTTGCCGTTCTCCGAAACTTCGATAGCGCGATGTAGGATTGTTAGGCGAATTGTGGGTACCGCCACATCACTCCCCCCCGAAGACCGGTGGTATTCTTCAATGCGCTGTGTTGTCAGGTGTGGGCCGAAGCTACGCGTGCAATGACCAGGAGAGGGACCCCGTGCTCTGCTTGCTGACCGGTCGTTGTAGCCTATGGCTGCCCCGTTCAAGCCGGACACGGGTTCGACCGGCGCGGACCTCCAACGCGGCTTATGGTCGAGGCGACCCGGTTATGCTTGATGTCTGCTGACGTGGTGCGGATGGGCGGGGAGTGTTGATGATGATTGATGTCCAGAAGGATGCGTGTTCTTGTCGGTGGTCACCAATTTAACGTTATTAGTGGCGGCCGAAAAGGAAGATCTTCCGACCGGGCGAGATAGCATGCTCGGTCAGGCCGAAGCGCACTGACGTCATTTCAGACGTTATCTTGCCGTTCTCCGAAACTTCGATAGCGCGATGTAGGATTGTTAGGCGAATTGTGGGTACCGCCACACCATCAAGGCCCATAAGGACACCGGTGACCGCGACAACAATAGAATAACTGTAGATTTCCAAGAATCCGTGATCGAAGGATTAAAGGGTTCACAATTATTAATGTTCGATAAAGCCAAGCGCTAAGATCAATTTCATTTAATTAAAAAGGAAAAAAGAAGAGCATACATAACTCTTTAGGACAACCATTAAGGTTTAGGGTCAAAATGGATCAAATAGATAACTGATTTTATGTTAAAAGTTGTGAAAGTTGTATTATGAATATTTTTCTAAACTAGCATATAATTTACTACATAATAAATTATAGCTAACTAAATCTTAAACAACTTTATATAAAGCAAAACACTATCGCATTCTGTTAAGAAAAAAGCCAAGTGAATAGTCACTCGAAAAAGCCGCATCAAGTAAGTAATCAGTTGCCCGACAGATAATTACTTCGGAAACTTCCGCACTAACGCGGAATGAGTCCTACTTGATAAAATACCCGATCTAAAGTAATATATTCATTTTGACAAACAACTGACCAACTAGACATGGCACGGCAATCAAACTTGGGTCCGGGGGGACCACGCTCTCTCTAACATCTAATCATTTTTCGCATCAACGGGAAGTCTTCTCTATGCATATTTGAAATATCCGATCGCCCACGGAACCATTATTATGTGGTGGATATGGAAAAGCACTTGATTGTAGGCTTTAATTTTACTATAAGTAGGCTTTAATAAGATTAACTTTAATAAGATTAACTTTTACTATAATAAGTGGTGTGGTTTTTCGATATAGGTCATTAATAAGTTAATAAAACTATGTGGTAAGTGTGAGGCCAAAGCCAAACGAGCGTAATTTTGTGAATCGTGAGTCGCAGAATTTCGGTCGCGTAAATTATTTTTCATAGTAATCATGACTCACGAAACGTTTAAAGTTTAAACGAGCGTATCGTTTAAACTTTAAACGAAGTAGGAATTTTCTATGAAACTGAATACAGCAGAATTCCTGCCAACCGAAATTCTGCGACTCACCACTCACAAAATTACGTTCGTCCTCCTACCCTCCCTCCCCTCTATTGTGCGTGGCTGATACTTACTTGCCCAGCTTTTTCACTCCCATTAGCTTTGTCCACACTGTCTTTTTTGTTCATCAAGGGCATGCGTCATAGCGCAGTCAACAGCGTACGTGAGGCATGCCCGCGACGCATGCGCTCTGACCGTATCCAAAATATATGCTAAGTTCTATTTTTTCTGGAATTTCTTATGAGAAAATTAGCCGCACATATTCCACCCAGTAAAACGTTCTCGTCGCACATGTTACAAAGCTGACAGACACTGCAACTGATAGACAATGTTGGCGTTGCGTTCGTTAACGCATTCAATTATTGAAATTTGAAAGCGCCAAACGAAAGTTGAATACAAAGAAGATGACGAAAATTGAAGACGAAAACGCATAGTGTGGACAATGGACATAGCTATCGGTCATATTGTCGCGCAAACGGCACGGGCTATTCCCGCTTTTTTTCTTGTCGCAAGTCGTATGACATTCGCATCCGCATAAAAATCCGCATTGATTTAATGCGGATGCGGATGCAGATGCGGATGTCCAAATCTATGCGGATGCTCCGCATTTGCGGATGCGGATATTCGCAACATCCCTGGTCCATAACTCTACGAGTCTGATGACTGATCAAAGTAGGTATATACCCTAACTAGATGACCCCGTGAATTTCCTATCACTTAACTCTTAAATTTTCTCGCGGTCAAACTTATCTGGACATCCACGAATATTTTAAAACTAAAATAAGCCAAATCGGCTCAGCCGTTCTCTAGTTATAGCAAGACTAACAAAAGTTAAAAATAATTTTATTTATATAGATTAATGTCTTTTACCCAGATTACCTTTTAAATTAAAGGGTTTGAATGTAAAATATCTCTCATATTTCACTAAAGCTTTTCACGCACGAATATTCAGATTAATCACAGAGATAGTTAAAATATAGGGACACATAAAACCTTTATATCATTACGTCTGGTGCTGACACTCGCGATCACAGTAATGGCATCGAAATGAAAAGTTTTCCAGTTGGAGGATGATGTATTGCGCCGCGGCTCGATTGCGGCCGGCCCGAACAACCGAATAGCTTTGTCCACACTGGGCCTTTTTTTGTTCATCAAAGGCATGCGTTATAGCCACTGATCTCCATTATATGTATAATGGAGGTCAGTGGTTATAGCGCAGTGAACAGCGAACGTGAGGCATGCCCGTGACGCGCGTTGAAATCGTAGCGCTCGCTATGACACTTTTCTTTCAACGCGGGTGGATTTTGACGCATTCAATTATTGAATATGATAAACGAAAGTTGAATAAAAAGATGACGGTAAAAAGAACACGGGCATGCCTCACGTTCGCTGTTGACTGCGCTATAAGCCCTTGATGAACAAAAAAGGCCCAGTGTGGACAAAGCTTTTAGCTATGTCCACACTATGCGCTTTCGTCTTCAATTTTCGTCATCTTCTTTGTTTTAAACTTTCGTTTGGCGCATTCAATAATTGAATGCGTTAACGAACGCAACGCCAACATTGTCATTTTTGTTCAGTTGCAGGGTCTGTCAGCTTTGTAACTTGTGCGACGAGAATGTTTTACTGGGTGGAATATGTGTGGCTTATTTGGTCATAACTCATAAGAAATTCCAGAAAAACTAGAACAAAGTGAAAGTTTTGGATACGGTCAGAGCGCATGTCTCGCGGGCATGTCCCACGTGCGTTGTTGACTGCGCTATGACGCATGCCCTCGATGAACAAAAAAAAGGCACAGTGTGGACAAAGCTAATGTTAGGTATCTACAGTTTTCACCGACATGTAATAATATGATTAAATGCTGCTAAAGTCCCCGTTCAATCTCGTTTTTCATGTGAAAATTGAGTGTAGGTAGTATTCACTTAGCGTTATGCTTAGCATATACAGTACCCGGCGATAAATATTGCACATCGACCTTTGGAAGGTGACAGTCGGCTAATTTCGGTTTTGTAGAGCGTTATCTCTTACGCACGAAATACAAAAAGTCCGGTATATATTAGGAGCTGTTAAAACAATTATGGTTTGCTCCTTTTGACAATTTTATTATTCTTTGTATAAAATACACCAAATTTTCTATAAGTTATGGCTTTAGGTTCGGGTAAAAAAAAATAAAAAAGGGTGTTCAAATTATGTTTACGTATTTAAAATTCGTTTGGAAAATTACAGCTGTAGCAAATTTAGGAGTGTTAACAACTCTAGATATATATTTTGAACTGGACGCGACTGCACTCTATTGAATGTGAACAACGACTGACATAATGTCAAATAGGTGTGTGCTACAAAGATAACGCTCTATGAAACCGAAATTAGCCGAATGTCTCTTTCCAAAGGTCGATGTGCAATATTTATTGCCGGGTACTGTACGTATCTAGAAAAATATTTTCGGAGGTGTTGTCTTACATTTTTAATTGATTTTAGATTTTACCCTTAAACCCTTAAAGAACTTGAAGTTAAGAAAAGCATAGTTCAGCACTACGAATAATATAAACTAGTTCAACATTAATCACTACAAAATATTTATACACTTGTTTTCAGATGCTTTTTTCTAGCTACCTCAGCGCTTTTCTTCAACTAGCGCATAACATATGAACGGAAAAGCCGGGAAAACCATAACATACAATATATGAAATGGTATCGTGCCGTCTATGATTAATATCTCTCCTGCTACCGATCTAAAAGTTACGTTCAAAGGCATAATTCAAAGTATTGCAATATGTCGCGTAGAAGTTGCAGAATAGATCGGTTCGTCGCTCCGGGCGCACGTTTTCTCCCGTATAATATATACAGCACACGCTAAACGCTAATACATAATATTTCTGGAACCTTCTATACCAGTGGCTCCCAATCTTTTTCAGCCAACGCGCAACGGCGCTGTTTAAAATTTTGTATTATGTTACGGCGCTCGACCCTAGCTAGTAGGTACTATTTGAAAATGATACAGTCAAAATAAAGATGCACCTTTAATGATAATATTTGTGGTTTCGGATAATCATGGAGGACTCACGGCGCCCTACTTTACCTTCTATGGCGCACCAGAGCGCCGCGGCGCATACTTTGGGAACCCCTGTTCTACACGGTATAATTGCACGTATATTACTTATGAGCTGGAACGCAGTTAAGTTGTATGTATCTTTTATTGCTCGGGTAATATTACAGTTTATGGGCGTAATAAATCTCGCAAACGCATAGTGGGCTGCGCTTTCTGCAATCATTTAGTACTAAATAATTTAATTGACTCGAGTGACTTGTATGTTGTATGTACTCGAGTAATTCGTAAAGGCCATTGCGTAATAGAACTCATTGTAAAAACTATATGAAATTTTCGTTTCAACAGAAAACAGATACTTTTTATTGCGTAATATAAGTTTACGTCGGATATAAAATTTCTATGATTTGTTATTAAACGTTATGGACTACTAGCTGTTGCCCGCGACTCCGTCCGCGTGGATTTCAGCTTATAGCACGCGGTAGTTTCCGTTTCCATGTAGGCTACAGAGATGCTTCCGCGGTACGTGCAACGTGTACGATTACTTCAAACTTCAAAAATCTTCTTAAAACTTCAATTAAAACACGAAAATATTCATCGTCCTTACCACCTCATAAAGAAACACGTATTCAGAGTAAGCGCTTGTGCGATGTAGACGACGCACAGCGCCATCTATTATGAATTTTTGGAACTAACTTAATTTGAACAAATTTACGTATGAAACCCCCTTACAACCCCTTTTTCCAGTTAAAAAGTAGCTTATGTCCTTTCTAAGGCTTTAGAATATCCGTGTACAAAATTTCATTACAATCGGTTCAGAAGTTTTGGCGTGAAAGCGAGACAGACAGACAGACAGACAGAGATAGTTTCGCATTTATAATATTAGTATAGATATAGATTTCATATTTATTATAAAGTGTTCATGTGGTCGTTTCTAGGCCGTTTCATTTAAAATTAAGCGTCGGGTTCGGGGCACGGTTGATTAATGATGTGGCCTATTGCCGCCCATTTACACGATAGTCGCTGCCATGACGGTGTGTTTAATGTGTTAAGGTAGCTATAATCATGTCTTCTACTCAACTGATCGTGATCTACCAGCTGTGTCCTGTACTGTGTACATAACATTAAAAGGTTTTGACTATCATCATATCATACTGCCAACGTGTTTTTCATATAAAAAACAAACAAAGAAACAATAAATAGTTATGCATTGGGTAAAAGAAATGCAATGGAAAACATAATTCAAAAGTGCACAATATCCCGCAACAAGAGGAATAAATCGCGCAACCTTTAATTCCCGAAGCGAAACGTACGCCTCAAGTAATATGATCACGGAGTTCTCGAGTTTCGTGAAAAACAAAATTTTTATGTAGACCGTACCGCGAAGTTTGCGCTGCAAGTTTGCAACATGGCGGCCGTCCCAATATGTCATCTGTTGAGGTTTTTGTTGACGGTACTTTCTCATATCGCCCGCTAACGTGATCTAATAAACGGAAGTTGCTGCTGCTATTGTTATGCAACTGACGTCCGCCTCTTCGGCCTTATGTTTCGGAAACGATAACTTTTTTAGGGTTCCGTACCCAAAGGGTAAAAACGGGACCCTATTACTAAGACTTCGTTGTCTGTCCGTCTGTCCGTCTGTCCGTCTGTCTGTCACCAGGCTGTAACTCGAGAACGGTAATAGCTAGAGAGTTGAAATTTTCACAGAATGTGTTTATCTGTTGCCGCTATAGCAACAAACACTAAAAACAAAATAAAATAAATATTTAAGGGGGGATCCTATACAACAAACGTGATTTTTTTGGCCTTTTTTGCTCTATATCAATAAAGGCAACCGGTACGTACTTGATTTTTTCTTAAAGTCCTTAGTTATATGTGTATTTTAATATTTAATAATAATAAAAATAAAAAAAATTAAGGGGGGCTTCCATACAAAAAAAACACAATTTTTGGCCTAATTTTGGCCTAGTACTTCGTGCGCGAGTCCGACTCGCACTTGGCCGATTATTATATTTTACAGAGGTGGTGGATCGGTTGACAATTGGAATGTAACAGGGGTTATAACTTATAAGCTTATTAGACGCGCTACCTTTTACATAATTTAATAAATTATTATCAAAGATGGGCTCTATAGTCTGTTTTCTACTGAGCTTATGTTTTAAAAAAACATTGCTTACCACTACGGTCCCTCGAACTATTATGACCTTTCTTTAGAGTTGCTTGATAAAGTTAAAGCAGTGAGCAATACAATCCGTTTGAAGGTTGTATTAGATTAATAGAAAAGTAAGTTGAGCCAGTCACGTAGTCTGTAAAACTGAATCGCTAAAGAAACGTAACGTGTTGAATCGAAAACGTTCTAGCAGCTAGGTAATGCAATGTTTTATCCTAAACGTTATTCTACGTCAGGTAGGTATCTAAAATCAATTACGAATACCTTAGGCACTGCTATATTATTGCTTTTAAAATACGTTTAGGGTGAAGCCAAACGAGCGCAATTTGTGAGTTGTGAGTCGCAGAATTTCGGCTGGCAGAAATTCTGCTGCATTCAGTTTTATACAAAAGTCCTGTTCGATTCACACGAGCTCATATTCTGATAGACCTATAGAGCGTAATTTTTTGAGTCATGATTTGTATGAAAAACGCGACCGAAATTCTGCGACTCACAACTCACAAATTACGCTCGTTTGGCTTCACCCATACAGGAAAATACTATATTATGCTAGATAAACAATATCTAAAGAAATGTTTTGTTACGTAATCGACACAGAATGATGACATACAAGTTAAAAGTTTGAATCAAGCTTACATTTTGTAATTTTTTCTAATACAGAATTTCAGTTAAGAAAACTTTTTGTTTTCCAAAATCTTAAGCAGTAAGTAGAGTATAATGAATGCTTATGAATCTAATATAGCAAATAAGACGTACTTATAATATGTCTAATGTATGTGTATTAGTTTAAACGTAATACTTCACCTAGTCTAAAGGTTTTTCAGTACTATATTTTGTAAAGTCGTATTTGCGTGTTATCCGAATGCCTCGCACGCGTCGCCCAAATCCCCCTAAATGGATAGGACGTGTCCCCAAATCCTTACTTGATTATTATTTATTATCAGCACAATTAATCAACAGACGAATCCGGAGCTCTATTATTGGAAGTGAAAATAATTCGGCCTTTTTAATTCAATTGCAAGTCCATCAGGTTAAATAAAGTAAAGATCATTTTCTTGAATTTAAACCTTATTTTGCTTAAAGTAGAAGTTATAGTTGATAAGAATAGAACCATGATTTGGTTCATTTGGCAAGTTCATTTTGAGACTTATAAATATAGTACATTCATTCACCATGGACTTTAGCTATGAGCGATACTTGTGATATTAGTCTACCTGGTAAAAATAATTCCAAACGATGAAATCCAAATGATTTCTATAATAATAAACAGTGTAGTACAAATTCATGACTTACTTGGCGAAGGAGACGACGATGTCGGCGTCATCGGAGTTGATCTCTGTGAAGGTTAGCCGTGAGGCCTGCTGCCACACATCGAGCGCGCGCGCCAGCACCTCTCGCGTGCGGTGCGGGTCCAGCTGCGACGGCCGCCGGCTCAGCGACAGGCTGTTGGCAAAAACACCGTGTTATTTTAGATTAAAAAAAGGCTATTAAAGGGCCTATTCACGGCAGTCCGCCGAGCCGTCCGCCGGCTAATGCAGGATAGTGAATGGGCCTTTTTAGAAACACCACTTTTTTTTGACGTGACAACGTCTTAAATTAGGTTGCGGCTGGGAGTCACTTATGAAAAAGTGTAACGCTCGGTAACGTTACGATGAGTCACCGAACGAGAGAGAGGCCCGCCGAATGCCTTGCGTCTCTCTCCCACACGTTGTCACGTAAAATCTTCGCCCGTAAAACCGACTTTACAGGCAACCATTTTTTTTTTTGCTGAAGGCAGGTCAAGTTATCCTGATGTCACTGCGACCTTTGAGGATCTATTGCGACTCCTTCGTATTAGAGTACCGTCCCCAACCCAATGCTGCTCATAAATTGAACGATGTCGTTGGGGTTGGTGCCACGAATTTCCTCGGTGGATGAGTATTAGTAGCCACCAAGGTGTCTGTTCCTGCTCTGTAGTAGAGCAGGGTAGTCAAAGAGAAGGTGTATAGGTGTTCCATCCTCCTCGCAGAATCTGCAAGTCGTTAAGCTAGAAACACCATACCATCAAATTTAAAAATCGAACGTTCTAGATGTTCGGTTTTTGAATTTTGTTTGTAATCTCTTTGGTTTTGAATATTTTAGATCTTACTGCTACACGCAAGTTTCTCAATCAAGCACAAAGAGCATTCAGTTTATACACACGTAAATAAAGATCATCATTAGAATTGAAACGATAAAGTCCGACAAAGGTTGCGTCGGTCGCGTAACGGAATAATCGCATTGTGCAGGCCGAGCGTTGTTTAACGCACGGTGCGTTTATTACGTGGGATTTATGCGTTGTCACAGACACACTGATCTCATTAAGTTCGGAACAGTTTTAATTAGCGTCGCGCTCGTGTTCACTTCACTAATCTACAATTTATGGCGTCACGGGATTTCTGTTAGCTAATGGACGTTTTACCTGTAACTTCCATTTCGATTCCGTGCTCTTTTGATTCCTAATTTCGCTGTCGTATAATTTATCGAATGTAACTTGATTTAAACAGCATCGAAACTAAATATAATATTATGTAGATATATAATATATTATGTTCGGTGGAAATTGCAGAATCAATGTGTTAGAAGTTACGTAGATAATAAGTCGAGTCAGCGACGTCAGCAATTTGTTGAAAATTTCAATCCCTTAGTAATGTAGAGACTAGAGCCGTAAGTTGTTTCGGTTCATTAGCGGTTTTCATGCAAAAAGATAATCGCACATGAGCCAGTAATTAAAACTAAGGTCGGTTTTGCCGGCGCTCCTATAATTATTTCGTATAACATTATTAGGGACCTCCGGGGAAATATAAATAGACAATGTGCAGCACAATTTTCATTTCATCGCGTGCTTTGATAAATCGTGCGGCGAAATATTAAATGAAGTCTTTTAATGGACCGATACTGGCCGGAGACCGCTCGAAATTTATTATGGGCAAATTAACATGGCCCCCGACAGCCGGACCCCGCGGCCCACGGCCCACCGCCGCGGACCCCGTGACGGCCCACTAAATTATACTGAATGAATTTCGTCGCCACAATTCGTGTGGACCGCTCGAATCATGTGTAGTTTTTGTACAATTACTAGCAAACAAAATTTAGGCCTATTTGTTTCGGAACACAAACAGAGCTGCGGTTAGAGCCCTGAGTCTTGCAAGTAAATTACATTCAAGAGTAAACGTCTGTGAAAGTTTTAATACTAATAATTAACAGCCATAATATTATGATAATAATTATGTCCGGTATATATAAACATATTTTCCATATTATATTGGTATAATAGTATGTAAAATATCGAATTTTATTTGCAATATTGGTATGCAAGATTTTGGTTCGTTTGAATCTGCCAACAGTAGGTATACATAGTTACGACGTCACGTAAAAACAATCAGTTAATTAAAAATAGTAAATATGCAAAGCAGAGAGCGATAAACTATAAAGAGATCCGCGTTATCCACCCCTATTTACATTTCGTTTCATTTCACGGACATTTTCCATTGTTAACAAAACGTCATAGCGCGCTTCCAACGCGCAACGGCTCGTTTAAAGGACCTATTGCCGATAAGGATGCTCGGTATTAAAATCAATCACTAAGGGCCTGTTTCACCACTTCCTGATAAAGTGCCGAATAGGCTATTCACAACTTTTTTGACAGATTCTCCATACTTGATATGTCAAGTTAATTGGTGGATAGCCTATTCGTCACTTATCAGGAAGTGGTGAAACAGGCCCTAAACAAAAATAAGCCCATTACCCATACGAACTTATGTCAACTTAATTGACGAAAATGTTTAGGTACTACTTTGTTTAAACTGGATTTATATGCAGCGGCGCAAACGCGCGGTTTGGCGGCTACACCACACAAGCGTTAGATAGTATGTATTGTATAAAATTTACAAAATGACAGACATACTATTGTCTGTGATCTCGCAGTGTAGCGGCCAAACTACTCGTTATGGACGCTTTAATCCAGCCTTGTAGCATTATATGTGTATTTGTATTATGCAATAATGATTGTGATAAAAAGGTATTTGTAATATGCAATAATTATTGTTGAAGTAGCACCACTCGCATAATGAAGCGAGTTTGTAATATCCAACACGTGATTCAGTTAAAGTTTGGCGGCGTTCCGGAGCAGGCGGGCACGTTGGGGCTATCCGAAGTTGGGGCAAACAGAAGCCTGTAGCGAGCTGATTGTGTTCACGTGACGAGCGCCACGTGAGCACGTGACCGACCATTGTCGGGGTTGCCAGGCGATGAAATTTTCCCTTTCTCACCCGCGCCTCTAGAAACCTTTTCAAGATTGCGCCCTTTAATAATTTAATTTGTTAACGAGAAAACTTTTTGTGCGAATAAAATTTTAATTGGGGAATATGTTTACGAGTCGAGCACGAACTTCGCGAATCGGGCGAGGAAGACTGTAAATGTCAATTTTTAGGAAAGCAAAAGAATAAACCAGAAAAAACTATGCGCTTGACACAGACCACAGGAGTTTGAACTGAAGTCAATATCAATCTAGGCTCGTCATCGGTAAGTGTACACTCAGTAGGCACAACGCCGATGAGCGTACTAAATGTTTTATTATAATTGAGAGAATCGGATGATGCGGACTATAAACCCTGCGATATCGTGCAGAGGGGCGCCCCGGGGCGCCGGCGTCTTCGTAATGGACATAATCTCGTTACGATGTCATAACAAACAGATTTGTAAGCATTTACTTTATGGTCTGTGTCCGACGAGCTAAAATTTAATTCTCCGAAATAATCCGTCAGCGAACCATTAAAATTATTCGGCCGTGCGCGTCGCCTTACAGTTTATGGGGTTACGGGTGCCGGAGATGTCGCAACTCGAAACGTACAATTATCCGGTATCGATTCGGACGCCGCACTCGAACATACGAGGAAAATTTTTCCAATTTCACTCCTCCGCTTGCGGAATTAACATAAAAATAATAAAATGTCAGTAGACAGGTCCCCCGTGTCATCTTGACGCGGACCGCCTGTCGACACGATTATCTACCCCGCTGATGTGTTATGGACTCCCGATCCCACTCGATAATAATGATTTTTGCCCGTTGTTTTCAAATTTTTTACCACAATTTCACCTCTAGACAAATATTTATAACTCAATTATTATTCCACCTTTAAATAGGGAAAAAATTGTACAGCAGAATTTCGTTTCGAACAAATTAACAGACGAGTGATGACTACATTAATCCTTTAATCGTGGATCTTGGAAATCTATTGTTATTCTCTCGTTGTCGCGATCACCGGTGCTCTAATGGGGCTTGTTAGGTTAAATTGACAAGTCCTTCAGTCAAAGGTCGGATAGTGTTATGCGAGCTGCATGCAATCATATTCCCCATTGAAATTCCTTCCTCCACGGCGAGCGGCGAGCGGCGCGACGGGATCGCCTCGCACCGTATATTGTAGATAAGCGACGTGGCAATAGGCATTCGTGTTCACTGGGGATTCTATAACAGACTCTATTCTTCCGCACAGAAAAGGATTTAAGGCATTCAATGTAAAGGAATAAAATCTAAATGCTATGATTTCAATTAGAGATATTTTTATAACGCTTCGGCGTCTTTGTGAACTCTATTTTTAGGGATGCTTTGGAAAGGAAAATGTCCTAATGGTGAAAATTCAATTGTCGGACGAGACACGATATTACCTACGTTAGCTACTCGGTTCCTTAATCGAAAGACGAGACCTGGAAAAAGAATTGTAATGGACGTTAATCCCAAATCTATTTCGTCGCCGTTAGCAGAAAATAGTCTTAAAGATCTTCACATTACATTAGATCACACATAAAGAGCGCTCTTTCCGTGTAGCTTTCCGTACCAATACGTCAAGTATAATATTAAAACGATTTACTCGTATGTAAATAAAACTAAAAATACCGTGGATTCGATATCGGTGTTGCCAGAAGTAATAAATAGTTGCGTAATGCGGTCATCGCGATGTTAAAGTGGGTGTGTGGCGGGCACCGGGCAGCCTAAATCGGCCTATCGTTATGCTTTGTTAATAGCTCCTTTGAATGCCGATAGCCGGCAGCCGGCCGCAGTGAAACCGACTCCTTGGGGGATTTGGGCGGATTTCCGAAGCATCGGCTTGAATACCTAGCCGGTAGCGTCGGCCACATACCAAATGTATTTAAATCAAAACGGGTCATATAACAGTAAGTCGTACACAGTAATTAAATCGCACGTATAAACAGCATAGAGTAAGTTAAAAAACTAACGAAAGTATACATACTTTCGCCTGAATATACTGACCGAATGACTACCACTTAGTTACAGGTTCCCCTAAATTGTACACAATATCAAAGCTAAGGTGAGCACGTGACAACAGTAGGTACCAAATTGATAAATATGTAGCCTTTAAAAAAGCTATTTAAAACTGAACATTATTTACTACACAACACTAAGATATAGACAGACTTGCCGCTCGTGGTATCAGACAGGCTGTTCCAAATTTGAACGTCTCATTTAAAATTGCATCGCAACGTCTTGCGAAGTTGCAATGTGCATTGACCCTAACCGGCAGCCGGGGGCAGGCTAAAGTGGAGTAACGCGGTTATGATGATGGCGTATTACCGGCATGCCGCTCGCCTCATTACCACACTAATTGAAATTATTTTCAATGGTGATGACTGATGAGTGATGACAATTAGGACTTAGGGCTCAATAAAGCTGCACAGGTATAAGCTGCATCAAGTATTCTTTATTATAGAATTTTAGGTGACTATCAATATAATATTGCAAATTCTAATTATTTTCAATGACAGTTATGGGACTCAACATCAGACTGTATATTTTGTGATGTTCTGATATTATGTATACGGAAAATACGTACTTAATAACGAGATAAATAGTATACAGTAGTTTTTGTTAATCGTAGGTATATACAGCGTCTAAAAAATCTAAGAGATTTCTGCACGGCCATTATTTGTTCAAAGCTTTATATTGTTTATAAGAATGTAAATCTTGCAAATATATTTATAATAAGATCTTCGAATTTTTCCATGGCAATAATCAACATGTTTTTGGATTCTTCTAATATACATCAACACACACAAGACTTCGAGATTATGTGCATCAAGCTTACGCTGCAATCCATCCCGCAAGTTCGTTACAAGTTTCATTTGACACCATATCTTATTGAAAATGGTAAAACCTCTTATAGATGATACCGCGAAGTATCGTTAGTAGTTAAGGACGGCAAGTTTAATACGAGTTAGCTAAACCGAGAGAGATATAATTGGAAACTTGAAACGGTGAGACGGCGGGTGCGCCGGTAATTCTATCTGTGTAATTTACTAGTGCAGATGTGAAAAGTTGATTAACTTTTATATTTGCCGTACTAATGTAATATGTCTGCGACTTATGCTTTACTGTGTTAAATTTTTTATGGTTTCAGAAGAAATTGTAAAAATTTTAACAAAGAAACATAATTTTCCTAAACTTTAGTTATTTTTTCGTTTGAAGTTTATTATTTAATATCTATTGTTTAAATAAATATTTAAATAAATACATTTTTGGGTCGCAAATCAAGATGGAATTCCCCTTGATTTTCAAATTTTGTTTCCCTAAAATACTAGAACTAGGTGGACAGATTTGGCAGATTTTTTAAATAAGAACCATAACATAACAAAGAAAGATCAATTAATAACTATTATAATAAACACACAACAGGGGAAACAGCATGTAGATAATCAGGCATCAATTTGTAATAGTCATTTACAACCTGATTTGAAGCCGATAACCTCAGTGTTACAGTAAAGTTTCATATTATTCTTAGCCTTCCTGGGAACTGAAAGCATCGGTGTTGAATTTTTAAAGTAGCAATTGGAGTTTTGAAGGCGGACGTAACTGTGTTACTGTAATTGGTGCTAAAATGTTAGCGACATTAAAAGTGTTTTTAGGATTCTGTTCTTATTTTTTTTTGAGGATATTTAAAATCAAATTATGTTACACCATCTATACATTTGTTTAGAGTGATGTATAATAAAAGTAATCCTCCAACCTTACTAAAATTAAGGGCGCGTAGGTAGGTAGCGAGGCTACTATTCTATGCGGTGCTATTAATAAAAAAAATAAGGTTCAAAGGACCAAGGAGGTATCAATAGTTAAGTAGGTAATAATATTTAACAGTGGTGCAAATGGTGGGACTGTATATTACTGACTTTCTTCTATACTAATATTTTAAGCTAAAGCTTCTTTATTCGTACGCGCTAATCTCAGGAACTACTGGACCAATTTTTATGCAATTTGGCACAGATGCATTATAGAAAATGTACCGTTCCCCGGAATCTCGAGGACGTCTCACGGAACATCTTATTGACATAATATTATGGTCGTTGTTAAGCGTATGTGTATAACCCATAAACGATATACGTAACGTATAGAACAAGACTGCATTCATAACTGAATACCTGATATTTTAGGGTTAACACACAATCGTTCGTCCATATAAAGTAGTTTGCATGTCTCACGGCTTAGACCATAGCGTGATGCGACAGTCGATTGAGGAAGCGGCGATATTGGCGGCAAGTGTGTGGTGTATATCCGCCAAACGGAATTGTATCCTGCCGCACACCGCCGGGCGCCGACAATTATATACCTCATTGTGTTCTGTGTTTGTCTGTCTATGTACTATCTGAGAAAGAGATTCATAGGCAGTTGACAGACCAACGTCATTTGGTCGGATCATGTCAATAATTTAATGTTGATTGTGATCAGTCGGCTGGGTTTAACGCGACCAAACTACGCAGGTCCGCCAATATAATAACCATTGAGGTCCGCCATTAGCCATATGACTATGAATCAACTTCTGTGATAGTACGTACTTAGACATATTATTATGCTACTATAATAGAAATAATATGAATCTTTTTACAGAACCTATAAAGCTTCGTAATATGTAATTATATTACATGCTTCGAAAAAATATATTAACTATTTTTAAACCTGCATTAGATAATTTCAACACCGCAGTTAAATGTCAAAAATATATTATGGGATTTGGAATAGCGCATCGTGTGACATGGCGACTGCAATGCCATCATTGCTATCAATTTGACTATGTATCCTCTTCATAAAAGTGTAGACAAAAGAGAGGCAAGTTTCACATCAACCAAAAACCAGACTAAGCAATCTCATATAATAATATGGATCATAATATAATAGTTAAACACAGTTATAATCTCATCTGGCGTGCAGCGATCCGACGCCACGCTACGCCACGCCACGCTACGTCACGCCGCGTATAATTTGTTTGACTTGTTAACTTCCGAGCGTGTTGCTCAATTCATCATGTGATTTATTATCTATTGAGCTGAAACAGAACACGTCTACTCGCGTATTATGAACCCGCGTCCCACATGATAGGTACTCGTGTAGTTTTTCATAATTTATGATGATATTCATTATTATAGAAATGTTGGTGTGGTAAAAATGTTATATGGCTTCTCCATGTTACCTTATGTCGAACGCCTAGAGGGCATATTCGTTTTTGATTACTTCATGTCGATAGTGTTATAGACAGCTTCGAGTTTATGATAGCCATAATCAAGATTATCCATGACGGCCAAACGTGAAGTCCTTAAAAATAATGACAGTATTTTTTTTAATGATTTTTTTTTAAATAATGAAATTTTTTTTTAAATAATGAAAGTATTTTTGAAGTGAAAACTTCTTTAGCGGCGTTGAGCACTTTTGTGGGATGGGTAAAAACTGTGAAACTCGCGTCAGATTCTCGTGCTAATCGAAAAACCTTGGAAAAACCGTAAGACGGTTGGAGAGTAGTGTTTTGTGTCGAACTCAAACTCGAACTCGAATTGATTGTAAGGGTTTCGATTAATTAAAAAAAAAACGATTTTTTAGTAATCGATTTTCATAAAAAATGTGTTAAAAAATGCACAACGTTAATAATCAATTATTCACTTCTGCCGGCACTCCCGGAGTGCAACCCGTCTTATTTTTTAATATTCTTTCGATGTATTGTACAATATACAAAGTCATCAAATTTAACCTATTCAACTACCTACTACACCAAATTTCCTTTGCATGTTCACATTATACAAACTAGAATAATTTAACTTAGCCGCTCAAGCCAGTAAGAAATATGCAGCGTATAACGCTTCAGACTTTCTTTAAATACACATTTATTACAAAATTTCGGTGGATGTTGAAAAGTCTAAAATATGTTTGCACGTAATATTACGGTGCTTTTCGTTTGAAGTGGCGGCGCGGAGGTCGAGGGGGGGGGGGGTTTGAAGCGGGGAGGGGGGCGACACGCGGATTATTCAAGCTTCTTTCAGACGACGTAATAAAATTCAGCTTAGGAGTACTAGTTCTCACTTTCGTTTATGAAGTGGAAAATTTTATGAATCGATTTGCGATCCGCCTGGTGTGATTGTTTGCTTTCCCGATGTCGAAAGTTCGGTCTTCAACCCGTGAGTTTTATTGCATTTTGATAAAGTTTGACTTAGTCGTCGCAATCAAATGTCGATTTCTTGTGTACTTTAAAATCGAACTCTAAGTTAATGGTCTGTCTTCAGGTTGGGTTTTAATTGATAAAATCATGATTTGCGTCATGGGCAATCATAGACGAATAATTTGTCCCTCTACACATTTGTAATCGCTTGCATTGGTTCACCATGCGCCATATAGGCTATATTATGCAGTTACATATCGAACTTTAAATATATTTAAGTCTTGAATTCAACAATTAAAATAGTTTACTTCAGTTAAAGTTTCTCAGCGTCTGCGTTACAGTGACAGTCAGACAGTCAGACAGTCACCAACACAAACGAGAACTCATTGTAAATGTATCAAGAGTTGGAGCTGCAGTCGGAAAACAATCCCAACTGCGTTAATCACTTATTTACGTCCACTCCGCCGGGCCAAAAGCGCCCTTTACACGTGATCTGTGCGGTTCGGACTGCGCTTCAAACTGTATTGATTACGACTTTTGATTAGGCTGCTGGCTGCTGGGTGGTCTACGCGTTAGGAAAATGTGTGGAAAGTGTGAATCGACAATCGAAGTATCTGCCCCACACGTGTACATTTTAAGAGGGAGTGCTATTCCAAAATTTCACGCTACGAATGTTTCGACTGCGTACTACTATGTTAACTATGCTAATTTAGTATGTATATAGACTTCTACAAAGTTTACATAAATTATAAATATATAGATTATAGACTTCTACTGACATGAGAAAACAGTTTTATTTATATGCTAGCATTCATATCCAAGCACGTACTAAAACTGTTTTTTATCAACATACATCGGACTGTCAGCCCCGCGGCCGTTCTGCAGTCCGACCTTTACGCGTGGTAGGCCGTCTAATGAACGCGGGGAATTTCAACTAATGATCCGCGAGAATTTGAAGGGTTAAGTCGATCTCGCTATCGTTAACGGGATAATTGGATCACTTTTAGAGAAATTATGCGCGAATTGAACATTATAATATAACTGCAATGGATATAGCTTAGCATTTATCATAATATATTACGCCATCCCCTCAGGGATACAAATATTATGTTTACGATGCAATAACAATTCGTTATAGAATATAAATTACCGTGTAACGAGACCATGCATCCTAAATTGTATTGAAATATTTAAACTGCTTCCCCAATAAAAGTTTCAATACTTGAAATATTCACTGAGACGGAATATGATCATCGTAGATTATTTGCAAGACTTTAAAGGAACACGATAGAGGAGCATAAAAATATAGCATCACTCTAGCATAAATAGGGTATTCACATTTCTAGTACCGACTATAAAACTTTATACTGAAAACAATGTACAATTTATTATTTCTATTTCAACTATTACGTATAGTAACGTCTTTATTTTTTATATTTTTTTTATTAAAACTAATATAACCTAAATGACCTAATATTCCAAAACATTATGTTAGAATTTAGATAGAAACATCCATATAAGTCTCACAAAACAGTGCTATACAGTAGGTAGTAGGCAAATAGCGGGCAGCCGTATATCTGTCTCGTAGACAATGCTACGTCATAAGTCGTAGCGCGTAGAGGCCTCGTAGGCTCTACGCTACGGGGAGCTACGACGCACTCGTAGAGGGATAAAATGTTGAATTGCTAACTTATACCTAAGTACATGAGTTTCTATAGTCTATACGGGTTTAGAAGACAGTCTAAAGCAGCGCTTCTCAAAATTTTTTGGCTGAACCCTTTTAAAAAGTGACATTTGGACGGATCTAAAAAATAATGTTTTGTCTTTTAATGAATTGTGTTAATGCTGGTATCTGATGACATTTCTAAAAACAATAATTTATGTATCGCTATACTAGCGGAGCCCCAACAAGGCCTTCGCGGAGATAGTAAAACATTTGGCCGATGAATTAATATAAGCTGTGTTCACAATAACGAATTACAATAAGCTATGTACCCATTATTGATATTGCTGTCTTAACGTGAACATTATCAAGAGTATTGTTGAATTTTACATTCGCGTGTTAAAAACTTACAAATAAAAATAAATAAGACTTTTGAACTCGAATAAAACTAATATGTTTATAAGAGAATTCAAATGGCATTTTATAGGAGTCAGTGAACTGGCAATCCTGTTTTTATAATTTTGCAGTCTTTTCCGAGCTAGTGTTACGTGAAGGAGTATTATCTCAAGTGGAGTGGTGGGGAGACCTGGAGGGGGCGCTCCTGGCCCTTTGTTCGGGGCCTCTCCACCGACCCTCGCTGTACTCTGTATTAGGAAGTTTAAGCGTAAAGCGCACGATAACTTACAAAGTAGGTATCTTTATAAAGAAAGGATGGATTCTGTGTTAAAAATTCGTAGCAAGGAGGTCTTGTTATGCAGAACATCAAAGCTACAAGAATAATTTTACGAATAATCAGTATGCTGTTCTTCTTATTTTTAAACGACTTTTCCAACGTTTTCGACTAAGACAGGCATATAAAATTTCTAAATAGTTGTTTAGATACTTAACTACTAAAAGGGACAGAATATGCTCAGTATTTGTAACAGTTCATGCAGTAGACACTAACAGTTCTGCATCAATTCCGCGATAAAATATGAAACATAACGCCAACAAATCCAATTTATATTTTGGCATGTATTCATGTACTGTTAGACGGAACACATGTTACCCGCGAAGTTAAATGAAAACACGACTTCTCGCACGAGAACGCCGCATTTCGTAATTATAGCTCCAGTTTCTAAGTGAGATGAAATCATTAGTAAATCACTAGTTTTTGTCGCGACGTGAATTTTTAACGGAGCTTCGAGATATTGCTGGTTGTAACTTGTAAGTTGTAGTTCAGGGTAATAATTTCATGAGGTCGGGCGGGTTCGGGCGAGGTCAGCGTCGAGAGGTTCAAAGCACGCCGAGGTTGAGGCACTGCCGACGACGCTCTTTTGTTATGTAACATTTTATGTTCTCGCGCTGCGTATCTTTCGCTTTGATTTACTTATTATTCAGACTTTTTAAAAACTTCACGAGCTATAAAGCTTTGAATTTCGCGTTTTAACGTCCTTTGTGTGTAATGTTTTACTTACCGCCCAAAAAGAATACTGCGATTTCACTTCGATTTGTGGAATTTTGGAGTGTGGTTGTATTTTTAGGCGAACTGTTAGTTGGACCTCCTGGCGGCGTTCGAGGTGCAGTCTACACCGCGAATATATTTCGCTGGAGGTGCGCGTTATTTAAATTAAGTCCGCCGCTACAAAGAGCCTCATTTGGGTCCGCAGAAGTGTAGATCATATTTTTTCTTGTGTTCGAAATTCGAAATGAAATGGCGCAGTATTCTTTTTTGTCTCGAGCCGAGTGGCGCAGCACAAAGCCGGAGTATCACTCACCTGGAAAAGAAAGAAAGAAAATGTTAATTAAGAGCCGCCGAACAAAATTGATATCGACGGGATGGAGTTTCTTTATTGTAAAAGATGATCGGTTTGTTTTTTGAAGTATCCGAGATCAATTTCGCGCAATTGTATTTTTCATTAAGGGATCTTAATAAGCTTCGAGACTTATCAATTTCTACAGTTGAAATAAAAATGTAACGGGTCGCAATCTTTTACAGTTGCACTATTAGTAATTAACTCAGCAGTAAGCTGCTTAAGTTCTTTAGATACGAAGTAACAATATTAATTAATATTAATTGTATTATTTATCATTTTAGTTTCTACAGAACGAGAATTTGCTGCAACTGCACCAACCAAACGCAAATATCAAACTATTTCCTGTGTGTTAATAAACCACATGAACGTGGTCACTGCGCGTTCGGGTGTACACTATACACGCCAAATAATCGACACCTTATTACATCGGCCGGGCTGTCGACAGTGAGTTACGCGCTGGTAAACCGAGTCGTCAATGTACAGCATATTTAGGAACGCGGGCGGCGAGCCGCGAACTAGCATTTGGCAGCGGCGGCGGCGGCCGGCAATGTAAACTAAACAACTCGTAAAAGTGTAAAAGTCGTAACGATAGCGGCTAATATGGCGGCTGGAGCACCGCCAGCGCTCATTATCAGATGGGACTAACCCTTTCGTTTTACGATTGGCCTCTAATTACAACGGTGCTCAAGGCGCAGCGTTTTTTCATCACTTTGTGCCAAATATGCATTTATTTTTTGTTGGATTGGTATTGTCAATTTGTTTTGTATGACAATTTATAAAAATTAAAGATTTTTTATTCAGCAACAGATATTGTGCACATTAGACTCAGTAAGTACTTTTTATATTTATTTAGTGCTTATGTATAGTTTGTCATCTCTTCTGCATGTGTAGAATGCTACAATTTCCTTTAAACCTAAATTCTACTATAGCTTAAGGCACTAATAACACCAAAAAAAGAAAAAAAGCCGTGCTTTACAGCGCCGATAACGCGCCGCGCCTTACGACGTGTTGCCAATTTATGCGCGCGATAAGCAGTTTGTTCTGCCGCCAGCGAGCGACGTCGCTATTCCTCATTCATATACTCACTTATAGCCAATAAAACCAACGTATTTCATATTTGCTAGACGATATTATCCTGTAAATACTGAATTACGCTCTCAATATTAAAGTATTCGTAATTCATGCGAGACAAAATATTTGTATGAAGCCTAATCATGTAGGCATTTACGTAAAATTGACTGAGGAAAAAAATATTCTCGTTTTTAATATTAAACTTGATGTACCTAATTTATCTTAAGAAACATAAAACTACTCTCTATTACTTTGTAATTAATTCCATCGTTTTACCCTAAATAATAATATAATCGCTCATGAATATAAACATGAATTTTCTATAATTCAATAGCCCTTAACCCTATAGACATCGCTCCATATACTCGAACGAGTCAATCTCGGATGAACCGAGGTATTCGGGGCTATCGGAGTATTATTGTAACATATTCAAGATGCTGGTTGGCGCTCAGTCGGGCGGCGGAATAGCCGGCATTACGGGGAATCGCTCGGGTATTAGTATGCAACTGACGAACGCCCCCGGAATGAGCGCGGCGTCACGTCTGTTGCCACGTCAAAATGCATTGATATGGATATCGCCGTAAGCCCAACTTGAGATATGCCGGTAAGCTGCCAATTACTCACATATCGATACGGCTTACTCGCACCTAATATGTTCCTACGCACTGTGGAAGTGACACAAATGACGTCATAAGTGTTACATAAGTTAATGGGAATACAAATGTAGTCATTTAATCCTTCGATCGCTGATTATTGGAAATCTATTGTTATTCTATTGTTGTCGCGGTCGCCGTGTCCTTATGAGGGTTGATAGGTTAAGACCCACTTGCACTAATCTCGATGAAAATTAAGCCTGATACAACAATTTATCTCATATGCTAATCGTGCTTACGAAAGACAAAATATGATATTTTATCCTGAATATTAACATAAGCTAAGTCGTGGAAGTGGACCTAAGTATTGCAATAATGTATCTTTACTTCATAATTTAAATTATCTATCGCCAATAAGGTGTCAATTTTAAAGCCCGTAATATTTAGGGAAGAAAATGTAATTGGAATTGTAAAATTATGCGTCAGTTGTAGGGCGCGGGGCGGCGCGGCGCTAGCGTCGCCCCCCGAGATCCGTCAACTCAATCTTGCCCCATTACGCGCGACAAATTGGAAAAATATTCAATTACACCATGCTTAATATCGGATTATATCATGGTAAATTACAATCTCGCCGGGACACTAGTCACTTGGATCGCAAAAGTGATTACGGCGCAAATACACTCAAAGTAACTACTCGACCGGATATTTTGTTGGTTACATTTAACGATGTCAAACATTAAGATTTTATAGTTAAAGCAGTGTACAACACAGTTGCGGCTATCAGACACTACACTACTTTTAAAACAAGGGGATAGCAAAAATTGCCAAAAAACGTCATACCAACAACTATAGAACTAATAAAACGAGATTGATTCGAGTCGATACAAGTCGAATCAGTTTTATTGTTATTCGGTGCTCGAAATTATCAGCATCGTAACGCGTTTTCTATGTACCACCATAAACATTTATTAGATTGGTTGGTCCCGGAACGACAATCGAGGCGAGTCTTCAATACATCCGATTTACACCGACGTGCCACGTTTTGTGCTCCATAAACGGATACTATCCAGAACCCCAATTCTACAGTTTAATGAATCAATAATGCGGATCCGTTCGATCCGTCAGTTTCGTTCGATCTAGTTTGTTTTTTATTAATTATAAAAACAGTTGAACAATATACAAATGTCAAACGTAAGAGTACTATGAGAGAAGTTGAATATAGGCAGATGGTGGAACTACGTAATTAGGTCGCGTTATTTCCATCGATTCGACAGATCACGACTTACATTGACATAATCCGACCAAATAACGTAGGTCCGTCTGCCCATGAATCAATTTCTTCGATGGTACAACAGAAAACAAACTTCAAACGACGGGATTGGTTTTACATACCATTAGAATACCATCTTTTTCTATCTACTGAGTTGTTACCTTATGTTTGTTTTAACTTTTAATATGGTTATGTTATGTTTGTTAACCGGATCGAACAAAGAACGATGACGCACTAATGTTGCAGTAGTAAGTAGAATCGGGGTACTGATTTCCAGCGACGAGCCACGTTTTGTGCTCCATAAACGGATACTATCCAGTACCCGGTGCTCGCTATTTGAGAAATGTTGAGAATACCAGACCGAGTACGTAAAGTTAAGACTTTGTTGTAGCTCAGGCACAAACAATTTGTAAAAAAGTATTCCTTAATCTATCATAACTGGTTAATTTGTCGAATTGACTTTGCAATTTAAAATAATGTTACAAATAATTATTCCATAAATTTTTTCTCACTATTGAAAATATATATTCGATGCTCGTATAATGTATAACGTATGAACTTAACCTGTACTTTAATATTTAAAACTTTTGACCATTACATAAATCAACGCGGCGTTATCTTCGCGTGAAAATCTCGGGAATATTAGTCAAAGATTTTCAATAAAAAGTCGGACGTACGTGGTTCGGGATATATGGTGATTGCAGTTTTAACACTTGCAGAGATATTTCCGACAGTGTGGTATTTCCGAGGGGGGGTATTTCCGAAGTGGGGGTTTTCTCGCGCACATTTTAAAGATATGAAAGATGTTCGGGCCGAATAGTTTAAAATTTTATTCTTATTTTTGGAACTGGCTGCTGTTTGTATACTTTGTGAATACTGGATATAATATAATCTTAAGTACTTTTAGAAGTACAGGTTAATGTAATAATCCTGGCACATAATAGGTATGATAAATCGAAAATAGGTACAGGATCAAGGATGTTGTGCTTGGATGACGTTGTCATGCGGTTATTGCGTGACGCGTCCATGAAAAGTTGCAACAACAGGTTGCAACTTAACATGAGATTAGCTTTTTATGTCTGTGGAAGAATTATTATCATAATTTAATCACATACAGTAGTAGGAGTCGACACAAATATAATAAAAAACTAGCTGTCCCGGCAAACGTTTCTTTGCCATATTATATAAAGTATATCGCCAGTATTATTTTATTGAATAATGACTAAATAATAGTATGTCACCATGGCAACGTCCATCGCTATCCCGTGACCTGCGTCGCATAAACAATGGTCGCTCTTTATAGACAAATAATTTGCAATAAAATAAAATTGCGACTATAACTAAAGATCGAAGCTATCCTATCTCTCAAGTTGGAAAAAAGCACACATTTAAAAAAAACATTAAAATCGGTTAAGTAGTTTAGGAATCCATCGCGGACAAACATCGTGAATGGAGATTTATATATATTAGATAATTTCAGCTTTTACAGCTTGAAAGAAATATGGCAATTATTATCATTAGTATTGATGTATTAAGTATTAGAATGTAATAGTATTCTGACACAAGATGCACTTCCCCCCAGACGACACCCGGTGAAATAGAAAACGCCGCCGATTAATTGCCAATTACGAGAGCCGGCGAGTAATTCTGTGCCCACTTGCCCCACCCGAGTTTAGTTTTTCAATAAATTACGTATATATGTAAAGGATAAGAAGGATATCAAGTAGATATCAAAACAATTGAGCGTCGAGATAAAAAAAAGGCCTTTATTTTTTTTTCAGTTCTTACAAAAATAGTTGTAGGCAAACATTTGTGAATGTATATTTGTGTCATTACTTTATTTTACTTTTAACTTATTTACGAGAAAACTACAAAACGATTTTTGAAATGATTCCTGCGGCATTACCTTTCGACCGTAATTTAAACACAAAAGCGGGGACGAAAGTGATTTTTCTAAAGCACTTTTCGATTTAGCAACAAATGGAGTCTGGAGATTTATCCTGCGGACTTCACTTCGGCGGATTGCGCGACACCTCTCAAACAAATTGTCTTGAGACCGAGCCACGTAAACAACACTATATGCAGATCCAAACCAAACACCTTCTGCTCACGAGTGCTCACCGAAATTGTTCCACCGAAGTGAATATTTTGCACCCTTTCTGTTTAATCTGCAAAGTAAGCTCGAATTGCGTTTGCGGTTTTATCGCATTCGTTGGAAAAACAACTCATGTACTCGTAATCCAATATTGCCCTATCCTAAGATATCTAAACGTTGGGAGTATTGAGTGAATGTTACATATGTGCTAGGCGTGTTTTTTCGTGAATCAAACTCATAGTTGGAAATAAAATAAAGTAGTGGTCATCCGCTTATCTGTAATCAAGAGAATAAATTCCATTTTGCGTATTTAATAAATAGTTTGCTATTTTCTTCACCAAAGTCTATGCCTGTGCTATAATTTATGAATGTAAACCTATTAGCTATGGCGCTTGTTTAATGCAAATCGATGCGTGATTCCTCTTCATAATATTAATATTGTTAAGACTACCCAACATCTATTTTAACATCATGCTAAGTAGTTTAAATAAATAAAAAATATCGTAACTAAAACTAGTTAATTAAAAGAATCTTCACGTTATATAAAGTCACGTTTGTTAAGTTTCTGTATAAAAATATTGTACAATTAAGTCTGCAAACTTCAACAATTATTAGTTGGTCAGTATAACGAAACAAGTTGATTAATTACAGGACACAACTTCAATCGTCGAGTGCCGACCGAAACGCACCTCGCTGTACATTTTACGACGTGGTTTTAACTGTATATTCGATACAACATTTCAATTTGTATTTTGACTCTGTATTGAAATCAAAAGTCATCAACATTGAGTAAAACAGTGAATATGTGTTCGATAAAAATAAACAAAAATATACACATGAAATAAATGCACTTTTTCAATTGTACGCGTATTTTTGCTAACAACACATTACTTATAAAGTAGTTAGCGAAAAAACAAAGTCTAAATATAATTCGCTCGAAGGAAAATCTAAAGCGAAATAACAACACAACGTTGCTTTAATCTAGATTTTTACTTAATTGAAAATCTTATGTAGTTTAGCGCAAGAACAAAAAACAGTTAGATGCAGCGCGAAATTGGTTTGGATGCAGACTGGCTGTCACCACTGCCAAATTACTAAAAGCTGCGACCGAACACCGAGCGCTACACTTAAGAACAGCTTCAACTTTTTTACTAATCTGATATTAGTTTTTTAATTAAACTCGTTCTGTTTTACTAGAAACATAAAATATTATTTCTTAACGAATGTATTTTATTTTTGGATCACAAAATATATATTGGTTGTAAAATACACGGCATATTTAAAATACAGATACAAGTTACCATAATATAACATGAACCTTAATCTACATTCACAAATAATATTGCTTAACATTAAATTAACATAACATTAAAGTATCTTAATTACAAATAATATTATGACAAACATTTTCGTTGGCTAAATTATTATAGAAAGTTACTTTGATTGGCGTCAATGACGTGCTACGCCGTAGCACCTCTACGCTAAGCTTCGTAGGCCATCAGTTGGCACACGCTACGAATCTACGATTTGCCAGCTACGCGGACAAAGCCGGGCCATTAGAACGTTAGGCTGCGTTTCCACTGAAGCGGAGCGGATCTTAGCGGTGCCGAATTGACAAATCACCACGCTCGAAATCTTCGCTGTCATTCCGCTGGAATAGCACGATTGGTCAATTCGGACACCGCTAAGCTCCGCTCCGCTTCAGTGGAAACGCAGCCTAAGACGAGCATCTTATATTTATTCAAATTAACCTGTAACTGAGACATGGGGTAGCGGTGGCCGGAAGGCTAATTTATTGTAACTTTGGTTGGATTTTAAAGCTGTTTAAAGTCTTGATTCGGAAACAAAAACATAACTGATATTCTTATATAATAAAGATAGCTCGCGTATGTAAAACAGTATATTCCATACTAATATTATAAATGCGAAATTGTGTCTGTCTGTCTGTTACCCCTTAAAGCCCAAATCACTGAACAGATTTATCTGAGTGGACGGATTTTGGTATGATACTGTGCGTCCGGGGAAATAATAAAGGATAATTTTTAACCCAGAAAAAATGTATGGTTCCGGTAAACGAATTTTGGCGCAACGGAGTTACGGTCGTCATCTGGTAGGAAATATTTTAAACTTTAAATTTTACACAGTACTATCAACTTTAAATGTACTACCTTTAACAACGTCTGAAAATCTAACCAGCCACATGGCGTTGAATACAATTTGTAGACAGATGTAGGAGCAATCGTGAGCAGTCGACCAGGTGTGGCAGATAATGGCGATGGCCAGGCCATTCCACACCATATACCAATAGACATACAGCCGATATTATCATGGCATGTCCTCGCCTACATCTTAGCCAATGGTTACGGTAAGAAAGTATTTATAAGGAACAAAATACAGTCGTTTCTGTAGACACATTTGAAACGTTTTTGTTTCACTAGGACAAGTGTAAGTACACTTACAATATATCTATTTAAGTATACTTACAAATGTAAGTGTGCATACAATTTGTCGATTCTTTGTCTGGTCTGTTATGTTCGTGCAAAAATGATAATAATTATTGTCGTTGACCATACAACAACTAGGTATGATACATAAAATATGGTTTAGTGGTTTATTTAATGGTTAATTATTTTTTAATATAATTAAAATAAAACCTTAAAAAAGTCTTTGTTTAGAAAACTTAGGAAAAATTGTATTATTTCAGTTTTGCGTATAAATTCGGAAACTTCAGTGATTTCTGCCTAACATTATAACTTACACTACCATTAGCTTATAACTACCGAACTATTTCTGTATACCAGTATAGCTTAAACCTCAAAATCATCGCAATTTCACTGCAACGTACTTGTTTATCCAACTTATGATAGAGTCTGTGGAGAATGCTGGGGGAATGTCGTCTGGGATTTTGGGCATGCATACCGAGCATAGCCGGCCAGAATGAGCTGGACAAGACACCGCAGACACCGGAGTGTCCGCACTCAGAGATCTTGATTAACACTAACAGATGTATGACTTGATGTAGAAAGATTGTGGTAGCATTGTTTGTATTAAGTATGAGGTAAATAGGATGTATGTATTAAAAGAAAATTATAATACTTGATACAAGATAACGCCGCAATAAAAAATATCCTATGTCTTTTAATGTAATAACACATCGGGTCATGAATCATGATGAATAAACATAATTGCTATATCGCAAAGCTAGCTTTAGCATGCGCAATCATAGATGAATATGCCTCTACGCGTTTGTAATCGCTCATATCCATCATGGCCCATGCGCCAACGTACAGAGACAACATTTTTCACAAAAGCTGTCAAAAATACATACAAATACTATCATTAAAGCACGATAACCAGTCTCGCAATGCTCGTTATCCCAGGGTAAATACATCCTTATGAACATGTCATTAGCTAGTACGTTTTAGATTATTTTTCTTGCGGATGGAAGTGTGAATTTCCCGTGAAGAGTGGAAATCACGGAAGTTAGAAGGGAACTCGCTGGTAACACTGTTGTAAATCTAATTTCTCACGGGGTAATGTGTTGCCACACTGCATATGCAAATTTCCTCTCCTCGTCGATAAAGGTAAAGGGATTTTGACGGGCAAGTGTAAAACAGAACATTTTGCTACAGATTGTTGTTTGACTAGAGAGGCATCATATTAGCATACTAAAATACACCATCGTTTTACTGTGCTGGTAAAAGATATTTGCAATTGAAACACAGTATCTTCGTACTATCAGTGAAGTTAATTCATAAATAGATTGTGGATTCCACGTAGTCACGTAGTTTGTTCGTGTTATGACAAGGCAATATTAACCGTGATTAATAATTACATAGGCCTGCTAGCTGGCCATGACTCACTTTATGTGGTAGTACCATCGAGGAAATTGATTCATATTCAGTTGATAGACCAAAGTTATTTGGTCGAATATGTCAATTGATCTGTCGGCTGGGTTTGACGTAACGCAACCAAACTACGTAGGTCCCCGATCTGCATAGGAATCAACTTCTCTGATAGTACATATGTTTATATAGTGGTATTGATATATATAACAAATGTTATAAATTCGAATGCTGAGTCGTGTACATTTCTATAAAACCATATTACGCGTCGCCGTTCATCGAAAAAGTATCATGTCAACCCGCTTGGGTGCTGTAAGCGTCGCGTTGCGAACATAGACCGGGAGCCGATATCGAATAAATCACGTTATATCTGCGCCTGCTTTTTGTACGTCGGCCGATCTATTCCTGGCGGTCGGCATCTGATAGTTTTTCCCGATCAACATTTCCGCACGTAAGTGTATCAATATATATCGGCCACCTGTTGGTCGGTATTATTATGAAATGCTAGTTTATTGGTCTACTTTTCTTTATATATTCATGCTTTAATAAATTTGAAGCTGAAAAGATTGGCTGGAGTAACGCGAAATTGGCATAACGCTCGCAGGTATTTTATACTAGGGTGTAAGCTGCGAGGGCGACTGAACACTTCAGCATCTACTCGAGACAACAAAACTGAGTGGGTATAAAACTATAACAGGAATGACATGAAAATAATACACAAACATTTTCAAGACAATACAATACAGTATACGACTACGTATATGAGTTAATAACTTTTATTGGGCTTAAAAAAAATTCCAGCACAAACCTATCCAACTGCGACTTTCACAAAATATTGTCCAGTTGCAACAAAAAGTTAGTTGATTAAGTGATACTCTGGCTCTTATAGTATTTTGCTTCTGATGTTCTCCCGGCCACGATCGCTCACTCAAGGAGGTTGTGATGGGCCGAGCAGCGAGTGCACACATCACACCCAGGTTGAGTGAGTCATCGGAACCGGGCTTCTTCTGCTATCTTCTTTCATCTTCTTCCAGGCTATTGAGGCATGAGGAGGTCTTGAGTATTATTGTTCTATAGGTACTATAGTGTTTACCCGAAACTATGTATTTTTGTATGTCCCGAGTCTTACGTCTAAAGACCACATCATTACTACAAAATACCAGCATGCATTTTTAAGTTCTTGAGTAGCTTATCAGTACTAAAAGATACTGAAAACGACTAGAAAAAATCAAACAATACGTAGTAACAAGCGTATTCAACACTAGAACTTTAACACGCAAAACACAAACTAATCACAATGATTTACAATGCTTATATAGTATGTTGTGTAAATCTGTATATTATTTTTACAACGGTTGTAAATAGTATAAATCCAACTCGGTATGAACTGCTGATAAACGTTAATAACATTTTTTATACTCCACCCTCACTTTGCACTGATACATTTTTAAAGCTTTCTGATCGTTACTTAACATAAACGTACTGAAACATAAAAGAAAAATATGATATTACTAGATGATGCCTGCAACTCCGTTGCGCCAAAACTCGTTTATCGCGCGGGAACCGTACATTTTCCTGGGACAAAAAGTATCCTATATCCTTTCCTGGGACTCAAAGTATCTACATACCAAATTTCAGCAAAATCGGTTCAGCGGTTTGGGCGTAAAGAGGTAACAGACAAACAGACAGACGGACAGACAGACAGACACATTTTCGCATTTATAATATTAGTATGGATGGCATTAACACCAAATGTAACGTGCTTAATATTTTTAAATATTTAAAAACTAAAGTTAGTTCAATCTTATACATAATTATATGAAATGGTTTCTATCATCAACCATATTACGTTTATTTTGTCCTAATCATTCTTATATACCTTGCCAAACACGATGTGATCAATAACTATACGAAATTAGCGTCTTCACATGAAAAATTAAAAATAACACTTTTAAAATTCATACAATTTAGCATTGACACTGAGGTCGGAATCATTACATAAATCTCAACGCGTTATCGCATGGGGCGTTTAGCACGGGGCGTTAAAAATAGACTTACATCGCCCTGTCGATACACGTCTTACCGGCTATTTCAGACTTGTAAACACGAATAACAGTTCCATACGAATTAATCACTATTGGACTAATAAACTAACACTTTTGATGAAGTCTTAATAACTCTTCAATATTTTTCATTGTTTTATAGACATTTATTGTCTTAAGGATCCCCCATAAAACTGCGAATTCGCATCGCATCCAAAAATCTACAACAAAACTTAAAATTCCATTGCGATGCGATTCAATGCGAATTCGCAATTTTGTGTGGGTGTGTTAAATAAAAATGTTAATATTATATCAAAATAACTATTACTAATACCGAAGATATTTTGAATATTATTATTCAAGTAATAGGTAACTGTTGGAAACTATCGTATTAGCAGCATGATTATTCTACAAGCTACGGTACCTAAATCTAATATGCAATTAAAATATGATCCGGCCGGGGCCACACCAGAGGCATGCCGCATGCATGATGCAATATGTCTGATACGTGCAAAACCGTCTATTTCAGCTATTTCTAATTGTTCTTGCATGAATTAATATACCTAAAATTAAATATGGTATAACTAAAACCGTACTAGTACTAAAAATATTTACAAATAATAATACGCAATGTTTTGTCCACGTCTTAAACCGACTTTAACGGACCACGACTTAATAATAATAATATTTCAACAACAGAAATAAATAGTTTAAAAATGACAGCACTATAATTAGCCCCTAACATCAAATGTCACATTATTATCAATTAGAAAATATTGTATATTCTTAAGAAACAAGATGCAATTGAAAGAAAATTTAAAATAATGTCACAAAAAATACAAGGATTTGTTTATAATTTTATTGTTGCTATAAATCTGCAAATATTTTAAGTGTATTAGCGTATAAAGAAATTTATATTCTTTTTAATGGCTCCGGACTAGAATCGAACCATTTATTTAAGTGATGAAACGCGAATAAAAATGGCTTCAGTCTCCGATCGTTATTTATAACTTTGTAGCGCCAATACTTTACTATTTAGGGTTCCGTGGGTGGATCACTTGAACTAAGCATCTCAGATGTGTAAATGCTCGACCATTTTGGGCGTTTATTAATGAAATCTATCTTTATAGATGTGATAACATCCAGGGCGCTTAAAGCAGTATTAGGCATTAATTATATTTTGACTATGTCTAATAAAAACACAATGATACTGATGTATAACCAAAACGAAACGAGGAATTTCACACAATTTGTATCATTGATGAAGTTAATTGCCTCGATTTGTCATTTCAACTTTAGTCTTATATTTTCAATTTCGATGACAGACTGTCCTCGCCCCAACAATCTTCCCCCAAACTATATTGTAATTCAATTATAATTGGGAAAGCCATAGAAAAACGTGTGTAAATAAAATTTCCATATACGGAGTTAATTTGCGTCTAAGGGGCTTCGCGGGTGCGAATGCCCGTTTGGTGACTGAGCGAGTAATTATAGTTGTGGGCTTTCTCCGTCTGTTACTGCTTATTACACTTTGCGGCTTGTTTATTAAGTAATTAAATCTGTTACAGACCGTTCGGAGATGTTTTTCCTTCAGGGGTTCTATGGAAGCTCAGTTTGTTGTCAATATTTACGAGTATCTTGATATGTTAAATAACTTCATAGTGGGTGATGTGAATGGTCATCGGCCATTGTTAACATTACTAAAGTAATAACAATGAACGTTACTAGGTTTTAAAATCAAAGTTTTCTACATATAACACATTGCCAAGAGAAAAGCTGTTCGGAGTGTCGCGTTGTCGGAATGGAAAAGCGCATTGAATTCTGCAGCAGCGTTGCAGTGACGCGCGGACCATATAATATAAGATAGTGACAGCGTAGTCCGTCTTTCTAATTGGTCAAAATTTGTCGTTTCGTCAAAATCAAAATATAACATAACGTTGGAGCGTTGTAGCACGAAAATTCGTATTAGAAAATCCTTCGAATACATAACGCTTATTTTCTCCCCTAAAATCACTTTTAAGCGCGAAGGATCAAACTTAAAAAACTTGTTATAAAATTATGGGGTCTTTGTGTAAAATATCTGGTTGTATCGATTACGGCAGCGGAGTGTCGTGTCAGGTGTCGGACACCCGAGCCCGTGCGGTCAGTGTCGGGTGACGGTGTAGTCTTCCTGTAAGACGGTGTATCCGGACGATAATCCATACGGATTACGGCATACCCTAGTAGAGCCTAGACCATCGGGGGTAATAAAAAAAAAAGTAAAATGAAAAAACTTTTACTAAGTACCTACAAGTTATTCATAAGAATTTGAGGACTATTTTCAATACTTACAAAAATTATTTAAAGGGATAAAATTGTTTTACGAGGTATTGAGAAATGGCGTGACATAAAAATAAAGTTATGACAGAGTTTGTGTAGATACTGCTATCATTCCAATATTATAAACTAGCGACCCGCCCCGGCGTCGCAAAAATGATTAAAATTGATAGCCTATGATCATTCATGTGGTCTACTTCTTATCTGTGCCAAATAACATAAAAATTGCTCCAGTAGTTCGCGAGATAAGTCCTTTCAAATAATTTCCCCCGTTTTTTCCACATTATCCTATTAATTTTAGCGTGATAAAATATAGCCTAGAACCTTCCTCGATAAATGGGCTATCTAACACTGAAAGAATCATCAAAATCCGTTGCGTAGTTTTAAAGATTAAAGGGAACAAAGGGACATGAGGGGAAAAAAAGCGACTTTGTTTTATAATAAGTATAGATATAGATATCCGCCTGTCTGTTACTACTATTATAAAATTTAGTATGGAGGTAGGTACCTACTCTGAGTTCCAAGAAAGGACATAGGATAGTATTTATCCTGCAAAGACTACGGTTCCGTAATAAACGAATTTCTACACAACGAAGTTGCGAGCAACATCAACATTAATTAATATTAGTTAATAATTAACTGACAATATAAACTTAAGGAATCCTTTTTTACATTTTCGGAAGTAAGTTATCGGGTGACGCGGCGCGTGCGCACACCGGACGCCGCCCACCGCGTCCGACGCAGGGCTTCACGATAACGATATCGTCCAGGCCCCAGCGGTACTTCCGGCGCAGTGTGTCAGATACTGTTTATCATGCGAAACTGATGGAATGTTAGTCACTTTGTATAATTAAATATAACACATTAACTGCCGCACTCAGAGTCATCAGATCATGTCAAAATCTTCATTATAATTCCTTAACTGTAATTATAATGAAGATTTTGACATGATCATATCATTACCTGTCAAATTCTTCATTTAATTAAAATAATTAAATAATTAATAATCGTCTCATCCGACAGTAAATTACACAATGATGAAATGCTAGAATAGTTTGACTTTAATTATCACAACGGTAAGTGCATTGAAGAAATGCAATACATTTAGTCGAATTTTAATTTTCGATTACATTCAGATCATATTAAAACCGATACATAATTGATATATTTTTAGTAATGAGTTATGTCTATAAACTATTTTATACCATTGGTCTACATGCATTGACAATAACATTAGTAGTTTGTTGTAACTTGTAAGTTGGCAGCCATGTGCGAAACCCGGGCGATATTTTTGCACATGACGGCGCAGAAGTCATTAATTAACTGCAGTCGCAGATAAAGCCTCTAGAAACTGTAACGTATAGCGTGGACTTCGCTTATCCTTACTAATGTTTGGAACTTTGTCTAAATTTCATATTATATCTACAAACTAGCTGTTTCCCGCGACTTCGTCCGCGTTAACATAGTATACCTATAATATAGACTTCCATTGAAAATTTTAACCCCAATTTCACCCCCTTGGGGGAAGAATTTCCAAAAACGCTTAAATACGTATCCATTCATTTTTAATCAGTAACCCAAAGATAAAGTTTTCATGTTCCTAACTTAAGAAATGACGGACTTTCATTCAGACTTTCAACCCCTATTTCACCCCCTTCGGGGTAAAATTTTCAAAATTCCTTCCTTAGTGGGTGTCTACTTAATAAAACAACCCTACTCACCAAATTTCGTGGCTGTAACTTTAACAGTTTTTGCTCAGCGATGATGAATCAGTCAGTCAGTCAGGACATGTTATTTTATAAGTATAGATAGACTTATATTTACGTCTACATTACTAAGTAAATATATATTGTGATAGAACTATGTACTGATTCTCCATGTCAGTTGCCCGAAATAGATGTTTAGACGACTGAAAAAATAAGTTCTTAAGGCGATAGTCGGACGTAGTGAACAGCGATCAAAGCTGATATCATGATCATACTATTTTTTTATTGCTAAGAATATCGTTTGCCGCGCGGTATTTGTACATTTTAACGTGTCAAGAATTCTTATATTATGACCTCCCGGGGCTCAAAGTCTCTTTACAGCTTACATCAAAATTGGTTCAGCTTGAGCGTGAAGACGTAATCTAAAGACATTAGTCCCCTACCTTCTGAAGAAGCTACTCCTACACTATTCACGCGCTCTTTTCAAAGTTGTTTACGAAGCGCAATGTAATTTAGCATTATATATGCAGTGCAAAGTTGTGATAAATCTTCGTCTAAGAGCTAGTCTCGGCACGCGTCTCGCCCTCAATCTAACTTGGTCCGCTTCGCCTGCATAATGAAACGGGCACTGTCCCTGAATTGCCAACACTTCGCCCGATACTTGTTATAATTACGTCCAACTCATTTAACGTTACATTTTCATCCATCAATTTGCATACGAATTTTTGTTTAGTGTAGTAGAGTGGGATGATGGGGTCGCACTAGTTTGCCCGCGACTACGTGAACCTACAGAAACATTGAACTTTCTATTGTCCAGTATAGAAAGGTATCACGTGTCTAAACGACAACCAACCTAAATTAAATGAAAAAAAAACATTCATACATTCGTCATAAAAATTATTAGGGGGAATAATATTGTAATGGTAGACTGTTTCAACCTCCTTCTTTTGAGAAGTAATCTTTAATTCTTTTTACTAATACTATAGTGGCTCCTTCTCTTACTCCTTTATTTCAGTTAAAAGTTTAATTGAGTGTTGGTGTAGTTTTTGCGGGTGATATCAGCGGGATGATATATCTCCCGCGTCATCACTCAGGGCGCGGGGCGTGGCGACCGATCTATACCACACTATGTAACTTGGTACAACAAAGAATAATGTTTGCAGTTAGTTCGATAACAATAAGATAATCCTGGCCATATATGGCAAAATATTCAGTTCCACTAAATAAAGAAGTAAAAAATTAAAGGGTGTATTGTCATTGATTTATTGCAGATTATGAGATATTCAATAATTGAAGTTGATTAATATTTAATATCAACTTCAATTATTGAATATTATATAATTTTAACAAGAGACGTTGCGCTTGCGATGCCTGTCCATTACACAATCCTTTGGTTTTTTAACTTCGCTATCAAAATACTACCACGAAAAAATATTGATTGACAATAAGTAATTATTATTGTACATATACGAATATTTATAGTATAAATATATTAAAGTCTGACCATTATTTTAACATTTTGAAATAGTATCGTTCCGATAAGCTTTGCTTTTAATGAAATTGCCAATATTTTACGGTGGAACGGATACGCGGATAAAAAATGTTATTGTTCCAGAACACACATTTGATCCCAAATTATTTTAGCGCCTACACCAATTAAAGTGCAAACATTTTTTGTGAAAGGTTAAAAAACAAATCGCTTATATATATCGAAATACAATGGCATCAGGCAAATTAATGGCCGCTCTCAGAGACATTTAATGATAACTTAACTATGAGTAAAAGAAGATTTTGGCATAAACTCTAGAGTTTTTCTATCAAACTGTAATTAAATTAAAATTAAGTAAGAATGAAATGACTCTGATTACGGCTTTTACTTTCAATTATTTCTTGACGTAAACATGAATTTTATGATATGAAAACATTTTATATTCATTGTAGACAAATACCTTGTTAAACTAGTAACTTCACTAGAAGGCATATTTTGCTATCAATAACGGGAATACTCAGACATGGGACGAGACGGGGCTAGATGGGACGAGATTGGGCTAGATGGGACGAGATGAGACGAGATGGGACGAGACGGGACAGACGGGACAGTCGAACGTTATGAGTGGCATGATGGATGGATCTCGCTAAACCCGCGTCATATTATATTAAGTACGTACACGATTTATGCGAACCACTAATACATTATCATATCACTGCTGTGGTATTATGTAATATCATTTTCTCTGTATATTATATATTAGATTGGATATAACGGCAGGTTTATATCTAGTTTAATATAGACCTAAACTATAAATCGTATAACAAATTAATACAACGTGTTTTATAAATATTTAAGAAGGTTGTCAAGTAGTTTATAAAGTAGTTAATACGTAAGTTCGGTTGTGATAGCTGGATGGTAAATGGAAACCTAATAACAAGTCTTCTGCTTGTAATTCGCAGAATTTCGGCTGGCAGAAATTCTGCTGCTTCAGTTCCATACAAAAGTCCTGTTTGATTCACACGAGCGTAAATTTGTGAGTCATGATTTGTATGAAAAGATATTTACGCGACCGAAATTATGCGACTCACGACTGACAAAATTACGCTCGTTCGCTCACCCTTAACCAAACAAAAGTTAATAGTAAAGTAATATTAACTGAATCTTCCCCGCTTTTAACGCCTAATAAACTGAGAAGGTGTTGTAAAACTTCGTCACAGTGACCTAAAAACTTGTCTAGTAAATTAAGTTAAATTTGAAGTCTCGTCGTCACTTCCCCACGACTTAATACCGAGTGCCGCGGCTTCCCATTATTCTCGAGTGTTCTGTCTTTATTTTGTGCAACACTTTTATTTTTAACCGAAAGAAAAACTTAATGCCCGCTGTACACTCTCGCCGAGAGCTCTCGGGCGAGAGTCTCGTGCGAGAGCCCCTTGCCCGAGTGCGATCATGTACATTCTCGCTTAGTTCAATCGCAGTTAAGAACTCAGAGAAGATGGACGAAAACGATCATTAACCATCCACCATGCATCGAAAGATATCTTTGTAATCCAAGGATTTATAATCATATTTAATTTTATTTCTCTCGTGCGAGAGCCCCTTGCCCGAGTGCGATCATGTACATTCTCGCTTAGTTCAATCGCAGTTAAGAACTCAGAGAAGATGGACGAAAACGATCATTAACCATCCACCATGCATCGAAAGATATCTTTGTAATCCAAGGATTTATAATCATATTTAATTTTATTTCTCACAGACAATGACTGCTAATGACGTTTATTATTGTTATTTTTCTGTTCTACACTGTTCAACGGCGGGACTAGTACTGAAAGACGCGAGAGTGTACAGTAGTGCGCTCGTTTTCCTCGCGAGACCCTTTGTCTCGGGCGCAAAATACCGACAACGGACCGAGAGGGTCCGAGACAGGCAGGACGAGGCGAGCGCACCCATTTACACTCTCGCACTCGGGCCGCCTCGCTGTGTCTCGGCGAGAGTATACAGCCGGCTTTAAAAAACGCTCCTCGCTTTTATTTTCTTTTTAAATGTCGCGGCAAAATTGCTCTATCTTTAGCGTCTTTTGGTTTAACTCCCCGAAATGTAATTGGATTGTCGTTTATCTAAATTATACATGTTAACAAGATCCAAACATGGAAGTTGTTTTGCTTCTTAGGTAATTAAAAAAATAGCTGTCAGCAATTTCCCACCTGTTCTAAATTCAAATTTGGGGAATCACCGGCGACGCCGACTTACTTCGCGTTAATTACTTAATTTCGTGAGTCGAGAGCAAAATATATGATTACATTAAAGGATATTTTATCAAAAGTGCTTTCTAAAGCGTACACAATAATGTGTCTATTAGAAACGCGTTACATGTTATGCTCGCTTAGTGCTATGTATCACGGCAGCTATGTGTTACTAGGGTTGCCACACGCCACTAAGTTAGAAGTTGATTCCACTCAGAAAAAATGATCGCGGACTTATGTTATTTGTGTGTGTTATGTCAACTCAATGTTAGTCGTGATCTGTCGACTAGCTTTGACATTAAATTTCTGGTAGAGAATTAAATAAGAGAATACATCATAAAATGCTGAGTAGCAACGGATAATAGCACAGACCGTTTTTTTACGTATTTATAAATTAAAAGCTCTTTAAAGACTTATAATGATGAACATTATTTCAAACTGTCTACGGGTAGATATTGGAATTTAGCTGTATTGTTTTACTAAAACGTTATCACAACGTTAATACATAACTATTTAGTAATTATAATGATTTTGTTATAAACTACACTACATTTTCTGTGCAACAATTATCAATAAACTTAATCAAAATCAATTAACTTAAGCAATCATTAAATATTTTAAGCACTGTTAGGCATGAGATAAAACGACGGTATACCGTCAGTAACTAATATGCGTCAGCCCTGGTATAAGCGACACCACGACAGAGCACTTAGGGCGGCGGGGCGGGCGGTCGGGGCGAAGTCGCATCAATCACAACACAATTTTATATCAAATGTCGCTCTCAATCAATTTGTGCCAGGATCATGTTCCCGCACCAACTTCGACGTTAGATAGAGGCTCTGTTTAGGTACAACTTGGCTGAATCTATATAAAATACTACCTCTAGAGCTTTGCGTTTGAGAGGCATGCCGTAATAAAACCCAAAAAAGCCTACCGTGTTCTTTCACAATCACGCATCTAAATTAATTTAGCGATACAAATAGACATACAAAATAGTTTTAGTATGGTTATCTCTGTGTTAATTGAATGTTTACAACTCGCAATCAAATGATTGGATAAAGAAATAGACATGCAATTTAAGAAAAATGGCAACAACACCGCCACTAACGACAATTGTTATAGATGGCAAAATAAAGAATTTATATAATAGGTAGGATAGGCAAAATAAAGAATTTGTATAATACGTAGGATATTTTAATATTATATAGAACACTATATAATATTAAAATATCCTACGTTCTGACAACATTCAAATCGTAAGTTTCTAAAAAAGATTGTAGCATTTCTATGGTAGAAAAATATATGTAGTGTTATTTAACTGGCTCGCACGTCATACTAATGGTATGCACGGAATCAATAGTTGTTATATTTTCAATATAAAAGTGTATCGCATGTTTAGAACGTATGACAGACGTGATGAATGCGACCGTTCGTTGGGAACGTATGAAAAATGGTTCGTATTATAACAGCGTTTGTGACAACTTGAAAAGGTTTTGATTAGACTGTCGACTGTCGACTCTGCGCTTTGTACTCTACAATTTTTATCATTGCTGAGATTGTATTTATGGTTTATCTTAAGTCTGCAATGATAATTATTATTATTGTTTGTCACAATTATGTCGACAAATAATGTATCGAGTTAATTTTAAATGTTTACCAACGAATTGTATCTATATTGCCGTGGTTAATTTTAAATCTTTACTAACGAATATTGCCGTGACGAGGTGAACTCCGTATCACCTTCCTTCTGATATAAACCTTCCCTGGACTTCCACGAACATTTGGAGACTAGAATTAGCGAAATCCGTTCAACTGTTCTCGAGTTTTAGCGAGAATAACAAAATATAAAATATTTTTTCATTTGTATAGATAGATAAGTTGTTCGTCTATGTACACATAGAGTTATGTATGTGTATTTTAAGGTGATGAATGAATATAATTTTAGTTACTTTACAAAACAGTCATAAAAGTGGCAGGTGTTAAAAATATTTTGAAAATGAAATTACAACAATATCTATTCGCAAATAAAAAAGCAATCAGCTCGCAAAAAATACACATTCGAAATATCATTTACATACGATAAAAATATCGATGCAAAACATTTTAATGTAGCGACTCGCATTGGAATGATGTATTACCCATCGATTATTCTAGAAAAATTCCTTTAAACCAATTATAGGCAGCAATTTCCCACGTATTTTCTTTGTTTGCTTATAATGAGTGTGACGTCACAAGTATAAGTGATCTGGACTGGTAACTTTCTTAACAAATTAACTTCGAGGAAGCGGCTAAAGATAATTAGCTAGTTGGCCGAATTTCCTTTATTTGGGATGACACTAACTTTCGTTGTTGCCATAACTAAGTAATTAAAATTTAAGTGTTATTTTGATACTCCTAGATGACATGATATTATACTAATACTAATAGTATAGATGCGAATGAGAATGTTTATTTCTTCTTACGCTAAAACAGATTTTGGTAAAATTATGTATGTAGATTGTAGATACTTTGAGTCCCTGGAAAGCACAAAGGGCATTTTTATCCTAGAAAATGGAAATTTTACTTTTTCAGCGTAACAACGTTCGGGAAATGTGTAGTTTGTATATATAAGAAAAGAATTCAGCATTTACTTTAAAGTCTTCTTCTTGTATTTAAATTATAGGTAGACAACAATAAATTACTAATAAAAATTATTATTGTCAGTGAAAAAGAAGTAACAGAACGATGTAAGCTGAATAATTGCGGTTTTATTACCGCGAAGGGTTTTGGAATGTAAAACAGCTTGCCATTTCAATTAATTGAAATTTCTCAATAATGATATCATCAAAGAAATTACAATTTGTTTACAGCTACGTGGTACGGGGTTTTTAGCTCACGTGCTATTTGTATTGGGGTATTTTTAGCTAAATGTATACAATGTAACGTTAATTAGGAGCATGTAAACACTTGGGTTCAGACTTGCTGTATTCTAGCAATGTGAGTTACGCGCTAACTCTAGGTTTTAGTTAAAACGTGTTTACTAAACATGCAACCAAAGTTAGCTCATTGTGTTTTTTTAAATAAGTCACGCGTAATATTGCAAAATATTTCTATGATTTTCCCATAAAAAGTGAAGACGTAAAAAATGCGCGCTATAAAAACTACGGTCCATCATTGCGATAAGATTTTTCGAGTTTCGTTATCCACAAAATAAACTTGCTAACACGTAGGGGGCGTGGACTGTGGATACTTTATTACTACCCTTTGTACAGAATTAACGTTTTATAGTTTAATAAAGATAACGTTCGGAGTCCCGTCGACCGCTAATAGATTTTGATTGGCCCACAATGCGTCCTGTTAACGATATCCGATAATCAAAAATGGAACACAGAATTTAAAAAGAGAACATCTTACCATGATCGTCCACATTTCACTTGACACTGTACAGTATAACGTAGTTTAGTATGTTGCGGTATAATGCGACCGTAGTGGCCTGCGCGCGAGCGTGGTATGAGCGGCCGGCAGGACCGCGCCGAGCGGGGCGGCTCCTGACACCGTCAGCATGCCACGATAATAATTGATTGATAATGTACTGGTGACACGTCCTGTCTCTCTGGACTTTGGTTAACCGACTGCGATAGGTGGGTTATTATGTTCTAGTTATTACAGATATGAGTTATGACGCTCTATTTAAAGTGAAGCTCTAGGTACTAGCTTAAATGCTACAAAATAATATATTTGGATTAATAGCATAATATAGTTAAGGCAAAGGTTTTTTTGCTATGAATAAAATTTCTTTGTGAAAATAAAAAGGCCCATTCACTATCCTGCATTGCAGTCCGCCATGCAGTCCGCCGGCTTATGCAGGATAGTGAATGGGCCCTTTACGTCTACTGCAAACAGCGGAATAATCCTTAAAAGTACAAAAAAAGTTGACAATCCATGGACCGAGTTTATAACTCCTTTTTAATGGTCAGTAAAAAATTACCTTAATACATTTTCAAATTGAATAAAAAAAACAAAAGTTTTTTCAAACAATTGACTGCAGTTGCAGACCATACTTTCATGCCCACATTTTAAAACAACGATAGAGATACGTATCCGTTAATGATATACCACTATCTGCTTTTTTTATAATTACTTATCATGCAACCTATCCTGCCATGTGGTCAAAGTTTCATGTGTTCATAAAGATAAATAAATGATATTTATGAGTAGCACTTTAAAACAGCTTAATAGAGTGATAAAGTTAATAATTAATACAAATAATAATACAAATACAAAATATATTTATTTACCAAAAAAAATGTTAACATAATATGCGATAACGGATCCCCACACTAGGCGATGCCTGTCCTGTGGGGACGAAACGAAGTTACTATAATTACATTTTTTAAAAATAACTAGTACTATAATTACACTAAATTAAAAGTTGTTCTATTGATGTTATTAGTGTGTGTGTGTGTGTGTGTGTGTGTGTGTGTGTGTGTGTGTGTGTACATGACTTTATTCCGTAATTTTGAACATATTTTCAGTTTCCTCGTACGAAATTCCGAGAAGAGTTTCAAAAAGAACAGTCTTAGCTTTCATAAAAGATAACTTTTCAATTTGGCATAATTTAATAAGGTTATTGTATATGTAAGGCAGGAGAAACAAGCCAAATTTTAGAGCGAACGCAGTTTTGACGGCGACTTCGGGAACCCTAAAAGACCGTTGTTTCAGTAGTGTTATGAACTGGGAGGAGCTAAGGATATGCTTGTGCATAGCCACTCCTGCTCTTAGAATGTAGAGTTTCCTAACACTTAATACACGAAATTCTTGATACAGAGCAGAAGCGGGATATCTTCTCCTCTTGTTCAGAGCAACTTTAAGTAAAGCACGCTGAGCTCTTTCGGCAGCGATAAGGGTGGTAGACGCTGCACCTCCCCATACAGGTATGCAGTAGTTTATGATAGACTGACAGAGTGCTAGGTATATAGTTCTTAGCAAGTGAGGGTCCGCTGCGTTGCGTAGATTTTTCAGAACTGGTATTATTTTTCGAATACGGGAGGTCAGTAGGCAGATATGTTCCCTAAAGGACAGCTTCTCATCCAAAATTATGCCAAGATATTTCACGTTTGGTACTCTTTGAGTTTGGGGACAATTACAGGACTCTCGTTCGTTGACAGAACAGCTATGTATACTCAAATAGAGTAAAGATTTGCAGTTTGATGCAGCGGTTTTATAAAAAACACAAATTTTGTTTTCGAGGCATTTATTGTTAACAGATTTGCTCTAAGCCAATCTGAAACAAGCGCTAATCCTCCAACAATTATGGTGTGATTTGTATTTAAAGGACTGATTTTTATATGAAGTCGAGGTATATCAGCAAAACTTTAAGTATAATCAACTCTAGTTGTAGTTAACAACAAAACTCTACGTAGAGTTGGAATCTAAGATTTTTCAGAACCTTAAATGTTTTTCATAATTTCTGACAAATTTTTAAACACAAAATAATGCAGATAAAAACAATTGCACAAAATAAATTATTATACTCAAATTGAGAGTTAATAAATAAAATTTCCACAGCCAGTAAGTTTAAACTAAGTATATAAGTAACGCAACTACGAAAAAATTATGTCTCCATATTAAGGCGCTACGCCGAAACGCAAACAGTAAAAAATATTACTCCCCTTCAACAGTCGGGTAATTAATTAGTGACAAAACACAAATGAGTTTAAGTTGGAGTGCATGCGTAGGGCTTCGCACTTGCGAGGTATACCGGGCTTCGTATCCGTTTGCTAATTACAAACCACGTGACAGGATATAGACACGCGCACGTGCTGACGGGCCGCAGTGGAGTGCGTCGCATTTACATACATTTTATTGACTTGCGGTCATAAAATGTATGGCAAAATATGCGCTCTGTTGTTATGTGCGCGTACTAAATCGCACGTCTAATAACCTCCTCCTTTTAGAAAGTCGGTTAAAAATATCGAGGATAAGGATTTCAGTAAGCGCGTATTAAAATACATGGCTACGAGTATTTTAAGAGCAAAGTTAAAATTTAAACAGGATGTGAACCAGATCAAAAATATTTCATGAGTTATTTTCTGCATACCCCGACCACAGCAAGTCAACCTAAAATATCGAATCTTTTTAAAGCATGATCAGATCAATTGTATCCGTACTAATATTGTAAATGCAATAGTGTGTCTTTCTGACTGTCTGTGTATGTATGTCTGTTACCTTTTCACGCCCAAACTTACTTTAAGTCCCGGGAAAGGACGCAATAAACAAAATATTTCGGCGCATCGGAGCGTCATCTTGTTTTATAATAAATCTCCTTACAACTGTCATAACAATAATTAAGTTATAATAAGTACTAGAATCCAAAAGGTTCCTTATAAATATTAAAGTAGGTAAGTATGTGAAACATTTCTACTACATATTTCTAGATTTTTCATTTGCCCGTCCCTTTTAAATATTAAAATGCAAATGCTTTCGTTGGGCCTTGGGCCATGAATTATGATGGATAATCGTCACCACGAATGTAAAGTTGTCTAAAGCATACATAACATAGATCATATTGTGCAATCATAGACGAATATCTCTACGTCATATTGTTCTTCATCGCTTCTATTGGCCTAATGGTCCAGCCAAAGTAGGAAGAAAAAACTACCCTATCGTTTACAGTCCATTCTATTATTGGCACTTTGGATTTTTAAAGTTTTAAGCCATTGCATAGCTTTTATCGCGGGCTTTGAGCTGAACCGAATCGAGAAATTCCGTAACGAAAATAAACCTAACACCCCCTCCGACCAGCACAGTGTTTGTCTAACGTCGTTTCAGTTCGGCAGACTTCAGCACGGTATACGTGTGGGTGCGACTCGATGTATGCGTATAGACTAGATACGTATTTTGTTACTTTGAAAATACTATGAATGTCAGTACCTAATAGGACTTTCTATAGCACCTATGAACTCATAAAGTGTCAATAACTGGTGGTGTTTTATCTTATGTGTAACAATTCTACAGCTCCTTTCAGATATAAATAAGTCTGGCCAGATAGGATTTGTGTAAGCGATACACTTAAATTGGAAAACAGATACCGTAATCGGGGTTTACAATAATAAATGAACACTCATGAATTTCATACGACGCCGAATCGACGATATAATTTTACGTACCGGCGAAATTTTTGTTGCCCTACGTTTCTCCGCTCTTTATTACATGTTACGCTGTAACATATTAGGGCCAAATTCAGTTTAGATTCGATATTGTATGTACTGTAACTTCTTGGTGGAAATTCATGTTCAGATAAATAATTTGACACTGTCCTTGCACTTATTCCACTTTATTTTAGTAGATTTATTACAAATTTTATAAATACACGACCGGTTTCGAAAAAATCATCATCAGGTGTACTGCAGGTAATTTTAAATTTTTAAAAAATTTGTAAACAAAAAATGGGTTGTCAGCATCATAAAATTTTTCTACCATTCAATACAATTTTATACCAAATAACAATGTTTTCTACCAAAAATCGCAAATTAAAATTTTAAATGTATTGGAACCTATAAAATTGCTACTTAAATAAAAAAACAATTACATTAAAATATATATCAGCAAATCAGTTAATTAATGTCCTGTAACAATAATGAATAATATTATTATACTAACAATTCATAAAATGATGACATTTTATGAATTGTTAGTATAATAATATTATTTTTTTAAATATAAGTAAATAATGTCACAAATTAATTAATTGATATAAATCATGTCAAAGTTATTCCAATGTCAGTTTATAAAATCTCTATTAAATTAAATGTCAAACGTAAAATAATGTCCTAAAATAAATTTTAAATGTCCTGTAATAACACAGAATTTGAGAGGCACGTCTGATCGTTTAGAAGGTTCCCATATTTCTTGTGTCTGTTTATTTCTAGTGCTTCATTGTTACAGGACATTAATTAACTGATTTGCTGATATATATTTTAATGTAATTGTTTTTTTATTTAAGTAGCAATTTTATAGGTTCCAATACATTTAAAATTTTAATTTGCGATTTTTGGTAGAAAACATTGTTATTTGGTATAAAATTGTATTGAATGGTAGAAAAATTTTATGATGCTGACAACCCATTTTTTGTTTACAAATTTTTTAAAAATTTAAAATTACCTGCAGTACACCTGATGATGATTTTTTCGAAACCGGTCGTGTATTTATAAAATTTGTAATAAATCTACTAAAATAAAGTGGAATAAGTGCAAGGACAGTGTCAAATTATTTATCAGTTTAGATTGTCATTAAAATAAGAATCCTTTGGTTGGTGTAATATTAATGTTACACTTTAAATAAATAATAATTTTTCACGGCGACGAGTACTACGGCGAAGCTAAAAGGAAGGGCTTAGTAATTATTTTGGTAATTTATGTAAGTTAATTATGAATGTTGATAGCTGCATGCTTAGCATGGCTATAGAAATAGGTAAAAATAGAATTACATACTGTCAGATTTTAAGAACAAAACTTTTTTTAAGCTGTAATTTTGTCTAATCTTCCATATAAGGTAGGTAGGTAGGCTTTGCATGGAGTGTGATCCATAGTGTAAAGTGTGAGCGTGCAGGAGTGTAAATCATTGACCATTTTATAGAGTCCCTTTAAATTTTGTGTTACGCTGTTATTTTACAATAAATGTGTCACCGCAAAATAATGGCGTTATTGTAATAACATTCGGCGGTATTGAGACGTAATTGGATATGGCAAGTCGGCCATGTTGTGACGTCACGGGCTGTAATGAGATTCATTACGGACAGTCAGCGCCCGTCTCCGCAAAACGCAGGAATGCATCACGCGGACATTTATCGCGAGAATTGCCGTATAATTCACAAATAATTAAAAATATCTACTGTCTGCATGTTTGGATCATGCAGGGGCCATTTTAACCGACTTCCAAAAAGGAGTAGGTTATATATTCGGCTGTGGATATTTTTACATTTAGGATGAGACATTTTCATTCCATTCTTGTATGACGATAGTTCGTTTTAAATAATATACGTCGTGCGGCGTGCTATAAGATGAGTTTTAAAAATCACTGACTTTACATTCAGGAACTCTTCTAATTTGTTTAAGTTATTGAAATTATGTAGTTAATTTAGTTTCAGTCAAAAGAAAACAAAACTTATTAAAACTTCTAAAATAACAGCTTTTTTACCAATATGAAGAAAGAACAACATTACAAACAATATGCTCATTGTTTCCTACCTACGCGTCTATAATATTCAGATTCGGACCTCTCGGGTCCCGAGTCCCGAGTCCCGAGTCCCGAGTCCCGACGTCCCTTCAGAGACGACGTGATTAATTATCCAATAGACTTCGTGTATTGACGCCATCGGTGTTTACTTGTCCACTAAAGTCACTCACGTGCGGCCACTCCCGCCCTAACTTACGTTTTATTACGTGCACCGTTATTTATTGATTTAATATAACTTACACGAGATTGTTTGGTTTATTAAAACAAAGAAAAGATGTTTGCAGATTTGAATAGATGCTTATAAAGATGAACAGATCTGGAATAAAGTAAACTATAAGATGAATATTATTATCACGTTGTCTCTTTCGTAAGCACGATGAATACAGAAATAACATGATATTCAGTTTAAATTAATCCACATTTTTTGAATGATTAAATAAATGACTTTATTTCATTATTGTAATAATATTATGGATCGATTAAATTATTATTAAATATACGTAATTAAAATCTATGCAAATAACATGGCAGAAAAACGCTTAACGCGATTTTAGCAAAACGGCTTCACTTAGTTGTCTTTGCCAGATATCGAATACAGTAAAAACATTGGTGAGGAGGAGTCGCTTTGAAACCTGTCAAAAGTGACAGGAAAAAGGGCGGCAAAATGTCGCCATAATGGATGTGTCAGCGGCAACGCGTCGAGCTCGGCCTATTGGCATGTACAAGCCACTCCGGACGAATTAACCATTTAAATTCGTTAAATTCCCTCATTCCGGACCAAATAAAAATATATTGAGTTTTGTGGTCGGGAAGAAATTATGGGTTATCGGCTATCGCAAATAACAGTAGTTGTGTTATAGAGGAGTGCTTTCTGCTAAGCTTAGCAGTTTGTACAACTTTGAATGCATCATTTAACTTGAGAATCATATTACATCAGGCAGACGCAGAATTTCATACAAATGTTGACATTAAGTATATGAATTTTTGTGCCTCGATTCACCGTTGGTGCCTGAAGTAAGTATAGAGCTAATGCTCGGCTATCATATTTTTATATATCATCTATTAATTTGCAGAAAAAGAATATTACCGAAGTTAACAGAATGGCCGTGCTCTACTTAATTGTAGGTAACTTGGTAAGGTCTTGCTGCCTTGTAAAAAGTTATGAAAACGTTCATTACACTATGTAATTTAATTAAAGAAATGGAGCTAGTGCTCAGCAATCATATTTTTTTAAATACATCATCTGTCAATTTTACAGAAAAACATGGATATCACCGTATATTATCAGAATGGCCGTGCTCTACCTAATTGTTCTGTAGGTAACTTGGTAAGTTTTTACTGCCTTGTAAAAAGTTATGAAAATGTTCACTACACTATGTAATTTAATTAAAAGCATAAACAAGGAGCACAATAGAAATACCATAATCAAAATAATGCATCCGATCGCTCCGTGCGATACCAAATAAATACACAGTACGTAAACATGTCCGACATGATAGATGATGAAAGGCCCGATATGATAAAATATGTACAGTTCGTCTATTTCAAAAGTGGACACTCCTTTATTATACCTACTTTTTTCGTTATGTCCTGAAAAACAATATTTTGTACCTTACGAAAACGATTACACTTTACACAGAATGTATAGTTCTTGCAATCTAAGAGTGCGCGTCGCCTTTATTTGTAGTTGGAAATGTGAATAGACATTTTCGTTAGTGTGCGTACCCGACGCGGACGGAGCAGTCAGTAGCGAGCGAGCCATGTACGCGTGCATAGATACGGTCACTCACACAACTAAGGGCGACGCGCACTCTTAGATTGCAAGAACTATACTACACACACCGGCAAAATTAGCGGAACATAAGTAAAAAGGGCCACAACTTGAATTCAAGTGGGTCGGGCTGTGTGAAATCCTTTTTTATAGTTTCTAAGCTCATTTAACAAATAAAATATTGAACAAAACTGGCAAGTTGACAGATTTTTATTGCAATTATGCCCTACTAAGTGTTTTTCGATGATTGACGTTGTAAGTGTTTCTGATAAGAATGGCGTTTTTAGCGGGGTGCAAGGCATGCCAGCTCATTTGATTGTTTGGTTTTTGGAAGAACACATTGCTTAGATACAAAATTAGTGGATTTTCCAGCATCTACGACAGCTAGAGCTGTAACCACGATAGGGAAAGGTCACACCTACCGTTCGGTCAGTCAGGCCTTAGGTGTGTCGGCTTTCGTGGTCCATCGTAAATTTCAACGCTACAGAGAGACTGGATCTTACGTTCGGAGACGAGAACAAGGCATATATCGGGTGGCAAAGGTTCAGGATAACCGTTTTGTAAGGGTACAAGCCTTAAGAAATCGACCTTAAACTGCTTTGCAGAGATGAAACCTATAGGAACAGGTCAGAGATGTACCTGTAAGTGATTGTACAGTAAGAAGAAGACTCAAAGAAGTTAAATTAAACTCAAAGGTGCCAGCAAGGGCACCAAAACTTGAGACAGGGCACCAAATAGCCAGGCTAAGATTTGCGCGTGAACATCAAAATTTGACAAGTGAGTGAAATCGTGTGCTGTACAGTGATGGGAGCAAATTCTGTGTAAATTTTATTGACAGGCGATAAAGAATGTGGATAAATCGTAAGGAACGCTATAGACCATCAAACTTAACGGAAACAGTGGTATATCATGCAGGCTTCGTTATGGTTTGGGGTTGCATATGATTTGGAGCCCGCATAGAGCTGATGATTGTTAATGATGGTTCTTTGACAATACAGGGCAATAGCACAGACATCCTAGAACTGCATGTTGTGCCTTTTACACAGTTTTAGGTAGTAACTTCAATTTTTTGCGCGTCCATAGAGTAAAAAAATCGGGCATTATGACCTAAATGATGCTAGCGTAGCCCAGGTGGAGAGGTCAGCACGGTCTACGGATGTGGATCCGATTGAGAACGTGTGGCACATCAATGGGTGAACGGTACGAATTAAAACTCCAGCTCCAAAATGTGTTCAGGAGCTCGAGTTGGCGCTACTGGAGGAGTAGAAGAATATCCCACAGGAAATGATTGACAATCAAAATGCAAGCATGTAATGGCGTATCCAGACTCTCTTCAGATCCATAGAAGGCATTACACGCTGTTAACATGGCATTTCTTAAGTAAAATGAAGAATTTAACTTAAAAACTTACTACTGAAATTTCAAAGATTTTTCTTAATTTTAGATTTTTGCAGATTTTTTTAATTTTACACGTTTTTATGCCCTAAATTTATATTAGTTTTATTTTTTAATCATCAATTATTAAATTAATAAATAAATATATAAAAAACAGCGATTAATTTTCAAAAAAAATAAAATTTTATTATGTTCCGCTAATTTTGCCGGTGTGTATAGTATTATCCATGTAAAATTCTTCTTTACCATTGAAAAATAAAATAAACAGATGGCAAGCCTACGTTATTTGGTCCGGTTATGAAAGTTCATCATCTATTTATGCATCAATTTCTCTGACAGTACCAAATACTTTTCGTAATGTACAAACGAATTGATGTTCTTCATATAAATAAAATTTTGTTGACACCCATTTCACACCAAAATATAAGGGTTGAGGCTGCAGAGAGCCTTCTGAGAAATTCACTACGAAATAGGCAATATTTGATTTTTCAATATCAATATTTTATATGATATTTAGATATCATACCTAACTATATTATGTATTTAAAACGATTCAAAATTCATCGTATAAGCGAGTTTCCATACAGTTTCTATATTATATCCTTTAGCTCTGAATATTCCGTAACTAATTCGGAACTGATCCCAGCCTATTGACTCTTCATTTCTTAAAATCGGAGTTTGTTTAATAATTAATGTAAATTAATGTAACAGACAGACATATACATCAATCATAATCATTAAGCTTTTGGCTTCATCGTTTAAGTCGACAGCATAAAACCTTAACAGAAAGAAATCGCTAACACCTAATAGTATCGCCATCGGGCATTGCGAAAGGAGTTTCACATCTGGATTTATGATCACGTGTCCGCAGATGGTTTTTACGTGCCCGATATAATTGGGCTGACATCCACCACGGAGTATATCGGTCGTTATCTGTCGCCGCCCCCTGCGCTCCATTTCACTTGTAACCCGATAGGGGGCGACGCCGGCGACCGCCCCCCTCCGCACCGCCACCTCGACACGTTCCCCCATGCCCCCCACTCGCCCCGTAATAGCCACCACGGCCTCGTTTTATTACTGACCCGCTAGTAAACAGATCATTCGGGTTTGTGGTGTTATAAAAACGAAATTAACTCGGACCGGTACACGAATATCCACTGACCACACCTCATATTGATATCAATATCTTGGGGCCACTAAGTTGGCCCCCGAAAGTTGCAGCTACTTATTCGCGTACGATCATCAAAATGAGGAAAAGGCCTCTAGAAAAGCCTCCATATTTAGGCTAATTTCAGCTCTATTGTATCCTTTTTGGTTGTAAAGCGAGTGACATTTGAATCTAACCTTTAGAAATAGGCCGTAAACTTTTCCAATTTAATGAAGCCTAAAAACAGAGTTATGAAGTTACCTTTTTATTATGAAGTACATTTTTAGTTTGAAAATAACTTCCTAAAAGAGATGGAAGGTGCTTCCTAAAAGCTACAAGTTATTTAAATAAAATAGGGTAAACTCAAATTAACTTCTGGCTTCTACTAATTTTATGAAGGTGTTTAGATACAATAACCTCAAGTCATACTCGAAACATCTTAAATCAACAAAACACAAGTTCGCCCACTTCAGTTCGCCCATACTTTTCTGCCCAAAACCCCTTAACATGCATCATAATATGCGAAGTCCTGCGTTATTTTGCCACACATAATACATTTTTACCATCAGAAAGCAATCGGCAGCGGTCTGCAAGTGACGCGAGTGCAGTTATTGTCCCGAATATTGCGTTAATAGATTAATCCAATCAAAATATTAATTCCGCAACGTAGGACGCCCGTATTTACATTTCAATGGCTCGATTCGCACGTTGCATTTGAGATGACATTCATTGCCAATCCCAATATAATCTCGCTGGTTTTGTTTGGTGTAGACGTCGTTAGCGATTGTTTTAAATTGTTTTAGGCTCATTATTTTTACTTAATGACGAATATATGCTTTATCGACAGATAAACCATTTCTAATAAAATCAATCATACAGACGTCGTTATGCAATGTACACGTAAGAAAATTAGCTTAATAGGCAAGGACTACACAAGTATTAGCTATTACGTCTGTACAATGTGTAGATATTTTTTATTAGTGAGGAGTTAAAAAACACTTTGATCTATTATTATCCAATACACTGTGATTGTGCAATAATGTGTGTGTGTGAATATAAATTATGATTAACCTTCAATTTAATGAAGAGTTTGGCAGATAATAATGTAGGTATCTATGAGGCTTGTGTCAAAATTTTAAATTAATTGCATTTGAGCTACCATTTGAGTAATTAATGTTCCTCTTTGAGTGCGGGAGTAAGACTTTCTAGCCTCTCTCATCTGATAGTGAAATGACAGCAATCAAATCGCGATGAACCATGCCGGCCATGTTGAATGTACGCAAATTGTAAATGATAGGAGCGTGCCTCCTTCGCACTGGCGCGGATTAAACTCACATATCCCTCTATTGTTTCAACTATTTAAACCTTTCCGTGTATCAAAGCGCCCGCTCCTGTAATTCTATTTACCGTCTAAAATAATACTATAAATAAAAACCTCTATTATGTTCCGGTGACATTCCATTTTGTGAATTTATTTCTCGTGATATAATGTAATACTGTATGTATTTTAGGATAATAATATTTACCAAGGACTTAAATATTTCCTCGACTTAAATATGTTGCTGCACTAGTTTAATCACAATGCTGCCGCCTGAATACGCTTCGCTTGACTTCCTATATCCTTTACCATGCATCGGCAGCCATGCTATCAATCGAATAAAATATTTCCTTCCATTTTTGAGCATGCATAATTACGTGCGCCATCTGAAATGCATTAAGGGTCAGTTCACATTAAAAAGAGATGTGAAGTGAGTCGAGATGCATCGATGAGTTTCTTTATGTATGAATGGCTGATGGCTGATGGCATAGCCGCATGGCATTTGCAACGTTATTCGAATTCCTATAAATATTGTGTATCTTCTTATGTAGTAAATAAAGTTTAAATTCAAATCGCTGCGTCACTTTTTCTCATTTCTGTGTGAGCTGACCCTAAGGCTGTGTATTCACGTGACGGCCACGTGATCGCGCCGTGAGCTGTGTGCTCCAGCTGGCACGCCTTATTAGATCTCCGACAATGAGAACTTCAGAATTTCCATCGAATTTTCCCTCGCAATTCGCATTCAGGATATGTGTGATTAAAGTTCTGAATAATGAAATTTATATTTACCTACCTAAAGGATTTCCTAATCCTTTAGGTAAATATACTCGTGTTCTGATTTGACATTTCGTTTAAGGAAAGTTATGCAAAGTTTTGGAGAGGTTAAGAGCATTGTAAAACAGATTCATACGTTTATGTTTCAACGACAGTAGAAACATAATTTTTGTATTTTCTAAAACATGCCATTAAAAACTTAAAACGATAAATACACAAATATATATTCCCTACAAACCGCCAATTTTACAAGAAAGACAGATATACTTACCAAACATATAAAAGCCGCAAATTGGTTTAGTGTTGTCAAAAGTCATTATCGATAAAAACTATCGAGAAGTCAAATTATCGAGCGTTTAGAGAGGCCGGAGGTGTGGGACTAGGGGCGGCTGTTTGCGCCCGGCGGTCAACGAGCAAACACGACGCGTGATGTAAGTGCTCGCTTCTCCATTTTAATTAAAATACACCTCGAATACGCCACCACATTTGTTTGGTTAATGCTTGTTATGAAAATATACTTTGGCTATCATGTATGACAACGATTGTGAAGCTGTCTGTAAGGTGCACAACCAACGTCAATTTCAGACATCGCAAAGAGATATTATGCTCTAGCATTCGTATTTTCTTGCATTTATAAAACAATAATTGTGATTACTAAAGCTTATATAGACAATAGATATTAATTATAAGTTGGAACCTACCTAAAAATAATTCTTTTAGTATCTTTAAAATGTAGTTGAATTGAACTGCGATTACAATAATATATTTGAGCCTTAAAACTGTAATAAACTTCACTGTTATAAATTTAATATTTCCGATACAGTTCAACAACAATAATCCCCGACATTAAATCGAAATAACGTTCAACGAAAACATTTTAAATCCCCATTAAAATTCATTACGGTAACATCACTATTTCATGAAATGCTTTACAATTTTCTATTTTTAATTTATCAAATTCGAAAAACTTACCTCTACATACAATTATAAACAGAAGAACACACACAATATAAAGGCCACTTAAAAGTTTTCACATATAGACAACATAAATGTAACAAGAAATTTAAAGTCAGTAGTTAATTATACACAAAGAGTAACAAACATAACAAAATATGCCTAAATCACGGACAAAAGATTTTTTTTATGCCCGCTGTACACTCTCGCCGAGAGCTCTCGGGCGAGAGTCTCGTGCGAGAGCCCCTTGCCCGAGTGCGATCATGTACATTCTCGCTCGCAGTTAAGAACTCAGAGAAGATGGACGAAAATGACCATTCACCATTCACCATGCATCGAAAGATATAATTGTAATCCAAAGATTTATAATCAGATTTAATTTTATTTCTCACAGATAATGACTGATAATGACGTTTATTATTGTTATTTTTCTGTTCTACACTGTCCAACGGCGGGACTAGTACTGAAAGACGCGAGAGTGTACAGTAGTGCGCTCGTTTTCCTCGCGAGACCCTTTGTCTCGGGCGCAAAATACCGACAACGCACCGAGAGGGTCCGAGACACGCGAGACGAGGCGAGCGCACCCATTTACACTCTCGCACTCGGGCCGCCTCGCTGTGTCTCGGCGAGAGTGTACAGCCGGCTTTAGAAATACATTTTTTTAATGTAGTAATTATAGTAGATGTTGCTCGCGACTTTTTACTAGACAATTCCAGAGAAATCGTACACTTTTCTATAAATAATATCAAATAAAAATTGTTTTATTTCTGAATAGATTTGTAACAAATACTTACAGAACGTTGATACGTTACTGGTGCCTACCACCGGTTCGGGAACCATCCCGGCGAGAAGAACCGGCGTAAAAAGCTCGCAGTGGGTATCTACTATGTAAAGGTAATATGTACTATATAAAGGTGACCTAGAATATATTTCGTAATCCATATTTTAACCACAGAGTACTATAATACTAGTGTAATTATAACTATCATCCAAATAACAAATTGATTCAGATTCGGAGCCTATATGCAAGCTAAAAAACGATGGAAACTTTCCACTCTGTAGGAAACTATATTTCATGGAAATATATTGTGGAATTTAGTAAATATATTTATGTTATATAAATGTATGCAAAAGCGCAGTGATAAGCAACATCCGCACATTTATCATCGGGCACAGAACACAATAACATTAGTATCAACAACGTTTTTACGTACAACTTAAGAATGTAATATTTATGGTTCAATAATTTCGAATTATGACCTTTATTATAGCTGTAGCTTACAACTCTACACGTCGTCTTTAAAACATTATAATAATTCATACTAGTATTACTGTATTTGTTGCGATTTTATTGCGATTAACGTTTTATACTTTGAGTCTCATTCAAGAACATAGAACAGTTTAATTAACTTGGAAAAATATAGGGTACCCGTGCGACAAACAAATGTATGATTTAATATATTTTAATGCAAAAACTGCATTCTAATAAAGCGCTAAAGAATCTAATTTTCTAACTCATACCAATATTTGTAGCTTGTAATTCAAACAAGCCAATACAGAGTTACAGAGGTATTTTGTTCAGTTCCGATGTCGCCCGTTTGCGGTCCACAACTTTGTGCTCTCAGCTCTGTAATACTATTATCCTGTTCCCACTCACAATAGGATGTGAAAAATGTTGATATTTTATCTCTGGTTACAGAGGATAAGGCCCGGTGCAGATGGATTACATTTGACTGACATTTGACTTGCGACTTAGATTGTAGGAACGTAGAAAAAAGGAGGAAGTCCTATTACATGATATGTATTTTTTCTTGCGAGCTGACCTCAAAAAAAAAAAAAACAGTCGATGTATCTTTAGAAACTACTTTTTTCGGAAATATTTCAAGAGATTAGGGATAGATGTCTGTTTCGCATATTTTTAACCAAATTAAGTTATAGTAAGAGCCTTAAATAAACTGAATTGAGTGGAGTAATAGGACGTTATTTAATTTGTTACCTTTTTAAATATAGACTTATCATTAGATACTAAAGTATATCCGATTTTCGATAATCGACCGGTGAACCGCGAAGTGATGTTGATACATCCGAGTGACATCTTAAGGTTTCGCATCATTTATCTAATACCTGAGCTTTGTGTGCGAATTCCGAAGGATTTAGTATTGGTTACTTTGAGATAATTTAGCTTCTGATAAAATTTTGTATAATATAAAATTTTATCAAACTCGGTTCGGTGGTTTGAGCGTTGAAAAACAACAAACAGATGGACACACTTTCGCTTTTACAAATTAAAGGCTCTACTGAGGATTGAATTATTAGAATTTATTAAATAAGATTAAAGAATTACATTAAAATAATTAAGTAATAAATAACAATTTGTAATTGAATACAACTGGAATAAAACGACGATTCACTTAATGTGTTTCGGAGCTTGTAAACAAATACAATTAGATGTATATCGTTTACTCCATTGACTGTATATAGGACGTAGCTGTTTGTAGTATTGCTAGCTGTGTTTTACTAGATTAATCCACGTGAAAAAGCATAACTGGCATATAAAATTTCATTACAAGAAATTATTTTATAATATAGTAACTGTAGGTACAGTTTGCCACGAAAAAATACTTCTGTCCTTTCCGGGCCAGTAGGTATTTTGTACTAAATTCGTCTAAATTCAGAAGTTTAAGCGTAATGAGAGATTCTTTCACATTCACATCACATCCTCAGGAGAAGAGAATAGATTTCATTAAAAAATATAGCGTAAATTACTAGTGACTAGACAGTACCAGTCATTAGACAAAGCACAAAAACACAAAATTTATTCAGGTTGCTTTAAAAACTGTGTTTTTAAGTAATATAACACCTGATTTTAAAGAAAAATAGGTAGTTTTTAAAGCAATCTATCAAGATTGCTTATTAAAATATAGTGCTTTTGTGCTCTGTCCAATGACTGTCCAATCACTAGTCATGTTCACCCTATCTGTCACGCTACTGGCACAACACTACTTTACTGGAAAGTATAAAATTCGTATTTGGAAAACAGTACAAGTTCTGTATGGCCGGCGGCACCACTTGCATACTACAAGTTTATTCCGTCCCAGAATGTTCGGCCGTGGACAACTTCCACTACTCGTTTTATTCCAAAACACATTCACTCAAAGGATATTTGAAATTGTGCTCGAAATCTGCACATGGATTTAGAACTGTACCCCGATTGTATTAATCCAACGATAATACAGCTTCGTTCCTTTTTCGATCGAGTCCGTTTTCTAAAACGGCAAAATAATATTCTCTTATACGTCAAACGATAGATTTGGCCGATCAGAACGCATTTGAAGTTGAAGAAGAACGCTAGAAAAAGGAACAAAGTTATAAGAATGTTGCATTAAACTCAGGTATTAAAATGTGATCGCTTCAAACTAAAATATCAATAAAATGACGACAAAGTTGTATCGTAATTCGTATCGATTCGAATTTAGAAGAATTCCGGAAAAAGTATAAATAGAAGCAATTGCCCTTTTCTCACTTATCTCGACAGGATACGGCCGAAATTATAAAAAAATATCCCGAGACATTCGCGACCGAAGTCCGAAGGAGCACTCAGCAATATCAATCCAATTTCCCTACGTGCAGGGTGTCACCGCATAAAATAAAAACGCCCATAACAACCTCCCCCCGTTGCTGGGGCCATGAAAATGCAATAAAAAATCGTTAATGCCTTTATTTACAGCATTACCAATAATATTTTAGAACTGTAGGAGGTTGGCGAGGGACTGGAACACGTTTATAATTTCGTTCAGTTCGTTTCCTTTGTATTTCATTAATAATGTACAAAATGTAGTGTGAAAAACATCGTTAATATTCTGTTAAAATGATGTTCAGTAATTGTAGTCTTTTTGTTTTCATTGTCGCAAATTATAGAATGGAATGTATTTTCGAAAATATGGATCACTAAGTTTTTCTCTCATTTTTTTGGATCGCGCGGCAACCGCAGATTTTGCCGATACGAAAACTAGTCTCAGAAAGGGGCTCAAAGAATCTCCATACCTTCAAAATATAAATAGTACATCTGCCTAACACAGATGGAGAAACTTTCGCATTTACAAAACGGATTTCATAGTGATCAATTCATTTGAGAAAATATACAGACCTCCTCCTTTTTGGAAGTTGGTTAAAAACGATAATCCCTGCGCACAATACAAAACAGCGTCCCGAGTGTATTACTGTGACACAGTAATATGTTTTTAAACAGAGGCAGTTCCGTCGCAGGAAGCCCGGCCATTTGTAACCGAGCCCTTATTGCCTCAGCCCTTAACGAGAGCCGCATACCCAGACTCGCATGACACAGGAATTATCTTGCGATTTTTCGTATGAATTCGTATATACTGGTACATTCGTGTATACTGGTACATTCGTGTATACTGGTACATTCGTGTATACTGGTATATTTGTGTATACTTGTACATTTGTGCTGGTAAGTTTTGTTCCATTTATAAGGCTCGCAAGGCTCGTGATAAAACCGTTTCATCAAACAAATACAGACGTGTTACGTAAAACCACAGGTAAAACTATAATATTACACACGGTGCTGCTCGCCAGTTCTGTTTTACTTGAACTTGGCTTGACACGCTACCGCGTGTCTAGATTTTACTGAGCTATAACAGATACAATGTAAACTACATGTCTAATGGATCAATAAATATCAGCTACTAAATAGTATAGGAGCAGAGCACGAGATATAAAATTTCCGTCGTAATAAAATATGTTTACAATAGCCCCGACGAGAAAGCGCCCGCCGCCAAAAACATTCAAAAAATAATTGCTCGGAAAATGAAGTTAATAAACAATTTTAATAAAGTTGGTTTACATCGCGATTACGGCAGATAAGTCTCCTTTAAAAGGATTACGGGTTTGGTGAACAATACAGGCGATTATCTCGCTGAATGCTTGTCAGCCACATGGGCTGTCTGCAGGAGTTATTGTAATATGTAAACGAGTCCGCCCACTCGAATCTCACATTTGAATGCTGTTTCGAACCTAATGGCACGGTAATACTGGCCACTGTTTGTCTATCGCCGATGTAAAAACCCGTTGCATCGGATAATGTGAAATGATTTCTAGTGCCGTTTGTAGATCTAGTACAATGCGAGTATCCTTTGTCTGTGTTCCATTAATTTATCATAACCAATAGCTATGTCCACATTATGCAATTTTATCTTAAATTTTCGTCATCTTCTTTTTTTATTCAACTTTCGTTTGGCATATTCAATGATTGAATGCGTCAAAAATCAAAATCCACCCGCGTTGAAAGAAAAGTGTCGTAAACGCGCGTCACGGGCATGCCTCACGTTCGCTGTTGACTGCGCAATAACGCATGCCCTTGATGAATAAAAAAAGGCCCAGTGTGGACAAAGTTATTGGCTTATACCCTGGTTACGGAACACGTAGATGCCGTTGAACAATTGTTGTTTAGTCTCTGTCACTCACGCAATAATATTAGCTATCCTGCTCCCACAGGTTGGCAACAGGAGTGCGATAGCGATGTTTTCACGTGTGAATAAAAGAGACAGGTAGCGATAGGTCAATTTTAAACGGCAAGCAAAATATTTGTTATTGTATAACGATTTCAAACATTACCTATCAGTATCACGATTGGGGCTAAAAACAGATATGGTAATGATGATATTTTAATAGATTAAAGGTTGTGTGCTTAATCGTTGCTTAATAGAGTTTCCGAATAACTTAAGTACAAACAGAAGTTGTTATGGTAATTATTTATAAACAACAACAAAAGTTTGCTTTTGTAAATCTTCATTGTTCCTCGAACAAATAATTATGGGGGATCGGAGAACATTTCGAGACATTCCCTTTATGTTGTTTCCGTATTTCGTCATGTTATAGGTAACTTAAGGATAATTCCTATTGAAATAAGCATATTATTTGTTTTATTAACATTACAACTTATCTCCATATACTAACGTTACAAAGTGTCTATTTATCTGTCTGTTCACGCTAACTTCTGTCGCGATTTTGATGAAAGTTAAGGTGTTACCTTGAGTCCCGGTAAAGGACGAAAGAAAGCTTTTATCTAGAAAAGAATACGGTTTACAGTACAAGAAACAAAAAAACTTTGGGCTCCTTATTTTTGACTCAAAAAATCGCCAACTTTCGCTCTTTTTGAAGTAAACAGTGCATAGTATTTAGCTTGGCATGAGCACAGGTGTTTGTCGGTACGAACAAAAGGAGCTGCAGGGAGGGGGGAGGGGGGGCATTGTACCAGAAGCCATTTCGACGGCAATTAAACTCTTTAGGCTTTTAAAATGGCCTGCGTTCGTAAAGCACTTAGCCGTACCCTCAAAATGTATGCAAATGCACTGTATTAATATGCAAAACATTTTATTTTAATTTGATAATATCGTTTATTTTAGTGGGTGTATGTGGGTGGATTGGTTATAGTGAGATAAAAATAAAATAGTGTTTTCAATTTTAATTGACAAAGTTATATGATACAATACTTTGTTTTATAGTGAATGTTTCATGACTCTATTTTCCTGATTTTGTTTTGTGCTTTTATTATGAATATTATAAACTAGATCACGCCCGCCAATCCCTTGCGTAAAAACTTCTTTATCATGCGGGAACCGTACATATTTCCGATACAATAAGTTTCATATGCCCTTTCACGGATTAAAACTATCTCCATTCCAAATTTCATAAAAATTGCTTTAAGCGCGAAAAGGTAATAGACTGTGTGTGACGTGGGAGAGCCATGCTTCGGCACGAATGGGCCGGCTCGACCGGAGAAATACCACGTCCTCACAGAAAACCGGTGTGAAACAGCGCTTGTGCTGTGTTTCGCCGAGTGAGTGAGTTTACCGGAGGCCCAATCCTCTACCCTTTTCCCTTCCCTATTTCCTTCCCTACCCTTCTCTATTTCCTTCCCTACCCTCCCCTATTACCCCTTAAAAGGCCGGCAACGCACCTGCAGCTCTTCTGATGCTGCGTGTGTCCATGGGCGACAGAAGTTGCTTTCCATCAGGTGACCCGTTTTCTCGTTTGCCCCCTTATTGCATAAAAAAAAAGACTGACAGACTATGGCATTTAAAATATTAGTATATGGATGTTTTACACCTCTAAATTTGTTTCCCATTTCTATACCTTTTAAATACAAAGCTACGATACTCGCTTTATATCCTCAAGTCAGTTCCACATCTAATATTCCTTATCCTTTTATTTAAGTTCGGCACAAGAAATCTTCAAAGGTTCATGGTTAGTAAAAGTACAAAGTGGCCAAGTTGGCAACAGTCTGGTGTAACGGAGCGTGAACCGCTCTATGTTAAATGTCATCGCCTTTGTTACCCCTCCCGCCCTCCGCCCTAGCCGCCCTCCCCCGCCCTGACGAGTGCATATCAGTTACACTTATTAATTTCGAACTTTAGCTTGGTTATTTTAGCTAGATGTAATATCTAGTTCAACTAATAAAGGTTGTAGCAAAACTAAGTGAAAATACTTTAGGGTGTATATAGGGTTCACCGTTAAATAGCAGAGCGGAAAGAGAAACTTTTTTCGGGGCGCTTGTCCATACAAATCACTAAAAAATTGCTCTTTCAGCGCTGCTACTTTTACAGTGAACTCTATATAAGGGACAAATACACACCCTTAAATATTATCACTTAGTTTTTTTTACACCTTGTATATTGTGTAGTGCAAGCTTTAGTAGGTAAGTTACGAATTACGATTGTTAGTTGTCAGTAGATATTGCGCAGCGCGTTTTTCGCGAGGGCGATGCAATAAAACATAAGGATATTTAGGATATTAAGTACTTTCCGAAGATTCTAAGTACATCTTTAAGTACCAAATTACATCTTAATCGTGAGATCAAACTTATATCAATTTTATTTAAATCAGTTCAACAGTTTAAGTTTATACTCGAATTTAAAACATTAATTAAGTGTAGATTTTTGCCAGATTTGAAATGGTAATTTTTTTTCATATCCCTCCGATCCAAAAAATGTTTTTAATTTTTATTCAAGAACAAATGTTTCGATGCCCGATGCTTTAAAGATTCAACATAAAAGTCACAGTAATTTTGGTGGAAGTTAAGAAAAGGGGGCGGTGGGGTTGACGCTAAGTTAATATGGTGGGGGCACCGTGGCAATTTGTTCTAGATAAACCCCCAACTAAGAGCCAGCTCGAGTAGGGTTGCGGACACCAGATACTTAGTACAGCCTTTCACATTTATTTTCAACATAAATAAATCTAATTACAACTTTATAAAACGCTAAATAAGTGTAAAACGCTACAAAAAAGCAGCGTACTTTTAAAAATAATGTTTGAAACGCTATGTTCTATATTTCAGCTCAAAATAAGTATATTGTCGTTGTATTTTTGGCAACCCTAGATAAATTTATGCCCGTGCTGTCGCAGGAAATCGCGCGAAAAGTGATTATAGATCGCTAAGTCCGTTAGCCTAAAATCAGTTCAGCCCGGCTCGGTAGTCAGTATGAGTATGTCATTACTGCTGTACATACTATGTTATAAATGTGTGCCTGTCGCCGATCACCACATTTAGATCTTATTAACATGGCAGTGGGGTTCAAAAGTTGTGTCACGAGACAGGATCTGTCCACGATTGTACGTAGAAGGATATAGGACTGTGGTGTAGAGAGGAACTAATATACACCTACTTTTTTCTACGCCTATATGTGTCATATATACGCAACGTAGTGCATATAGTATACAAGGGCATGATATAGTCGTACACACAGACACACAAACACACACATGCAGACATGCTCACACGTACAGACACGGCGTCGCTGACAACTTCATTAGTACAAGACGGGCGACGGGCGCGCGTCGCACTAAATTCCCTCTACTCCGTTGTTTACTCTTTGCCGTGACATACAAAATAACGTTAGCATTTTGTATTAGCACAACTGAATTATGCGTTCAATATTTTAAGACTCTAAAAATAAGTACATGTATATTGTATGACAACATGTTTTTGCACATTAAAAACCGGCCATGTTGGAGACATGCTGCTGAAACTTTAAATATGATAAAGAAGAAAGTTTTTTTATTTGTTAATATATTATACAATTTTCAAAGAAATTTGATTTAAATAATCGGCCAAGTGCGAGTCGGACTCGCGCACGAGGGGTTACGTACCGTTATAGAGCAAAAATAGGCCAAAACTTGTGTTTTTTGTATGATAGCCCCCCTTGAATATTAATTTTATTCATATATTAATATTAATTATTAAAGTACACAAATAATTAAGGCCTTTGTGAAATTTTCAAGTACCTACCTGTTGTCATTATTGATACCGAGCAAAAAATGTTTCAAAAATTACGTTTGTTGTATGGGAGCCCCCCTTAAATATTCAATTCATTTTGTTTTTAGTATTTGTTGTTATAGCGGCAAAAGAAATACATAATCTGTGAAAATTTCAACTCTCTAGCTATTACCGTTCTCGAGTTACAGCCTGGAGACAGACGGACAGACATCGAAGTCTCAGTAATAGGGTCCCGTTTTTTACCCTTTGGGTACGGAACCCTAAAAAGACCACGGAACATATCAATGCTACTTTTTATCATGCCAATAATGCGGTTCCCTTTTGAACTTACGTAAGTATCAGACAACATCAAGTACAATAAATGTCGTACATTGCTTACAAAGTCCTTTAGAAAGTTTTATCGGATAGCGATTCATATTGTTGTAAACACTTCAACTTACAAGTACAAGTGCAGTTTTATTTGCATGCGCTAGAACCTTAGTCCTACACAATAAAAGCGTATTTGTCGAGAAATTTAATAACGCGGAAGTGGACTGTAAGGCCGTATGCCCACTGCCAACATCACCGGAACGTCACCAACAAAAATTCAAATAAAATGACACTTTATGATCTAGGCCAGGGGTCACCAATTAGTTTCGCTCGGGGTCCTTTAAGAAATGAAATGACCTTCGCGGTCCACACATAAAAAAAATTATATTAAACATGGTAATTACGGAAATTACAAAGGTATTTATTAACATACCAATCAAATAAGTGTCAATTTTTGTAGAACAATAATAATAATTGTTAAGACCGAAATTTATTTTTAACTATATTCATCTTCGAAAATGCTTGCTCCGAAATCCGCATACAATGGGTCGGCAGTCCGGATACGGACCGCGGTCTGCCATTTGGTGACCCCTGATCTAAGCTATAGGTCACATTTTGCTCTACGTCACTACAAAGCAGCGGCGGCAATGATCGCTAAACTAATGTCGATAGAAAATGAAACCTATGGCTTTTGTTATAAAGTGGCATTTTATTTGAATTTTTGTCAGTGACGTCCCGGTGACCACGACGGTGGACAAAATGCCTAACGGTCCTAACGCGCCCCTTTCGACCTTAGTACATAGTTGGACAAGGGACGGATCGCCGAGCGGTTTTATTAGAGCCACATCGGACTACTAAATAATAATAATGCTTTATTTTCTCACCACAATGATCATATACAATAATTAACTAGACTAAATAACAATCTTTCACTGGTGATTGTGGGAGACTGGTGCCTAAACTAGGCGTGAGCCTGTATTTCAGGACACCAGGCCTCAATCCCAATATATACTTTACAGTTTACACAGTCTTAGTACAGTAGGTATAGTTTACAAACAAACATCTAGATATTTACTGGTGAAGTCGGGTTAGTAAGTGTGTGTATATATATATATATGTGTGTGTGTGTGTGTATGTGTATGTATGTTATGTATCCTATTCTGGAATAGCAATCAGACTTTCAGTGGATTCGTAATTCAGTTTTATAAGCCAATTTGTTACTCTACTTTTACAGACAGATTTTGTGACGTTATATATGTGTTCATGCTGGTTGATCTTATTGTAGAGATAGCCCCCAATGAAACAGAAGAAACGGTTGGGAAGTCGCGTACGAAAAAGGTTGCTGCTGTTTCCTACGGGCTTTTGTCTTCTCTTTCCGAGGTGAGAGGAAGGGTCATATGTTAGAAGACCGTGCTGCTTAACAACTGTGTGGAGTATGAACAGTTGTCGCACAGTTAATACCTTAGTCTTCCTGTAGAGGTCTTCGGTTGGATAGAGATATGGTAGGTTATACAGGACTTTGAGGACAGCTCTTTGGGCTCGCTCTAGTAGACCGTAGAAGTCTAAATTTAGTCGTTCTTCTGTCTTTTGTTGTATTACACCATGGTACCAACTCTAGATCTTATTATTGTAGAAACAATGAAGAACTGGGTTCATATGAAGATCAATATTGCAACTCATCAACATAATATACATAATATTTTAAAATAATTATTAGTAAGGCAATCTACTTGCTAAGTTATCCGATATTTACATTAAAATTAATAATAATAAACTATCAGATATTTGCGCTGATAAGTCACTGGAGACCTAGCACGTATACATAGTATTATCTTATATATAAAATTCTCGTGTCACAATGTTAGTCCGCGAACTCCTCCGAAACGGCTTTACTGATTTTTACCAAATTTTTTATGCATATTCAGTAGGTCTGAGAATCGGCTACTGGGTACTTTATATATTGATAAGTGCATTTGTTGAATAAATAACAATAAATTATTACAACCTGTGACTGACGGCGACCATTGTTTGTGCGACGAGATAGCGATCTACGCTGCCATGGCGACATACTTAATAAGTCACTTCAATAAAATAATATGGGCGAAATACTTTATATAATGGCAAAGCAATGTTTGCCGGGACAGCTAGTCTTCTTCTTATATATAAAAATGGATTTTCAAATGTGGTAGTCGCGTTAAAACTCGAAAACGGCTGAACGGATTGGGCTGATTTTAGTCTTAAAATATTTGTAGAAATCCAGGGAAGGTTTTAAAGTGACACAAAGTTCACAGGGACAGCTAGTATATTATAAATTATAATAAATAGCGATAGGAATAATGAAAATGTACAACATAATACGTTTTGATTTATACTACAGACGTAGCGGTCTACGCGACGTAGCACGCGCGTAGCAGCCTCGTAGCAACATTCGTAGCGCTACGAATGTTGTACCGCGTGATCATTATTTACATGATTTCGGTGCAAAACTGACCGTATTTTAATAAAAGTTCTGAGAAACAGACACCTTCAAAGTTTTATTTACCGTAAATCATTTCGGTAATAAACAAGTATTCATAATAATTTTGACACTGTTAAACAATAACACTTAATTCTGTCAAGTTAAATGGCGACGATATCGATTTTACATTGTAACCTGAATATACGACCAATAAAGAGGATTATTACATGCTTTGTATGTACACATACTTTATGAGCGTAAACACATTCGAAGCGTTTAAGAATATAAGAACTTTAATACTTTGGATACATAAAGTACTCAACTTTACGAGTATATAATGTTGAACGTCCGACTTGTTTTATATAGAGAGGTAATTTTAGCAATAACTATTAGACTAAGGCTACATTGTCTTAAATCTTGAAAGCTAAAAAATTCTGAAGGTTTCCGGCCTTCAAGACACTAAAAAAAAGTTTTGTGTCCTATCTATTTGAAAAAAGAAATACTTAGGTAAAAGTTTCTAACCTTTCTTGTAGCTCTTAAGAACTTGTCGGCACCGAGTATTTGGACTTACCTGAAATAAGAAAATAATCATTAATTAAAAAGAAAAAAACTGAATATATTATAAGTTCTACAATTTTAATAATAGTATTTTAAAAAGATTAAACCGACTTCAAAATTGTACGCAATTGAGAATTAAAATTGCCTTATTTCAAAAAATACTAAATCGATTTTGATGAAACTTGTAGTGTTCCCTATGTTGAACAATACCTAGAATTACTTAATTGGACTTGTAGTTCCACATACATACATATACAGTATACACATACATACATACACTTTTGAAAGGCTCATTTGTTCAGAAACTGAAATAGACTAACTTATACAAAAACTGGGCAGTTCTGGAAATATTACATATATACGAGTCTTATTGATAACCTCCTTTTTTGATGTCGGTTAAAAACATAGCCAAAATATATTTTGTACTTTGAATAGTACTGTTTAAATAGAACGTCACCTTTAAAACTTTGACTTTACTGGTAGTAATTTTAGAAACTTTTCACTCATTTTCAAGTTGTCGATGCACCTAAATTGTTCCACTACTCACACTTTCAAGTACTTACACTTTGACAGCGTCAAGACAGAGCTATCAAAGTTGCACGTCCTTGATATTACCGCAAGTAAATATATAAGTTCCCCGCTAGAGCCGAAATTGCAATATGACAGTTTGCAGTTACCTGCCGTTACATACTATATTATATTAAGTTTAGAAACCTTTAAACCTTAAGTATAGAAGGTAGATAGGAAATAAACATTTTTTACGCATATAAATTCTAGTTCAAACATTTAACACCAAAAGAAAAAATTCATTAGAAATTATAGCAAATTGCTTATTGTGTAAATAGAACCTAAAAAGTTAATAGTTTTTTCTTCTACTATAAAATAAGCACGTATAGTTAGAATATATTGGCACTTCAACGACGATAAGTAAGTGCAGTAAGAATGAGATTTAGGATTACAATTATTAATATAAAGTTTTTTTTTACTGGATCTTTCGAACATTAGATTTCTTTCTGGACTTACCTACCTTTAGTTATTGACTACGTCATCTAGTCAATGGAGTGAAGTTCAGAAGTTAGACTTTTCGTCTGGCAACACTTAGAAGAAAAGTTGACACAACACATTACACTCCCAATCAATTAGGGATACAAATGAAATCTATTTATAAGTGTTGGCGAGGTGGGGTAATGCGGGGTTCTAGATGGGGCTGAGAGGGGATGTAGGGGGGTGTGAGGGAAGGGGTTTTATGTAATTGACGCCCCGTCCCGACCAGATTGAAATTCCGGGCCGGCGACTCTCCGGCGCCCGCACTTGTTGCGTCGCCGAAACGTCATAACTACCCGCACGGCCACGTGCTGCGACGTGACACATTACTTAGGGCGCATTTTCATTAGTCGTTAACTCGTACGGTATACAGCATGCGGGGAGTCTATGACAACTAATTGACAACTAATGGCGCATTGTCATTGGTCGTGGCATGCGTTTCAGAAATCTCCCGCACCCCGCATGCGGGCCCTATCGACCAGTGAAAATGCGCCATTATAGACGTAAGTATCCCACGGTAACCCTACTTTAGCTAGAAGAATGAAGGAAGAAGGATCAACTTACGCTACAAGTTCATCCTGCGTTTATTGCCTTTAAACTTTATCAAAATCCATGCCACAAAATGACGTTATCCATACTTCCATACTTAATATTATAAATGCAAAAATGTGTCCGTCTATCTGTCAACTCTTCACGCCCAAACCGCTCCACCTGACCTTGCTGGGTATGGAGTATTTTGAGTCGTGGGAAATTACTTACGTACCTAGAAGATTACAATATATTAGTTTGATGTAGAAGATATTAACAAGGTAATCTTCTAGATCAAACTAAAGGATAATTAACTTTTTAGTTTGCATTGAATAATTTAAGTTTAAGTTCCTTGGTCCTTGTTGACCCGCCGTGCCCAAACGAGGACACTTTTAAAATTACTTAATTTTTTTGTCATTCAAGTTTATACTTATTTTTATTGTAAGTATCAATTTGCTAAAAGTGTATTTTCTCATTCTTAGAAGGTACAAATAATATAAATATAGTTTACAGTGTTTTATAGTGATTTTTCTGAAGCTGTTTCTAACATCCGAAATGTATGTATGTTTAAAAAATTTATTTTCTGAATGAAATGACCTAATATTTTGTTCAGTACACGCCACCATCACGCTACCGCTACCTGCTAAGCTCGTGGCCACACCAAACTCCTACATGATGCTCAAATAGTGTTTTACTCTGCCATTTATTAGCGAAGCATTCAACTTGTTATTCTCGCTGATGGCCCTAATAAAGTTCATAACCTATCGAACTGTTACGGATATTATGTTTCTGATCATTGAATTACGTTTACGATGTTATTGTTTCAGGATAATAAAGTAGAACTAAATGGAGTTTAACGCTGAAATCGTGTTTCGTATTCGATAATGTTTTTATCCTTAATTTTCTAGGTTCATTATCGTGAGCACATAATCCATTACGTAAATGAGATTTGTATGAACCCAAAAATATGTTTGTTTACGAATATGCGACTTTTTTCATTAGGTTCACAAAACTAGATACAATTCACAATACATATAGCTATAAATAATAAAGTATAAAATAGTTATAATACCAGAGAATGTATCTCTCTAAGGAGTGAACACAACATGCACATAACAAATAAAGGTTGTGTCAACTAACTACTAAATCTAAAACACATTATATACTTAATTTACCCTATTTTTTTAATCAAAGGCGTTTTATTTTCTAACTGTAAAAGTGTTCATTTCTAACTATCCCGTAAGAAACTAACATCTTCCATCTTCATTCTTCAACGGGTATACCTCCTGCTGGAATATATTCCAGTACGTTCAAAGTTACAACTATTACACTTCTGTAACTTTACATGGAAGCATATACAAAAATACTTAGCCCTGACGCGTCCGTGTTCTTGTGATTAATAGCGAGTGTTGGTGCGTTATTAATTAATTTGCGAATTAATAATGAGCGGCTTGCAGCTGACGGCCGCTGCACGTCGCTGCACTCTGCGTCTACTGTCTACTGCTAATTAAGATTTAAGCTATATCTTTAGCTGTACGTTAGCTTTGTAATTACAGGACATTTGGATACGCTTATTTCTTGATATCTATATCTACACTAATATTATAAAGCGGAAGAGTTTGTTAGTTCGTTTATTTGTTTGTTTGAACACGCTAATCTCAGGAACTACTGGTCCGATTTAAAAAATTCTTTCAGTGTTAGATAGCCCATTTATCGAGGAAGGCTATAGGCTATATTTTATCACGCTAAGACTAATAGGAGCGAAGAAATAGGGGAAAATGTGGAAAAAGCGGGTAAAATTATTTGAAAGGGATTATCTCGCGAACTACTGGAGCAATTTTTATGTTATTTGGCACAGATAAGAAGTAGACCACGGGTTACAAGAGTAGATCATGGGTTATCGATTTTAATCATCAGTTTAATCATCAGTGGCTATATATTTTATACCCGTGTGACGCTGGGGCGGGTCGCTAGTAATAAATATATTCAACAAGCTACTATTAATATATTTTTAAGCTATTGGATAACTTTTATCTCGGGCTTTGAGCGCAGCAATCAAATCAAGAAATTACGTAACGAAAATAAACCTAATATGCTGCGTTGCCATGCATCGTCTAACGTCGTTTCAGTTCGATAGACTTTAGCACGGTGTTTGTGTGCGTGCGACTAGTCGCACTATGTTTTGACATAATATGTGAATTATAATTGTATAAGTTGATAAAAAATGCTATGCATCTATATGCATAGCATTTTTAATCAACTTTTAAGCTTTACCACGACAGCACTCAAGTGCCATACGTATTTTTTCATTATTTGTATATTTTTGCATAAAATAATATGTGATCCAGTGGTTGAATAGCCTCTCGACTCCGGAGGTCGGGGGTTCGATTGGGGGTAGATATGACAAAAATGTCATTTCCTAGTTTACTTAGGTCAATGTGAGCTGATCATAATGTCTGACAAAAAAAATGATAAACGGATGGGAATGTAAAAGTCGGTCCGGGAATTGATTTTTACCGATTACTTGGCGTACAGAGTTTCAATAAAATATGTAAAGTAAGAAAGCAAAGAGAGATAGTGTGATGCTGATGGTGCCTGACCGGGTCCTCGTATAAGCACTCAGTTTTAGCTTACATTCGTATAGAGTATAGACTATTAAGACGAGCTACGTATCGTCTAACCGTTAAGATTAAAGTGCGTCCTTTTATGGCGACGCGGTTTCAGCGCCCATAAAAAAGTTCTATATCGTAAAGATGGAAATCTAGGAAACACGAGAAAAACATACAAAGATATTGGGGGGCAGGGGGCACTTAGCGTGGGCTATTACCCGCCGGCGACGGACGAAACTATAAAACCGTTAAAGCAACGTTTCAGCAGCCGTAAAGTCGCGATGTTGACAATGTCGACCGCCCCGGCTGCGACCACCCCCGCGACCGCCCCCGCGGCTCAAAACCCCGAGCTATCTCGTAAACCGTATGCACCACTAAAACTTAACGGCACTATGATTAAATCTCGCCCGCGAGCTAATAGTTCGTATTCAGCTGATCAGCTCGAGGTTATATCTCTTTAACTTCTTTTGGTGGGAATTGACTGTAGATTTATTGAGCTCGTTTTGACGATGTTCAATTCTTTAGCTTTTATTGTGAATGCACACTTGCTAAGGGAAAGGCGCTAATGGTAGACACTGAACTAATAGAAGACACTTACGACAAAAATGCCATAAAAATAAGAATTATTCTAATTATTTCTCAACACTGTAAATTTTATAAGCTTCTTATGCTATCTGTTGATGTGAAAAAATATATTAGGGATGCCTTCGGGAACAAAATTTTAAAATGGGATCAGTTTTCGTAAATGATGTGACCGCGTCAACACGCACCCGGCAATTTCTTAGCAAATAGGTTAAGGAAGGCGAAATTTTGCACGTAAGTTTTGAATACATTTATTAGATTTCTTGTAATTTCTATTGACTTCATTGGATTAATGGTCATGTTGTTTACACTAATTAATGTTTATTTATGATCTTTTATCCATTTTCCCTAACAATATAAAGGGTGTCTACTATTAGTTCTTGAAAATGTAAAAAAACCTAATAGATGACATGGATCTCATTTTTTAGTTTTTCAATACATACTAAAGTTATTTTGTACTTTATTCTACTGCAAATATCATCACTATTCTCTAAAAATATAATTCTATTAACAAACTAGGAACTTAGAACTACTGTACCTAAAAATGGACATGGTGTCTAATATTAGACCTTGCACTGATCTAAAAATCGATGCTTTAGTTTTGTAGCAGTAAAAAGAAGAAAAAGGAGAACTGAGAACAAAAAGAAGAAAAAAGAAGAGGCAAAAGAAGCATGGAGACTTAAGACTAAAAATAAATTTGCTGGGAAAAAAATATGAAAAATAAAAATAAAAGGAAAGATAGTTTCAGCATGGAAGAAGAATGAATAGAATCTGGAGACAACGTGGATAATATTTCTGATGCATGTAGTTACTATGATGAAGTAAATGAAATCTTTTGAAAAACGGCAAATAAAGGCCTAATAATATGAAAAATGTAAAATGTAATTTAATGTTCTATGTCAACTATTAGTTCATATTGGTGTCTACTATTAGTGTTGTTCGCTTATTGTGATGTCATCTATTAGTACTTATGACTAAGTTTACAAAAAGACCAATAATATGTTTTTTTATTGATTTGTCAGAGAATAATTATAATAGTTTTATTTTGTAAGAGTTACTGAAGACATGGAAGAAGTTATCAATCCTTTATTTTCATAAATTATATATTTTATAACATTCGAATGTTTCATGTTTCCTTATAGTGTCTGCCATTAGGTCTTCTCCCTTAGTTTGATTGAAGAAAATATAAAATTACAACTTAGTACTATAGCTTTTATGTTAGAACTTGGAAAAGATTTTCATCTACAAAACATCTATATTCTCGTACCAATCAAGTTTGGCATTCGAAAAAATTTGTTTGTAGTTCTCAGAATATTCTAGGCTAATCCGCATTGGAAGTATATTTTAGCTATTCAAAAATATGATATACTCGTAGACACTAATCGTACTTCAGTTGTTGACGTAATATGAAACGAATAAACCTATACACTCTGGCGTATGGCCAACACTTGTCGGCATAAAATTTCTTGTATAATATTCTTTTAAAATTTAACGATAACTTAATAAATATCTTGTACGGCGTCTTCAAAAGTTGAGTATGATACACAAGTGCAATTCGAATCGTGATTTAAATTTCATTGTTTGAGTTATTCATTTCGAGTTATTTGGAACGCGTTTAGTCACAGTTTTACACGTGATTAGGGGGCCCCTCCATGTTTGACTAACCATGATGCAAAGCTGTCTATAGCATTCACAGTCGACGTGGATCATTCACAAGTAACGCAGTTCGTAATGTTGATATTTGTCCATCATTGATGCAGAGGATGTGCAATATGTCTTACCAATATGCAAGTTAACCTTTAGAGCTACATATCTATAAAACTAAACTACTCGTATCTATAAAGCGCTCAACGCCACTTTTGTGCGAAAACAATTTCTAAAGATGTTATCGCTTCGCGACACGATATATTTTAGTGGCACTATAGGTCACATAAAACGGCTAGGGCCCTCGAAACGTAGCACTGGAAATATAACGGTTTAATGGGCGCTTCCGTCAGCGAATGTTGCAGGTCTAATGGACGTCCTAAGTGCAGGAGAACATTCATGACAGCTGTTAAAGGTTTTAATGTGCCGGAGTAAATACCGATCGAGCGACTGATTAGAGGCTGACTGTGGAGCTTTTAGTCGACTTGCGTTCGGGAATTTCGACAGCGAAGAAATTGAATATACGGGATTTTAAGTTACTAAGTGACATGGCACTTGCCTTTAAATATCTGTCTGATTGTGATTTCTATCTTCGCTGTCGGAATTATCGAATGCAGTTTGAATAAGGGCCCTATTGTAGTTGACTTTGTGTCGAGTCGTCGGGGCGGAAATGGCGCTAACGAAACGCCGAATCTCGCCTGCGCTAATAAACCATTAACTCGAACGACCGAATAAAATTACTTTATAGTATCGCCGAGATGTTTTCACAATATTTTTACGTGTCGTAAACAAAAATTTCGCGCTAAAATGTTTCCGAGAGATTTGCTGGGAAACTTGTCGGCCGTAATCAATGATCTTTCTTCACGTTGGGAATATTAATGCTATTGAAAGTACGCTCGCAGATCTTAGAAGTTAGGCATCTCATCCATTATTATATTACTTGACGTTGACGAAATTAATTTATTACTCGAGAACAGTATATTATTTTTTCTGAGATAAAAACTAGCCAATTTTAACCTGTAACCAAGATATTTTACCAGAAATCATAACAGAGGCTTTAGCAAAAAGAGCTTCAGATAAACATTTTCAACTTTATAATAATTATTAAATGTGGATTAGAGTATATACAGGGTGTAACAAAAATAAGTGATAATACTTTAGGGTGTGTATGTGTTCCTTGTAGAGAGTTCACTGTGGAAGTAGCAGCGCTGGAAGACCAAATTTTTTTTTTACTTTTTTATCGGAAAACTCGTGATGCTCCGGCGCTTGCCCATACCAAAGTGAAAAAAAAGGTCTTTCAGTGCTGCCACTTTCACAGTGAACTCTCTACAAGGAACACATACACACCCTAAAGTATTATCACTTATTTTTGTTACACCCTGTATATATGCGCACACACATGGACAGTATAAAACGCTCCAACGAAAACCACCAACAAGCCTTGACTATTAACTTACTCTAATATCGGTGTCATTCCGTAATACGCAACGCCATCATTAAAAGCTTAGTAAAGTTCGCCGCCCCCGTATCGCCTGATTTACATTACCGTGTTTATCTAGTATGATTCATCACATTGGAAAATATAAAAGGGTTTTCTTTTGTTGAATCCCGGGCTCGATTAGTAATATGAGATGTCGGTAAATGGATGCCGTCATAATGAATATTTGATGAGAGTAAATAGTGATTTGGATCGCTTCACAGTACATATTGAAATAATTAATAATACGTCAACTGTACGGTAGGGGATGAAGGAAGATGAGGAGAAATTGATTCATAGATGGCAGCCGCAGGCCTTCGTAAGTTGGTTGGGTTATGGCAGACAGATCATGACTGACATTAGTAAAATAGCATTTTTGATTTTAGCCGTTTATACCTTCTCGGTATCTATGTTTTTTACACCACAATAGCTTTTATCAACTACACAACAAGTGTTATTATCCTCTGAACCTTGGCTACCCCATGCGCCACCGTCCCATATAATATTGACCAAGGTGTCGCCTCTTCATTGTAGTGTGGGCTTCACATCACAGCTGCTAGTGTCAAATAACGATAATGAAGCCATATAATGAAGTACAAAGAAACTACTTTTTCAAGATTAAAGTATATATCCATCCAAATTGCTTGTCTGATTTTAATAATATTTGTCAATATGTAGAGCAGCCAACGGAGACATACCGGAACTAAATGTACGATTAATTCATCAGCGCACGAAGCGGCGGGGAAAATCTACTATGTTGATGTTCTATAATTTTGTTGTCTCATTATTTTATAATGCCCAAGTGTGTGCGCTCTATACAAAAGCACATTGGAGATTCCTTAATAATAACTTATTAGGACGTTTGACTTGCTATTGCTATTGCTGCATATAGAATTAAGAACGAGTGGTTAGAAAAAACACTAGTTATAGAAGTTAGAACAGAATAAGAACATAAAAGTCCAATGACTTTCGCAAAAAGCGTGAGCCCGGTGAACTTTCGAAAGTTTCGTTAAACTCCCGAAAAATGTTGCCGTGAAGAATGTTAACAAGTAATAGAACAAAAGCGAATATTCTCACGAAACGTTAATGAAATTTATATCCACTCAAATAAATGGAACAAAACAGAATGGTGTGACCACAAGTTAAGTAGGGCGAGGGCGGAGGGGGGGGGGGGGGGGGGCGTATTGATCAGTCGCTAAAACAAGCCGGTGTCTGTCTGCCCCGGGCTATATAAAGCCTATACCCGTACCTGCTTCCTGATACACTGACCTATTAAGAATGCATTTGCGATTTTGCAGTCTCTTCATTAGTTATTTGCAAGGGTTACAAGCGGGTTCAGACAGACTTAACGATTATTTTAATTTGATTTACTGAAAATTTTCACATCAAATTTTTATGCCAAACTCTTCATACATTAAAAAATTCAAAGTAATTATTATTAGATGTCTATGAGTGTGACCGTAGGAGCAATTAGGTATGCAATCGCCTTTGTTAATCGTTGCATGTCTCCTTAATTGAACAGATAATGCGAAAAATACAATACTATTCAATACGAAATAGGAATTTTCCACTTCAGAATATTTGAACGTGCAGCCTACATGACACACCTACATTCTGTTGGCCTAGTCATGCTAAAGGAAAAGGTACCCTGCTAACTTTATCATCCGTTAAAATACTACACCTTTACGTGAAAGTCAAGTATAAGTATGATAAAATGGCCCCAGAACATATAAAATGGCCCCAAACTACTTCGAAATGAGTCCTCCTATTTGATTATACTTTACAAAGGTAAAAAATACCCGAGAACAACCGATGACTTCTCGTAGTTCGTTACAATCAAGTTTCAGGTGCAATTCCCGCGCAATGACTCCAGCTAAATGCACCTATATTTTAGCCGCAACAAACCGGCTAGATATTTAGCCGATACTTTAGCCGGAGCCGGTAATCAAGTCCCTAGCGGCTAGTGAGTAATTGATTGCGGAGACTTGCAGACAACAAAAGATAATCAGGATTCTGCGGCGAATGGATTTGTCACCGCGTAATTAAATAAATAACTATCGTACAAGAGGTACGCGGTCCATCCGTCAGCTCTGGTAATTATGCTATCACTCAATCCCATGGCCATGAAACATGTCAGGAAAATTAAAAAATAATAACAAATCTAAAAAAAATCTGCGTTTTGCAAATGTTATTACCATCATTGTTTGGTATTACCGCAAATTGTATAATATTGTGTTATTCAAGATATAAAACTTTGCGTGAAAGATTAACGCAATCCATGCATTCTCACTTTAACATTAATTATTATAGTAATAAGATTTGTTACTCCAAGTTACTGGATAATCTCGTTTCCTTTAAACCCAAGTCCTTTAAAAGTTGTAAATTATAAAACATTTTAATCACCAACTCGCTCAGCACTCTCGATTTCCTTTTAAACTAAGTTTGAAACAAAAGCTTTAATAACATGCGAGCCGCGCGACTGAAACTCGAGAGAAATAATGGAATCAACATTTTACACGTAACGTTTTTACGGTTGAGGCTACAAGACCCCATCCTTTTATGCTCCCTGCTAAGACCCGGTGTCCCAAACAATTTGCGGACCAACTTTGCGAGGATTCGTTATTCACTGGCAACTTTTAAGTGACTGCGAAGCGGCCAAGAATTAAGGGACGGTGTGTTTAATTTCATTATTTTTGTTTAATTTAATTACGGGATGGCTTTGTGATTTTGTTATCCGATTGTCCGTGTGTGCGTACCGAAAATATTTATTCGTTTATAATTGATAATTAGGTAACTGCTCCCGCTTTATTTTGAGTTGTTTTATATTAATGAGTATCTGTTTGCGGAACCTTGTACAAAACAAATGGAAAAAATAATTTCATTTCCCAACGTATATTGAATCACAATTCTCAATTATCTACAAAAGGGCTTCTCTGTGTGTGTTAGTCATGCCCAGTTTTTGAGTTTTTTGCAAAAAAAATCCTTGCAAAAATAGTCACAAAACTCTGAATATTTTAGCGTTGTGAATTGGTCAATGTTTTCACATTAGCCAATCATAAGGTAGTAAGTAATGCTAGGTAATAAAAGTACTTATTTCTGATATTTTTTGACATGTTTTAAGATCCCAACATTTCCAACCTAATAGCTATTAATAAAAGTGAACATTGCTGAGTAAAACGCCAAATACTCTTCCATAAACCAAGAAGTTTACTAAAAGGTGTGTTGTTTCTACATTGTCTCGTCGCGTATAATTGAGTTATTATAAGTCATTTAACTCAAGGCTGCAGTGTATCAATGGAAGCTATTAACATTGGAGGAATTGGCTTTCGATTAAAGTTAGTGCCGCCCCCCGGCGCGCCTCGCCGTCCATTAGACTCGTGTCGCTCCCCCGCCCGGCGCAGCGGGGTCACTATAGTTTTTCTCTGTATACTTTTATATCTTGGGGTTGATAAATAAAGGGTCAAGCCTTATGGTGATTAAAAGAACATAATATTTGTTTATGTGGTTGGTAATAAAGTGGTGAAAAAAAATCAAATTTTAAATGTTCAAGAAGAAGGCATAAGTTTCAGCAATCACCGCAAGTGAACTAATATAAACCGGTTCCTTTCTAAGTAACTTGACTGCTTAGTCAAGTTGAATTCGCTAGTTTCTATAACGAAGTTAGAATTCAAAAATGTATGGGGTTTGACATAACGCATCGCAAGTGCCATGACACTTACATCAAATCCCATACATTTTTGACATCTAACTTCGTTATCGAAACTAGCGAATTCAAATTTATTCAACAACTAAGTACTCAGTTCATTTTATTTCATGAGAGTACCATTGACATTAACATGAGACTACCGTTTTCTAGTTGGATAGAAAACGGATTAGATCGAACAAGGATCGATGCAATAATGCACCCCAGATTTTAATTCCACATTAAGCTTGCATACTTAGTAGACTCCACCATGCAACATTAATCTTGAATATAGTAGAATCGGGGTAATATACAGGGTGCAATTAAACCTTCCTGCCAAATTTTTTCCAGGGCTTAGGTATCATTAGGAGAGTTCATTGAACCAAAAAAATTGGGTGTTATTTTTTAAATGACATATTTTATCCCATTTAAAATCGTTGCAGAACGGTCACTCGCGGCGCGAGGGAATGAGCGGGGGTGACGCGGGGGGGAGGCGCGCGCGCGGGGGCACGTCACGCGCGGACGACGCGTCGTGTCCATTTGTAGTGTTTTTAGGATAACTTTTGGAAGGTATTTCTCAACATTTTAGTACTGAGTGATTATAAAAGAAAAAAATCGTGTATTTTTATTTTTAACAAGGATCTGCAATATATCAAAATTTGGCAGGAAGGTTTAATTGCACCCTGTATAATAATTGTGATAGCCACATTGTCCGAGCTACCTGTGCAAATTTTAATCGAGTTACTTCCCGTCTAAGCGCCCGGAACGTAGATTGCTAACTACCCATGCAAATATAATATGTTGACTCTGCCGGTTTGAGATAATTTTAGTGCAATTTTATTTGAGTTCTTCGAGCGAGGAATTTTCGAATAATATTTTGAAACGAGAGCATTCGGCTAACTTGATCGCGGCCTCGTATAAAACCGGTGCGAAATAAGGCTTTTACTTTTCACCGCGAGATGAGCAATTGGTTTCCTTAAGGCTGAAACGTGAGCAATGAGCACGGAAGTACTATCAGAGAAGTTGACTCCTATGCAGATCGGGGACCTACGTAGTTTGATTGCGTTACGTCAAACCCAGACGACAGATCACAAAACATTGAATTGACTATAGACTTATAAATTATAATATATACTGTCATTGACATATTCGACCAAATAACGTTGGTCTATCAACTGCATAAGAATCAATTTCCTCGATGGTACATCCTGAAACTTCCCGCAAAACATTTTTTGGAGTCCAATTTTGCATGACACTACGGGTCTCTAATAAAAAAGCAACGTAAAAAACGAATCAAGCGGTGAAATATATATTTTATTGTTGAATTCAGCGGCATGTTGGTAGCGAGCGGGCGGCGGGAGCTGCGGTGTCTAATTACAGAGGTTGTATGAAACTTTTTGTTCGGCTAGATTGTCGCCTCACTACAGTTATTCATTCCAAATTGAAAATTTAATTTCTGCTGCAGCGCGCTCGCAAAATTATAAACTTCTTTCATCTTAGCGTTTTATTTTGCTTACAATGATGCCCAAAACAAATGTGTAATTGTTATTCCCTTTTACTGGAATTATTTTAAAAGATATACAAAGTGTTTTAACGTTTAAATATATTTTTTGTTTGTATTTACTTGAAATATGATAAATTTCAAGTAAATGCAAAATACCTGTTTTGAACTTTGATATAATAAAACATTGTAATTTGTAACGTAAACACAACATAGAAAGATTCTGTACTTAAATCTACGTGATCGAAGTTTATTCTATGTAAACTACGAATAATAAAATGTAAATAATTCGCAGTTTAGGTGTGTAAAAGTGCAAAACGCTACCCAACAGCATTCGCTGTTTTACATGACACCAATAGAAACTGAATAGAAATGTTCTCGTTGCAGAAGAAACAATCAGAGCTGAGGATAGTAAAATATTTAGAGTTTTCCCGTTCGAGAATAGTTTTCTCATGCGATAGCTGGACCCAGATCAATATCGTGCGACATCAAACATCTATTCTCTTGTCTACATTATTACATTAGTATACGATCTACTGAAACAAATTACGATATCCTACAACTGTAAAGTCTAAACTAATATCCGTACTATAATTTTCACAAGGAAGAATGTACGGTCGCTTGACTTTGCGAGATGTTTGAGGCTCTATCGGAAAAAGCAAACCAAACAAGATAGTTGTAGTTTGGGCACTGATTTCAAACAGTATTTTAATCATGCGTTCCGAATGCAAGACGGCACGGTCTCAGTTTCACGGAATTCCAAATCGAAATTCCACATTAGGAAAATGACTACGGAAAACGTGTGTTAAATTACCAGCCTTAAGTCTTATAAGCATGATGTTAATCGCGCCGTCTTGCATTCGGAACGCAAGTGCGGAATTCGTTTCGCTCGGAAAAAAGCGTGCGTTGGTAAATGTATTTTCTACCGATTCAATGCATTTGAATTTTGAATGTCCGAATACGGAAAACGAATTGGAAATATTATGAAATACTTAACTAAGCATAATATAGTAAACCGAAGTTTAAAATAAGGTTAGTTGCAAGTTTTTATAGTAATTTGTGGTATATTCAGTAGTCAGCGGTACCGGGCCCTCGACGTCGACGGCCCTCGAGCGGAGTGCTGGCGCGGCAGCCCTCATCTACTGGCCAAAGGCTTATTAAACAAAGGCCTCCAACCGTACATTATGCCCTAACTATAAGATATAGTAGTAAGTGTCGTTAGTCGTCTTTGTAATTAGATTAGTTGAAAATTCGGCTACGCACGGAATAATTGGGCTACGCATTTTGCTGAAACGTAGGTTGTATAATATTTTTACGTAGTTTTAAGTTTAAGCTATATAGCTACGACTATAGCGTACGGTTTAACCGATTCGTTGCCACCTTCATTTCAACAAATTCTTACGACAGGCCAAGTACTTTGTTCGATGACGCACCATAAGCGTCATCGGCCCTGCTAAACGATGACGCGCCACGTGCGGCATTGGCCACTGGTTGTGTTTTATGCATATTTTATTGTAAATAGGCGTAAATCAGAGAGGGAAAAGATAAATTTTGTGTGCAGTGTTCGTATTAGTTGTAATTCAAAGCTGATATGGCGTATAAAAGTAGTAGTAATACTGTTAACAAAATGTGTAAGTAGTCGTCAACCTTTGGCACAAATTTTGCTCATACGAGTATGTAGGTATTAATGATTTTAATTAGTGCTGGTTACTAAAAGCCGAGCTTTGTGAGGGCTCACGTCGTCATACCTTGACTGACTGATGATAACACATATAACACGGACTCGCGCACGAAGGGTTCCGTACCATTATAGAGCAAAATTATGCCGAAAATTATGTTTTTGTATGGGAGCCCCCCTTCATTTTTTATTTTATTTATTTAATTTTATTTTGTTTATAGTATTTGTTATTATAGCGGCAACAGATATTAATAATCCGTAAAAATTTCAATTCTATTACCGTTCTTGAGTTGCGGCCTGGAGACAGACAGACAGACAGACAGACAGACAGACAGACAGACAGACAGACAGACGGACAGACAACGAAGTCTTAGGCTGGCCTCACACAGCCGGAATGTCTTTCTGAATTCATATTATTAATTCAGAAAGACTGGAATTCCATACAATATTAGTAAGTATGCTCCACGTACACATTCTGATTTTTTTCAGATTATGTTTCTCAGATCGATCTGTAAGAATGATACTGACGAGCGTTTTGAATTCCGGATCGATAAATTTAAGATTATGATTTCATAACGCGCGTATTCCCATACATTTTAATAGAGCGGCACACACATACTGGAATCAGATTATAAATTATTTCAGTTGACACTGCAAGAAGCTAACCCCTGGACGTGTTGTGACCTGCTGGCGTGATGTCTGACACGGAAAATTTAATCTTAAGCATTGAAATATAGGACACATCCATTGAGGATTACCATGACAGGGAAAAAACATAGCGTGGTTGGAAATTCTTAAAAGTTTAATTCCAAATTGGGAAACATTAAGTGAAAACGAAAGTAAAAGAAAAATAATATTTATTAGTATTAATTAGGGTTGCTGAGGATTCCTCTTCCGCTTCCTCATAATGAGGAAGTTCCGCAATATTTTGGGTTCCTCAACCGCTACCGCATCCTCATAAATAAAAATAAAAAAATCCTCTTCCGCTATCGCTTCCTAAAAATTTAAGAGGAATTTATGAGGAATTTCACTGCGCATGCGCGTCGCATATCCAATCATGGCAACGCACACGCCAGAGCGCGAGAATTGTTGCGAGAATTGTATCATTACTCAACTTTTTTGAAGTGAAAACTTCTTTAGCGGCGTTGAGCACCTTTGTGGGATGGGTAAAAACCTACGAATAATAAAACCTAAAGAAACGTAACTCCCATACTAATACAGTTTGAAACTCGCGTCAGATTCTCATGCTGATCGAAAACCCATAGAAAAAGCGTAAGACGGTTGGAGAGTAGTGTTTTGTGTCGAACTCGAACTCGGAAACTCGAAAACTCGAATTGTAAGGGTTTCGATTAATTAAAAAAATCGATTTTTTAAAAATTGATTTTCATAAAAAATGGGTTAAAAATGCACAACGTTAATAATCAAGTTTTCACTTCTGCCGGCACTCCCGGAGTGCAACCCGTCTTTTTTTATGTACGTGTGTTGTATACATATTATGTTACTGTGTGCCGAGTGTGAGTTTTTTGTTTCACATTGGATCGTGAACACTTTTGGCGTTTACTAAGATTTTGTATGGGATTACTCACTGGGCTGGGCTCACTCCCGTCACCCGTGAGCAGGTGGCGCTGTACAGATCCCATACAAAATCTTAGTAAACGCCAAACGCGTTCACGATCGAATGTGAAACACAAAAAATTCACACTAGGCACACAAACTCCTCCTTAAGACCGGGCTGCCAAAAATATCAAAACACGCTAGCCCCGCCTACATACCCCGCTATCCTCCAATCATGATACAATAATTCCATGAATCGTGCTCCCGGGCAATGTGTTTTAGGCTGCAGCTAATAGTGAACAATATCGCGTAACAACGGTTCCCGCATTATAGCACGAAAATAAAGGTCGTAAGTCCCAAAACAGTTTTTTGATGATTACTTAAAAACTAAATACAATACTAATATTTACTTTAGCTATGATTTTACAAAGTGTATGATTGTCGAAGTGCAAGGTATTTGATGATAGTAGCTGAATAAGTGTAAGAGATATTCGTTGAAAAGCCCAGAAATATTCATAATTTCGAAAAATAAAACTAACGAGTCAAAATAAGTGAATCGTGTTTTCCGTTAGGCTAATATCAGATAAATATACAATGATTAAATAATCAATTTCATTTAAGTCAATCGTCTTCCGGCATCGTAATACTTATTAGAAAACACAGCAAAATTTGACAGCTCGCTCTTAACTGCTGGACCGATTTTGATGATTCTTTATTGTGTGTGTTTCGAGAATGGTTTAGATTCATAGTTTGGTCCACTGGAAAATGCCCTTTTAATAATTTTTTGTGTATTGTTATGTACAGACAGGACAAATTCTTTTGGGTTGGGTCCGCTAGTATTTATAATTTCCTATCACCCTATTCCTCATCCGCTTCCTCATCCGCATCCTCTTCCTCATAAAATATCCTCTTCCTCATCCGCATCCTCTAAATTTGCGCGTGACAATTCCTCTTCCTCCTCCTCTTCCTCATAATCACTTCCTCAACAACCCTAGTATTAATTCTTCTTCCATAAAGACGTTTAAATATGTGCCAGGAATCATGAGACTACTGATCAATCTTATTTTCAAAGATGTGTGTGAGGCAAGGTGCCGAAATTTAGATTATGAATTTCCGATTATGAATTATTCAGAGAGACGTTCCGGCTGTGTGAGGCCAGCCTTAGTAATAGGGTCCCGTTTTTATCTTTTGGGTACGGAAGTTAGAACCCTAATTACATGTTAAAGCACAAATCAATAGGTATGATAGTTTTTCCGTAAAGGTTGTGGGATTTATTATGACTAGCAACTTCATCTTTTTTAGTTGAAGAATAAATAACTTAGAGTAGTTGTGTAGCTATGACAATATAAATTTGTATTAAAATTTAAGAGCTCTCAGAAAATCGTTTATTTAAACAAATGAAATACGTTTGTTTTGGATAATCAGCAGGAATATATGTTTTTAAATCGTGGCTGGCTATACTTTCCTGAATATAGCCAGCCACGATTTACAAACATACTCAAATGAAAATTGCCTGGAAAACGACAATAAGGAGAATGAAAGTTTTCCAGAATATAGTCACTCAATATTGCAAAACTTTACATTGAAAGTTCTCGTATTTGTCATAACGCAAAAAATAACTCAACAGACAGTAGCATCGAAGCTAAATTACTGACGCTGATGAAGATGAGTGTTAATAAGAAAAAAAAGTTTCATAAATACGCTAATCGCAGAAAAGTAAGGATTCTTCGAGTGAACCAACGATTGACGATCTCTGACTAGTAGCCTTTAATTCTAAAATAAACGGCCACGCATAAAATTGAGTTCAACATGTATATTTGGACAAGGGAATTGTAATTACAGTATAATAAATTAGTTTTAACGTGTTTTTTAACAATTCTTATATGCCGCGTCTGGCGCGTCATCGGCCTCACTAAAACTTTTTGAATGACGCGCTGGGCGCGGCATTGGCCACGAATCGGTTAAGGAGGTAAGGTTAATTAGTTTTGAGGTTTATTCGTTATTAAAATAGATCTCTATCACAAATATTCGTATCTACTTCTAAAATATAGTAAATCTTATGGAATTTTACGTACGTTTTTAGTGTTGACCGGCTGCTTGATCTGTAGAATGTGTATGCTACAGAGGAAGAAAAAAATGGAGGCATCTAATTACTAAATAAATTATTTCACACCATTCCAATGCACGAATCGAAATGTTTTCGAAATTGGTCGACTCGATCCAGCTCTAGTCTTAATCAATTGTAATTTGTCTATTCGCAATTTGTCCGGACTTCCGCTCGGTGATGGATGGAAAGGCTATTATAATTTCGTAACAGATTTTATGAATTTTTCTCAAAGCTGCCGCCATAAATCGATTTCTGGTTCAATTTATCAACGCCTCTAAATACTCATCTCGCTGAAATTGAGAGGAACGTGGACTTCTTCGCATCAATAATGTCGGATATGTAACAATGCTTTGGATTTTTCCAGTCTCTCATTCATCGATGCAAAATATTTTCTCATCAAGATTTCAGAAGACTCAACTCTTGGTACAACTATAAATTCATAAAAAGTAGATATAATATGTTGTAGTATATTTTTAGCCGACTGCCAGGAGGGTTATGTTTTTAACTACTCTATATATAATCAATGTCTTCAATCAAATCGATATAAAGTTTGAAAGACAATGATTTCAAGGGTACCCATTAAGGTAAAACACTTTTACTAAGACTTCAGCTCTATCTGTATTTCTGCTGCCACAAAAACACAGTTTTGTAGGCAAAACTGTGTTTTTGTGGCAGCAGAAATTTGCACGATAGTGCTACCTGTCGTGAGCGAGGTCGACTCGGAATGGCCGATTCTATTTATATTTACAATTTAAGCACAGATAATATTATATCAGAACAAGAACTAAAGCTGAACCTATCGACAGTATAATATACGTGAGCGCTATCTGTGCGCTATGTAATCTTGCGATTCAATTTCTCAATTCAGTCGGTCCGTCAACCCCGCTGAGCGATTCCCGTGTCCGACTGCCGACTATTGCCGACTGTCGACTACTGCCGATCCCGATACATTTGCCTGTTTATTTTAGATCTAGAGGAATTCTGCTTTAGAACGTATATAAATAGACGAAGAAAATATGATGTTAGCTTCTATATACTATATAGATATGTAGTTGTTATTATTGTGTTAGGTGTGCATTGACGGTACGACCATTTTCAACCAAATCACCGGTCAACACTCCAAAAACGTTTGTAAAATGTCCATAAGCATGGATGGAAGTCAAACACTTATTTTCTATTTAATTACTTCAGGAAGTCTTCTCATCGGTTGTCCATTCGACATCATGATGGCAATCGTAATCACTCATCATGGTATAGTGAGGCGTTAGAGTTTAGGCAAACGCATACCTAAATTAAAATTAACATTAATAAATGAGACCTGATTCTTTGCGCCCAGAAACAAGGCTGTACATTGTTATCAGCGTTTAAAAATCATGTCAAATCGAGCGATTCTGCGAGGATCGGCGAGGGTGCTCGAGAGGAGACGAGGGCCCTCACGTCCCGTCACATTATTCGACCTACTTAGCGGTCCATCGAGGGCCACGCTCCTCAACTACTCCTTTGTGTCTTTATTAGAAAATTTCACAATGAATCTTAAACTTCCCCGATTCACTCTCCGTTTTTGATTCTTTTGTGCTTGCTTTTGGTTATTGTGAGAGTCATTGTGTTGACGATTGTTGGGGATCTTAAATAATGGGTATTTTTAACTTCTTAAAAAGATAATTGTGAGGTGTATATGCAACCGAAAATTATTATATTTTGATATCTTGAGCTTTACTTAGTTTAGCTTGAGTTTTATTGGATCAACGATTGCGTGAAGAGGTAACACACAGACACACAGACTTACATAATATTAGTATGGAGTACTATCAAAACTTACGAATGCAATTTGACTTAGTACATAATATAACGTGCATAGAACGGTCTGAAGTCGATAGCTAATATGATTCTTGTGCAGAGACAGGCCACCGTCACATAAATCAAGCGGCGGTGAGTGACGGCACCGTAAGCGATCGACTGTCACCCGACACCCGACACACCCGACACACCCGACACTCGCGAATAAAACCATGAATTTTTCACGTTTTCTAGAAGCATCCAAATAGTCTCAGCTTTACTTTATTCAATTTACTCTTTTGTTTACTGATACTTGACTAGACGGCGTGATGATTTATCAATCCATACTAATATCTGTCTGGCTGTCTGTCTGTCTGTCTGTCTATCTGTCTGTTTGTCTGTCTGTCTGTTACCTCTTCACGCTCGAACCACTGAACCGATTTTGCTGAAATTAGGCATGGAGATACTTTGAGTCCCGAGAAAGGACATAGGATAGTTTTTATCCAAGAAAAATGTACGGTTCGCGCGCGATAAACGAATTTTGGCGCAACGGAGTTGCGGGCATCATCTAGTTATTATTATAATCAAGTTTTCGTGAAAATCTAGCGTATGATATGCCTCTCGTTTGTATTTCAAATAAACTAGCTGCTATAAGTTGCATATGGGAAATCTATCAAAATGAAAATTGGCTGTTTTTTCTTGTACGAAGTAAGTATAAGCAGGTTAGAAAAGTAAATCACTTTACTTCTGCCGAAGGGCAAGTTGTTACAAATATTAGTAATTTATGATTTACGATCTAGTTACAGTTGGGTGAATGCATGTTGTCCCTGATAATTTGGAATACCTGTAGTTAAAAAACAGGGTTACCCTCTGGATATTACATAATGTCACAAAGTTAAGGTAATGAAGAAACTATCACAGGAAATAGGAATTTCGTGAAATTTTACAGCGTCGCTTTTCGCCTTGAAATTTTGTCGTCGTAATTAGAAAAATCACAGCAAGCTCCGGCCTTTGAAAACACTTTCGTACAATTCCGCACCGCACCGAGTCAGGAGTGGCATATTAATGAAGTAATAAATATTCAAACGAGTAAAAGGGCCCTATGATTTAGAGAGTAAGGTTGAGCTTGTACATGTTGCATAAACCTTACAAGTAATCTCATAATATTATCTCGTTGCAGACAAGTCCTCGATATTCGCAAATCGTGCATGTATCTCATTGGCCCCAATGGTTCACTAACTTTGGAGACATTTTTAAGGGTATGTGAGCCTGTCTTTACGGCAGTAATACGGCTCTAGCTATGTGAAAAGATATCGATACGGCTCGCGTTTCGCGGTTACAAAGCCGCAGCGCCGCGCAGCGCAGGTTACATTCTTGTGTTTTGCATGTTATGCTATTTCTGAACGCCAAAGGTATACGGGTCATGGACCTGTACATCGATTCTACTATTTTATGTAATATAAATGAAGTTTCGTGCCTTGTTTGATCCAGTTCGCGTCGTCAACGTCCACGTCAACCTATCATACACCAACAATATTCTTGTATGTCGGAAACCTTTCGACGCTGGCTTATCATTTCGTGAAAAGTAGTGTGATCATATCTTTTTGTGCCTATTGTGTTAAAGTCATACATACCTAAAAAAGCACATGTCTATTTCAACTTAACAAGATTAACATCGACAACAGGATTACGCGTTACTTGAAAATACCTATGAAATAAGGTTTCAAGGTTTTTCGGGGAAAAGAAAATACCACAAATTACATTACAAAGGTCCCGGGAAATTGAGATTTTCTACTTATCCAAAACGTTTATAGCGGCCTAAAACTGACGCACATCGCTAAGGGTCTAGGGACTTTCGCACGATCTTATAAAATAAAGGGCTCCATTATTACATTTCAGATTTCAATCTCTATATCCGTGCCGCCCGTCCCTCCCATCTGACATCAGCGGCTGGTTTCATTGAAACCTATTTAGGTGCAATAATAATAATATCTCCCACACCGGTTTCGGTGACGGTGGCCGGTTTAATTGAAACCAGGCCAGCTACGCAGGAGTAATTTTATAGTGCCCAAGTGTGTGCGCAGTATACAAGAACACTCTATTCCTTTACTCTCATAACCCTGGGACGGACGACCGACACGACTGGCGAGAGATCAGGCGCAGGACCGGCTTTTTACATGCCCATCCGACGCATCGATCATCTTACTTGTCAGACAATCAGGTGATCAGCCTGATCATCTGACATCGAGCCCACGACCTCCGAGTCCAGAGCCACGCTCTTAACCACTGGACCACGGAGGTGTTAGGTGTAATAGTGCCCAAGTGTGTGGGCAATGTGAGGTCACCCTCCGATCTTTTACTGCATAATAATAAGGTATAATTTCGAATTATGCCCATTTGACGCATGGAACTTCTTCATATAAGAAAATAAAATAAAAGCTTTTAATAATCAACTATTTTGCATATCTGTTATCTATTCACGCTTGACCGCTTAGCTACGAAACTGATTAGGATGAAATTTGGTAAGGGGATTATATCAAGTTCCGGGATAAGACAGGACAATTAAAAAAAAGTACGATTCTCGAATAGTTTTGAAGCAACGAAGATACAGGAAAATTCTAGTTATAACATGCTTGAGCTTGGTGTTCTTAACAGAGCGAGACAGTACTTCAGTCCGGACCAACGCCTACAACTCTAAAAGGCGCAGGTTCAGCCTCATATGGAATATTGTTCTCATCTCTGGGCAGGGGCGCCAAAATACTAACTGCTCCGTCTGGATCGTATCCAACGAAGGGCTGCTCGAGTTGTTGACTGTCATAGTGTTTCAAACAGCTTGGACCCCTTGGAATTACGCCGAGATGTAGCTTCACTCTGCATCCTCTATCAGTTGTATCACAGGGAGTGCTCTGAGGAATTGTTCGGAATCATACCACTTGCAACTTTTCGCCATCGTCCCACGCGAAAAACATACCATCCTCATCACCTCGATGAGTGGCAGTCTTCCACAGTGCGTTTTTCGCGTAACTTTCTGCCGCGCACTGTAAAACTCTAGAGCGAACTGTCACCAGCAATATTTCCGGACCTATACGACCTGCAAACCTTCAAGAAAAGAGCGTATTCCCTCTTAAAAGGCCGGCAACGCACCTGCAGCTCTTCTGATGTTGCGAGTGTCCATAGGCGACGGTAGTTGCTTACGATCAGGTGACCCGTTTGCTCGTTTGCCCCCTTATTTAATAAAAAAAAAACATAATTTTATTAGGAAGAAAATGGAAACCGAGCACATGTAGACCGCAGTAATATGTAGATAAGCAGCGACACTAATTCCTCTGTTATTCCGTAACTATTTTAAAAGTCATTGCCTTCGTAAAGTATTCTCCTGGGAGACTCTACTACGTTTAATATTGGATAAAATACGCCCCCAAGCTACCTCCCCGCAGTACGCCGCTCATATCGGCATGCTACTCAGACTATACACGAATATTACAATGCTCTCTATCAAATTACAGGCCCACTAAATACCGTATACGGCCTGCACGATACCCTCGATAACCTTCCGACAAAAAAGGCTAAAACTTCGCAAAGTATTATATAAACTCGCGAAAGGAGGTCGAGTACACAGCTCAAATTAAAATATACGACACGATGATACCCGAAGAAAATTCGCGTGTGTTTTAATAATTTTATTTTTACGAAGCTCCGGCACTCGCTCGGGGCCCGTCTTACATCGTTACCCGCTCTCGGTAGTTTAATACGAATGAATCCAAACAATTGCATTAATTCGTGCGGCTGCATTACTAGACACGGTTACAAACAAACCAATTACCTTTGAAACGTAGAAAAACGCGGGCGAGCGACTGTCAGCGTTTCGGGCTGGCCTCTAATTAGATTCCGGGGTGGAGCGGCTCAGGCCAGCTCAGTCCAGGCAAAAATGATCAGCTAATTGGCTTAGAAGTTACACAATACAGCGTTTAATGACGGCTTCGACGGATATCGACGTGTTTAGGGATTAGCCTTCGTTATCTGCTCAATCGGCTTTGCCATTTTTCATCAGCGCGACTTTAAAGTCCCGTGTCACGTGGATTTAGGGATTTCCACGTGAGCGACAAAACAAAAACTTTTAATTAGTGTTGTGGGTACTGATATTGCAAATGCGTATGCTCTTTATGCTTTAACAGTTGGATTGATTTTAATGCGATTTAATATGCGGATACTTTCAGAATAGGAAAAGGGCGTAGCAAAGTTATCAATCAACAGAACGTCGCCAGTATCCATCAACAATCAACATATTTACGCCACGTCCATTTTCGGCTAACATAATGACGTATTAAACGAGCTAAAAGTTAATAAAGATTAAACAGGGTTACCGAATTAGTCCTTTTCAAACAAAACCGCATTCGGTGTCGGAGTTTGCGCTTTTTGTTCACTTTTATTTCGGCAAAAGGCCGGTGTTTCGGAAGTCGGTCTGTCTTTATAGAGTTACGTCACATGCAGGGCTCGTAGCAGGGCCCGTTGTTTGCCCTTTGCACGACCTTTATTTAGAAGTATTGATGTTTCCTTCCACTCGATGCGAACGAGAATTTATGTCATTCCCACTTATAGAACAGTTAAATTGCTAAGTTATTTGAAGATGGCGGGTTTTATTTCGATTTATAGAGTTCTAAATCTAGTTGGCATATAAGTTAGTGAGTTATATTAATAGGTAGTTGGATTCTGCTAAATAAAATCATACTATATATTATTAAGTGATAAGTAATTTTTGAGGTTGTATGACTGTATCTAAGTGTATATGGATAAACTTAGTAACAAATAGTAATAGAGTTCTGCTGATTGGTTTTGCTGATATGTCATTATTGGCTTAAGAGCCTATTAAAAGCGCAACTCAATAAATAAAATCCAGTCAAAAAATCGAGCATAGTATTATCATCATCATCATCATCAGCCTATTGCCGTCCACTGCTGAACGTAGGCCTCCCCTAATGAGCGCCAACCATGCCGATCTTGAGCAGCCCTCATCCATCCGCTGCCAGCCACTTTCTTTAAATCGTCGATCCACCGTGCTGCGGGACGTCCTACACTACGTTTGCCTAAGCGTGGTCTCCACTGTAACACTTGTCTGCTCCATCTACCGTCTTCCCGTCTGCAGACATGACCAGCCCACTTCCACTTCAGCGTGCTAATTCTAAGAGCGATGTCGGTGACTTTAGTTCTCTGGCGAATGACTATATTAGGAATTTTGTCCGCCAGAGATACTCCCAACATATCTCTTTCCTTTCTTAATATTATAAATATAGAAAATTGTTGTTCTGACCTTTATTTATTTTAGTACTTTATGTACTAATCCTTCAATAACTTTTTTACTAACTTATTTGAGCCCTTTCAAAACGTCAGAGTTTTGTGTGCCACTTTATAATTTCGCAGTCAAATGTCACTACGGGCAAAATAGCTTAACGAAACAGTATTTTAATCTCATCAAAACGTGAAAGGCGGATAAAATGCAATAGAACTTTAAGTAAAATATATAGTATTATTAACGACAAGATGACGCCCGCAAGTCCTTTGTGCTAAAACTCGTTTATCGCGCAGGATACGTACGCTTTTCCGGGACAAAAAGTATCCTATGTCCTTTGCCGGGATTCAAAGTATCTCCATGACAATTTTCAGCAAAATCGGTTCAGCGGTTTGGGCGCGAAGAGGCAACAGACAGACAGACAGACTGACAGAGTGACAGATAGACACACTTTCGCATTTATAATATTAGTATGTTGCTTGTTGGAATGATTTACTGAATCATAATAATATATTACTTAAATTAAAGGCAGCAACATTTTTGAATTTGGTCGATTTACGTCAAGTGTCTTTACTCTCTACTCCTACTGCAGTGTCAGCATTTTGTGTTTGTGTTCGTGGTTTGATACCGCTATAGATGACGACATGGGTGATACAATGGTAGGAAATCTATGGTAGGAAAATTCCTGTAAAAACGAGCTAAATGCTATCATAGAGGGACAAAGTGTGGACATACATTGTGCCTTTTTTTTGTTCATTAAGAGCATGCATCATAGCGCAGTCAACAGCGCACGCGACGCATGCCCTCTGACCGTATCAAAAACTTTCGCTTTGTTCTTTAATGACAATGTTGGCGTTGCGTTCGTTGGCGCATTCAATTTATTATTGAATGCGCCAACACGAAAGTTGAATGAAAGAAGATGACGAAAATTGTAGACGAAAGTGCACAGTGTGGACTAAGTACAAATTTAGAAATGCATCTACGCGTCGCGTAGCGGGCTGAATAAACCCAGATATAGGACAAAAATTAACTTAAAAATTAAACCCGACCAAATAACATCCGCAATCTGACTATGAATTAATTTCTTTGATACATAGATTTTACATTGTAAAATATCTGTAGCGATTTTCCGTCTTACACCTACCTACACAATATTTACAAATTACGATTCCTTCGGGAGCGGCGTCTCCATATTTGTATAACAACTTTACAAGTCAAAGTCCGTATACAAATAAAAACAGATTATTGTGATTTTCTTTTATAGACACAAATTGAGGGAGAAAATTAAATATTACAGCGTAACATTCGGATTAAAGTGGTTATGGCTGAAAGTTATCTGTTTTTCTGCTTCTTATTTTTGACAGACTATTGGGACATTTTTGATTATTTATTATTCATCTTCATAGTTATAAGTACTATAAGTATTTTTTGTGGTTATATAGAGAGTTACAGCACAATCTGAATTTTGTACTAATATAAACTTAAATAAAATTCTACAAAAAATAATACAGACCTTACATTTATTTTTCTGGTTTCAAGTTTTTTCGCAAAATAAAAGAAATGAGAATATAATTTTTGTCTTCCTTAGAATTTCGTATAAATTCGTGTCGTTTTAAAAGCCCTCGCGCTAAACACATGTAAAATTTGTTAATGTAAGCGGGATTTTCTTAAAGCGGCGAACCAGCCGAGCGAGACGCGCGGAGGCAACACTTTTTAGGGTGCCGTATTTGAGCAGTAAAACGGAACGTAGAGTTTAAATCACTAAGGGTCTACACAGACGGACCGCATTTCAACTACAATCCAACCGCAAATTGCAGTTCAAGTGAAGTATGAATGCAGTTGACACGACTGTAATACGACTGCAATAGAACTTGCAGTTCTATTGCAGTCGTGTCAACTGCATTCAAACTGCACTTGAACTGCAATTTGCGGTTGGATTGTAGTTGAAATGCGGTCCGTCTGTGTAGACCCTAAGATTTCGATTCCTGACTGTCTTTCAGTTAGTAGGCTGAGATTATGAACCTGAATTTACGATAGCTAGACAGTTGATATCCATACTTCCATACTAATATTATTAATGCGAAAGTGTGTCTGTCTGTCTCTCTGTAACTTCTCCACGCAAAACACAGAACCGATTTTGCTGAAATTTGGCATGGAGATACTTTGAGTCCCGGGAATGGACATAGGATACTTTTTGTCCCGGAAAAATGTACGGTTCCACAGCGATAAACGAGTTTTGGCGCAACGGAGCTGCGGGCGTCATCTAGTCATTAAAATATTTGTATTGCTACTTGTCAGACATAAAAGATATAAACAGAAGGTCATAATATCAACGCTCAAAGCGCGTTTACTACTGAATTGGAACATTTTTTTCAGGCTGTACACTGTGCAGTGTGATAGTATGCTACATCAAAAGGCGCCCGCGCCATGAGAGCTTATCATCTGAACATACCCTAACAATAAATTGCAAAAACAAAATAAAAAATTAAGACGGAAAATCAAGAACCGTTAGTTACGGAATCCGCCTTGTGCGAGCCCGAATCGCACTTGACCGGTTTTGTGTTATTCAAATGAACGCGTTAAATGGTCTTTAAGTAGAAATATAGTGTACATTCTGCGGATACTCTTAGCGACCAAGATCTAGTTACTAGTGGCCATCAATTCTCCATTATTATGTTTCATAAAAGATTGTGTTCACAGTAAGTAAGCGAGCGTAGAAAGGCAAAATGATAAAAACCTTTTTATCCTTTATGAATTAATATATTTTTATTTATAAGGTTTAGTATTATACTTCGTAGCTACATGTTAAAGTTATTAAATACGTATCTACATAAGAATCACTCCACATTGCTCTTTTACGTTGCGTCGTCGCAAGGTACGCGCGATTATACGCGAGATAATCGCGCGACAACACAACGCAGTTGTGGCGTCGTGCGACATGATAGATGGTGAAAGCGCAGCGTGACATGCCATTAAATATATGTAAGGGGCAGTTCTCATAGCAACAACACAAGGCGTTGCAATTTGTAAATGAGCTATTCAGTAAAAGACAGCGAGAGCGGCAATCTTTCTATGCATCTTGACTGGTAAATAAGTTTCGGGTTTGAATTGGTCAATTATAAAAATGCATCGCATCACTCCTTAACCATAAGACGTCGAAACATCGCGTCGTCGTTGCGGTGACAACGTGGCCTCACTCTAAGGTACCTAAAGCTCTAGTTTTCAGAATACATACACCAGATTAAGATGAAATGAAGTCATTGAGTATGAGATATCTTCTGAATACTAATGCGCTATCTACTGTAGTCAGTTTCGAATATGCTAGTGCCGTGAGACTGATCCCTATGTCGTTGGAATAAAGTTGATGTAGGAGTAAAATAACTGTAAACGGAGTTCAGTAGTAACATTAGGCTTAATTTCCGAAACGTCAGCGCTAAGCGGTGACAGATCTAGACTTCGAGCAAGTCGTGTAATGTGCGACTCACTATTATAATCCATACTTCCATACTAATATTATAAATACGAAAGTGTGTCTGTCTGACTGTCTGTCTGTTACCTCTTCACGCCTATGCCCCTTAACCAATTTTGCTGAAATTTGGTAAAGAGATACTTTGGTTCCGCGAAAGGACATAGGATACTTTTTATTTAGGAAAAATGTACGGTTCCCGCGCGATAAACGAATTCTGGCTGAAGGGAGTTGCGGGCGTCACCTAATATTCAATATTTTATACAATAGCTAACCCGATAAACGTTGTCTTGCCCTATATAATATAGTATATTAATGGTATTTTGCATAAAACCTTGCTCTTGAGTTACTTTAATATCAATCGAATGTAACTGCAACAAAATCCGTGATGTCATTTTAAAGATCTAGGCATAAAAATGTCAGACAGAGGGAAGCGACTTTTAGACCATATATTGTAAGGACAATACGAATAAAGTTTGTACCCGAAATAGCAAAACACTCACCATGACATATTAAGTTTACTTCATTTAAACGTATTCTTAATTGAAAACAGCTTAACCCGATTAATTTAATCGACTGAGTTTAACCTGAGTTTATATTGAATATAGACGTATTTTAACGCCTGATTTCCGACCCAGCTCCCGATGTCCGTTCATATTTGAATTTATTTTATTATGATTCTCTTTTGTGTATAATTTAATTAATGTCGACTTGGCAACAATGTACGTTATATAATGGACGATAAAAGGATTGATGGCATTCACTCCTTTAATACAATTAACTAGTTATTTATGAATAATTTACCATGTAGAGGGAATATGCTCCATTACATTGCGTTACGTTGTAACTTGTAACGTAGTTGTATGACGTCATGTTTGTGTTGCGACAACGCGCGATGACACAACACGATGACTTCGCGTTTTTCTACTGCGGCAACGCAACGGAGCAATGTGGAATCGCTCGTAGCTACATCATTATGTATATATCATCGTTATTAAGGCGACGCCTTGATAATTTGGCTGTAGCGATATCGATTTATCTCAGCAATGACTAAAGCTAAGAAATTAAAGTTCATTGTCAGTATTCATCATGTCTTTGTCTTTGAATTACCCATAGCATAACACGATTGGTCAACTTTTATAACACAGAATAATCAATCAAAAAGACGAGTAAAAAAGGGGTTCCTATTTTGCCAACAGAGGAGAGTGATTTAAGCTTCCAAAATTTGTACATAGATTGGTTCAAGCATACACTTTAATTTGTCCATAGCATATATGAAATGTATTTATGGTTTTTAAATTACGCAACAAAAACCATTTTATCACTACGCCATTTCCATTTTTTGCTGTTCCATTGCTTGTTTTCTATAAGACGGTCTCTCATAGAAAAGAATCTAAAACATATCCAACACGGTTTTTTACTTTAACGCGGCGTCACCTTAACCTTAACAAAAATTAAGTTAGGTCTAAACGAATCCTAATGGCAGTAATTCCGAAGACTCATTTATATTAATTTTAAGACTTATTCGCGTTTTTGTAAAGTAATTATTGTAACTTATTTCTTTTCGTTGTAAGTAATAATTAATTTTACATTAAAGACCAGCAGGTAATTTCAGGTATTCAAATTCCATTATAATACAATTGCGATATGTTAATTATTAATTTAACGAAGAGTTTTACAGAAAATCTATTGGTAATTTTATATCAAATTCTTCTCAAAATGTTATGCAAGCACTTAATCTTTTTGAGTATGACCGTAGGTAAAATGATAGCTTAACTCCGTTTCGATTTAAAAAAAATTGTTTGCGATGATGGCATAAGGTACACAATAAACTAGAATTCAAAGTAGTTGTAATTCTTAACTCCTATATTGACCGAAGTTTCTAAAATATATTATATTCTATTTTATTTATTTAATGTTTTCCAATATTTTGCGTAATAAAAATGTAATAAAATGGTAAATATATTATGCGCATATATGAGTTTAAATTGGTATGTCGTTCAGCTGTTCAAACAACGCGCGGCACGCAACGCCGCGGCGGCGCCTAAATTTTAATATTTAATCTAGACATACATCATAAACTTTCCACCATTTAGATATAGACTTTAACCTATAAGGGGGCACTTTGACTTGTTTTAAGGGGGTATCTAATTATATATTTGCTTTCTAGAGGTGTTTTGAGGAGGGGGCTATCGGCTAAGTGAATCCGGTTGAACTATTATCAGATCGACCTGACTCGTTTCGTGCTTGCCTGTGTGGCACGACCCCAATCAAGTTAACCTGCGAAGAGTTCGACTCCCCGTATATCTTAAGAAACAATCGTTTATAAGACAAGTCATTGACTGGACTTTTTTACCAAACTTACAGACTTCGTCAATCCATCGTTTATTAAGGTTGGTTAATTTTTTTTCTCACCTCCGGGCGGAATGCGTCAACTTTCTTTCCGCTGCGCTTACCGATGTTGCCGTTTTCCGCCTCCGTCGATGAGAAAAATTGTATACGCACCATGGGCAGTAAATAAGAAACCAGCTCGATCTTCTCTTTTAAAATTTTTTATTTTTCTACCCTAGGTGCGTAATGTACTATCAGAGAAGTTGATTCCTATGCAGATCGGGGACCTAAGTAATTTGATTGCGTTACGTCAAACCTAGCCGACAGATCACAATTAACATTGAATTGACATATTCGACCATATAACGTTGGTCTATCAATTGCATAGGAATCAATTTCCTCGATGGTACTATACCTACCATAATATTAATTTCATATTATTTGTCAAGACAAATAATGTTAAATTAATATTATGTTTGTGATCATGGTAACGTCATTTAGATCATCGTTGAATTCGCAAGAAATCAATAAAATAGCCTTCATTTCTTTGCACGTTTAAATAAGAATTAATAAATAATAAGTAATTCCAGTAAATTATATTCAGATGTTGGTACACTATATAATGTTGCGAGGAACGACTAGGGCGGCGGTACAATAATTTCAGTAGGCGGTCGCTCGGCCAGGAATAATTCATACGGCGGCCTGCTAATGGCCTTTTAGCGAACTTCATCGTGCCACCGTTACAAACTTACACACAATCTGTATTGCGTTACCTCATTTTAAGGCCGGCCGCATACACACGTTTTTTCGTATTCGATTTCCGAATTCGTTTTCAGTATTCCGAAATCCGAAAGTATGGAATCAGTAGAAAATACAACAATTAAAATAGAAAATACAACAATAAAATAATTAACTAGCAAACACGTTCGCTTTTTTCCGTACGGAACAAATTCTGCACGTACGAGTATGTTTCAAGTGCAAGGCGACGCGTTCGCGCGTGAAAAACTAACGTTTGCGCTACTAGTCTCACGAAATTCCAAATAAGTACAGGAAATGAATTCGGAAAACGTGCGTAGGCGGCCAGCCTAAGATGAAGTTGGGGACTCCGTTACAATAGTTAAAAGATGAAATAGAATAAGAAATACGCGGATAACATTATACATAAGTAAATAGTTAAACTAAAATTATTATTCTTGACCCCTAACTAAAATTATTATCCTTCCCCATAAGAGCACCGATGATCGCGACAACAATAGAATACAATAGCATTTCCAAGAATCCGCGATCGAAAGATTAACGAATGATTTTTAATTTAGGCCATACAAGACCTTATTGGGCACAAAGTAATCAGGCCTGCAGTGTGTTTTTTGATGAGACTTCGTTGCTGACGAAGATTCAGATTCTGATAAGATTTGATGAGTAGTTCTTCAGAGTAAAGCCAAGCAAAAAACAAATAGGAATTTGGCTGACAATCTTCGATAAGTAAGTAAAGCCGATAGAACTGGATCTAAACTCTAAAGGAACTCCACACCTGCAGAATGTAGGAGGGATTCGTTATATCAATTCATTCCATTAATCCTTCGATCGGAGGTTCTGGGAATTCTCATTGTATTCTTTTACTCTCACGATCACCGGTGCTCGCGCGGGGCCTGAAGGATTAATATGTTTAAAATCTTAAATGCATGTTTAGACTTTAATAAAACTAACTACGACTTAATACGTGATAAAGTTAAACTACATATTAACCCCCCACTACGTGGTGTGGTACAGAACACCCCGCTGTTTGGAAACAGTTTCATCTCGCGACAGCGCCAACTTGTCTCGCTTCAACTTCATTTGGCATAATACGTACTCGTTTAAGTCCAATCTAACTTGAGGGGTTCGTGTGTGAATAAATTATTATCTTGCAGCCGACACTTCGGTGTTACACGTACTCGCGACACCGACTAGATGAGTCACGAGAGTTGACGCGGTTATAGTTTAATATTAATATAGTAATCTTACTGTTGTGGAATTCAAAAGTTAGGATTAGATTAGATAAATATTCATAGGAGAAAAAGTTACGTCACCTCATTTTAAATCAGAAAAGTCAAAATTACATGTTCTAGCCTCCCATCAAAAATCCCTAAAGTAAGGCCTTTTAGGTAATACGCATGTAATCATCAATGCTATAATATTTAATAAGAGAAAAGTAGTAGATGAAGCTGATCTTATTTAATCAACGATCTTGAATAATGGATAATACTAACATGACTTCAGACAGTAACCACCAGAGGGTTAACGTTTTTTTAACTAACTTACTTTGGGAAGTTAATAATTTATATTTTTTATATCATAAAACACTAACAATGACACTTAACAGTTCGGAAACTTTCTCATTAAAACACAGTGTAGCAGTACAAATAACAATTAAAAAGTTTGGGTCAAACTTGCGCGAGTAATTATAGTTAAGCGCATGAAAGTGGTCCGGTATCGGGCACAGGCCTGCCGCCTGCCGCCTGCCGCCTGTCTGGCCTGTCGGCCTGCAGTCGGCCGATCGCAGCCCACCACTACTGAATAATTAACGTTTTAATACTCACATAGTAAATACTAACATATTGCATTCCTCAACTTTGTATGTTTAAATGTATTTTATATTTTTTTCAAATTCAAATGTCTTTATTGCTAGAATGTTGTACATAAACAGGTCTTATAATTAACTACTTATAGTTCTAACATTCTGCCATAACAATGGCGTGCAATTAAATTAAATTTATGTAAAATTAATAAGTACATCATTATCTTAAGGAATTTTAAATACATAATTTGTCAATTGAAGAAATATATATTAAATTAATAATAATTTTATCGTTTGTCGTTTTTTATAATTTTTTGATATTTAGTTTAATAAATAAAGCAATGTTCATAATATAAATTATATGAACGTTACTTTATCATTGTTTTGTAAAGTAAAATCCACAAATAATTTAAAGTTAAACCAAACATTTTACAATTTTGACGTCGAAGACGCTACGTCTCGTAGACGTCTACGAAGTGCTACGCGGCTCCGTAGCAGCGCTTGCTAGTTAAATTATGTTAACATTTTTAAGGGTTACTTAAAGTTAATGATGTTCTTATTCAAAACCTGTCACATTGGAGTATAAAGCGAATTTAAATCTTATTAAAACTTAAGCATTACCGTTATTAGGATGTAAGACCTAAGATATATTTTAGAATTTAAATAATTTAATTTATTTCATTTAAACCTAGAAATTTTCCGTGTATTTAAACTTAATTCCATTAACAATATTAGTGGTTTATTACTTATGGCAACATTACTACGGGAAGCCGCGCGTCGCTGGAGGGAACACGATCGGCCGCAGATTTACATACCGCGGTCGCGGGGCACGTACAGATTCTATAAACAAACCTATTTTGTTTCATTTATACCATTATACGGGTTTTACACTGAGGAGTAAAGCCGCATGGTGAACCTCCACTGAAAGACAACTGACTAAATGGCCTAATAGTAATATGCGTAGGAGTCACGCAGAAGATTTTTTGACCGTGGTTGACAGAGGAATTTCAGATTTGGTTGATGTGTTTGGTGCAGTTTATAGCGTCGCAATGATGTAGAAAGCCAACGGTAGGCCATCCCAGATACCGCTGGAGGGATGAGGTAGAAAAGGACCTGAAGGCGTTACGAGCCCAATCATGGAAAGATGTCGCACAGGATCGGAAGAAATGGCGTGTGCTTGTGCCAGAGGCCAAGACTCAATTTGGGTGGTAAGTAAGTAAGTAATGATGTAGAAAGCTAATTTACATGGTAATAATACAGATGTAGCATATCCTTCAAAAATTCTGATATTAAATCAAGGGAACATGGGAGACTCCAGCAAGACATAAGGAGAATTCCTAAATCTATAGTGAATAGACCTTGACTACAGAGTAGTTACAGTGGTGGGAAGGCGTGTTGGAGCTTTTTCTCGTAAAATTTAATAGTCGAAATTCACCGTGCACAAATTGACCAGTGTGAATCCTCCATTAAATATATTATTCAGTCGGATTGAGTGTCTGTGTGTTTGTTTTAATTGTACCGCTAATTACGGTTAATTTCAATAAACCGCTTGAAAACGTATAGTGATATTATTGTTGCCATTTTCAACCAATTACTTGTGTACTTTGGTGTAATTTAAAATGAAAATGTTGGGCTATTTCATTAAATATGACCGCTGTTTAAAGAGTGTGAAAAATTACTCATCAAAATACTAACTCAGGAGATTTTGAATGTGTTTTAGAAGAATTCTAAGATAAAAGAGACAGCCCAATAGTCACAACGTAAATCTCGTTTATGTAAAGTGGTCATATTATAGATTTCACCTCAAAAAGGTGAAATAAAAATATGTAACCACTTGAACACGGGCCATTTAGTTTTATTCGAGTATTCGAGTACGGGTGGAACAATTTTGTGCCTGCGATACACAACTTATCTCTACGTAGACGTATCATATTATAGAAGCTACAGAGTTGTCGCGGTCGTCAAATTTCATATAAACGATCCGATGATATCGATAAACATGTTATGATTTTTTATAAAAATTGACATATATTTTGTTATTGCAATATATTCTATTGCTTAGTTTCATTATTATTTTATTAGTGCTTTCACTCTTTAATCCATACTAATATTATAAATGCAAAAGTGTGTCTGTCTGTCTGTCTGTCTGTTACCTCTTCACGCCCAAACCGCTGGACCGATTTGTCTGAAATTTGGTATGGAGATACTTTGAGTCCCGGGAAATGACATAGGATACTTTTTATCCCGGAAAATGTGCGGTTCCCACGCAATATACGAATCTTGACGCAACAGAGTTGCAGGCGTCATCTAGTTAAAATTTAAATTATGTTTACATACTCCTTTATTTATTGATCTTGCCACTTTAAAAATAAATGCGAACATAAGTCCAGCAATTTCTTTCCGATACAAGCAATAAAACAGTTTAAATTTAGTATCGGTGAGCGAGGAATAGTGGGGACTGGGGAGCAGCGGGGAAAAGTGGGGAAAAGCGGGAACGAGCGGGTAATGGAGCGAGTTGGGCTAAGCCCCGCAAGCCGCGGGACGTGCGGGGAATACCCCGAACATACGTGATATATTTATATCATATTTGACAGCACTCCGATCGAGAGACTCCGAGTCGGATTAGCACTCGTACTTATGAAAGACAAGTTTTTCATTACGGGAAAGTATTAAGCTCACCTTCTTGAACGAACATTTATGGACACAGTGTTGATGTCTTCAAGGTAACTTTTCATGAATTTTTGCGACAAACGCTACAATGCTGTAGCGCAGTTTGTCATAACCATTGGTCAGTCGACCAAATACGATGGATGATAACGAGACATAGCATAGTTTGATGTGTGATGCCTGCTTAATGCTCATGTAGAGCGTGGTGTGCAACCACTGCCCAAGTAGCCTCAGCAGTATCTTATACTGTACTCGCCGAAACATGGCAGTAGCGGTCATTGACTCCCTGTCAAAAGCTTGTCATTTTCTATACAAAGTCGCAATTGACAACATCTGACACTTCATTGTCAATCGCGGTTTATACTTTATATAGAAAATGACAAGTTTTTGACAGGGAGTCAATGACCGCTACGCTATGTTTCGTGGAGTACAGTATAGTATTTTTTTTAACTTAGCTATTGCTGCTAGCTATAATATTAAAGAGGTTTTATAAAAATCTAACTTAGTTATTAGCAAGGTAAGATCACAAAATTGACAGGTGCACATATTATCATATGCATGTTGCCAAACTCTACCTCTCTCCATTGAGCCGAGAGTAAGAGGTGTAGTAGAGCATTACATAGTAGGGTCGTAGAAGAGACCGGAAGCAATTTGGTCGGACGTCTATTTCCGACAACTGTTCAGTCCGATATCCATTTGGGTTAGCTTATTGTAATATATCGCTACTGATCTGTTTCGCTTTTCCATCCAACTATTTCAAGCGATAATTTTCTAAAAAGTCTAAGCTCTTATAAGATCTTGAATCTGCCTTGAAAAATTTTAAATCCAAGCTTGGTAAGAACAATGCAGGCTGCTCTCCTATTTGTCTGACAAGAAAGATACACACACTTGGGCACTAACTATATTAACCTAAAAAGTCTGGTTTCAATATGACCAGATACCGTCATTAAATCGTTGTAAGAAAATTTTATTAAAACATTTGAGGCAACTTAAAAGCCTTCAGTTTATTATGGGCAGTAAAATAGTTGTTTCGCTCAACCAATTTATAGGAGAGGCCCCGCGGGACAGCCGCTAGGTTAAATCGCTTAATCTAAGTAATAGTATTAAGGTAACTTAGCGTCGGTGTCATTACATTATAATATGTAGGCCGAGCCACAATATACAGAACGAACCAGTAGTCCCACTGACGGCGCATTCAGACGTGCGGGATTTCTGCTGCAGTGATTTGAAAAACACGCAAGCTGAATCGGCGCGCGCAAAAAACGCGCACGTCGAAAATACGTTTGACGAAGTATGACATATCGACGGCGCGCGCCGTGACACTGCGTTGCTCAGCCGTTCGAGTTCATAGCATGCTTATAGCCGCGCCAATTCGTCAATTTGTTTGAAGTCGGCCTACTGGTTCGTTCTGTCTATTGTGGCGGAGCTGTGTACATACCAAAAGCCGGCCGAAACTTTTACGTACCTGTAAACGAACAAAATTGGTTAAAATCGTTATCACATTAATACCAGTAGTTTGAAAGTAGAGTAAAATAGAGTGGAATGGCATAATAGTAATAGTTTTTAAAGGTAGCATTTTACATTATTTTATTATTTTCTACTGTTAGATAAAAGAAAAGATTACAAAATAATAATATTTGCTATCGCTACTTAAGCCAATCTTACCACACATAACATACATAATTAATAATACTTAAATTTCCATAAGCTAATATAATTAGTCGTATCATAGCTTATATCAAATCTTAAGTATTTAGAAAACAAAGAATTCAAGTGACGAGTCAGTTATTAACTTATCTGTACAGTGGCAACTGTAAGCCTGCAGTAAAATTGTTACAGGCCCTTTTTCTTTTGTTGAACCAAATAAAGACTTATTAGATTTGTTACTCTCTAATTTAATGACCCAACAAATCCTTTAATGAAGAATAATATCCGTGGTACTAATTTAAATAATTTACCCATGGAAACCGGCAAGTATAATTGTAAAATCTTACATAATACCGGCTTACTCCGTACGCAATTATTCAAAATTAATGGTGAAATTAATACTTACTTCATTTACGTTTCGGCGTTACAGAGGTAACCGTATTTTTCATTTAATGAGAATGCGGCCAAAATAAAAACAAATTAGCAATTTTATTGCCTGGATTAGGTATGAATTATCGTTCGTACAAAAAAGCCTCAAAAAAGGCTTACATTATTTTATGTTTGCATATTATTTTAAAAATCAAAATAAATTCTAAAAGTGTCATAAGAGAAGGTAGTAAATTTATTGTAGTAATCAGAGACACTTCATAATTACTGAAGTACGAAGACTTTGGCAGAAAATGTATCAACTTATCCATGTCAAAACATTATCTTAGTAACTCCTTTATTAATCATTACTGCCTGGTTTCTGCAATCTGCATTTTCTGACTGACTAGTTAATCAACAGCCTTATTGATCGGTTATGGCTGGTTTACACGTATTAAGTAGATAAGTAGTAACTAAATTTTAACTTAATTTGAAGTGCCTGCCCGAAATGTGTCAAGTGACAAGCCCCGCCTGCCAACTTATCAGAAAATAGCCAAAATTCTAATTTCCTTGTTTAGTAGGCATACTTAACGAAATTTTAACTTGCTACTTGCTACTAAATTTTGTGTTTACATGCAATAAATTACTTAAAAATAAGTTAAAATTTAGTTAACTACTTATCTACTTAATACGTGGTTACGTGCAAACCAGCCCTTACTGATATGGCGCTAGTGAATGGATTAACTTCTGTCAAAAAAACCTACGCGCTCAAAGAGATTAAAAACTTTTATTGAATGGCTCCTACTAGTTTTGGATGTCATAGCCATAATAGTGACTACATTTTATTAAAGTGTTTAAACTCAATGCAACCCAATGATAAGAAAACCCTTTGAAAATTTCAGCGAAGATTTTCCAGAAAATTCGAGACGCGTTTTATGATTTACATAAACTCTAGCGTCATTGTAGATGTATTAAGAATATGTTATTGTATACTTTGATATGCAGTATTGCAGCGGCACTGTGTGAATACGAAGGAACACGAATATATACTTTAGCTGCATTTTTAAGTGACAAGTAACGGTAGTTGAGCTCCATCCGACTTTAAATTATGTGAAAATCAAATATAAAGAGTAGATTTTAGATTGCATTTTCGTATGACTTTAGCCTTTGAGTGTGATTCGGTTTTGGCACTGAATATATGAAGAATATTCTTTAAATACGATGTCTATTTTTTATCGACTGATCATCTGCATAAAAGTAACATGCAGTATCTACAACTTTTTCATTTTGCGTTTTAATGCAATTTATTATACGAAAGTATTACGTTAGTTACACCCTAATGCTCAAACCTACGAATATACAGCGAGTCCCAACAAAAAGGCAAACTATTATTTTCGTTTTCGTGAATAAAAATGTAAAGATACATTAATTCTGAAAAACAAAGTTACTGGTAAATTATAGTGATTATAAACGTGTGCTCATCATAATATAATGTTATTTCAGACCTGCATAAATTATTTATGCAGAAGTAAACAATAATATTTAGTTTGCATTTGAAAATATAATCAGTAGAATTATGTTAGTAACTCGTCCTGAAATAACAGCGAAAGCGTAAGCTTGTTTAGTTGTTAGTTTTTTACTTATACACTTTGTTTTTTAGAAGGCGCTATAGCCTGTAATCTTTTTCTTTTTATTCAGAAGAAACATTGTATGTTTAAAGTGTAGCAAGAGTATATTAAAATTTTTACTCCCATTATTATTATCTATATTTTTATTCACATTTTATTTTAAGGATTTTCACATACAGTGGCTATAGCAAATCTTTACCTACTAAAGATTATAACTATCTATAAAAGAAACCAGTAACTATTTAGTAAGGTCATCAAAACCAATAAAATCACTTTAAAAAATTACAAAATTTACATAATATCAATATTTTGATATTGATATAATTATATAGATGTTTCACCAATATACTATATCAACAAAAATCGATTTTCAAGTGAAAAATTATATTGAAAAGGGTTAATATGAAATAAAACTCTAATTTAATTTGTGTAAGATCTCTCATCCATGGGATCAAAAGGACCACGCGCTTTGTGGCCGGCCACACGATACATTCTTAGATGTGCCTTCAAATATCATATCCTAACCTTCCATCTGGTCATTAGTTGCTAAAAGTATCCCGTGTCATATGGGGTCTGGTCTTAAGGGTTAAGTTTAAAAATGGTACCCTAATGCCTGCTTATATGCTTCAAAATTTAAGGTTAATTTAGCCTGCTTTAAATGAAATTTCTAATTGTTATTCATTCAATAATTATGAAATAAACAAAAGATACAAAATATGCGATCCGACTTCGAAAAATTGCGTAGCTTTTAACATTCCCTCAAAAAATATATACAAATTTATTGATACTTCTTTTTAAAGAAATGTAATAATTATAACCACCAAGTGGTTAATAAAAGCACTACAGCATAGAACTAACATAAAAACTTATTAACAACAAAGATGATCAAAATACCCTTTCATTAATTATTCCGTACATTAAGTGCGTTGTTCGATCAAGTTCACTTGTTTGCTGTAACAGACCAGTGCCTGTAACCGTATCCTACTTGCGATGCATAGATTGGCCTTTATAGAATTAGGCTGGAGACAATCGGGGTGGAGTCCATTGTGCACCATAATTGGTGTACTTTGACACATAATGGCAACGCACGCTGCCGAGAATTACGTCCAGCTAATCTATTTATGTATATTAATTATCCAATTATAAACCATCGATTCTATCGGTATGTGACATGTGTTGCATGATAAGGCTTCTAGGGTTTTAGTAAAGTTTATTCTAAAACTTACTCCTAAGTTAATCTGATAAAATAAAGAAGCATCAAAAACATTATGCACAATAAGAAATTTTTGTCACGTAATAAAACAAACCTTTGCACAGGAAAAGTGGTATTTATCAATAATTAAAACTTAAGTTACCCAGGATAAAACATTGGTTTCGCGCCAATATTTAATCTATGTAAAGCTTACTCGATAAACCCACTCAAGAACAAAACATTATGAAAGTAATTACGCTTAACTCGGAACTGCAATATCAGTAATGTAGTACGTTCAACAGCACATTTAAACTCCAAAGTCACTTCGGAACAAAGCTTCAACAACAGTAGATAGAGCACGTAAAAGCCTGCGAGCATAATCAGTGCACTTTTAAAATGCAATTCGAAGCCGCACGGCGCAACCGTAATCCGTAACCAAATATCGTGGGGAGCATTAGCCGCCTCACTCATCAGCAGAATGAATCATTACTTGAAGAGCACGCCAGTGGCTCGTGTCAAAGAGCCCCGGCTCCGGAGTCCTCGTACCCCTTCCCGTGCCACCCCCCGCGCCGCCCTCGCCCGCCCCGCGCCCGCCCGCGGCGAGGGCTGATTGAAGGGCCTCTCCAAACCTCGGCCGCTCGACGCGTTCGAGGGCCGGCCGGATTATAGGGCGCCGCAGCTATCACCTTCAGGCTTCGTCGCGAATATATAAAAGTGTTTGAAGCCATTGAAACGCCAAATTCGTACCCCTCGCGTCTCATTCGGCCCCGTAAATAATATATTCGGGCCCGCGAATTATTTACGGACATTGTTTGATTTTATTTATTCGCGCTCTCGTGTTACCCTGTAATTTATTTTTTGCGATTACTAGTGATTACGGCCCGTATTCAGTCGGGGGTAATAATGGTTATGTTATGTGTGTTACGCGGTGGTTGTTAAAGAGGAAATATTACTTTGAATATGACACTAACTAATACTATTCACTGCTTTTTCTTCGGCGCAAAGTTTTTCGATTCAAGATTTGAAGCCACAAAACAAACAATAACAGATTAATAAGGCCAAAACTTGTTCAAGTAATTTATTAGCGAGATGTATTTATCAGTGTCGGGGCTCGCTTATCGCTGATAGCCCGCCTGCCGGAATCGGTGTAAATTCATTTATATTAATTAGAAAAGTTTAATTACATTCTGATCTTAGCGGCTAATGGCCGTCCCATATTCCCTGTTTGTGCCGACCCTAAGAAACACTTTAGCTATATTTTACGTCTTACATAAACTTTAAACACGACAAAAAATATATTTTTGCCATCTTGCAAAGGTCACAACTGTTTCTGCAAGTAAATAACAAGGCTAACTTTAAAAATATAATTCGATTTAGTACAAACATTTTTTCGATATCCGGACCATTGTTCTCATCTTATTAAGTAATTCAGATCAGTAGTTTATGCTCTGCAAATAGAACAAACCTACAATGTATTTCGTATATTATACTACCAAAATCATTACCCTTCCTTTCGGCTCCGCCTGGTAAAAAGGCACGTGTATTGAGGGTGTAAGACGTAAGTTATAATAAGAGACCCGTCGAGGGAAATACATGCAGAGTGGGTCGGCCGTTGTCATTCATATTAGCTGCGAATGTTTCAATTCGTAATCGCACCCGAATCGCACCGGCATCTCGCCCGATCGCAATCGAAACTCGACGGTATGCGGTTACAACTTCCAACTTATATTATCGATAATTTTGTATGTATAATATATGCATGTATGTAATAGTATAAAAATTAAAAGCAATCTCCGAATTCAAATATGCCAAAACGTTAAAGCGATGGTTTTCCTAAGGCAATTTTATTTCGCAATAAAACAGATACGATAGAAAATAACGCTCTTTATAGCCGAGTCGAATAACACACGAATATGTACAAAAGTAATCGCTGCGAGCATTTTCTTTCGGAGGTCGCGGTTAAAAATCGCAGCATAAAAGCTCGAGGATGCCAACGCCTTAATAACACTCACGACACAGTCCGTCGTAACACAAAATGATTACACACATAAAGAACCTTATCTCCTTACACTCCTCGGCGTAAACCGGCTCCAGTCGGAAGCGACCGTTCCCATGTTTACGGCCATTTTATGTGACAATCTGTATAGAAATTGGCAAACTGGCAGCTCGAGTTCGCTTCTCAAAAAAAGTTAAAATTCAAAAAAGGAATCGCAACTCATTCGCTCGCTGTGCGGCGCTGGGGGCAGACGTGGCGACTCAATCATGGCGGCAGGAAATGTACGATGCGCCGCCGGATATCGGCGAATGTGTTCGAATTTTAAGTGTAACTGAAAATTGATTCTTGCCCCGGGCGAATCGGGGGCCGTGATTATTGTATTACACTTACAATTACCTCACGCTATTGGAAAAGGGTGTCTGTACCTAATCCTAGATTAGCATATCACCCTCAAAACACTAAACAACCAATATAACCTTCTTACAGCCTGAAGGATCGTTTCATTATAGCATATTCCGCTTTATAGTATCTTCAGAGATATTAAATAATGGAAAATTGTAATTTTTATGTCAAAGTTCGCCCGCTCTAAGGCTCGAGAACTCGCCACAGATATTATTTCTAAGAAAATTATTTCATAACCCGGTTTTATTAGGTGCTTCGAATATTAATGATGACATTAAATAATATAATTATTAATGAATGAGAAGTTTCAAACTGATTATGATTTTATGCGATCGTAAAGTCTGTTCGACCATGATTACGATCGAGCTGCCTCTTAACTCCTCGTAGACGAAAGTTGATCTGTCTGTAGAATAGCTTAAAATTAGCCTTTTTTTAAACAATTACAATATTATGTCAAAAAAAGACGGGTTGCACTCCGGGAGTGCCGGCAGAAGTGAAAACTTGATTATTAACGGTGTGCATTTTTTTAACCCATTTTTTATGAAAATCAATTTTTAAAAATATTGTTTTTTTAACTAATCGAAACCCTTACAATCGATTAAATTTTTAACCCATTTTTTGTGAAAATCGATTATATTTTTTATTAAAAAATGTCGATAATCGAAAAAAAAACAATCGATTGTTCGATTAATCGATTTCGATGTTACAACACTACTCTCCAACCGTCTTACGGTTTTTCGATCAGCACGAGAATCTGACGCGAGTTTCACAGTTTTTACCCATCCCACAAAAGTGCTCAACGCCGCTAAAGAAGTTTTCACTTCAACAAGTTTTGTATATTAATTTGATAACTTAACTACTATTTTAGCGCTGCTACATTCACAGTGAGCTCTATATTACAAACACTCTAAAATATCACTATTTTGTTTTGTTACTCCTAAGTACAGCTGTATTTAAAAAGAAGAAAACAACAGTTTAAATTGTGCATTTAGACTCCATTTCACGAGCCATTGATTGGCGATACAACTCAAAGATTTCATTCAATAATTAATTTTCTACTAAATGATTCCGTCTGTGAGCTCGCGGGGGAAAAGACGACTTTACAAAGCGGTTCACTCCAGTACGAACGAAGACAAGTCATATTTACATAAAGTTTGATGGTGATATCGTCATAATGCCGTATTGCCCCCATTTCTCGGGACAAAATGTTCCAGAATGTATTGTATTAGCATTATAGCTATGCAGATAGAATAGATTATAGAACAACTCGTGAAGTATTGTAATTTTTGTCAAGATCATTTCATAAATGTTTCTTATCTCTTAAACTTTAAATGAAACACTCAGTACTGTGATGAATTTAGAAGGTAGGATTGGATGTAGAAAGAGTTTTTCGCAAAGCACGCGGTGTCGAGTTTTTTATTCTCTCTTTAAACTCCGAGAAGAAGAAGAAGAAGCTTGGTTCCTTGTACTTAACCTTTATATTTGTGTTAAGTACTTGTAAATAATTATTACTAGATAATATGTAAAAATATCATTTTTTATAAAATTCACGTCATGTCCTTTATTCTTCCTATATTTCCGTAAAAACCAGAATATTTCTTGGTGTTTAAAAATATAATATCCATTTTAAATAAAACAATTTCATCCCTGAGTGAGCACTGGCTGTCTCAGACGCGTTGGCCAGTGCAATTTGAATCGAACTACTCCTTTGGAATATTCTAGTCTTTTTAATTTTGGACAATACAAGTTTCACTTGACTGTTTCAGCAGCATTTTCAGCGTTGACTTAAATAACTAAAATTAAGAAAAGAATATTTAGGGTCTGTTTCACCACGTCCTGATAGGTGCCAGATAGGCTATCCACCCCTTAATTTGACAGATAGAGTATGGAGATCTGTCAAATAAGTGCTGGATAGGCTATCCACAACTTAATTTGGCAGATAGAGTATGGAACATCTGTTAAATAAGTTGTGGATAGCCTATCCAGCACTTATCAGAAAGTGGTGCAACAGGCCCTTAGTACATGCATTTGAAAATTGAACTTTTTCAATGCTACACTGCTGTTAATGGACAGTGAACAACTGATACATATATACACACCCTAAAGTATTATAACTTTTAACGTTACAGTATAAATAAGTAGGTAATTCCCCATATGCCCATCACCAACCAAAACAGTATAATATCACGAATAGCACAACTGGGTTCTTTGTTTCAAGACAAACAAACTGTATAAATTTTGCATTGAAAAAACAAATGTTAAACGGCAAAGTAATCTGGGTTCAGCGAATTAACTAGAACCGGCAGTCAGTCTGTATACAGAGTGTTACAAAACTAAGTGATATTGCTTTAGGGTGTGCATAGGTCCCTTTAATTAAAGAGGTCACTACGAATATAGCAGCACTGATTGCTGAAAGAGCCAATTTTTGTGATTTTGTGAACTCAGTGCGGCGTTATGAATTTTCCCATACAAAAAACTAAACATAAAAGCTTAAAAAAAAGTTACTGTTTCGGCATTGCTACTCTCACAGCGAACTCTATACAACGTGTAACAAAACTAAGTGGTAATGCTTTCGGGTATGTCTGTGTCCCTTGTGAAAGTAGCAGTCTTGAAAGAGCAACTTTTGTTTCTTCTTTTTTTTAGGAAAACTCCTGACGTTGGGGCGCTTGCCCTTACAAAGAAACTGCTCCTTCATCGCTGCTACTTTCACAGTGCACTATATACATATATGAGACCCACACACGCCCTAAAGTAATATCATTTTGTTTTGTTGCACCCTTTATAAGGGATACACACCCTAAAGTTTTATCACTTAGTTTGGTTACACCCTGTTTCTGATATCCGTAGTTACACCCCGTATTTTTATTTTGCATTTCCAGTCGCCGCATCTACCAGCAATTAACGAGGAATCAGGCGGGTTTATTGAAATAAGGCAAACTTAATTAAGGGCTCAAATTGTTCCAATCGAGCCCAGTTTGTATGGAAATCTATATATATAAAAGAAAGTGGTGTTAGTTACACTACTTATAACTCAAGAACGGATGAACCGATTTGGCTGAAAATTGGTGGAGGGGTAGCTTAGAACCAGGAATAGGACATAGGGTACATTTTGTCCCGGAAAAATGTACGGTTACTGCACAATATACTTTTAAGATTTGCGCGTAAACTATTGAATCTATTTTGATGAATTTTGGTATGGAGATACTTTGAGTCTCGAGAAAGGACAAGGGATACTTTTGGTCCCGGAAAATGTACGGTTCCCGCACAAAAAACTTTTATCTCAAGAACGGATAAACCGGTTTGGCTGAAAATTGGTGGAGAGGTAGCTTAGAACCAGGAAAATGACATGGGATACATTTTGTCCCGGAAAAATGTACAGTTACTGCATAATATACTTTTATGATTTGCGCGTAAACTATTCAATTGATTTTGATGAATTTTGGTATGGAGATACCTTGAGTCTCGGGAAAGGACAAGGGATACTTTTGGTCCCGGAAAATGTACGGTTCCCGCACAATAAACTTTTATGATTTTCGCCTAAACTATTCAGTCTATTTTTATGAAATTCGGTATGGAGATACATTGAGCCTCGGGAAAGGATAAGGGATACTTTTGTCCGGGAAAATGTACGGTTCCAGCACAATAAACTTTTATGATTGTCGCTTAAACTATTTAATTTATTTTGATGAAATTTGGCGTGAAGATACTAATTTTAATCTATTGTTTTCTTAATTATACCAATTCGAATTAAATAATCATCGTTAAGACAGGACAACGTCTGTCGGGTCAGCTAGTATTTATTAAAATTCATACACTCCGAGTTATCGCGGGTATCCTTCGGGGACACTGTCATTGCATACCTACTTTTTAATTCGAAAAAGTAATGGGATAAAAGAAATTATACTATTTTAAGGGCATGTTATCACTTACTGATAAGTGCCGAATAGGCTATCCACCACTTAACTTGTCAGATGAAGTATGGAGAATCTGTCAAAAAAGCTGTGAATAGCCTACTAGGATATCTGTCAAATAAGTGCCGGATAGGCTATCCTATACTTATCTGACAGATTCTCCATACTCCGGGCCTGTTTCACCACTTCTTGACAAATGCCGGATAGGCTATCCACAACTTAACTTGACAGATAGAGTATGGAGCATATTCTGTTAAATATGTTTTGGATAGCCTATCCGGCACTCTATCAGAAAGTGGTGAAACAGGCCCTAAATGTATAATAATAATTATTATTTAAATGTGTTAGATATGGGCACGAGGAAAAGGGCATTTCCTAAGTTTGGGGTTATTTTGACACTTGAGGTAAAAAATCCAGCCACGCGTATTTTAAGGGGAAAGATCAAAAATCTAATTCATAATTAAGTAATTTTACATAAGATGTACCACTGAACATCCTAAGTTTTGTAATGATTTCAATTTAGTTAAAATATTAACGTAGTTATAATACTGAACGATACCTAATTACAGAAAATACTAATTTTAAACTTACGTTCTAAATAAACGATCACAAAGGCTGATAATAATAGTGATATAACGTTTATTGAGGCAACAATAGGCTTTCATAAAGACTCAATTAATAGTTAAGTTTTAACACATAGTTAATCCTAACTCTTACGGGACTCCAACTAACAATAAACATAAACCTAATAAGTCAATTATAGAGGTCTGAAGTGACATGGGTTAGGTAAGTTTACTTTAAACTTCCAACTTGAGAAAATGTTCCAGAGTTAGATAAAGATTTAGAAGTTTCTACGATTAATATAAAGATATGACTCTATACATTCTGAGTTCTTCAAAAATGCTCTTTTTGTACAAGCTTACAATGATTAAATGAAGATTCTGTTTATCGAACTAACCTAAGAAACACTGAAGATAATTATAAATATTATAATTAATGCATATGTGTATTTTTATATCTGTCTGTTATCTGTACATGCTTAAGGCTGAAATTTGGTTTAGAAATACTCTCGGTTCCAAAAAGTGCATAGGATGGCTGTTGTCACGAAAAAAAGTAGTTTCCGCGATTTTAACGCATCGAAGTGGCGGGCAAAATCCAGTATAAAATAAAATACAATGAACGTGTCGAATGAAATTGTATAAACGAAAACTAACAATAAAAAGGTTCGACAAAGAGATAAAAATATACAATAAACTATCGGTTGAGAGCAGAAATAATAAGGCGACACCCTTTATAAGTGTGTTCCTTGATACGCGATACTTGTGGAAAATGGCGGAATATTACATTCCGGATGGATCACGGGTGATTCCTTCACGGACCCTGTACACTTTCTTTGAAAATTTGATTTGAGTAAACTTTACTTTTGGCTGATAGTTTGGTTAGTGAAGTGGCTTGAGCAGATAAGTAAATAATGTTATTTTGAAGGATTTTTTAACCAAATTGATAGGCTGTAGAAATTAAGGGCTTGTCCACATGTCCACGGCACGACGTCGTCAACGTGGAACGGTGCGGTAACTTGGCCGGGTACGTTGACGTAACGTGTAAAAAAACGTAACATAAAAATGCACGTCTTTTTTCTTCTCTTTCTCAGTTTTTATTATATTTATTATAGAAAATGCAAAATAAGTATTGTGCGGTCCACATCTAGATTCAGTCGTGAAGAATGTAGCAGTTTTACAAGGTACGGCGACACATGGCGATACAATGTTGCTAAATCGTGACATGTATTTTACGTTACGTTAACGTTGCACATCACGTCGACGCGACGCGACGCATCGTGCCACGTTACCGCGCTGTTACCGCATTGACGACATCGTGACGTGGAGATGTGGACAGGCCCAAACACGAGGTTTGACTAAAAGTATGCAGCGAATAAAGCCACTTTATACTGTATTTTATAGGAGTCAATGACCACTACCGCCTTGTTTCGCCGAGTACAGTATAGTGATATCTGCTTGATGTCACTATAGTATAACGGTGGACAGGGGTCCTAAGAATACAATTACTAGCGACCCACTCGGCGTCACTTGACGGTGTTCATGTATTGACAACTGCCGAAACCGATATTGTCAATTATGTAAACGGACAAAAAATTGGGCTATTTACAGTTGGGTCAAAAAGAGTTTACTGAATATGAGGTAGTAGTTTCTTTGAGCTGTCACATTTTGACGTAAAATGATAAGACGTATGACAATAAACAATAAAATTTCGTATGTAAAAATTTTAGTTTCACTTTAATCAGTTGTTTAATTACCTCAAAATGTATTAAAATATTTGAATACTCGTCTTGGGTGTGATATGTAGTATACATATTTTTACGATGAACAAAACCTTTGATATACTTAAAACGTTTTGACTGATAAGCTTTGTCCACATTTTGCCTTTTTCTGTTCATCAAGGGCATGCCTTATAGCACTGTCAACAGCGAACGTGAGGCATGCCCGTAAGTCGTAACGCGCGTTGAAATCGTAACGCGCGCTATGACACTTTTCTTTCAACAATCAACGCGGGTGGATTTAGACGCGCGTCACGGGCATGCCACACCTTTGCTGTTGACTGCGCTTAATAACGCATGCCCTTGTTGAAAAAAAAGGCACTAGCACTTCTTTAAAAAATAATAAGATTTAACAGAAAATGTAGGCTTAATTTTAATGGAAGATTGACACAATAAAATATATACATTGAATTTAAAATTTATGATTTATATTGCCAAGTAATACAAAAATGAAAATACAAGGATCCTTCACAATGATTATTAAAATTGACAGTAAGAGATCATGAAAAGATCAATAATAATTAATGTCTTGGCAGCCGAGCTTATGATTAAAGACTGTATTCTGTAGTAAAATAAAAGGTTGCACCCAGCGTTTGATGGAAAAAATAGGCCGTATTATTGAGATTGAAGTCATATTTCAGCTAAATACAACAATGTAGTTAGATATTTCATATTTCATGTATGCTTTAATATTATACATTGCGAAGGTGTATCAATTTTATTTATTATTATTTATATATTTTTATTTATTTATTTTATGAAGCACACTTCTTATGAATATTATAAAATAACTATACTTTACATATTTTATAGCCCATATAGCATAATATCTAATATTAGATACAGTGTATTTTGACATAAAACCCTACATTTTGTCCTACAATATTTTATCCTTATGACCTTTTGTAGTGACTAATATCTATAGATGAGTCGCATACCTACCTATTTAAGATTTCACGAATTTTGGTTTCCCTCCTATTTACTATTACTGATTCACAGCTTAGATAAGATTTAGTAAAAATAATATAATATGATTTACTTCTAATGTAATGATGAAACAAATGTTGCAAAAATATGACCTGATCGAAAATTCGTAAGACGGTGGGACAAATTCGTAAGATATTATAGAGGAAGAGGTATCTCTTTCTCTCTTTCGATGTTCAAAATGATTTTAAAACTTCAACTTAATACCCATACACGGTAAGATTTATCTGTACGATTCGTCGCGTCAAACTGATCGAAACAACGAACGAAAGGTGTATGTCAAGATCGTTAACGATTTACTTAATCAAATATGAGCAACATTTTTGATGCAATCAATCGTCACGATCGATCGTATATACGAATCGTAGCGTATACGGGACGCTTTAAACGTTATGTTTACCGAAAATTAAAAATCCAAGGGATAAAAACGTTCCCATATAAAAAACATTACCATCAGAAAGCTTCCTTTAATTATAGAAAGTGTTTTGTTTCTTTATCGCAATTTTATTACAATGACAGAACGCAAGCGCCCTATTAAATTATGCCATATCTCAAAAACAGAAGCTTTTCAATTTGATGGAAAACGTTTGCCTTTACAAACAACTGACGTAGGCCGGGAATACACTGGTTGTATGAAAATTGCTATTTTCACACAAACGTCATTAAGCAGAAAAATTGTACTTCATTACAATTATTATGAATGTAACACCTCCGTGGTCTAGTGGTTAGAGCGTGGTTCTCGACTCCAGAGGTCGTGGGTTCGAATCCCGCGTTGGAAACATGTTATTTCCAAGTTTGGTTAGGACAATGCAGGCTGATCACCTGATTATCTGACAAGTAAGATGATCCATGCGTCGGATGGGCATGTAAAAAGTCGGTCCTGCATCTGATCTCTCGCCAGTCGTGTCATGTCATCCGTCCCACTTATGAGAGTAAAGGAATAGAGAGTGCTCTTGTGTACTGCGCACACCCTTGGGGCACTATAAAATTACTCCTGCGTAACAGGCCTGGTTTCAATGAAACTGGCCACCGTCACCGAAACCGGTGTGGGGAGTATTATTATTATTTTTAAGCGACTTTCAAAAAGGAGAAGGTTTCTCAATTCGACCGTATAATATATTATGTTCGTTTTTCTTGTACCATCAATTGAATTTATCCTTAGACAGATGGTGGATTTCATTATTTGGCCGGGCTAAATCAAGTCTGCACCGTTAGTACTTATGTATAGGCAGACTTTTGACTTAGCCCTACTAAAGCGAAAGTTTTGGATACGGTCAGATACGAAGTGGATGCGTCGCGCGCATGCCTCACGTGCGCTGTTGACTGCGCTATGATGCATGCCCTTAATGAACAAACAGCCACAGTGTGGACATACCTATTAAATGTTGGTTATCCCTTTCATCCACTTACGTCTTCATTTATACGCGCCGAATATTTTTAAACAGAAAATCAACGTGCAGTTTACACGCGGCTTAATTTAATAAATAATAATTAGCTTCTGATCGTATTTTTATTGGACGCTCGAAAATCATGTGGAAAGAATTGGGCAAAATTTATACCTTTTTGGAGAAATACTTTGTCTTTCCCAATAAGAGAGTGTTAATAATATAAAAATCCTGTTCTTAGCGGATCTTTATAATCCATACTAATATTAAAAAAGCGAAAATGTGCCTGTCTGTCTGCTGGTCACGCCCAAATCACTTAAACGATTTTGCTGACAGGCATAGATATACTTTGAGTCCCGGGAAAGTTCATAGAATACTTTTTCTTACGGAAAAATGAACAGTTCCTGCGCGATACACGACTTTCCGCGCAACGGAATTGCGGGCGTTTACTAGTGATATTATAATAATATGGCAAGTCACATATTTTGCTTTGTTACTTACAAAATATATGGATGTAGATTACTTCATATTTTTATAAATGGATGTCTTTATTTGTTGTAGAAACGTCGGGAATTTAATTTAGGTCCGGAACGAATAAGTCTTTTGAGCACGAATAGCGGATATACTGTCTTATTATAATATGAATATACTCATAGTAAGCTTGCGTGTTATAAATATTCTTTACAATAATAAAATTATTAAAACTCAAAACTGTACAATGCTGCACTCAAACTCATTTAATGGTGATTAAAATTAAACTACAATTTAATGCAGTATTTGACAGATAGGTAATTAACACTCGTTTCTACGTACGGCAGCCAGATATAACTATCATGGTCCAATAAGATAACAAAATAAGTGACAATCGTCTTTTTATTAAATCGATGTGGATTATGGACATTCTTTTTACCTCATTTAACAAATAATTATAAAATATCTTTTTCTACAACGATACTTTGGCAAAGCTACCTTTAGGAACAATAATTGACTTTTAATTTACACTTTTAATTTACTTATTACAAGTTAAGTGTAAGTTAAGTGTAATATCTTTTTATTGGGATCATTGCTCTATCGTTTTCAATGTTTACAAGGAGTTGATACATTTTAAATATTAAATCAAACTAATGGTTTTGGTATATGTGGCCACGCCCACACGCCCAAAAAGTAAAGTTTTCTCAAAATCTCGCGAGTAAAACGAATAGGTTCGACTTTCATAACTTTTGTTACATTTGCATTGTATTACAACTACAATAGTTTCATAACTACACGTTATTCATAAACTGGAATACCTGTAAACGAAACGAGTGCAGCGAATTGTAAAAAAAAAAACATTTATGTACAAAATATTGAAACGGGCAAAACGAGACATTTTCGTGCAAGTATTTCGAGCCTGTCGCGGTTCTAAAATGTATGCTCCAAATACAAAAACGGCCGTCGTTCGAACCCACTGGGCTTTTATTGCGGCCCACGAGATAGCAGTCTTGAATAACCGCGCATTGTATTTTTCCCTCTTTCAAACTTACTCGAAAACGAAAAAGACCGAAACGTTCCATTCACGGGCGAAATTTCAACTCTTTATTTTTGCGTTTTAATAAAATCGCGGGATCCATTATCCTCGGAATCACCGGCATTAGGGGAATTCCCGAGGTGGCGGTAGGCTGACGAGTGGCGAGCGATCGGCTACTTCGGATTGGGGAAATTAGGAGGCGATGCGAAGATGCGATTGCGACCGGCGGAGTGTCAGTCATCGCGTGGTGACGTATGGGAACAGATTTCCGTATGAAACTCGATCGAGCCCCCCGGCGTGTGGATTATAAATGTTATCGGCTCGTCGCGCTCCGTCCGGAGGCATTTTAAGATGAATTCTTGCTAAACGTATGTTAACTTATTCATCAAAAAAGTTTCGCAGCCTCGAATTACGGCGAAAGTTAGCCGGCAACTTTAAATCTGTTTACGACTTAATTAAAATTATTTAAATAAAACACAGTCTGGTTAAAATAATAATAATTAGATGATTTATACATAAATAAGAAAAAAATAGAAAATAAAAAAAAATGTGGGTCGTCCAAATGGTACGCTAGGGATCAGCTGTGGGGGTCGGGCGGGCTAGGGCGGCGCCGCTCGGCCGCGGTACTCACCTCCAGCTCGCTCATCGCCGCCGGGAGCCGAACCCGTCGACCCTCGAGACCCTTACATTCTGTGATTAGAACTAGCCCTCGTCCTGTACACGTGGCAGCCGGGAACGCCGGCGCCCGCGGCCTCCCGGTGGAAACTGACGGCCGTCGGCCCCGAGCGCCGGCTTATATAGGCGGGCGGGGGGTGCGGGCCGGGGAGAGGGCGGCGCGAGTTGCGCCGTCGATTCGCGACTCGATAAATAAATTAATTAAAAGTGCAAGTGAGTGATCGCCGCACAGGCCTGAGAACTCGCCTAGCGCACCCTTAATTGGAATATACTTCGGTGGGATTCGAATTGTTTCCTAGCTCGGAAAATTGCTAAACTAACGCGGAAACTTACTTTATTAACACTCAAAACGTGATTATTTACTGCAGTTAATATAATTAATGCAAAGAATTAGCTTCTAAAGAGGTTTTAACTTAATGACCCTACATTTTGACGGCCTCTGTGGCTCAATGACTAAGAGTGTGTGGCAGCTCAAGCCGGGGGTTGCGGGTTCGAATCCCGCCGACGGAACAAAAAAGTTTCGATGTTCCTGGATGGATGTGTAAATATGTATAGTATAAAAGTATTAAATATATTTCCGTTGTCTGGTACCCGTAACACAAGTTCTTCAGGTGCTTAGCATGGGGTCAGACTGACGTGGTGTGAAGCGTCCATAGATATTATTATTAACTAGCTGTCCCGGTGAACTTTGTGTCACTTTAAAACCTTCCCTAGACTTCTACAAATATTTTAAGACTAAAATCAGCCCAATCCGCTCAGCCGTTTTCGAGTTTTAGCGTGACTAACACATTCGAAAATCCATTTTTATATATTTTTATAATTTTCATAAACATTTTCAGAATAGAATTTCTACAGCTTTTGTTTTCTATACTGACAACCCTGGTTTGAAATATAACCGGAAGTCAATATAATAAATAGAAAACCATAAACTTCCGAATGAACCCTTGTAGTGGATCATACAGTTGTTATTTACTTGATCCATATATCATCAAAAAGCTAACGTTAACAACATTAAAAGTCAATACAATCAATAAAAACATGGTAATCTTGGGGATGTCCGTCTGGGGGGTAAGTCCATCTAGCGACATTAACTTCCTTAAATGACATAGGAAAAAATATTATTCTCATCATTCTGTTCGGTTTTCGTAAACGTACAGTTTTTGTAAACATTTGTGCAGTTTTCGTAGAGACCTATATAGTTTTTGTAGACAATTGTACAGTTTTTGTAGGGACCAATATAATGCTCGTAGAAATCTGTACAGTTCTTGCAGACATCTGAACATTTTTCGTAGACACCTATGCAGTTTTCGTAGACATCTGTTCAGTTTTCGTAGACATCTGTAGAGTTATCGTAGACATCTGTACAGTTTTTGTAGACAAATGTACGGATCTCGTAGGGACCATACCAGACATATGTACAGTTTTCGTAGACATCTATACGGTTTTCGTAGACTTGCGTACAGTCCTCGTATATACCTGTACAGTTTCCGTAGACATCTGAACAGATTTCGTAGAGACCTATTCAGTTTTCGTAGGCATCTCGTAGACACCTACACACTTCGTAGACACCATCATATCTCTGTGGCTCAATTGGTTGAGTGTGTGACAGCTCAAGCCGGGGGTCGCGGATTCGGATCCCGCAAACGGAACAAACAGTTTTCAATATTTCCGGGCCTGGATATGAATTAAATATGTGTATAAAATAATAAAAATCTTTAATATATGTAATATGTATAGTATAAAAGTATTAAATATATTTCCGTTGTCTGGTACCTGTGACACAAGTCCTTCAGGTACTTAGCACGGAACCAGACTGACATGGTGTGAAGCGTCCATAGGTATTATATCGAGTCTCATATAAAGTCTAGCAAAGTAAGACTTTTCTACGACAAAGTTAGGGCAAGAGTCATTAGTGTAGCTGTTATTGTTTGAAGGCGACGAACATAATTGTAATTCAATAGTGGTGGAGTAATGGGGTCACCCTGCGGTATTCCGAACTCGCGCTAAAAACGCCGGGGTGAAAGAAAAGCGCCGACATAACTAGAATTCCAACTATTACACCATTTATATTTAAATCATACTTCATAAACTTATTGAATAGAAAATCTTATCCATACTAAATACTTAACATTATAAATGCGAAAATGTACCTCTTTATAAAGCGCTAAGCCGATACTTTTCTTGTAAAAACTGAAGAACTGCTAGAATTTGGCTAATTTCAAGCTTTTTATGGAGGTGGATGAGAAATTGAGCAAGGCATGACTATACTCCAACATTGCAGGCGTTCGAGTGTGTTATTATAAAAAATATGTTATATTGATATCGGTTACAATAGGGTGAACATGACTATAGTGATTGGACAGTACTAGTAATGACTAGTACTGTCCTATCTGGGCTAATAATATACTATATTTATTAAGGTTGCTTTAAAAACTACCTGTTTTTCTTTGAAATCATGCGTTCTATTACGTCTTTAAAAACAGGCAGTTTTTAAAGCAACCTTATTAAATATTGTTTTTGTGCTTTGTCCAATGACTGGTACTGTCTAATCACTATAGTCATTTTAGGGTTAAATCAGACTGCAACGCGATGCGCAGATGTATTTCTAAATTTGCATGGATTTGACAGATTTCAAGTGCGTGAGACGTCTTGCAAATCTGTCAAATCCATACAAGTTTAGAAATGCATTCGCGCGTCGCGTTGCAGTCTGAATTAACCCTAGGGTAACCTACTACAATTTTACAGCCATTTCAAATGCGAATTCATTTTGACGATCAACTTTGACGTGGGCTCCCGAACTATGATCACGATTTTTAGACAGCGGCTTATGTTGGCCATATTCAGGCGGTGAAAATAAAATTGAAACATGTTTTCATTTTAAACTTACAATTTCCAAATCGGTTTATTTTTTGCCGGTCGGTGTATGAAATTTTTCGTTACATAACTGTTTTCGACTGCTAGACATTTGTGTAAAATAAAAAAAACAACCTATTTTATTTTTCACGCCAAAATTGGCCTCCGTTTTTTGTAAGCGTGATAAATTAAATAATAAGTTGTTTGTTACGTAATATTTTATATACTTCTAGATGTTTTAAGTTTGTGCGATTCGTTTATATCCGAGGACCGTACATTTTTAAAGAAAATTATGTCCTTTCCCGGGACTCAAAATACATATAGTATTTCAGGTAACAGACAGACATATACACATTCATATATTTTGTAATAATATTGAAGGATTGAAGTTAAGGACTACATAAATTATTAAGAAAGCTCTAAATGTTTGAAGACATCAGTTTCAAAAGTTGAAAAGCTCAATTAAGCTTGCAAAGTTCTGTCTGTTACAAGATTCCCTATTTTCAGCTTTTGAGATAGTATGTTCTATTATTTGAGGCATTACATTCCTTTTTATATAAAGAAGATCAAAACCACACCACGAATCACAAAATATTTTATCTGTGCGTATAAATTTTCTTCAGAAATTATAAATCATTAAAACACGTGAGTCTATTCTATAACTAGATGACTCGCGCTTTTTCAATTCGAAAAGAATCGTGTTGAAACCGTACATTGTTCCACAACAATAAGTAGCCTATAACATTAAGTTTGTACCGTCTGCGCGGTAGTTTTAATCCTTCGATCGCCAATTCTTGGACATTTTTTGCTATCGCGGCCCACTTGGGGCTTGCTGCCGAACTTGATGGGTTAGTCAGAGAATTAAAGTTTATAAAATCCATTGGCATATTTAATGCAATTGGGCTATTTTACTGATGCTAACAGTTAGGCTATTTTTTAAAGCATAACCTGTAATTGAATACGGAGCACATCGGCGGCGGTAGACCAGTAATTAGTAGCCTAATTGGATCACCGTGAAAGCCTTGCGCCATCGGGAAACTCCGATATTCTGTATTGTTTTGTGTACCTATAATGTTTTCGTTATTATTATTTTACTAAGGGTGAGTTGTACCATCTTACTTAAACTACTAACTGTAACTGTAACTATAACTTTAATTACTATAACTACAGTATAAAATGTCAAATCTTTGGTTATGGTTAAATATTATGGCGTCCGACTAAATATTATATCTAAATTTTTTTGTGAACTATGTTTTACAGTGTTATATTTTTCCTGTCGATTTTTACGGATAATTCAATTTTTTATACTCATCCATTATACAAGTACGCTGGACTAATGATACCCTTTGAAATGACAGCTATTTTTTGTGCCTATTTGAAGCGGAATCAGCTCCCCCATTATTCGGGGCAGGAACTAAATTTGACGTAAAAATGACGTTTAAAATTTGCCATATTGGCGCTGATAGCAGTAGTGGGAGTATTTGGAACGAATACTAGTGATGTACAACTGTCTTTTCTATTATCGATGAAATGTTTCTAGATTCAGATAATGTCGACCATTAGGACAAAAATATTAAATTGAATAATACAAACGCTACATATTTGTATTAAAGATTACAGACTTCCTCTCCGTAATTTAGATAGGCGTAATAAATTAACAACGATTTCATACGTAGATAACGTGAAGTAGCAGTACCTATCTATAATCCATTTATTTTTACCAGTTAGCACTAAGTACGAAAAACAAAACTGAAGATGCTTCTAACAAAAACTTTGTTGTATTGTATTTTCTAATTTAATTTCTAATATTATCAAAGTAGTGCTAAAGTGTATCGTATTAAGGCCGTCCCCCAAGCAAACGACCTTGGCCATACATTTGCCGCGTTGCCGAGATCGCGCCAAAACCCTATTATTTTTACTTATCTTTGTTCAAAATTGTCCTAAAAAAAATTAAAACGGCGAATATGTAGTTTATGATATTGTCGATCTATTGGCGTGAGTTTCAAATAAAAGTAACTTGTAAATCCTAAGGAGATGCTGAATGTATGCTTGAATTTTAACAAATTGGTATTACTTTGGAAGCTGATATCATGAGTATAAGAAACAAAAATAGAAAAATTAAAACGACAAAAGGAATGTTGATATCTGAAGATTATTGCTGTATTTTTATTATAACTTTGTAGCTTTCAGATTATGAGTTTATAAGGTTTTAAATACGGCCAATTACGGAATCTCCGGACGGAACACCCTTAAAGCTGAACAGAGCTGAATAAGTGTTCTGTGTGATTAGACCCTAACTAATCTATACCATATAACATTATAAAGCAGAGGAGTTTGTTTGTTTGAACGCGCTAATCTCAGGAACCGCTGGTCCGATTTGAACAATTATTTCAGTGTTAGATAGCCCATCTTATATATTTTTATCACGCTGAGACTAATAGGAGCTAAGAAATAGAGGAAAATGTGGAAAAAACGGGGGAATGTATAACGTGAAGGATTATATAGGCTATTTTTTGTGGACCAATTTGTCTGTGAAATTATATATTTACGTGGGAGAAGCCGCGCGGAACGTCTAGTAATAATATAAAAGTTCCCTATTTATTTATGAATCTAGCAAGACAATTTTTATCTATTAACTTTATCTCATTTGATTTTCGCTATTTTGGCGCTGATTGCAGAAGTGCGAGGGAAGTTATCTAATTGGATAATGCGATCCATAAATAAATATAGAACGTTTGAATACATTTTTTTATAAGGGCGGAGTAGGAAAGGTATTTATAAATAATAAAAATATATATGTGCGATATTTTAACATTATATTTTATTAGTTACCGTTACACAGTTACAGTCTGTCAAGAAAGAGTAGACGCTGAAATAAATTTTCCAAACATAATCACGATCAAATGGTAGTTTTTGCGCCTTGTATTTTCACAGAGAACGTTTGTATACTTCAAATAGTAACCGCAAGCGGTAGTAGCAATTTTCGGACGCCAACCAGGCTTTTCAATTTTTTTCAACCATAATTCCAGTCTTCCTTCGTCAGACGGAAACCTGTCAATTATTTTAAGAGCATAATAATATGTATTTGATAATAAAAATCGGTTATCGGAGATTTCAATACAATTATTATAGATATCGATAAGTTTTATCGACAGAAAACTCCAGCACTATTGAATTTTATTGTTTTTCAAAAATCGGTAAAACAAAGGTAAATATGTGGTGAATACGGTATGATAAGATTTGTGCCACATTTTTAAGTGCCTATATTATCAATAAAAGTTTAATATCGTAGAAATTAGCTGTTAAAATCACATTACTTGTGAACAGTGAAATGTAACTACACATCCCTTTTTGTACTGCGTTTTACATAACATACACTCTTTCATAGTTTTACTATGAACTATCACCACTTACGAGTATTTATATAATTACTTAATCACGTTAAACCTTTTAAAACACTTTAAAACACGAAAACAATTCAAACGATTAAGCCATAGACAAATATAATATATACATGGTAACCAATGGTTACGTCAAATTTAGTTCTCATCCCGAATAATGGGAGCGCTGATTCCGCTTCAAATAGGCACAAAAAGCAAGTGGGTATCATCTATCTAGCATACTTGTATAATAGAGATCAGTGTCTCAATCCCAATCACCTGTAGCTTTAATAAAAAAATAAACGCAATAGACACCTGTCAATTTCTGTGGCTAAAGCATTGACTTTTAAAGAGTGGATTCGGCATAATGGTCTATACCAAATCAAAATACTGTGGCCGGTCCGCCATTTTATGTTCCGGTTGATTTTATGTTGATTGGTTGACGCTGGTTGATGTTTAGTGATGTACTTTTTTATCGAACTTAAAAAAAATATATTATATGATAAGATAAGAATCTGATCATATAATATTTTAAAGATTTTAACCTTAATCCGCCTCGTTATCTGTTTGACAATACATAATCATAACGAAATCAATGTCATTTCAATAGTCACTTTGTTTTCATTCTAATAATAATAATTTTACTCATTATGTAAACATCAAACTTCTATAACCCAAATTAAAAGTGATAATACGTACATCAGTTTGTTTAAAGCATCGCTGTACTATAGTGTTTGATGTTAATTACACTTAAAACATCTTAGTTTATCGATATCCTCGACAAATATCAACCGAGTGTCCCATCACTATAGACCGCCATGTTTAGTTCCAGGCAATATGGCGCCGGCCACACTTTTTTGTAGTTATGTCACTTCCATATGTTTTCTTATTCATTGTTATCTAAAGTTAAGGTTAAAGCTAAGTTAGCCTTAACTATAACCATAACTTTAACCTTAACTTTAACTTTAACCACGCCTCTGGTACAACCCACCCTTAGATAAATGTTGAGAAAAAGAAATAACTTAGCGCTTTTTACTATTCAGCAGAATTTATTTATCAGGAAATGTTGCTCGCAACTTTGTTGTACTAAAATTAGTTTATGTCGTGGGAAGCGTTTAAGCATATTGTGACGTGTCGCAGCAGACCGGGCCGCATTTCTCATACAAATTTTAAGCATTTTACTCATCGCGCACTCGGTTCTTTACTGAGATGAAAAGTATTCTATGTCCTTTCTCGGTAATTCAACTATATCTAACATTAAATTTGCATAAAAACTATATCATAACATTAAAATTGGCTCAGCGGTTAAGCGTGAAGATGTAACTTATATAAACTCATTCACATTAGGTAATTATTTTGTTACTATGCCATAGATTTTGTATTAGAAATTTTTAATGTCTAATATATAAAATTCTCGTGTCACAATGTTAAATAGCGTACTCCTTCGAAACGGCTTTACTGATTTTAACCAAATTTTATATGCATATTCAGTGGGTCTGAGAATCGGCTACTGGGTACTTTTTATATTGATAAGTGCATTTGTTGAATAAATAATAGTAAATTATTACAACTCGAGACTGACGGCGACCACTGTTTGTGCGACGAGATAGCGATCGACGTTGCCATGGCGACATACTTATTTAGTCACTTCAATAAAATAATATGGACGAAATACTTTATATTATGGCAAAGCAACGTTTGCCGGGACAGCTAGTATTTATATATATTATGCGTATTTATAGTCACACATTACATCTCTAGTATTGGAGTCTCAGTTTATACGTTCAATACCGTGGTTTTATGCGCTGTAAACGCGGCGTCTCTAATATATCCAGTACTGGCTTGCGAGTGCTGGCTTCGTCTAATACAGTTCTACTCTAAAACCGTTTTATATATGAGTGGAGTTATTATAAGGCCTATTTCCATTTATAACGCATTTTAAACGGCGAAGATGGAAAATATTAAGCTATATTATAATATTAAGCTAAAATTTGCCATATTGGCGCTGATAGCAGTAGTGGGAGTATTTGGAACGAATACTAGTGATGTACAACTGTCTTTTCTATTATCGATGAAATGTTTCTAGATTCAGATAATGTCGACCATTAGGACAAAAATATTAAATTGAATAATACAAACGCTACATATTTGTATTAAAGATTACAGACTTCCTCTCCGTAATTTAGATAGGCGTAATAAATTAACAACGATTTCATACGTAGATAACGTGAAGTAGCAGTACCTATCTATAATCCATTTATTTTTACCAGTTAGCACTAAGTACGAAAAACAAAACTGAAGATGCTTCTAACAAAAACTTTGTTGTATTGTATTTTCTAATTTAATTTCTAATATTATCAAAGTAGTGCTAAAGTGTATCGTATTAAGGCCGTCCCCCAAGCAAACGACCTTGGCCATACATTTGCCGCGTTGCCGAGATCGCGCCAAAACCCTATTATTTTTACTTATCTTTGTTCAAAATTGTCCTAAAAAAAATTAAAACGGCGAATATGTAGTTTATGATATTGTCGATCTATTGGCGTGAGTTTCAAATAAAAGTAACTTGTAAATCCTAAGGAGATGCTGAATGTATGCTTGAATTTTAACAAATTGGTATTACTTTGGAAGCTGATATCATGAGTATAAGAAACAAAAATAGAAAAATTAAAACGACAAAAGGAATGTTGATATCTGAAGATTATTGCTGTATTTTTATTATAACTTTGTAGCTTTCAGATTATGAGTTTATAAGGTTTTAAATACGGCCAATTACGGAATCTCCGGACGGAACACCCTTAAAGCTGAACAGAGCTGAATAAGTGTTCTGTGTGATTAGACCCTAACTAATCTATACCATATAACATTATAAAGCAGAGGAGTTTGTTTGTTTGAACGCGCTAATCTCAGGAACCGCTGGTCCGATTTGAACAATTATTTCAGTGTTAGATAGCCCATCTTATATATTTTTATCACGCTGAGACTAATAGGAGCTAAGAAATAGAGGAAAATGTGGAAAAAACGGGGGAATGTATAACGTGAAGGATTATATAGGCTATTTTTTGTGGACCAATTTGTCTGTGAAATTATATATTTACGTGGGAGAAGCCGCGCGGAACGTCTAGTAATAATATAAAAGTTCCCTATTTATTTATGAATCTAGCAAGACAATTTTTATCTATTAACTTTATCTCATTTGATTTTCGCTATTTTGGCGCTGATTGCAGAAGTGCGAGGGAAGTTATCTAATTGGATAATGCGATCCATAAATAAATATAGAACGTTTGAATACATTTTTTTATAAGGGCGGAGTAGGAAAGGTATTTATAAATAATAAAAATATATATGTGCGATATTTTAACATTATATTTTATTAGTTACCGTTACACAGTTACAGTCTGTCAAGAAAGAGTAGACGCTGAAATAAATTTTCCAAACATAATCACGATCAAATGGTAGTTTTTGCGCCTTGTATTTTCACAGAGAACGTTTGTATACTTCAAATAGTAACCGCAAGCGGTAGTAGCAATTTTCGGACGCCAACCAGGCTTTTCAATTTTTTTCAACCATAATTCCAGTCTTCCTTCGTCAGACGGAAACCTGTCAATTATTTTAAGAGCATAATAATATGTATTTGATAATAAAAATCGGTTATCGGAGATTTCAATACAATTATTATAGATATCGATAAGTTTTATCGACAGAAAACTCCAGCACTATTGAATTTTATTGTTTTTCAAAAATCGGTAAAACAAAGGTAAATATGTGGTGAATACGGTATGATAAGATTTGTGCCACATTTTTAAGTGCCTATATTATCAATAAAAGTTTAATATCGTAGAAATTAGCTGTTAAAATCACATTACTTGTGAACAGTGAAATGTAACTACACATCCCTTTTTGTACTGCGTTTTACATAACATACACTCTTTCATAGTTTTACTATGAACTATCACCACTTACGAGTATTTATATAATTACTTAATCACGTTAAACCTTTTAAAACACTTTAAAACACGAAAACAATTCAAACGATTAAGCCATAGACAAATATAATATATACATGGTAACCAATGGTTACGTCAAATTTAGTTCTCATCCCGAATAATGGGAGCGCTGATTCCGCTTCAAATAGGCACAAAAAGCAAGTGGGTATCATCTATCTAGCATACTTGTATAATAGAGATCAGTGTCTCAATCCCAATCACCTGTAGCTTTAATAAAAAAATAAACGCAATAGACACCTGTCAATTTCTGTGGCTAAAGCATTGACTTTTAAAGAGTGGATTCGGCATAATGGTCTATACCAAATCAAAATACTGTGGCCGGTCCGCCATTTTATGTTCCGGTTGATTTTATGTTGATTGGTTGACGCTGGTTGATGTTTAGTGATGTACTTTTTTATCGAACTTAAAAAAAATATATTATATGATAAGATAAGAATCTGATCATATAATATTTTAAAGATTTTAACCTTAATCCGCCTCGTTATCTGTTTGACAATACATAATCATAACGAAATCAATGTCATTTCAATAGTCACTTTGTTTTCATTCTAATAATAATAATTTTACTCATTATGTAAACATCAAACTTCTATAACCCAAATTAAAAGTGATAATACGTACATCAGTTTGTTTAAAGCATCGCTGTACTATAGTGTTTGATGTTAATTACACTTAAAACATCTTAGTTTATCGATATCCTCGACAAATATCAACCGAGTGTCCCATCACTATAGACCGCCATGTTTAGTTCCAGGCAATATGGCGCCGGCCACACTTTTTTGTAGTTATGTCACTTCCATATGTTTTCTTATTCATTGTTATCTAAAGTTAAGGTTAAAGCTAAGTTAGCCTTAACTATAACCATAACTTTAACCTTAACTTTAACTTTAACCACGCCTCTGGTACAACCCACCCTTAGATAAATGTTGAGAAAAAGAAATAACTTAGCGCTTTTTACTATTCAGCAGAATTTATTTATCAGGAAATGTTGCTCGCAACTTTGTTGTACTAAAATTAGTTTATGTCGTGGGAAGCGTTTAAGCATATTGTGACGTGTCGCAGCAGACCGGGCCGCATTTCTCATACAAATTTTAAGCATTTTACTCATCGCGCACTCGGTTCTTTACTGAGATGAAAAGTATTCTATGTCCTTTCTCGGTAATTCAACTATATCTAACATTAAATTTGCATAAAAACTATATCATAACATTAAAATTGGCTCAGCGGTTAAGCGTGAAGATGTAACTTATATAAACTCATTCACATTAGGTAATTATTTTGTTACTATGCCATAGATTTTGTATTAGAAATTTTTAATGTCTAATATATAAAATTCTCGTGTCACAATGTTAAATAGCGTACTCCTTCGAAACGGCTTTACTGATTTTAACCAAATTTTATATGCATATTCAGTGGGTCTGAGAATCGGCTACTGGGTACTTTTTATATTGATAAGTGCATTTGTTGAATAAATAATAGTAAATTATTACAACTCGAGACTGACGGCGACCACTGTTTGTGCGACGAGATAGCGATCGACGTTGCCATGGCGACATACTTATTTAGTCACTTCAATAAAATAATATGGACGAAATACTTTATATTATGGCAAAGCAACGTTTGCCGGGACAGCTAGTATTTATATATATTATGCGTATTTATAGTCACACATTACATCTCTAGTATTGGAGTCTCAGTTTATACGTTCAATACCGTGGTTTTATGCGCTGTAAACGCGGCGTCTCTAATATATCCAGTACTGGCTTGCGAGTGCCGGCTTCGTCTAATACAGTTCTACTCTAAAACCGTTTTATATATGAGTGGAGTTATTATAAGGCCTATTTCCATTTATAACGCATTTTAAACGGCGAAGATGGAAAATATTAAGCTATTGCATAGCTTTTATCGCGGGCTTTAAGCGCAGCGACCGAATCAAGAAATTCCGTAACGAAAAACATGCCCCACTCCGACCGGTACAGCGATGCGGCATTGCCAGACTTCGGCACGGTGTTTGAGTGCGTACGACTAGACGTGGAGGAATTATAATTGCATAAGTTGATAAAAAATGCTATACAGCTTTACCTTAGTCTATGGCTTGACCTTGGCATTCCCCGAGTGCTACACGTATTTTTTTATCACATTTTAAATTATTTCTTTATTTATTATGGTACGTAATCCATATTATTAACTATTGGTCTGCTACCTGATAGAGTTTGAAAAGAAGTGAATTGAATTACTTTAACCTACTTTTATGTATAATTTTTTTAAAGATTTTTCACTTACTCTAGAGCCTACAGTCATAATATAGTAGGTTTTAGCCATCTGATAAAATCCATACTAATATTATAAATTTGAAAGTGCGTATGTCTGTCTGTTGCCTCTTCACGCCCAAACCGATTTTGCTTGGTATGGGGATTCTTTGAGCCCCGGGAAAGGACATAGGATACTTTTATCGAAGCAAAATGTACAGTTACCGCGCAATAAACGAATATTGGCGCAACAGAAAGCCGTCATCTATCCTAATATTTTTCCCAACAGAAATAGCTGATACGGCTTCAAATAAACCCAACATATTGAAATCAAAACATAATTTAATTTAAGACGTTCGATCGGGTGTCCATTTGTATGTTCATGAATAAATTTGCAAACGTGATATCCACTATCCAACCTTGTTTTGACCGTCTGCTGGAAAACACTCCTTTGCTCTTGTTTTTCAATTTGTACCCCTATTCTGAAATTATACATAGGTATTATATGTATCTGACAATGCAACTTCAATGCAGTCTTGGTATAATAAAACTTCAACATCGTATTTTCGTGAAACGACAAACCAACGTTTGATCTTCTCATACAGTATATTGTAATCAGATTAATACTTTTATGCTGCTGGATAAAATCGGCAGGGTTATTATGTATCTTACGACAGCATTGCAACAGGCAATATCAGCGCACACTCTTTTTGACAGATTTTTTTTATTGGTACCAGATGTTGTACCACCCTTTGTATTGCTGACGCTTGATAAAAGATAACCGTCAGATCGAAGCCATGTTAATGTTGGATAAAAATGGCAGAATAAGGGTACAGAGTTCTTTTGCAGTTGTTTTTCAATCTCCGACTCGTATGTACAGAGGCCTCAATTGTATTAAGTAGTGCCGAAGGGTTAGGACGGCTCACGTTAGTTAAAGGATAAATTGATTGCAATTCTTGATTTGCAGCACCCAATTTTTATAACTTGAATCTCTATTCGAATAGCAGCGAGCTGATAGAAACTGTCCCTGTTTCTGTAGAAGCAATTGCAGAAGGACAATCGAAGTGAGATTCGAAGTACGATTTTAACTACATATCATTATTATATAATAGCAGTGACGTGGGGCCCTATTACTCAATTCCTTTTTCTTTCTTTCGCCTTTTACATCTTACAGGTCATCCTTCTCAAATCTCTACCTATTTTACTACTTCTCCCTAAAAATAAGTAAACAAATAATCCTCTTCAGTAACTAAACAGTAGGTTGCACCAGAGGCGTGGTTAAAGTTATGGTTATAGTTAAGGCTGACTTAGCTTTAACCTTAACTTTGACCACAGAAATTGACAGATGTCTGTTGCGTTTATTTTTTTATTAAAGCTATAGGTAATGGGATTGAGAGTATAAAAAATTGAATTATCCGTAAAAATCGACAGGAAAAATATAACACTGTGAAACATAGTAAATTTTCACGAAAAAACTTAGATATAAGTAAGTACGAGCGGTTATGGTCAAATATGGCTTCGGACGCCATATTTAACGGTTACCAAAGATTTGACATTTTGCACTGTAGTTATAGTTAAAGTTATAGGTAGGTGCATGGCAATCCGACGTTAGAAATCATTGCATTTAGTGATTGAAGTCGTATGCAGAGGCGGTGCAAGGCGTGGACGACCGTCCATCGCCATGAGGATTCTTTAAGGATTTACTAGTTTTGATACTCAACTTTTTATAAAATTGGGTATGTCCGTCCGTCTCCTTGCGTCCATCCATTCATTAGGGGGCCTCGCAAAATATATCTGCCACATCAAATTTAAGTCTCGCCCCGCCGCTGCCCACATAATATATATAGTAGGAGATCCGGCCATAGAATGACCTTCACCCATCGTATTACGGGATGAAAATGATTTTTTTATAAAATTAAACATGTTAAAAAAAATATTTACAGGAGGTTGTCTGAAAAATTTGGTGCAAAGTGTAATTAATTAATAATTAAAAAATGTTTTTTTTTTTAAACATTACATTCATTCCCTTACGCAAAAAAACTGTATACTAATCGAAAGTATGTAGCTCATAGAATATGCAAACGCTGGGTTGACTTTTTTTTTCCGGTGCAATTATCAGGTAGGCAGCTATATACAGGTAAATCGATACTAGTAATTTTCAACGATCCACTTACGCGATAAACCTTATATCAAAATAAAGATAATTTTATTATGAATATAATGACATAAGGTTGAATGAATGTAATGTTTAAAAAAAACATTTTTTAATTATTAATTAATTACACTTTGCACCAAATTTTTCAGACAACCTCCTGTAAATAATTTTTTTAACATATTTAATTTTATAAAAAAATCATTTTCATCCCGTAATACGATGGGTGAAGGTCATTCTATGGCCGGATCTTAGACTAATATGAAGATGCAAAAAACACTAGAAGCTTATGCAATATGTTATTTAAAACACTGACAGCAAAATCCACGATTAGCGACTCAATCTAGTTAAATGGTGCTTATTCCGTTTTTAAATTTAATCGCCATTTTGAGCTGTTAATTTATCATTAACTGACTCTGAGAGGGAATTTCATGTTGAGCATTAAGGGGCCGGGTACCTTTGGAATTTCTCATACAAACATAATTCCAAAATCTCATACGAAAATATTTAACATGTTTGAGTTATTTTTCAGTTTAAGATAGTAATTACCTAGGTTCCTACACAAAAATTTACTTCAAAATATTTAAAGAATTTTTTTTTTCTTTTAAATTTTTTTTTGGAAATTTACTGCTAAATATTAAAACACTAAAAAATAGAGTAAAACACAAAAAATATATAAATAAATAGTAAATTTACTACAAAATATTTAAACTTTAAAAAATATTTTTTAGTATTTAAAAATATTTAGTAGTAAATTTACAAAAAAAAAAATTTAAAACAAATAAAAAATTGTTTAAATATTTTGAAGTAAATTTTTGTGTAGGAACCTAGGTAATTAGTTATTACTATCCTTAATTGAAAAATAACTCAAACATGTTAAATATTTTCGTATCAGAAAATGATTTTGGAATTACGTTTGTATGAGAAATTCCAAGGGTACCCGGCCTCTGTGTTGTGGTTTGTATGGGCAGCGGTTAATTTTAATTTTTTAAATGATGATTTAATGAACGACTCTGAGTGCGGCTGTAAAACCGGATAAAACTTAAGTCTAGACCAGCACAATAACGCTGTAAGGTAGATATACAAAACAATTACAATTTGCACCGGGCTGGCTGAATTTGACAGTCCGGATTTGTTTGTGCTCCGTAATCCGAGCTCAAACTATTACCTTTTGTCAGATAAACTATTTCATGAAGTTGTATACGCCAACAGAATATAATATTCATATGATAGCTGTTTTATATTATGTTCATTCTATAATATTATAAACGCGAAATAATATTATACATGTCTGTCTGTTACATTGTTTCTGTAGGATACGAGACGACAAATAAGGGTAGGTTCCCATGTTCAAAATCGTAGTATAAAATATAAATATTTTTTTATTATTTATTTATTTATAAAACAAACTTATCTACTATTATAGGATAACCCAATACATAAGACAGCTATAGGAACTTAAATATATGATTACCACGTTCTACTTGAACGGATTATAACCGTAAGTCCGTAACACATAATCTAATATGTATATAAATCTCCTGTCACGATGTTTGACCGCGATGGATTCCTAAACTACTTAACCGATTTTAATATTGTCTTTTTTAAGTGTGTGCTTTTTTCCAACTTGAGAGATAGGATAGCTTAGATCTTTAATTATAGTCGCAATTTTATTTTATTGCAAATTATTTGTCTATAAAGAGCGGCCATTGTTTATGCGACGCGGGTCACGGGATAGCGATGGACGTTGCCATGTTGACATACTTATAAGTCACTAATTCAATATAATGATACTTTATATAATATGGCAAAGAAACGTTTGCCGGGACAGGTAGTATATTATAAGTAGAGTAAGTATACTTACTTACGTAGTACTTAGTAGAAATAGCTAGCTATAGCGTTTTTTGAGATACAGCCTGGAGACATACAGACAAACGGACAGACAGTAAAAACAAAAACCGCTATAGCTAGACTTCTGAAATTTTCACAGATTGTGTATATCTGTTGCCGCTATAACAACAAATACTATAAACAAATACAACAAAAAAGGCCAAAAAAACGTGATTTTTTTGGCCTTTTTTGCTCGTAATCAATAATAGTAACAGCTAGGCACTTGAAAATTTCACAAAATCCTTAATTATATTGTACTTTAATAATTAATAATAAAATTAAAATAAAGTAAATGTCTAAGTTTCTTAGCAAAAGTAGACAAAAAACACAATTTTTGTCTACTTTTGCTAAGATAAAAAAGATATAAACAATGATTTTTTTTAATCTCTATTAACGGTATTATTAACTATTGTATAGAGAATTTAAAAAATATATATAACTTAGAAATAATTATTTTTTTAATATATTTTTCATGGGTCAATTGTACCCAAATTTGAGATTTTTCGAACCTTCAAAAATTCATATCTTTAAAAATATTAACTTAATCGTGAAAAGTCATAGGACCTTTTTTATTGGTATTTCAATAAAGAATATAAAAAAATTGTGCGGTTAAAAAATAACAATTCCTTGCAATTGTTTAAACAATATGGCACCGGGTTGCACCATGGCATGTTGCCATGGTGCAACCCCGTGCAATTATATTATCCGGAGGGCAATAATTTGAAGAGGATCGCATAAAAAAAAACCGGCCAAGTGCGTGTCGCGCCACGCGCAATATAGGGTTCCGTAGTACTGCAAGTTTTTGATAATTTTTATGGTCAATGAACGTACATTTAAAGCGTGTTTTACACTACTAACAACACCATCTCAGTTACTTTCAAAGGAATTTGAACGAAAAGTTCCTTTATATACTTCGCCGAATACATTTTTTTTGTTAATCGACTATTACTCAATAACTTATGAAGTCTTCTTAGCCGTGATAGTTTTCCTTTTAAATTCAGCATATTTCCTACTCCCGTGAATTTTTTTACATTTCCAGAACCAACCGTTTAGCTGGTAGAGGGGGGGGACACTGGACTCTAGCGATTTCTTCCACTTTAAAACTTAATATTTTACAAACGGATCCCTAAATCGGAAAATAATCTATGAATACTCGCAATATTTTTAAAAAACCTATTTGATGACACCCCACACGATGGGGTGGGCGCGAAAAAAAATATTCATCCCCGCTTGATGTGTAGGGGGAGTAATAAAAAAAAATTACGATTTCATGTACCATTTTGTTGCCATCATTAATATATGTATTCATGCCAAATTACAGCCTTGTAGGTCCTATAGTCTCTGAGTAAAACCGCGGACAGACAGACAGACAGACGGACGGACAGACCGAAACTATAAGGGTTCCTTGTTTACTATGGAACCCTAAAAATGAGGTGGTTCGGTACTCATGCGCCGACTCGTGCTGCACTATAATATTTTGAATTTAGAATTCTACCTAACGCGTGACGCGTCACATAGCGCGATTACAAATTTCGACCTAGTTAGTATGAGCCCGGATAGCTCAGTCGGTAGAGCATTGGACTTTTAATCCAAGGGTCCAGGGTTCAAGTCCCTGTTCGGGCGGCTCCTTTTTGATATGGTAAATAAGCTTTTCATGTAGTCTCACGTCAGAATAAAGAAGTTTAGCAAAGTTAAATAATAATAATTATTAATTTCTACATAATAATATTATAATAAAAACGTCAAATCACGTTACAAAATCACTTTTTGTTTGGATCTTTTCGTTAATCTTAGGAACGGCGCGCGGGCGGGTGATTTATAAAATTCTCCAAGTGCTAGATAGTCCATAATATTTTGTTACGAAAGACTTCTTCTCTTATATATAAAAATGGATTTTCAAATTTGTTAGTCGCGCTAAAACTCGAAACGGCTGAACGGATTGGGCTGATTTTAGTCTTAAAATATTCGTAGAAGTCCAGGGAAGGTTTTAAAGTGACACGAAGTTCACCGGGACAGCTAGTAATTTATAAATCACGTTAAGACGAAGTAAAATAATTAATATAACTTTCAAATCTGACATAATATAAAATCAGTTCGAATTACTCCCAGTATCTGTCCTAGTTGTCCGAGAAATACAAATATTCATTGTTTTATTGCGTGTCGTGGCGTTGACAGGCCTGCGGGGGATTGTCGGTCGCAAGCGATACTGTAACTATATCGTTATAAGGTGTCTCGCACACGCTTATTTACATCGCATTGTTTCGATATTACGCTCAATGCCTTTGTCTGAGCCCACGTGACTCGGTAGCGCTTTTCTTGACTATGGTCTAGCTAGGGCTAGGTAACAACTATCTTTTTGATTTACAGGCTATGCTACATTTATCTTTATAATGCTTGTTCTTCGGATAGTTTCAATTAAGTATTTACTATTTAGCTTACGAATAATAAAAACTAAGGAAGAGTAACTTCGTCAAAAAAAGTGCACCAAAAGGCTACAAAATGTGACCCGAATACATGGATATTTTATGCATGTGTTCGGTATTTTAACACATTTTTCGTATATATATTGGTGTAAGTACTTCGTGTATATATATGTTACAGTCAGAGTGATTAAATAGCTATTATACATAATGACTGGTCATTATATATAATATCTAAATTGACTAGACAATGTGATTAATTAATCACTTTATTAGGATGTTATTCATAATAGCTGGTCGAAGTTAGCCAAACTAATAAAATATAGTATAACCGACTTATCACCCCTCCTCATTTGTAAGAATTAATAATAATGTCAGTTCATTTTAAATATTTTATTATTTTAGTCTTTAAAGAGTGATACGAAATATGTGTATTGATCTCTGTATTTTTAGGGTTCCTTACCCAAAGGGTAAAAACAGGACCCTATTACTGAGACTTCGATGTCTTTCTATTTGTCCGTCTGTCTATCTCCAGGCTGTATCTTAAGAACCGCTATAACAAGAAATACTAATAACTGTATTTTAAATAGATAAAATCGACTTCAAAATTGTCTTCAAAAAATACTGAACCGATTTTGATGAAACTTCCAGTATTCCCTAAGTTGAACAATACCTAGTACAATAAAAAAAGACTCATTTAGATCGGACTTGTAGTTCGGAAGATATGCTTGCGCAAACATAAAAACATACATATATACATTTACACTTTTGAAATTTGGCATATTTGTTTAGAAGCTGTTATAGATTAACATAATATACAAAAACTGGACAGTTCTGGAAATATTACATACATACGCGTTTAACTGATAACCTCCTTTTATTTTCGAAAAATCTTGAAAGTGGTAGCTACCACTTTCAAGATTTTTCGAAAATAAAAATGTTGTTTGTCTTATCAAAATGAAGCTACTCACCAAAAATTAGCTTGTTAGTAGTCACAAAAAAATAGTTCTAGGGCTCCCGTACTAGAGGCTTTAGGGCCGGAAAAATTATTTGAAATAGAAACACTATGGATTATATATGTACCCAGATACATTAACTAGGTTATGAAATAGATAAGTTACAAGTTTTTGTTTTATTAAAATAATTAGGGAAAAAATGAGTTATTGTCCGAATGTTACCAAATGTTACTTGTTCGATTCTTCCACTCACGTCTTCCAGTATGATATTGACAATAATCTCGCAGGATGTCGTCCGGGTATTATTATTATTATTAGGGTTGGACCTCATCTGGCAGCACGGATTCGCATTTCCGCCTGTGCTACCACTGTCCGTGATGCCGATCGCCTCGAGGATTCCGCCGCGTGCTATCGCATTATGCTTTCTGTCTCGGTCTAGCAAATGGCAGTTCTAAGCGACAGAAAGAGAAAGAGCGACGGAAAAAGGCGATTCCGTGCTGCCAGATGAGGTCCAACCCTTATACGTTACCTGAGATACGACCTTGGCGAAAATCTGAATTGTCATATTTTAGTGTACGAAAAGGAGCAAAATTTAAAACGTTTCGGAGGAGATTGTGACACGAAAATTTTATATTATGTAAGTACTTATAAGATAAAATAAATATCAATAATATAATTTAATTATTATTTTACTGTAATATAACTACTTAAACTAATGTACTTATCTTAGTCTAGATTTCCAGAATCTAGAATGTAGATAGCAAAAAGCTAATTTTCAGGTCCAAGCTACACAAACCGCCCACTAGATGCCGTCGTCCGCTTTATTGCCGAGTGCCGACACACAACAAGCAGTAATGGAAGACTACAATATTGACAGACCATTAATTCGCCAGGAAATTGTGCTGAAGCCGCTGCAGCGCAGGTGATTGTGAACTTTTCAAATTACCCACGCCGTTGTTTCCACATCAAATACCGAGTCGACGAGTGCGCTTTTTGTGTTTCGGATTCCTTTTATAAATTAAAGGTTTATCTACATTTTTTAGGGTTCCGTACCCAAAGGGTAAAAACGGGACCCTATTACTAAGATTTCGTTGTCTGTCCGTCTGTCTGTCACCAGGCTGTAACTCGAGAACGGTAATAGCTAGAGAGTTGAAATTTGCACAGAATGTGTATATATTCTGTAGCCGCTATAACAACAAATACTAAAAACAAAGTAAAATAAATGTTTAAGGGGGGCTCCCATACAACAAACGAGATTTTTTTGGTCTTTTTTGCTCTATATCAATAATGGCAACAGGTACTTACTTAACTTTTTTACAAAATCCTGAGTTATATGTGTACTTTAATATTTAACAATAGTATTAAAATTAAATAAAAAGGGGGCTTCTATACAAAAAACACAATTTTTGACCTAATTTTGCTCTATAATGGTACGGAACCCTTAGTGCGCGAGTCTGACTAAACTCTACTTAACGTCTATCTACCTCTATAACAGAGAGTCTACCTACATAAGATTACCCTACCGTTACCTACTATAAAAGTTTTCCTTTTCTGTCTTCCACAAAGGATTTCACTCATAATATGGCACAAAAATTTCATATAAGGCCGCATACAACGAGGATTAGTGAAATTTAGTGTTTTTATTTTCACTAGAACTTTGACCACAAGTAATTATGAGCATTCAAACATTTTTTGTAAGTTAGTTACGTTCCTTACCAAGGTTAGGGTCAGCTTAAAATTTTGATTTAAATCCATTTACCACTAAAAAAATGTGCGTTAAAAATAATTCTTTCAAAATTTAATTTTTTTTAGAATTGAGCGAAAACAAATACAGGAATAAATATTTTTTCGCCAAAATGTTTCAATCATGATTCCGATGGTGAATTATAAAGATAAATCGCTTTGTTTACATATTTGAACAATCTGTTGATATGTGAGAGCAACGCCTGATCATGAATATTTGGAACAAAAAATCCACAGGCACTTGATGGAAAATAATTAAATGACTACAGTCAAATCTGTGTGTCAGAGGCTGATTGTCTATCATAGAACACCTAGAACCTTCACAAATATATCCCAGTATACTGGCAGCTCTTTACGTCTAGAATCGCCGTGGTGCCATATCGTTGATTCGTTTCGAAATATTTGCCAGTGAATTGTCGAATACGTATTTCTTGTAATGTTGTAATTGTAATTGTAATAATACGTCATACTTATCTAATACTAGTGGAATATTTGGCGAGAGACTACCTAATAAGATGCTATTCGATAATTTATATTCACCAAACGATCATTTTTACGGTTTTGGTAGATTTGAAAGTCAAAAAATGTAAACATTACAGCTAGTCAGAGTACAGAACAAACATCATAATATTTAAATATCTATAAATACATCATTTTATTATAATACAAAATTCATTAAAGATTTCATTTAACAAGTTATGCATAAGTTATGAACATGGCCTCTCTGTTAATCATTACTCAGTATGTCGAGTTTACCACATGATCACATTATTTCTGAAAATATTAAAATCGAGGACGGCTTGATATGTAAATATGTACCTTTCGAGCGCCCCCTATTGATCTAGTTTGTCTCAAATTCTAAAATGTATGGCCAATAATCCCGCCACGCTATCGGTTTTCGCTCTTCCATCTTCAAATGTCAAAATGTCCCCAAACATTATCAGTGCCCTAAATTTTTGGGTACACGTTTTGGCCTGTCTTTAATTATAGAAGTTACATTTACGTTGTAAAGTAGAAAAAAATCGTGTAGCACTCGGGGAATGCCGCTGTAAATTCTATAGGTATTGCATAAATTCTATGCACTTAAAAATAGAAGTAACAAGTAAGTACTAAAGTATCGTAAGAAAACTTCAATTTGAAGAATGCTTCATAATATCAATCGTGTTGAACACACACGGGGTTTTATTATGTATTCGGGCTCGGAATAGGCAACTCCACTCCGGAATAGACATATTCTTTTAATTAAGAGGCGAAGGGCCTCGTAACTTTTACGAGCTCCGTGATTTAACTATTATTTGTCATCAATTTTACGCCCCCATAAAGCATTTTTGTTCCCAAGAATTATAGCACACGAAAGGTAATAATATTTTGTCATTACGGACGACAAATGAAAAGTTTACTGTTTAACTACCGACAGGACTTATTTCTAGTTTATTTTAGATGGTACGGTGTTCCTTTGTCTATTTTAGCTGAGAACTGAAGAATAGATGTAAGACCATAGTTGTGTAGATAGTACTAAATAATAATTATTAGTTACTCGTAAGATTTTTAAAATTAAGTTCTAAACGAGTAATGTATAAGTGTAAAGACCTATTTTTCTTCAACAAGTATTTTTTGTTATACTACATAACAATAATTAATAATTATTTTTTATTCAACAATAAAAAGAAACAAAACTAAACAAATACAGCTTCAAAAAGTCAAGAGAAAACCAAATTTAAATCATTTCAAATTATTCTTTTAAACTAGTAATACCATCTAGCAGTTTCAGAAAACACCAACATCAAGGTTAGTATGATAGCGCTTATCGTAGTTTAATACTCCATCACTAGATGGCGCTGAACTAAATGTCACTATTATGATTCCTAGATGGCGCTCAAGAAATTTGCCAATTTTCTTGAAATTAAAATTTTTAAAACAATTTATTATAAATTGTATGAACGGGTTAGGTAGAAACTATAATAATAATAAACATTTTTAGGGGCACTATGGAAACTTTTTAAATTAGTAATTCCAACTCTGAATCCCGCAGGCTTATTATATCTAGTACACTTACCTCCATGTGATGTTAGTGTGTTTCCACTTGCCCCCCACGTGTACGGCGAACCTCTTCCGTCGTCTCTCGCCCGGCTCCCTGTCCGGGATGCCGCATCTCTTCCGCCGCAGCAGCTGCTTGGTCTCATGGTCTACCACCCCCGTCACGGGTATACCGCCGAACTCCTGGAAATTGGGGAAGAACACTGTTAGAATAGACGCGGTAATTTTTGCGGCTTATGTGAGATTGAACTAAAAACGAATTTCATCAATGGTGGTTCTCTCCCGTTTCTGTATCTAATAGGCGTCCACACTATGATACGCATACTTGATACGGCGCGATGATCGCGACGGAGATCTGATCGCGCAAATGATATTTAAAATATGGACGCACCTTAACCTGCGTAACGCTCGCTCACATTCAGCGGCGTAGGGTCAGTTTGGTGTGAACGCTCACATAGAGTCAAGCCAAAATGCCTGACTTAAAAAAATAAATATAAAAAAGAGCTCACTGTGTAAGTAGCAGTGCTCAAAGATCTTTTTTTTTACTGAATTGGTATGGGGAAACTCGTACCTACTCTCGAGTGCGCTTGCCCATAAAAAGTGAAAAATTTGGTCCTTTAGCGCTGATACTTTCACAGTAAAATCTCTACAAGGAACAAATACACACCACAAAGTATTATCACTCAGTTTTGTTACACCTTGTAGAAATAAAATGTGTCACACAAGGATCACACGACTGATGAAGTTTCTAGATGATTCTCTCCTGCGCCTCCGTGGTCCAGTGGTTTCGAACATGGCTCTTGATTCGGAGGTCATGGGTTTGATTCCCGCGTTGGAAACGTGTCATTTCCTAGTTTTGAGGACAATGCAGGCTGATCACTTGATTGTCTGACAAGGAAGACGAACCTTGCGTCGGATGGGCATGTAAAAAGTCGGTCCTGCGCCTGATCTGATCTCTCGCCAGTCGTGTCGGTCTTCCGTCCCACTGGGTTATGAGAGTAAAAGGAATAGAGAGTGCTCTTGTGGACTGCGCACACACTTGGGCAATATAAAATTACTCCTGCGTAACTGGCCTGGCTTCAAAAACCGGCCACCGTCACCGAAACCGGTGTGGAAGTTATTATTCTCACCTGCAGCGTCTTGATGGCGATCCTGAAGTCGTCCTCGTATGAGTGCGCCACGTCGCCCATCAGAAGGTTGCCCACCTCCGGGTTACCCTTCTTCAGGTACCCAAACGTCTCCAGGTATGACCTCTGAAATTACAACGGAAATATTATAAGTCAATAGTTTTATTCAAAAATATTTCTACCAATAGAGGGTTATGCTATGCCTACTTCGTTTTAAAAATTGTGCTAAATGGGGTGTAAAATAGTGCTAGATAAGGATTAGGTATTAAAAAATAGTTAATGATAGGAGAAAAGTTTTAACCTCAAAATATTTGGCATGAGCATTTTTAATTAATGTTTGATTGATTTTATACACAAGAGGCTGCGGTGTTGGGATGCCTATTTCAATTTTCAAAGGCAAATGCATCGCAAAGGCTTACGAGTGTTAAATTAGGTACCTACTGATTTGTAATTTCTAATTCTCATTTTACTAAAGCTTTAGGTACATTCACATTTCACATCCAAACACACAAATCCACAAAACAAACAAACTGATTGTTCATCTATCGACATTATTTGTTTTTGAAGAATTTACAATGTTGTAACAGCTGGTCCTTAACAAGGGCCTCCGAACCCTTTTCAAAGCTGAACAGCCATAATATAAAAAGCTATTAAGTTGCGGCTTCCGTTATATAATGAAGGCTTATTGTTATATCACTTGCACTATAACTTGCGGTTGAGACGAATCACGAAAGTGACGTAGTATACTGTATAATATGATTTCTTAGGTTTTCGCGAATATTCATAATGATTTCGACACTTACGGTTTTTTCGTAACTTTTGTGCTATTTTCTGTAGTTATTGCTTAAACCACTGAATACAGAAGTGAGGCTTAAGCCTATGCCTATATTGATTATTGCGCATACTTGTAAATTATTTAAAGATGCGACGACAATTAGTGGTAATAAATAATTGTCCATTAAATATTATTTTACGAAAATTGTTTCTTTGGTTTTTTTTTCTTCAGTCCAAAAATCAATAATTATGTAATTCGTCAATAATTATTAGTATCAATATAACTTGGCCTATGACTTGGCCCTGATATTAGCAGAGTAGAGTTATATGTATATTATGTAGTTATATCTATTGTGAATTGTGATATTAGGTAGCGCGTAAACTCCGTAGCTTTAATATAGCTGACATATTACCTACTTTCTTCTGCCGTGACAACACTGCATATAAATCGCATTAGGTCGGCCTATAATGAATAGCGTGTTCCGAAGGCCGTCGATCGGGGCCATTAAGATCACTAGCACTTTTAACCTAATTACATCATTCGCATTGTTTTACGAGATCGCCCGAAGTGAAATATTCCCTTTGACCTGAACTCGATGTAGGCCAAGTTGTATTGATACTAATTATTATTAATGAATAATTAATTGGTTTTTGGAATGAAAAAAGACAGAAATAGTTGTTAGAAATTAATGGACAGTTTAGTAACAATTAACATCACATTTTAACCAACTTACAAGTTTGCACAATAGGCATTGGTTTAAGAAGCCTTATTTATATGTTTTGTAGCTTTTTCATAAGTCTTGGATGTCAAAATCCAGAGGCTGAACCAGCGGCGTAGCTACTAAGGGGCTAGGCGGGGCAGTGCAACGGGGCCCTCAAGCTCAGGGGGCCCTCGAATCCTTACCAAAAATCTCAATCGAACTGAACTTTCCCATTTTCAAAATAAATATGACAGGTTGCATTTTGCAACCAAATTGGCAAATCGGACACCACTCTAAAAAAACTAAATCCAACTAGATATTATATTATAAAGGCTTTATAAAAGCTTTGCGAATTCATGTACAGTTTATTGAACAATATTATTATGTGCCCAAAACATTACAAAACTGCGACATCAATTTGGGCGAGGCGAGTAAAGTTTTAGCAGAGACCAAAGCAAAGTTCCAAATATTTCTTATATTAAAATATATTTCGATTTATTTTCGAATAATTCAAGTGCAAAGCCAATTAAATTATGGTATTGATACACATTTTCAAGAAAGAAGGCAAAGAAAAGTTAAAAAACGTTTTGATAAATTAGCTTTCATATTTTTATTAAATACTAGCGACCCGCCCCGGCGTCGTACGGGTATAAAATATATAGCCACTGAAAAAATTATGCCTATAGCCTTCCTCAATAAATGGGCTATCTAACACTGAAAGAATTTTTCAAATCGGACCAGTAGTTCCTGAGATTAGCGCATTCAAGTTAGCCCTTTCAAATAATTTTCCCCGTTTTTTCCACATTTACCTCTATTTCTTCGCTTCTATTAGTCTTAGCGTAATAAAATATAGCCTATAACCTTCCTCGATAAATGGGCTATCTAACACTGAAAGAATCATCAAAATCCGTTGCGTAGTTTTAAAGATCAAAGGGAACAAAGGGACATGAGGGAAAAAATAGCGACTTTGTTTTATAATAAGTATAGAAAACATAATCAGTTTAGGTACATAACAGTGGGGCCCCATTTTTTATTTTGCCCCAGGGCCCTTGTTTACCTAGCTACGCCACTGGGCTGAACGAAATAAATTCAATAACTGTACTTGTGCAACTTGATTGTAAGAGCTATTCAAAAGCTCTCAATCAGTACCCTAATACAACTCATAGTTTAATTAAATGTCCTTAATAGTTTATTGTCCAATCTACAGTACTCGTCAATTTATTTGATATTTATAAATGAACTTTTTATGACCAATAAAACGTAAATTACGATTAAGAGCTCTATGCTCCCCGCCATATTACAACACGCAGAAGTTAACTGGCTACCTCTTTGTAAAGAAACTCTATGGAAGTCAAATTATTTTTTGCAGATTGCACTTTATTATTATGTAGTGACATAATATCAATTTGCGACCTTATTGTTTGAAAAAATGTTTTACAAATTCGTTATTATATTATAATTTATAATAATAGATGACGCCCGCAACTGCGTTTGTCGCGGGGGAACCGGGGGAACCGTACATTTTCCGGGATAAGTTAATTGATTGTGTTTAAATGTTACTCATAGTTAAGTAAAGTTTTGTTCAGTACTTAATAGGGGCCGCAGTAAAGTTCAACTGAAGTATAAAATCTTATAGTATAACAGTAATCTTAAACTGTGGTAACTAGCACATTCGAGTTGCAACTTTGTATCTATCTTTAAAAAAAGACTTTAACAAAAATGGTTTGCGAAGCTGCGCTTGTAAAACTGCCAGAAACGCGTAGGCGTTATATTATATAGTATACTATATAATATAACGCCTACGCGTTTCTGTCACTGTTATATAGGCTCCGAAACTGTACTGGGCCGATTGTGATAAAACTTTAGCATAGACTTAGAGTTGATACGGGGAACGATATTACCATAGGATACTTCTTATCGCAAAGTGTAAAACTATATTACCGCGGGATTCTCTCGCGATTTTCAACATGGTCAAACGTAGCGAGCGCAATTTCTAGTAAGAATATAGGTAGAAAAATAAATAATAAAAAAATACTTTAAAAAAAATCGGTATCACTAATCCACCAAAAATTAAAAACAAAGAGCATAAAACAAGCCCTGACACAGTAAGGGGGATGGTCAAAAATCCACCTAGTTGCGTGCTTAATATTCAAGTATTTAAGCACTCACAAAATGTACATAAGGGCATTAAGTTAGTCAGTAATAAGGGTCGCGTGATGTGCCTTATCTGTCCCGTAATAATTAAATGTTCTCATTAGCCCACTACTTTTACGATTAAGGGAAACGGCCCTTTAAAAGAAGTTTACTATATTTTATTTGTCTAATTTTTTTTGAAAAAAAAAATTGACAAATATTAATAGTACTTATATTGTCGTGTCTGAAGGGCCGTAATGTCCATGCTAAGCTAGTACTCTTGAACTGCAGGTTTCTTATATTATCATGGTCATTTATTATTATTAGGGAGTAATAATTATATTACTAGCTGTCTCCCGCGGTGTTTCCCACGGTTTTTTAGTGCGTATTAACGTTAGATGACTTTTTTCAATATAAATTTTCATTGATTTTCCCGTAGGAATAAGACATTTTTCCGAAGAAAAATTTAACCTATATGTAAAACCATGATGTCAGCCAACTTAATGCTAAATTTTATTACAAACTCACAAACTTTCGCCTTTATTATATTATGTATTGGTTAGTATGATCAATTTACAATTGAGTATTTGATCCCAGCTACTACCTATTACTAGCCTACTGGCGAGTGGCGTAACTAATACATAAAGTCTTGTAGACCACGCTAAATCCTGAAGTACCTGTCACCGGCCATACTTGATTGTTATTTGTTTAGTGCTAGTTTCTAAATTGTAATAAGTACGATAAGAATGTTAATTCTTTTTTTAAATCAAAGTTTTGTTTCTAAATGAAGAGTTGAAAGTACTCAGGTTGGGGTAACTCGTTCCAGGGTCTAAAATCTAGCCACATTAAGATAACTAAGTAACGAGTTGTAGGATTCCTAGACACATTAGTCCCTAGTTTATCTAGTCTTTAGATAAGGGTGTCGCTTTCCTTGCCTAAAACGATTTATTACATGAGGGTCACATTGCAACGTGAAGAGATGTAAGGCGATGCAGTTTTAAATAAGCCATTCAAAACTGAACATTTTTGCTATTATAGGATATATTATTACTGCAAGGTTTGTACGCTAGTGGCAGCACCAGCATAGACCGTAAACAATAAGTTCCGACGTGTGACAACGTTTCTTTCTATATTCTGATATTATGACGTATGCAATAATGTCGGATTTTGGTCGTTTTATAATATGTATATTTACTGTATGGCGCCCTGTGCTTCGAGCTTTGCGTAATATTCCCTAAAAGCTTTGTCCACATTGTGCCTTTTTTCTGTTCAACAAGGGCATGCCTTATAGCGCTGTCAACAGTGAACGTGTGGCATGCCCGTGACGCGCGTCAAAATCCACCCGCGTTGAAAGAAAAGTGTCATAGCGCGCGCTACGATTTCAACGCGCGTTACAGGCATGCCTCACGATTGACGTTGACAGCGCTATAAGGCATGCCCTTGATGAACAATGTGGACAAAGCTATTGAACTATTTACTTCTAAATAGAATAAAAACAATTGACAAACTTAGCCACCGGCGGTGTTTTACCCGACTACGGTGAAGCAAAAAGGAGGGTTATGATTTTAAATTGCATGAAGGTGTGTGGTGTACGGCTTTGGATGTTCATCTGTTCTCTTGTAGCTTCTAGTTAACAAAATTCTAAAGTATTATTTGTTTTGTTACAGGACATGGAAGCATTAATGCACCGAATGCCAAAGATATCAGAGGCCAGGATGATCACTGCAGTTCCCTGTTCAGTGTTATAGCGGCGATGACACGACGACAGTGAACGTTCACTGACCACCCTAATGGATCTTTAATGCTTTTATGAGCATGTGAACACGCTTTTAATTTGCTCTTCAATTTTTACAGTCTTTTATGTCCGAAGATTTGAATCGAAAGGGAAATTAGTATTTATTTTACCGATCCTCCAAAGGTTAAGGAATTTACAGAATACTAAAAAAGCTGCCAAGTTTAATACATACATTGATCAGAAAGTATTAATAGTAGGTAACCATAGTGTAACTGAAGCAAAGCTTAACTGTCTATTCTTTTTTCTACGATTGTCTGTCTTTTATCACTTCACGCCTACACCGATTTTGATTAAATTTCCTTTGGGAAAAGTCCCAAAGTTAATTTTCGTCAATGTACCATCGCGGAAGTTGATTCCTATGCAATTGACAGACCAACGTTATTTGGTCGAATATGTCAATTCAATGTTAATTGTGATCTGTCGGCTGGGTTTGACGTAACGCAACCAAACTACGTAGGTCCCCGATTTGCATAGGAATCAACTTCTCTGATAGTACATTGTTTAAAATCTTTGCAATAAATATTTTTGCGCAAATAAACTTTCGAATATCATCTAGATGCACATATTAATTATATTTCATGGTTTTCATAGTCAGATAACACATTAATCAGTCCATGCCGGTTGGTCGTTCTTTGTGTCCTGAATTTGGACGCTGTCAGGTTTTATCGTGCATCAGGACATGGGTCTGACAGCGGACAGCGCGCGCCCTATGTCCTGTTTAGGACTTAAATTTAGAACGGCATTTGGTTCTTTAAATTGAAAAACTAGACGATTGAGGAATGTGTTAGCCGTTCACTCCTGACAAAAAAAACAATTTTTGAGTCGTACTAGCCAGTAATAGTAGAGTTTTGGACCCTTTTTAGGGTTCCGTAGTCAACAAGGAACCCTTATAGTTTCGGTCTGTCCGTCCGTCTGTCTGTCTGTCCGCGGTTTTGCTCAGAGACTATATGACCTACAAAGCTGTAATTTGGCATGAATGTACATATTAATAATGGCAACAAAATGGTACATTAAATCTTAAAAAATTTTTTTTTTGTTGGTACCTTCCATACACATCAAGCGGGGATGAAAATTTTTTTTCGCGTCCACCCCATCGTGTAGGGTGTCGTTGGGTAGGTTTTTTAAAACTATTATGAGTGTTCATAGATCATTTTCCGATTTAGGGATCCGTTTGTGAAATATTAAGATTTAAAGTGGAAAAAATCGTTAGAGTCCAGTGTCCCCCCCTTCTACCAGCTAAACGGTTGCTTCTGGAAATGTGAAAAAAATCACGGGACTAGGAAATATGCTGAATTTAAAAGGAAAACTATCACGGCTAAGAAGACTTCATAAGTTATTAAGTAATAGTCGATCAACTAAAAAAAAATGTATTCGGCGAAGTATATAGGAACTTTTCGTTCAAATTCCTTTGAAAGTAACTGAGATGATGTTGTTAGTAGTGTGAAACACGTTATAAATGTACATTCATTGACCACACAAACATTTAAAAAAAACTAGCGGTATTACGGAACTCTATATTGCGCGTGGCCCGACACGCACTTGGCCGGTTTTTACTGACTGGATATAATTATATTATGTACTTAATCCAATTTGGACAATAATTATTACTGCCGCACTCAGAGACGAACATTAATTATTTATCTGTAATTGAAAATAATCGGCCAAGTGCGAGTCGGACTCGCTCACGAAGGGTTCCGTACCGTTATAGAGCAAAAATTGGCCAAAAATTGTGTTTTTTTGTATGGGAGCCCCTTTAAATTTTTATTTTATTTAAATATTATTATTAATTATTAAATAACACACATATTTAAGGCCTTTGTGAAAATTTCAAGTGCCTACCTGTTTCCATTATTTATATCGAGCAAAAAAGGCTAAAAAATCATGTTTGTTGTACGGGAGCCCCTCTTAAATATTAATATTATTTTGTTTTTAGTATTTGTTGTTATAGCGGCAACAGATATACAAAATCTGTGAAAATTTCAGAAGTCTAGCTATAGCGGTTCTTGAGATACAGCCTGGCGACAGACAGACAGACAGACAGACAGACAGACAGACAGACAGACGGACAGACAACGAAGTCTTAGTAATAGGGTTCCGTTTTTACCCTTTGGGTACGGAACACTAAAAATGAAATTTTGACATAAGTCCCGTACATTATTTGTCACTCTTCGTGAAATTGAAGTGTAATAAGTAATAAATAGTAATTAATAATCATTAAGTGTGGCCGTTAAAAAGTACCAAACGGTTCTAAAATGATTTTATGTTCACCAAATATGGCAGCAACGAACCAGCTGCAATTCGTGGTAGCTAATCTTACAATACCAGTCCTATTAAAGTGCTTTGCCAATTATAAAGCAAACAAATAATTAATGTCAATTTGACAGTGACAGTGACAGTTCGCCGCCCTTTTAGAAAGTAATGTTTACATCGAATTAAAAAGTACAGTCACGCACATTTAATTATTGTTATCTTGATGCTTGACAGTGATATGAAAGAGTCATTTACTATCCATTCAGAGTTATACTCCCTTTGACGCGACCTTTATTCCAACGACATACGAATGACTTTTCATTGAAACGCTTAGGTAAGGTTTTTACAGTGTACTTTAAGGCCAAAATGTAACCCTTCTGACACTACCCATGATTCAGTGTTTGACTTTTAAGAGGATAAAAATACCAGAAGGTCAAGTTTGTACAAAAAATGGTCTAATGATTAATAACCCATTTGAGACGTGCGTGTCTAACGTCATTAATTCGAGGCGTGAACATTTTCCGAGAATGTCTAGTCTGTTTGGGTGTCTAATCCACCACAGAGTAGGTACTAAATAATTACTAATATTATAATTATTAGTATGTTTCTCCTCTCGATTATACTTGGTACTCTTTCTTCTGTGAAATCCTGGACTGCAATGCAATAGCGTTTTATTTATTTGAGCTAAATAATTCCTTATTAAGAAAGAGACATTTAACTAACCAACATAAAATTGATTTAACCTATCCCTACGCCCCTTTAAGCAAAAAGAAATGAACCATGTAACCCTCCTTTCCCCTCCTATGCTTCAACTAAAAAAATGCAAAACAAAATTATGTAAGTGGGATATGGACAATGAGCGGCTATAATGCGAAGAATTTCAATATCACATAACCACACACCTAATTCAGCCAACTTCTGTTTACATTTAAACCAAGATTAATCGAAACAGAGTACCCAAGTCCCAAACACGTGGTCGATGACGAGTCAACATTTCGCGACCTAATGGCGGTTAATAGGTCATCAGCCGACATCTGTTCGGCTAATGAGGAAAGGACGACGTGGGAGAATAATTTATGTACTCCGTTTCGGCATAAATAGGATCAAAAATAAATATAAAAAAGAGATGAGGGTAATAATAGAGTTATTTTTATTACGCTTGGTTGTAGCGAGAGTTTGATAGCGTTGCATTGTCGCAGTAGCGACACTTGAGCAGTGATTAGTAAAGACACTCCTTTTTGGTTTTGCTCTTTTGAAAAAAAAAAGCAAAAGTATGATAATATATATAAGAAGTTTGACACAACATGTTAAGGTTATTGTAACTCTTAAAACGATAATTTATACGTACTCTTAGAAAATTAAAAATAAACCAAGTCTCCTTTTAGGACTCTATCTATCGACGTCTTTAGATTTTGTAGTAGTTTTTTATCTACTAATATTAACTGTAATTAAATGAAGATTTTGACATATAAGCACTGTCTGTCAAACTCTGCATTAAATTAAAGTTTAAGCAACATTAAATGTCTCTGAATGAGTATGTTTTGGAAAATATGATAGCCCACAAACACAATACAGACAAATGTGTTTCACGTCTCATGTCCGTCTATTGAATAATTCCGCGTGGACTGGTGCATAATTAAATTTAGCCGCTACTGAGAAACTACCGGCTCATGTAACTAGGAAACTCCGTTCGTGCATTACTCTGCGAATTCGTACCGTGTAATATTTTTACTAGGTAAGGACCTAGGTGTAGTATTTCAAGTCTAATAAACTTTATTTATTTGTTTTAACTTGCAATTTTTACTAACAATTGTTCGCTCCATTGGAAATACAACTTAAAACTACAACAGAATCCGTTCAGTGGTTAAACCGATCGAAAGCCACTACAGCTGAAAATGTTAAAAACCTGAAAATCAGACGTAGGTATACAAGTAAAGTAATAATATTTGGACATATTACTATGAGGACTATTTGGATATGAGTACGTTAAAAAATACAACTAAATAGAGCCTCCTCCATTTTGGCAAGTCGGTTAATGATTTTTTCGTAGCGCGTAGAGCTTCGTAGCACGTTGACGTCTTGTCGCTTCATATTAGAGATTCACAGGAAACTCAACTTGATTATGAAAGAAAATGGAAAACTTTTTAATCATATTCTTGTCTTTGCTAAACTTCTACAGATTACTAAGTTTGCCTCTAGAGAAAATTCGTTCATAAATTTTAGCTCAAGTCAACTTTGATAGTTAACTTTATGTTTCCAACAATAATTGTTCTTTTTCATTGTCTTAACTACAGTTTAAGTGTGAAACCAGCGTTAAATATGAAATACATAAACTTAAGTCTAGACTTCCAAGAAATTAGCATGGGACTATATTTAATTACATTACATTAAATAATAAATTATTTTGTACCTCCACTTTAAGAGTTTCCTAATTTTGTTTCTTCTTTATTGGATTATGATTTACATGTAACTGATCTGAAGCTGCAAGAGACCCGATTCATAAAAATAGAGAAAGAAAAGAGATAATATTATTGTGTGTGCAGAATGCAGACGTTGTAGTTTACAATGTTTTGTCCTCGTCTGATTGCTACGAGGAAAGTTAATTGACTGTTACGGCCACACTTGGAGATTTAATTTCAATCGCTTCAACTCCCGTAAGGCCCAAGTGGGCCGCGACAACAATTGAAAGGCTATTGTGTCTCGTTTTGCCGCGATCGAAGGATTAATGAAGACTTCGACATATAATGTACGAGACTTATGTCAAAATCTTCATTTAATTACAGTTAAGTAAATAATATTCTCTCTGAGTGTGGTAGTTACAGTGTGATTATATTTATTGGTATATTAAGCCAAATTGGCTTACCTAGCTGTAGCCAATTTCGAAAAAACCAGCAAAATGTAAGACACAAAACTATTTAATTTTTGCGTTCTACCCACTATTGCAACCGTGAAAACTAATAAAGTCTAAGAAGCGTCTGGTATTTTTAATCTGATGAAATGCAAATGAGGGAGAGATACTATCGGCGTAGGCTCGTGGCTCGGAATATTAAGTTGTCAGGGGTTATTAGTAGTCTGTGTTGTAGCTTCATGTAATGTATTATGTGTGGTCGTTACTTTCAATTTCAAGTTTAGCTTAGTTTCAAGAAAATAATGTTTTCACGCTAGAGACAGACAGTAAACAAAAAGTTTTGTTCGACGATTGACAACCTGTGCGTAAAGCCGTCATTCCACCGCGCCGCACGCTGTGCCACGCGTGACGCGGCGCACCTTTTTATTACTTTGACTACGTCAATTCGTGCGTAACGTGTCCGTGGGTTGCAGTGGACACGGTCACATAATATATTTTCTTGCAAAGCGAAGCTCGACGCACGTGCGTAGTCTCTCCGTGCGCTGCGGTGGACTGACGGCTTAACATTCCCTATTTGTTAGAATGGGTTAGCTATCGCGGATCCTTGAGAATTGAGATACACGTAAACTGTTAGTAACATAGTAAAGTCTTAGTAACAGACTCCGTCTTTAGTCTTTACTTTACCCTTTGGGTAACCCTTAAAAAAGCAGGAATGTAGTGATAAAAGTTAAAACATAACAAACAACTTACTAAATTTTTATTATTTTACACAATACAGTGGCCGGCTTTAAAAAAGTACTCTGTCATAAAGTTAATAATACATCTAACCAATAAAACTGTGTTATCCTACTTTAAAAACGTAATATTGCGAATGAAGGGGGCGACGGGACACAGCGGGGTACATTAAATATTGGGAGCCCGCTTCGGGCAGTAACATTTTACTGCTTCACACTCAATATAATTGTGCCCTTGCCCCCCCCCCCCCCCCCTCTCATGGCCCCAACAAATATTATATTATATTTTAAATTATGTGTAACTTACAACTTCAAGCGACTGTGTGACTCTGGAACGAACTGTCACCAGCAGTATTTCCGGACCTATACGACCTGCAAACCTTCAAGAAAAGAGCGTATTCCCTCTTAAAAGACCGGCAACGCACCTGCAGCTCTTCTGATGTTGCAAGTGTCCATGGGCGACGATAGTTGCTTACCATCAGGTGACCCGTTTGCTCGTTTGCCCCCTTATTTAATTATAAAAAAAACAAGCGAATACGAACGTGATCCATTACGATTTACGAGCCAATATTCAACGTTTTGAACGCTTTAACTTCACAATCATGGTAATAAATCATGGCCCAAGTATATAGTGGATTGACCTTCCGGTCGGGACTCATAGACGTGTAATAGCAGACATGGTATATCGAGTCGGCTAGACTTGACAAAACCCGACTAAATAACACATTATAAATGGGTCCACAGAATATCAGGAATGGGTCCACAGAATATCAGGGGCTGTGGAACCCACGGTCATGAACCTGAGCGGATTCCATTTCGACGGTTTGAGCATTACTGATTACACTACCTACCAATTTATCTCTAAATGCGCCTTGTGCTTTTTCTGTTTTTGTTTTCAATTTGTTGTTTTTTTTGTGCTTTTGTTTTACCTACCATCATAGTATTTGTTTGTATCCTGTAACATTGTTTTAAAAATCTTGATTGTTTGTATTGTGTCGTATTTTTCTTCTTCTTATTTTAAATGTAAGTACTTTGTGTAATGTTAAAATTTTTTTTGTTGAATAAACGTTTATTTATTTATTTATTAGGTCTGCGATTTGCCTAAAAGTCAAATTGTACCTATATTTAAGTAGTAGTAGCGTAGTAAACCCTTACCTACCTTGTAAAATAGAAAATGGCATGCAATTATTTATAGACGCTTTTGCAATTTTCCAATTTTGTAACAAACGTATGTGGTTCAAAATAAAATATAAAACTGGAGCGCGACACTGATTAATCTTCACCATCGACATACCACAGGACGTTGCATTACAAAGTGGAACTGACTAAGTACGTGTAGCTCATAGCTTAATAGATCTTTTTGGATTTCTCAAATTATTCCCATTATGATCTTAAATCCAGCCCAACTAGGACCCATAGGTACCTACTGAAAAATGTATAATAACGAAAAATAAATAATAAATAATGTAATAAGACAGAATAAAATCGATACAAAAAATGTCTAGTTTCAACAACAAAACTTCTTTGTTTCGGGATTTTAGATCTAGGTAGTATGTTTTCTTGTTTTAATTTTTTGTGAATGATTTCACGAACAATGTGGACATTGTGTGCACAAATTTCGTAGCACCTGTGCTTTACACGTCTTATGAGAAATTTTATTATCAAGAAATTAATTACAATAAGACGCGTAGCTGCTACGCGTCTTATTGTAATTAATTTCTTGTATGTTATGCTCTTTTCATGCAATTTTGTTTATCTTTTATCAATAAACAAACAAACATTTTTATAAGAACGTGATATCCCTATAGCTGGTACGTCAATGATCTCACCAAACATATTTAACTCAAACGATGATTTATTATAGCTGCTGGTTTCAATGTATGTGCATCTATTCGCCGGATACTCGTACATCAATGCATCGCATATCAAATAATTAAAACACACCACTGCACCCGCCAAAATCCAAATAAATCCTAAAATATACAAAGTGTTTTCCTGTAGTACCAAATACCAATAATAATTTACTCCTTACTTCCGTGTTAATATATTACTAGCTATTTGACCGAGCTTTGCTCGGTATTCGATAAAACACGAATAAAATGACATTTTCTAAAAATGATTCCTAGCTAGATCGATTTATCGCCCCCGGAACCCCTATATACTAAATTTCATGAAAATCGTTGGAGCCGATTCCGAGATTCCAATTATATATTATATACTTACTAGCTATATGACCGAGCATCGCTCGGTATTCAAAAATTAAAAAAAAACACACATAAAATGACATTTTATGAAAATGATTCCTAGCTAGATCGATTTATCGCCCCCGAAACCCCCTATATCAAAGCGCACGGAAGTGCGCGGCCTAGTTCCAGCAGGCCGCGCACATGCCGTGCACTATTTACACGAACCGTTTCGACGTACTTTTGACCCCCCTGTAGCTCAGTGTCTATTGCGAGTGCAAAGATAAAATTATACCTACGTAATTATTTACGAGTACTTAAGCAGTATACCCAATTTCATAGATATAGCTTCAGTAGATCCTGAGATATGTCCTTGTAAAAATAGCTTATTTTGGCACTGACTCACTCATTCACTCACTCACTGACCGGTAATCAAAACCTCTAGGCCACTTCCAATTGTCCTAGCGTTATGAAATTTGGCACACAGGTCGTGTATTATATGTAGATTAACGAAAAATTAAGAAATTGTAGAAAATGGTCAAGCGTGAGTCGGTTCATCTACGAACTTCAGAGGCCACTTCCAATTGTCCTAGCGTTATGAAATTTGGCACACAGGTCGTGTGTTATATGTAGATTAAAAAAAATAAGAAATTTTAGAAATCGGTCAAGCGTGAGTCGGCCTATCTACAGCCCATACAAACTTTAATGTCATAGCGTTATGAAATTTGGCACACAGGTCATGTGTTAAATGTAGATTAACAAAAAATTTAGAAATTTTAGAAATCGGTCAAGCGTGAGTCGGCCGATCTACGAACTTTAGAGGCTACTTCCAAATGTCCTAGCGTTATGAAATTTAGCACACAGGTCGTGTGTTATATTATTATGTAGATTAACGATAAATTAAGAAATTTAAGAAATCGTCAAGCGTGAGTCAGTTCATCTATGAACTTTAGATAAAAATTCTTATGTACCAGTGATATAATGAGGCATCTATTGAAAGTATTGTTTATATCGGGCGTAGCACAAAAAGAAAACATAGGTAGGATTTCTTGAAAAAAAAGTATTGAAATCCCACCAAAAACATACCTGTTAAAATAGGGCCTAGTTCCTATAGGCTAACTGTTGGTCTAAAAAAAGAGTTGAAATCCAATCCAATGCCAAGTTCAGATGCACTTCATCGATCATAATCATCTTTATCAACAGCCTGATCCTTAATACTTCTAAATTTGAACTTGGCAGGTTTTTGTGCTATGCGTAACACTTGATTAATTATATAATTAGATAATATTAATAGAATTTAAATAACCTGCCAAGTCCAAATTAGAAGTATTATGGATCAGGCTGTTGATAAAGATGATTATGATCGATGAAGTGCATCTGAACTTGGCATTGGATTGGATTTCAACTCTTTTTTTAGACCAACAGTTAGCCTATAGGAACTAGGCCCTATTTTAACAGGTATGTTTTTGGTGGGATACTAAATTTCATGAAAATCGTTGGAGCCGATTCCGAGATTCCAATTATATATATACAAGAATTGCTCGTTTAAAGGTATAAGATATATACAAGAATTGCTCATTTAAACATATTGGATAATGCAAAATATGTCGTCTGTTCATGTTCACGTTACCTCTTCACTAAACTTTAAGTCCCGGGAATATAATATGCATCATACTTTTTACCAGAAAAAAATAAACACGGTTATAATTTTTTCGCGAATTTCTACGCGTATTTGCTGATAAGCGTTTACTAGTAATAGACACATTGTTAAATTTTAGTCCTTCAAGCCCCATAAGAGCACCAGTGATCGCGACAACAATAGAATACAATAGCATTTCCAAGAATCCGCGATCGAAGGATTAAATACTGATTTTGATTAAATTAGTCCTATAATATGTAAAGAAGACATTATGAACTGGAATTAGTTACTTTAAAAAAAAAATCTTTGGTTCCCCAATATTTTATGCGCACATGAAGTGACGGAAAATAATTAATGCTCACGAACTACGCTTTAGTATTAAGGAAATATAATAAATAACTAAGTTTCTAAGTTTTAATGCTAATAACAGCTGAAAGTGTTCTCCATATTATTATCCTTTCCTTTGTATTTAGTGATTCAACATTACTATTATGGCAACTAGTGGCCAGCTCACTAGTCACTACACAAAGAACTAATTTATTACCTGCCTTGGTATTTGCCATTTCATAAGGACTTGCGATTAAAGGATTAAATGAAACAAAGAAATTACGTTAGTTCATGGTTAGTTCTGAGTTCATAATATTATTAAATTAACGTTGTTTTGATAATTTGTCACATTTTAAAAGTGAAATATCTATACATATAATAAAACTGTAGAAATGAGAATTCTGTACATTAAAGATATTCAAAAAATAATAAGCAAGGGGGTGTTACTACATCGCTATAGAAGCCAAAAAATGTGGTTAGTTTTTTGTCTGTCTGTCTGTCTGTATGTTTGTTCCACTATCACACGAAAACTACTGATCCGATTTGAATGCGGTTTTCGCAGATATATTTGTCTTCTTCCAACTTAACATCTGGTCTATAAAAAAAATTCCCCCCATCCCTCTAAAGGGACGAAAGAGGGGATCAGATTTTGTACAGAACTTTTGCTTTAACACGAAAACTACTGATCCGATTTGAATACGGTTTTCACAGATATATTTGTCTTCTTCCAACTCAAAATCTGGTGTATAAAAATATAATAGTACCTGATTATATATTTTAAAGATAGAGATTACAAAATTGCTTTATATTATTTTTTCTGTTTTTTGTCTGTCTTGCAACTTCCGGACTGTTTGGGTCAATTTTGATATTTAAAGTAAGTATTTACATAATACAATACAATTATCATTATGATTGACGTAACTTACTGTATGAAAATGGTTTCTTTTTTTCAACAATTGCAGCATTTCTTAGCCATACACATTTTGTGTTTAAGCATGATAAAATACAATTTAAGACGCTACTCTATTTTTACCGCTACTTTTTAACGCTACTTTATAGATTGCTATCAATCAATCTATAAGGTATAATATTTCTTTGATAATAAATCGTATAAATAATAATAAATCGTATGTAAATTATTACGTCATGTAAATTATCTTACATTGTACATACATAACTCTACAATCTTTCGCTTTCAATAGAACTCGAAGACCGAAGGAGTTTTCAGCCATCGACAATGGCTATCGAAGTGATTCTCAAAGTTTACTCACCAGTCACCAGTCACCAGTCACTACTCAGACCGCGCCTGATTTCTCCAGGGAGTGAGGTAACAATTTCAACCAACGAGCGAAAAGTATTTCGGAAAAAGTTTGTTTTTATGAGTGTTTGGGTTTGATTTGATTTAATGGTGATTTTTAGGACCCCACGCGACCGACCGAGGGTTAAATATTAATCAATGGTGTAGACAGTAGGTATGTACTTATTTGAAGTTGATAAGGATTATAATACAGAGAAATCGAAACAGCAAAAGACAAATCCTCTAAATAATTGTAAAACTAAAATAGCGATAGAGTTCTACCAAAGTTTTTTTTTTCAAATCATGTACAAACCGTAAGAACGGATTGACAAAGTACCTACACGATCGATGTTCCAACTCTTAGACCACTTGCAAAATAACCTGTATAGTGTATAGCCTGTTACATACATACATTATTAGATGCTTCCTAGTTCCTATTACCAAAGTGTCTCTGCTATTACATAATATCTTTTATTTAATCCTTCGAGCGCGGATTCTTGGAAAGCTATTGTTATTCTATTGTCGTGGTCGCCGATGTCCTTATGGGGGTTGATAGGTTAAGCTTTATTTAAAACACAGTGAAAAATATAGATAAGTCAACGATCCCAAAGCAGATAGGTGGGTCGCTGGCACCTTAAGCGATGCAACAGTTCCGAGCCAGACAGAAACTATTTACCCAAAACTATTCAAATTAGAAGGAGAAATATTTGGCTAAAATTAGTCGAAACGAATTTAAAAATCGAACGTGACTCGCAGACGAAACTACGAAACACAGATTAAACAATTTATCTTATCCGACTAATGCACGAAAATTCTTGAATCGTTCATTTGTTTAAGGGAAGAGACCTAATGGCAGACACTTTAAGGAAACATGCAACATTTGAATGTTATAAAATATACACACACCGGCAAAATTAGCGGAACATAAGTAAAAAGGGCCACAACTTGAATTCAAGTGGGTCGGGCTGTGTGAAATCCTTTTTTATAGTTTCTAAGCTCATTTAAGAAACAAAATATTGAACAAAACTGGCAAGTTGACAGATTTTTATTGCAATTATGCCCTACTAAGTGTTTTTCGATGATTGACGTTGTAAGTGTTTCTGATAAGAATGGCGTTTTTAGCGGGGTGCAAGGCATGCCAGCTCATTTGATTTTTGGAATTTTTTGATTTTTTTGAACAAACATTTGGAATTTTGATTTTTGTTTGGTTTTTGGAAGAACACACTGCTTAGATACAAAATTAGTGGATTTTCCAGCATCTACGACAGCTAGAGCTGTAACCACGATAGAGAAAGGTCACACCTACCGTTCGGTCAGTCAGGCCTTAGGTGTGTCGGCTTTCGTGGTCCATCGTAAATTTCAACGCTACAGAGAGACTGGATCTTACGTTCGGAGACGAGAACAAGGCATATATCGGGTGGCAAAGGTTCAGGATAACCGTTTTGTAAGGGTACAAGCCTTAAGAAATCGACCTTAAACTGCTTTGCAGAGATGAAACCTATAGGAACAGGTCCGAGATGTACCTGTAAGTGATTGTACAGTAAGAAGAAGACTCAAAGAAGTTAAATTAAACTCAAAGGTGCCAGCAAGGGCACCAAAACTTGAGACAGGGCACCAAAGAGCCAGGCTAAGATTTGCGCGTGAACATCAAAATTTGACAAGTGAGTGAAATCGTGTGCTGTACAGTGATGGGAGCAAATTCTGTGTAAATTTTATTGACAGGCGATAAAGAATGTGGATAAATCGTAAGGAACGCTATAGACCATCAAACTTAACGGAAACAGTGGTATATCATGCAGGCTTCGTAATGGTTTGGGGTTGCATATGATTTGGAGCCCGCACAGAGCTGATGATTGTTAATGATGGTACTTTGACAGTACAGGGCAATAGCACAGACATCCTAGAACTGCATGTTGTGCCTTTTACACAGTTTTAGGTAGTAACTTCAATTTTTTGCGCGTCCATAGAGTAAAAAAATCGGGCATTATGACCTAAATGATGCTAGCGTAGCCCAGGTGGAGAGGTCAGCACGGTCTACGGATGTGGATCCGATTGAGAACGTGTGGCACATCAATGGGTGAACGGGACGAATTAAAACTCCAGCTCCAAAATGTGTTCAGGAGCTCGAGTTGGCGCTACTGGAGGAGTAGAAGAATATCCCACAGGAAATGATTGACAATCAAAATGCAAGCATGTAATGGCGTATCCAGACTCTCTTCAGATCCATAGAAGGCATTACACGCTGTTAACATGGCATTTCTTAAGTAAAAATGAAGAATTTAACTTAAAAACTTAGTACTGAAATTTCAAAGATTTTTCTTAATTTTAGATTTTTGCAGATTTTTTTAATTTTACACGTTTTTATGCCCTAAATTTATATAAGTTTTATTTTTTAATCATCAATTATTAAATTAATAAATAAATATATAAAAAAACAGCGACTAATTTTCAAAAGAAATAAAATTTTATTATGTTCCGCTAATTTTGCCGGTGTGTATATATTTATGAAAATAAAGGATTGATAATTTCTTCCATGTCTTCAGTAACTCTTACAAAATAAAACTATTATAATTATTCTCTGACAAATCAATTAAAAAATATATTATTAGTCTTTTTGTAAACTTAGTCATAAGTACTAATAGATGACATCACAAAAACAAACATCAATAATAGTAGACACCAATATGAATTATTAGTTGATATAGAACATTACATTACATTTTTTTTCCTATTATTAGGTCTTTATTTGACATTTTTCAAAAGATTTCATTTACTTCATCATAATAACTACATGCATCAGAAATATTATCCACGTTGTCTCCAGATTCTATTAATTCTTCTTCCATGCTGAAACTATATTTCCTTTTATTTTTATTTTTGATATTTTTGAAGTGAAAACTTCTTTAGCGGCGTTGAGCACTTTTGTGGGATGTGTAAAACTGTGAAACTCGCGTCAGATTCTCGTGCTGATCGAAAAACTTTGGAAAAACCGTAAGACGGTTGGTGTGTAGTGTTTTCTGTCGAACTCGAACTCGAACTCGAATTCGAACTCGAATTCGAACTCGAACTTGAACTTGAACTCGAACTTGAATTGATTCTAAGGGTTTCGATTAAATAATTAAAAAAATCGATTTATAAAAATCGATTTTCATAAAAAATGGGTTAAAAATGTAATCGATTGTAAGGGTTTCGATTAATTAAAAAAAACGATTTTCATAAAAAATGGGTTAAAAATTTAATCGATTGTAAGGGTTTCGATTAATTAAAAAAACGATTTTATAATAATCGATTTTCATAAAAATGGGTTAAAAATGCACAACGTTAATAATCAAGTTTTCACTTCTGCCGGCACTCCCGGAGTGCAACCCGTTTTTTTTCCTAGCAAATTTATTTTCAGTCTTTTTTTTTTTATCAATTTATTTAAGGGGTTTTGTCGGTGACCGACAATGCCACCCCCATAAAGCTTATAAACAAATCAGCCACAACATAATATTATATACTATCTAATATCTATACCTAAATATTACTTACAACGAAATCTAAATATATGTATTTTCAGTCTTTAGTCTCCATGCTTCTTTTGCCTCTTCTTTTTTCTTCTTTCTTTTCTCAGTTCTCCTTTTTCTTTTTTCATACTGCTAAAAAACTAAAGCAATCGATTTTTAGATCAGTACAAGGTCTAATATTAGACACCATGTCCATTTTTAGGTGCAGTAGTTCTAAGTTCTTAGATTGTTAATAGAATTATATTTCCAGAGAATAGTGATGATTTTTGCAGTAAAATAGAGTACAAAATAACTTTAGTATGTATTGCAAAACTCAAAGATGAGATCCATGTCAACCATTAGGTTTTTTACATTTTCAAGAACTAATAGTAGACACACTTTATATTGTCAGAGAAAATCGATAAAAAATCTTAAATAATCATTAATTAGTGTATACAACATGACCATTAATCCAATGAAATCAATAGAAATTACAAAAAATCAAATAAATGTATTCAAAACTTACGTGCAAAATTTCGCCTTCCTTAACCTATTTGCTAAGAAATTGCCGAGCGTGTGTTGACGCGGTCATACTATTTACGAAAACTGATCCCATTTTAAAATTTTGCTCCCGAAGGCGTCTCTAATATATTTTTTCAATTCAACAGATAGCTTAAGAAGCGTATTAAATTTACAGTAATAATTAGAGTAATTCTTATTTTTATGGTATTTTTGTTATAAGTGTCATCTATTAGTTCAGTGTCTAGCATTAGGTCCTTTCCCTTATTTTGTTTAAAAGATTTTTCAGATAGAAGTTAGGAAAAAAATCAAACATCAATTAATATCAATAACACACCTAACAGGAGATAACCAATCTGAAGATCATTGTTTTTGTACGAGGCTACTGGCAAAACCTACTTGTTTAATAATTTGAAATCTTATATATAAAATTCTCGTGTCACAATGTTAGTCCACGAACTCCTCCGAAACGGCTTTACTGATTTTTACCAAATTTTATATGCATATTCAGTAGGTTTAAGAATCGGCTACTGGGTACTTTATATATTGATAAGTGCATTTGTTGAAAAAATAATAGTAAATTATTACAACCTGAGAATGACGGCGACCGTTGTTTCTGCGACGGGATAGAGATCGACGTTGCCATGGCGACATACTTATTTAGTCACTTTAATAAAATAATATGGGCGAAATACTTTATAATATTAAGGCAAAGCAACGTTTGCCGGGACAGATAGTAATTTATAATATTGTTAAAATTATTTTACCACATGATATCACCACAAATTATCCATATGTTTGTTCCTAAAATCTGTCAGTATTGATATTCTTATAAATTTCTACGTCGCCACTTGCCATGTTAAACCTGAAGCCAGGTTTACCAATTGGAAGACCGTTCCATTGCCTTTGCTTAGCAATGGAACATAATATCCAAATTAAAAAAAAATTGCAAAGAAGAGCTTGATTGCAGAGGAGTCATTTCGAACAACATCGACTTAAGCCTACGTTTAGTTTACACTTCCTCTAATTACTGTCTATTTGTCTTTTTAACGAGCACTATCTAAATTACGAATTAGGCCGCGGACTCATTGCCAATCATTTTTAGAGTCATTGACCTGGCACAAATTGGCAGGTCGTGATTTAGCCAGATTACGAGGTGGGTTCCGTAAGTAGCCATTATCACGGGGACGCTATAAATAAGTGCAGCACGCCAATAAATAATGATGTTCGAAGTGACAGCGTTTGCGGTTTTCAGAGATCCTCAGTACAAGTTATAATATCGCTCTACCTCCTTACTCCCGACACAATTTGAATTGAGTAGGTGTCCACCTGCGTATCTTCTTATTTTTATATCCTTTTAATTTCTGTAACTATGAATATCAATAATATATTGAAAATTGAGTATAAATGTATAAAAAGGCCCGGGAATGCATATAAAATATAATACTTTATATCACGCAAAAAATAAAAATGTATAATTCAAATATTAGTATAATAATAATAATATCTATGGATGCTTCACACCACGTCAGTCTGGCCCCGTGCCAGACTGACGTGGTGTTAAGTTTTTTTTTTGAGACGGGGAATGCTGTTGCCGGAGGGTTTGGGGACACTACCCCGGGTATGTAGGACTCGCTGCGGCCGTAAATATGGTGAATTGACCGCAGCCCTAAAACCCGTCTATACTCCTCTCTTCGCACGCTGGATTGCGAGAACGCGTGACCTTCCTTTCCGCGGCTCTACGTGCGTGTGCCTGCTTATCCCAGCAGGCCCTCCTCGAGCCCATACAGGCTCCGTGGCCGCGATGCGCGAAGAGTACGCAGCGCATCGCGACCCTCTTGGGGACTCGGTGCAATGGGCGGCGTCATCCCCATACCGCCACCCCGAGCTCCCTGGCTAAGGTGGGACGCTGTGGTCATTTGGGTTGACCCGTCTTCGCCTTGGCCTGCTTCTACTCTGTACCTGCCTGTACAATAAAATCCCAAAAAACGTTCAAAATCTTTCGATTAATAAATTTAAAAAAGTAGTCAAAGAACGTTTGTGTGCCAAAGCCTATTATAAGGTCAATGATTTCATAAACGATGGCACATCTTGGGAGTAGGATGGCTGCTTGCAAGGCCACTTCTACATGTTATATGACTTACAATTATGTATGGATATTGACATTGTATAATTTTAAGTTACAATTGTAAATTTTATTTTAAAAAGATTAATTTTTTTCTCACTTTTTTGGTAAAAAGTGGGACCCCGGCGAGTTTCTTACGCCGGTTCTTCTCGCCGGGATAGTTCCCGAACCGGTGGTAGGCACCAGTAGTATCAACATTCTGAAAGCATTTGCTACAAATCTATTCGGAAATAAAACAATTTTTATTTATTTTATTTATTTATACGACGAGGGTCGAGCGCTTCCCTCTCCCTTATGCGCTCGGCCTCCGTGCTAAGTACCTAGGGAATTGTGTTACAGGTACCAGACAACGGAAATATATTTAACACTTTTATACTTAGATACATATTATATTTGAGATTTTTATTATATTAAAAATATATTTAATACACAATACACATCCATGACTCAGGAATATTGAAAACGGTTTGTTGCCCAACCCCTGCGCCACAGAAGTCGTAAAATACGGAACCCGCTTTAGACAGGTCCTGACACTCTTGGTTAAGTTTAAACTTTAAAAATAAAACGTAGAGCAAATACAGCCCACCGATAATAATCTGCAGCGAAGGCTAAATGTGTAAAAGGAAGAAGAATTTTCAATAAACTTTCGATGATAAAATTAAAATCTGTTGACTCAGTCAGTGTTATGAAAGTGAAACGAATTATAAAGTCGACGAAGACACTTCATGGACGGGTGGGCGCTTCTTTGTTGAACTTTTTTTGTGCAAATTACTTAATATCTATAAAAGCACTTGGCACTTTTTTGGGATGGGTAAAGCGCTTGTGCACTTTTTTGGGATGGATGAAAAATGTCTAACCCGTGTCAGAAATCAGAACAAGTGACCGTCGAAAATTCGCAAGACGGAAGGAGCGTAATCAGCCGGCGTGGCGTAAGAGAGGAAGTAGTATGTCTATCTTTCTACCGCGAAGCGAAAATGTGTGCTCTACTATTTGGTTTTCACTTTAGCTGGCTTTTCCGGAGTGCAATTTGTTTTTTGCTTTTCGGTAGGCTAGAGTTTAAGCAGCTTGTCGTATATTTTAAGCTTGTCCTGACGGGAGATTAAAATCATCCCCAAAGAGTACAAAATGTAGTGAAAGAAGTTTGACTACAATGAGCGTAAAGCATTTCCCCTGCGATATAAAAAGGTTAGGTACGTTTCAAGCAAAAGATTCTTGAGTCGGATAGGTAAGTATCTATTCGACTCACGAATCTTTAGCTTGAAACCTGATGCTGAAGTCAGCATCCATAGTCCATACTAATAATATTAATCCTTTGATCGTGGACTCTTGGAAATCTATTGTTATTCTATTGTGTCTCGCTCACCGGTGGGCTTAGGGCTTGATGGGTTAATACGAAAGTATGTCTGTTACCTGTTCACGACCAAACTGCAGAACCGATTTTGCTGAAATTGTTAGAGATACTTACTTTGAGTCCCGGGACAGGGCATAGAATACTTTTCATCCTAGGAAGTGTACGGTTACGAGTACCGTAAGGCTGGTTTTAGTGTCACGCGGGCCATCGGTACGGATCGCTCCGTAGATCGATTTGTATGAAGTTTTAAGGAGACGAATTTTAGCGCACCGGAGTTTCGGACGTCATGTAGTAACAAATAGGTACGTGTCGGATTATGTCGGCTAGCATGCACTTTATCTTAACTATTAATTGTCCGGTGGACTTTGTCAGGGAATTGTAATAAATTGGAGTCCTTGGACGTCGTTAGCGTCCCTTGTCCAATGATTAATCGCGGACGGACAGACGGACCGAATCGGGTTAACGAAGTTCACTGACTTGATAAGCTCCATGCGGTGCATGAATACATTAAAAATCGGCCAAATGCGAGTCGGGTACCCGCAACAAAGGTTCCGTAGCATCGTTTTATCTTGACCAAAAATAGGCAAAAATGGCGTTTTTTCGTGTGTTAGTGCGACAATAAATATTTAGTTTATTTTTATTACTATTTAATATAAAAGTGAAAATGTATAACTACTATTGAGTATTGTGTGAAAATAAAAAATGTAGGTACCTGTTGCCATTATCGAGCAAATATGCACAAAAATCTTGTTATACCGACGCACTTAGAAAACTTCGATGGCCGCGCAAAGCAGGAATGGGCGAATTGTGTGCACAGCCCACAATAGTATTAAGTTTATATTTATTTAATTTTAGTATTTGCTTTTATAGCGGCAACAAGAATTACAAATTTTCTGTCTTTGAGATTCAGCCATTGTGACGAACAGCGAAGTCTCTGTAATAGCGTTCCGTTTTGCGAACCTTTGGGAAAGGAACTCTAAAAACGAAATTAAATATAAGTCGACGAAAGCAAAACTTGTGGGAACAATGAAGATGTTTCATTATAGATTAAACTACCGAGTAGATGGTGCACAGCGAACAACTGCGTCGTTTGCATTATGAGCTAATTTTATGATAGTGGGTAATCGTAAAGTTAACTCGAATAGTTGCGCTGATTTAAATCGTAATGATCCTTTAGTAAGTGTCCTTTGTGAGTTTCTATTTATCAAAATGGTTTCAGCGGTTCAAGATACAGTAAGAGATAGTCATAAATCATAATACTTTCGCATTTCTAAGTAAGAAAAGTATTCCTCACAAACTGCGAAGCGCGGATACGTTTATCGTAGAAACCATACAATTTTCTGAGATAAAAACGATCTGAACAATTTGTGTTCAGGACAATTTAATTTATCTATGAAGTTATGCGGGAAACTAAAGCGTCTCCCAGACAGACGCGGCCTGCGGTGGCGGTGGCGGTGGCGGTCAGTTGGATGACATGAGAGTTCTAGGAACGACATAGACACACGCGGCCACGCGGCCAAGCCATCCAACTGACCGCCACCGCCACCGCCACCGCAGGCCGCGTCTGTCTGGAGACGCTTTATGCGGACTAGATCCACGTGCGGTTGATAATAATATGTAAGACATAAAAAGCGCCCTTAGTTTGGCTGGTTATGCATGAAAAGGTTACAGACACTTTAGCAATAATGAGCTCCATATAGAATGTCGGGTTAAACTGCGGACTCTCGAACACTTTACCATTTTGTATGAAAACTGAAAATATCGAGTTTCCTTCAGACGAACTATAGCACATAAAGTCTGGGCAATACAATAATTTATTCATAACTTTTTGAATAAAGCACTCCTTCTATTCGCCACTTAGAATAAGAAGTTTGGCACAACTCAAGCGAGCAACCTTTTTCGATATTATATTTTCATGATATATCGCGCTGAAGTGAACAAATACAATATTGGCTCGGAGTATTTTATGCTTTTATGATCATATTACTTACAAATTAGGAAATTATTTAAAAATTTATCTAAATTTTAAATAATACTATAACGAAAGGTTTTATAATGAAAGAGTTTTAGATATAAGTAGGCAAAATTCAAGTAGACTTCATATTAATTAAACATTGTTTGCAATTTTCAGTAGCATCGAAGAACAATCGTCAAGAATTAGTTCAATTGGCATTTTCATAAATGCTTTCTTCAGCAGCTACCTAATAGGTGTTGCTTGGAAGTTGGAACTTCAGACCCATACATTTGCAGTAAAAACTATTCTATGTCTCTATCCAAATTCCATACAGAATTTTATTCAAATTGGTTCAGTGGCGCGATCGTCAAAAGGGCACTTTTACATTCATTAGTACGGACGACACCAATTTGGTCCCCATATTGCCAAAACCTCAATATTAAGCTAATTATGAGAATAATAAAGTGATACTTCATCATCCATTTACACAAAACAGCTGCAACCGAATTAATAATCTAGGATAATGGCATTTATCGCTAATGGATTAGAGTATATTTTGCAATGCAGGAGCGGAAATGCTTATTAAGAGGGTCGGGTGAGTCAGGAGCGGTGGCGCCCGGCGTCCGAGGACTCACCCTGGGATACATTTGCACTAAGCAATAGTCGCTATATCTAGTACTAAAGATAGTTAGAGCTATATACATATACAAGGTGTAACAAAACTAAGTGAGAATTTTTGAGGCTAAGTACT